>CM055116.1:1009636345-1010926345 GCA_029206835.1 Rana muscosa | reverse complement strand
TTTTTTAGCTGGCTCCTAAATTCAAAGCAAATTTGTCAAGTCCCTGCTATAGATGCACACAGCCCAGCTCAGGAGTAAACCGGCAGGTGCACCCCCATAGGAAACCACTTCCTATGGTGGCGCACTGAGAAGAGGAGGAACCTAGAGTTTTGGTGGACGACTCCAGAAGGGGAAGACTGCAGCCATTCTGTGCAACATTATTATTATTATTATTATTATTATTATTATTATTATTATACAGGATTTATATAGCGCAAACAGTTTGCGCAGTGCTTTACAATGTCTGGCCAGACAGTGCAGTTACAATACAATTTCAATACAGGAGGGATCAGAGGGCTCCTTACCTGATCTCCTGCGCGGTGTGACTAGACTGACGTTTAACCGGTGCCCGGGTTTGAAAAATCGGTGCTCCCTGGTCGTAGGTCCCCCAGACAACAAACTTTGCACACTTGTAGAGGAAGAGTGGGGCTACATGTGTGCCAAGTTTGGGGACCTACGGCTGCCCAGAATCAGGCACACAAAGGTGAAGGTGGACACAGACTCAAGTATGAGCTGAGGGGGGCATTTTCAGCACAAAAAAATGTGCTGAAAAACTCGGCTTATACTCGAGGTATATACGGTAAGTATAACATGTTTATTTAGGTAAGAGAAATAAAGACGCCTGTTTCCTGTCCTATACTTCAAGGAATGGATTTTACAGTTGAGTAAAAAATCCTTGTATATGGCTGGCCTTATTCTTTCACCCCTTTCATTAATCTTCATACTAGAGATTTTGTGGGAAAAGCATACTAACAGGAAAATATCTTGTCCCCTCTAACAGCCAAACTACTTTTGCTTGTCACTTCTTCAGTCTGGTTTACAAATGGAAAAAGGACTCTTTCACTAGATGCTTTGGATAAGAAGTAACTTTTAGATAAATCTAAAAAAAATTGTGAAGCATTACTGCTGCATATTGCACTTTAGAAACTGGCAAGATGAAGCGGATAATGCACAGCGGCATCATAAAAAGCAGGCCACAGTGCCTTGAAAGTATTCACACCCCTGGAAATTTTTCACATTTTGTGAACACATGGTCTATCGCATAAAATCCCAATAAAATACATTTACGTTTTTGGTTGTAACCAACACTAAGTTGCACATAATTGTAAAGTGGAAGGAAATTGATAAATGGTTTTCCAAATTTGAAAAGTGTGGCGTGCATTTGTATTCAGCCCCCTTTACTCTGATACCCCTAACTAAAATCTAGTGGTACCAATTGCCTTCAGAAGTCACCTAATGGAGTACACCGGTTTGTAATTTAATCTCCGTATAATTGCAGCTGTTTTTTGAAGCCCTCAGAGATTTGTTGGAGAACCTTGGTGAACAAACCGCATCATGTAGGCCAAGGAACACACCAAGACAGTTCAGGGATAAAGTTGTGGAGAAGTTTACAGCAGGGTTAGGTTATAAAAAAAAAAAAATATCCTAAGCTTTGAACATCTCACAGAGCACTGTTCAATTCATTATCTGAAAATAGAGTATGGCACAACTGCAAACCTACCAAAAAATGGCCGTCCTCCTAAACCGACAGGCCGGGCAAGGAAAGCATTAGTCAGAGAAGCTGCCAAGAGGCCCATGGTAACTCGGGAGGAGCTGCAGAAATCCACAGCTCAGGTGGGAGAATCTGTCCACTGGACAACTATTAGTTGTGCACTTCACAAATCTGGCCTTTATGGAAGAGTGGCAAGATAAAGCCATTGTTGAAAGAAAGCCATAGGGCCTCACCTTTACAGTTTGCGAGAAGTCATGTGGGGGGGCAAACACATGGAAGAAGGTGCTCTGGTCAGATGAGACAAAAATGTAACTTTTTGGTCTAAAAACAAAACGCTATGTGTTGCGGAAAACAAACACTGTACATCACCCTAAACACACAATCCCCACCGTGAAACATGGTGGTGGCAGCATCATGTTGTGGGTATGCTTTTCTTCAGCAGGGACAGGGACGCTGGTCAGAGTTGACGGGAAGATGAATAGAGCCAAATACTGGGCAAAAACATAGGAAATAGAGGATTTCCAAAATAAATTCTTCAATGAGGAACAGCTGGTGGGACTATATAATTTATTAAACGTCCGCAAATAGAAAAATACAAAATCGTATAAAGAAACACCCACCTTCACCACATTAATTAAAATTAGACCCTAGTCTAAATGAGGACTCAGGTGTCCACCAACACAGCCATACACATCACTCAGATCCTCTCGTATAACTATTCTATCCTGTGACAATCAAAGTCCGTGTGTGTGTGTGTGTGTGTGTGTGTTTGTGTGTGTGTGAAGGTTTTCCTCAATATTGGAATAGATGGGACATTGAGAGTTCATAGTTGGCTCCAAAGTTACACCGTTCTGTTATAGAAACATATCCCCATGGAGCGGAAGAGCACAAGGGTACACGCTGTTCACAAACACTTAGGCCTCATGCCCACGGACGTTTTTACAGCCGGGTTTTTGAGCGTTTTTTACAGCTTGAAAACGCCTGTCCATGTTAGTCTATAGCTTCATGCCCACCTAGACGTTTTTGAGCTGCAAATAGCATAGACGTTTTTAAGCTGTAAAAAAAACCCAGGACCAGTGCGTTCCTCAGCGTCGGAATTAGGCAGAAAAAAACGCGAGCGTCAAAAAACGCGCACTAACGCGCGGTCGCGTTTTTTAGCTCCGCCGTTTTTTTTTTTTCTGTTTTTTTTTTTATAAATAAAAAATTTACAATAACAAGGACAGGCGTTTTTAAGCTGTTAAAAACGTCTGTGGGCATGAGGCCTTAACCAGCTACTGCACTCGTTACTCAGTCTTTGGGGACCTTGTCCCTGGTCCATTTGGAAACAATGTGGCTATGAAGGAAATAGGCGGCTAGATATAGGTATACATCCCCTCAGTACTTGTGGGGGTAAATGCAGCTTACCGCTTGACATCTTCTCTGGTCACAGCCCATTATTTAGACATCCAGTCTGTTAGTCATTCACATGAGAGGGCAGTTTCAAAACTGTTCAGTATATTTGCAGTGCTAAATGTATGCTGGTTTGTGGCTAGATCAGGAAGGTAATGTCTGTGCAGATACTCTTTCCTTGTGGATAGTGCAGCGTGATACTGCATAGACCAACATGGTCAGCGGCGTCTTCCCAGCGTTGTATGAAGATGGGGCCGATAGGAATGGACGTGGATGTCCTCGCCACAGTAAGCGTGATGGACTGATGCTTACGCGTTTCGCTTGTTCCCAATCTTCCTCAGAAGAATTTATTTTGGAAATCCTCTATTTCCTATGTTTTTGTTTATGCTTCTATCAATTCAGAGAAACACCCCAGGAGGTCAAATAACAGGATAGCCCTTCCCGGTGACGGTGTGTGTAAATCATGAATGGGGAGTTCATTACTATTTATTTTCCTCTCTGCCTGTTTCCGACTATAGTGGATGAGCCTGATATACCTCCTTTTTGTTCTTTAACCAAATACTGGGCAATCTTAGAAGAAAACCTGTTTAGAGTCTGCAAAAGACTTGAGTGGAGGTTCATCTTCCAGTAGGACAACGACCCTAAACATAGCCAGGGCTAGAATGGAACGGTTTTGATCAAAGCATATTCATGTGTTAGAATGGTCCAGTCAAAGTCCAGACCTAAATCCAATTGAGAATCTGGCAAGATTTGAAAATTGCTGTTCAGACGCTCTCCATCCAATCTGACCAAGCTTGAGCTATTTTGCAAAGACAAATGGCAAAAATTTCAGTCTCCTATATGGGCAAAGCTGGTAGAGACATACCCAAAAAGACTTGCAGCTGTACTTGGAGCGAAAGGTGGTTCTACAAAGTATTGACTCAAGGGGGCTGAATACAAATGTACAGCACCCTTTTCAGATATTTGTCTCTAAATCATTTTGAAAACCATTTATAATTTTCCTTCCACTTCAAAATTATGTGCCCCTTTTGTGTATGTTGGTCTATCACATAAAATAAATATAAGTTTTTGGCTGTAACATGACAAAATGTGAAATTTTAAGGGGGTATGAATACATTTTCAAAGCACTGTAGGTGGATCAAAATTTGGCAGGTTCAGCAGGTACTGGCTGAGCTTCGATCCATGTGTGCTGCTCCCACTCGTCAGATGTTGAGTGAACGACTTCTGTCGATTGGCCTTGTTGGAAATTTTTCTTTGATTGGCAGCTGCACCCACTGATCAGTGTATTCTGACAGGGGAGGGTCCCCTCCTCTTAGAATACAATGTCCCAGAGGGGAGGATGCCTCCATTCACCTTGATTGTGTGGATAGAGGAATATGTTTGTTTTTGAAGCAGTATTAAACCAAAAGCAAACATTTTATTATATTGCAGCTTACCAATTCTTATATGTGATTGCTGCATTTATTGCCTTTTTATTAGGTTTTCTTTTTCTATTTTAATCTGGTGATGCAGCCAGCAAGTCTGTTTTTCAAAAGCATAAGCTCTCCAGCAGAATGTATCAGTTTGTATCAACAAGCCATTTACCACTGACAGGGTGCTTGCAATGGTCAGCTTTTATTTATGTAAAACCTTTATCCCAAAAGAAGAAAAAAAAGTTTGCTGTAACTGTTTATAAAGTGTTAGCTGGAATTCAACTTGTTAGTGTTTCTAAATGTGCTAGTCTATCTAATATTCCCCACAGGCTGGCAATGCTGCTGTTCAAAGGTTCTCCTTCATCCAGAGTGGGGCCACTCTAATGCAGGAGGTGTGTTTACTGGCCAAATCACCAGCTGAAAACAGAGGGGGGCGAAAAAGCCTAAAATAAGAAAATTAATGCAGCCACCACGTCTAATGATTGGCAAGCTGCAATATATTACATTTTTGGGTTTGATACCGCTTTTAAAACGTCTCAAAAATACCGTATAAACTCGAGGTATAAGCCAAGTTTTTCAGCACATTTTTTTTTCTGCTGGAAATGCCCCCCCTCGGCTTATACTCGAGTCACCTTTTTGCGCCTGATCTCCCGGATTTTGGGGACCCGGTACCGGCCGGCCGTCCGTAGGTTCCCTGGACCCGAAACTTGGCACACATATAGCCCCATGTCTCCTCTACAAGTGTGCAAAGTTTGTTGTTTGGGGGACCACCGGTTTTTCAAACCCGGGCACCCCTTCCATAGACTCTCATGTTAAACGTTAGTCGAGGCATGGGCACAGTGAGGCATGCAGATGGACACCCTAGGCTTATACTCGAGTCAATAAGTTTCCCATTTTTTTTATTTTTTTATTTATTTTTTTTGTGGTAAAATTAGGTGCCTCGGCTTATATTCGGGTTGGCTTATGCTCGAGTATATACGGTAATAAAAAATGAATATAAAGGGTCAAAATGTAGACTTAAACGTATGTTTGGTTATTTTTTGCTCTGTCATTTGAGACCTTTCCTGCCATGATATGTAAACAGATTTTTGCATGCGGTTTCTCTGGAGAGTTGCTAATCTTGAGGGCATTTTGCTCTATTTGTACGTAATAACAGATCATGTCAGACAGGCCAACATGATATCATGGGAATCCTATCTGACATTCATACAGATTGATGGCCACTGCATTGAAATAAACCTTCTCTGCAGACCCCTTCCTGCACGACTTGTTATACAACTCGTCTCTGGGGCCTTGTCTATTAATTCTTGGATTTAATTTGTTAGCGGTGACTGTTTTATGGAAAATACTGTGTTTGCTTGAAAGACAGATAAAAGGTCTCATGAGAACCAAGCAAAAGAGGGGCTTAATTTATTATTTAGTACATTTTTTTTTAGTCTTCATATTTTTTCTAATAATCTTCCATTTTATATTCAACACACTTGTCAACAGCTGCCAAAAAGCTTGAGGGGTTATTAGTACATATGTGGAGAGATGGAATATTGCCCTTTACAAAGTGTTTGAAACCAGAGACACACCAGTGTTTGTCGTTTTTTTTTTTTTTCAGCTGGCAGTCTTCAGGGTCCTTGCACACGGGTGGCGTCTGTTCCGATCATTTGGGGGATTCGTAAACCCATCCTCCTGCTGAATCTGAGTGAAATGTCACTTTTGTGACATCCGTGTCTGTAATAGGTTTTTTTTTTTTTTCTGTCTTGTGATGGCGGAAAAAACAGAGCTAAAAGTGGTTGCAAAGGCTGAAGGTGTTTTTACCTTTTTTATGCATGAAGGTAAAAACCATCAGTGTGCAGCTCACCCCTCAGCCCCCCCAATACTTAAGCCCAATCCCTATCCAGTTATGTCACATTAGTCTTTTGTCAAAATGAGCGTTGTAAATGCCTATGAATGATCTTCAGGCCGGTCACATGACTCGTGGCCAGTAGTGTATTTAGGTTTTGTGCTGCCCTAGGCCTGACTAAACTTGTGCACCCCCTAATTTAAATATGACCCACCCCTTCCTGTCAATGCCACGCCCCTTGCTGTTTAAGATCCACCCTAAAATTTCCGAGTGGGGACACTAGTTCTGAGAGCCTGGGGGGGGGGGGGCAATGAATTCCCTTAATTTTGCATTGATTTCCTCTCACTTCCTGTTTGGCTATGGGGCAGGAAGTGAAGGAAAATCTTTGCAATGGGACAGGGATTTAAAAAATTAAACTGACAAGGGTCTATAGCCCTCTCTTACTCTATCCAAAATGATTAAAAAAAGTGTTGCCTATAGTTCTGCTTTAAGCACAAATTTCTGATAATTTTATGCAGAGAACTAAGAAGATATAACCATGCCAATGGTGCAGCAGAAAACGCATAGCACAGTCAGGAAGGTTTGTGGTCCAGGATGATAGGATGATAGGACAGTCAAAATGAGTTAATTCAAATCAAGCCTTTTTACTAGTTATTTACATTATGATTTAAATTGTGCTTTAACCACTTAAGCCCCGGACCATTTGGTAGCTAGAGGACCAGAGGTGAATTCAGAATTTTGCACTGCGCTGCTTTAACTGTAAATTGTGCGGACATGCAATGTTGTACCCAAACAAAATTTGCGTCCTTTTTCTTCCCACAAATGGAGCTTTCTTTTAATGGTATTTGATTGCCTCTGCGATTTTTATTTTTTGCGATATAAACGGAAAAAGACCGAAAATTTTGAAAAACAATGATATTTTCTACTTTTTGTTATAAGAAAAATCGAATAAACTCAATTGTAGTCATACATTTAGGCCAAAATGTATTCAGCCACATGTTTTTAGTAAAAAAAATGTCAATAAGCGTATATTTATTGGTTTGCGCAAAAGTTATAGAGTTTACAAACTAGGGTACATTTTCTGAAATTTACACAGCTTTAAATTTATGACTGCCTATCTCATTTCTTGAGGTGCTAAAATGACAGGGCAGTACAAAACCCCCCCAAATGACCCCATTTTGGAAAGTAGACACCCCAAGGAAATTGCTGAGAGGCCTGTTGAGCCCATTGAATTTTTTATTTTTTGTCCCAAGTGATTGAATAATGACAAAAAAAAAAAAAAAAAAAAATTACAAAAAGTTGTCACTAAATGATATATTGCTCACACATGCCATGGTTATATGTGGAATTTCACCCCAAAATACATGTTGCTGCTTCTCCTGAGTACGGGGATACCACATGTGTGGGACTTTTTGGGAGCCTAGCCGCGTACGGGACCCCGGAAACCAAGCACCGCCTTCAGGATTTCTAAGGGCGCAAATTTTTGATTTCACTCCTCACTACCTATCACAGTTTCGAAGGCCATAAAATACCAAAATCGCAATGGCGAGTATTTTACAGCTCTCATTTGTTTTTGAAAATGAAGAAAGAAAATATATATATATATTTTTTTTTTTTCAATTTTCAAAACTTTGTGACAAAAAGCGAGATCTGTAAAATACTCACAATACCTCTCAGCAAATAGCTTGGGGTGTCTACTATCCAAAATGGGGTCATTTGGGGGGGGTTTTGTGCTATCTGGGCATTCCATGGCCTCCGAAACTGTGATAGGCAGTGAGAAGTGAAATCAAAAATTTACACCCTTAGAAAGCCTGAAGGCGGTGCTTGGTTTTTGGGGTCCCGTACGTGGCTAGGCTCCCAAAAAGTCTCACACATGTGGTATCCCCGTACTCAGGAGAAGCAACAGAATGTATTTTGGGGTGTAATTCCACATATGCCCATGGCATGTTTGAGCAATATATCATTTAGTGACAACTTTGTGCAAAAAAAAAAAAAAAATTCGTATTTCCGCAACTTGTGTCAACATATAAAATATTCCATGGACTCGACATGCCTCTCAGTATATAGCTTGGGGTGTCTACTTTCCAAAATGGGGTCATTTGGGGGGGTTTTGAACTGTTCTGGCATTTTATACACAACATTAGGAAGCTTACATCCACTCTTCTAACCACTTGAAGACAAAGCCCTTTTTGGCACTTTTTGTTTACATGAAAACATTTTTTTTTTTTTGCAAGAAAATTATGTTGAACCCCCAAACATTATATATATTTTTAAAGCAAAGGCCCTACAGATTAAAATGGTGGGTGTTGCATTTATTTTTTCTACACAGTATTTGCGCAGCGATTTTTCAAACGCATTTTTTGGGTTAAAAAATACACTTTTTTTTTAATTTTAATGCACTAAAACACACTATATTGCCCAAATGTTTGATGAAATAAAAAAGGTGATCTTAGGCCGAGTACATAGATACCAAGCACAACATGCTTTAAAATTTCGCACAAACGCGCATTGGCGACAAACTACATACATTTTTAAAAGCCTTTACAGGTTACCCCAGTAGATTTACAGAGGAGGTCTACTGCTAAAATGATTGCCCTCGATCTGACCTTCGCGGTGATACCTCACATGCATGGTGCAATTGCTGTTTACATATGACGCCAGACCGACGCTTGCGTTCGCCATTGGGCAAGAGCAGGGCAGGACAGGGGTGCTTTTTTTTTATTTATTTTTTTTTATTATTATTTTTGCTTTTTTATTTTATTTTTAAATTGTTCCTTCCAAGTATTTTTTTTTTTTATTGTTATCTCAGGGAATGTAAATATCCCCTATGATAGCAATAGGTAGTGACAGGTACTCTTTTTTTGAAAAAACTGGGGTCTTCTAGACCCTAGATTTTTCCTCTGCCCTCAAAGCATCTGACCACACCAAGATCGGTGTGATAAAATGCTTTCCCAATTTCCCAATGGCGCTTTTTATATCGGCGGGGGGGGGGCATTCCCTCCCACTGCTTGTAAAAGCAGTCCAGAGGCTAATTAGCCGCTAGGATTGCTTTTACATGAAAGCCAGCCGCAGGCTGAAAAGAATGATACCAAGATGATACCTAAACCCGCAGGCATCATTCTGGTATAAACATTCAAAGTCCAGCAACTTACCAGTACGTTGCTGGTCCTTGTTGGACATGTATTGTAATCTTTTTATTTCATGCAGCCAGTTGGCTGAACGAAAAAAGAGATTGATCGGTGGGTATGCCCACCATTAGAATACCGCCCTTCATCCACCCACTTCCAATGATGGGCATACACGCACCATTTATATATGCCGAAGCATGGGGGCATCCTCCCGCAAAAAAGTTATGCCGCACACACATGGTCGGACTTTTCCACGGGCAAGCCTCCGTCGGAATTTCGACCGTATGTACGCGGCATTAGGAGCAAAATCGCTCCTCCGCCCCTGCTGCCCCAATGCTTCGGCATATTTGCTTTTTTTTTTTAACTGTGGTGGTGAAATCACCTCCTACAGCACTGGAGTCGCAGGGATCAGGCCTGTCTCTGCGAACGCTGCAGTTATGTGTGTTTTTGTTTTGTAAGTGACAGTGATCGATCGATACTGCACTTGGGTGGCCTGGGCTGGACGGAGGGGCAAAACGCAGGTGCCAGCAGGTATCTGGGCTGATCCCACTAACACTGCGTTTTTGGGAACCCTAAACTGCTGGGGACGCTAGTATAGATCAGATCAGATATTGATCTGTTCAGATACTATACCACTAAGGGGGGTGTATGCTTCACGCGTGGGTGTTAGCGTTACTGGCACTAACCTGACGCTGCCTGGGGTGTGACTCAGACCCTCTCTGACGCTAAAACCTAATTGATATCACCCGCCGGGCGATCAGGGGGTTAAACCTTTATTGGGTTATATACACGGCGGGTGCCCTGACACTATAAAAAGCAAACTAACTAACCAGCGTCACCCGTAACACTTATATGGTGATCACTGGTGAAAGGGTTAACTAGGGGCAATCAGGGGGTTAAAACCTTTATTAGGGGGGCGTGTCCGGGAGCCGACTGAGGAGGACGTGCAGACATTGAGCTCCACAACTGCACCCTCAATCTATAGCCATCCTCGCTCCTAATCCACTGGAAATTGCTCCAACTCTTCCCCTGTCGTTCCTGAGGATTCCATACCTGCAACCCAGCCTGAATTGTGACTCCGGGCCGGCCGTGCGGCAACTACCAGGCCTGCTCTACACAGCCCAGGCCCGACGCCATCTTGGGGCCCACGAAGCCTCCACCGCCTCCCGGAGGGTCTCCGGATACCCCACGGACATTCTACATCTCCATCCAGGCTTGGTGCGGTTGTGCTTGCGGGGGCTTTGGAAAGGCGGTCGGTGGTGTTGATATGTTCTTTCACGGCATTGGCTCTACTGGCTGGCTTGGTGTTTCCCGGGCATAGCCCTTTGGCTTGTCCGGGGACCTCCGGGTCTTCCCTCGGGCTCTGGACATCTATGTCCCTGGAGCTTGGGACTGACTGGCCTTATCACTGACACCTTCTGTGCGTTTACACAGATATCTGAGCTAAGCCGTGACAACTATCATAGTTAATGCTGCTATAAATGTAGTAATTGGTGCTTCCAACCCTCGCATGCTTACGCGGGAATACCTGTGCCTTTATTCTGTCACCAGATTGTGTACACCTTGTTCTACGTTGATGTTATTTTTCTATGTAATTTTAGACTGTTTATTACACTCCAGCGCACCAATGGTATTAGTCTGACACTCTGCCCTTTAGTGACTAGGCAGTTGAGCATTAGATGCCACGGTCATTGGGTGTGTTACACTTACAGTTATGTTATATATGCCTGTTAGGTTGTCGGGATCACAACTCAGCTGTTCTAACCCCGTTCTCTCCCCCTAAATAGGATTGGCACAGTTAGTGCCTACTACGTGATATTTCACGAAGTGTTACGTTTTTGCGCACACTTTAGTATTCTTGAGCCGCCTTCCCCAGGTGCTCTCTCCGTTCAATCTCTCACCCGCCTCGCTCTACCTTCTCTCTTCCTCCCCTGTTGTGTTTCCCCCTTTTTTTTCTTCCCCGCTTTTCTTTTTTTTCTTCTTCTCTCTCTCCTTCCCCCCCCTCCCCCCCCATCGCTCCATCATGGCCCACACAGTGACCTCTCACCCTAGGTTACAATTCTGTTCCTACAATGTCAATGGGCTCAATATTGCCTCCAAAAGAGGACAAATCCTGTATCAAATGCACAAACGCCAAGTCAATGTGCTTCTTCTCCAAGAGACACATTTTCACTCTGCCTCCACCCCTTCCTGTTCCAACAGATACTTCAACAGGTGGTTCCACAGCACTAGCCCAACCCAGAAAGCCAAGGGAGTGTCTGTGGCCTTCCATAAGACGCTCCCTATAGAGGTGCTTGACCATCTCTCGGACCCCCAGGGGAGGTATGTTTTTGTGAAATTCGTGTTATGGGGTACCAAATTTACAGTAGCTAACATTTACCTTCCTAATGTTAATCAAGTATCGGCCGCGTTACAATACATGAGGATTTTGTCAGGATTCAGGGAGGGTAAGCTCATATTGGGGGGAGATTTTAACACCCCTCTTGAACCACTTTTAGATTCCTCCACCTCGCGATCGTGTATCTCCTACCCCAAACTGAGGGCTCTGAAACGGGCATTCTACGATCTGCGTCTGGTAGACGTTTGGAGAGTGCTGTACCCCACGGTCCGTAACTATACCCACTTCTCCCATGTTCATCACACCTATAGTCGCATAGACTACCTAATGAGTGACCATAGCTGCCTGGACTGGTCCCCGGAATGCACCATAGACCCAATGGTCTGGTCTGACCATTCTCCTATACACATGACATTCTCGCTCCCTTCCACTCCGATTAGGGAATGGTCATGGCGCTTGAACGATTCGCTGCTTACGAACCCGGAATGTGTGACAAGGGTTTCAGATACAATCTCTAACTTTTTTGCGGACCACGCTTTGGATACGACATCGTTGCCCTTTCAATGGGAGGCACTTAAGGCTGTCCTACGTGGTACCTTTATCCAAATGGGTACGCGTCTTAAAAAGGAGCGCTCAGCCGCCATAGAGGCAGCAAATAAAACGCTTAGAAACTTAGAAACTGAGCACAAACGATCCCCGACAGTGACAATGCTGGCGGACGTTTCTAGGGCACGATCACAACTTAGAGAACTTTATGAAGCCTCTGCACGTACATATGCAGATAAGCTCACTTTCCATCAATATAAGTTTCGAGATAAATGTGGTAGGCCACTGGCTCGCTCCCTGCACCCAAAAACAACCTCCGCCTTTGTGCCTCATATTCGGGGGGCACAGGGGGAAATGGTATCCTCACCCACTAAGATGGCGGGGGAATTCAGGGACTTTTATCAGTCCCTGTACAATATCCCTAAGACTCAAGGGACAAGTTCCCCTTCCTCTGGGGTGGAGGACCAGATGTCATGTATTGGAAACCGCGCTCCCTACGTTAGACGATGACGTCATCGCTGATCTGGAAACCTCAATCACAGAAGACGAAGTCACCAAAGCCATAGCGGGTACACCGAGTGGAAAGAGCCCGGGCCCAGACGGCTTTACTCCTAAGTTCTACAAACTTTTTGCCGCCCTCCTCACGCCCTTTCTAACTAAGGTGTTCAACTCTTTGTCGGAGGGTTCAGTGTTCCCTCCACAAACACTTGAGGCTCACATATCCCTCATCCCAAAGCCAGGCAAAGACCCCACTCTTTGTGCAAGCTATAGGCCGATCTCCTTGATTGGGGTCGATTTGAAAGTCTTTGCTAAAATCCTAGCCAATAGATTACAACCATCGTTGCCTGGGATAATACACCTAGACCAGGTCGGCTTTGTGAGTGGCCGTGAGGCTAGGGACAATACCCTGAAGACCCTTCTTTTAACCAACTATGCCCGGTCCCACAATATCCCACTATGCCTCTTAACAGTCGATGCCGAGAAGGCATTCGACCGAGTAGACTGGCAGTTCCTTCGACTATCCCTGCAACAAATAGGCGTGGGAACCAATATGATGGCGAGAATAATGTCCCTTTACTCCTCTCCATATGCTAGGATTAGACTAAATGGCTCGCTATCTCCAGCCTTCTCTGTATCTAACGGGACGCGACAGGGATGCCCACTGTCCCCCCTCCTCTACGTTCTCACTATGGAACACCTAGCTATTGCTCTACGTAACAATTCTTCTATCCAAGGCATAACAGTCGGGCCCACACATACTAAACTTGCCCTCTTTGCAGATGATCTGCTCCTGTTCGTGACACACCCTCACACATCCTTGCCCTTGGAATTGCAGGAGTTTCGGAAATTTGGAGAAGTTAGCAACTTCAAGGTCAACTACAATAAATCGGAAATCCTCAACATATCTCTGCCTACGTCGGCCCTGCGAAGACTATCGTCTTCTTTCCCCTTCAAAACTGGTTCCTCCTCCATAAGGTATCTCGGAATTCAAATACCGGCGGACGCTTCCCAACTTTTTTCCTTGAACTTTGCCCCCCTACTTCTTAGGACCCAGGCAGATTTAATCAATTATGCGTCCAAACAGCTCTCATGGCTAGGTAGAGTGAATGCCCTGAAAATGGATGTTCTCCCTAGGTTCCTGTATTTGTTTCAGACCATCCCTATTCACATACCTAATTCGTACTTTAAGAAAATACGCCAACTGTTTTCCAAATTTATTTGGAATGCGGCCCGTCCCAGGATACGGTATGAAACACTTTCTCTTCCAAAGGCTCGGGGGGGAGGGCTGGAGCCCCAGATGCCTCCCTATACCATAAAGCAGCGGTGCTCACCCGCATACTAGATTGGTTCCATCATTCTTCAACCAAGCTTTGGGTTCAGTTGGAAAGCCACATGAGCCCAATTGAGCTCTCCGCTCTCCCCTGGACCTTGCCTACGGTACGGGGGGGGTTCGGGCCCTCTTAATGACCTTACCCATCAAACGATCCAGATTTGGGATCGCATGCTGTCCAGAAGGGGCTTATCAAACCGCATGGGGCCTATGACTCCCTTCTTTGGGACCCCGGCCTTTCCGCCAGCTATGTCGGTAGCAAGATTCGGACCATGGCGAAGAGAGGATCATAGGCGACTTGCCCAGGTCCTTTGTGCAGACCCCACTTTGAGGTCAGATACCTCTACCGGTCTGACCTCCCGTCACCCCATGCAGTGGCTTCGGAGGCAACAGACTGCCTCCTACATCCGGACTTTCCCATCTATTACAGACATTCTTGCTGAACCGACGGGATTCGAGGAACTGCTCCTGCAGGTGGAACCTCCAACACATGTTGTATCGCAACTATACTCCCTTCTGCTCGATGTTTACTCCCCTGGCCTCCCACCGTTTACGGTGGCCTGGGAGACAGACCTCCGTCACACTATCTCCCCTATTGACTGGCAGAAATGTTTTACCCTGACGCACAAATTGTCCATAGCCACCAAGACCCAGGAGAAGGGGTTTAAACTGTTAACAAGATGGTACAGATGTCCATCAACTCTTCACCACTTCAATCCGGAGGTGTCGGATGCCTGCTGGCGGTGCCTCGGCTCCCGGGGAACCATGCTCCACATCTGGTGGGAGTGCCCTCCTGTGCGGAAGTACTGGCAGCGGATTTTCACACTCTACTGCAAATTGATGGCGACCTCTATCCACCCTTCACCTGAGGTGGCTCTCTTGTCTATTATCCCAGGATCATTTAAATCCATCAGAAATGATGTCTTGCGACACTTTCTGGCGGCGGTCAGGGTAGTGATTCCCCGTCATTGGAGAACGGCAACCATGCCTTCCCTGGGGGATTGGGCTGTTGAGGTGGACCGCATTAGGGACCTTGAGCGCCTGGTGGCGGAGGAAAATGACAAAAGTGAACAGTTCTCTCTCACATGGACTTCGTGGTCCGTGTTTCGGTACTCCTCGGAGTTTATCTCTTGGGCGGAGTGTGCCCTGGACGAGACCGCTCTCGGACCTTGATGGAGTGATTCTGATCCCTGTCCCCTATCTGTGTACCCCTACTATTTGCCCCTGACTCTGACTCTTTCTCTTTTCTCTACACATAAATACACCTCTAAGAACCCAGTAGGATAACGTACCAGGGCTTCAATTTACCTACTACCTACAACCCATTGAGTGACCCTACTTCATACTCTCCAAATAGGTTTGTGTATACCTTCATCTGATGGTACTTAGCCCTGCTCTGTTCTGACACACATGATGCCTGTTGAGGATGTATCCTATTAATGTTTGTAATGTTTAAGACAATGTATGTCTTTTTCTGTCGTTTCATTGCATAAACAAATAAAATAAGATTGAATTAAAACCTTTATTAGATAATATATGGGGGTACCTGACGCTATAAAAACCTGCGGCGAACCTAAAAAAAATTACCAGCTACCGATCTGCATCACCGACACTAAGACAGCGTTTAGAAAAACGATTGCTTAGCGACAGTGGTGATGGGGGTGAAAGGGTTACCTGGGGGGGGCGATCAAGGGGGTTAAACCTTTATTAGATAATATATTGGGGTACCTGACGCTATAAAAACATGCGGCGAACCTAAAAAAAATTACTGGCTACGATCTGCATCACCGACACTAAGACAGCGTTTAGAAAAACAATTGCTTAGCAACAGTGGTGATAGGGGGTGAAAGGGTTACCTGGGGGGCGATCAAGGGGGTTAAACCTTTATTAGATAATATATTGGGGTACCTGACGCTATAAAAACCTGCGGCGAACCTAAAAAAAATTACCGGCTACCGATCTGCATCACAGACACTAAGACAGCGTTTAGAAAAACGATCGCTTAGTGACAGTGGTGATAGGGGGTGAAAGGGTTACCTGGGGGGCGATCAAGGGGGTTAAACCTTTATTAGATAATATATTGGGGTACCTGACGCTATAAAAACCTGCAGCGAACCTAAAAAAAATTACTGGCTGCCGATCGGCATCACTGACGCTAAGACAGCGATCAGAAAAATGATCGCTAAGCGACAGTGGTGATAGGCGGTGAAAGGGTTATCTGGGGGGTGATCAGGGGGTTAAACCTTTATTAGGGGGGGGGGTTAGGGGGCTACACTGGACCTAAAACTAAACTTTGGTGACACTTTTACAGTCACAAATGTCACTGATTGCAGTGATCACTAAATAAATGGTCACTGCAATCAGTGACACTGTGACTGGGGGCTGGGGGGGTGATCTGGGGGGTGATCTGGGGTGTCTGGGGGGGCGATTTATGTCCCTATGTGTCCTGGTGTCAGTGTAGTGTTGTGTGCACTGACCTGATATCTTCTCTTGTACGGCGCTCGGTATATGTGAGCGCCGCACCAGAGATGACATCACTTCCTCCTGCTCCCTCTGTCTGACACAGACAGAGGGGGCATTTCCATTCGCCGGGAGCGATCGCGAGGGGGTGGCCAGAAACGAATGGCTGCCCCCTCATCCCGGAACGCTCCCGGACACTTAGCCACCGCTCACTGTATAGGAGGGGGGTCCGATTGGACCCCCCAACTATACAAAGGCAATCACGTATGCTCTACGTGATTGTGCCTGTCGGTGCCATTCTGCCGACGTATATATACAGTGAGCGGTCGTTAAGTGGTTAAATTAACTTAATTTGAATCAATTCCACCCTGGTTACGGAGGAGGCCTTGTGCTAGAATTATTGCTCTCACTTAGGTGTGCGTGTCTATAAGTAACATATGTATCACAATTAACGTTTTCTTGTGTAGGCGCCCCCAACGCATACGTTTTATGTACTGTAAAGTTGGGGACCATTAGCTCTCGTGGTAGATGCGTTTGTCAGTGATTCAAGCCAGTCAGGAACTATATTTAAGGGCATGTTAGCCCATTTTTATTAAAAAGACAAATAAAAGTCCGTAACATAAAGGTTTCCCACGCAGGGGTTCTTCTCCAGCAAATAAACACAACAGAAAATGCTAGCCCACCTGGCTCTCTTTAGCAGTACCTCTGCTCTTTATCCTGGTCACACAGACCACAGGATTCCTCAATGTGGATGGCTTCACTTTAGCGCCCACAGCTCTGCTCTACAATGCTTTCCAGGCTCCCTTTTTAGGGAAAAAATAATTAAATGCAAATATTTGTGCAATTATAATTTTTTTCTTGAAAGGTGAACATGGCCTTTTAATCCAGTAGGATGTTTCTTTAATACATACCTGAAAAACCAGCGCACATGATCTGTTATTTCTATATGCTTTACTATAGTAATATGTAGATAATTCAGACCATCCAAACTATTCCTGAGCTTGTTGCAGTTATGTCAAGGATGTAAAATCACTGTGGTGCAGCAGGGGGGAGGACAAAGCTTTCACAGTTCCACATAAACAGGATCTGTCATGGAATAAACCCATAACAATGGTCTTGTTGCTGAAGTGGTGTAGAAAAATAAAAAGATTTTTTTTTTTTTTTTTTTTTTTTGATCACCAGAGAATTATTGATGGGATTGTAAGTGTTATTTGATGGAATGTTGTTTGTAGTACATTTTATGTATTCAAATAAAATCCTTGCTATACTGTATATATGGGTTATTTTATTTCTTTATTTTGTCTGTGTAGAATGCCCATTGCCACATATACTTTATCGAACATGGGTTATGTTGCAATGTATTTGCATGAAGACTTGGGTACAGCGAAATTTCCTACGGTGTCCTGATGGTCATGCACTATTAAATGGCCGACAGCTGACACATGTTTGTAGGAGGTGGGAATACTGGCAAAGGGAGGAGCAACAGATGGAAGGAATAGAATAGTAGTTTACTAATTTATGAATCATTTTATCTTGTAGAATAGTTTATTTATAAGCTGTCAACAAATTTTACAGCTCAGTCCAATAGGTTTGGGATGTAATATCAATTAGATTAGAACATTACTGAACATCGCGACAGTATGTCTCACTCTCTGCTCCAATGAGCACAAGCTGGAAAAAGCCAAAGTGTCCTGCAGCCTTTCTTGCCAGTGCCACACTATCAGCCCACAGAGTCATTTCATCACATATAGTCAACATAGTAATGTTTTATTTAATCAGCGACATGTCAGGTTAAGATGACCTTGTTTTAGCAATCTGCGGAGTCATTACTAATTTTATTTTTTTATTTTTTTTTGTGATCATTGCCTTTTGTGTTTTTATTTCTTACATATTATTATTAATTTTTTTTTATTTTTTTTTAAATATTTTTGGAAGCCCTTCAATGCAGCATCGTGAGCATTGAAAATATTGTATGTTATGTCTGTAAGGCTTCTGTCTGCTCACATTACTTCCAACTTATTGTTCATAGACATAGCATTGTCATAAGGTTAACATATTGTTCAGGATCTAGCCGTTTATAGATCGTGGCATTGTAATTCACTTTACAGACATAAAGTTGTGTGTTTTTGTTTTGTTTTTTGTTTTTTCCATTTTTCATGAAACGTAGCACTAAAACATCACCTTTTTCAGCTATTATGCAAGTAGTCATTTTAATTAACCCTTCTGATCCTCCTACACATCCCATTGCGTTTTATATTAGGCGATTTATGCCATTGTCATGTATTTTTCTTTTCTTTTTTTTTTTTTTTTTTATTGCAGATTTAGATAATTACCATGTGGATAAGATAAAAGGATTTCCATTCTCTTTTGGATTGTGATGCGATATGTTCGTTTTGAAGACAATTTAGCTTTTGGTGTTAATCCATGGAATTTCAGGAATCTGTTTGCCACTGCTCCAAAACTTAATTACTTTTTTTTTTTCTTACTAATAGACTCTATCCAAATCTGAAGTCTGTCACCTGAAAACAAATGACTATGCCAACCTTATTTTGCATAGATATCACTGCTTTGCTTTTTAGATCCTCTTGTGCAAATTTAGGTTCCTCCAGTAGTTTGGAGCATACGAATGGTAAATACTCAAGGTGGAGGCAATAAAACTGCTGCTCATAGGTGATGTTTGCCGGCCATGATGCTCAGACTGCACAGCAATTGAGGGGGGACGCCCTGCTACTGCTGCAGACTCGGGTATACCAATGATTGGATGGCTGCACAATCAATACTTGCAGAAAACGGCTTTATTGTAGAACAAAGTCCATAAAAAAACAACCACAACTGATCAGGCAGGGGAGGGAAAAGGTAGGTAGAGGCGTTTCACACAAAAGTTCATGCTTTCTCAATACCACCAGGGTTGAGGGTTGTGTCATGGGAATGAGATCATAATTAAATGATGGTAGAGGGGAAATGGTGTATGGTGCACAGGACCAGAGCTGTCACTCTTTAGCCTTGAGTACCTTCAAAGGGGAGCAGATTAGTTCCAGAGGCCCCGAGTTAATGTTTGGGACTGCTAGGATTATGGCTAAAGTCTTACACACTGGTAGTTTTTTTTTGTTTTTTTCAGGATTGAATGAAAAGAAAAACCTGACAGCTCAGGAGAAGCTGCTGTACTAATTATCCAACATTGGTACAGTCATCTCCCCTACTGTGCTATTGTGTTCTAACAGGGGGACAGCCCCCCCCCCAGCCAGAACACTCCGGTAAGCGCTCTCAGCCATTGGCTGAGAGCGCTGATTAGGAGCCAGTCAATCGACCTTTTTTGGTTTGGCCAGCTTCTGTCGCACCGACTCCAGCGCACACTGGTTTCTATTGAACCGGCTGATACCACCCGACATTTGGCCAGTGTGTACTAGATTAAAGCCTGTTTGTACTAGGTTAAAGATGTACGTCTGGTAGATGAAGGAAAAACAAAAACCCCGATAAAACAATGTTTAAATTATTTTTATTAATTTTTTTAAAAAGACAAACATAATAAATCACTATCAAAAGGTCTTGGCATACAAACAAAAAACCTTTACATCACAATAAACATGGTACCTAATATTCCTAAAGCGTATAAGTCATTCAATGTTCCCATCTCCTATATAAAAACATAATTTTAAGATTTGCCCTTCATATAATCAGATTCTTAAGGGGGGGGGGCACCCCAACCCATCTACCATAATCCAATCTTTTTATCTCTGTGGACCTAACAAATTATGTGAATTTAAATAAAACAATGCATGCAGTTTTTTAAAATCGCAGAATGTGGGTTGGAAGGTGACCTGGATGTGATGCTGAACTCAACAGAGAAGACATGTCACAAACCTAGCTGTTCTGTGTAGGCTGGCCATACATTATACAATTTTCCTTGTACAATTTTCCTTTAGATTTACCAAAAACATATAATATGAATGCAAACCTAAACATTTTTAAATTTGTATGCAGTCAGGCAGGCAGGCCCCTGCACTACATAGATGAAGGTAAATCTAAAGGAAATTGAATAATACATTTGTATAATGTATGGACAGCCTAATGGGACTGTGTAAGTCTCAGGGATAGATGGATAGAAATGCAAATCCTTTGGCAAGTAAGATCTTTTCAATGCATTTCAACGTTGTAATTAGCTGTTTGTCTGGAGTTCAGCTTTAATTCGTGTTTGTGCAAAACTTGAAACTACATTTCTAGTAGAAACATAAGAAACATAATTGCTTACTTGATTACTCTTTCTTGAATGTATAGGCTCTGTTAGTGTCATAATTATCCTTTCTTCACACGTTAGGGAGTCACTGACCTACAACGCTGATGTGTATATCTGATGGCCAGGCATACAGTTGCAGACTGGTCATAGCATTTTACCCATGTATTGGCTCCCTCATTATCCCAAGAGAAATTACATTGAAAATAGGATGACCGGAAATAAAATAAAATGACTTCTATGTATAGCTTGGTCAGGGCTTCCTCCCAAATGATGGATCTACCCTTTCAGCTTTGTCCTGTATAGTACATGACAGATTGTAGTTGTGTTAGGACCCTGCATGTTAGATGCGCGGTTGACATTATAAACATTCCTGTTCTGTTTTTGGAGCTCCCTCCGGCATCGGCTCATTAGACCAGTGATGGTCAGGGAAGATCTGCTCCTAGCACGATTGGAGCTCCTAGGCTTGTACAGATGCTCAGGTCTGCGGGTTCTCATACAGTTGTGCACATGTGTATTGGCACCAAAAGCACTATTTAAGTCAAACTGTTTCACTGGCCAGTTTCTGTCTGATCGACAGCGTTTCCGTGTTCCTGTTGCCAGTTCCTGTGATTGGCCAGTTCTTGTGATTGACTCCTCTTACTGGCCCGGCTTGTCTCTGACTACTCTTGAACGCTGCATACCCTGTGTTCTGACTAGTCTTCTGCCTATTGCCTATGCCTGATGTGCGCGTCTGTTACTGACCCAGCCTGCCTGACCTTGCATCCTGCCTCACCTTGTTTGCCAAGTGCTTCTTGACCAGCACGCTATCTACCTGGTCTATGCCAGCCTGCTCTGCTCCTGCAACCCATCATCTGCCAGTTCGGGGTGCTGCTACATCTGCCCGCCAACAGCTGTCTGTCATCTGACTCATCACTGAAGAAGCTTTAGCTACCTAACTGCACAGTCTGCTAAGGACCCTACAGGCACTCTTGCCCCACTGTCTCGCTACCAATTATCCCGGAGCTGTACGAGAGGCCTCCCTCATTATGTCAGGCTCCACAACCAGGTACGTGACAGTACTGCAGTATGAATCGCAGTGCTGTCTACCAGTACTGCAGTATGAATCGCAGTGCTGTCTACCAGTACTGCAGTATGAATCGCAGTGCTGTCTACCAGTACTGCAGTATGAATCGCAGTGCTGTCTACCAGTACTGCAGTATGAATCGCAGTGCTGTCTACCAGTACTGCAGTATGAATCGCAGTGCTGTCTACCAGTACTGCAGTATGAATCGCAGTGCTGTCTACCAGTACTGCAGTATGAATCGCAGTGCTGTCTACCAGTACTGCAGTATGAATCGCAGTGCTGTCTACCAGTACTGCAGTATGAATCGCGGTGCTGTCTACCAGTACTGCAGTATGAATCGCGGTGCTGTCTACCAGTACTGCAGTGTGAATCGCGGTGCTGTCTACCAGTACTGCAGTATTGATCACCGTGCTGTCTCTACCAGTACTGCAATATTGATCACCATGCTGTCTCTATCAGTACTGCAGTATTAATCACTGTGCTGTCGTCTCTACCAGTACTGCAGTATTGATCACCTTGCTGTCTCTACCAGTACTACAATATTGATCACCGTGCTGTCTCTATCAGTACTGAAGCATTGATCACTTGACTAGAATATTTTTTCTAACCAGAGTTTTTAGTGTTGCATTAATCTTGCAGCAGAGAACTAGGAATGTGCAACTGTGAAAGTTGTGTTTTTATAGTTTTTAGGCTTGATAGGGGGTTGAAAAAGGAGTTGCCACGTTCAACTAACGCATATGGACACAGCTAAACGTGGCCTGGGAGTCCAAGCTGCGAAAAAACTATGGTCACAAAAGTAAAAATTTTGCAGATGGTCCTCCGGTGGAGGACCGTCTCCACTTTTTAATTTTATGGAATTTTTCAGCTGCCTCCCAGCTATCCTCATTGAGTGTGCATACATTGATGCAGAGTTTGCATGTTTATGGCTTTTTAGGCATTTGTGCTAGGTGTAGTGACCATTGGTATATTTGTGCAATCTCTCTGAGACTTTATATAAGTTACCAATTGTTGTTCCTAGTGTAGTTGACCATAGGAAAGTCTAAATGGCTAACTTGTCCAGGGTACACGTCCTTCTTCTTTTTTCTGTGTGTGTTTAAATCATGTGGGTAAAGCAGTATTGTTCTGTTAGTGGAAATCTTAAATGCTATCAATGGAGATCAATAAAAACCGTGCAGTATATACATGGCTGTAATTAGAAACAACTGCACTAGACACAAAAAGGCACTTTTCCGCAAGCCATTCATTTGCTGTCCTAATTTAGGTAGAAAGTTTGCTAGCTGAAAGTACGCAATCATTCTTCCCTTCTAGGTTTAAAGTACTATCTCCTAAAAGCTGAAGTGTGTGTGTGTGTGTGTGTGTGTGTGTGTGTCCTTTTTTTTTGTGATCCAAAATCAAAAACATTAGTAACCTTGTAAAGGTATGTATCCCATATCTTGCATGCTGTTGTATGTAAAAATCCTTCCTCCGCTGCGAGTGTAAAAGACTTGCACTGCTCACCTGCCCCTTCCTGCCATTCACATAATTCTTACTGCCAAGTCCAATAATGCAGTGGTTTTTGTGAATGGGCAGGGAAGATCCTGTCATTGATCCACGCCACCTTCATTAACAGAAAGTGTTGCATTGTGGAATAATTACACCACTATAGGTAACTAATATATTTGGTTACCTATACCCCCTCCCCCCCCCCCCCCAAAAAAAAAAAAATTGGAATTCTTCACCCACCCTTATCTTTTTGGACCCCGCACAAATATTTTTGAATTTTTAGATAAGAGGGCATAGGGAATGTTAGGTGCAGATCAGGGCTGGTTTATCTTCACTCTACATGGTTTTACAGTATTTAATATGCTTTATGGATTTAGCTTTTACAAAAAAAATATTGCGTGGGAAAAGATGTGTATTAATGAAGCTGGGAGGTCAGCATTTGCTGTGCCTTGAAAAAGTACTCGTACCACTTGAAATTTTGTCACGTTACAACCAAAAATTTATGTATTTTATGTGATAGACCAACACAAAGTGGCACATAATTGTGAAGTGGAAGGAAAATGATAAATGTTTTTTAATTATTTTTTTTTACAAATAAATATGTGAAAAGTGTGGCGTGCATTTGTATTTAGCCCCCCGAGTGAATACTTTGTAGAACCACCTTTCGCTGCAATTACAGTTGCAAGTCTTTTTGGGTATGTTTCTACCAGCTTTGCACATTGTTGCCCATTCTTTGTAAAATAGCTCAAGCTCTATCAGATTGGAGGGAGAGCATCTGTGAACAGCAATTTTTCAAGTCTTGCCGCAGATGCTCATGCTCAATTGGATTTTGGTCTGGACTAGGACTGGGCTGTTCTAACACATGAATATGCTTTTGATCTAAACCATTCCATTGTAGCTTTGGCTGTATGTTTAGGGTCATTGTCCTGCTGGAAGGTGAACCCTCCGCCCCAGTCTCAAGTCTCGCAGTATCTGACAGATTTGGAGTGTTTTTTGCAAAGAAGAGTGGTCAAATCTTGCCAAGTCACGATGTGCCGTGCTGATAGACTCATACCCAAAAAGACTGAATGCTGTAATAAAATCAAAAGGATGTTTCAACAAAGTATTTAGTTTAAGGGTGTGCACACTTATGCAACCATATATTTTCATTTTTTATATTTACTTCCTTCCACTGAAAAGATTTCAGTTTGTTTTCAAACAAACACCATATTTGCAATCCTCCCCACACATCTGGGATGTGTTGTGGCGATCGGGCATGCCATGTGGATGTTTTCTTGGCTGGGGCGGGGTTCCTTGCCTCAGCTCCGGAACAGACAATTTTGGGGTCCCATCTTCCTTGATGCTAGGCAAGCACAGTGCTCTAGCTGACCTGTGAGTATAGATTTCTCTCTCCCCAGGAGGTCTTTTTTTCCCCTTTATGGGGTAGAACATGCTAACCAATACTACATATTCATTTGTATTTACAGTTTTTTTTCTGTACCCAACTCCTGATGAATGGCATATAGCCATGAAATGCATAGAGTTTCCATGGGGTGCTCAGTCAAGTCAGGCTCATTACCTACTCACCGGCCCATATATATCTTGTATACATTCAAAATATTAAGTACTATGCAACTATTAATATGTATGTGTATCCTTCTTTGGTTTTACAGCAGCTCTGTTGCATACGGTGTACCAATGCCTGTTAATGGGAAATACCTTTTGTATTATATTCTAATAATGTTTTATTACCTCTCATGTGCTGCCAAGCTGACATACATGGATCCATTATGTGTGTGTATGTATATGTATGTATGTATGTGTGTGTGTGTGTGTATGTGTATGTGTATGTATGTGTATATATTGTGAGGGGGTTGGCTCGGCAGCGGGTGTGTGTGACCCCCGGGATGGGCTCCCCACACAAAAACAGGCCCAGCAGACGGAGGTTGTGGTTTTCAAAATCAAAAAGGTGCGGTTTATTTTCTATTTACAGTGACAAAACACAGCAAAGCAAAAGAAACATAAACAAAATAAATCCTGGTCAATTTGACCTCTGACTAAACATACAGGTTTCCTAACTAACAACTGGGATCAGCCTAGTGCTGTCCTAGTCCCTAAGTCCCTGGTTTTAAATGTCCAAGCAAATAGCCACACAGGCTTTGTCTCACCGCACAGGGGTTCACTCTCCCTAGACAGTCCACACAGGTCTGGTTCCAGGCATGAGCTCACATCTAATGAAGCTGGGAGTTCTTATAGAGGCCTAAATGAGCTGACAAGCTTCAGCTGGTCTCATCAACTCCCTGTCTGCACGACGCCCAGCCCTCTCCCTAGAGGTATGAGTCATCCATGAGCCCACTAGCCTTAGCTGGGCTTATACAACTCTCCACCTAGTTGTATAAGTCAGCGTAAAGCCTGAATCTGGGCGAAATATATCTACCCCCCTGGATGCAACCAGGTGACTTTACCTTCCTGCTGTCACAATATATATATATATATATATATATATATATATATATATATATATATATATATATATATATATATAGCACACATACACATATAAAATATATATATATATATATATATATATATATATATATATATATATATATATATATATATATATATATATATATATATATATATATATGTGTATTTTAATAAAATACTATTCTACTTGTTTCATACCATTGTTACAAATAAATAATGTTTACCAACCACTCTACTCCACAAGTCAATTGCCTCATTCAAAGTCCCACATTCCTTTCTTATTTACGTGGACAACATTAAACACTTCAAAGATCCCCAGGGTGCTGTGCCCTTTAAACAAAAAAAAAACTATCAAGCCCCAATCCAAAGATGGCATGAAGAACACATTGTATATCACAGTACTGTCCTCTTCTCCCCCCTTCAAATCATCCCCTGCAATAGTATCCTCTGCCCCCCCCCCTCACATGATACTACAGCAGTGTCCTTGCCTCACTCTCCTACCTCTATAGGTGCACAACTGTACAGTTCTGGGCTGGAGCTGCCATAGTTAACTTTTTCATATTAGAAAGCTGGTGATTGGTTGCTAGGACCACCCTGCATCCAAGTGGTTAATTTTAAAGGTTAACTGGGAAAGATCCCACCTTCCATCCAGAACTGTGATGCCCCCCTGTTCTCTGGCTGCTGTAAGGATGATGGCAGTGAAGGCTTGGGGGGACTAGCACTGTGCTGACACCCGCCTCTTGGTGATCGGTGAACTAGAGGGTTGGTAAAGAAGGGACGTGTTCACAATCTACCAGTCACCTGCCGGCTGTGGATGTGTAGATTGTAATTGAAGGGTTGCCGACCCTGTTCTATTATCTATACACATTACAAAGATTCTGAATCGCCCTTGTAAAGACCAAAGCAGACCCAAGAACTCAAGCACAGAGAACATACTAATAGGGTTTCAGAGACCTATAACATATTGTTAGCTGGTTTAATTAGCATCTAGCAGAATATTATTTTTTGCGTAGACTGACACTCTTTATGATGAACCTATGCAGGCAATGTGAGAAGTTTATCTGAAATTGTGCCAAAATCCCCCCCCCCTTTTCCGCTTTCCCGATGCTGCTTTATACTAGCCTTCCTCTCACTTCGCTCTGTTTGCTTCTAAGTCATTGGAAGTTTGGTAGATGCCTCACTGTCTTTTTGTCCCCAGTTCCCTCCTATCTAAGGCCACTTATGACCAGACAAGGTGGGGGGGGTGGGGGGGGCAGACACGTATAATTTAGAAGGGAACACAACAAATAGGAATAAGAAGACCCATATAAATACAACACCCAAAACATAATTTTTTTTTTTCTCCCCACAATAAGGGAGGTAAATCCTGAATGAGAGAGAGATTCTGAGGAAGGACGTAATCTACAATAGCCTACCATGTTTGCCTCGTTATGATCTATTTTTGACATCTAAATAAATAACTTTTAAATATATCCACAAACCCTTTTTTTTACTATAGAGCGTGTGTTCACAGCATCACAAACCTTATAATCCACATATGTGTTGAAATGTATAAAGTGCCTCCGTGCTAGTAAATATATAAAGTATTTTCTTGCAAACTCCAAAAAGTTCATAAAAAATCAAAAACTTAAAGTGGAGTTCCACCCTGAAGTTTTTTTTTTTTGTTTTTTTTTTTTGTTTTTTTTACGAAAAATCCCCCCCAAAATTTAAAAAATAAATGTTTTTACTTACCAGAAATAGCGGTTGCTATGTGGAAGTCCCTAATCTGCCTCTTCATTGTCCGCGGTTGGTCTTCTGCCTCCATCCTACTCGCGGTGTCTTCTGGTGAATGGGGCACGCTGCCTTCTGTGTGTACCCCAGAGAGCAGTCGGCCCATTCACAAGGCGGCTCGCGCATGCGCAGTAGGAAACGGGCAGTGAAGCCGCACGGCTTTACTGCCTGTTAACCTTGGTGAGCATGGCGGTGCCGGGAGCAGCCAGGATCGAGGAATCGGCCTGGGGGGGGCTGACGAGTAGGACAGGTAAGTGTCCTTATTAAAAGTCAGCAGCTACAGTGTTTTGTAGCTGCTCACTTTAAAAAAAAAAATGCGGGTGGAATCCCTCTTTAATGTTTCAAATATAGTGATCCAAATACATGCAAAAAAAAAAAAAATATATATATATATATATATATATATATATATATATATATATATATATATATATAATTTAAAGTGATCAAAAGTGCACACACAATAAGTGTTAAAATTTCATATAAATCGTAACATCATTGAATATTGCAGTCCATTCCAAAACTATACACAGCTTGTACTGGTGCCCCGCCCCCCCCCCCCCCTATGTGTGTGTGCGCTCACCTTAGCGTGTAACCTCACAATTAAGTTCAGTCAGAACAGGCTCGTACACAGTATAAGAAAATCGGGTGAACATTTTCGTCCAAAGAATTTTCGTACGATTTTCATATAGTGTGTACACAATTTTCGACAGCCGATTACGACTTCAAAATCAGCAAAGAGACTGCGCATGATCAGAAATGATAAACAACAAAAAAAATCCTTTGTCGTACGAGAATTTCCGTACAAATTTTTGTTCATCGGTTCCGATTTGCTGTGAAACAACGAGGGAAATTGGACAATCGTTTGACTTGCCAGTCAGATTAATTAGGGCGCATTCAATCAAACTGGCAATTTTTTCCTATGGTGTGGACTGTGGAGGGGCCTTAATGAGGTCAAAGGAAACCTTTGCTACCATGAATCAATATAAGCTTCATGTCTCAATAATAATTGTATACATTTTAGATCAAGTACAAGCACAGCATAGCATACTTTTCCTCAAATGGAATCGGATGAAGAAATCGCACAGACTGCAAACTGTTCAGGATGTTTGGTTAAGAGATCAGAAATTTGCATGTCTGTAGCCTTCTCCGTTTTGGAAGAGGGAAAATTGTTTTAATTGGAAATAGCTGTGCCTTTACTAAAGATCCTTAATGTATATCCAAACCAAAGAAGGAAATGTAATATATTGCAGCTTCCCTGGCGTTATGCGAGTTGGCTGCATCCATTTTCATTTTTCAGGCTAGGAACATTTCTGTAATGAAGAGGCTTTTTTTGTAAAAACCGCCATGGATGACAATGCTGTTTCTCTGTTAAAACCGTACGAAGGGTGAACGTTGTCACCATGGGACAGGAGGAACTTTACTGCTAGGTTAACCACTTGCTTACTGGGCACTTAAACCCCCCTCCTGCCCAGACCAATTTTCAGCGCTGATGCACTTTGTATGACAATTGCGCGATCATACCACACTGTCTGTACCCAAATTAAATTTTTATCATTTTTTCCACCCAAATAGAGATTTCTTTTGGTGGTATTTGATCACCTCTGCGGTTTTTATTTTTTGTTAAAAAAAAAAAAAAAGTAAGACGATTTTTTTTTTCAAAGTGTTGTTGTTTTTTTTTTTTATATGTTATAAAATTTGGCAAACAGGTAATTTTTCTCCTTCATTGATGTACGCTGATAAGGCTGCACTGAAGGGCATTGAGAAGTGGCACTGATGGGTGGCAATAATGCGCACTGGTAGGTTACACTGATAGGCAGCATTGCTAAGTGGCACTGATTGGCATCACTGGTGGGCATTGATAGGTGTCACTGTGGGCACTGACAGGTGGCAATGGCAGGTGGCATTTGTGGGCACTGAGGGGGCTGATGTGCCTCTTCCTCTTCGGCACCAATGTCCTTTGTACACAAGCCGGTGATCGGCTTTTTTTTTTCTCCTCACGCTGTCGGTGTCAGGAGAAAAAAACAAAACACTGATCCTTTGTTTACATCACATGATCAGCTGTCATTGGCTGACAGCCGATCACGTGGTAAGGGGCCGAGACCGACCCCTTACACGGATCTGTGATCACCCGAGTCTCAGTGATCACAGCGCGGGCAAAGGGGAGGACGTCGATTGATGGCCTCCCGGCATTTGGGGTCCGCGCTGTGGCAGTCATTCAGCTATAGCGTGGGCGCCAAGTGGTTAAAATAAAGGAGAAAAGCCTGAAAAAGTAACCAAAACAGGCATCACATCTAGGATCTGGTCGCATGTAATATATTATGTTTTTGTTTTAGGGTTTAAATACACTTTAAGAATTCTTCTATAATAATTATGACCTGCCCAATGTAAAGAAATTTTTAGCAGTGTTTGTACAAGCTCTAGTAAGAGGAAAATAATTGTTACTGAGCCGATTGAGAACATTTTCCATAAGTTGAGCGGTTTGGTAACAAATTTTAACTTGTATAATAAAATGATCAATGCTTGGCGCTTGTGGCGTATAAAGCAGTTGTTTACATTGAGATGTCTCTGTTAACATTAAATAGTGATGGGATGCTGTGGCCTCACACCATAGAATATTAGAGAAATAAAGTCCCCTCAGCTTAGGATAATGTTGACTGCACATTTTTGGCTTTCACAGTCTGGTAAATGCGTCTTCTTCTGTTTTCTGACATGGACTCTCTTGGGAGAATTGATTCTACTTGAGTCCCATCAAACTCTACGTAGTAGGGCTGACTGAGCAATTCATTAGATCATCTTCAGGCTGTTTATATGGCAGTGATGAGGTACGCTCTCTAAAGATATGCATGAATAATGTAACGATCATATGGTTATAATAAAGAGCCGAATGGTCCATATTGTATAACAAGACATGAATTTTCTGAATGCATAGATAGGATATGTCTATATCCATGGAGCCAATTCTGTGTGCATTTTGTATGACTACATGATACCATTGTGCATTGTGTTGGAGGACTGCTCATGCCTAAGTATGTGTTTTCAGCATTGTGGATGTATACTGTATGTGTTTTGCATGCATGTGTCTTTCTAGCTAGCCAGGTTAGTTTTGTAATTATTTTATTAACTGTGATCCCTGTGTATTAAAATGTTTTCTCATTCCTTGGAAAAGCTGACTAGCATTTCCTTTTTGGAAACCATGTAGTGTTTGGTAAGTCCATCTTGGATTTTCGCCATTTCGCTGGTTGACACTCGTCCAGGGAATTCACACTTTGTCATATTTCCATGGACATCCTCTGTTCGTATAGGTCAGGGCTCAAAATTTCAAGTCCTGAGCTACTAGGCAGGCCTTAAGAGTTACTCACCACCAGTTGCCCCACCCAACCCCTGCCCCGTCCCTAACCCCGCCCCTAAACACACCCTCATATATTATCTCATAAAATGACACTATTCTGCATAAGTCATTTAACAAAGTTACAAAAATAAATAACAACAACTTGATCAGTGCGGCCTCATTAATACCCATTATATCAGCCTATCAGTGCCCATTGGTGTCGGCTCATTAGTGCCCATCAGTGCAGCCTCACCATTGGCCATCAGTGCAGCCCAATCAGTGCCCATCAATGCAGCCTCAATGCAATGAATTGGAGGCACGGGTATGGGGGGGGGGATGGTATGGAATTGGAGGCATAAGTATGATTCAGACCTATGCCTCCAATTAACCCCCCCCCCTCCTCTCCTCCCAGCACACATCTTGTTAAATTCCCCATTCAACACCTCCAACCACCTCAAGCACATGTGCTGCTTTCAATCACAGAACACTGACCTTTCTCCTGCAGCCAAGTGGTCAGGCATCGTGTAAACACTGACGGATGAGCAGTAGGAGGGAGGTGGAGAGGGGTGGCCTCAGGCGGCGGACTGCTCCTTCTGAAATGCCCCTCTCTGCGAGCCTGTGCAGGGGGCGGGTGCAAGGGGCGGGGATGAGGGGCGGTCCCAGGCGGCGGACTGCTCCTACTGAAATGCTCCTCGCTGCGAGCCTGTGCGGGGGCTGGGGATGAGCGGAAGGAGGGAGGTGGAGAGGGACGGTCACAAGCAGCTGTGCAGTTGCTATTGAAATGCATGCCCTGCGAGCCTGTGCGCCGGGACAGCACAGCCCTGTACATACTAGCGCTCCTCATTTCACTTGCCAAATGCGGGCAGGCGAGTTGAAATTTTGAGGGCTAGTATAGGTGATCTTGTACATGGGAAGAAGAGCATCCTATCATGGCCCTCTTACAGGAGGTAAGAAATCAACAATTTTAAATTATGTGACCGGTGTGCGTCATTATGAAGTCCTAGTAAAATCTGGTGAGACCGGTAATGATAGTTGTAGGTGAAGGTTAATAAACTCAAACTTCTGACCAATAAGGAGTGAGTATAGGGCATGGTTCAGAACATGTGCAAAAAAGATCCTGGGTGTATGCGACAGCGAGAACAAGAATCTCGCCCTGGATACATCTGAGATGGCCTTAAGGGGGTATAATAGACCCAAGGCAGAAATTTGACCCGTATAAGCTTGTCTCTGGAGGTGGTAACCAGCTTGGGACCCCTTTCCAGACAGTCCGCCCAGTCCTCCTTATTTAAAGAGAGAATGTCTTCTTTCCAAATCTCCCACAAGAGCTCTATCTTAGGGGGAGTTGACACACAGCAGTGTACTATACAGGGAGAATAAAGGTTTTTGAAGGTCTCCATGGGCCAGCAGCTGTTCAAAAGGATCGAGCTGGAGGATGGGTAATTGTGGCAATTGTGCCCTGGTTGCGTCCTGCAGCTGAAAGTACCGAAACAACATCTCCCAGGGGAAAAACAGAACCGACGAGAAAGCTGACGAAAGGATAGCAAAACTCCACAAGGCATTATGTAAGCCAAAGTCTTAACACCATAGATCGAAGGAATAGATCGAAAATGAAGGAGAGGAGGATTCTCCCAAAGAGGTTGGGCCAGGGAAATTTGTCCAGGCTTCAGATTGGCACCGAGCCATCATCTAAGCTTTCAGCGTGGCCTGGGTCTGATCCGGTACGGTATTCTATACTCTGCACCCCTGATACGCTATAATATGAAGGTCAGCTAAGGAGCCCAAATAGGCTGCCACTAGACAGACCAAAGCATTGGACCTAAAACCCCCAAACCACCAGTAAACTGTCACCAGCATCACTGCCCAATAATACACCTGAAAGTTTGGAAGGGCCAACCCTCTTAAACTAGTAGGAAGATGTAGTGTAGATTTCTCTGGATGGGGGAGAGAACCGTTCTAGAGAAAGGTGACCCACACAGCAATCCTATATATCGAAAAAAGGAGCCAGGGATCCACACCAGGCAGTTTAGAAAAACATAGTTTAAATTTTGGGAGGATCATAATTTTTTGCAGGTTGATTCGGCCAAGAAGGTTCAGAGGGAGACATGACCAAACCTGACACCGCTCCAGCAATAGGGACAAGGGGGAGTATGTTACAATCAAAGAATGGATGTACATCCATGGTCACCTGTACCCCCAAGTTGCAAAACTTGTCCACCCAACGTAGCGGGGAGGGGCTCGCTGTCACGCATGCATTATCTAGGGAGAAGAGGAGAGCTTTGGATCAGTTAAGACGAATAGAGAAGCCCCCATAGGTATCTTTAAGGTTTAACAGGGTGTAGTTCGCATATAAAGATATATCTATTTTTTTTTCTCCCCCCCCAGTGCTCCCACACTCAGTCCCTTGACGGCAGATAATTCCCAAATTAGGATAGCCGGGGGTTCTAAGGCAGGCTAATGCAAATAAACCAGGGGACAACGGACAAACCTGACATATCTCACTGCAAGTCAAAAGGGTTGGAGATGCAGTCGTTGGTGTGGACTCAGGCCCTGGGAGCTCTAGAGCATCTGTATCCAACCAAGAAATTGATGTCCAAACCCAAAGCGGTGGAGGACTTCCCAGAGATGGGGGCCACTCAACTGACTTGACGCTTTTATGCGGCTAGCCAGGCAATTGCCCTAGTGCCAGGATCATTGTGCGCAAGGGTTATATTAAGGAAAAAACATTTGTTTATTAATATTGGTTCCCTTCTCCGGGATGTAGCCCATTTGATCCATGTGAGTCAAGTCCTCTATTACTGTAGAAAGGTGCAAGATTTTTGGCATCAACATTCAACCCTTGCTGGGTTTGGGAACCAACACTATAATTGCTTCCTCCATAGACACAGGGAGCGAGAGCTCCGCAAAGAGAGGTAAGCTCGGAAGCCAACAGTTCCATAAGTTGAGAATAAAACTCAGTCGGGAGTCTGTTAGCACCTGGGGTTTTTCCACCCTGGAGCCGACCTATTGCCTCCTGGACCTCCTTAAGGGAAATATCTGCCTCTCACGTGCTCTTGATCTATATCGTCCAGCTTGGGAAAGGGAATGGTGTCAAAGGCAGCAAGGTCTTGATCTGAAAATCGGCCCTTGAATGAGTATAGGTCCTGAAAGAAATGACAGAATCGGGTGTTAATAAGGTCTGGGGAAAAAGTAAACAACCCTTCGCATCCCTAATGCTACCAATTTGAGTTGTTGGACTGCCCTTTTGCCAACCAGGCCAACAGTCTGCCATTCTTGTCCCCATACTCAAACTCTCTGGGCAGAGGCTAGAAGGGCTTTTTTAATCTGTTCTACCTGAGCAACAGAAGGGTCACGAAGCAAGCGGCGCCAAGCCAGGTAGTGTTCAGGGATTGGCAACATAAGCCACTTCCGAGGTCCTAGTCCCATCCTCCCAGGGAGACCAACGAACAAGCTGCTTGTTTTTGGAGTTCAGAGATCCTAGAAGTAAGTTCTCCTCTCACCCAAGGCATTCCAAAGAACTAGCGGAGATACAGAATAACCATTATGTACCTAAAAGTTGTAACCTTGTGTCCCTTGCACAGAACCTAGATAGACGCCACAGCCATACTCCAGGGGGGGGGGGGGGAGAGGGGGGAAATGTAAAGGAGTTGTAAAGGCAGAAGGTTTTTTATCTTTAATGTATTCTATGCATTGAAATAAAAAACCTTCTGTGTAGCAGCCCCCCAATTACCTACCTGAGCCCCTTCTCTCTTGCAATGTCCACGATCCCCTCAGCCATCCGGTACACTCCTCCTGATTGGCTGAGACAGAGCAGAGGTGCCATTGGCTCCTACGGCTGTCAATCAAAGTCGGTCAGCCAATCAGGGGAGAGATGGGGCAGGGCCAGGTCAGGGCTCCGTGTCTGAATGGATACACGGACCTCTGACTCGGCTTGGGTGCCCCCTGTAGCAAGCTGCTGGCTGAGGGGGCACTCAAGAGGGAGGGGCTAGGAGCAGCAAAGAAACACCAGAGAAGAGGAGGATCCGGGCTGCTCTGTGCAAAACCAACTGCACAGAGGAGGGAAGTATAACTGTTTTTATTTGAAAAAAAAAAAACAAGCCTTTACAATCACTTTAAGGCAAAGTGGAGCATTGTCAAAGGCCTCATGTACAAAACTGAGAAAGGCGGGGAAAGTGTATGCCAAATCTATAGGGGACAAAGTCTGATGTGAGGCAGAGTGAAAACTGAATTCCTTGCTAATCAGGTGTAGGTGACGCCAGACATTAGTAAGAGTAAACGTTTGGGCCCATTGAGGCAGATCGGCAGAGGGCCGTGAAGTGGCATGGAGTCTGTCCATATCCGGGCAAGGGACCATATTAAAATCACATATACAGTTGTGCTCATGCGTTTACATACCCTGGCAAAATGTATGATTTCTTAGCAATATTTCTGAGAATATTTATATTAACACAAAAACTTTTCTTTAATTTATGGTTGGTGTTTGGCTGAAGCGATTTATTATCAATCAACGGTGTTTACTCTTTTTAAATCGTACTGGCAACAGAAACTACCCAAATGACCCTGATCAAAAGTTTACATACCCCAGTTTCTAATACCGTGTATTGCCCCCTTTAATATCAATGACAGCTTGAATTATTTTGTTGTATTTGTGGATGAGGCTCTTTATCTTCTCAGATGGTAAAGCTGCCCATTCCTCTTGGTAAAAAGCCTCCAGTTCCTGTAAATTCTTGGGCTGTCTTGCATGAACTGCATGTTTGAGATCTCCCCAGAGTGGCTCAATGTTATTGAGGTCAGGAGACTGAGATGGCCACTCCAGAACCTTCACTTTATTCTGCTGTAGCCAATGACAGGTCGACTTGGCCTGGTTTAAGATTGTCATGTTGGAATGTCCAAGTACATCCCATGCGCAGCTTCCTGACTGATGAATGCAAATGTTCCTCCAGCATTTTTTGATAAAATATTGCATTCATCTTCTCATCAATTTTGTTCAAATTTCCTGTGCCTTTTTGCAGCTCACACATCCCCCAAAACATCAGCGATCCAACTCCGTGTTTCACAGTAGGAATGGTGTACCTTTTCATCATAGGCCTTGTTGACTCCTCTCCAAATGTAGCATTTATGGTTGTGGCCAAAAAGCTCAGTTTTGGTCTCATCACTCCAAATGACTTTGCGCCAGAAGGTTTGAGGCTTGTCTCTGTGCTGTTTGGTGTATTGTAAGCGGGATATTTTGGCTTTTGCGTAGTAATGGCTTTCTTCTGACTACTCGACCGTGCAGCCCATCTTTCTTTAAGTGCTTCCTCCTTGTGTATCTTGAAACAGCCACAACACATGTTTTCAGAGAGTCCTGTATTTCTCCTGAAGTTATTTGTGGGTTTTTCTTTGCATTCCGAACAATTTTCCTGGCAAAAATTTTAGTTGGTCTACCTCATTCTCCACTTCTTGATTATAGTTTGAACACTGCTGATTGGCATTCTCACTTAATGGGATATCTTTTTATATCCCTTTCCTGTTTTATACAGTTCAACTACCTTTTACCGCAGATCCTTTGACAATTATTCTGCTTTACCCATGACTCGGAATCCAGAAACGTCAGTGCAGCACTGGATGAAAGATGGAAGGGTCTGTCAGGAGTCCAGAAACTCAATGACCTTTTTTTAATACACATACATACACACACATACATACACACACATACATACGCACACATACATACACACATACACACACACACACACATACACACACACACACACACACACACACACACACACACACACTCTACAAGCAAACGGATCACAGGTGAGGAGGGGGTTACCTTTTTAATAGCCATGCAAACCCCTTTGTGTCAACCACAATCACCAGGGTATGTAAACTTTTGATCAGGGTCATTTGGGTAGTTTTCTGTGTTGGTTATGATTTAAAAAGAGTAAGCACAGTTGATAAATGGCTTCAACCAAACACTAACCATGAGTGAAAAATGTTTTTGCATTTATATTCTCTAAAAAATGGCCAAGAAATCATAAATTCTGCCAGGGTATGTAAACTTATGAGCACAACTGTAAGTAGTACAGCAGCAGTGTCATATTGTATATAGTAACTTAATAGGTGCCAGAGGTGGTAGATAAAGACCCACAAGCACCACCTCACGGTCATAAATAGAAGCATGGAGCAGAACATATCTACCCACTGGGTCAGTACGCACATCCAAAATTTTAAACGGAAGGGACCTATGGATCAAAACTGTGACCCCCACAAGCATAATTAGAGTATGTAGCATGATCGTGGGAGCCGACCCATGGCTTTCTCAAACTAAAGTATTTTGGAACCCTGTAAATGAGTTTCCTGCAGAACATGTATATGGGGGTTATGCCTCCTCAAAAACTGGGGATACTTGGAGAGGATTAGACCCAGAAGGTAGACAAGCCACCCACTGCTCACCATGTGTACAAGCAAAAGTCAAGCAAGTACAGTGGGGCAAAAAAGTATTTAGTCAGCCACCAATTGTGCAAGTTCTCCCACTTAAAAAGATGAGAGAGGCCTGTAATTGTCATCATAGGTATACCTCAACTATGAGAGACAAAATGTGGAAACAAATCCAGACAATCACATTGTCTGATTTGGAAAGATTTTTTTTTTTTGCAAATTATGGTGGAAAATAAGTATTTGGTCCCCTACAAACAAGCAAGATTTCTGGCTCTCACAGACCTGTATCTTCTTCTTTTAAGAGGCTCCTCTGTCCTCCACGCATTACCTGTATTAATGGCACCTGTTTGAACTTATCAGTATAAAAGACACCTGTCCACAACCTCAAACAGTCACACTCCAAACTCCACTATGGTGAAGACCAAAGAGCTGTCGAAGGACACCAGAAACAAAATTGTAGACCTGCACCAGGCTGGGAAGACTGAATCTGCAATAGGCAAGCAGCTTGGTGTGAAGAAATCAACTGTGGGAGCAATAATTAGAAAATGGAAGACCTACAAGACCACTGATAATCTCCCTCGATCTGGGGCTCCACGCGAGATCTCACCCCGTGGGGTCAAAATGATCACAAGAACGGTGAGCAAAAATCCCAGAACTACACGGGGGGCCCTAGTGAATGACCTGCAGAGAGCTGGGACCAACGTAACAAAGGCTACCATCAGTAACACACTACGCCGCCAGGGACTCAGATTCTGCAGTACCAGACGTGTCCCCCTGCTTAAGCCAGTACATGCCCGGGCCCATCTGAGGTTTGCTAGAGAGCATTTGGATGATCCAGAAGAGGATTGGGAGAATGTCATATGGTCAGATGAAACCAAAGTAGAACTGTTTGGTAGAAACACAACTCGTCGTGTTTGGAGGAGAGAGAATGCTGAGTTGCAACCAAAGAACACCATACCTACTGTGAAGCATGGGGGTGGCAACATCATGCTTTGGGGCTGTTTCTCTGCAAAGGGAACAGGACGACTGATCCGTGTACATGAAAGAATGAATGGGGCCATGTATTGTGAGCTTTTGAGTGTAAACCTCCCATCAGCAAGGGCATTGAAGATGAAACGTGGCTGGGTCTTTCAGCATGACAATGATCCCAAACACACCACCCGGGCAATGAAGAAGTGGCTTCGTAAGAAGCATTTCAAGGTCCTGGAGTGGCCTAGCCAGTCTCCAGATCTCAACCCCATAGAAAACCTTTGGAGGGAGTTGAAAGTCCATGATGCCCAGCGACAGCCCCAAAACATTAGTGTTCTAGAGGAGATCTGCATGGTGGAATGACCTTGTGAAGACTTAAAGAAAATGTTTGACCTCTGTCATTGCCAAGTTGCCAACAAAGGATATATAACAAAATATTGAGATGAACTTTTGATAATGACCAAATACTTTTTTTTTTTTTACCATAATTTGCAAAAAAAAATCTTTCCCAAATCAGACAATGTGATTGTCTGGATTTGTTTCCACATTTTGTCTCTCATAGTTGAGGTATACCTATGATGACAATTACAGGCCTCTCTCATCTTTTTAAGTGGGAGAACTTGCAAAATTGGTGGCTGACTAAATACTTTTTTGCCCCACTGTATATAGTACATACACCATGGCGAATTTAGTGAAGGCATAAACCTAGCCAAGAACAAAGAAGAAAAAAAGGAAAAATCACCCCAACCTTCCCAGCTTGAGAACAGAAGCTGGACATCCTCTCCCCACCCCGCACAGCCATCCCAAACATAGAGTACCCAACTTCCCCTAAACAAAAACAAGATATGTCCATATAGGTAGGGCGTGAGCACAAAGGCCGGTTCACAAACAACCGTTAAGACATGCAGTAGAGATATTGGGGCAGTGTATTACCCAGTAAGCAGAAGAAAAGTGGTCCCTAAATGTAGCTATGCGCTCTTGTGGTGGAGAGAGCAAGAAAAGAGGGTAAATAGCGTTGTGAGCAGATGATCAACGCCATAGTGCCATGTTAGTGAATAATGACCAGAGTGAAAATGGAGGAAAAATAACCCCTAAAACTGCATCAAAGAAAGCAGAGTTCATGCCTTGATACAAATGGGAGGGATGTCAGGATCCCTACAGTCAAGCATAGCACCGTGGAATGTTCACATGGTAGGTGTAAATGTCTCTAAACAAGGGTGCAACCCGAAAAAGTATCCCTGAGGAGAAAACTGTTTTACCTGGGTATACCAGGGGCATAGACTTGAGTAGGTAACTAACAGATAAAACAAAAGTCATAAAATAAACAGGTAGGCAACTGCAGGTAAGCATCCAGCCAGAAAAGCAGAGCCATCTTTGGCAGAAAAAAAGAAACCTAGGGCAAAGAGCAGCAAACTCATGGCTCCAACGCTCAACGATAAGTAGGAAGGGATTCTACCCAGGTTGCAGCCTCACGTGGAGAGGTGAAGAAACAAACTGACTCCCCACCCTGGACCCGCAGGTGAGCCAGTAAGAGGACACTGTATCTGAGGCTACGAGCCCGCAGGGTCGCTTTTAGGCGATCAAAGGATTTCCACAGCTTTTGAGTCTCCACAGTGTAATCAGGAAAGATTAATAATTTGCAATTTTGGTAGGACAGATCCCCCTTTAGCCTCGCAGCCCAGAGAACCTCATCCCGATCTCGGAAATTCAACAGCCGCAAAATGAAGGTGCGAGGGAGAGAACCTGGCAGTACTGGTTTAGGGGGGATGTGATGTGTGCTCTCCACAGTAAAAAAGAGAAAAATTGGGCCGCAGTTAGCAAGGAGTGTAGCGACTCCTCTACAAACACTGTTGGGTTGGTGCCTTCTTCCTCCTTCAGCCAGGCCCACAATACGGAGATTTTGTCTGTTCCTATTTTTGGCATCTTCTGCCTGGTATTTCAATGCACACAACTTTGTCTGGAGGGATCAGATGGCAGTAGCATGCTTCGTGACAGAGTCCTCAGCCTGACCCAGCCGTTGCTCAGCTGCAGAGACTCTGAAGCGGATTTTGTCCACGTCCTGCTGGAAACCTACATCCAGCTACACCACTTCAATCTTTGTTGTCAGAGCGGCTTGACAGGCAGCAATAGCAGCTATGATATCCAACAGCCCAGGAGGAGAGGTATCGGCAGACTCAGCAGACTCAGAGTCCGTCTGAGACGACATGTTGGAGACTGCAGGAGTGCGCACCTCCACGTGGCCACCAGGCACTGGGAGAAATCCCATTCGTCAGCGGCGGGAACTGCAGTTTCTTTCCCTCTTTTTAGGCTTCACAGAGGATCGGTTAGGCATCCGGAAGGCAGTGAGATAGACACCTTCCGTCGCTCACAGCATAGAGGGATGGGGGGAGAAAAGAAATCCACTGCTCCGGCGAGTGCGATCATTCAAAGCCCCATCTTGGCCAAACCCCCATAGAATAGGATTTTGTTCAGATCAAGTGTCTAGATAAGGGTTCTCCAAACGTTATAAACACAGGGTTTACTGTCCTTCAGATTTAAGGGGGGCTGGACTGTGACATTGGGAGTATAAAAGGTCCCAATGTCAGTGGAAATAAACAATGTCACATTTTTGGTGCCGGGAGGAGGAATAACACCTCCTCATTGTCATGTGAGGCATTGTGCCCTCATTATTGGTGTCATTGGAAGGATGAGTTCCATCTTTGGTGTCATTGGGAGGAATTGTGCCTCTTCATTGGTGTCCGTGGGGGGGGGGGAATCCTGTCCCATTGTTGGTATTTGTGGATGAAAATGGTGGCCCAAGTGACGAATAAAAGCAAGCAAAGGGCCACATCTGGCCCCCCGGGCCGCAGTTTGTAGACCACTGGTTTAGATGAACATTTCAGAAGTATCCTAGCAACTCTGCCCATAGGTGCTTTTGGAAATATATAGAAAGATCAAGGAAATGGAAAGATAATGAGCTTTCTTTTAGTCTGAGTAGCATAATAAATGTCTTCTAAAATTAAATGTGAGGTTTGGTTTATTGATGCGTTGAAAATCAAACAGCTGAAGTCTTATTGGTCTGTGTTTGGGTTGGCATCACCTCCCTTTCCGTTTGCAGTAGTTATTTTTTTTTCTAGGTAAACTTGTGGTCATTTCGACCTCTTTGTGACCTGGGGTATTGTGTCCCTTTTGTGAATGGAATAGCTGGGGACCGCTACAAAATGCATACAGTACGGTAGCCCCGTTCCAGCAGGGGACATTGAGACATGAATTTTGTTTACAAAGTTCTCCTTTGCTAAAAAACTGCCTATGCAGATAAAGGGCATCTGAAAATAAACGACTACCCTTGCTATAGGTGCAGGCAATTTACATACAGGTACCACGTAAAACCTACCTGGAATACCAGGATATTGATAAGGATGTTGCTAAGAGAAGCCTAGTGTTACTGCTCGTCCTTAATCATCAAATGCTGATCTCAGAGCTACTGCATCGGGGAGAGAAGTTCATGTGAGGGAGTTTGCATCACCTAGCTCACTTCTGTAAAGATGAAGGTGAGCAGTAACACTGGGCTTTTCTTAGCAACGTGCCTATCAACGCCTTGGAAGTTTTCCACTCGGGTTTCATGAGGAACCTAAATGGCCTACACCTATGGCAAGGGCATTATTCAACTTTGGTGAAAGCTGCAGAACAAAAAAATAAATAAAAAAATCTCAGTCACCGCACGAAATAGAAGCTCAGTGTGTAGTAGGTGATCATGGCCTCAGCCTAACTCCATCCAGGTCATGACCCCTGAGATGTTTCATCCCACCTACAGGTCTTAGTCATGGAGGTCTGGGTGAAAGCTACATGACTTGTGTGTTTTTTGTATTAAAAGAAAATAAAAACAGACGTCCCTTTTCTGCATAGGTAGCTTTTGATAAAGGTGAACCATGCCTTTAAAACAGGGGTCTCAAATTGGTGGCCCTCCAGCTGTTGCGAAACTACAAGTCCCATGAGGCATTGCAAGGCTGACAGTTACAAGCATGACTCCCCACAGGCAGAGGCATGATGGGACTTGTAGTTTTGCAACAGCTGGAGGGCCGCCAGTTTGAGACCCCTGCTTTAAAATCTTACTGGTTGCTATGGAAAATGGTTGTACATTTTTGCTATAGCTTTATTGGTAACTTTACTTTCTGAAGTATCACTAAAAAGTAAGTAACCGGTCATCCTTTTACTCATGTAACTTTCTCTTGATAATCTAAGGCCCTTTTTTTTTTTGCGGCTAGGAGATGCAGTACATATGATGTATGCCTTGTTTCTTCAGCTAAGCTTAAGGTAGCCCCAGTTCCATTTCCCAGAGTCAGAATAATAGGGTAATGCATTGGAGTCTCACTGATGAGTTTCTTATCACTTCGGAAGTGTTAAACTTCCATTTCGCCATTTTTGTGGAGATTGTCGGGTGGAAAATGTTCAGTGTCCGGTTATTGATTTTTCCCACATGCTGTATATCATTTAAAAGTATTCAGAACCGGAGGCAACCTTCCCAGTACCCTACTTTAGTGTGATGCAAAGAAAAATGTCCTAATATTTGAGTGGATAAAATTTGTGTTTATAGCATGTCAGAAAAGTATGTATATAATGTAAAGTGATGTAGAGACTGGAGGTCAAGCTTGCATTATGTACCTTTTTTTGAAGTACGGTAAATCTCAAAAATGAAGGAGCGATACTTTGTATTAAAGTAGCAAACCGCGTTTTGTATATTTGATGTTAATGTAATATTTTCTGTAACGGTTTTTAATATCCTTTTTGTAGCTGTAAATGGTGTCCTTTCTGTGTGATAATTTAAAATACAGATTGGTAGCCCCTAGAGATGTTAGACGGTACACTTTGCATCCTTACAAAACAAATGAAAATTTGATATATATAAAAAAATCCCTAGGCAGTGTTTTGCATTTTTATATTTTGTATAATCCAAGCTAGAAAAAAAGTCCAAACTCATTTCTCCATCTGTTATGTAGATGAACAAATCTCCTGCTGCAGTTATTGTTTATTTAAAAGGCGCTAACAGTCGCTGTCAAAATACCTGAACTGCAGCTGCGTCAGTTTTTGATGTAGCCACTGTTTGGGTGACAATTTTTTGCCTAGTTCCTTCAGTTCTCTAATTGAACAATGTCAAGTTGGAGCAGGACGACAACGGTACCACCCATGGAGTAGCAGCCAGTTCATCAGGAAGGAGATGAATGTTGCATATGAATGTGTATGACGGCTTCACTTTATGAAGTGAGCTATGCAAATGGGAGAAATTGGCACTTCCATTTTGCTTTGTGTACTTATGGTTTACTCTGAATACATATATCATGTGTACTTATTTATATTATACATATGGCAACACTTTTATATATAGTACATATTTCACTAAATGTTCATCAGAAAGTTGCCTAATCTCATCCATGTTTTATGGTCACCCTATTTTTATGAACACCTGTCTGTGATTACCACTTGAGTCTCCAGGCCTATTTCCCCCTAAGACCTCTTTCACACTGGGGAAGTTTTCAGGTGCTTTAGCACTGGAAATGGCCTCTGCTAAGCACCTGAAAACCGCCTCCCATTCATTCCAGTGTGACTTTTTTTCACACTGGGGCGGTGCGCTTGCGGGACGTTCCAAAAAGTCCTGCAAGCAGCATCTTTGGGGCGGTTTGGGAGCGCTGCATTTAACGTTCCCAAAACGTCTTGCCCATTGGAATAAATGGGCAGCGCTTCTGAAGCACCTGAAAAGCGCTTTGGAAGTGCCACCACATGGGAGTTTTTAACCCCTTCTTTGGGGTTAAGTGCCCTTCTAGCAGGCTAAAGCGCCGCTATAACGTCCGCGGCCCCAGTGTGAAAGGGGTCTAAATCCCCTTGAATCCTTTGATTTGTTTTTTAATTTTTTTGTGATGCCTCAATTGTGCGAATTGTACCATTTAGGCCTAATGCACACTGGACGATTGTGCAGCTGCTCCTACGGGTGTCAGATGTTTTTTTTTTTTTTTTCCTGTATCTAAGCTCTCTTGCATGTACTGTGTTCATGCACACATAGGCTTTTAGCAGCGGTTCGTGGCAGAGCCTTTCAGAGGCTGGGAACCCCCCTCCCCCCCCCCCCCCCCACTGCCAGTGCATCCAGAAGCAGCAGAAAAAATGCTTGACCTTGCTAAACACTCCTAAACGCTAGGCTCGTTTAGCGCTTGAGCGTTAATTTATTCTGGCCATTCAAATTAATTATTATTCTGGCCAATTAAATGAATGTCCAAGCTCTTGACGCCTGTAAACGTGCCTAAAGGCTTGAAAAAGCTTTTGATGCTTTTACAAGTGCCAGGCTTTTTTTTCTGCCAAAACGCTGCTGCCAGGAGGAAAGTCTTCTAGTAGAGTTTGGTGAACTGATTTATTTGTACATATATATTTAATTTTTAATTCAATATGAAGGATGTGCCTGCTTTCAAGAGCAAATCAGATTGAAGCGATTTGTAATCTTCTTTGTACTTTCGCTTGCTTTTCGTTAATCGTGTCCAGAATTCTGAAAGAGAAACTGATAAAGTATTTCTCCATTGCTAAACAATGACCAAACCTTATTGGCATCAAAGTTGGAATGGAACGGTCTCTATTATTTAAAAAAATAGAGCGATCGAGTTCTCCCGAGCTCTCGCACAAGTCTTGCGTTACGAAAGTAACCAATGAATGACCGACTGACAGATTGCGTTTTGTTCCTTTTTTTACTTTTGCGACATTGATTTACCATTTATTTTTCGCTATGTTCAAAGTTTCAAAATGCTAGCAATTTTTTAAATATTTTTCAAAACTCCTGGGGCACACCTGCAAATCTCACATGGCACACTAGTGTTCCACGGAGCACAGTTTTAGAATCACTGCTCTAAACTGATGACCTGTAGGGGCTTTTAAAATAAAGCGTACCAAAGTTTCATGGATGCGTACCGTTTCATGGATGCATGCAGTTTTAAGGCTTTATATGTTGGCTAGTCACATAACCTCATCTGTTATAGTTTAACAAAAATTGGGCAATATGTTGCATTTGGGTGCTCTAAAATTAACTTTAACACTCTACTTTGGGCAACAAAAAAAAATTCCAATGCATTGGGGCTGTGCCCGCACTGCACAGGTCAACTGTTCGTTTTTGTCTAGGCTAGGGCTGTGATGGCGAACCTTGGCACACCCCAGATGTTTTGGCACTACACATCACATGACATCACATGATGTGCATTAGCATCATGGCAAATGTAGTTCCAAAACATCTGGGGTGCCAAGGTTCGCCATCACTGGTCTAGGGGATTGGAGAATGGAGATATACTCACCTAATCCTCCGATCCTTCCCCCACAAGACCGATCCCTGTGGCTGCTTGGGGTAATTCAAAAAGCTGCTGTGCCACTTTTCTGATGTTAATCCCTCTTAATGTATTGCACCAAATTCATGAAGCTTTTGAAACCCTTTTTGGTTCTGACAGCAACTTGTGCATCAAATTAAGGTAGTTCTAAAATGCACCACTTTTACATTGAATACATTTTTTTTTAATTGAATGCGCCAAATGTAAAAGTGGAGCTAATTAAGACCAACTAACTCTCTTTTGGCATCCAGAGGGAAACTGTCTCAGACACAGTTTTGTTAAAGTGTGTCTCGCACATTCTAGAAGTGGTGCAGCATGAACCGAATTCAAGTACAAGTTCTACACAGCTATATGAATTTGGCCCATTCTTCAGAAGAGATACTTTCACAAAATCTGCCTGTGCCAGTCTTTAGGAATTCCAGGGATAATGTTTTGTGGGTTTTAAGTAATCTTCAGGCCTATGATTTTTTTAAATGTGTGCAAAAAATTCAAAAACAAAGCTTAATGTCCATTGTTCCAGAATGGCATGTCCAAAAAGGTGTCCACAAACGTATTGCCTTATTCTGTATCTCCCTAATTGGAACAAAGATGGCAAAAAAAAATAAAAATAAAAAAAAAGCAAAGGTTTAACTCTCTTAGGCTACTTTCACACTGAGGCGCTGGATGCGCTGGCGGTATAGCAGCGCTATTTTTAGCGCCGCTGTACCGTTTTTTGTGCCGCGATTTGCGGGCGCTAGCGGGGGTATTTTAACCCCCGCTAGCGGCCGAAAAAGGGTTAAAAACGCCTGCAATAACGCCTCTTTGAGGCGTTTTGCGGGCGTATTAGAGGCGCTACCCCATTGATTTCAATGGGCAGGGGCGCTAATAGGAGCGCTATTTTTAGCGCTCCTATTGCGCCTCAAAGATGCGGCTTGCAGGAGTTTTTTGAGCCTCCTGCAAGCGCAACGCTCCAGTGTGAAAGCCCTCGGGCTTTCACATTGGATAGTATTGAGAGCCTTTTTTGGGGCGCATTGCAGGCGCTATTTAGAGCGCAATAGCGCCTGCAAAGCGCCTCAGTGTGAAAGGGGCCTTACTGTAACCCAGAAAATCCTCCTCCACTAGGGACACAGACAATGAAAACCTGATGATTGTTCTAATTCAGAACGACCCTATGCAAAAATTAAAAAGAAAAGTACAATGTTAATAATTTGTATTGTAATTGTTTATTTCTTTAGTTTAGTGTATTTTCCTTGTTTTTTTCACCTGTGTTAATCTCCATTTAAAATAATATCTGCTTTTTCATTGATTCTACAGTCAACGATCTGGGAGGTGACATCAAAGGAGACGGGAAAAGTTCATCGGCTGCAGACAAGGTTGTTGATGAAATTAGGGCGAAAGGAGGAAAAGCGGTGGCCAATTATGGTACGGGATGCTGTCAGTCCTCATGTTTGATGTGCATTTTATCTTTAATTCATGTTTCTGCCACTAAACTCATTTCCACATTCACACATGTACAAATTATAGCACATGAAAAAAAATGCTTTGGGGAGAACTGCTAAATTAATTGTTATAAAGCATAAATTAGCCCTCTGAAAACTGAATATATATTTGTAACGGTGCAGTGCGCAGTGTGTTATTACTACACGAATAGCAGTCATTAGAGCTGTCCTTGCACAGTATTTGCTCTTTACTATGTCAACACTTTGATCCTTGATAGCTGCAGGTACTTGCAGGCTTTTTTCTAAAGCTCTTTATTGGCTATTACCTTTATAATAAGCAGGTTGCCAGTTTTACAACAAGCATCTTCCTTAAGCATTTGGCTGTTTTGTAAAAAAATTGGGCTCAAATTATAGGCTGTTTGCGCGAATAGATTCTTGGAGTAGCCTACAGAATTAAAGGAAACCTGTCAATTAACCCAATAGGGCTTTCAGTTTAAATGCGCTAAATACGTCCCAGGTACATGAAAAAAAGGTGTCTTTAAAGTTTGTTATTAAAAAACAGCCACATGCTGTGTAGAAAAGCCTGTCTGCTGCCAGCTATTAAAGTCCCTTGCTCTCTGTGTGGAATAAGGGGTCTCTTTGAACAGGTATGACATGCCACCTCTTGCATTAGAACAGTAGCTTTGTAATCTGCAAAGAGTGCCTTTTGTTTGTTTAGGAGTTCCAGGTCTGACTCTGCATCTCTGTAGGGATCCAACATGCCCCTGCTGAGTGACCACTGCTTCCTTATAGAGAGCAAGGCAGGAGACCAGCTTTTCTACTCGGGCTGTGACTGCTTTCTAATATAAACAAACTGTAAGAGTTAGCACACCTTAAAGGGATTGTAAAGTCTCATGTTTTTTTTACCTTGGTGAAAAAAGATGAAAAATCTTCTTTGCTACAGCTGCCCCCTGAGCCCCCCCCTTTCTTACCTGAACCCATCCGTTCCAGCAACGTGCACAAGCCCAGCAGCTTCAGCCACTGTCTCTGTCCTCATTGGATAGATTGAAAGCAGCAAGAGCCATTGGCTCCCGTTGCTATCAATCAAATCCAGTGACGCGGGGCTGAGTCCTGCTGTCTGTGTTAATGGAAGTAGCAGTAGGACTTGGGAGCGTGCCCCCATGGAAAGCGGCTCTCCGTGGGGGCACCCGATGAAGAGTAGGAGCCAGGTGCACCAACGGGATACCCTAGAAGAGGAGGATCAGGGCCGCTCAGTGCAAAACACTTGCATAGAGCAGGTAAATAGAACATGTTTGTTATTTTTATTTAAAAAATGCGAACCTTTACAACCACTTTAAAGTGGTTCTAAAGGCAGAATGTTTTTTTCATCTCCTAATGCATTCTATGCATTAAGATAAAAACCTGTGTGCAGCAGCCCCCCCTGATACTTACCTGAGCCCCATCTAGATCCAGTGATATTGCATGAGAGCCTCAGCTGTCCAGGACTTTCCCTCCTCATTGGCTGAGACAGCAGTGGGTGCCATTGGCTCCCACTGCTGTTAATCGGTCAGTGAGCCCATGAGAGAAAGAGGGCGGGGCCGAGCCACAGCTCCATGTCTGAATGGACACACAGAGCAGCGGCTTGGCTCGGGTGCCCCCATAGCAAGCTGCTTGCTGTGGGGGCACTCGGCAGGCAGCAGGGAGAGGCCAGGAACGCCGGACCCGAGAAGAGGAGGATCTGGGCTGCTCTGTGCAAAACCACTGCACAGAGCAGGCAAGTATAACATGATTGTTTAAAAAAAACAAAAAAAAAAAACAAAAAAAAAAAACAAGACTTTAAAGGGGTTGTAAAGGTTTGTTTTTTATTTTCTAAATAGGTTCCTTTAAGCTAGTGCATTATTGGTTCACTTACCTTTTCCTTCGATTTCCCTTCTAAATGTTTTTTTTCTTTGTCTGTTTGCATTTCTCACTTCCTGTTCCTCCTCAGTAAGCTTGCCCACATCATCCTAGCCGTTCTGGCTGGGGGTTAGTCAGCGTGCTCGCCCCCTCCCTTGGGACTACATCCCTGCAGTGAGACGATGTGAACCACAGCATCTCCCCACAGGGATGTAGTCCCAAGGGAGGGAGCGAGCACGCGGACTAACCCCCAGCCAGAACGGCTAGGATGATGTGGGCAAGCTTACTGAGGAGGAACAGGAAGTGAGAAATTCAGACACAGAAAAAAAATTTAGAAGGGAAATCGAAGGAAAAGGTAAGTGAAACAACAATGCACTAGCTTAAAGGAACCTATTTAGAAAATAAAAAAAGAACCTTTACAACCCCTTCAATATCACTTTAAGTTATGATGTACTGACTATGAATTTATTTAGCTGATTCAAAGAAAGTTTTTTTAGCCTTTAAAATTAAACTTAGGTTGCTCATAGATGGTTCAAAACTTGGTAGGTTCAGCAGGAATCGGCCCAGATATCAACCATACATTGATCAACTTGGCACATTCCAGCTTGCTAATCAGCTTGGGTACAACCAGCCTGCCGGATTTACTTGTGAGCAACTGCTATAGTAGCTAGCAATAAATGCTGTCTTCTCCCTGTGGTTGCAGGAAAGAAATTTACACCATCTTTGGCATATCTTAAGCAGTACTGCACCGTGTATCATAAAAAATTGCCCTGTTTTTTTCCATAAATTAAGGGTTTCACCTTTTATTCAACCCTTTTGTTTCTTGTTGTTTTTGATCTTCTCCAGCTTTTTTAATTTATTTACGGTCTACATGTGTTTGCTCTACCACGGGCTACGAATTCTTGCTCAGGACCAGATCAGATGCCTGATGATGACAACACTGGAGCATGCTTTGGACCATGGCCTTTCAGCAGGGCCATACAGATTCTTTGAAAGATCCAGATTACAGTATAAGGATTGAAAACTCCTGAAATACTATTAACAGTTTTTTTAAAGATATGTCACCAACTTAAAAGATTGCAGGAAAAAGTACAGAAAAATATAAAATTTTCTTTCCCTGAATCATTTGTTTTATTCACTTGCAATGTTCATTTGAACTTGCTTGAAAATGTGACTACTCTAGGATAGTCTTTTCCCTAGCACAGTCCCTTCCTTCCTTGTAGATCATAGCGCCCTCTCCACTTTTAGGAATAACTTATTATGGTCTGTGTTGGCCAGGCTCTAACACCCCTCCCTTCACCTCCCTACATAACCTTTTAGGAGATGCGAAAGGGAATACTATGAGTGACCTCTTTTGAGTCTGCTGTGACTGCTGACGTCAAGGATCAATTTCAGAGCTTTTGGATCAACACAAGGGAGGCTTTTACTGATAAATACTTTGAATAAAAGTTTAGTATTATCATAGATATAATATAAAGGGGAAGTTTTTTGTTGAAATGAATGGTCTAGTGACCGGGTCTTTTTTAAAGCTTAACTATTCTATTCCTACATTTTTATTTTTAATTTTTTCCTGCCTCACCTAAACCCTCCCATGATTAATAAGAGTGGCTTGTTGGTAAAGCTACCTACAGCCACTGGACAGTGACCAAGTCCCCATAAGTGATCAATGCACTGAACAGTTCTTTTTGAATGAGGGTTGTACAAACATGCATTGTCTATTTTTTGTATATTTGTGACTATGCAGATGAGTACTGCATTCTCCAATCGGTTTTTAGAGGGAAACCATAACTATCAATCTGGAAAATCCATCACGGTAGACATTATAGGAACCTTATACTAGTGGGGGTGCCAACAAAAATTGGACTGGAAAGTTGAGTTTTTAGATATAATAAAAAAAAACACATTAACTGGTTTGTGGGAGTCTTGGCAGCTGACTGGGCTTTAAAGACTGAGTTCTCCTTTTTTGAAAGTAGATGCAGTGTTATCAAACTCTGTGCGTTTTTGAAATATTGTCCTTAGTTTGAAAGCCTTACCATTCAGCAATGAGGTACATTTGCAAAGCCTGCCAGAAAAAAAAAATCCAGTTAGGTGATCAGCTTGTCCTACCCAAGTTCTGGGACACTTAAACAATCAGGAGCTTGCTCCAAGCACCCTTGAAGCGAGAGCACTTATGTCTTCCAAACCCTTGCATGCGCAGTGCTCTCTCTTAGTCTTGGCCACTGCAGGGCAAGGGTGTGAGCACTGCGCATGTGCGGGTTTGAAACGCAGAAGTGCACCTGCTCCCAGGATGCTGGGAACAAGCTCCTTACAGTTGGAGTGTCCCGGAACTTGAGCAGTCTTTGGCTGGTGTGAACCGTAATACTTTGGCTAGAGGTCTTGTGGGAAGTTAGGACCCTTCCATAATACCAAGAAACCCCATTAAAAGACATGGATTTCCTAATGCCATTAAAATCCCTTTACATTTTGTTTTATATAAACTTTCCAGTGACATCTCCTCTATGGTTACTTATTTACGGATAATAGTCTGTACTACATTCATTTCTCTGCCAGACAATCCTATTCTGTGTCTCCGCTTGTATCATATGTTTGCGTTCGTTCTTTTTTTCTTTTCTTTTTTTCTTTTCTTTTTTTCTTTTATTTTCAAAGCTTGTCTACAAGTACATGATGTTGGCTTTTTTTTTGGATTAGTAAGAGCATGTATTTTACAGAAGTGGATTTATTTTCCATTAAAGACACTGCAGTGGAATGCTCTTGCTCTCAAGGGTCAGGATCTCACAAGAGCAGAGTCACCGCTGTTTTAGTGCTGTCCTCAAAATCCAAAATTGCCCACTAAGATCCCCGCTGAGTCTAAGTATCAGAATTTCCCATCTATTTCAGGCAACAGCCTTTACACCTTCCGTTTTTGAAGAGCTGGATAATTTTTTTTTTTTGCAATAATGTCCTTTTTATGTCCATTCTTTTTTTCTTTTTTTCCTTGTAGCTTTAACGATAAATCTTCATTTGCATTCACATTCTTTTAGTATGCCTCCTCTACCTGTAGATATGTTTCTAATCATATCCTCTGCATCCTCTCCTTGGATGTTATCTGACTACTGCCATTATTATCTATCAGTAAAAGACTATGGCTCCAAGCCCTCTACGGTTTTTGCCATTAGCTTTGCTGAGTATATCTGATTAATGATACCAGGATCCTTGTAGGTAATATTCTGCTACTATCTAATGCTCTTCATAATGTACATTTTGCACACAGATCTAATATATGTGTGAAGAATGACTTGATATGATAAATAACACATCATAAGCTCTGTCACTATGGCTATGATCTATCATGAACACAAAGTTCTTTTGACTAGGATTAGCAGACAGAAAATATTAGTTTTCTGCCATGTAAAGTGACACCTGTATTTTTGTATTACGGTATACCTTTTTATGTTCGCGTTGGCAAATGCAAAGCCCTGCAGTGTCCTTTTCTCTCACTTTTGATCCTATGACAACTTTCAGGGGGCAGGAAGTTGGGGTGAAGCTCTGCAATGGTGACACACAAAAGTAAACCCTAAATATTTATGCTATTGTGCCCATATAGCTGCTGTTGTGCCCATATAGATGTACAATATCAGCTATATGGGCACAAGAGCATAACGATACTATTGGATAGAAAACAGAACCCCCTGGGTAGGATGGGACTTTATAAGTGACTGAAAAACCAATGAATAATAAGTAAAAAAATGATTTTATTATACAAACATTCATAAAAGATATATGATAATAGACGTATAAAACATTACAAATCCATAATAAAGTTGATGGATTTGGATGCCTGTGAGCATGGCTCTCACAACTTGACCCAACGTTTCTGGCACAAAAGCCCTTCAGGGGTTTAATTCAAGTATATAGAGCCAGTCATAGCAAAGGGAAAATTCACCCCACATAGGTAGTTGCCACAGCCAAATAGTTGCAGCGGGTGATGAGAAACAATCTTTGTCAACAATACATGTGCAGGTGTTCCAACAAGGATCCAATGTGACTACCCACAATAAATCAGATCATCTAGATCAGGGGTCTCAAACTGGTGGCCCTCCAGCTGTTGCGAAACTACAAGTCCCATGAGGCATTGCAAGGCTGACAGTTACAAGCATGACTCCCGCAGGCAGAGGCATGATGGGACTTGAAGTTTTGCAACAGCTGGAGGGCCACCAGTTTGAGACCCCTGATCTAGATAGTAAGTAGATCTGTGACTCAGGAGGCAGAAATATAAAGTACTGAGCGCTGAGTGCTTCACATACAACCCTAGGAAAGCAATGATCCCTAGGTACAGGGGATATGCCTGTGATAAGATGGAGCCGATTTAAACCTCTAGTGACAGAGCGACGGCTTTGTCACTAGAGGTTTAAATCGGCTCCATCTTATTACAGGCATAATAGCAGCTATATAGGCACAACAGCACCTAATAACGGTGTTTTTTTTTGCGCTTTAGCAATAGACTATTATATTCTGTGCGTTTGGTGCGCTTTCTGAAAGCACACCAAAACTCCTGAACGCCTTGCTAGGTTACCTCGCTAACAGGACTCTGTGCCCGGTGATGTTTGATTTCTCCCATTTTGTTCAGATGGATCACCTCTCGAAGGTCGCCAACCCCTGTATTGGACCATATACAACAACTTTTCGTTGCAGCTTTGCAGATGTTTGTCACACTCGTACAGTGATTTTATAAATGGATCCCTTAGAGTTGTTGATCTGAAATGCACATGAAGTTTATAAAATCAGATCTGTGTACTAGCTGCATATCCCTGCCTCGCATATCGAAGAGATTGGATCAGCATTGGGGAACTAGCAGCAGTGGCAGTCTCTGTATTCTCTTGATACAGATTTTCCTGCACTTAAATGTGCTTTTAGCACTTGTAAGTGTAATGTATGTAATTGCATGGAAATGACTGTATAAAAACCCACAAGCTGTGTGAAGGTTTATTCCTATAATCTGTGGCTTCTTTTCACAACTTTTATTTCTTTTTTTTCCCTTTTAGACTCCGTGGAATTAGGAGAGAAACTTGTACAAGCAGCCCTGGATGCATTTGGACGGATAGGTAACCACTAACTTTATTGGCTTTTCTCTTCTCCTCTGTTTGGTGAATTATTGACAAACGCAATAGAACCATTTTAAACTATGTGTTATTTGATTTCAGTCATCTGCGTGTGAGCATCTGAGCGAATGATAAGCAAGCACATTGACGTTTTATGTAATTGATTTGCGGACCATTTCATTAATTTGTGTATTGATGTTGTCTTCAGATTTCATCTTCCTCGATTTTTCAACGCTTTTAACAGCTTCTGAGCGTAAAAGTTTCTCAGATCTATAAAAGTGATAATGCTGATAAAATGATTGCTTTTTTGATAGTCTTTTTCAGCAGAACTTGGCAAGTATTAGGATTTCTTCCTAAAAACAGTAGGAGATCAGTCTAAGTGGTAAGAGGAACATGGTGGTTAACAGATGACTAAGCCTAGGGTGAAGATTTATGGTTTGAAATGGCAATTTAAACATAAGTACCCAACTATCTTGGATTCCATACATTATGTCCATTTGGTGTGTGGATTTTCCATCTTTCCAGATTTTTTTAAACTTATTTTCTATTGTTTGTTTTAGGTTTCCAGATAACTCCTAAATAACTGTGTGCATTGTAAGGGCTAGTGCACACAGGTGTATTTGATAATCTAACAAAAAAGTTCTGCTTGGAAGCCAAAGGTGTTGGGTACAAATGAAATGCAGGATATGGCTGTACAGGGGGGTATACTTGACTCCAAGTATAAGCATATAGAGATACAGTATGCCCTTAGATTCAGACTGTCTGCTTCTGTAGGCATTCCCATGTTTATGCTTGAGGCTGAATACTATTGTCTATAGCCATATCCTGTATTTCATTTGTACAGGCGGCTGTATGCAACACATGTGGCTCTCAGGCGCATACGTTTTTTTGTTTAAGTGCGTTAATGTGCCTTTTACAAAGGGCTCAAGCTGAAAGGACAGGTTTCAGCCTTGTCTGTTCTTTTTCAAAGACCTCTTCAAGGTATATCTAGCATGAGAATAGGTAGCAGTGGTATCCGCACTTAATGGACAGACTAGACTGCTGCCCCCTTAGGTTTCCTTTAAATAGGAACTGGTAAAGTAAATCAGAATGGTTAGGGGTGGTGGCGCTGCCGTCTCAAAGGATACTAACACACCAAAATGTGACATGAGGGTGAAATCATTAATGAAGTGTTCTCACACAATGACACTCTGAAACAGTGAAAATTCCAAAATGAATTATTAAATTGTGCCTCCGGCCTCTGAGGAACGATCCACCAGTTGATCGTTTATCATGGGTCGTGTCCTAAATCAAATGTTAGAGGTAACCTTCATCTATCCAGTGCAAATGGATAGGTGTTTGTTACCATACAGCTAAATAATACTCCGTGGTGGTGTTTTATATGTGAAAATAACTATTAATAACGTCTATGTGTAATGTATCATAAACCGAGTGGACTGAAAAGAAGCAAGTAAAATCAAAATGCAAAACATAGTGGGAAAAAAAACATCATATCATGAATACTCCTCAAAAGAAACCAAAGCGATATCCAATGGACCCCAGATGATGTCCTAGGGAAGAAACGCGTCGGGAGGACTCTATTGTTGCCACATCTTTTGCACAAAGCGCTTGTTTATCAACCTAAATGAGCTGGGCTGGAGGTTACAGGAACTAACCACTTACATCTGGAGGTCAGGAGCGGTGCCTTAAGAAGCGGATTGACATAAAGTGCTAATTGGAGAGGACAAGAAGCCTACCCACCACCCCCTGATGAAACCCAAGGGGGGCATCAGTCTAGTCTGTCCATTAGGCGTGGATACCACTTCTACCATATCTAGCATGAGGCCCCCATTGCACCACCCTGTGCTTTCCTGGGATCTCCGCTCTCTGCTTTGCAGGAACAACCCTTTGAACCCATCGGGGATATTCTTTTAGATGACCTCTCTTACAAAGTAGCGTTTTTGGTTGCTATCACGTTTTGTCAGACGTATCCTTAAAGTGATTGTAAACCCACAAAAAAAAACCCTGCAAGACAAAGGCATAATAAGCTAGTATGCATATAGAGTTACTTCCGGGTATCACGGGCTCTGGAGCTGCGATGATGTCACTCCCGCGCATGTGTGCGTGAGCCGCCGGTAACGGCACATTAACACAAACGTGCCATTGATTCAGTGCACATGTGCCGATGACGTCAGGACATATTGATAAAGGGGATATCTCCTAAACCGTGCATGTTTAGGAGATATCAGGGGTAGCTACAGGTAAGTCTTTTTATAGGCTTACCTGTAGTAAAAAGTGGATTGTAAGGGTGTACAACCACTTTATGTTGGTGGTTCTCTCGTGTGGAGCTGTTCCTCATACTTCTAAGACAAGGTTGACAAATTAAAAACATCCTTTCCTCCCAAGATGGTATCAGTCTTCCACCTCACGAAGGACATAGTCCAAAATAAAAATAAAAAATCATTGCTTGAACGTAGTCCGAGCCATTAGAGGCTATGTTAAAGCTACAGCTTTGATTTGGCAGACTCATTCCCTGTTTCCAAGCCTAGCCTATCCTAGTGAGATGAATAAGAAATCTGATTGCTAGAGGTTGCATTTTCAAGGGCAAGTCTCCTCTGCTTTTTACGTGGCCATTCCACCAGATAAATGGGAGCTTTATGGGCGCATTGTGGCACCAGGCCTCTGTAGTCCTGCTGTGCAACGTCACTACGTGGTCCTCTGTTCATACTTTTTCAAAGTTTTACCAGGAGAATGTGCAGTCTTCTTCGGATGCAATATTTGGTCACAAGGTTCTTGCAGCGTCACTCTGAAGTAGGGTCTTTTTGACCCTTGTTGGGCCTGTTGGCACAATTCTGTTTGCCTAGTTTCTCCACATCATTCTCACTCATTGCATCCCAGAGTGTATGAATACTTTGCCTGTGTGCGCTGTACTGTATGATAAAGATGGGCTGAATTTTCACTTACCTGTAAATTCCATATCTTGAGGTATGCTACAGGGCACAGGCGAACCTCCCTGCCATTCCTTGATAACTCATTGTTTGCTACAAAAATGAGGGTTCATGGTGTGTCCAGGGCTGGCCCAAGACATTGTGCTGCCTGGGCCCAAGAATGAACTGCTGCCTCCTCCCCCCCCCCCCCAAAAAAAATCCTATGCCCATCCAGCAAAGAGACGTTTCCATAAAGCAAAGAGACAGCCCAATATATTCAGCAAGAGACATCCCATATATTCAGCAAAGAGACATGCCCCTTCTAGGGTGACCACGCATTTTGCAGGTCTGTCCCGGGCACATTCATTCCAGGACAATACAGTGTCCCGGAATGAAACTGACACAGCCACCCCCCGGGCCAATCTGATCCCCCCAAAAAAGGCCGCCACATCACCTCTTAACTCACTGACAGTACTTGTCCTGGCCGGGAATGCCTGGAGGAGCACAATCCCCGCCCCCTGCATGTGATTGGAGAAATCATAAATCCCACCTCTTGTGTCCAATCACTGTGCTGTGATTCGTTACAGAACAAGCTGATGTTTGGGAAGGGGGGGGGGGGGTGTCCGTGAATAGTAGTTTAAAAATGTGGTCACTCTAGCTCCTTCCTGCAAAGAGTATTGTGTAGCACCACGAAAGCTCCCCCCTTTCTCTCCACTGCCACCGACCAGCTACGCTCTGATCCCAGCTCAGTGATGCAACATGCTGCAACAACAGCGCTGCATTGACCACATTTCCAAACTGCCATTCAGGGATACCGCCCTTCCTTCCCAAAAAAAGATGAGGGGGGGGTGTAGTCTCGCTGACAGGGAATTTGGCAGCGGATGATTTGTCGGGCGAATGGCTGGTGTTAGCACTTAAATCATCCTAACATTATGATCGATATGGTGTCAGGATGATCAAATCACATTATTTCTATTACTACATTGTAATATATAATGAAATAGTTTACCTCACCATAATGCAGAATCAGTGGAAGCCCTGAGCTTGTCATTTGCCACCATTGCTTGCCACCAGATGTAGCTTATTGCTTGCCACCGTTGCCTGCCACCAGATGCAGCTGTGCCACTTGCCACCCATAGCCTGCCACAACATGCAGCCTGTCACTTGTCACCGATGCCTGTCACCAGATGCAGCCTGTCACTTGTCACCAATGCCTGTCACCAGATGCAGCCTGTCACTTGTCACCGATGCCTGTCACCAGATGCAGCCTGTCACTTGTCACCATTGCCTGTCACCAGATTCAGCCTGTCACTTGTCACCAATGCCTGTCACCAGATGCAGCCTGTCACTTGTCACAATGCCTGTCACCAGATGCAGCCTGTCACTTGCCACCAATGCCTGTCACCAGATGCAGCCAGTCACTTGTCACCAATGCCTGTCACCAGATGCAGCCTGTCACTTGTCACCAATGCCTGTCACCAGATGCAGCCTGTCACCAGATGCAGCCTGTCACTTGTCACTGATGCCTGTCAACAGATGCAGCCTGTCACTTGTCACCATTGCCTGTCACCAGATGCAGCCTGTCGCTTGTCACCAATGCCTGTCACCAGATGCAGCCTGTCACCAGATGCAGCCTGTCACTTGTCACTGATGCCTGTCACCAGATGCAGCCTGTCAATTGTCACTGATGCCTGTCAACAGATGCAGCCTGTCACTTGTCACCATTGCCTGTCACCAGATGCAGCCTGTCACTTGTCACCATTGCCTGTCACCAGATGCAGCCTGTCACTTGTCACTGATGCCTGTCAACAGATGCAGCCTGTCACTTGTCACTGATGCCTGTCAACAGATGCAGCCTGTCACTTGTCACCATTGCCTGTCACCAGATGCAGCCTGTCACTTGTCACCGATGCCTGTCACCAGATGCAGTCTGTCACTTGTCACCGATGCCTGTCACCAGATGCAGCCTGTCACTTGTCACCAATGTCTGTCACCAGATGCAGCTTGTCACCAATGTCTGTCACCAGATGCAGCGTGTCACTTGTCACCAATGTCTGTCACCAGATGCAGCCTGTCACTTGTCACTGATGCCTGTCACCAGATGCAGCCTGTCACTCAGCCTGGCTCTCTCTCCCTCCCCTTCAGATGGGCATGCTGGGGGCTGCAGTTTCCCCCCTAGAATTGCAATGGGCCAGCCATTTGCACTACACACCCCATAATCCTCTTTTCTCCTTTTAGTTTTTTTTCCTGGCCAATGGGAGGAAAAGGGGGAAGAAACATAGCGGTGGCTGTCCTAGGAACAGCAGCATGAGGAGGAGAAGGAGGGGGGAGAAGAGCCCGCAGCTGCTCTCTCTCCACACACACAGAGCTCCGATCTCATGCTGTTACATACAGGGAGGAGGTGGGTGGAGCTAGCGGAGGAGGAGGAAGTGAAATACTCTCTGCAATGAATGATGGGCCTCTCTCTCCTTACGTCACTGGTTGCTAGACACAAAGCGGTCCGCGGCTAGCAACCAGTTTGGGCAGTGAAGCAGGGGCCGCTGGAGAGACCATTGAAGTGGGTCTTGCCACTGCGGCCAGTGACAGCAGCACCGGCGATGCAGTACAGTATGACACTGCACACTAGATGGAGGGAAACCCAGGTCCTCAGGCAGTGCGCCCCTGTTGCCGCCCCTCTTAAAGTGCCGCCTGGGACCATGGTCCCATCGGGTCCCATGGTAGGGCCGGCCCTGGGTGTGTCCTTAAATGCTGGGATAAGTGTATAAATGTAGCAGGGGATACTGGCAAGCTTTCAAGTATTGCCTGGAAAGCTTTGGCATAGAAAGATTTATCAGTACACCTGAACTATCATAGGACAGCCTGCATCAATTCATTTCACCATTCCCACAGAAAGATTTGTCTCTTGTGCAATTTAATGACAGATTATACGTCGATCAGGAGTTTCCACACTCTGAATGTTCACAGAAATTACTGCTGTGGGCTGGGAACCAACACGACCGGGATCGTCACCGACGGACGTACTGCCATCTTTGAAATGTTTATACCATTCAAATGTCTTACTGCAGCTGAGCGTCTCCTCACCGTACTTTGCTTGAAGTCTTCTGTAGACATCCACAGATTTTATGCATTCGTTCACCACCTGCTGTTCAATGCATGCACTAATACTGTTGTCTGCCACTTTGAATACCAGTCTCTGGACTGGCCCGCAACATGTGCACCACCTATCAGTAATTGGACACACCTGCCACTTACTACTGCGTGAAGTCCCGCCACACTATAGCATCACTTTTTATACCTGTAAAATTGAAAGTCCCAGTTTGACTTGAACGCCCCTTGTATTTTGGTTATTTCTTATGTACCTTTTTGGTATCGTGATCTTATATTACCCTGTTTAGTGCTTTTATTTCTTCTGAAGAGTAACGGTTATCAAATGCTAATTCTTTTTACTGTTGCACCCAGCCAACATGTCTATTTATTGTACCTTGTATGGACTTGTTTACTATATTCTTTTTATATTACATTACATTGATTGTAACCGCTGTATTGAAGCGGTCAATAAAACCTTTGTAAAAAAGAAAAAAAAAAAAAAGCCTTGCCCGTGCCCATCGCCTGAAGGTAAGAGCCTGTAACCCAGGGTCTATGAAAACTTTGCTTGTGTCCTGTACAGTGCGCCAGGATATAGAATTTGCGTTCAAATCAAAAGTTCTCCCTTTTTTTTTTTTTGCACCAGAGGGACACCCAGAGCAAAAGCCATGCCTCGCCTCCTTATACAGCAGTGATTGGCAGTGGCTCCGAGTTCAACTTCCACTGCACGTACAGTTGTAATACAGAACAGGAGCCCACACGTACAGGGGATTCCATAGGTCTCGAGCGCACAGGGGGAACATTGCAAAACTTTGCAAAACTAGCACAGATAGGGGACTCTTTTAAAAAGTAAACACAGCAAGTACATATAAGTTGTAATCTGTTTTATGAAAATTTTGCCTGTGTTCTTTAAAAAAAATGCAGATTATATCAGAGCGGCTCACGTGACTCCTCGGCTCTCTCCTCTGCCCGACTAACAGCTATAGTGGGCGGGACCGAGCTCTGCCACTGACGTCAGCTGGAGAAGAGGGGAGGAGAGAGGAGAAAAAGCTGAGCCACTCTGATATGCGGTATAATTGTCATTTATTTTTATATAACACATGCACAGGGACACATGGCATTATATAATGGAGGGGATGGCATGCTCATAGTATAGATATGATTGCACCACGAGTGGAGGATTGTGGAGTGGACAGAGCTGACAGGCAGATTGGGGAGGGGGGAGGAGGACACAGACACAAGAGAGCACGGCTGCGGATGACAGACGTATATAAACTGACCACAGTGTCAGGGCTCAGTAGCCATGATAAACCGTGGTCAGTTTACAGGGGGGAGGGTATAGCCAGGCAGGATCAGTAAGGTATTTTAGGTAATAGTACTGTGCTGTATAACATGCTTTAATAGAACAGGATCTATTTCCCTGTCATCAATGGATGGACACAGCTCCTTAAATCTTGACGTGAGTTATGTTCCTGTTCATAGGAGAGGACTAGGCAGAACATGTTAGTTATCTTAAAACATGTAACTTTAACAGAGTTGAACAGCCCTGCCCAGGGGGCGGTCCCTCCGTACATAACCCTCCACCCAGCAGTCAGCAGCCTCGTTTTTTTTTCTGCCTAGCAGAGGGGAAGGACATGGCTCCCTTTTGGGCCCAGAGTCCTGAAGAAATTTTTATTTTATTTAAAAAAAATTGTGATATCTTCTATCAACTGCCGGCTGGGCGACAGGCTGGATATTTATAGATCCTTGTAGTCTTCTCAGTTCCGGCCATTGAGCGTGCCAGTCCTTAGCTACGCGCTGGTTCTGCCACGACGTACACCATGGCTCCAGGGGTGGCCGGTGAGCACATGCTCCGGGGTCCACATATGACTGGGCTGCTTGCTGTCTCACTCACAGTGGACCGGGACTCCGTACCATCAGTTGTGGGGTGGGTCTGTCAGGGACACGCCAGCATATCCTCGCAATGACGGGTAAGTACGGTTCCTCCTGTCTCGGCAGGATGTAACAGCTGGGCATTCCCGGGATTAAGGGGTTCTCCTGTCCTCCCTTTCCCTGCCCTCTGTCACCCTTTCCGCTCCTGCCCTAGGGCCTGCTGCGACCGGGGTGTACCTGTGGGGGGGCTCAGAGTCCCTGTGGGGCGCCAGGGTCTGCTTTCTGTGGGGGGGGGGTCTGTTTCCTGGCGCAGGTCGGTATTGCGGGCGGCCATTTTCTTGTGGTCCGCACCCTTTTTTCTCTGAGGCGTCTGGCGGCCATTTTGGAGTGGGTTTTGGCCTCCAGCACTGGCTTTCTGTACGGCGCACAGCTCATTCTCCTCCGTTTTTTTTATCACACACAGTGTATACAAGGCGGGCAGCGGTGCTGAGCGGTCTCCCTCTGGGTGGTGAGTCCCCTGGGTTACCCCCCCCCGGACAGTGCAGCAAGGAGGGTGGACTTAAGTGTTTTTCACTTGGTCCCTGGGGGCTGTCAGTGGGTGTTAGTGGAGTCAGTATGTGACTTTTCCTCTCCTAAATTGCCAGAGACAGCTAACGGTGCCCCTGCACCTGCGGTTTCCATGGATACGCTGTAGACGGTCCTGGAATCATTTGTTGCCAGGGTAGAAACAGCGTGCGGGTGTAAGGGGGGTAAAAAAGCACCCCTCCCGTTTTCTGGGGAGTGCTAGACAGGGCACTTATGAGTGCACTTCTGATGCTGTGCGGGACACTCTCCAGCTGGTAGATGCAGCTGAGACTTCCGCAGAGGAGTCTGTTTTTTTTTTTGGGTCACACAAATCTGACCGCTTTTGTAAAAGTTTTTTCCTTATGTTACTTTCTTTGAAAGTTCATAGATGAGGAATGGGAACGGCCGCAGAGGTCCTTTGTGGTCCCTCAGCGCATGGCGGTCCGTTATCCTTTTGGGAAGTGCCTTTTAAAAATAAATAAATGGGCCTCTCCTCCGGTCGTGGAAACCACTCTCCCGGTAGAGGGAACCCCTGGCTTTAAGGACTCTACTGATAGGTGGTCCAAAGCGGCCACCCGCTCCAGGTTCACCATGCTGGGGTCAGCGTTGCGACCTATATTGGCTGCGACTTTGGTGTCTCAGACATTCACTGAATGGGCAAGGTTTTTGCAACAGACAGTAGAGGAGCATCAGCTTCCTCCAGAGTGCGTAAGGCTGGCTGACCTAATGGTACAGGGCTTTGTGCATGTCTGTGATGCCACTCTGGGGGGCAGCACAGTGGTGTAGTGGTTAACTCCCTCACCTGGAAGCAAAGAGGGTCACTGGTTCGAACCCGGACCTCAACGCCATCTGCCTGGAGTTTGCATGTTCTCCCTGTGTCTGCGTGGGTTTCCTCCGGGTGCTTCGGTTTCCTCCAACACTCCAAAGACATGCGCGCCTTCGTCGCCACAGTAAAAACATTAACAGTGTGGCCCCCTTGATTTTCAGAGCCTCTGTATCTGCGGTGGTACTGCGCTGCCTGATTGGCTGAAATGCTGGTCCGCTGACCAAGCATCCAAAAAGAGCTCTGGCAGATTGCCTTTCAGAGGCTTTTTGGTACCTCGCTCGATGACATTATTAAGGATGTCACTGGAGGTAAGAGCACACTTCTCCCGCAGTCCTCTAAGCGGAAGGAGCTGCGCCGTTGGCCGGGGCCCTCCTATTCCACGCAGAAGCGGTATTTTCATCAGTCAGGGTCAGCCGGCAGATCCTCTCAAACTGACAAGGCTCCAGCTGGGGGACAGAAGCGTCCCTGGGTGCGTAAGTTGAATGAGCAGGCTAACAAGCCTGCTAACGCATGAAAATTTGCCCCCGCCCGACTCAGGGTGGGGGGGGGCGGTTTCTGCGATGTGGTCATTTCGGGGGACAAGATGGAGTTTCTTATTGTCCACCAAACAGATCTTTCCCTGAAATCTTCCTCTCCTTCCGGCTCGTCAGTCTGCTTTGATGGGAGCAGTACAGGACTTGCTCAGGTCCGGAGTAATTTTACCTGTGCCCCTGGTGGGAAGGTTTCAGGGATTCTATTCAAATCTGTTGGTGGTCCCAAGGAAGGACGGTGTCCATCCAATCTTGGACCTCAGGGCCCCCAATACCTTTTGTGAGGGTGCGAAAGTTCAGGATGGAATACACAGAGGTTGTTGCGCTCCATCCGGGGGATTTTCTGGACATCAAGGACACATACTTGCATGTCCCCTTCTGCAATAGCGTCAGCACCAAGAGTTTTTAACAAGGTGCTCGCCCCGATCTGGCTTTGCTGAGACAGTGAGGCATTGCTATCGTGGGCTACTTGGACGATCTTCTGAGAGCTGCTTCTGGCTCAGAATTAGAGGAGGACATGTCTATAGCCAGTCAGACCCTCCGGGAAATTGGGTACTGAACATGCAGAAGTCGGTGTTGGTACCGACTCAGCGTCTGGAGTACCTAGGCTTGATCCTGGACTCCTCGGAGGCGAAGGTCTTCCTTCCTTTGGAGCAGCTGCAGACGCTCCAGTCGGCGGTGCAATTCTTAGCATCCTGCAAATGGTTGTCTCTCCGTTTTTTGCATGCGAGTTCTGGGCCTCATGATGGCCTCCTTTGAGGCAGTACCGTGTGCCCAATTCCACATTTGAGTATTGCAGGAGGAGATCCTGTTCAAATGGAAAATATCTCCATTGTCTCTGGATTCAGGTAAGTCACCTGGTCTATGCTTCCCTGAGAGGGTGGCTGTTCTCCCTGGCTCTTCAGTCCGGGAGGTCGTTCCTTCCTTTATTTCCATGGGACTGTGATCACGACGGACGCCAGCCTCACAGTTTAGGGGGGAGTCTGGGGGGTCCAGTCTGCCCAGGTTTGCTGGACTCTGGACGAATATCGCCTGCCGATCAATGTCCTCAACTTTGAGCGATCAGACTGTGCCTCTCCAAGTGGTCGCAGAGACTTCAAGGGCATCTGGTCAAGATCCAGTCAGACAACACCACGGCAGTGGATCAGGGACGAACAAGGAGCTCGGCCGCAGCGTCGGAAGTCGCTCACATACTAAGTTGGGCCGAAAGGAGCGCGCCGGCTCTATCGGCTGTTAACATCCGGGCGTAGAAAACTGGCAGACGGACGATCTGAGTCGCAAGATGCTGGACCAAGGGGAATGGTCGTTACACCCGAAGGTGTTTCAATTACTTTGTCAGAAATGGGGCACACCAATTGTGGATCTGCTGGCCTCTCGACTTAATCGCAAGGTGTCGAGGTTTGTGGCCAGGTCCAGGGATCCCTGGGTAGATGCGTCGGACACGTTGGTGGCTCCATGGGGTCAGTATCGGCTGATTTATGCCTTTCCCCCGATGGAATTGCTTCCTCGTCTGCTCTGCAGAGTGGAGGCCGAGGGGATTCTGGCGATTCTAATTGCCCCAGACTGGTCCCGGCGTCCCTGGTACGCCGACCTCGTGAGACTGGTAGCTGACGTTTCCTGGCGGCTGCCAATGCGGGAGGACCTTCTGTCTCAAGGTCCCATACTTCATCCTGTTTTACAGTCGCTGGCTTTACCGGCATGGCTGTTGAAAGCCAGGTACTAAGGGACCGTGGTCTGTCAGATTCGGCAATCTCCATGTTGAGGGCCCGGAAATCTTCTTCCCGGACGTTCTATCATCGCACTTGGAAGGCCTACATCTCTATGTGTGAAGAGATGGCCTGGCGCCCACGGGCATATTCGGTTTCTCGGATCCTGCTGTTCTTACAGCGCGGAGTGGATCTAAAACTTGCCTTAAGCACTATTAAGGGGCAGATTTCAGCCTTGGCTGTCTTCTTCCAACGATCCCTGGCGGCTCACTCACTGGTAAGTATGTTTGTGCATGGCGTCCGACACGTGGTTCCCCCGATTTGACCACCGCTTCCTCCGTGGGACTTGAATCTAGTGCTCTAGGTACTTCAGGAACCACCTTTTGAGAACATCAGGGAGATTTCTCTCAACGCTTTTTCAGAAAGTTGCTTTTCTAGTTGCCATTACATCGGTCAGAAGGGTTTCTGAATTGGCGGCCTTGTCTTGCAAGTGACTTTACTTGGTCCTCCATAAGGATAAGCGGTGCTACACCCGCAACCTTCATTCCTTCCTTAGGTAGTTTCGGCTTTTCACCGAGGCCATTGTACTTCCGTCCTTGTGTCCTCGGCCGTCGCTTCCCAAGGAGTTTGCGGTACATTCCTTAGACGTGGTACGTGACCTACGGGTGTACCGGTCTGCTACAGCTCCGTTCAGGAAGTCTGACTCACTGTTCGTGTCGGTGTCTGTTCCACAGAAGGGCCTGGCAGTCTCGTCGGCCACCATTTCTAGGTGGATCAGGCAGACCGTCATCCAGACCTATGCCCTTAAGGGGCGGGCGCCTCCCTTTCCTGTCGCGGCGCATTCAACCAGGGCAATTGGTGCCTCCTGGGTTTTCCGACATCTAGCATCTGTCTCACAGGTGTGTACGACTGCGACCTGGTCGTCTGTTCACACTTTCTCAAGGTTTTACAAGGTTGATGTGAGTGCATCTTCGGATGCTTCCTTTGGCAAGGTTTTGCAGGCGGCTAATTGAGGTTGCAAATCCTCCGTTGAGGAGCTCTGTTTGTTTGGGGTGAAGTTAAGTCTTCTTTTGATGCTGTTCCCACCCCTCATTTTTTCTGACACTGCTTGGGGACGTCCCACATGTCAAGATTTAACCACTTAAGCCCCGGACCTTTTTGTAGGTAAAGGACCAGAGGTGTTTTCAGAATTTGGCACTGCGCTGCTTTAACTGGAAATTGTGCGGACATGCAATGTTGTACCCAAACAAAATTTGCGTCCTTTTCTTCCCACAAATAGAGCTTTCTTTTAATGGTATTTAATTGCCTCTGTGAATTTTTATTTTTTGCGATATAAACGGAAAAAGACTGAAAATTTTGAAAAAAAAATGATATTTTCTTCTTTTTGTTATAAGAAAAATCGAATAAACTCAATTTTAGTCCTACATTTAGGCCAAAATGTATTCAGCCACATGTCTTTAGTAAAAAAAATGTCAATAAGCGTATATTTATTGGTTTGCGCAAAAGTTATAGCGTCTACAAACTAGGGTACATTTTCTGGAATTTAAACCGCTTTTAATTTATGACTGCCTATCATTTTTTGAGGTGCTAAAATGGCACGGCAGTACAAAACCCCCCCCAAATGACCCAATTTTGGAAAGTAGACACCCCAAGGAAATTGCTGAGAGGCATGTTGAGCCCATTGAATATTTTTATTTTTATTTTTTGTCCCAAGTGATTGAATAATGACAAAAAAAAATAAAAAAAATACAAAAAGTTGTCACTAAATGATATATTGCTCACACATGCCATGGTTATATGTGAAATTGCACCCCAAAATACATTTTGCTGCTTCTCCTGAGTACGGGGATACCACGTGTGGGACTTTTCAGGAGCCTAGCCGCGTACGGAACCCCGAAAACCAAGCACCGCCTTCAGGATTTCTAAGGGCACAAATTTTTGATTTCACTCCTCACTACCTATCACAGTTTCGAAGGCCATAAAATGCCAAAATAGCACAAAACCCCCCCAAATGACACCATTTTGGAAAGTAGACACCCCAAGCTATTTGCTGAGAGGCATGGTGAGTATTTTACAGCTCTCATTTGTTTTTGAAAATGAAGAAAGAAAATAAATTTTTTTTTTTTCTTCAATTTTCAAAACTTTGTGACAAAAAGTGAGATCTGCAAAATACTCACCATACCTCTCAGCAAATAGCTTGGGGTGTCTACTTTCCAAAATGGGGTCATTTGGGGGGGGGGGTTTGTGCCATCTGGGCATTCCATGGCCTCCGAAACTGTGATAGGCAGCGAGGAGTGAAATCAAAAATTTACACCCTTAGAAAGCCTGAAGGCGGTGCTTGGTTTTTGGGGTCCCGTACGCGGCTAGGCTCCCAAAAAGTCTCACACATGTGGTATCCCCATACTCAGAAGCAACAGAATGTATTTTGGGGTGTAATTCCACATATGCCCATGGCATGTTTGAGCAATATATCATTTAGTGACAACTTTGTGCAAAAAAAAATTGTCTTTTTTTCCGCAACTTGTGTCAACATATGAAATATTCAATGGACTCGACATGCCTCTCAGTATATAGCTTGGGGTTTCTACTTTCCAAAATGGGGTCATTTGGGGGGGTTTTGAACTTTCCTGGCATTTTATACACAACATTAGGAAGCTTACATCCACTCTTCTAACCACTTGAAGACAAAGCCCTTTCTGACACTTTTTGTTTACATGAAAACATTTTTTTTTTTTTTTTGCAAGAAAATTATGTTGAACCCCCAACCATTATATATATTTTTAAAGCAAAGGCCCTACAGATTAAAATGGTGAAAATAAAAAAATAAAAATGGTGGGTGTTGCATTTTTTTTTTCCACACAGTATTTGCGTAGCGATTTTTCAAATGCATTTTTTGGGGAAAAAATACACTTTTTTTTTAATTTTAATGCACTAAAACACACTATATTGCCCAAATGTTTGATGAAATAAAAAAGAGGATCTTAGGCTGAGTACATGGATACCAAACACGACATGCTTTAAAATTTTGCACAAATGCGCATTGGCGACAAACATACATTTTTAAAAGCCTTTACAGGTTACCACGTTAGATTTACAGAGGAGGTCTACTGCTAAAATGACTGCCCTCGATCTGACCTTCGCAGCGATACCTCACATGCATGGTGCAATTGCTGTTTACATATGACGCCAGACCGACGCTTGCGTTCGCCATTGCGCAAGAGCAGGGCAGGACAGGGGTGCTTTTTTTTTTTATTTATTTTTTTATTATTAATTTTGCTTTTTTATTTTATTTTTAAACTGTTCCTTCCATATTTTTTTTTTTTTTATCATTTTGTTATCTCAGGGAATGTAAATATCCCCTATGATAGCAATAGGTAGTGACAGGTACTCTTTTTTTTTTTTTTTTTAAAACTGGGGTCTATTTGACCCTAGATCTTTCCTCTGCCCTCAAAGCATCTGACCACACCAAGATCGGTGTGATAAAATGCTTTCCCAATGGCGCTTTTTATATCCGGGGGGGGGGGACATTCCCTCCCACTGCTTGTAAAAGCAGTCGAGAAGCTAATTAGCCGCTAGGATTGCTTTTACATGAAAGCCGGCCGCTGGCTGAAAAGAATGATACCAAGATGATACCTAAACCCGCAGGCATCAATCTGGTATAACCATTCAAAGTCCAGCAACATACCAGTACGTTGCTGGTCCTTTGTTGGTCGTGTATTGTAATCTTTTTTTTTTCCATGTAGCCTGTTGGCTGAACGAAAAAAGAGATTGATCAGTGGGTATGCCCACCATTAGAATACCTCCCTTCATTCACCCACTTCTAATGATGGGCATACATGCACCATTTATATATGCCGAAGCATGGGGGCATCCTCCGGCAAAAGTTATGCCGCACACACACGCGGTCGGACTTTTCCACGGGCAAGCCTCCGTCGGAATTTCGACCGTATGTATGCGGCATTAGGAGCAAAATCGCTCCTCCGCCCCTGCTGCCCCCATGCTTCGGCATATATGCTTTTTTTTTTTTAACTGTGGTGGAGAAATCACCTCCTACAGCACTGGAGTTGCAGGGATCAGGCCTGTCTCTGCGAACGCTGCAGTTATGTGTGTTGTGTTTTGTAAGTGACAGTGATCGATCGATACTGCACTTGGGTGGCCTGGGCTGGACGGAGGGGCAAAACGCAGGTGCTAGCAGGTATCTGGGCTGATCCCGCTAACACTGCGTTTTTTGGAACCCTAAATTGCTGGGGACGCTAGTATAGATCTGATCAGATATTGATCTGTTCAGATACTATACCACTAAGGGAGGTGTATGCTTCACGCGTGGGTGTTAGCATTACTGGCACTAACCTGACGCTGCCTGGGGCGACGCAGACCCTCTCTGACGCTAAAACCTAATTGATATCACCCGCCGGGCAATCAGGGGGTTAAACCTTTATTGGGTTATATATGGCGGGTGCCCTGACACTATAAAAAGCAAACTAACTAACCAGCGTCACCCGTAACACTTATATGGTGATCACTGGTGAAAGGGTTAACTAGGGGCAATCAGGGGGTTAAACCTTTATTAGGTAATATATGGGGGTACCCGACGCTATAAAAACCTGCGGCGAACCTAAAAAAAATAACTGGCTACCTATCGGCATCACCGACACTAAAACAGCGATCAGAAAAAAGATCGCTTAGTGACGGCAGTGCTAGGGGGTGAAAGGGTTACCTGGGGGGCGATCAAGGGGTTAAACCTTTATTAGGGGGGGTTAGGGGGCTACACTGGACCTAAAACTAACTGCCCTGATACTTTTACAGTCACAAATGTCACTGATTACAGTGATCAGTAAATAAATGGTCACTGCAATCAGTGACACTGTGACTGGGGGCTGGGGGGTGATCTGGGGGGTGGTCTGGGGGGGCGATCATGTGCCTATGTGTGCTGATGTTAGTGTAGTGTTTGTGCACTAACCTCTGTGTCTTCTCTCATGCGGCGCTCGGTATATGTGAGCGCCGCATGAGGGATGACATCACTTCCTCCTGCCTGTGTAAACATTACACAGGCAGAGGAAGCATTTGATTCGCCGGGAGCGATCACGAGGGGGTGGCCAGAATCGAATGGCGGCCCCCTCATCACGGATCGCTCCCGAAGCGATCCTGGCCGCTCACTGTACCGGAGGGGGGTCCGATTGGACCCCCCACCCATACGAAGGCAGGCACGTACAGGTACGTGATTGTGCCTGTCCGTGCCATTCTGCCGACGTATATTTACAGTGGGCGGTCATTAAGTGGTTAAAGAGCTGTGTCCGTCCATGGACGAAAAGAGAAAACAGGATTTTTTGTACTCACCTTTTCTCTGTCGTCCATGGATGGACACAGCACCCACCCCTCCTCCTTTTTTTAGTTTGAACTGCTTTTCTACGAACTAAGGCTGCTGACTGCAGGGTTGGAGGGTTATGTACGGAGGGACTGCCCCCTGGGCGAGGCTGTTCAACTCAGTTATCTTAAAACATGTAACTTTAACAAACATGTTCTGCCTAGTCCTCTCCTATGAACAGGAACATAACCCACATGTCAAGATTTAAGGAGCTGTGTCCGTCCATGGACGACAGAGAAAATGATTTTACAGTGAGTACAAAAAATCCTATTTTTTTTTTTTTTTTTTTTTTAGGGTAATAAACGCTTTAACACATTTGTAAATCAGGTCAGGTCAGGTCAGTCGGGGGTGCTCTTTGGTCCTAAAAAAAAATTATCATTATTTTACTGTTTTTTTTGTTCTTTAAGAACCAGTGTATGGCAGCCCACACTATCAGAAGACGTGTTGGTAAGACAGAGGAGTATGTCTACAACACTTTTTTGTTGGTTGATTTGATCTAATGACCCTTATCACAGACTGGACGCTGTTGTTTCCTGTTCACATCGACAGTGACTCAGCAAGTCACAGAACGGTTAAATTCTTGTTAATAGTCCTTCTAATAATCAAGTATTTGCTACAGTATATGCATTGCGTAGGCCTGCCCTTGTGCTGCAGGGACCTTCTTTCACTTGATATTCAGATCATCCACTTGGTAGTGTCAGAGGAGGTCTGAGTCAGACACACTGCTTGCGATATAAAAAAAAGTGATTTGTGTTACTGGTATTGGGGCTGTTCTATTCTTGATACAGAGAAGTTTGGCAAATGCTAAATGTACCCATCTGTGGCATTGAAAGTCCCCAGAGCTGAAGGTTTGATATTTTTTTTTTCTTTTTGCTCACTAAGCTAGGGTTGATTGCATTTAAAGAGAATTAACAAAGTATTGTTGAATCACCGAGCCCATGCAATTTACACAACATAAAACGAGGTCTTCAAAGCTTCCTGTAGTGAAAAGTGATTAGAACACCCCTGTGTTTTGGCTACTTACATCTGTTGTTGACAGGCTATGTTTAATATCTTTTGAATGGCAAAAATGATGGTGTCACTAAAGAGGCTGTTTCTTAATTACTGAAATTCTTTTGAATGTTGAAGTCTCCGCATTCCTAAGGGATGTATTTTTTTTGTTTCAATCATTTTATTAAAGATTTTACCAAAAGGTATAAAATAGACATATTACCAATAGTAGTCCAAAGGCAGAAAAATTGCCAATTAGGTGGAACTTTGATTAGACAAAACATATGCATGAGGAGAACACGAGATTAAACCAACCTAGAACCATAGGGGAGGGAGGGCATCCAGGTACTGTTAATTCTAAAATGAGAGGCGTGTCCCAAAATTCAGATTTAGACTTGAGTTTCTGTTTTTTTAATATTAATTGTTTTTTCTTTTTATTATTTACCCCATCAGGGTTTAAATTACACAGTGAAGGAAGTTCCCCGCTCAGGCCAATGACGTAGGCGGGGTCGGACATACCGAGGGGGCGGACCTGATGGGGAACTTCATTCGCTGTGTAATACATGTATAGACCCACCCCTTCTCATGTTTTTTATATATATATATATATATATATATATAAAATAAATAAATAAATATTTTAAACAGAGCAGCTTTTATCTGTCATTCAGATGCGAAAACAGACAGCTAAAGCAACTAGTGGAACGTGCATAAAGTTAAAGAAAGTAGCCAGCGTGCTTCCTTTTTAAGCATTTCAGCATATTTTTTTGGCACAGTTTAGTGTATCTCATACTGAAAATATATGCAATACTAATATTTTTATCATTTTATCTTACAGACATTGTGATTAACAACGCAGGGTAAGTAACTTGTCAGCTATTTGCATCCATTTTATCAGTATCCAGCTGGGAAGAAGCAGTGTTCTCCAGTAATTTATGTTTTCCTGTGAATAATGTGCACACCGAGTACTCGCATAGCTAACTTCGGAAATGCGAATTCACCTTTTTCTGGGTTGATGTTCTCTGTTCTCTCTAGTGTGTACAGATTAGCATTGCGTTCTGCTGCTTTGCTTCTCATCTTGCTGCTTTCCTGTCATCTATGTAGCAGTGTGCTGGATAATGATATAGGACAACACCTGTGTAAAACTGTCTAACAGACTTCTCTAACAAGAGAGTTTCCATGCAGACACATGCAGATCATTATTTATTTATAAAAAAAAAAAATCACTTGCTGATTTAGTTTTATGACTTTGGGTTTGTTTACTTTATCAATCGGTATGCGTTGGTACAATTCTCAAGCACCAGGTTGTTTTATGTTAATAGTTTTAGAGATTCCGGCAATTCACTAACTCGATCCCCTAGTCTTGTGGCTTATGAATTCTAAATGATCACAAACAACTGGAGAGCAATTATCTTAAATGTGATGCTTTTTTTGGGGCAGAGCCATGCATTCCTGAAACAGCTTTACAGGTCTGCTAAACTTTGATCTAGCAAAGGGGGCATTCTGGTTTGCAAAGGGGTTGTAAACCCTCATGGTTTTTCACCTAATGAATTCTATGCATTAAGGTGAAAAACCTTCTGTGGTGCGGCAGCCCCCCTGTTTTACTTACCTGACCTGATCTTTCTTTAGCTGGGAACGAGCACACCAGCTCTAGCTGGTATCTCGTGTCCTGATTGGATAGATTGATAGCAGCGCAGCCATTGGTTCCCGCTGCTGTCAATCAAATCCAATGACAGTGCCAGGGGGCGGGACCGAGTCCTGCATTTTGTGTGAATGGACGCAGATGTGGGATTCGGGAGTGCGCCTGCACGGGTGTCCACTAAGGAGAGCACTTCTCCAATGTGGACCCTCGATGCGGGGAGGAGCCACCAGCACTGCTGAGGGACCCCAGAAGAGGAAGACCGGGCCGCTCTGTGCAAAACTAACTGCACAGTGGAGGTATGTATGACATGTTTGATTTTTTTTATTTTTAAACAAGGGTTTACATCCCCTTTTTAAAATGGAAGTTCACCCTAATACTAAAATCTCTAAATCTACAGGCATCTACAATCTAGGACTAACTTATCTAGCCCTGTAAAGAAAAAAATCGCTATACATAACTTAGCTTCCGCCGCTGCAGACCAGACCGGAGCGGCTTCAGAAATATGCAGGACACAGCTAACAATGGCTGGGAGGTGACATCATCCATAGAGTTACTATGGGGCTTCCATTGTCTGCTGCCTCCTTTGCACCCACCTCCACAGAGAAGACGCCACTGACAGCTCAGTGTGGGACTGGATTGGCTTCAGAAAAGGTATGTATAGCGATTTTTTTCTTTACAGGGCTAGATAGGTTAGTCTTAGATTGTGGATGCCAGTAGATTTAGAGATTTTAGTATTCGGGTGAACTTCTACTTTAATACCATGTTGGACTGCTTCACATGTGTAGAAATATGCTTTTAGAGTGGGAGTGGACACCTGTTGCCCTCCAGCTGTTTCTTTGGGATTCTTGCTTGTAACTGTAAATTTTGCAGTGCATTATGGGACATGTAGTTGTTCCAAAACAGCTTTAGGGCCTCAGTTGCCCACCGCTACTTTAGAGTTTGGGGAGCTGAAGCAAATTTGAGAAGTATGACCCTGTTATTCCCCTATTCTGTACATCCTATTTTATATCATCCACTGTTTTTAGGTTATGAATAGGCTTTCAGATGGTATTTGGTATTATTCTATTAAATTGCTGGATAGGCAGTTGTATGTAAGCACCATGTGATAAAACAGTCAGGATCACTAAGATACAAATTCGGTAGGACACACCGGTTGCTAGCTTCCTCTAGACATGCTGGTAGGTTAATTGGATCTTGTCCAAATTGGCCCAGTATTATATATGTGTGTACGACTGTGTGTCCCAAGCGTGTCGAGATCCTACAGGGTAAAATGACCACACCAGCCAAGCAGACACTGGCTGCAAAAAGCGCCTAGAGGCGATTCAGTTCGCATGTGAAGCGCTATACAATTCATTCATTCATTCTAGGTAACTGTTTTTTGCTTTAAGAATTTATGTAGAGGTCTGCAGCTGGAGTTTTACATTAAATAATACATTGTTCCACTGTCACCGTCCGTCGCCTTCTGTCATTGCCTGGAAACTACACTTGAGTCCCAAGAAAACAGGATGAACAAATTAACCTTTTAATCAAGTTTAAATTTGCTAAATATATTCAAGGTGCACTTAAACAAAAGGTGTTCAATATCTTAGGAATTTTCTTTCTTAAGCTGCTACAGCCTGAGTAGAAAAGCCTGTGCCCGGTCAGCAGGTGCATAATGGGACATCTGCTCTCATGCAGAAATCTGGCATTCCCTCCCCTACTGAGTCAGACCTATAGCTCAGCAAACAGCAAAGCTCAAGCTCCCCACTGATTGGAGAGCTCTGATTCAGCAGGGGGTGAGTTGGATCTCTGCAAGGAGATCACTGCTTCCCAACGCAGAGCCAAGGGTCTCATTCAGGCAGTGTAGAGGCTTTTCTACAGCTGCGGCTGATTTTCTAAAAACTAAACTGTAATACTTTGAACACATATTTTGTTTTTGTGTACAGTACCTTGGATTATATTTAGCTCATTTGAACTGAATGTTCAGTTGTGTTTTAACCCCTAATGCTGCCTCCCAGTGCCCTTTAAGTGGGCTTTAAAGTGTCCTGACTCAGTGCCACTTGTTTCCTTCTGTCATACACAAATCATTGACAGTAACCATCAGTATTTAATTCACATTGCTATGTTTTGTCCAAATACCTAATTTCCTTTACCTTCTACTGCAGCCATTCTGATATTTGCTCTGCACTGTGAAATCAATGGATAGAACAAGCAATAAGCCTCTGGCACAGCCTGCAGCTGTAACTACAGGAAGTCTACTTTGTGTAATTAAAAAAAAAAAAAAAAAAAATTGAATTTGAAAGTACATTAATAAACCACGTCAAGGCCATTGTGTCATCATTAAGAAATGTATTATAATTATAAAAATATTTATCATTCACATGAATGAGCTCCCTGGAGAAAGCGCTGCTGGTAATCAACTCCCCCCTCCACAAGCCTCTACACTGTGTCATGTAAGGGGGTGGCTAGCAGGGGAGGAGATCCTGTCAATCATCCCTGCTAGAACTGCCCCCCCCCCCCCAGTCCTACACTGTTTGTCACCTGGGGTGGAAGGGAGGGGAAGAAGCTTCAGACAGCCTGCTGGAGTCACCCCACAAGCCGATGAAAATGGTTGCATGGGGAGGCTTCCAAAGCTGAAAGGAGGAAGTGAACTGCTTCCTTACCATGTGCACTGAGAGTGGCAACGGAGTTTGCAGGGAATCTGTTACTAGTGCGTTGCCACTCAGAATAGGGAAGTCCGATGAATTGGCAGGATTAACCAGGTATTTAATAAGCTATCCTACAGGAATGATGTAAAGGTTATGAAGCCAGGAAGAGACCATCATTTAACATATAATGACACATAGTGGGTTTAATGACACTTTAAAGCCTAGGAGACATTGTGCCTTCTGTATAATCTGACTGATGTGATTGGCTCTCACAGTGGACATATGATAGAGATGTCGTCCCACTAGCTTCCAATCAGAAGCCCTGACAGAGTGTGCTGGGAGTACGCTGTAGGGGCATTTTTTTAAATTTTTTATTCTTTATTCAAGGTATGTGGTTAAACATAATGGTGTGGCATTACATATCCGTAGTCAATGAAATCCATTAATAGACCATAATACCACCATGTCAGAGTCAATGGATATCAACAAAATAACAGGCAAGGTTCCAATACAGCAATATAAGGTATCTAAACTGTGGGCAATAGCCTCTACAACAAATATATCCTGTTTTTTAATCTGTAGTGTGGTGGGAACACAAAAGATAGGTTTATTTGTCATAAACTTACCGATAGGAAAAAATAAAATGGGAAGCACACTAACTAGAAGGTACCAAAGAATCCTGAGGTAGGGAGCAAAACATGGATAGTGTGCAAAATATGTCTCTCAACCCTGTTCTCATGATAGCAGCACCCATTTAAGCATACCAGGAGATTTTTTTTTCTTGGTAGTAGAGAAAAGGGACGATACCCTAGGTGTCTAGAAGGGAAGTAAGAATGGAAGGAGACAGTAGGAAGGGAGTAAGAGAGGAGGGGAAGGTAAAGAGCTTTGGCGGGGTCGACGGCGCATGGCTTCAAAATCCTGTTAAGGAAGTTGCTCAAGCATATGTCAAATATTCATCCGAAAACCAGAACATATCCCAATATAGCCAGCGTGTATTGTGTTCCTCCATCCTGTCACTAAGGGCAGCTGTCATATAAGGGCATTCTAAGCAGGCAACCTCAGACTGCCGTGGGCGCATATGTCAAACAACGGTGTGTGTTAAAGTGCATTTCTTTTGCCACCACATGTGTTACACGGTTAGCAAGAGGTTAAATTCATCCGAGGATCGTTAAGAAAAAACTCACCTGCTTCTTTGGTGCTGCTCCAGTGAGGTCTCCAACACTGTTCATTCACTGTCAAGTCAAATTTCTCTCAGGAAGTCTCTTTAGGGGCTAGTTGACATGATTGCCACTGTACATGGCACTCATAGTAAAAAATATCCGAAGTTTGTCTGAGAGCAGTGGTTTGGCTCTAGCCCTGTCTTGACGGAACTACAGCTTTGCAGTCAATGACGCTCATGCTCCCTGCGGATTACAATACTGTAGTGATGTGTATTAAATATTGTGTATAAAGCGTGCTTGTCTTTAAACAAATACATTTTATTAAGGTACACTGGTGCAGACTAAAGCCCTGTAAACACGATAGGTTTAACCGATGAAAACAGTCCGATGGACTTTTTTCATCGGACAAACCGATCGTGTATGGGCCCCATCGGTCTTTTTTCCATCAGTGTTTAAAAATAGAACATGTTTTAAATTTATCCGATGGTTAAAAAACCGATAGCAAATTACTATCGTCTGTGGGGAACTCCATCGGATAAAAAACCCACGCATGCTCAGAATCAAGTCGACGCATGCTCAGAAGCATTGAACTTCATTTTTCTCGGCTCATCGGAGTGTTTTACGTCACGGCGTTTGGAACGGTCGGTTTTTGACTGATGGTGTGTAGGCAAGACTGATGAAAGTCAGCTTCATCAGTTAAAAAACCATAGGAAATCCGATCGTGTGTACAGGGCTTAACCAAAAATTCCCCTGATAACGTCTCAATGACGAAGCATGCAGGGCGGAGCTTCATTTTTTCAGGAGAGAAAGAGTGTCCACGAGTGAGCTGCTGGCTTCTGTTACTGTTCCCTGCAGTACAGTTGTGTCTACGTTGATTTTAAATGTGAGGGGAGGTGGCGGCTTGGTAGTTTTTGTGCAGTTACTCTGTCTCCTTAAAGTGATACTAAAGTGTCCTTTTTCTTCCCATTAAAAATAACATACATATCATACTTACCTGCTCTGTGCAGTGGTTTTATACAGAGCAGCCCAGATCCTCCTTCTCAAGTCCCTCTTCGGTGCTCCTGGCCCCTCACTCCTATTGAGTGCTCCCACAGCAAGCAGCTTGCTATGGGGGCACCCTAGCCAAACCACAGCTCCCTGTGTCCATTCAGACATGGAACCGTGGCCTGGCCCAACCCCTTTCTTTTCTCATTGGCTCACTGACTTTGACAGTAGCTGGAGCCAATTGCGCTACACTGCTCTCTCCAATGAGGAGGGAGAGTCCCCGACAGCCTAGTCTCTCGTGCAATATCGCTGGATCTAGATGGATCTCGGGTAAGTATTAGGGGGGCTGCTGCACACAGACCATTTTATTTCAATGCATAGAATGCATTAAGATAAAAAAAAAACCTTCTGCCTTTACAATCACTTTAAAGTGAGTGCAATTTATGAGTTTAACAGTGAAATTTGTTTTATAGAGTTACACTTCGAGGCTTTCTTCAGTTATTTGAGTCGAGCATTAGTTTGAAGTGGAATAGCCTCCACCTGCTGTTAATACATGCATACCCATTGGATCTACACCTATGGCAGCCATCTGAAATTGTTTTGAGGCTTCATTGGCCCTCATAATAAGGGTCTAGTTTTAGGCTGGTTTCACACTTATGCAAATTGGATGTGGCTTTCCCCCACATCCAATTCGTATGACCGGAGACTGTGACCAGATCTCAATGGAGGCGGTTCACACAGCTCCGGGGAGGGAGCAGTCAGCACTGGAAAAGGGGCTCAGTTTTCAGGTCCGAAATTTCAGGCAAAAATTCGGACCTGGTTCGCCCCTGAAATGGAGAACAGGGATGCACCGGACCCCCTGCTGCGATTCCTGGTGGTGGTCCTGTGTATGCCTTTCTGGATTATTAGATTTTTTTTTTGCTGTGCACATCAATCCTACTTTTTTACATCGATCGTTCACAGATAAGCTTGTATGGATTACGAGTGACTATGAATTGCTCTGTTATGTTCATTGCGGATTAGTGATTAGTTGTGCATATTAATTCAACAGTTTTTTTTATTGATTGTACTTTACATTTGCAATAAATGCAATATTTACACGTTGTCTGCATTTTTGGTTAGTTTGCACCTTAATAGAGTTCATTTGTATGGAGACGCATGAAATTTGACACGTTTTATAAGTAATTCCTTTTTTTTTAAGTGCAGCACCTTTTATACACTATTTTATTACACACACTTAGCCCTGGTTCACACTGGTGCGGTTTGACATGTCAAATCGGCGGCATTTGCCGGCAATAGCACTGTCCCAATCGCTGTGACGCTGCATCTGCGGTGCTGCACCGATTTCAAAAAGTAGTTCCTGTACTACTTTTTGTGATTTTGGCCCACGATTTACATTGACATCTGTGCAGAAACCTGCACAGATGTCTCTGTAATCGCGGCCGAAATCGGGACTGACAAGCGGGAGTGAAATCGTGTGAGTTCAGCTGAACTCGCACGGCTTCAATCCCGCAGCCCAGTGTGAACCTGGGCTAAAGCTGCATTCACACTACAGCTTTCTTTCTCGTACATCACGGGACACAGAGCGACATAGTCATTACTAATGGGTTATATAGATACCGTCAGGTGCTGGCACTGGCAACTTCCAAAACCGGAAGTACCCTCCCCTATATAAGCCCCTCCCATCCGGGAGCACCTCAGTTTTTTGCCAGTGTCTAAGGTGTTGGCCAAGAAGAAACATGTGTTTTTCACTGAGCTTGCGTACAGGTTCTTTTGGGCCTCAGTAAGCTATTCCGGATCCGACCAAAAAAGCTTCATAGCTAAACGGTCGGTACCCGGGCCTTGCAGAGAAGAGCAAGGTTTTGCCTGTAATGCTTCTCTTAGGAGAGCTGGACCCTGGGATCCAGAGCTCTGGTCATACCCACGACCAAGATGTTTTCTGTGCAGGGTGCTATACAGGTCCAGGGGAGTGGAATCCTTGGGAACCCGGTCCCTGAAGGTTTGATTACAATGCCTGCCGTGATAGGTGAAGTTTGGGCTTCTGTGGACCAAACAAAGTCCTGCGGCGAGGAAAAGGTAAGTGGGGGCCCTCAGGAACTTGGTTCTATTGAGGGACCCCCAAGCCTATTTTGTCTTTCTGCCTGTTACCTAAGGTATTCCCGCTAATATTCTGTGTATGCCTGTTACTACTGAGAAAATGTAAAAATTTTAATAGTAGGCAAGAAAAAAAAAAAAAAAAAATGTAAGACCGCGGTACCTGTGTTAGACACTAGAGGCCGCTATGGTTCTTTTTCTTGTAATGTGGATTTTTTTCTTCCAGAATCAAATCCAGGCAGTTGGTATGTTCTCTGCTGGGAAGCTGTCTCCTCTGCCCTGTTGCTGCGCTCATCCATCCCCGGGCCCTGCGGCAAAGGGGGCCCTGGCTCCCATCTAGCTCCTTATTGTTTTTAAAAAAGGGCGCCGAAGGCGCACGTGCCCGCGCGCGTGCGCGTGCACGCGCCTCTATTCATAGAGGCGATCTGAAAAAAGGGGCGGAGCGGGTGGATGACGCTCAGGTGTGCGCCGCGGCGCTACTGCGCATGTGCGGGCGTCCAGCGTGTTTTAAAGCACATTATAGCTGGCTATTGAATGCACAGACAGAGCTAGCAACAGATAAAGGCACACAGAGGCGGTTGATGCAGGCATCCCCTAGAAAGGCACTTTAGTAGACACCAACTGTGATATAGCAGCAATTGTGCTAGACTATTCTCAGTAAAAGTGGTGTATTACGGCTGGAATACCTCAGCTTTAGGCTTAAGAATATGCCGTCCAGAAGCTCCGGAACTGAATCTTCCAGGAAGCGAAGGGGGTCTCATCGGGCTCTGAGGTGGGCATGCTTCTGCTGCACCAGTCTCCCCTGAAGTTCAGAGGTAAGTGACCATAGAGACCCCGCAGGGGTACTTGGTACTGTGGCTGTCCTCAGTCACCTGCGCCTGTGTATGTAACAGAGGAGGTTTTTTCCTCAGCTCTGGAAGGATTAGAGAGAGATTGTCAACATTGATCGCTGCCTCCCTGTCAGGGAAAGCACGCCGATCTCCGTCTCCTCCTTCAGAGTGCCTGTTAGCAGAGCAACAGTCCCATACAGGGATCGACCTGCCTGAAGGGGATCAGGATGAGGTTGATTCTGTTATAGAGGAATCAACAGTGGAGGAACCTTTCTCAGCAGCTCAAGCTGAAAGATTATGGGTTCAGTCTCTGACTAACATGGTCCGATCGGCATTAAAAATGCACCTTGCGGAACCATCAACCACTACTGTATCCTCGTTGGGGTCGCTAGAAGCCCCCAGACTGTCTGTTCTTTTCCACTTCACCCTTTTACTGAAAGGGCTTATTTACCAGGATTGGGAACGTCCTGAGAAAATATTATTCCCCCAAGAGATTTCCGGTGGTCTATCCCATGGAGGATAAGTTCATCAAAAAAAAAAAAAATGGAAGGTCCCTACAGTGGACGCAGCCATCTCTTGTATGTATAAATCACTGACATGTCCAGTGGATAATGTCCAAATGTTCAAGAACCCAATAGATAAAAGATTGGAGTCCTTATGAAAGTCTGCTTCTTTCTACAGCAAGCTTGGTGACACAACCAGCAGTAGCAGCTATTGGGGTCTGCTAAGCAGTGAAGGATCAGTTAAAACAGGTCTTGAGGGACTTGACAGATCAGCAGGCCTTGCCCTAGCTGATCTACCTAGAGCCTTAGGCTTTGCAGTTGACGCCATAAAGGATTCAGTCCATCAGGCCTCCCGCCTTACGCTGTCTAGAGTACATATGCGTAGGCTTCTATGGCTCAAAAACTGGTCTGCTGAAGCTCCCTGTAAGGAATGGCTGGTTAGCGTCCCATTTCATGGTGAACGCTTATTCAGGGAAAACCTGGACAAATATATCCAGAAAATTTCCAGCGGTAAAAATACGCTCTTGCCGGTTAAAAACAGAGTTAGAGGTCCCTCTTTAAGAGGCCTGCTTCTCCAGTCCCTGGGGCATCGGCTGTGTAACAGTTCCGACGGCCTCCTCGGTCAATTCCCGGGGGTAAAAAACAGGGACAATAGCAGGGTAATGAGAAACCCTGGGTCAGGGGAGGTACAAAACCTCCCCCCAAAGTTAAATTCATTGAAGGGTTGCCCCCACTCAGTCGGGTGGGGGGAGGACTCCAGTTGTTCACAAGAGACCTGGCGGGATGCGATCAAGACAGATAGGTGCTCTCCGCAGTATGTTGAGGATACAGATTGGAGTTAAGAGACTCTCCTCCTTCCCATTTTTGAGGTCAAACGTGCCAAGGGATCCCCGGAAGAGAGAGTCCCTCCTGTTGGCACTAGAACAACTATTGCTCCAAGGAGTAATTATGGAGGTTCCCCTGGAAGAATGAGGGTTCGGGTTTTACTCAAACCTCTCTACAGTCCCGAAGCAAACGCGGACGGGAGGCCCATATTAATTCTAAAAGGGCTATACAAATTCCTGTATATCAGGACTTTCCGATGAAGTCGATCTGATCGGTGGCCACTGCCCTACAAGGGGAGGATTGGTTAGCCGCGATCGACATCAAAGATGCTTATTTGCACATTCCCATCTTTCCAGTCTACCAAAAGTTTCTACGCTTTGCAGTAGAAGGGCGCCATTTTCAGTTCAGAGCCTTACCCTTCGGTCTGGCCACAGCACCACGAGTGTTTACAAAAATTCTGGCCCTTTATTGGCCAATCTAAGAACACAAGGTGTAATGATAATGGCATATCTAGATGACTTGTTGCTGATAGACCACTCAGTGAAAAAACTAGACGTGGTCATTCACAAGACAATCAAGTATCTGGAATCTCACGGTTGGATTATCAACCGAGAAAAGTCAGCCCTAAAAACCAGTCAAAAGTCTGGAATACTTGGGGCTAAGGTTGGATTCAGGCCAGAGAAAAATATTCTTGCCTCGAGGAAAGGTGTTGTCTTTGAAAGATTTGATCCACTTAGTGGGTACAAAAAAGACAGCCGTCCATACGCCTGTGCATAAGGCTGCTGGGAAAAATGGTGGCATCATTCGAAGCAGTACCCTACGGTCAATTCCATTCAAGGAATTTGCAGGGGGCCATACTGTCAGCCTGGAACAAAAAAGTTCAGGCCCTAGACTTACAATGTCCTTGTCCCCTTCCGTTCGCAAGAGCCTCCGTTAGTGGTTGGTTCCCCAGAATCTGGAAAAAGGGAAATCCTTCAGTCTGATTTCTTGGAAGGTGGTCACTACAGATGCCAGCCTTATAGGCTGGGGAGCAGTACTGGAGCAATAGTCTCTCCAGGGCAGATGGTCGGATGCAGAAAAGGCCCTGCCCATCAATCTCTTAGAGATACGAGCAGCCCGGTATGCCCTAGTAGCATGGACATCCAAACTCCAAGGGTCCCCTGTCAGAATTCAATCAGACAATGCCACAGCAGTGGCATATATCAATCATCAGGGGGGCACCAGGAGTCGTGCAGCCCAGAGGGAAGTAAATTACATCCTGAAATGGGCAGAAAAATATGTCCCAGCCATATCTGCGGTATTCATTCCAGGAGTGGAGAATTGGAAGGCGGTCTTTCTAAGTCGCCAGCAATTATGCCCAGAGGAAGGGTCCCTTCACCCCGAGGTTTTCTGGACAATATGTTAGCGGTGGGGAACATCGGATGTAGATCTTCTAGCATCCAGATTCAACGCAAAGGGGGACAGGTTTGTCTCTCGGACAAGGGATCCCCTAGCTTGCGGCTCGGATGCCCTAGTCTTCCCTTGGGATCAGTTCAAGCTGATATATGCATTCACACCGCCACAATGGTTACCTCGATTACTCCGCAGAATCAGGGTAGAAAAGAAACCAGTGATTCCGGTGGCTCCAGCGTGGCCCCGAAGAGCGTGGTACGCGGAGATTGTAAAATTTCAGTGGGGAATCCTTGGACTCTCCCACGTCGTCCAGACCTGCTTTCGCAAGGACCGATATACCACCCTTCCTTACCAGCCCTAGGTTTGACGGCCTGGCTATGGAAGCCCACATTCTAAAAAAGAGAGGGCTCTCTAATCCTGTGGTATCTACCATGATCAATGCCAGGAAGCCGGTATCCAGGCAGATCTAATATAGAATCTGGAAGGCGTACATCGCGTGGTGTGAGGCCAAGAAATGGCATCCACATAAGTACGTAATAGGTAGGATTCTGGACTTCCTACAATGGGCTGTAGATAGGAAGCTTGCCTTGAGTACTATCAAGGGTCAGATTTCGGCCTTGTCAATATTTTTTCAAAGGCCCTTGGCTTCGCATTCACTAGTCAAAGCCTTTATACAAGGAATGATGCGTATTAGTCCTCCGGTTAATATTCCCATATGTCCATGGGATCTAAACTTGGTTCTGTCGGTTCTACAGAAACAACCATTTGAACCATTACAGCATATTTCTTTGGTGCTTCTCACCAGGAAATTGATTTTTCTAGTAGCCATTTGTTCGGCTAAAAGAGTGTCGGAATTAGCAGCTATGTCCTGTAAGGAGCCATATCTGGTTATCCATAAGGATAGAGTAGTGTTACGTCCTCATCCAGCCTTTCTTCCTAGGGTGGTATCGAGGTTTCATTTGAACCAAGATGTGGTTCTTCCTTCTTTTTTCCCCAAACCTACTTCGGTAGAGGAAAAGTTATTGCATTCTTTGGATGTAGTAAGAGCAGTTAAAGCTTATCTAAAGGCCACTGCTCAGATTCGCAGAACGGATACTTTGGTTATTCTGCCGGAAGGCCCCAGAAAGGGTCAGGCAGCGTCAAAATCTACTTTAGCCAAGTGGATTCGACAGGTCATAATACAAGCCTATGGCTTGAGAAGGAGACCGCCTCCGTTCAAAGTTAGAGCGCACTCCACGAGAGCAGTTGGAACTTCATGGGCAGTGCATCACCAGGCCTCCCTGGCTCAAATCTGTAAGGCCGCAACATGGTCTTCAGTACACACGTTTACTAGGTTCTACCAGGTGGACGTTAGAAGTCAGGAGGATGTCGCCTTTGGGCGCAGTGTGTTGCAGGCCGCAAAAGATCCTCATGTCTGATAGCGCTCAGCTTATATATGGTGTATCCCCCCCCTCATTGGGCATTGCTTTAGGACATCCCATTAGTAATGACTATGTCGCTCTGTGTCCCGTGATGTACGAGAAAGAAAATAGGATTTTTATAACAGCTTACCTGTAAAATCCTTTTCTTGGAGTACATCACGGGACACAGAGCTCCCGCCCCTCTTTGGGGACACTTATTGCTTTGCTACAAAACTGAGGTGCTCCCGGATGGGAGGGGCTTATATAGGGGAGGGTACTTCCGGTTTTGGAAGTTGCCAGTGCCAGCACCTGACGGTATCTATATAACCCATTAGTAATGACTATGTCGCTCTGTGTCCCGTGATGTACTCCAAGAAAAGGATTTTACAGGTAAGCTGTTATAAAAATCCTATTTTTTGAATCACGGGCAGATGTGCCGCGGCTCTGCCCGTGATTTGACAGCGCTGATGTGGGAATTACAAACCACGGAACTCGCATTTGAGAAGCTATTTATTTGAATGACTCCTCGAATCGCAGTGCGGGTCTGTCTCGCTTGTCGCGCTACAGTCATGTCAACCCGCATCGCCGCCCCAAAGTAGCACCTGAACTTTTTTTGGGGCAACATGCATCCCACAATGCGGTTGCCGCGATTGCAGCGCATTTTATCGCGCGACAATCGTGGCAGACCCGCATCGCGATTTGAGGTGCCATTCAAACGAATGGCATCTCAAATGCGAGTTGCGCGTTTTGTCATTCACACATCAGCGCTGTCAAATGGTGGGCTGATCGGCCCGTGATTCAAACGCTGTAGTGTGAATGCAGCTTATTATTGTTCTTGATGCGTAAACGTTTTATCTATAATACTTGCAGTGATGACCAAGCACGGAGGGGGCTGGGGGGGTCAGATCACTGCTGTCACAGAAGCCTGGGGACAGCGGCAGACTTTTCTGCTGGGGATTAGGGAGCTTTGTTCAGAAAAATCAGTAACATATTCAAATACTTACTGTTTCAATGCACGCTTGTATTGGTGTAATTTTTTTTAATGTGGAAATATCTGTTTCTGTCCTTGCAGTCATGCCTGCCATACTAATGAATGTACTGCAAAGCTAACCACATCCAGTGGAGAGCAGACAGGAAAATCTTTGATATAAATTTGATGATCTGCGCTTGCGTTTGTGGCATCTTGTGATACATATTGGAAATCCTGTATAGAGTGGAAAAGACAAACTGAAGGCCCATGATGGGAATTTTGCTCCCGGCTTGTATAGGTTAAAAAAATAAGATCCGGAAAGAAAATGTGATCTTTTCAGAAATTCAAGTTTAATTTTAATGGCAGCATTGCTTTGGGCAAGTCTAGTATAAGTAGATAGTATGAAGAACTGCACAGTGTGAGATAAACCAGCAGGCTTATATTGGGAGTAGAGCTTGATCTTTGTCCTGCTCACCCCAATGAATGAAGGAATCTATAAGTAGCCCAGGAAAGGCTTCAGAAAATATTAGATTTATACTATGTACAGAAAACACAATGTCTTATTTAGTACAAGCAATTTTTGAGAATTACTGAAAGGTGAACTATCGGTATCGCCCTTCTGAAATAGATTTAAAGTGGTATTAAACCCAAAAGCAAACATTTAGTATGTTACAGCTTATCAATTCTTAGATGTGAAGTCTGTATTTTCCTTTTTTTAGGCTTTCCCTTTATTTGCTTTTGGTTTAATGCATCAGTTTATATGGATGAGACAAACCACTTGACACTGGCAGGGGTGATTTTAAAATCGTCAGCTTTTAGTTATTCATGAAAAAACTATCCCAAAAAAAAAAAAAACTGCTGTAGTTGGTTAGTGTAATTAAATTTACTAGAGGTGCACCAAATGGAAATGTTGGTGGCAAAACTGAAAATTCAGGATGCACTAAACCGAAAATTCCCTTTTTTTTTTTTTATATATAATTGTATTATATTTGACTTTTTAATTTCATGAATTTAAATGAATATGAATTTATTGTTGGCCATTATTGGCACCCTTAGCGCAAGAAAAGCTCAAGAAAGATGCATTCCTTTAAATTCTATGTATGTCTTCACACTGGTCCATTGAGCTTCCGTCGTGGTGTTAAAAATCTTGCTTGCTGCATTTTTGGTCAGTTAAGAAAAAAAAAAAAAAAAGCACCAAAAACGCAAATCCTCATTCAAATGCATTGAAAACGCAGCAAGAATGCATCACAGAAGGCTTCACTGCTGCTTTCCCTTGGTGAAGATGCCGGCGCCTGCACACAAAGCAGAGTGAAGAATCAGCCCAGGGTGCCGACATCGCTGGATCCCTGAAAGGTGCGTACCGCTCCAAGCTGTGAAGCTCCAAGGAATGCTCCGGCCCTGATACTGTAACAGGTGCTGGCTCTGCACTAATGCATGGGAAAGAAAGAGCCCTGGACTGCCGCACTCTGTATAAACGATTTATTTTCAAAATTCCAAAATTAAAATCCAAAATTAATCCATAGATTCAAAAGTCCAAAAACAGACAAAAACAGAAAACTGACATGCAGGGGTGGATAACTGACGCGTTTCACATCAAAGATAGATGCTTACTCATCGCTGGATCCCTGGACAGTTAAGTGTCCTTATAGTAAAAGTCAGCAGCTACAGTGTTTGAAGCCTGCTGACTTTAAAGTGGAAGTGGAAGTAAACCCACCTATCGTTTCCAGCCATGGAAGCTGCCATCTTGGCCTTTGTTTAATTTTCAACTGCCATGATGCTGCACATGTGATCCGTTATGACACCAGCCATTGGATGGTTTGATAGTTTGGTTGAGAGCTCAATCAATGTGACAGTTAGCATTTCCGGCATGCCGGGAATGTAACTGTTTTTTGAAACAATTAAATCAATGGGTTTACTCCCGCTTTAAATTTTTGGAACTCAACTTAAAAAAGTTAGAAAAAAAACAAATCTTCCAAATAGCTGAAAGCAAACCAGGGAAGTCCTACCTTGCATTATTATTACTGTTAGTATCACAGCTAAGGGTTTCATAGATGTGTAGCCCAACAATTGTTGATTCTAGTAGAAAATCAATCCAGCAAAAAAGAGTGAGTATGGGAAATTTCCATGGCCCAGATTCCTGGCCAGTATGGTTACCTGGCCTATCACTTAATTGTGATCATTGCGGTTGTGCTATTTTGGGTTCTGTGTGTTGCTTGCACAGACCAACTGTATCGAGCAATCCAGTTTCCTGGCATTTTTCATCTTGTCTGAAAACTTCCGTTTGGTCATATGTTATATAAATTGTGTTTTAAGCCTCATACACACGGTCGGACTTCAAACAAACTTTTCCATGGATTTTCGTCCGACGGGAGTTGGCCGGGCACACCCATAGCATACACACGGCAGGACTTTTCTGCAAACTTTCCCAAAACTTTTCCAACATCACGTGGTTTTTCTGCTCTTTTCTGCTCTTTACCGCCACCCTTTGGTCAACTTCTGCTATTGTTGGTTGATTTTAACATTGGTTCTGGGCATGCTTATTTGTCCATCGGACAAGTCCGATGGATTTCTGTACACACGGTTGTTGCCGAAAAGTTTGTCCGTTTGCAGACCGAACATTTGCCTGATGAAAACCAAAAAAATTTGTCCGATGGCGCATACACACGGTCGGATTGTTGGTCCAACTTGCTCAAAATGAAGTTTGTTGGCAAAAAGTCTGACCGTGTGTACGAGGCTTAACGGTCAGTTTGTTCAATATCACATTCACACTAGGCTTTTTGTAGCTTTATCCAATTAATAGATGTTTGTGATTGCTTCTCTCCCAATAAAAAGCCTCTGGGCATAGCAGAAAATATGCATCACTGAGTAAGCATTTTCCAGCTCAGGGGCCACACATTCTCAAAAATGGTTCATAGTTAGTTTAGCAGATGGATTATTGCAGCATTCATTTACAAATGGTGCCGACAACACTGTATGACTTACAGATGCCTGCAGTGGTGTAAATCCCCCCCCCCCGCTGTCTTCTGGGAAACACACAGGTCCCAGAAGATGGCAGGGACCAGTTAGGACGCGCATGCGCAGTAGGGAATTGGGAAGGGAAGCCGCAACGCTTCATTTCCTGATTCCCTCACCGAGGATGGCGGCGGGGGCAGCCAAGAGGTTTTGGCTGCCGACATCACGTGCACCCTGGACAGGTAAGTGCCCATTTATTAAAAGTCAGCAGCTGCAGTATTTGTAGCTGCTGGCTTTTAATATTATTTTTTTTTAGGCGGACCTCCGCTTTAAATTTTGCTTTGCCTGATTTACCTTATTGTACTGACATGTATTGCCTAATAAACTTCCATACAGAAGTCTATTTTGGTTTTCCCTTTTTTATTACTTGTAATGTTACCATTGCTGAAAATGTGTTATTTAAAAAAAAAAAAAAAGGAGCCATATCCTGTTGTGTGAGCTTTGTGAATGGAGCCTGTTATGATTACAGTATGTGTACAGAAGTTGCACAAAACCATAAAAACAATTGGGTCATTGATTTGTGTGTAATTTTTTTGTTGTTGTGTTTACATCTATTTTATGTGATTTGCTTTTCTTTCATTTTCTTCTCATAGAATTCTGAGGGATCGCTCTTTTGCAAGAATCAGCGATGCAGATTGGGGTGAGTACTGCTGCGTGTTCTGGTTTATATTTATAATACTACTTATTGAAAACCTGGTTCAGAAATCCGTAAAGCATACCCCTACCAGGCCTCTGAAACCTGTGTTATATATAACCCAGACACCTACTGCATAACATTTAAACCAACACCAGAGCCAGCAGGAAAATATGCATTTTCCCTTTGATTTTTTCCGAACGTGTTTTTGCATCCTTATGTATTTACCCCAAAATAAAATCAATGTGTGCTAAGTAAAATGATATCACATCAGTGTGACTTCTCTGTAATTTAGCTTTATTTTACAAGCATTTCTTCCCCTTTTCAGCATTTTGTAACATAAATCTGAAATAAATCCAGGTTGCGAAATATTAAAAAATTTATTTTTTTAAAGTATTTTTTTATAGCAAAAATTGACATTACTTTAAATGAACGCTTGACACTTGTGGTAAACACAAATGCCATTCAGATCATCCAGCATTTTCTTAGACTTTTTTTTATTTTTTTTTCTTCGTCTTATCTGGGTCTTATAAGTGGATGCATGGCCCGATCCCTCGTGCAGCTGTGCACCAACAAATCACTTCTAATAGGGTTATTTTTTTGGTTGATCCTTACTAATTGGAAATGCCAAAACACTAGACTCCCAATGTAAACACAACGTGGAAGCATTGTATTTTAATTCTGCTACAAATGCTCCTCTGAAGGGCTATATAGATCTGAAAGGCTAGGAGCTGGTCCTTTTTAAAGAACATGGTAACCCAACATTTCATACTCCTGATATGTGCCTGCTGCACCATGTACTTTGTGTGAAAAAATATCCTGTCCTCTTTGTATTGCTTCCTTTGCTTTCCTAATAAAATCTGACCACATTAGTCATGACAGCACAGCATGGTCAGTTTTTTTAGCTGTGCTGGGAACTTAGCCTGCTCTCCCCCAGTGATCAAACTTGTGCTGACACGCCGCCCCCCTTCACAGCCACTTCCTGGGAAGACCAGTGTGCTTCTGTTTCTCCTCCTCTAGCTTTCTAAGCCCCTTATGCAGCTTAGAACAGAGTATGTTATCACTTATAAAAAAATGGGGAAAAAAAGGTATTTATAATGTTTTTTTTTTTTTTTTTTATATCTATAGACAAATGTTTTGCCTTTCATTTCTATGTAAAACTAAATGGGTTGTTTTACAAGCTGAAGGTTTACCCCTGGGCTTTGTGCTGGAACCAGGCTGTCAGAAAGGCCAGTGTTTCCAGCACTAGATGCTGCTGGGATCTGCAGGAAATGCTGAGTCCAGGTGCCATTTTAAAACCGCATTGGAACAAATAGCTGCTGTTCTGGTGCTTAAAGCGGCACACGGGATTCAAGTGGTTAAAGTGGTAGTAATCCCTGGAATTCTATTTTTACCTACAGGTTGGCTTATCCTAAAGCTTACTGGTAGATAAAATTAATATCTTTTAAACATGCACTGTTAAGGAGATATTCTTGCGAGCAGCAGCTGGTGACGTCACCGGCGCATGTGCTCTGAAGGAACTGTATACCCGTGCCGTTCTTTCAGAGCCATGTGCTTCGGCTTAGCCAATCCGATGCCTGGAGCCCCTGAATCCAGGAGATAGACCGGGTAAATATGGAAGCATCTGCAGCAGTTGCAGCGCACCCTTAATATGCAAAAACAAGCGTATTCAACATGAAGTGCAGGGGGCAGAGTGCAGCAACACTAAACAACCGATAAGAAATCACTTTACTTGCATCGGTCTAGTACCAGATTGTGTCTGATGTATTGCTGTGTTTGCTGCTTGCACTGTTTGATTAAATAAGCCAGAGCATTTTGCTTAAAACCAAACTCTAAGCACTTCTACCTAGAGCTGGCCATACACTGCCAATTTTGCTCTGTTGGCGGCCCTGCTCCAAAACTCGATTGCTCGACTGACTTTTGTCGAAGGAACATGCTGGATAATTTTCAAACTAACAGCAGCTGCATTGAAACCGATGCAAACACAGTTCGGATATTTTGATAGCCGGTAGGGACAGCTGTCAAAATACAATAACTGCAGTGGAAGATTGTGCCTCTGGGACAGGAAGTTAGGTTGACTCTCCCTATTTGGTACGTAGACAGCAAAAAAAAGACTCGGATATTCTTATTCCACAATCCCCCCCCCCCCCTGTACAGAAACACAGCGTGGTGTTGACAGAATGACATCAGCGCTGCTTTCTTCATCATTACACTTGCACTGCAGAGCCGGGTCAGTGGGGGTCGATCCATGATGCCTCCATTCCCAGTTTGCCAACAGTTTTCCGGGTTGAATGACTCTGGACTTCATTCAATCCGAACGACTGAGGATTTCCTATGGTGAAAACAAATTACTCCTAGAGACAGCTCCAGACTGAAGGTAAGTACTGCATCAAAATATTTTATGAATTATAAATAAAGAATTTACAAAAAAATCTGCTTTTTAATTAATTTACATTTATTACTTTCAATGAAATGTATACAAATGATGAAGGACATTTGGTTAGCTCAGAGCTAGGCTTTAAAGGATAAGTACATCCAAAGCTCATTTGCTTTGCATTCCTGTGACCTGTTCTCAGCAGACAGCAGGCTGACCTCACAGAGCCTGTTCAAGCTCGGTAAAGATCGCAATGGTTGGGATCTGCCCACATGCCTGGACTGGCACCCAGCTCAGGCTCTCAGTGAGCTGCTGAGAGCCTGAGTCGGCTGCTCCCGCCCCCTCCACTGCCCAGTGCTCCAATAAGCGTGAGGGAGGTAGAGCAGAGAGCCGGTGACTGTCAACAGCTCTCTGCTCATGGAGCTGTGAGAACCGAGTGATCAGCGGGGTTTGATCACTCAGTTCTCAGTGTTGGAGCCGGCGGAGACAGATGCAGCATCAGACCGATGCTGTATCCAGCTAGGCAAGTATGATTAAAAGAAAAAATCCCATACTTCTCTTTTAATTTACCTGTTCACATTATTGTTACTGTGTATTTGTATACTCTCGTTATTCTGTAATTCTAAGCGTGTCATTAAGCAAATGTTTAATAATTGAAATAGACAGAATGCTGATGTATTTGATCTGCTATATCCCAGTAATGTTCTGTATACAGTATGTAATGGTTTGTTTCATTTTATGTGTGCTTAAGAATTTAGCCTGTTTATTTCCACTACTCAGTACATCTCTGAATACTGCAGTGTTCTGATCTAGTCTTTTAGTTTGATATTAATGCATTTTGTTAGTAGACGTAGAACTTGTTTTTCTTTTAATAATAATATTATAGCGGTTAATGAACTGTATTTTTGAATTTGAGGGCAATAGGCGAGCTTATTACAGGGTAGCCTGTTATGTTGATTTCAGACAGACTGATAATTCATTGATGCAATGCAGAGATGATTAAAACGCTTTCTTTATCATTTTCTTCTTTCACCAGATATTATTCATAGAGTTCACTTGAGAGGGTCATTCCTGGTTACTAGAGCAGCATGGAATCACATGAAGAATCAGAAATTTGGAAGGTACAAATAAATAATGCATTCTTCTTTACAGCGTTCAGAAGTGAATAAATGTGTAGCGTTCTCATTGATGGGTGCAAAAACAAAAATTGTGTCCACCTTGTTTAGATGGGTTTTCCATCTTCAATCCACTCTGTGGGAAACCGGTTTGCTGTGCTAGCAGTTTTGGCCAGTGGAATAGTGCTTCTCTTGCCCCCACCCCCTATAATTTGAGCAAAGACTAGCCATCCATCCATGCTTGGCATCTGATTTGATGCAGTCGCTGTTCGGACGACAATTTTCTGCATAACTTTGATTTTAAAATCAACTTTTTCAAGCCACGTGGTGCTGATGGAGCCACCCACTGCTCAAATTTCAACCAGTTCAGCAGAAATTGTCTGAAGTTCTTAAAGCTGCTTGAAATGGTGTGCCATGTGGTTTATAAATAACATTTTGTGGTTTTCGGTGACTCGATTTTCAGCCTTTAGATAAATGAGTATTTTGTACTGTTTAGCAGGTTATAATATTTTGGCAATATACATTGGAAGAATAATGGAAGAAAATGTATAAATGCAAAATCATTTTCTGCAAGGAAATTCAACAGGTATTATTTCATAAACTTTTTTTGTGTTCACTTTTGTGAATGTAACCGCAATTCATTTATTTTGTTTGTTTGGATTATTTTTTCGACTAACCAATACACCAGGGGATAATAAAATAAGATTGAGAAACCAGTATTTTATATATTAGGTGGATGTTTCACCCTCGTTTTGAACTTGGTGTCATTATGCAGTGAAGATGTGCATGATTATGTACAGTCATAGGCAGGGCTTTTTTTTCTCCGAGAATAGGTGCAGGAACTCCACCCTTCCAAGTCACCCTTGACTCCACCCCCTACCCACCTCTGAGCACCGTTCCTTGGTTCCACCCCTTATCCACCTCCCAGTACCACCACTTTTAGAGAATGCAGAAACCAGTATCATTTTGTGGTGCTAAGTATTTTGTATAGAATTTGTTAATGATAACAAAGGCAGTAAAATAGATCTAGCAACAATGGACACCCCAGCGACAATAGATCCACCCAAGCAACAATGGACTCACAACAGCCAGCATCAAAGAACCCTCCAGCAGCCAGCATATCCCTCCCAGCAACGATTGACCCCCTGCAACATAAGACCCACCCCCAGCAACAATAGACCCCCCACTGCAAAAATTGATCCCCTCTGGCAACAATAGATTCCCCAGTAGCCAGCATCAATAGATCCTCCAGCAGCAAGCAACAAAGACCCCTTCCCTCAACAGTACATCCTCTTAGCAATGACTGACCCCCCCCCCAGCAACAATAGATTCCCCACGAGCAACAGAAGAACTCCCCAACAACAATAGACCCCCTTTCTTTGCAAAATAGATCCCCTCCAGCAACAATAGATTCCCCAGCAGCCGGCATCAATAGACTCTCCAGCACACCCCAGAACCCTTTTTCCATTACATACAATTCAGTACAGGAGGTGCCGTAACTGCGTTCCCCCACGTTCCCGCTGGAAAAAAGCCCTGGTTATAGGTATATGCTGTATAATGCATCCATTACTTCATTGCTGTAAAAGGGTTATTTTTGAATGTCAGGAATGAATACTTCCATATCGGTGCCCAGAATTCTAGCATTGGCTGAGTGGTTGAGTTTAAGTTTGACTAATCTGCTCTTGATCTCTGTCTGGAGCATATGTGAAATTGGTGACCTATGCGGACAACTCCATGGCCTTCACAACGCCTTGAAGGTTTCTGCTGGTAGTCCAAGTATACTGTGCCTTATGATGGTATGTCTGATCCTGTGAGATATAAAAAAGTGGCATAAGTAAAAACAATGTACGGTAATTAAAACAAGGATATAAACTACCCCTGGATGTTTAGAAAACACCTCAAACTGGTGAATTTATACCACTTGCATTGTATGGTTGAGTTATGTGTAATTTACATGTGTTCTTTTAATACCTTGTTGCATTAATGTGTGTTTTTTTTTTTTGTTTTGTTTTTTCTTCCCCATTTTAAGTTTACAACTGGATCTAAAAAATTGCATTGTTAATCATTGCAGCATGGTGCCCTGTACTTCAAAGCAGCATGTTTCAGTGTTACCTACTGCAAACTGGAACTATTGGAAACAATTGATTTTGGCTTCTTACATTGGAGCTGTATTGAGTAATACAGCCTAGTACATGTGATATAAATGGACCCTAAAGCTGCAGGGGTGTCAAACTCAAACTCAATTTGGGCATGAAGCTTACCAGAGCTTCACAGGTTGCCACTGGTGTCATTCCACTCCTCCATGACAACATCACGAAGCTGGTGGATGTTAGAGACCTTGCGCTCCTCCTCCTTCCATTTGAGGATGCCCCACAGATGCTCAATAGGGTTTAGGTCTGGAGACATGCTTGGCCACTCCATCACCTTTAACTTCAGCTTCTTTAGCAAGGCAGTGGTTGTCTTGGAGGTGTGTTTGGGGTTGTTGTCATGTTGGAATATTGCCCTGTGGCCCAGTCTCCGAAGGGAGAGGATCGTGCTCTGCTTCAGTATGTCACAGGACATGGTTTCAGTAGTCTGCTTGACTTCAGCAAACTGTGGGATTTCTTGTGCATCTTTAGAAGAGGCTTCCTTCTGGGATGACATCCATGCAGACCAATTTGATGCAGTGTGCGGCGTATGGTCTGAGTACTGACAGGCTGACCCCCCCATCCCTTCAACCTCTGCAGTAATGCAGGCAGCACTCTATTTCCCAAAGACAACCTCTGAAGATGACGCTGAGCACGTGCACTCAACTTCTTTGGTGACCTTTGCGAGTCCTGTTCGGAGTGGAACCTGTTCTGTTAAACCGCTGTATGGTCTTGGCCACCGTGCTGCAGCTCAGTTTCAGGGCCTTGGCAATCTTCTTATAACCTAGGCCATCTAAATGTAGAGAAACAATTCTTTTTTTCAGATCCTCAGTTATTTGCCACAAGGTGCCATGTTGAACTTCCAGTGACCAATATGAGAGAGTGAAAGCGATAACACCAAATTTAACACATCTGCTCCCATTCACACCTGAGAACTTGTAACACTGAGTCACATGACACCAGGGAGGGAAAATGGCTAATTGGGCCCAATTTGGACATTTTCACTTAGGGGTGTACTCATTTTTGTTGCCATCGGTTTAGACATTAATGGCTGTGTGTTGAGTTATTTTGAGGGGACAGCAAATTTACACTGTTATACAAGCTGTACATACACTCACTACTTTACATTGTAGCAAAGTTATTTCTTCAGTGTTGTCACGTGAAAAGATATAATAAAATATTTACAAAAATGTGAGGGGCGTACTCACTTTTGTGAGATACTGTGTGTGTGTGTGTGTGTGTGTGTGTATATATATATATATATATATATATATATATATATATATATATATATATATATATATATATATATACATACATACGCACTTGGGTCCATATGTATTTGGACACAGGCACAGTTACCATACTTTTGGCTCTGTATGCCACCAGAATAAAATTAAGACGGAAAAATCAAAATGAATTTGAAGTGTGGACTTTCAGCTTTAAAGTGGTTGTAAACCCACTCTGACAACTTGCACCTACAGGTAAGCCTAGATTAAGGCTTACCTGTAGGTGCAAGAAATATCTCCTTAACCTACACGGTTAAGGAGATATTTACAGAAAACACTGCACTGATGTCTACGGCGCATGCGCGCCGTAGACAACGGCACAGGCGCACTGAGCGTGCCGGTTTTCTGAATGGGATAATGCTGGTCCCCCGCGCATGCGCGGGAGTGACGTCATCGCCGCTCCGGCCAGTCACAGTGCCGGAGCCGGGATACACGGAAGACGCTCGGAGTAGACATGGCGGAGGGGAACGAGGAGCACTTCAGGGGCTTCGATCTTAGGTAAGTGCCACATAATGAGCTAGTATGCTATGCATACTAGCTCATTATGCCTTTCTCTTGCAGGGTTTTTTTTTCAAGGAAAAAAAAAATTGGGGTTTACTTCCTCTTTAATTCAAGGGGTTGAACATAACTATCAGATACATGATGCACACATTTTTAGGGGCAAATTAAATTGGACAAATGAATATAATCATAAATAAAATTTATATATTTTTAAGAATTTTTTACTGGCAATGACTGCCTGAAGTCTGGAACCCATGGATATTATCAAAGACTGGGTTTTCTCCTTTCTGATGTTTTGCCAGGCTAACTGCTGCTGTCTTCAATTGTTCTTTGTGGGTCTTTCTGCCTTTTAGTTTTGCCTCCAGCAAGTGAAATGCATGCTCAATTGGGTTGAGATCAGGTGATTGACTCGGCCATGGCAGAATATTCCACTTCTTTTACTTCTTTTCCTTCAAATGCTCCTGGGTTGCTTTTGAAGTGTGTTTTGGATCATTGTTCATCTGTACTGTGAATGAACTTTGCCGCATTTGGCTGGGCTGATCGTATATATCTCTAAACACTGCAGAATTTATCCAGCTCCTTATGTCTTCTGTCACACCATCAATAGACACCAATGACCCAGTGCTACTGGAAGCCATGCATGCTCATGCCATCACACTGCCCCCACCATATTTTACAGATGACGTTGTGTGCTTTTGGATCATGAGATGTTCCAAGCCTTCTCCACACTTTGTTCTTCCTGTCATTCTGGTACAGATTAATCTTGGTTTCATCCCTCCAAAGAATGCTTTTCCAGAACTAGTCTGACTTTTTTAGATGTTTTTTGGCAAAGTCTAATCTGGCTTTTCTTTTTTTTTCTCTCCAATTAAATTTTATTTAGAAGCAAGCAAAAAATAAATTTCATGGACATCGTGCATAACATAATATCCATCTCTATCCGCTGACTAATATACCATAATATACTTGTACTATATACAATTAATAGCATCTTTCCCCTGAAACCTTACTCATTTAATGCATCAAAACAAAACAGCTTATCCTTCTTAAACACGCAGATAGACAAACACCGGCCCCCCATCCAGGACCCAAAAAGTGTCTCTGGAACTGAGGGGGTCTATATATATTTATATTCACAATATGTCAAAACCTCTCTTCCTTCCATATTTTTCCCCCACAAAATAAAACAAAACAAAGAAGAAAGAAAAACACCTGATCTCATCCTCCCCCCCCCCCCCCCTCCATGTCCCCAGTCACCTCCCACTCCAAAGATCTCTAAACAGAATTTACTCAGTTATTAGAGTTCACATCTATAAGGGATCTTCCCTCCTCCTGTATAGATAAAAAGATTCCATAAAGGCCATGTTTCCAGATAAATCCCCCGCTTCTGCCAGGGATGACCAAACCAAATCTTCCATTAGGTTCAATTGTTCTACCTGTTTAAGCCACATCCCTACTGATGGAGGTTGTGTCTGTTTCCAGGTAAGTGGAATACATGATTTAGCTGCATTCAGGAGATGGCAAAGGATAGATTTCTTATATAATTTGACCGGGATATTGATATCTTGTAATAAAAAAGTCAGATCTTCAGGAATCTCCTGGTCACTAAATGTTTGGGCAATTCTCTGAACTTCTCTCCAAAAACCCTTTATTCTGGGGCAGAAACAAAAAATATGAACTAACGTCCCACCTTTTCCCCCCGCACCGCCAACAGTTGTCTGGTATGTCTGGATAGCATCTATGTAAAATATCCGGGGTGCGGTACCACGGCGATAGAATCTTAAAACTTGTCTCCTGCATTCTTATGCAAATTGAGGATTCAAACATATGTATTATCTTATTCCGTTGCTCCTCCGAGAAGACTCGGTCCACTTCCATCTCCCACTTCCTAAAGAAGAGTAACTGAAAGTCCTCGGAGGGGTGCAACCAACAATGCATACATTTTGGAGAGAGTTTGGTACAGTATACCACTCCCAGTACAATATTCCTCAAACTTTGTTAATCGTTCATATCTACTTGGTAAAGTCAGGGTGTCAAACTGTGTCAGCTGCAGTGCCCTTTTTCTATTCTTCAGGCTCATGAATAGTTTGCACCTTGTGGTGAAGTCTTCTCTTGATTATAGACTTTGTCAATGATACGCCCACCTCCTGGAGAGTGTCCTTCACTTGTCTGTATGTTGTGAATGTGTTTTTCTTTACCGTAGAGAGGATCCTCCGATTATCCACCACGGTTGTCTTCTGGGGATGTCCAGGCCTTTTTAGGTTTCTGAGTTCACCAGTGCGTTCTTCTTTCCTCAGAATGTACCAAACTGTTTATCTGGCCACTCCTAATGTTGCTGCTATCTCTGATGGATTTGTTTTAGTTTTTGAAGCCTTGCAATGACCTGTTTCACTTGCATGGACAGCTCCCTTGAACGCATGATGTAAGTTCACAAGCAGTACATTGCAAATGCAAATACCACACTTAGAATCAAATCCAGAACATTTTACCTGCTTAATTGATGAAGAAATAATGGAGTAGCCAACACCTGGCCATGAAACAGCTTTTGATTCAATTGTTAAATTACTTTTGGTCTCTTGAAAAAAAGGGGTGGGGGGGGGTGGCTATTCTTAAGAGCTGTAATTCCTAAACCCTTCCTTCGATGTGAATGTACATACCCTCAAAAATTAAACCTGAGAGTGTGCACTTTTAGGCCATATCCATTGTATAACTTCAATATATTTTGGTAAATACTTGAAAAAAATCTAAAATCGTGCCTGTGTCCAAATATATATGGAACTGTGTGTGTGTGTGTGTGTGTGTGTGTGTATATGTATGTGTATATGTATGTGTATATGTATGTGTATATGTATGTGTATATATGTGTGTGTATATATGTGTGTATATATGTGTGTGTGTGTGTGTGTGTGTATGTATATATATATATACATACATACATACATACATACATACATACATACATACATACATACATAATCTCTCACCATCCAGTAGGGGCAAAACTTTACAGATAAACGTAATCCTAAAAACTGATTGCACTCTGTAGGGGCTATGTTTTATGGCTTGTAGGAGGCTGCTGGTCAGTTTTTTGTTTGTGCAATTATAGCAGAAGCTTTCCCTTATTGATGCACACATTTTAAATGATTTTCAATAACTTGCGTTCTGGTGTTTTTTTTGTTTTTTTTTTCCTCAGCACATGCAAGAACTCTTTGTTGCATATAATTTTTTGAAGTCACATTCAAAGATTTTTTTTGCCTTTGATTTATCCTCAAACCATGGTAGAAATCATTTGAGACCTTAGATCTGTTTAAATTTTCACAACCTTACCAAGCAGTACTTTCTTAACATTAGATGAGGCTTGGTAGTCAGACATAACAATTAAGGGTTTCACCTTGTATCGGCATCTGTGACCTTCATTCATTTATTAAATGGGACTTTTCATGGTGTTTGTAAAGTGAACCTATAAGTATAGAAATTAGGCCAGTCATTTCTGACTAGATTTTTTTTTTTTTTTCGCTTTCGTTCATTGACGGACACAGCTCCTTTTAATCTTGACCTTAGGGTTATATCGCCACCTTCAGGAGAGGACTAGGCAGAACATGTAAAAACAGCAAAGCTGCACAGTACCGCCCAGGGGGCGGTCCTACTGGCTATAACCCCTCACACTGCATCCAGCAGCTCGGTTTTTTTTTTCCTGCCTAGTGTAGGAGAAGGACCTGGCTCCCTGTGGGGACCCTTGGTCCTGGAGATTTTTGCTTTTTTCTACTTTTCTGATCCTGAGATCTACTATCAACAGCCGGCTGGGTGACAGGCTGGATATTATAGATCCTGGTAGTCTCCCCAGCCCTGCTATCGAGCATGAGCAAGCCTTTAGCTACGCGCTGGGTCGGCCACAACATCCCCCGTTTCTCCAGGGGTGGCCGGTGAGCTATATGCTCCTGGGCACACATATGACCAGGCTACTGACAGCCACCCGTACCGCTCGGGTGATGGGTCTGTCCGGAATGCGTCCAGCAGTACCCGCAGGACGGGTAAGTAGGGTTCCACCTGTTTCGGCAGGATGGAACAGCTGGGCATTCCTGGGGAGGTCCACTAGGGACTCTCACTCTCCCTTTTTTCTCTCCCTGTCCTTTCCCTCCTCCCTATGCCTGTGGTGGCTGGGCCTGCTGTGTACCTGACCGGGGGTTCTCTGGGGGGCGGGGGGGGGGCTCCGAGTCCTGGCTGGGGGCTGCGCTGGGTTTGGTTGCTCCGCTCTCCATAGGGGGTGTCTCGGTATATCCATGTGTGCAGGCCTCCGCGTGGTGGGTCAGCGTGCTCGCGGCCATTTTCTATACCTCAGAGAAGGCCGGCGGCCATTTTGGTGGAGCCCGGCGGCCATTTTTTGTAGCCCGCACTCGTTTTGCTGAGGCGGCAATTTTCTTGTAGCCCCAGCTTAGTTTTTGCCTCTAGCTCTGGGAATGTTCCTTCTGAACGGCGCAAAACTACACCGAACACCTCGGGACTGACAGGGGGGAGCGGACGGCAGCTCAGCAGCGCTGTGCCTGGGTCAGGGTGGTGAGTCCTGCTGGGGGTCCCTCGGTCGGCAGCAGCTAGGAGGGTGGACGTTTGTGCGCCCTGACTTTGTCCCAGAAGGGTGTCAGGCGAGTGCCGGTCAGCATGGCGTCAGGAGCTGGCGCTTCTTCCCCAGACATCCCGGTGGTGGCAACCGGTTCTCCTGCACCTGCGGTGCCTATGGACGCTTTGCGGTGGTCCTGGAGTCCTTGTTGCTAGGGTGAAGGCGGTTTGTGTGTGCAAAGAGGGTAAAGAACGCCCCCTCCCCCCACGTCCTCTGGGGAATGCTCTAAATCAGACTCGGGCCCTGCTGTGGCAAACGGCGCCTGTTCAGACGTGTCAGAAGATGCGGCCCAGGACTATTCGGACAGTGTGGATGACTCTGTGTTTCCGGGTCAGTGCAGGAAGGCGCTTGTTGGAGCACTCATCCCCAAAAAAATGGAGGATACCGCGAGGGCATCTACTGAGGTGTCGGTCCCATCTGGGTCCCACAAGCCGGCCCGCACTGCTAGGGTGTTTCCCTACCTAACTTATTTTGATGGGTTTATATACCAAAAATGGGAACGGCCACAGCCCAAAACGCATGGCAGTCCGTTATTCCTTTTGAGGAGAGTTTCCTGAAAAATGGACATCTCCCCTGATTGTGGGCCCCCCGGTTTCTAGGTTAAATAAGATACCATGATTCCGGTGGAGGGGACCCCTGCTTTTAAGGACCCTGCAGACAGGAGGGCCGAGGCGGTGGCCTGGTCCATGTTCACGGCCCTGGTGTCACTGACACTTACTGAATGGGCAAAATTTGCTGCACCGTGAGTTGAAAAAGCAACAGGCTTTCCCGGCCTGCGTGTAACTGGCAGACCTGTTGGTGCATGGCCTTAAGTATGTCTGCGATGTGGCCTTAGATACAGCAGGAGGGGTCCGTGCTTTCCAGAGCCTCTGTATCTGCTGTGAAGCTACACCACCTGAATTGGCTGAAATGCTGGTCCGCGGACCAGACGTCCAAGAAGGCTCGGGCTGATTGCCCTTCCTGGGTGAGAAGCTATTCTGAACCCCGCTGGATGACATTATTAAAAATGTCATTGGGGGCAGGAGCACACTGCTCCCACAATCCAGAAAAGGTAAAGAGCTATGCCAGAGCCCTCCTTTTCCGCTCACAAGAGGTTTCTTTTTTTCGTCCACCCAGGTGAGCGTTCCCAGGCTGACAAGGTACCCGCTGAGGGACAAAAGCATCCCTGGTTTTCGCAAGCCAAACAAGCCTGCGAGCGACTCTGCGGAAGCATGAAGGTTTGCCCCTGCCTGACTCTCGGGTGGCGGGTCGCCTCTGAGAGTTTGCAGTTCGGTGGACCTCCCTATCTTCCGACCCGTGGGTCTGTGAAGTGGTTTCATCGGGGTACAAGATGGAGTCTCTCTCTTGTCCACCAAAACAGATTTTTTCCCTCCAAACTTCATCTTCTTCCGGCTCGCTGGGACGCTTTGTTTGGGGCAGTACAGGACCTGCTGAGGTGCGGGGTGATGGTACCTGTGCCGGCGCCGGAAAGGTTTCAGGGATTCTTCTCCAATCTGTTTGTAGTCCCAAAGAAGGGAGGGGTCCGTCCGGTCCTGGATCTCAAAGCCCTCAACAGCTTTGTAAAACTACAAAGGTTCAGGATGGAATCAGTTCGCTCTGTGGTCGCTGTACTCCATCCGGGGGATTTTCTGGCATCCTTGGACATCAAGGATGCATACTTGCAGTCCCCATATGCGTCAGGCATCAGGGGTTTCTGCGGTTTGTGGTAGGGGACGAGCTCTACAAAATTGTAGCTCCCCCCTTTTGGCCTGGCGTCTGCACCAAAGTTTTTCACCAAGGTGCTTGCCCCGATACTGGCCATGCTGAGGCAGTGAGAGATTGCAATTGTGGGCTATCTGGACGACCTCCGTCTGAGAGCAGCTTCCGCCTCAGAATTAAGGGAGGATGTGGAGATCGCCAGTCAGACTCTTCGGGTGTTTGGTTGGATACTGAACCTCCAGAAGTTGGGGTTGGTGCCGACTCAACACCTGGAGTACCTGGGCTTGATTCTAGACTCCTCAGAGGTGAGAGTCTTCTCCCCTCGGACAAGTTGCAGACTCTTCAGGCTGCAGTGAAGATATTGGTGTCCCGCAGGTGGTCATCGCTGCGCTTTTGCATGCGAGTCCTGGCTCTCATGGTAGCCGCCTTCGAGGCGGTACCGTATGCTCAATTCCACACTTGAGTCTTGCAGGAAAGGAGATCCTATCCAAGTGGGACAAAATCTCTGTGGTCTCTGGATTGTTAATTCTGGGTGAGCCGGCTAGTCAGGGATTCCCTGATCTGGTGGTGAAAGTCTCCAGCCCTTCGGTCCGAAAGTCGTTGTTTCCTTTTCACTGGACGGTGATCACAACGAACGCCAGCCTGACCGGTTGGGGGAGATTTTGGGGTGTACAGTCGACACAGGGTCGCTGGACGCAGGAAGAATCCCGCCTGCAGATCAATGTGCTGGACCTTCGGGCAATCAGGCGGTGCCTCTCCACATGGTCACAGAGGCTGCAGGGACACCCAGTCGGGATCCAGTTGGACAACGCCATGGCGGTGGCATATGTCAACCATCAAGGAGGAACAAGGAGCTCGGCTGCAGTATTGGAGGTCGCTCACATCCTGCGGTGGGCAGAGGGGCGCATTCCGGCTCTATCGGCCATGTACATTCTGGGCGTAAGAAGCTGGCAAGCGACCTAAGTCGTCAGATGCTGGACCAAGGGGAATGATCACTACTTCTGGATGTATTTAGACTCTTTTGCCTGAAATGGGGCACGCCAGATGTGGATCTCCTGGTTTCTCGACTCAATCGGTATTGAGGTTTGTGGCCAGGTCCAAAGATCCCTGGGCAAACGCAACAGATGCGTTGGTGGCTCCATGGGGACAGTATCGGCTTATTTATGCCTTCGCCCCGTTAACACTTCTTCCTAGTCTGCTTCGCAGAGTGGAGACCAATGGGATGCCGGTGATTCTAATTGCCCCAGATGGCCTCGGTGTCCCTGGTACGCCGACTTAGTAAGACTGGTGGCGGATGTTCCTTGGCGACTTCCCATGCGAGAGGACCTTCTGTCGTAAGGTCCTATACTTCATCCTGCTTTATAGTCGCTGGCTTTAACGGCATGGCTGTTGAAAGTCAGGTGCTAAGGGACCGAGGATTCGGTAATTTCCACCATGCTGAGGGCACGGAAGTCATCTTCGCGGAAGATTTATCATCGCACGTGGAAGGCCTACATCTCTATGTGTGAGGAGATGGGGTGGCGTCCACGTACATATTCGGTTTCCTGGATCCTGCTGTTTTTACAGCGTGGAGTGGATCAAAAACTTGCCTTAAGCACCATTTAAGGGGCAGATATCAGCCTTGGCTGTCCTCTTCCAACAACCCTTGGCGGTTCATTCACTGGTGAATACGTTTGTGCAAGGGGTTCAACATGTGGCCTCTCCGGTTCGACCACCGCTGCCTCCGTGGGATTTGAATCTGGTGCTCTCGGTACTTCAGAAACCACCGTTTGAGAACATTGGAGAGATTCCCCTATTGTCACTCTCTCAGAAAATAGCCTTTCTGGTGGCTATTACATCAGTCAGGAGGGTTTCTGAGTTAGCGGCGTTGTCTTGCAAGTCTCCCTACTTGATCCTCCACAAGGATAAGGCGGTGCTACGCCTGCAGCCTTCGTTTCTTCCTAAGGTTGTTTCGGCTTTTCATCTAAATGAGAACATGTGCTTTCATCCTTGTGTCCTCGGCCGTCGCATCCCAAAGAGGTTGCTTTGCATTCCTTGGACGTGGTCCGAGCTCTGCGGGTGTATCTGTCTGCTACGGCTCCGTTTCGGAGGTCAAACTCACTGTGTCGGTGGTTGGTGCAAAGAAGGGCCTGGCGGTCCCGTTGGCCACCATTTCTAGGTGGATCAGACAGATCGTGCTTCAGGCCTATGCCTTAATGGGGCAGGTGCCTCCCTTTCCTGTCATGGCGCATTCAACCAGGGCGATTGGTGCCGCCTGGGCCTTCCAACATCGGGCGTCTGTTTCCCAGGTGTGTAAGGCGGCGACCTGGTCGTCCGTTCACACTTTCATTAAACTTTACAAGGTTGAGTGAGTGCATCTGCGGATGCTTGCTTGGGCCGCAAGGTTTGCAGGCGGCTGTTTAAGGTTGCAACTCCTCAGTTGAGGAGCTCTGGTTGTTATGGGTGGAGTTTGTTTTGCTTGCTGTTCCCACCCTTCGTTTTTTTTTTACACTGCTTGGGGACATCCCTAAGGTCAAGCGTAAAGGAGCTGTGTCCGTCAATGAACAAAATAGAAAATAATAGGATTTTTGTACTCACCGTAAAACCTTTTCTCTGAAGTTCATTGACGGACACAGCACCCACCCCTCCTTTTTTTTCTGTTTGTACTGCTTTTTGACGAACTGAGCTGCTGGATGCAGTGTGAGGGGTTATAGCCAGTAGGACTGCCCCCTGGGCGGTACTGTGCAGCTTTGCTCTTTTTATATGTTTTTACATGTTCTGCTTAGTCCTCTCCTGAAGGTGGCAATATAACCCTAAGGTCAAGATTAAAGGAGCTGTGTCCTTCAATGAACTTTAGAGAAAAGGATTTTACGGTGAGTACAAAAATCCTATTTATTTTTTTTTAGTTGCTGGCCCTGGGAGTTGTCATTTTAATCCCAGCTTCATTATGGTTTCTCCCATTGACCTATACATAGCTACATGACATAGTGGGGACATAGGGGTCAGCAGGAGGAGCCACAGCATGCAGTGGAGACATACTGTGAGCTAACTGCAAGTGTTGGCTGGTGGTGGCTCCCAGAGAGCTGCAAGAGTGAAGTTTCAACACGCCTGCTATAGCGCTGCCTATTCTTCTTCTTTTTTTTTTTTTTTTTTTACAGTAGGCTGATTCTGTAAACTCGCACACCCGCCAACTGGGTCACCTTAAGGTATGGGGATGTGGGCCAAATGCAACCCGTAAATGTTCCACTATGGCTTGCTGTACACTAATAGATTTTTTTTGTTTAGCCTACAGATTCCTTCATACGTGCAATACAGTGTGGATAGACAAATTCCCCCGCTTCACTATTCTAACATTTTGGCGGCTTTCAGAATACCCAAACACGGGCTGCCTCTGATTTGATGGAGCCGCTGTTTGTCCGACAGTTTCATTTGGCTTCTTTTTTTTTTTTCAGCCGAAGGGTGTTTCAGCTTGTTCATCGGAAACCAGCTGAAATTCACACAAGATATGGCCAGTTTAAGCATGTTATGAACCTAATTATAAATTTGTAACCTTAATCCTAAACCTTAAACCTTAAAGTGACCCTGTTGCTTTAGTAAATATTTTCAGCCAAGGTATAACCTGTAAAAGAACTCTGTAAATTATTTGCCTTTCTGCCGGCATTGTTGAATGCTATTTTGGATCTGAGAAATCTTATGATGAAGTCAAAAAGGAAACTGATACTTTTGGGTGTCTGTTTCCTGGGTCCTTTGCAGCTCTTACTTGTTCACTTTGTGTGTGTGTGTGTGGCGTGTGGAGAGCCAATCAGCTTCATCTCCTCGCAGGGGACACCAAGACAGGTAATCGGGGCACTGGTCATCAGTGCCCTAATTACAGTAAAGTGCCAGCAGTGCCACTAATCGGTGCCCATTAGTGATGCCTTTCAATGCCTGCTCCTCAGTGCCGCCTTTCTGTGCTCATAAGTGCAGCCTCATCAGTGGCCATAAGTGAAGGAGAAAAATTACTTCTTTATAAAATTTACTAACAGAAACTAAGAAAAGGTGTGTGTAATTTATTTATTTTCTAAATTTTCGGTCCTTTGTTTTGTTTTTTACTCAAAAAAACCCGAGCAGTGATTAACCACTTGACAACTGGGCACATAACCCCCTTCCTGCCCAGGCGAAATTTCAGGTTTCAGCACTGTCACGCTTTAAATGACAATTGCGCGGTCGTGCGACGTGGCTCCCAAACAAAATTGACGTCCCTTTTTTCCCACAAATAGAGCTTTCTTTTGGTGGTATTTGATCATTTCTGCGGTTTTTATTTTTTGCGCTATAAACAAAAATAGAGCGACAATTTTGAAAAAAACACAATATTTTTTAATTTTTGCTATAATTAATATCCCAATTTTTTTTTTAAAAACGATTTTTTTCCTCAGTTTAGGCCGATACGTATTCTACATATTTTAGGTAAAAAAAAAAAATCGCAATAAGCGTATAGTGATTGGTTTGCGCAAAAGTTATAGCGCCTACAAAATAGGGAATAGAATTATGATTTTTTTAAAATTTATTTTTTTATTTTTGTTTTTTTACTAGTAATGGCGTCGATCTGCGTTTTTTTTTTTTTTTGTGACTGTGACATTATGGCAGACACATCAGACACATTTTTGGGACCATTCACATTTATACAGCGAACAGTGCTATAAATACGCACTGATTACTGTATAAATGTGACTGGCAGGGAAGGGGTTAACCACTAGGGGGCGATCAAGGGGTTAATATGTTCCCTGCTAGATGTTCTTACTGTGGGGGGAGGGGACTGACTGGGGGCGGTGACCGATGGTTGTCCCTATGTACAAGGGACACACCATCAGTCTCCTCTCCCTGACAGGACGTGGATCTCTGTTTACACACAGAGATCCACGTCCCTGGCTCTGTGACAGCCGATCGCTCGTACCTGGCGGACATCGCGGCCGCCAGGCACGCGCATCGGCACCCGCCTGACACGGCGGGCACAGCTTTTCCCCGATGCGCGCCCGCGGTGGCGCGCATCGCGGAAGTAAATGGTAGGACGTCCTATCAGCAATTGACGACCGCTTTGCGGACGTCTTTTTAATATGGCCCGGGCGCGAAGTGGTTAAAGCGGTTGTATAGTCTTCTTTTTTTTTTTACTTTTACCTACAGATAAGCCCATACTAAGGCTTACCTGTAGGTAAAAAAAAAAATCCTAAACCTTTACGGTTTAGAAGATATTCCCTTTTCACTGCGCCGCTGACTGCAGCGGCGCATGCGCACAGGCAATTCTTGGCTGAAGGCCCGGCGGACGCCGGACCTTGCCGGAAAGAAGTCTCGCGCACGCACGCGCGGGAGTGACGACATTGTGGCTCCAGCCACTCACAGCGATGGAGCCGCGATACCCGGAAGAGACGCCGAGGCATAATGTCAGCTGCCTCGGCGTGGACCGGGAGGGACACTGACGCCTCGTTCTAAGGCAAGTATTTCATAATGAGCTAGTATGCGGCGCATATTAGCTCATTATGCCTTTTCCTTTACAGGTGTAAAAAAATAAGTCAGCGGGTATACAACCGATTTAACCGCTTGCCGTCATTATACTGCGGCTGGTCGGGACACGATCCAGCAAACCATCGTAGCTGTACGTCGGTCCCTTTTTAAGCGGGATAGCGGGCGTGTGCGCATCCGCTGCACAGCGAGGGTGCCGATGCTCGTGGCCGGCGGTCGCGGGCACGAGAGGCAGAACGATGACGTCTGTGTAAACACACACATCCCAGTTCTGTGAAGAGAGGAGAGAGATCGTGAGTTCCTACGAGCTGGGAACCACGATCTCTCATCTCCCCTAGTCAGTCCCATCCCCCACAGTTGGAACACACACATAAGGAATACAGTTAACCCCTTGATCGCCCCCTAGTGTAAACCCCTTCCCTGCCAGTGAGATTTACACTGTAATCAGTGCATGGTCCCAAAAATGTGTCAAAAGTGTCTAATATGTCTGCCATAATGTCGCAGTCCCAATTTAAAATTCACAGATCGCCGCCATTACTAGTAAAAAAAAAAACAATAAAAATGCCATAAATCTATCCCCTATTTTGTAGACACTAACTTTTGCGCAAACCAATCAATATACGCTTTTTGCGATTCTTATTACCAAAAATATGTAGACGAATACATATCGGCCTAAACTGAGGAAAAAAAATTGCTTTTTTTTTATTGGGTCTATTTATAACCGCTAAAAGTACAAAACATAGTTTACTCTTTCGTCCATGGACCGACACAGCTTCTCGATTGACAAAGTGTGTATTATCCGTTAATTAGAAGTGACTAGGCAGAAAACTTGTAAAAAGTGTTGCATCACACCTTCTACAGTACCGCCCAGGGGGCGGACCCTCTGGGTATATCCCCTCAGTCTGCATCTTGCAGATCAGTTTTTTTCTGTCTAGCAAGGAGTAAGACATGGCTCCCTTCCGGCCCATTGGTCCGGGGGGAAAATATATTTTTTTGTTACATTTTTTATTTATTTTTGTTTCCTGCGATCTTCGATCAATTGCCGACTAGGTGACAGGCTGGATCCTCGATCCTTGTAGTCTCCCCAGTTTCGGCCATCGAGCGTGTGCCGACCCTAGCTACGCACTGGGTTTTCCACGACATACCCGTCGCTCCACGGGTGGACGGTGAGCCTACGCTCCAGGGCCTGCATCGGACCGCTCAGCTTCGGCTGACCTTACTGCCGAGTCGCAGCAGCCTGGCCGGTGAGCTTACGCTCCAAGGCTTGCATCGGACCGCTCGGCTTCGGCTGACCTTACGGCCGAGTCGCAGCAGCCTGTCCGGTGAGCGTCGCGCTCCAGGGCATACATATGATCGTCCCCTTGGGTCCAATCACAGCATGCCTGGCCAACAGTCACCTTCCGTGCATGGACAATGATCTGTTTGGAATGTCTTCCAGCATAATACATGCAGGATAGGTAAGTAAACTCCCCTGCCTCGGCTGGGTGATTTGGCTGGACATTCCTGGAGAGACCAAGTAAGTGGTTGTGGCCCCTTTCTTCCCTCTCTCCCTGCCTTTCCCTCCTCCCTGGGCTTCTAGCTAAAGGTTGCTGGGTGCTGGGGGTCACCTAAAGGGTTCCACTGGAGCGCGGCTGGCTTTAACATTTAAAAGAAAAGTCATTTCTGCTTACCTGTATGTGCTTCCTCCTCCATGCTGTTGGCGGCCATTTTGCGGTGGTCCATGCCATGTTTGGCCTCTAGTGACTGCCCGGCGGCCATCTTCCTGTGGTTTTGGAGCCATTTTCTTGTAGTTCCACACCCACTGGCCTCTATCAACTGATCGGCAGTCATGTTTGTAGTGATCCCCGCTGTATGTATATATTGCCGTTCGGCGGCTATCTTTTTGGGGTCTACGGCTGCTTTGGCCTCTATCTTCGGCTCGGCGCCCATTTTCTTAGAGCCCACATTATCTTCTATACAGACGTTTTTGGCGGCCATTTTGCGAGAGTCTCCGGCCTCTAGGGTGCATTACACTGGCGCGAAAAATTCACACAGGAAGCGCTGATAAAAGAAGCAGAATAATAGAGCTACCACTATTCCAATAGAAGGGGCTCCTGTTTTCAAGGACCCTGTGGATAAGAAGGCTGAAGCACTCGCTCGCTACCTATACTCAGTGGTAGGCTCAGCAGTATGCCCGGCATTGGCGGGGGCCCTAGTGTCTCAGACACTTACTGAATGGGCAAAATTGCTACTCCAGGGGTTAAAGGAGCGAGATGCTCCTCCTAATGAGATAACTTTGGCCGACCGGTTGGTCTAGGGCCTTAAGTTTGTCTGCGAGTCAGACATGGATACTATTCCCCTGCTGTCAAAAGCTTTGGTTTATGCAGTAGCAATACGCTGCCTGATCTGACTAAAGGGCTGGTCTGCGGACCAGACTTCCAAGAAAGCCCTGTTGGATCTGCCTTTTAAGGGCGACAGACTTTTTGGGGCTTCTCTGGATGACATAATCAAGGATGCCACAGGAGATAAAAGCACGTTGCTTCCCCAAACTAGCAAGGGTAAGGGGCCACGCCAAGGGCAAGGGCCCTCCTTTACTGCACGCAAGCTTTTTTTTCGTCCCCCTAGGGCGACAGGGAAAAGACCCCAGGCCGACAAGGCGCCTGCCCAAGGACAAAAGCGTCCTTGGTCCCGCAGACCCAACAAGCTTGCAGACAAATCTGCGTCCGCATGAAGGTCCGCCCCCACCCAGCTCTCGGGTGGGGGGACGTCTTTGCAAATTCGAGGACTCAGTGGACAGCTGTAGTCTCCGACAGGTGGGTTTGCGAAGTAATCTCCTCAGGCTACAAGATAGAATTTCTATCTTGTCCACCGGACAGATTCGTCACCTCCAATCTCCAGCTACTACCGACCCGTCGGGAGGCCCTGTATGGGGCGGTCCAGGGTCTACTGGAACGCGGGGTAGTTATTCCAGTTCCAGAACAGGAACGGGGTCAGGGTTTTTACGCAAATCTGTTCATTGTGCCGAAGGAGGGGGGTTCGTCCAATCTTGGATCTCAGAGCCCTCAATTGCTTTGTGAAGGTACAAAGATTTCGGATGGAGTCTGTTCAATCTGTAGTCACGGCTCTCCATCCGGGGGACTTTCTGGCCTCCTTGGACATCAAGGACGCTTACCTGCATGTCCACATATACTCCAGACGCCATAGGTTTCTGCGATTTGCTATCGGGAAGAGCCACTACCAGTTTGTGGCCCTCCCGTTTGGCCTTGCCTCAGCACCCAGGACGTTCACCCAGGTGCTCGCTCCGATTCTGGCACTTCTAAGACAGCGGGGTATCGCTATCATGGGCTACATGGACGACCTTCTGCTGAAGGCCCCTTCAAGCTCAGAATTAGAGGTAAGCGTGTCCATTACCTGTCGGACTCTTCGAGACTGTGGTTGGATACTAAACACGCAAAAGTCAGTATTGGTGCCCACTCAACGCCTAGTGTACCTGGGGTTGATTCTGGATTCCTCAGAGGCAAAGGTATTCCTCCCTGTGGAGAAGTTGCAGACCCTCCGGGCTGCAGTACGACAGCTGACTTCCAGGAATTGGTCGTCACTCCGTTTTTGCATGCGAGTGTTAGGCCTCATGGTAGCCTCCTTCGAGGCGGTCCCATATGCTCAATACCACACTCGAGTGTTACAGAAGGAAGTTCTGTCCAGATGGAACAGATGCCCTTCATCTCTGGATTATCAAATCCAAGTGAGCCACCTAGTCAGGAGATCCCTGGTATGGTGGCTGACAGCACCGGCTCTAATGGCCGGGAAGTAATTTCTTCCGGTTTACTGGATAGTGATCACGACAGACGCCAGCCTTACAGGTTGGGGGGGGAGTCTGGTGTTCAGTCAGCGCAAGGTTGCTGGACCCCAGAGGAAGCCCTCCTGCCGATCAATGTCCTGGAAATCCGGGCGATCAGGCTGTGCCTCTTCAAATGGTCTCAGAGGCTGCAAGGGCGTCCATTCAGGATCCAGTCAGACAACGCCACAGCAGTGGCATATGTCAATCATCAAGGAGGAACAAGAAGCTCAGCTGCAGCATCAAAGGTCTCTCGCATCCTGAAGTGGGCAGAGAAGAGCGTACCGGCACTGTCGGCCGTGTACATTCCGGGTGTGGAAAACTGGCAGGTGGACTACCTGAGCCGCCAGATGCTGGACCAGGGAGCATGGTCCTTACACCCGGAGGTGTTCCAACTCCTCTGCCAAAGATGGGGCACACCAGACGTACATCTTCTGGCTTCCCGACTCAATCGGAAGTTATTGAGGTTTGTGGTCCGGTCAAGAGACCCATGGGCAGACGCAACGGACGCGTTGGTGGCATCGTGGGGTCAGTATCTGCTAATCTATGCCTTCCCTCCCTTAAGGCTTCTTCATCTTCTGCTCCTCAGAGTGGAGGCAGAGGGAATTCCAATGATCCTAATCGCTCCAGATTGGCCTCAGCGTCCTTGGTACGCCGATCTAGTACGTCTGGTAGCAGACGTCCCCTGGCGCCTACCACTACAGAAGGACCTGCTATTGCAAGGTCCCATACTCCATCCTGCTTTACGGTCACTGGCTTTAACGGCATGGCTGTTGAGAACCAGGTACTGAGAGACCGGGGCCTGTCAGATTCAGTAATCTCTACTATGAGAAGTGCTCGGAAACCGTCCTCTAGGAAGGTTTATCACCGCACTTGGAAGGCCTACATCTCAATGTGTGAGGAAATTAAATGGCATCCGCGTACTTATTTGGTTTCCAGAATCCTGATGTTTTTACAGCATGGGGTGGACCAAAGGCTTGCCTTTAGTACGATTAAGGGACAGATATCTGCCCTGGCTGTCTTTTTTCAGTGACCCCTGGCGGCTCACTCTCTCGTGAGTACATTTGTGCAGGGGGTTCGACATGTGGCCCCTCCGGTCCGTCCCCCGCTACCTCCGTGGGACTTAAACCTGGTCCTCTCGGTGCTTCAGAAGGCACCGTTTGAGAATATTAGAGATATTCCCCTGTTGAGACTTTCTCAGAAAGTGGTCTGTTTGGTGGCTGTTACGTCAGTTAGTTAGATGAGTCTCTGAGCTGGCAGCCTTGTCCTGCAAGGCTCCCTATTTGATTTTCCACAAGGATAAGGTGGTGCTGCGGCCGCAGCCTTCCTTTCTTCCGATGGTCGTTTCGGCTTTTCATCTCAACAAAGACATTGTACTACCATCCTTGTGTCCTCATCCCTCGAATCCTAAGGAGTCGGCGTTGCATTCCTTGGACGTTGTCCGAGCTTTGAGAGTATACCTATCTGCTACTTCCCTGTTCCGGAAGTCAGACTAACTGTTTGTTTCGGTGGCTGGTCCCAAGAAGGGCCAAGCAGTCTCGTCGGCAACCATCTCTAGGTGGATCCGACAGATAGTAATCCAGGCTTACGCCTTAAGGGGTCAAGCGCCCCCCTTTCATGGCGCATTCGACCAAGGCAATAGGTGCCTCTTTCCGACATCAAGCGTCTGTTTCCCAATTATGTAAAGCGGCGACTTGGTCATCCGCTTACACTTTCACAAAATTCTACAAAGTTGATGTAGGTGCATCTTCGGATGCCTCTTTCAGCCACAAGGTTTTGCAAGCGGCTGTTTAGAGTTGCAGCTCCTCCGTTGGAGGAGTGCTGTTTTGTGTTTGGGGTGAAGTTTATTTTTATGGTGTTACCACCCCTCGTTTTTTCTCTGACACTGCTTTGGGACGTCCCACTTTGTCAATAGAGAAGCTGTGTTGGTCCATGGACGAAAGAGTAAATAGGATTTTTTACTCACCGTAAAATCCTTTTCTCTGAGTCCATGGACCGACACAGCACCCACCCCTCCTTTTTAAGTTTGTATGGCTTTTTGATGAACTGATCTGCAAGATGCAGACTGAGGGGATATAGTTTCTGCCTAGTCACTCCTAATTAACGGATAATACCCACTTTGTCAATAGAGAAGCTGTGTCGGTCCATGGACTCAGAGAAAAGGATTTTACGGTGAGTAAAAAATCCTATTTTTTTTTTTTTAATTGTCGCTCTTTTTTTGTTTTATAGCGCAAAAAAAAAACCCAGATGATCAAATACCACCAAATAAAAAGCTCTATTTGTGGCAAAAAAAGGATGTCAATTTTGTTTGGGTACAGCGTCGCACGACTGCGCATTTGTCTGTTAAAGCGACACAGTACCGTATTGCAAAAAATGGGCAGGTCATTGAGCAGCCAATTCTTCCGGGGCTGACGTGGGTAAATACCACCAAAAAGGTCTATTTGTGTGAAGACAGGGGAACAAAACAGGAAGCGCCACCTAAGTGCAATATTTTCGGGATCAATCTGTCCATCCGTGATGTGAGTTATTTAATCGTCCACTGTTAGTACAGAGATCACCATCAGATTTGTAGTCGGGATCGATCTGTGCATATGTGTCCTCAACTGATTGTTCGTTTACTGCTATAGAAGACCAAAGTTCTCGGTATCTATTTAGAAATCCTTTTTCCAGGGTCCATTTAGAGGGATGATGAAAACTTTGAATCCAAAGCATATTCTTCCTCCAGGCAGTGCATTGGGGGTATGATTTAAAAGTCCTTATTTAAATTGGGGTTGGCTCAGGTAGGTATAGAGGGGGGTACTCTTCCCAACGTTAAAAGTTTACTTGTTTCGTTCCGGGCAACCGGAACTTCGTCAGAACTCTGTAGTAGATTCTGTAGTATCTTAAATCCTTTGGAATACCCTTTCTTCACACATTCAAGTATCCGGTCAGGGACACTATATAACCATATACCCCTGGATCTGGTGATCTTTTGGTTTATTGGACTTCCATTGATCTCATTGGAGGCATTATACTTCTTATCACATCTTTTGACAGACTGACGACTGGGTGTTTCCTGGGAGGTTATCATCCAGCTCAAGCTGGTTTTTCCATTGCAGGATAGTGATTTCAACCTGTTTTCAATTATACACTGTCCTGCATTAGGAATTATTTGTGGGAGGTTTTTGTCCTGGGGGTGGCTCATGGGGTTTATTAGGTTTATTTAGGGGGTGTTCTTTCAACTAGGGGAGGGAGTAGGTCTGCCAGCTGTGTGACCGCTGTGCTATCTCCACATTGGGGAGTTTTACAGTGATCGTACAGTTTTTACTTTGTGCATTTTGGTTGTATTTATAGGATGTGTTTTTTTTCATGCAACCTTGCCTCTATTATAGGCTATTAAATTTTGTAGTTTAACTCATTTAGGTGTGTGGAGGTCTATTTGTTTGTTATTTTCCCTGTATTTTTGTAACTCACAAATAGGATGAATAAAATAGGTATGGGTGATGAAATCGCCAGTCCTGTAAACTCTAGAAATCATCCTGATGGCCGTGGCAGCCTAGGGCACAGATGGTGTTGCAGTGGATCCAGAGACAACCAAGGACCAGGAAGCAGCCGATCACGGCCGTGACCGGCGTGAACCGCAAAATGGCACCGGACGATTTCTAGAGTTTCCAGGACTGGTGATTTCATCATCCATGCCGATTTTATGTATCCTATTTGTGAGTAACTACTTGTTTTTATCATTAAACCCACGATTTATATTGCACTCAATCTGGCGCCCCTCTGCTTTTATTCTACTTCGCTCGAAGGGTGCTGCCTCCAGGTGCTGATCTAACAACATTATGGACTACGTGATTTAATAATAATTTGTGCATGTTCACACACGTGTGTATCTCGGCTATTCCAGTTGCCATATTTCCTTTTATCTTATCACTCAATCTAGCGTCACTGTCAATCATTGTTTGTTTGTTTTTAGTCGAGCTATCTCCCCCGCTGAGCTGTTGTGTTCTGACAGGGGGACTGCCCCCCCCCACCAGAACACTCCAATCAGGGCTCTCTCTGCCATTGGCTGAGAGCCCTGATCAGGAGGCGGTCACCTGCTGGTTTTCCAGCATGCATGTTAAACAGAAGCTGGCCGAACGGACAGAGCGGCATACACACGGGCAGAATGCCGGCCGGTATTTTTTGTACCAGCAAATGTCTCCCAACATTCTGCCCCTGCGTACAGGGCTTTACACAGTTTATTGAGAAAATAATGATCTGGACAGCCGCACTCCAATCACAGCTAGCTATGAGTAAGCACTTCTAAGTGTGAAATGCGTTAGCTGTCCCCATTTTTCTGTTGCTGTGACATGTAGTGCCTGTTTTCATTTTACTTTGTGAATAAAGCCACGTTGGATTGGAGTGCGGCTGTCCAGATCATCATTATTTTTTTAATTGCTTAGTGCATTGCCAGCACCCTCGGTTCCTGGAAAGGTGAATTTTATTTTGGGTAGCCCTGTTTGGAGCGGCAGTCCTTGTTTGTTTACACAGTTTATACCGGAACTACCGTAATCTCCTTGTGGGAAGTTTTCCCCCATTTTCCTGTTCTGATGACCGCTCATACATTTTTATACTCCTTTATGACAATAGGTACCAGGACAACCTAACGGGATTGCTTATGCTTTCCTACTTTATCCAAAACCAAAAAGAAACATTTTTTACTTTAGATACACTTTAGGGCAAACCTTTTGGACATTCATAAATACTTAAAAGTAAAAAAAAAGTTCTGCATGTTGGCAGACACCACAAAGTGCCTTTCTTTTACTGTTTTTTTGGCCAGAAGAAGGAAATAACTGATTTTCTAACCTGATTTCAAGGCCATTTCTGGCCAAATATTAACCTCCTCTTAACTTCTACCCCCTTTAACCCATTCTGCACATCTTTTCCCCTTCATTTTCTTGCTAAAGTTCCACTTTAACAAAGTAAGTCCTGCTAGATCACTTAAGGATGCCCCCTTTTGCAGGTATAGCATTAAAAAGATACTGTTTTAGAACCCAGTAATACATTGTCTTACTCTTCACATGTTCAGTTGCTCTCCATTTTTGGCACTGTGCCTGATCTACTGACAGCCTAGAGCAGGAAATACAAGTCCAATGAGGCAATGCAAGGCTGACAGTTACAAGCATGACTCCCACAGGCAGAGAAATGGGACTTGTAGTTCCGCAACAGCTGGAGGGCCACCAGTTTGAGACCACTAGCCTAGAGATTTACTGCTTTTCAGGGGCTCCGAGCTTCAGCAAAATGGCAGCCTCCAGCAATAAAACAGGAGCCATGCTGCAGCAATTTACAGCGCGCACACATTTTGGGATCATGATTAATATTGTGGAATGTATGTTTCTTGATAAAGAACATTATATTTATTAAGTTGTTATGGGTTAAGTTCTACTTTAAGAAATATGAACTTGCCTGCGTCTGTTGTCCAAACTGGTTGGTCCTTGACAGTTCTCGCTCACTATTGTCGCTTCTCTTTGGGCTCAGTCTAGCTAGCTACCATTACCCTGTTCAGTGAGTGTGTCATTTTGGCTGCAGGAGTATTGTCATTGTTTTCTTTACCTTGCTAGAAAAAATACTTTTCCAGTTTCAAAATGGCTGTTGGGCCATGTTTGTGTCCAAATTGGGATGTTTGTGCCATCTTCTCCTCTCTTCTAGATTACCCTAAGAGCCCTGAAACCCGGGGTGCTTTAGTATATAATTGTCAACTTTCTCTAGGAAAGTGGCTCTGGCATCTTTTGAACCTCATTGTTGGTAACCATGATGGCTGAGAAGAGAGGAGCAGGAGACTGTGGGAGACTAGCCAAGTTTCGGGGTACGGAGGCCCTCTAAAAGAGAATAGAAGCTGTGTGCTTAGGCCTTCTGTTACATTAATCTTGGCAGCGAATAAATGTTATATACCGTATTTATCGGCGTATAACACGCACCCCAAGTTTAGGAGGGAATTTTAAGGAAAAAAACTTTTAGGAGGGAAGTTTAAGGAAAAAAAACTTGCATTTAAATGCAGGCTTGTCCATCATTGCAGCCTTGCCCAGTGTCCATCTGCAGCCTTGCCCAGTGTCCATCTGCAGCCTTGCCCAGTGCCTTTGCAGCCTTGCCATTCTCTTTGTATTGCCGCCGGTATTTAAAATTTGCGCCGATTTCCGCTGTGGAGAGGAGCGAGCGGGGCCGAGTGTACTTCGGCTAGACTCGGCTCCTCTTGCAGTCCCACCCTTCTCCACTGATTGCGCCACTGACATACAGAATACCGTGTGTACTTCGGCTAGACTCGGCTCTGCTCACAGTCAGGGGCGAGACTGCGAGAGGAGCCGAGACTAGCCGAAGTACACTCGGCTTTCTGTATGTCAGCCGCGCAATCAGTGGAGATGGGCGGGACTGCGAGAGGAGCCGAGTAAAGCCGAGTGTACTTCGGCTTTGTGTATCTCGGCTCCGCTCGCTCGTTTTAGCGGGGGATCGGCGTATAACACGCACCCACAATTTCCCCCTGATTTTAATACGGTAATGTTAATACTGTATTGCTAAATTATAAGATTGTTTCCTAGGCTTTGTATGATCACAGGGCTGAATACCAAAATGTATGTGGAGACAAACTCCATACTGACTTGCATGGTCCACTGTGTTTTTGATATGATGAGTGGTTGACTCCTCCATATTAAAAAAAACAAAAAACACATTTATTTAGTTTTGTAGATGTTTTCATGTAGCTTCTGCTGCACAGGACTTTAATAACTTATAATAAAACACTGATGGCACGTCAACAGCTGTTATACCAACTGGGCTTTGAAAGAAGTACATCCGCATCTTCCAACAGCTGCTCAGAGTTGGAGCTGGATTGAATCCAGCGGCTTTGAACTATTGCTGACCCTCGATACTGTTTTCCCTAAAGCCCTGGATGGATTTCACATCAATTTAAGTATTTTCAAAATATGTTGATTTTGTTCGGTTTGTGGCACATTCGTGATTAGACATGAAGTTCAATTATTTGTCGTGTTTTTGTTCGGGATATTTTCTGGTAATTATAGTGACTTTGTTACGATCTACGTATCGGGCCAATATGTGTTGGATTTTGTTGTTGAAAATTGTATTTAATTTTAAAGTGGTTGTATACCCAAAATTTGTACAAGCACCTACAGGTAAGCCTACATTAAGGCTTACCTGTAGGTGCTTGCAATATCTCCGAGACCTACACAGTCTCGGAGATATTTGCAAAAAAGACTGTACCGCTATCTAGGGTGCATGCGCGCTGTAGATAACGACGCAGGCGCACTGAGCGCGGCGGCTCTTGAATGGGAGCCTGCCGGACACTGCCGGAAATTCGCGCATGCGCGGGGATCGTGCCGTTCCCCGCGCATGTGCGGGAGTGACGTCATCGCCGCTCCGGCCAATCACAGTGCCGGAGCGGCGATACCCGGAAGTCACTCCGGGTATCATGGATGCGACGGAGGACGTGTCCGAGGACCGCTGCGGGGGCTTCGATCTAAGGTAAGTGATTGATAATGAGCTAGTATGCTAGTCATACTAGCTCATTATACCTTTGCCTTGCAGGTTGACAAAAAAAAAAAAAGTTTTGCGGTATACAACCGCTTTAAGCAATTTGCCATGTGAATAAGGAATAATAGAATAGAGTGTAGTGTGTTTTCTGTGTGTGTGATTTGATTGGTTTGGTACTTACAGAGGTATCTTTGTAGGGTCGTAATTTATTACAGGCATTTATATAGTGCTGAGAATTTCCGTAGTGCTTTACATATTGTAAATTCACATTAGTCCCTGCCCTTGAGGAGCTTACAATCCAAGGTCCCTGACTCGCATGCATACACATACTAGGGCCTGTTTAAACAGGAGCCAATTAAAGTGGTTGTAAATCTGAGTCATTGGATCTGAGCAAAGCACATGTATCTATAGTGTTTACTTATCTCTCTCCAAAGCTCTAAATGTAATTTCTCTCTAGTGCTTCCTTCCTCTGTTCTTAGCATGAGTCAATTCTGAGGCGGGGAGAGAGTTTAGAATGGAGCTTGTCTATTCAGAACACAGTTCTGCTGCTGTGTTCCTTTCCTCCAGTCAGCTCTCGCACACTAGAACTGCAGTCTCTCTGCCCCCTTCTCTGTGCTGCTGACAGATGAAGATAGATTTTTAACATGATCTGCCCTTTTGAAGGGGCGTAGAGGGAAGACTGCAGATAAACAAATAAAACTTATGTAGGAGGATTTGTTTAATCTCTGTGTATCATCTGAGGCTGTTTCACGTCACTGGGTATATGTGAGGGTTTACGTCCACTTTAACCTACCAGCATGTGTTTTCAATGTTGGAGGAAACTGGAATACCCAAAGGAGACTCCTACAAGCACAGGAAGCACATTCAAACTCTATGCTGGTAATGTCCTGATTTGGAGGGCCCCAGTGCTCTAAGGCAGGTTTACTAACCACCGAGCTGGCTAGTTTTGTCAGACAGCTTAAAGGGGTTGTAAAGGTTCGTTTTATTTCACCTTAATGCATTCTATGCATTAAGGTGAAAAAACTGGCACTGACGGCCCCCCAGCCACCCCCCCCTTTTTACTTACCTGAGCCCGTTCACCTGCTGCGCTCGCCCCCGACGTCCTCTTCTCCGCTCAGTCTGGCCGTTGATTGGCTAGATTGGATGGATTGATAGCAGCGCAGCCATTGGCTCGCGCTGCTCTCAATTACATCCAATGACGCGGGGGCGGGATCGAGTGATACAGTCGGCGGCTATAGCCGCCGGCTGTATCACGGGATTGCGCCCGCAAGAACTAACCCCCATGGGTGAGAGCTACCCTGGAGGGGGGTTAGTTCTTGCGGGGAGGAGCGGAGACAGCCGCCGAGGGACCCCAGAAGACCAGGATTGGGGCCACTCTGTGCAAAACGAACTGCACAGTGGAGGCAAGTATAACTTGTTTGTTATTTTAATTTTTTTAAACTCGAAGCTTTAGTGTCCCTTTTTAGGTTTTTCATGTTTCTTAGCTTGGTGTTGTGTTGCTGCTTTGTTAATCTTTGCTGCAACTAAGGCCATTACATTTTTGCTGCTGAGTACTCATGGTAATGTTTAACTCCTGATGCTGCAGTTTTAGTAGTATCCCAAGAGCAGAGCTTTTCAAAGATCTAGCCACCAACCAGTCAAAAGTAAAGGTGTAAAAGTACGCCTTTATATAAAGCATGGTAAAAGTGTTATTGTAAAGGCAATGGCTAATGAATGACATAGGTTTGGATATATTTTTTTTAAATATATTGATGGGTGGCATCTCGAGGGAAGTAAGTTCTGGAGGGTTGTGGTGGCATGTGAGAATGGCTATGCATGATATTTTGAGGTGGATTGCAGGGATGTCCAGGCCTTTCCTATCTAAGTGGAGGAGAAAGCAATTTGGGATATATGGCTTTCCTTTAGTAGATACTTTATAAAAGGTTATTAGAATGTCAACAGGTGATGGTGCTCCCTCGTGTGGTTATCGCAGCCACTGCTAATAGTAAAAAAAGACAACCATCCCTCCTTAAAAAAAAAAAAAAAAAAAAAAGCTTCAAGCAGTACTAATGTAATGGGATTTCTCTTGACCCATCCTCCTTTCCTGCTCCAACAAAGGAATACACTTAACCAAATGGTGTAGACCTAATATAAATATGGAAGGTCAGTTCTTGCTCAGACTCATTTGATCTTTTGATCTTCATATGTAGTGCCAATTGAACAGATTCTTTGGGTGTTGGGAATTTAGTTTTTTCTTTTGGTTTTTGCATTTGCAAGTTGGTGGTTCGAGCATACAAGCAAAAGTTTCTTCTTGGCATATTCAGAGTCCTGACCAAGTGCCGGAGACGTTTTGAGTAGGGAAGAGCTAACTTCAAGTTTAAAGCTTCATAAAGTTTTGAATTCTCTGATATTCTCTTTTAGCATTTGTATTGGTGCTACACCACAGTCCTCTGAAATCAGCATGCAGTGAAAATGACAATCACAATCACAATCTCACCCAAATGAAGGAATATTGTAGTGTGTCCACTTAGGTCAGTTGCCAGACCTGTGGAAGTCCAGGGGCACTATTGAGGATGGAACTCACCCTGTTAATGTGCCCAGTCCTTTCATGTGCCTATTTAAATGTTTATTGTAAAATATAAAAAATGGTAGATACAGTTTGGGTTTTTGCTGCATGTTGTATTTTTTGCATAGAAATGCTTCTCCAATATGCTAACCCAAAGCTGACCAAAAGAATACCTGCTCTACAAAAATAAAACACACTTGTTTTTTTTATTTTTATGTATTTTATGTTTTTACATTTTTAGGATAATCATGACCTCATCAGCAGCTGGAATTTATGGAAATTTTGGACAAGCCAACTACAGTGCTGCTAAACTTGGGTTGGTGGGTCTTTCCAACACCCTGGCTCTTGAAGGGGTGAAGTACAACGTCCGTTGTAATGCAATTGCACCCACTGCCGGTTCCCGACTCACTGAGACTGTCATGCCACAAGGTAAAATCATGTAGAAATCACTTGCCTTGTATTGACATTCGCTAACATTTTCTGTAGAGTTATTATCTAAATGTCATGCTTTTGTATGAAACAGGGCATACATTAGTGCAAATTTTAATATTGTTGTTTGAGAGTGCTGATGTTATGCACTGTTAAACTTCATCATTGCTTGCTTTAACAGCCTTCTACTATGGTTCACACCAATTCATATTGAGACCCATTGTCTAGAATTGACAAAAAAAAAAAATATTTTAGTGAGTAGTGCAGACTTGTATTGCATTCGTCCAATTGCAGTACTAGTATATTGCCTTAATGTTTCATAAAATATTTGCATAATAGACTAACCAGTGCAAACTTCTAGTCCTTTTTGCTTTGCTGATCTCAGCAGGTAAAATGCTTACAGTGGTTGCATGTGCAGTACGGCCACCTTCCACACTGCCTTTCAGCATAGGATTTATACAGTAATTTATTCAGGGTTTCCGCACTGTTGGGGTATAACTAAAGGCAAAACTTTTTATTAGTTTTGGACAGAGTGGAGAGGTATTAGAGCCCCTGTCATGTTTTTATTGTGGTCTGTGCCTCCGTTAAAGAGATTCATCCTATAGACTGACACAACTGTATATAGTACACAAGGCCTACATGACTCCAGTGAGAGTGGAGAAGTTCCAGCACATGCCGGATACGATGTGTCGCTTGTGCAGAACTGACCCAGGCTCGTTTTACCATCTCATATGGAGCTGCCCCCATATCCAGATGTATTGGACGCAGTTTATCCGATTCCTCATGACAATATGGGATCCCCTGTGGTGCTGGACCCTAAGTTATGTATTTTGGGGCTACTGCCAGACGTGGAGGTGGACAAATGGACAAATATCACACAATATTCATTTTTGAAACATTATTCCTGGCACGCAAAGTGATTGCTCAGAGATGGATGCAGAATGTGCCTCCCACACTACAGCTGTGGAAAAAAGCAGTTAATGACACCTTGCCATTCAAGAAACTGATCTACGCACACAGGGGATCTACACAAAAATACTCCAAGATCTGGGACAGATGGTTGGAGGACGGGGAAACGTGTATAATTGTGTCATATCCAGTGCAGAGTTCCCTTGTACCTGTGGCACACCATGTTTATGGGTTGGACTAAATTGCCATTTGATTCACTGCACCTGTGATTATGTAGATGCACACTCTGTAACATACCTGCATATTTTGTTTCGCTGGCATGACATGTAACTGACCTTCTGTGACTACATGTACCTGAATGGTTTGTAAACTGTGCTTTATATCGTATAGTAAAAAAAAAAAAAAAAAAGATTCATCCTCCTCTTTGTCCTGTTTACCATGATCCTTGAAAGTAAAAGAAAATCCCCAATGGAACAAAGATGGCACAAATAATTCTTACGGGGGTCATACCCATCCATATGAAAAAAAAAAAGTTTTGCCTATAGTTCTACTTGGCATAGTTAACCATTTTTTAGGACAGTCCGTGTTCAAATCTAGTTTTGGATTCAAATCTAGTGTTCAAATTTCGTTTTAGACAGGATTGATTATGGTAAACCTAGTGTGACAAAGATTTTTTGGCATGATCAGTCATATTTTCAATATTAATGCCAAAATTTCACAATATCTGTCGGGGTATGCAAACTTGTGCGCACGACTGTATATGCAGTCTTAGAAAAGTGGGTCTTTTTTTATAGGGCCGCATTTAGGCATGCATGTGTTTGTCGGGAGGGTGCTGCACAGTACTTGCCCAGCACAGCAACTGGGCTCTCATTGAGAGTCCAAGCCTTGTACTAATAATCAGGAACCCTGGCGATTCAAATCCTGATCACATGATCGTTGTGATAGCCTCTGATCGGCTATCAGTGACCAGTCACTGTACAGCCCACCCCTGTGTGTGTGTGTAGCGGGTACTTACTTTCCCGGGTGCATTTTTTGAATCTGCTGTGACATCAGTGCTATGTTCCCGGCGGTCCATCAGGTGGCGCTGTTACCGTGGCCGGAGGGACGAATATCACTGTGTGCCGAGCCCCCTTTTTGTCCTCTCGGCAGCGGTATGGTGGGGCGGGGAACCCACCATGCTTGCTGGGAGAGGGTATAAAGGGCCGGCCATCTTGGTCACGGGGTCTTCGTCCCAAGCACCTTCAGCTTGCGGACGTGAGTTCGTGCTCGTCCCCTAGGAGGCCTCGGCCTAGGGGACCAACGGAGATCGTGTTCCACCTCAGGCACCTTCAGTCCTGGGGTGAGGTACTTACAAGAAGGTCCGGAGCTCAGTGCCCAACACTGAGTTCCGCGAGGGAAGGGTCCTAAGGCACTTCGGGGATGGAGGCCTGAATCTGAGTAAGACGCAATGGACCGGGGAGAGCTCCTCACTCGAAGACCCGGTGCAGCAGACTGCCAGTGACGGGTGAGTCTCTTGTCGGAGACCGTCCAGAAGGATCCCCTTCACCTCGTGTGGAGACCATAGCCCACTCTCCAGGAGGAGAGTGGAGGACCGAATTTGTGTCTGGGCCTATTCACACTCACACCTCCTTTTCTGTTCTATCTATCAAGGAAGTCCCTGTATGGTGTGTTCTAATAAAGGAGTGTTGGACTTTAATGGTGTGAGGCTCACTTCCTGGCGGACGAAGTTCACGGTGACTCTTGGAGGGAGGATCCGGGTGCACAGCACAGACCCGAAGGTAAACAAGACATTGCTGATACCACAGGTATTCCCACGTGGTGGAAGCTAGGCGTGGCCCACCCGCTCTCTCTCTCTCCCCCATCAGATACCCCTAGACAAGAGACAGTGCGAGTCGCACGGAGAGAGAAGAGGGGAAGGCGCTACATGTGTTTTTTTTTTCTTCTCTTCTGGAAGGGAGTGTATTTTTTTTTTCTTCTTGCTAGAGGAGAAAAATTGTAAATACGTCATCTGGGTACACTACGTAGTTGCAATGATATGTATAGTTTTACTAATGCATGTCTGCAAAATTGTGTTGATGCATTAGAATTTGTTTTACCTTCGTCATGAAGGGGGTAATATTACATGGAAGAGGAAAGCTAGGTAGGTAGCAAGGTAAGTAAATAAAAAGTAGGAAGCAATTTTGTAAATATTTTTAAGATATTCTAATTGATTGGGAGCACTAACAACTATAAAGTAGATAATATGCTCTAAGCTTGTTAACTATACAGGGAACCAAATAAAAAAGAACAGAATAAAAAAAAATAAAAAAATTGTCTGACTCACATTTTTACATTTCTGTAAACTGTAAGCTACAGTATCAAGTATCCTCCTAGCGTTCCTTGAAAACCTTCATCTTAACTATTTGTATCATTATAATGGCAGAGCAGTCTCCTGAAGGTAAATGGGTCAGTAGAGTGAACATACTTGATGAAAAATATCTACACAGACATGGAAAGAGTCTGCAATGTGTCCGGTCATGTTTTGAATGTTTTTCTGAAGACAAGAGTTTGTGACCTAGATAGTAGGAGCAGGAGGCACCATTGGCTCTAAATATTTAAGCAAACACCTCTACAGATGAGCTTCAGCAAAGGCAAACTAAATCTTTAAGCAGCGGAGGATGAGTGAAAGCAGATATGGCGCTCACATTGCTTATTTCAGCCTCTGTCTGACAAGAATAGATATGTGCCTGCTTTGCTGGGATTTAGAAAAACAGGAAGCTGCTGTTTCTGCTATGAAAATTAATTAAAGCCTCCAAATTGAGTGTTTTATACACGGGTAGGAGTCCATACCCAGTGGTGTTGGGAGTGTTTATGTTAGAGTAGACTAGAGTATCCTTAACCCTCTGGATCATTGGATCCAGGACTTGTGACATATTATTAGTGTTGGATAATTGAATATTAACAGCGCTAGCGGAATACGTGCTGAAAGTGCAAAAAATCGAGAAATATATCTGTATATAAATATAGTGAACTATTTAAAATTCAACCAAATTCAAAATAACAGTGCTAACCAAAATTAATGTGCTACCACATAATGTGCAAATATATTGAGTACTGTTCATAAAGTGCTGAGTGCTTCCAATATTGGTGAATGCAGGTATCCAGATCGATGGTCTCCCCTCTTGTGGCCCCACTCACCAGAAATTGATTTTACAGTCTCCATAGCAGGAGCGTTCTGATCAAGGGTATTCAGATCCCAGAGGTAATTCCACAAATCTCAGCAAAGATGAGGGCAATAAGACATGAGGGGAAAAAAGAAAAAAGAAAAAGATGTACATGTGAAGTACCGCCAGTACAAAAAACACCTCTGGGAACTTGAATACCCTTGATCAGAACGCTTCTGCTATGGAGACTGTAAAATCTATTTCTAGTGAGTGGGGCCACAAGAGGGGAGACCATCGATCTGGATACCTGCATTCACTAATATTGGAAGCACTCAGCACTTTATGAACAGTATTCAATATATTTGCACATTATGTGGTAGCACATTCATTTTGGTTAGCACTGTTACTTTTTGAATTTGGTTGGCAACATCCATTTTCAAATGCCGTATTTATCGGCGTATAACACGCGTCGGCGTATAACACGCACCCCAAGTTTAGGAGGGAATTTTAAGGAAAAAAACGTACATTTAAATGCCCATCAATGCAGCCTTATCAGTGTCCATCTGCAGCCTTGTCCATCATTGCAGCCTTGCCCAGTGCCTTTGCAGCCTTGCCCAGTGCCTTTGCAGCCCTGCCCTGATTTAAAAATGGCGCAGATCGGAGAGGAGCGAGCGGAGCCGAGATGCAGAAAGCCGAGTATAGTTCGGCTAGACTCGGCTCTGCTCACAGTCCCGCCCACCTCTACTGATTGCGAGAGGAGCGAGCGCCGCTGACATACAGAAAGCCGAGTGTACTTCGGCTAGACTCGACTCTGCTCACAGTCAGGGGCGGGACTGCGAGAGGAGCCGAGACTAGCCGAAGTACACTCGGCTTTCTGTATGTCAGCGGCGCTCGCTCATCTCGCAATCGGAGGGGGTGGGCGTGACTGCGAGAGGAGCAGAGTGTACTTCGGCTTTGTGTATCTCGGCTCCGCTCGCTCGGGCTCGGCGTATAACACGCACCCACGATTTCCCCCTGATTTTAAGGGGAAAAAAGTGCGTGTTATACGCCGATAAATACGGTAGTTCACTATATTTATATACATACTGTATATATTTCTTTTTTTTTGCACTTTCAGCACGTAGTCTGCTAGCGCTGTTGATATTCAATTATCCATCTTTTGAGGTGTTGGTACCTTTTTGCTACAGCAGCTGCGGTCTCATTATTCATTCCATTTTAGCGCAAGTTCTAGTTTGTTTGTATATTATTAGTGTTTGCAAGGAATAATGTGTGTGGTATGAAGAATACTAAAAGGAAATTATTAATTTGAACTGATTAAAAGTTGTTTGTTTTCTAGTGTTTGAATACAAAATTGAAAATCTGGTCATTGCCATCCATTTTAAACTTTTAAAGTAAAGTCCATGTTCTACCTTGGAGCAGACCACCAAAGATTCCAGGTGTTGTCTTGTTAGCCAGAAAAATATCCTCACTGTACCTCTCTGAAACTAGTTTCACTAGGTTACGAAGGATCTGACTTCAGGGCCCTGCATACCATCACCTTACTGTCCATTGGCAGTGCATCAAAGGCTAGTAAGGGTTTCTACAAAGTTTGACTGAATTGAAGTTCATAAGATCCGTGTAGATCAGCAGAAACACTCAGGTGTCATTCTAATGATAACATAAAGAAACTAAATGGTGGGACTTTATATGAAGCACACTACTGAATTATATGAACCAATTATATTGAACATAGTTTATTCATTACAAAAAGGCATGGCATACACAAAAAAAGGTGGTATCATGATATTGATAGGTAACAATATATGGAGTCTAGATGTTACATGATTATAACAAAGTGTTCCAACATAACATACATGGTAATGCATGATAATCACTAGTATCAGTAGTTACATTTTAGACAAACCAAAATAACATAAAACATAATTCTCTCAAGGTAGCATAACAATATAAAACCTTGGGTATGTGGACCGCAATTGTAGGGATAGCATGTAGACAGAATATTAATAATAATTGGTTCATTAAAATTGGATAGTATGATACAGATTTTGTGCATGTACACTGTGACGTATAAACGTCATTCTAATAATGCTGCTCGGGTAGTATGAGACATAATTTGTGCCAAGAAAACATTCCCTACACCCATTACAGTACTACCGCCACCATCCCTAACAACTGACCAAAGACCTCACAAATAGACTGTGCACTTTGCAAAGTGCAGTTGCTCCAGAGCTTAGTAAACAAGCAGAAGCTCTGCTGACTTCTGTGACGGAACCGCTTGGCCACCAAGCTTGGGTGCCTCTGTCAAGATATAGCCTCCTCCAGTCTGGAACTAAGAACCAAGTATTATAGCTGAATATTGCACCCAAGATACTAAACGACATTAGCATAAGTGCATACTGAAACTCGACTATTGTAAATTCACACAGAATATATACAATGCAAGATCAGATGAGAGTTTGATCACATTGCCCTAACATTACAAACTGTAAACAGAAATATCATTAACATAACTAAGCAATAGCCAGCTAATCCGTAGCTAGCAATTAATAGCTGACAATTCTTTTATTAACATGAACTAATTGACAACTAGTCACTTGAACAAGCCGAGGTGCCCAGACCATTCGGCACCCAGCACACATCCCTGGATACACAAAGTACATTACACATTATTATAAGCATAAACACAACATCCCACAATGGTTTGATTAAAAGGTAAAGTGGTCACAACAATCGGACCTCCAAGAGATGATCAGACAAACAATAGGTGACTCAATTAACAATGGAATTGCACACCTAGGTGGCACAAAATTGGAGAGACATTAGATTGGGTTGCTTTTAGTCTTACAGTCTAAAGCACTTAATTACAAAGGAACAAAATCTGTGTGTTTTGGGGAGACATAGATCCTAATCCAAAGCAAGACCACTCCAAGGGTCCCCCAGGCACACACCTCCCAAAGCCAAAGCCCATAGTCGGTAGGCAAGAGGCCACCCTACAGTCCCTCCAAAAGCCCCTGTCCTGGTTGGTTCTGTCACTACTTCCATCATCCTATCATGTGTAGGCAAAAATGCTGTTTTTTTTTATTTACCATGCACGTGATTGGATACTCTGCAAAGTGAAGCTTTTAACTCCTTTTCCGATCTCTGGAGCAACTGAACTTGTAGAGTGCACTGTCTATTTGCTTTTAGTAAATCAACCCCAATGTGCCTACTGCACTTTCTTTCTTTTGTCATTTTGTTGAAAATTCATGGTGTTGTACTTTTTATTTTTTTTGAACAGGCTATTTAATTGATTGAGACATATTCTCAGGCATGTATGAACTTAATATTTAAAATGGTAGTGTGCACCTAGATACCTATACGATTGATATATAATTTTTTTTTACTAGACAAGGCTAAAGCCTCGCACACACGATCAGATTTTCCGGGAATTGTGTGATGACATCCTGTTGGCCGAAAATCCGACCGTTTGTACGCGCCATCAGACAATTGTTGTCGGATTTTCCGCGGACAACTGTTGGATGGCAGGCTTATAAATTTTTTGCGGACTACGGTCTGTTGTCAGATTTTCCAATCGTGTGTACACAAGTCCGTCAGACAAAAGTCCAAAGTACAAACGCGCATGCTCAAAATCAATGCTCACCAAACACGACATTGGCAGAAGTTCCCCAAAGGGTGGTGCTCAAGAGCTGAAATTTCACGTCGTATGTCACTACGTTCGTGTTTGTTGGCCGACAATTGTGTGCCGTTTTATATGCAAGACAAGTTCACGGCCAACGCCCTTCGGACAAAAGTCTGACGTTTTTGTCTGCGGAAAATCCGATCGTGTGTACGAGGCTTAAGACAAAGGGGGGCCTGTAGAGAAGGTGTCCTGAAAAATACCAATATACACTCAGAATTTGAAACGTCAGTACTTGACTTTAGGAGGAACACAGGAAGTAAAGACCTGTTTTTTCCCAGCCATATAGCCAAGTCCTGTTGTACACCAATAATCCATCTATCTGCTGCAATTGACACTGTTAAATTCATAATTCTTTTTTCCAACAAGGCGGACAATGCTCACTCACGTACTCGTACTTGAAATTTAATAACCAGCATAATATACAAACTAGCCCATACATGTGTAGAAAAAAATAAGGATGGCAGGAACACAATTTCCAGGCCCAGTACCAAAAAACAACAAAAAAATGAATACAATAATTTTCCAGTGACAGGTGCAGAATGTGATGAAGACCTGCAATGAAAAGAGACTGCATACCAATGTGAAACGTGTCTTTCTGGGCTTCAAAATACTGTCTCCACATATGTCAAATCCTAGGTCCTATTGAGAAATCTTTGTAGCAATTGCCTCATAAAAAAAAACATTCCTGATGACAAAGCAAATGTTTTTGATAGGCATGCTTCCTGACTATGACCATACTTTTTTGTATTTTTTTGATTCGTACAAATCAGATGAAAGTCAGCTTGGAAGGTTTTTCTGTTCTAGCCCCAGAGAATAATAGAGCTGGAGGACTAAATGCTGCATGCTTTCAGGTGCATGAGCTTGAGAGTCTTCCATGCTCTTACTGACCATCTTCTGAGCTTTGTCTAGCTGCCTTTGCCGTCCTATTGCTTTGCATCATGAAATAGCAGTTCTGATTTAAGCACAAGAGCTGAGATCAGAAAATAAAACATTGATGAATAAGCCAAAAATGCACCAGGCTGTGTTAAAACCCAATAGATGGAAAATAGTGCATCCTTACTGATGTCACATTCTCTTATGTAATGGGCAATTGCTGATAATATTTTAGAAACAATGTATTTCCATATGACATTTTAAATAGACTTGGGTGCTCTCTGTCTGGTTGTAGCAATCTTTACTTGGTTTCTCATAAAATCTGTTTCAGTACCACTTAAGCCGTGGGCTAGATTGTAAAACAATGGCACAAAACATCGACATGCTAGACAATTGCAACCTAGTATGACATGAATGAGAACATATTTTTTTGCACTCAGCTTGCCTGTCTGGTTTAATTTTAGATCTCGTGGATGCTCTAAAGCCGGAGTATGTGGCTCCTCTGGTGTTGTGGCTCTGTCATGAAAGCTGTCAGGAAAATGGTAGTTTGTTCGAGGTGAGAATTTCTTCAGTTGTCAAGAGGCCAATTATTTTTTGTATTTCGGAAATGTAAGAAAAGCTATGCATTATTCTGTGTTTTGCTCTATTAAAATGAACAAAAATTGAGCAGACTTTGAATGTAAACTGACAATATTACACAATAGAAAATTTTGTAATGTGTGTGTGTGTGAGTGCGTGTGTGTGTGTGTGTGTGTGTGTGTGTGTATGTGTGTATATATATATATATATATATATATATATATATATATATATATATTCGTATCTATCAGTGAATAATGTTCCCTAATTTTAAGAGGGAAGTTTCAGGAAAAAAACTTTCCACAGCCCCTTTTACATTTCAAAGCCCCCCCCCCTGCACATTGCACAGATCCCCCCACACATTACACAGACCCCTGCACATTACGCCAGTCTCTTGGGACAGCACTGCAAGCGTACTCTAAAGTTTAAAAAAAAAAACCCCTGCCAGTCCCTGCTCATAGATTCTTCCCACACGGTGTCCCTGTCATTGTAAACCAAAGCCTGCAAATACCTCATTAGCTGCATTCTTTCCGGGATAATCGCTCTCCTCTGATGTTTCACGTGACTGCTCTCCTCCAATCGAAAGCTACACTCAGAGGAGGAGTGGGAGGAGGACAGCGTCCGGAAAGAATGGGGAGAATGAGGTATTTGCGCTTCGGTTTACTATGACACTTACTATGACACCTCAAAGGATCTATGTGAAGGGACTGGCAGTGATTTTTTTTTATCTTTAGAGTATGCCAGTGGGCTGTCCCAGGAGAGGTCGGGATGGCTGGCAGTGGCATGACACCCCCACCAAAAGTGCATGTTATACGCCGATAAATGCTATGTGTGTGTGTGTGTGTGTGTGTGTGTATATATGTATTTTGTGTGTATAATAAATATATATATATATATATATATATATAATTAGTTGGGACCATATATATTTGGAAACGGGCACAATTTTCATGCTCTGTATGTCACCAGAATAAAATGAAGGGCAGATTTTCAGCTTTTAATTCAAGGGGTTGAACATCAATATCCAGTACAAATTTTAGGAACCATTTTTATACACAGTCCCCCCGTTTTCAGGGGCTCAAATGTAATTGGATAACTGAATATAATCATTGTTGAAAATCCTTACTGGCAATGACTGCCTGAAGTCTGGAACCCATGGACATTACCAAATACTGGGTTTCCTCCTTTCTGATGCTTTACCAGACTCTAACTGCAGCTGTCTTCAGTTGTTCTTTGTTTGTGGGTCTGTTTCTGCCATTAGTTTTGTCTTCAGCAAGTGAAATGTATGCTCAATTGGATTGAGATCAGGTGATAGACTCGGCCATTGCAGAATATTCCACTTCTTTTCCTTCAAATGCTCCTGGGCTGCTTTTGCAGTGTTGCTTCACAGTCCATCTGTACTGTGAAGCACTGTCTAATCAACTTTGCTGCATTTGGCTGAATCTGGGCTGACAGTATATCTCTAAACACTGCAGAATTCATCCAGCTCCTTATGTCTTCTGTCACATCATCAATAAACACCATTGATCCAGTGCCACTGGAAGCCATGCATGCTCATGCCATCACACTGCCTCCACCATGTTTTACAGATGACGTTATGTGCTTTGGATCATGAGCTCTTCCAAGCCTTCTCCACACTTTTTTTTTTTCCTTCATGTCATTCTGGTACAGATTAATCTTTGCTTCATCCATCCAAAGAATGCTTTTCCAGAACTGGTCTGGCTTTTTTTTAGATGTTTTTTGGCAAAGTCTAATCTGGCTTTTCTGATCTTCAGGCTTGTGAATGGTTTTGCATCTTGTGGTGAACCCTCTGTATTTGCTTTCGTGAAGTATTCTCTTGATTGTAGACTTTGACAATGATACGCCTGGAGAGTGTCCTTCACTTGTCTGGATGTTGTGAATAAGTTTTCCTTTACCATAGAGAGGATCCTACAATCATCCACCACTGTTGTCTTCCATGGACGTCCATGCCTTTTTTATGTTGCTGAGTTCACCAGTGTGTTCTTCTTTCCCCAGAATGTACCAAACTGTTGATTTGGCCGCTCCTAATGTTGCTGCCATCTCTCTGATGGATTTGTTTCATTTTTGAAGCCTTACAATGGCCTGTTTCACTTGCATGGACAGCTCCTTTGAACGCATGATGTAGGTTCACAGCAATAGATTCCAAATGCAAATACCACACTTGGAATCAACTCCAGACCTTTTACCTGCTTAATTGATGAAAAAATAACAAAGGAGTAGCTCACACCTGGCCATGAAACAGCTTTTCATTCAATTGTCCAATTACTTTTGGCTCCTTAAAGGGGGGTGGCTATTCTTAAAATCTGTCATTCTCACACCTTTTCTCCGATTTGGATGTGCATACCCTCAAATTAAATCCAAGTGTGCGCTTTTAACCCATATTCATTATATAACTATAGCTTAAATATGTTTTGGTAAATAACTGAAAAAAATAAAATGAATTTGAGCCTGTGTCCAGATATATATGGACCTAACTATGTGTGGAGATTTTATATATACCCATTCATGGAAATGGTGTTTCCTGATGGCAGTTGCCTCTTTCAGCAGAATATGGTATCCTGCCCCACTGCAAAAATAGTTTTAGAAATATAACCATGACTTTGAGGTATTAACTTGGCCTCCAAATTCTCCAGATCTAAATAAAATTGAGCATCTGTTTATGCTGGAAAAACAAGTCCCCATATTGCAACTTACAGTAATTAAAGGATCTGCCACTGTTGGCTTGGTGCCAGATACACCAGCATACCTTTAAAGGGGTCTAAAGGAGTCCATTCTGCAATGGGTCAGGGCTGTTTGGGTGGCAAAAGTGGGGCCTTCCCAATTAGGTGGGTGATCATAAAGTTATGGCTGATTTAGATGGATATAAAATGTTTATTTCAAAGAGGCACAAGCTTGTCTTTCTTAGGTTTTTTTCTATATTCTAAGTTTACTACTTATTCATACCTGACACTATAGTGATATTCATTTCTATGTATATGTGTGCTATCTTTCTTCTGTTGAAATGAACAATGCCACAATGTTATAAATAACCATTCCATAAATCCCTGTTTTTGGCCAAGCTCACAGTCGAATGTCGAATGTCCCTAACATAGGCATAGTAACTCATTAAAGTGGAATTCAAGGCTAGAGCTAGCTAAGCTTAAAACTACTCCCACCCTCCTCTAACTCCTGTACTGACTACCTTGTAGATGGAAAGATGCACATGCTTACCTATTCTGAGGGCAATCTGGGCTGGTTACATGATCTTCCCAGCATCTGGCTTCAAGGGAGAAGAGAGCAGCAACAACAGTTAGAAATGCCTGAGGAGGAGACATCACCTATAGGCTTATAATAAGGCGGGGATGCCCAACCAGTGACCCGAGGGCCACATGTGGCCCGTGGAGCCCTCTGATGTGGCCCGTGACCTCCTGCTCTAGGATGGAATAAAATAAAATAGAATATTGTTATTAAAATCACAGTGTATATATGGGCATATCTGTTCTGCAGTGGTTACTGGGCTGCTTTCAAACCGATCCACATGTGCAGAGAAGTGCACCTGTGGGTTACCTGCACTGAGCCTGAGGAATTGTGAAGTAGGTAAAGTAGCTGGGGTGCCCATACTTCTATTACCTGCGAGTTTGGTGTGCTTTCTGAAGATGCACCACACCTACAGGATATAATAGAAGTCTATGGCAAAGTGCAGCTAACCTGCAGGAAAGCCACAGGTGAACTGTGCTGCACCCATGATGCGGGTTAACAACCATGCATCAGTGAGAAAGCAGCCTTGGGCCCCTTTCACATGGTCAGTCTGACCAAATCAGACCCTCCATTTACCTCTAAGGAGTGGAAGACGTAAATGACCTTGTGTCCGTTTACAAACGCCTACCTCCAATCGAATCCGCAAAAAAAAAAAGGAGAGTAGAGTGGGCTCTATAGAGCTGAGTGGGCTGCCATCCACCAGCTCCGCTCATTGTGGCTTGTGACTGGTTACCAAGTCGCTTAAGTGGCCCTTGCTCTTCAAAAGGTTGGGCACCCCTGCAATAAGGCATCTGTTGTCGATTGTCGCTCTCCCCTGAAGCTGGCCGCTGGGAGCGGATCATATGCCTGGACTGGAGCAGTCTGAGAATAGGTAAGTATAAGCATCTGTCTTCTAGAGATTGGTATAGGAGTTGGAAGAGGATTCAGAGCTGATTTAAGCTTGGTACTAAAAATTCCACTTTAAAATTAGCCCTATCTCATATGGTTTTGAGTCGTAGGAAAAGACATGTTAAAGCGGAGCCGCAATTTTTTTTTTTTTTTTTAAGTCAGCAGCTACAAACACTGTAGCTGCTGACTTATAATAAGGACACTTGCCTGTCCTAGGCGCCTGCGATGTCAGCCCCCCGAGGGCGATCCCTCGATCGTGCCAGGTCCCGGCGCCGCCATCCTCACTAAGGGAAAACAGGCAGTGGAGCCTTGCGGCTTCACTGCCCTTTCCTACTGCGCATTCGCAAGTCTCGCAGCGCTGTATGAATGGGCGGCTGCTCTCTGGGATACACACAGTTCCCAGAAGGCAGCGTGCCCCATTCCCCAGCAGATAACGCGAGGAGGACGAGGAAGAAGACCTGCTGTGGACTAGGAAGAGGCAGATTAGGAAGATCCGCATGGCAACCACAATTTCTGGTAAGTAAAAAAATAAAAAAAAATTCTAATGTTTTGGAGCATTTTGGTGTAGCCTTTTTTTTTTTTTATGGTGGACCTCCACTTTAAGATCAAGGGAACATACACAAACAATATAAGCTTGGTTTATTTTGTGCCGAACACAACCTCTTAGTATTGGAAATCCTTTTTCTATCTCTATGTTCTATTATGGGGAATATGTTGCAAATCCTTATTACATGAGTTGTGTATTAAAAGGGGGTTAGAGATGAAGCAGATTTAAACTGTCAACATGTCTCTTTACAGGTTGGTGCAGGATGGATTGGAAAATGTGAGTATTTCTGAAATAGTGCTTCTCTCTTGGGTATTCTGCAATAATGACAAAGATGAGAATGTTCTGCCTGGAAAATCTACATGTAAAAGCATAGAAAAGAAGCCTTGCAACTATGCTAAAATCCACTTCCCTAAAGGTTACCTTCACTTTCGTGGGGAAAAAAATAGCAAATAAAGAAAAAATATAGCATGTACAATTGCAATAAAAGTCAAATTGTAATTGAATGTTATTAAGAATTACCTTTTCTTTTTCAATCTGCAGTTGCTGTAATTTTCTATAAATGCAAAGCAATATGGCTACATGGAGTTGTTCTGTACACATAATGTGTACTAACCCCTCCACAGAAACATAGTTTCCTGCTTGTGTGATTGGCTCACTGATTTTCCCAGAAGTCTGTCTAGGAAACAAGTCGGCTTTCAGGTATCCCTTGCAATAAAAATGACATTTTTGGTGAGATACTTCCAATAGGAACACGTCTAAAGAGATTTAGGCCCCTTTCACACTAGCGGACCGTATGTCCGCTTTTTCATCCATCCATTTACGGATTAAAAAGGGACATACATTGGTCCCTATGAGATCGCGGGTGTCAGCGGATGAACATCCGCTGACACCCGATCTCCATCCGTGTCCGCAATCCCCCGATTCTGCAGACGGAGCAAAATACTATTTTTCAAGCCGTCTGCAGAGCGGATCGGATGAACACGGACAGACGGTCCGTGTTCATCTGATCCCCCCCATAGGGGAGAGCGGAGATCTGACAGGTCGGACCCTGCACAGAGTGCAGGGACCGCCCTGCCATCCGCTGGCTCAGCGGGGATCAACGGAGCGATCCCTGCTGAGCAAGCGGAGGTTAACGGGGCGGATCTTCACGTATCCATCCCCTGTGAAAGGGGCCTTAGGCCCAGCAGCTTTCCTCATTAGTGCTCTGCAGCTGCACAGCTGATATATAATTATGAATCCACTCCCATTAGAACCACTAAGCAGAGAGGCACAGAGGAACAAACAGGGATTTCTTCAGAAAAACAAATGGTATGAATCTGCAACAAAGTTTGTTAAAATCCTTGCAATGTATATAGATCACCCAGAGGGGAATGTTTTTTTCTCAACAAAAGTGAAGTTACGCTTTAACAATTTAAAATCACTTTTCTACTTTTAGGCCTCATGCTACTGGGCATGTTTGCAGCTGATTCTAGTGGTGTCAGGTGGTTTCTTTTCCCTCCCCCTGCCTCTAAACCCCCCAGCATGTTATCCTATGTATCTATGTACACAGATGATTTTAGCAGCGTTTAGTGGCTGCGGCTTTTAGAGGCAGAAAAAAAAAAAACACCAGTGCGTCCAGAAGCAGCAGAGTTTTGGCAGAGCAATGCTTGACCATTGTAAACGCGTGTTAACGTGTCTAAACGCTTGTTAATGCTAGGTGGGTTTCGTACTTGAGCATTAATTAATTTCCGTGGCCGCAACAAAGAATTATTCTGGCCAATGAAATGAATTGACACCCAAGCGCTTGATGCTTGTAAATGTGCCTTAATACGTTCTACACTTTTACAAGCATCAGTCGTATATTTTTCTTCCAAAATGTTGCTGCCAGGAGGAAAGCCTTTAAGGAGAGTTTGCAAAACATTCTGTGTCCATGAGGCTTTACAAATATAAACATTAGCATTGGACGCACCCATGACACAAATCTTTTGAGCATTACAGTGGATGTAAACCCTCATACACCCAGTGAAGTGAACAGCCTCAGAATAATACACAGGGATGAAACAAATCTCCCTACATAAGTTTTACATGTATATCTGCTGTCTTCAGCTTTATATACTGTTTAGAAAGTGCACGTCCTGTTAGAATTTTCTCTTACTGATTTAACTGTGGATTCTTGCCATACACTGTGTGAGACAGCTGATTGGAGGAAAGGCACACCCCCACTCCACATGCAGAAAAAGAAAGATGTGCTGTGACTAGACCAGCTGTCTGCTAATCTATTTCTACGCATCAACCCCGACACATATTTTACCCTGGTTTGATCTCAGTTGATGGAGAACCTGTTGGAATTTATCATGCTGATAACAGAACGGAGCAGGAGAAAGCCACAGGACTCGGGGGTTTAAAGAGAGACGAGTAAACACCCCAGATAGATATGCCCAGGTCAAACTTCACGTAAAGGGTTTACATCCACTTTAAGGATTTTTTTAGAGTGTGGAGTAGAAGCTTTTTGCTTTCAGACTGTCCCTTAGGCCCCTTTCACACTGGGGCGTTTTTCATGCGGTTTAGCGCTAATATTAGCGCTATTATACCGCATGAAAAATTCGTGCCTGTAGCCTTCAATGTGAAAGCCCGAAGGCTTTCACACTGAAGCGGTGCGCTAGCAGGACCGCTCCACAAGTCCTGCTAGCCGCTTCTTTACAGCGGTAAAGGAGCGGTGTGTTCACCGCTCCTTTACCGCGGCTGCCCATTGAAATCAATGGGACACCGCAGTATTAACCCTTTTTCGGCCGCTAGCGGGGGTTAAATTCACCCCCCTAGCGGCCGCATACCGCGGTAAGAACGACGGTATAGCAGCGCTGAAAATCGCGCTGCTATACCGCCACCGCACCTGCCCGCCCCAGTGTGAAAGGGGCCTTAGTCTGTACTCCCTACATAGCAAGTAGGGAAGAATTACTTCATTTCCTGTCCCATTCAGGTATGTCATTTAATCTTTAGCTACAAATATGTTTTTTGCCACTGAAGCAGTTATAGTTACTCTGGTAAATATGTGCAAATGAGCCCAATTCCCTCCTGCACATAGAAGCCTAAAACAGGCATGTATTTAGTCATTCAAATGTTTTTCCTTACTGATCTAAATGCAGCCTTTTTGTTTTTAATAAGCCTGTACACAGAGGCATGTAAACTTGCATTGTGTATAGATCAGTAAAAAAAAGAAAAATATAAAAATGTGTGTTACTATACAGCTTTGCACGTGCATAAATATGCATATGACCGAATTCAAGAAAAGCTAGAAGAATTTTTACACGTGTGTACCTTTTTGAAAATGCAAGAATATGCTTTATTATACAGCCCATACTCACATTTTTACGTAGGAATTTTCTGCTAGGAATCTGATGTTCGTACATTAGAACAGTTTAAATACCCAAAGTCTCCACTTGTTTACTGATGATGTGAATATGATGAATTTGTATACTGTTTCATATTTACCTGATTGGTACTAAAAAAAAATTAATTTAGTTTTAAAGCATAATTAAATACATGAGAAAAATAAATTTCTCTTTTAATCTGAAATGTGTATAATGCAGTGCCCCTTGCTGCAGGCGGATTCTCAAATGTGCCTCTGGGAGCCTCTGCGTCTTTTATTATTTTAATTTTGTGAAGTGTAACTTCCTTTCCCTATAGTTCTGACTCGTCAAACTGATATTGCTTATCCAAAAAATGGTTTGTTGAATAGCATTTTCTGATAATATTGCTTTATTCTTTAGAAAGGGAAGAAGTCTCTAAGTGTTAAGGGCTATGGGATTTTTACTGTGCGATTTTATTTTTATTTTTTTTATTTTTTTTTAACAGCTAATTCACAAAGCTTTTTTATTGGGTAAAGACAGATACATTTGGCTGTTATGATGACTTCATCTTTTAACCTGCTAGTAGCAGGTGAAATGCTAGTCACTGTTTGACCCCAATGGTTTTTCTGTGAAGAGCACCACAAGGGTATAAAAATATTCTATTTGTGTTTAAACACTGTAGTTTACCATTGAAATGATATTCCAGAATGTTTGTTTTCTTTCTTCTTCCTTCCACGCTTGGGTCTTCCCTTTTCTACAAATCCCAGCTGGGGTAGTAAAACAGGAGGCATAGGCTCCCTTTTTGTACCTGTTGTCCATTTTTGTTTATCAATACTTTATTTTATGAGACAAATTTAACCATTTGCTTACTGGGCACTTAAAACCCCCCTCCTGCCCAGACCAATTTTCAGCTTTCGGCGCTGTCACTTTTGAACGACAATTGCGCGTACATACAACGCTGTACCCAAATTACATTTTTATTATTTTTTTCCCAAAAACAGAGCTTTCTTTTGGTGGTATTCAGTCACCTCTGCGTTTTTTTTAAATTTTTTGTTAAATTTTCAAAAAAAGGCAGATTAAAAAAACAAAACCGTTTTATATTTTGTTATAAAATTTTGCAAACAGGCAATTTTTCTTCTTAATTGATGTACGCTGATAAGGCGGCACTGATGGGACACTGATGAGGCGGCACTGATGATCTGCACACGTGTCAAATTAGGACCTGCGGCTGTGTTCATACAGCCTATTTGTCCTCATAGAATAACAGGCAGCTGGAGCCGCACAAATACCTTTTTAATTTTATTTTTTACAATTTCTTTTTCACAACACTTAGGCAGGCTTTGGTGAATTATCAGGGGTCTAAACACTCCCCAGATTGGGACAAATAAAATAATTCCTAATCTTTTCTCTGCAGCCTTAGCTGCACTGCAGATGAATGAACAGGGAGCACTCTATTCAGAGGCTCTCTGTTCATTCACAGTTTGAAGCATAGTAAACATAGCCAGCTTTCAGCTCCTGCAGGGAGATTAGTTCCAGTAATTGCCCTTTGCGGCACCAATCACCACCCCTGCCCGTGATCTGATTCCCAACACTTGTCAGCTGCCCTGCCCCCCCCCCCCCCCCCTGCTGAACTGATGGGACACTGGCCCCTTACAGAAGACTGGCGGTACCCCCTTATGGATGCCCCTATATATAATGTTTATAGTGGTCAGTTTATTTATTCTAAATATGCAAGTATATGTTGGGCTGCTATCATCACACTGTATTCAGAAGAGATGTGTAATACTAGGTAAATGGCTTCATAGGGTACGGTAATTTACTTTTTATACAGTGTAGAATACATTGGAGCATTGTGTCTCCTTAAAATGAACCTTACCCAACTAAAGCAACACTGATGCTGTTTACGCATCTCGTTGAACCTGCAAGTACTTTGTGTGAGCCCAGGTTCACACTGACTACGGGAATTAAATTGTGCACGTTCAGCTGAACTTGCACGATTTCATTCCCGCATGTCAGTGCCGATTTTGGGGGCGATTTCAGAGACATCTGTGTGGGTTTCTGCACAGATGTTAATGGAAATCACACCCTGAAATTGCCAAAAGTAGTACAGAAACTACTTTTGGAAATCGGTCACACCGATTAGGATGGTGCCATTACCGGCAATTGCAGACTATTTGATTTGACATGTCAAAACACATGCCAAATCCCACCAATACCAGGGCTAACTCTGAAAATCCATCCCTGTGGAGCCCCTTTGATGCTAAGCCTAGGCTGTACATGTGATCTAGACTTCTGCCTAAGTTAAGATTAAATCCTACCCTTGTCTCTGGTGCTTAGTGCAACCTTCTGTCATTCAACTGTAATGCCCCATACACACGATCATTTTTAATGTCATTTTTAAAACTGACGTTTTTCTCGTCATTTTTTTTCTTGTTTCCTCTCAAGCCTGTCTTGCGTACACACAATCATTAAAAAAAACGCTCGAGCAAAGCGCAGTGACGTACAACACGTACGACGGCACTATAAAGGGGAAGTTCCGTTCGAATGGCGCCACCCTTCATGTTAGTAAAGTTTGTTGAGAGACGATTCGCTCTTTTCAGTCATCGTGCTTTTCAGTCCGTTACTGCGTGACGAATGTGCTATCTCCATTACGAACGCTAGTTTTACCAGAACGAGCGCTCCCGTCTCATACTTGATTCTGAGCATGCGCGTTTTTTTTTCACGTTGTTAAAGCCTACACACTATCGTTTTTCACGTCGTTAAAAAAAACGACATGAAAAACGACGTGAAAAAATAGAGCATGTTTGAAATTTTTAATGCCCGTTTTTCACGTCGTTAAAAATGCTCTGGAGCATACACACGATCATTTTTAATGGCCATTTTTAAAAATGGCATTTTTAACGGCATGAAAAATGATCGTGTGTATGGGGCATAAGAATGCTAAACTTCAGTGGGCAGTAGAGCCGCGGGAATTTGTCAGCGATGGACAAGCGAGGACATGGCCTAAATGACAAATTCAAGAAGAGAAAAAAATAGAAATAAATATCTAACCTTGCACACCCCCATCTCCCTTCTCCCCTTAGGCCCACAGTTGCAGATAGGTTTGCACTGGCTGGTTGGCAGTCAAAACCAAAAGCTGTAGTTGTTGGAGGTGAGGGATTATTTTTTTTAAATCAAAAACTTGTTTTTAGGGCTCATGCGCACTGGCATTTCGCTTTTCTAAACACAGAAGTCATCTGGAAATATAAACCACTTACAGGTTTACGTGCGTTTAGTCACATTTAGAGTGTTTGGGAGGAAGTAGAATTCTGTGTGTCCAGGATCCAATTTGACAAAGATAAACTTGACTGCTCCTAAATGCAGGTAAATGTAGAGTGTGAATTGCACCATTGACATATTATGTGTTTAAATGCATTTGCAAATGTTCTGTAAATGTATCTAAACCTATTTTTGATGCAAGTGTGAATGAGGTCTTAATCTAGACCTGAGCAGAAGTCCAGATCTGGTGTACAGATTAAAGTGGTTGTAAAGCCACTTTGTGTACTTTATAGATTCCCTCTGTTTGATGGTGTTATGCGCCCCAGTGCATGTTCTACATAAATAATATGTAGCTGTATACCTTATTTCAGAGTGTCGCTTGGTGCTCACGTAACTGCCCGCCACTCTTCTCTCCCGATCTGAGAAGTACAGCGGGCGCGGCTGAGAATCCCCCGCTGACGTCAGCCGAGAGGAGAACGGTGGACGGTCACGTGGCGCTCTGAAATGAGGTATGCAGCTACGTTTTTATGTAGAACATACACTGGGGCACATAACATCATCGAACAGAGAGGAATCTATTAAGCACACAAAGTTATTTTAGCTGCGGGAGGGGAGGGGCGGGCACTGCCACTAGCTAACAGGTGAGTGGGGGGGGGGGGGAGAGGAAAGGGATGGTCGGCACTCAGGATCACATCCAAAATGGTATTCCTTTTATTAAATACATGTACAGAGCTGTAAAACAGCCTACGCATTTCGGACGTTGGTCCTTAGTCATGGCTGATAAAAAACAAAATAAGTAACGCTTAAATAGTATATACAAAAGTCACAGGATTAACCAACACAGGTGAATTAAAAATGCAAAAGGGGAAACCCGGCATGACTCAATGATGCAATGGAATACATCTCAAAAAGTAAACATATATGAAAAACCAGGCATATAAAAAGTGACCCACAGTAGCATGCGTAGTTTGTATTTTTTCCAAAATGGAACATCATAAAGATAGAGTGGGTGCTATATTGCCTAGATCAGCCTTTCTCAACCTTTTCAACACAGAGGAACCCTTGAAATAGTTCTCCGGTCTCGGGGAACCCCTGATAAAATTGAGAAATCTACAACTCATGATACATTAGTGTGACGGTCAGTTGGAAGAATGGTCCTTACACTTGTGGCAATTGGGAAGAATTACCTCCTTACAGATAGCTAAAAAGATCAATAGGTTCAGTGTGAACTTATCTGAGAGGCAGAAATTGCCCAACGCTGAAGGAACCCCTAGCAACCTCTGGAGGAACCCTAGGGTTCCACGGAACCCTGGTTGAGAATCACTGGCCTAGATATTATTATTATTATTATTATTATTATTAATAATAAAAAAAGTTATTTTGTAAGCATATAAAAAGCAATCCACAATAACATACATATTTAACCACTTCCTTACTGGGCACTTAAACCCCCCTCCTGCCCAGACCAATTTTCAGTTTTCAGCGCTGACGCATTTTAAATTACAATTGCGCGGTCATACAACACTGTACCCAAATGAAATTTTTATAATTTTTTTCCCACAAATAGAGATTTCTTTTGGTGGTATTTGATCACGTCTGCGGTTTTTGTTTTTTTGCGCTATAAACAAAAAAAGACTGACAATTTTTAAAAAAAAAAAAACACTTTTTTACTTTTTGCTATAATAAATATTCAAATTTAAAAAAATAAATACAATTTTTCTCAGTTTAGGCCGATACGTATTCTTCTACATATTTTTGGTAACAAAAATTGCAATAAGCGTTTGATTGGTTTGCGCAAAAGTTGTTATAGCGCCTCCAAAATAGGGGATAGATTTGACATATATTTATTTTTTTACTGGTAATGGCGGTTATCTGCGATTTTTGTCAGGACTGCAATATTGCGACGGACAGATCGGGCACTTTTCACACTATTTTGGGACCATTCACATTTATACAGCGAACAGTGCTATAAATATGCACCGATTACTGTATAAATGTGACTGGCAGGGAAGGGGTTAAATGTGTTCCCTGGCAGTGATTCTGACTGGGGGAGGTGACCGATGGTTGTCCCTGTGTACAAGGGACACAGCATCGGTCTTCTCTCCCTGACAGGACGTGGATCTCTCTGTTTACACACAGAGATCCACATCCCTGGCTCTGTGACTGCCGATCGCAGGTACCTGGCGGACATCACAGCCGCCAGGCACGCGCATCAGCACCCGCGTGACACAGCGGGCACAGCTATTCCGCGATGCGCGGTGGTGCGCAACTTGTAAGTAAACAAGAGGGCATCCAGGGACGCCCTCCTGGCAGTTCAGGTCCGCACTGCGGCCGTCTTTCGGCTATAGCACGGATCTGAAGTGGTTAATATTATCTCAAAACAAAACATTATGTCAGTGGATGGTTCATAAAGATGACACTACCGGGACATAAAATAAAAAACAAAAAAACAAGCAAAACAAAAAATAAAATAAAAAATAAAGTGTTTTTTTTTTTTTTTTTTTTCTTCCCTTTCCTTTCCCTTCTTCTTTCCCCCTCTTCTTCATATTAAAAGAAAAAAAAAGAAAAAGCTAGGCATATGAAAAGCGATCCATAGTAGCATGCCTAGTTTATAAGCCCAATATGACGTGCAATCACAGAAAATGTAGACATAGGAAGAGGCAGGCATATAAAAAGCAATCCACAAAAACATGTATGGTTTATATTATTATAAAACAGGACATGGTTACATTGGTGGGGGCTACATAAAGATGATACTGGACCTGGACACCAAATTGATAAAACATAATTTAAGAAAAAGATCTACATTCCATCTGTGGTTCGGTCCCTGTGGGATGCGGGTCTGAATCCTATGTATCCATTAAACTTCACGTTCTAAAAGTCTGTGATGTCTGTGTCCCCCCCCCCCCCTTAACTGCAGGCAAGGGGGCGGGGAGAGAGGACAGAGGAGAGACAGCGGGTGACGGGAGGCATGTAAACTGACCACGGTGTCAGGGCTCAGCAGCCATGATAAACGTGGTCATTTTACAAAGGGGAGGGCACCAACCAGGCAGGATCAGCCAGGTCTTTTAGATGATACAAAGGGCTAAATTACACAGCACAAGCACTGTGCTGTTATTCATGCATTAAAGGAACATGTAGGCTAATCTAGACAAGCAGCAATCCTCCTGTGCTTTACAGAAAATGATGTGCCAGCCAAATGTGGCTGCTTACAGGCACTTCCTGGAACCGTTGTCAGTGTCTGTGTAAGCATCACAGCACAGCTCCATGTGCCCCGCCCACATGCCATCCTCCCCATCCTGCCCAGTGTGATGTTGTTTGTTTTCTCATGAATGAGGATGCAAAAGTGTCTTCATTCATGAGAGCTCCAACAGGAATGTGTTTCAGCTCTCCCTATTTCCCCAGCCTTGCTTTGGCTTGCAGGAGGGAAGGAGAATTGTAAGAGTGCCTCTAATGAAAAATATTTTACTCAATGACTAGTTTAGTGTAGATGATTGCATAGAGTTGATTCAAATCAAGCCTTTACTTCCACTTTAATTTAAAGCTATACTGTACACAGGCACCACAAGGTGTATGCACCTAAAGCAGAACTAAACACCACAATACTTCCAATTGAATTATCTGATGTTTTTTGGTCAGCACAGATTGATGCACCAGTGCACCATGCCGAGAATGTACCCCAAGCTGTGCATACACAGCTTAGTGTGCATTCTAAAGGAGACTGCGAACAAGCAGGCATGTCTCCTTTGCTATAAAAAAAAAGCTGCCAGCTCGCAATTTTTTAACAATTTAGTTCCACCTTAAGAACTGTTACTCCAAAAAATGTTCACTTGTTGTGTTTTTTATTTAAAGTTGACACCTGCAGCAGATTGCATGAACGCTGTGCGATTTCAGTGCGTTTTCCACACTGCATATATGTGGACCCAAGCTCAACATAGTTGCCTAGCTTTGGATTTTCCATTTTTTTCTGACACGAACTGTAATATATTTTCTTTCTTTATGCAATGTACCCATCAACAGCAACACTGGTCATGAGCAGACTAAACTGATATTAAGTGTTGGGACTTAACACAATGGCAACCTTTAAAAGCATTGAAGTACAGCACTATTTACCTTTATACTACATATAAAAATGTCTTTAGGAGAGAATCCCTCGTAAATCTTCAATGCTTTTACATTAACTTGTCGCTGTTCCGCGTGTTTTCAACCTGTTCATTATCTCCTATGAGGACTATACGTTTCCAGTATCACAGCTCCAGCCTGCAATGGATGCACCCTGTCATTGTTCTACTCCACAGCATTTCACTTCCATTCTGCTGGTGTCCGCAGGGCCAGCTTTATAGAATGAAACGTAATTTTGCTTTTTGGAGACAGGTTTTTGTGCTTTCACAAAGAGAATGAAAACCCTGTGTGCTTTTTATACATTTTGGACTGAAAGGTCTCTTCCCTCCTGAGCCACAGAGCTTTGTAGCATAGGAAAAATGGCGAGACCTTTTATAAAGCTGTTGGCAAACAAGATGCAGTTCGTTTTAAACACTTTGAACATCCTTTAGAAACTATCTTTGAGAAGTAAGTTTATTCTGCATGTCTTCATACTCTTTGCCATCACCTTGAGGATGCTGATCAATATTTTCTATTCCCTTGTTGTAATTAGTACGATGGGAAAGAACTGTCGGCGCCATTATCAGACAGAAGAATCGCCCAATGACGGCTGAAGCTGTACGTGATGAGTGGGCAAAGATTTGCGATTTCGATAATGCCACTAAGCCCCAAACAATCCAAGGTAACCATATATAAATGAGGCTGCAAAATATTGTTTAGGCCAACTAATGATTGGGAGCCAGTCAATGTGGTTACAGGAACTGTTGCAAATTCTGAATTATCCAGTTTATAAACCATGTATAACCTGTGAATAAAAGGTGACTCAAGTTTTGTCCCTGTACTGGACTCTGCCATCTATTCTCTCCAACAACATAAAGAAGACAAAACAAGAAGGTAATTTACACTCTGCACATCCTAACCACCTCAGCCGCTCTCTGCATAAGTCAGCGGTATATTTATGAAGTGGTAATTATGACATTCCCCAAATATTCACAGCAGGTAAATCTATCAATCAATGTAATACATCTGTAGGGAATGTTTGGTCAAAGGCACTGCTTTATAAATATACACCGTTTGCCTACCTAGCGGCGGACACTGGACATGCTACACAAGTCCAAAAAAAGATGTCCTCAAAGTACACAGGATGTGTGTAATTCTGTCTCTTTGCCGTGTCTTCCCTCCCTATTGCAATTCTCAACTTGTAAATGAAGCCTGAGAGTTGGTGTGTAAAGTAAGTAAGTGTAAGTAACATTGCTACTTTTTTATCTTCTCTGTTGCATTCATCTGCAGAATAAAGGGATAGACTTCATGCTGCTTTCACACTGTTTCATTGCAAAAATTTGGATTTTGCGTGTTTTGCACCTGTGAATAAAGGATATGCGACTCCAAAAACACAACCACAGGTGCATTTTTTCAACGTTTTTGATGTTTTGTCAATACATCTTAATGGGGAGGTGTGTGTTTTTTTTTTTTTTTTTTTTTTTTTTACTGCATCGAACGTTCATAAAAAAAAAAAAAAAAATGCAGCATGCAGGACTTAAAAATGCAACTGACCCACAACTGTGCAAAGAGTTTCATAGGATTTAAGGGTCATGCATTTTTCTTTCGCTTTTGGTAAGGCAAGAACGGAAGAAAAACTGAGTGTGAAAGGGGCCTTAATCTGCAGATGCTCTCAGTTAAGCAGCCTGACAAGTTAGAAGAAATATATAATTTGTCTAATTTAATGCACCTTAATTAGCTCTAATTAACTATTTCTTTCCCTTCTCCCTTCAACTATTATTTTATAATTTTGTCATTTTAAACCAGACAAATTAAAGAATAGAAAGAATAACGTGTGTTTTTCTGCAAGTCTGTATTACAAAAAGAAAGCCTTGTTTATCGTCTGAAAAAAAAAAAAAAATGTGCCTTACGTTATCTTAAAAGTGGTTGTAAACCCTCTCCTATACCCAGTAAAGTGAATAGCCTCAGATGATACACAGAGATTAAAAAAATATCCCTACTTAAGTTTTGCAGATCTTTCTTACTGTTTCAGCAGTGGGAGGGGAGTCTGGGCATACACTGTGTGAGAGCTGATTGGAGGAAAGGCACACGTCCCCCTCCATATAGGCAGAGGAAGTGCAGAGCTATAGTCTGAATAGACAAGCTCTCTGCTTATCTACCTCTAAGCTCCCTCCCTGATTCAAATTTTTAGCTACTGTTATCTCATGTGTGGGAGAACTTGTCAGAAGTGACTCTGCTGATAACAGAGGAACGGAGCAGCAGAAAGACACAGCACTTAGAGCGTTGGAGAGTGATAAGTAAACACTACAGACATATGCACCTAGGTCAAATTTCATGAATGGGGTTTATAACCACTTTAAGTAGTGATACATTTTTTGCCAGGTAAACTCGTCTATAGCAGAAATGTAAAAACTACTTTGGTTCATAGGTGTACAGGGGTGAAAGGGGAAGTGTTTTAAAGAGCATGGGCCCGACAAACTATTGGTGGTACAGAGTGAGAAATTGCTACAGGGAAATTAAGTAGGATTTTTTAATGTAATTGGCAAGTGGAGGAAATGTCCAGGAAAATCTGCATCGCTGATTCATGGCAGATGTATGGTATTATACAGCTTATTCACCCTGATCCACCCCCAGTTTAAACTTTAATCAATAATGATATTCTTCTAAACATCTGTAATAGAGCTGCATGATTCTGACTAAAATTAAAATCACTTTTTTTTTTTGCATAGAATAAAGATCACGATGCTCTCAAGATTCTCACGGCGTAACATCATAGTTACATAGTTGCATAGTAGGCGAGGTTGAAAAAAGACACAAGTCCATCAAGTCCAACCTATATGTGTGATTTTATGTCCGTATTACATAGTAAATCCCTGTATGTTGTGGTCATTCAGGTGCTGCTTAAATAATATTTTTTTTAATTATCGATGGTCCCCGCTGAAACCACTGCCTGTGGAAGAAAATTTCACATCCTAACCGCTATTACAGTAAAGAACCCTCTACACCGTTTAAGGTTAAACCGCTTTTCTTCTAATTTTAGTGAATGGACGCGTGTCTTATTAAATTTCCCTTTGCAGAAAAGTTTTATCCCTATTGTGGGGTCACCAATACGGTACTTGTACATTGAAATCATATCCCCTCTCAAGCGTCTTTTCTCTAGAGAGAATAAGTTCAGTGCTCGTAACCTTTCCTCATAACTAAGGTCCTCCAGTCCCTTTTTATTATAAGGTGACCAGATTTTTAAAATGAAATCCGGGGACATATTTTTTTTTTACTAGTAATGGCGGCAATCAACGACTCTGCCTGTCGCCGCCACCCGCCTCACAGCCTATCAAGTCTAATACCTCGTACACACGTCCGTTTTTCCTGACATGCCAAAAACCGACATTTTTCCCGACGTGATTCCTCTCAAGCCTGCCATACATACACACGTTCAGGCAAAAAACGCTTGATCAAAGCGCGGTGACGTACAACACGTACGACGGCACTATAAAGGAGAAGTGCCATTCAAATGGCGCCACCCTTTGGGCTGCTTTTGCTGATCCTCGTGTTAGTAAAAGTTTGAGAGACGATTCGCGCTTTTCAGCCTCGCGCTTTTCAGTCTGCTACAGCGTGACGAATGTGCTATCTCCATTACGAACGCTAGTTTTACCAGAACGAGCGCTCCCGTCTCATACTTGATTCTGAGCATGCAACTTTTTTTTTCCCCTCGGAAAAGCATACACACGAGCGGTTTTCGCGACGAGAAAAAGACTGACGGGAAACACGACGGGAAAAATAGAGCAGATTCAAATTTTTTGGCGGGCAGTTTTCTCATCAGGAAAACTGCTATGGAGCATACAAACGACCGGTTTTCCCGACCAATCTAAAAAATGGCAGTTTTCTCGTCGGGAAAACCGGTCGTGTGTACGAGGCAATTACTCTCCGGGCCCCGGCTACTACTGGGTGGGGAGCGGAGGAAGATCACTCTGCCAAGGAAGGCAAGGAGATAAGCAGGCAGGCGGCTGGCCGGGACTTGAGCCAAGGCAAAAGAACATGGGAGCGGAGCTGAATGGGCATGCACCCGAAACTGAAGAAATATTCACTCCGCTCCGACCAGCACATAATCATCAGAAAGGGGCACAGATAATGGAAAAAAATACACCCCCCCCCCTAAGCTAGTAAGAGCGGGGGGGTGTAATTCAGAATGTGTTTTTTTTTTTTTGTTTTTTTTTTCTTATTATTCTGCACTGACTGTCTTTGAAATTGCCCCAGCCCCTGTTCAAATCCAATCTGGGGACAAAACCGGGGACAGACTTGGTCCGGGGACAGTGTCCTCAATCCGGGGACTGTCCCCTGAAACAGGGAATGTCTGGTCACCCTATGTTATTAGTTTTGTTGCCCTTCTTTGGACTCTCTCCAGTTCCAGCACATCCTTCCTGAGGACTGGTACCCAGAACTGGACAGCATACTCCAGGTGTGGCCAGACCACAGTCTTGTAAAGTGGGAAATGGAAGGTTGAAAAAATGACTGAAGGCCCGCATTTATTTTAGCAAACAGTAAAAAATATGTTTTTGTTTTTTCAAAATTGTCGCTCTTTTTTTTTTTTTTGTTTATAGCGCAAAAAATTCAAACCGCAGAGGTGATCAAATACCACCAAACGAAAGCTCTATGTGGGGGGAAAAAGGACATATTTTGTTTGAGTACAACGTCGCTAGACCGCGTAATTGTCGGTTAAAGCAACGCAGTGCCGTATCGCAAAAAATGGCCCGGTCAGGAAGGGGGGTAAATCCTTCCGGGGCTGAAGTGGTTAACGATTAATCATGCAGCTCTAATCTGTAAACAATGATTGTTTTTGTTCTGAGCTTTGTCTTTAAAGTATTCTGTACATAAGCCACCTTCATTTCTTCAGTTTTAGATGTCATTTTACAACTGCCATTTGCAGTGTGGAAAAACGCCCCTGTGAATGGTGCCTTAAGTTAGCCATACTCTGTTAGATTTTTATAATTTTTTTCCGGCTAGATTCCTCCACCCACAGAAACGAGGTGGATGGAGGATTTTCGCTCAGCTGGACAGCGGCCCTTGTCAGAATACACTGATCAACTGGCTGCACTGATTGAAACTTGTCCAGTCCTGAATTTGGTAACCCATACAGTAGATATTTTCAATTTGGTGAGATTTATGATGATTTTCAGTTGCACCGTTTCATGACTTTCTGTATGTGCGGCAGTGCTAACTGCATCGTTTCTGTACCACTGATTTCATCAAATATATTACACTTCAAAAAACTGAGGCAGTGTAATGTATTTTCCAGGATGCATTCAAAATGAAACCGGATTACAGTGATTGTAAAGGTAATATCTTAAACGCTTGCTGACCAGCCACCGCAGTATAACTGCGGTGGCTGGTCGGCAAGCGTTTATAAAAGAGGTTGGCACGGCTGCGCGAATCGCTGTAGCTGTACGTTGGCCGCTTTAAGAGTTGATGCGTGTGGCCGGCGTCCGATAGCGACCCGCGATCGTTCCAGAGAGAAACGGAACAGGCATCTGTCAATGTACACAGACGGATCCCTGAAGTGGAGAGAGATCTGCTGTTCCTAGTGATCAGGAACGGCTTTCTCTCTCTCTACTCCCTGTCAGTCCCATCCCCCTACAGTTAGAAACACCTCCCTAGTGAATGCTTAACCCCTTAATCGCCCCCTAGTGTTAACATATTATTTGCCAGTGACATATTTTACAGTAATCAGTGGCTATTTTTAGCTCTAATCGCTGTATAAATGTCAGTGGTCCCAAAAAAGTGTCAAACGTGTTCGCTCTGTCCGCCGCAATGTCGCAGTCCCGCTAAAAATTGCTAATTACTAGTAAAAATAATAATAATAAAAATGCCCTAAATATATCCCCTATTTTGTAGATGCTATAACTTTTGCGCAAACCAATTAATGTATGCTTATTGCGATTTTTTTTTTTTTTTTTGTAGAAGAATACATACTGGCCTAAACTGATGATGAAAGTTTGTTTATTTCTATTTTTTTGGGCGGATATTTCTTATAGCAAAAAGTAAAAAATATATATATTTTTTTTAAAAAATTCAAAATTGTCTTTTTTTTTGTTTTATAGCGCAAAAAATAAAAACCACAGAGGTGATCAAATACCACCAAGAGAAAACTCAATTTCTGGGAAAAATAAAGGTCGTCAATTTTGTTTGGGTACAATGTCACACGACCACGAAATTGTCAATTAAAGCGACTTAGTGCTGTATCGCAAAAAATGGCCTGGTCATGAAGGGGGCAAATCTTCCCGGTCCTTACGTGATTAAAAACAAACTTGTTATGCTTAACTACTCTGTACAATGGTTTTGCACAGAGCAGCCCCGATACTCCTCATTCTGGGATCCCTGGCCGGTGCTCCAGGCTCTCCTCTCCCTGCCGAATGCCCCCATAGCAAGCCACTTGGCCATGGGGGGTGCTCATGCAGGCTCGCTCCCGAGATGCTCTCTATGTGTCTGTTCTGTGGGTAGACCCTGTCCCGTGCTCCCTCATTAGCTGTGATTAACAGCAGCAGGAGCCAATGGCTCCCAATGCTATGTTTGAGCCAGTGAGGAGAGGGAGAATGCACAGCACTGGATCAACATTGGGCTCATGTAAGCATAAGGAAGGGAGAAGGGGGGTGGAGCTTTTACTTTAATTAGTTGTAAAGCCTCAAGGCTTTTCATCTACTATGCACTAAGGCGAAAAACCTTTTGTGCTTTTGCTCCCCCCCAGACCCCCGCCCCCCCTTTCTTACCTGAGCCCGATCCAGCGTTGTGCAAGAGTGCAGCAGCTCTAGCCGCTGACTCTGTCCTTATTGGACAGACTGATATCGGCATGAGCCATTGGCTCCCGTTGTGGTCAATCAAACCCAGTGACGCAGGGGAGGGGGCCGAGTGTCGATGGATGCAGCAGCGGGACTCAAGGACTTGCCCCCAGGGAAAGCATCTTTCCGTTGGGGCACCTGCTGAAGAGGGGCCTGCTCTGTGCAAAACGATTGCACAAAGCAGGTTAGTATAGGCATGATGCTTGTTGTTTTTATTTTATTCTTTAACCACTTCAGCCCCGTACCATTTGGCTGGCCAAAGACCAGAGCACTTTTTGCGATTCGGCGCTGCGTCGCTTTAACCATCAAAATTGCGCGATCGTGCGACGTGGCTCCCAAACAAAATGTACGTCCTTTTTTTTCCACAAATAGAGCTTTCTTTTGGTGGCATTTGATCACCTCCTGCGTTTTTTTATTTTTTATCTATAAACAAAAAAAGCAATATTTTTTGCTATAATAAATATCCTTAAAAATATATATATAAAACATTTTTTTCCCCTCAGTTTAGGGCGATACGTATTCTTCTGCATTTTTTTGGTAGTAATAGCGGCGATCAGCGATTTTTACCGTGACTGCGACATTATGGCGGACACATCGGACACTTTTGGCACTATTTTGGGACCATTCACATTTACACAGCGATCAGTGCTATAAAAATGCACTTATTACTGTGTAAATGTGACTGGCAGAGAAGGGGTTAACCAGGAGGGGGCGCTGAAGGGGTTAAGTGTGTCCTAGGGATATGTTCTAACTGTAGGGGGGATGGACTATGTGTGACACGACAATGATCACCGCTCCCAATGACAGGGAGCTTTGATCAGTGTCCTGTTACTAGGAAGAATGGGGAAATGCTTGTTTACATTCCCAGTTCTTCCTCTCTGTGAGATGATCGCGCACCCACAATGCCGCGTCTTAAAGGCGACTGTGACAGGGGTCACTGTGTGACAGGGGTCACTTTGGGCACAGGGTGAGCAAGAAAATAATGGACATTAAGAATATGTCTTGGATTGCTTTAAAATGGGACAGTGATATTTTTCCTCAATATTCCCCAGTATATCTGTAAAGAACTATTTACTGTTTGATTATGAACTCAACAGGTTAACTGAAAAGTGACTCCTTCATGATGTTGGGACACATACTGTTAGATGCTAATGTCACCACATCCAGCCCCCACCTGTGTCTGCTAAGATGTCAGATGTGTATTGGGAGACAGTGAGGCTAGCCTAAAGGTCATGTGTCTGAGTCATCACTGTAGTTAATTAGCTCATGTAAATTAGGTCTGGTCAAAGGTGTATTGTCTGAGGAGAATGTAAGAACCTCCTCTCTGTGTGTGTATAAAACTGGGAGTTTGTCATTAAAGGTTGTCAGTCCAGTTGGAAACTTCATACATAGTGTTTGTCTCGTATGTTTGGAAGGATTAATCCTATGGGAAGCGGTCGCCTAACTGTGGAGGATCGGCAGTGGAAGTGTGTCCAGAGAGGGAATATCCTAAACGGCGTTGACCCCTTTCATACTTGGGGTGCCGTTACAGCGACGTACAGGTACGTTAATCTGCCTGTACGTGCCATTCTGCCGACGTATATCGGCAACCAGTTAAAAACAAAGTTTTACAACCCCTTTAAGGTAAAAAATACCTTCTGTTTTTACAACCACTTTAATGTACATGAATATTTAGAGCCTGCTCAAATTTTGCCTACTTTAAACATTGCCTGCATAGTTTATTGAATGCTGTGATGCAGTGCAAACATTTAAGAGGCACTTGATTCTGAAGCAGAAGAAATGAAGCTTGGGCGGGTTGATGATCTCTAAACCCACTAACTAGTACACAAGAATGTAATCAGGCTTGTTGAGTGACTGTCATATATTTCAGTGGAACTGAGGGAGAGCTGCAGTCTATTGCTAACTGTTTACTCTCCAATTATGATCTGTTAACGATTTTTTTTCTTCAGTTTTTGCAGCTGAGGGGACTGTTGATCTGCAAATTAGCTAATCTACTAAACCAGACAAGCGGAATAATCTGTTTTACATGCCCACCTTTCTTTAAGATCATTGGAAGTCGATGGGATGTTGTGTCTGTGCTGTTCCCAAGTATTAACAGCTATAACTTGCTTCTTGATGAAAAGGATATTCTTAAAATATTAAAACTGAACTCCAGGCAACAGCTAAAGGCATAGTTAAAGTAACTACAAAAGGATTCGTAATTTTGTTTAGCCATTCTTCTACTTCAGACATGCATCCCAAATAACATGACCAGGAGCTGAACATACATGTAGACTGCACTGCATTTAAAGTGTTATGCCCTGTACACACGATCGGATTTCCGATGGAATAAAATCCGATGAAATTTTCCGTCGGAATTCCGATGAAGCTGACTTCCATCAGTCTTGCATAGAAAAATGAAGTTACATAGTTAGTCAGGTTGAAAAAAGACACAAGTCCATCCAGTTCAACCATAAAAAATAAATAAAATAAAAAATAAATAAATAAAAAAATAAAATAAAATATCGTACAATCCCATAGACCCAATTTTATACCCACTGTTGATCCAGAGGAAGGCAAAAAACCCCAGCAGAGCAACCCCAGCAGAGGGGAAAAAATTCCTTCCTGATCCCCCGAGAGACAATCGGATATTCCCCGGATTAACTTTACCTATAAATAAATGTCAGTACCCAGTTATATTATGTACATTTAAGAAAGAATCCAGGCCCTTAAAGCAATCTACTGAGCTGGCCAGAACCACCTCTGCAGGGAGTCTATTCCACTTTTTCACAGCTCTTACTGTGAAGAAACCTTTCCGGAAGTTCAATACTTCCGAGCATGCGTCGACTTGATTCTGAGCATGCATGGATTTTTCTCTGATGGAGTTACACACCGACGATCCAAATTTTCAATCGGATTTTTTTCCATCAGAAAAATTTAAAACATGTTCTATTTTTTTACTCCGATGGAAAAAAAGTCTGATGGGGCCCACACACGATCGGAATTTCCGATGAAAAAAGTCCATCAGACTTTTTTCATCGGAAAATCTGATCGTGTGTACAGGGCATCATACATTCTTTTCTGTTGAACTACAGAACACATCCCCTCTGTGATCCATCAGAAAGGATCATGTAACCTTGCTATGAATTTCTGTACCGCAAAAGCACTGCAATGGCTTAAAATCCCAACTCTGTGTACAAGTAAACCCCATGCAATGGAGCCCACCCCCACTGCCTGAGCCCACACTGCAACATTATTTCTTTATCGTACACCACGGGACACAGAGCTAGTCATTACATAATGGGTTAAGGGTCACCAGCGGTGATTGGACACTGGCACAACCAATGGAAGACAGTTCCCCTCCATATAACCCCTCCCATCAGGGAAGTACCTCAGTTTTTTCGCCAGTGTCGAAAGGTGTTGGACGCGTTAGGAGGTGCTAAAGGAAAGCTCTACCAAAGAGACCCTCTGGGGGTAAAAGAGCTATGCTTTCGGATCCATCCAAGACGCCTACAAATGAGCTGAATCTGGATGGGATCCGGGCCTCATCCATGAGGCGTCGCCTGTAATGTCTCTCTTCGGAGGACTGGGCTCTAAGATCCAGCACTTTCGCTATTTCGCTATAAAGTCCTGGTAAGAGTCTTGTACAAGGCCCAGGGGAGAGGTATCCTTTAAATAGGAACCCATATCCCTGAAGGTTGGCACACATAGCCCACCGTGAAGGGTGAAGTTTGGTATCTGTCTGAAAACTTTCAGCAGAAAAACCTGCGGCGTGGATAAGGTGAGATTAGAAGGTCCATAACTAGGTTGGGACCTTTTTCAAAAAGTGGATGTCTTCTTTTTTTCCACCACTGGGGGGAGTAAAGAGCTGAATATACTCACCTCACTCTGTTCAGTGTCGGCTTCGGCGAAGTACACTGCTCGTCACCTCCGCTGCTGAGCTTGCTTGAGCACCCCGCTCCTCCTTCCGGTGGCCGATACAGACACCTGCAGATGCAGGTAAGTGGGGACAGGGGCTGATGAGAGTCCTCTCTCACTATGGCCACCACCATAGCGCTTTATCGGAGGGGGGGGGGGGCGAGGCTGTGCGCGGGCACGTGGCGCGCGCAGGCACAGAAACGGCGCCAAATTTAAAAGACTGTCAGTGTAAAAAGCACTGCAGCAGCAAGCAAGCTCGTTAGTTCTCTTGTTCCTGGCAGAGAAACACAGCAGCTATACAGGGACGTAAGACTCCATGTGGTTGGATTGGGTACTTCCTAGAAGACATCCATGTTATGCATAGTTATGTGTTAAAAGTTGCATACTTAATGTATTTGCTAAACTGAACACGGTAGTATATGCATTTAGGTACCTTGTATTTTGTCTAAACAGTAAGTCTTCCAGGGGAAGTAATGCGGACAAAAAGAGATAAAAGAGCACCGCCGCCTGAGACAGGGGGCTCTAGCTGTGCTGACTCGGTACCTTCCTCTCCTGTGTTGCCAAAAGCACCTGTACAGGATGAGCCATTACCTCTGTCAGGTATGGCGGCTTCCCCAGTGAAGCCTGGGCCTGCATATGTCACTGAGGACACTTTATCAGCTGCCCTAAATAATCTGGAGGAGAAAATTGCTACTTTAATCGCTAAATCCTCTAAAAAGGACAATAAGCGAAGCAGATCTCCTCCAGTATTGGACCTCCCTTCAGAAGTACCTGAGGAGGAGGAGGATGAGGAGGAGGCTACATCAGCAGAGGATGAGGAGTCAGACGGATCAGGGATATCGGATGAGCCTTTTTCGGTATCCCAGATTTTAAAGTCACAGGTGCAATGCTATGCAGGAGCCGTGCGAGCTGCATTTAGGTTACCCTCTTTGGAGGTAACAGAATCACCTGTCTCCTCCCTAGGATCATTAAGATCCCTGCAAGGTGCATGCTCCTTCCCGGTTCATCCGTTACTAGAGGATCTATTGTACGCAGACTGGCAACATCCAGATAAGCGTTTTTCACCTCCAAAAAAGTTTAACATTCTTTATCCTATGGAGGAAAATTTTTTAAAGAAATGGAGCCTGCCTACGGTAGATGCGGCTATTTCTTGCGTAAATAAAAACCTGACATGTCCAGTGGATAATGTACAAGTGTTTAAAGATCCTTCTGAGAAGAAGTTGGAATCCTTACTGAAATCCTCCTTCCTTTTGGCCGGCTCAATTATCCAACCTGCAGTAGCAGCAGTCGGTATGTGTCAGGTCGTCAGCCAACAGGTAAAGCAGGGGCTGAAGGAGCTGCCTTCAGAGCAGGCTAAAAATTGGGAGAATTTGCCTAAAGCCTTATGCTTCACAGTGGATGCCATGAGAGATTCTATCATACAGGCATCACGCCTTACACTCCAGCTGGTACAGATGCGCAGAGTACTTTGGCTTAAGCATTGGTCAGCGGAAGCCCCATGCAAAAAGTTGTTGGCAAGTCTCCCGTTCCATGGCGAACGCCTTTTTGGGGAAGATTTAGAAAGATATATCCAAAAGATATCAAGTGGTAAAACGACACTTTTACATGAGAGAAAGAAAAACAAGAGACCTTGTTTTAAACACACTCTCTCCCCAGCTCCCGGGAAATCTGACTCCAGCCAGTGGCGACGGCCTTTTCAGCCGCCCAAAAAAGCCAAAGAACAGGCTCAGAAGAACAAGAAGCCGTGGGGTTCAAGAGCTAATAAGCAAGCCCCCAAAACCTCTCATTGAAGGGGCGCCCCCGCTCGGCCGAGTGGGGGGGAAGGCTTCGTCAGTTCTCAGCGACTTGGCGGACAGAAACCCAGGACAAATGGGTGGTATCCACAATATCCTCAGGGTACAGACTGGAATTTCGAGAGATCCCATCTTCTCAATTCCGAAGTTCAAGACTCTCCAAGGATCCACAAAAAAGAGGATCCTTCTTCAAAGGTTTGAATCACTTAATAGCTCAAGGTGTGGTTACAGAGGTACCCCAAAAGGAGCAAGGTTCAGGTTTTTACTCAAACCTCTTTGTGATTCCAAAACCGAACGGAGAAGTCAGACCCATCCTGGATCTAAAAAATCTAAACCAGTTTCTGAACGTTCGCCATTTTCGAATGGAAACGATTCGATCCGTGGTCGCTACTTTAAAAGGCGGAGAATTCATTGCGTCCATAGATATCAAAGACGCATATCTACACATACCAATCCTCCCCGCTCACCAAAGATTCCTAAGGTTTGCGGTAGAAGATCGCCACTTTCAATTTGTGGCCCTGCCATTTGGTGTAGCCACCGCGCCCAGAGTATTCACAAAGGTGCTAGCTCCTCTGTTAGCAAACCTAAGAACACGGGGCATTGCGGTAACAGCCTATCTAGACGATCTACTATTAATAGATCAGTCAAAGGAGGGATTGGATCACGCTGTAGACACTACAGTAGGATACCTGGAACATTTAGGATGGATTATAAACTTACAAAAATCCTCTCTCCAGGCCCAAAGAAGGATAGTGTACCTGGGCATGATCATAGATACAGCCCAAAACAGGGTATACCTGCCAGAGCCAAAGATACAGTCTCTGAAAGACCTGATCCACAAGGTCAAAGCAAACAAGAGGCCGTCTATTCGCCTTTGCATGAGACTATTGGGAAAGATGGTAGCCTCCTTCGAGGCGGTCCCTTACGCCCAGTTTCATTCGAGACTACTTCAAGGCAATATTTTAGCCTCCTGGAACAGGAAGAGCCAAGCTCTGGATATACCCATGCGCCTGTCCTCACAAGTACGCCACAGCTTCAATTGGTGGCTAGAAGCCAGGAATTTATGGAAGGGAAAGTCCTTCCTCCCAGTGGCCTGGAAGGTGGTATCTACGGGTGCCAGCCTATCGGGCTGGGGTGCAGTATTCGAGGAGGCTTCTACCCAGGGAACCTGGGCCAAGACTCAGGGGATCCTGCCCATCAATGTGCTAGAGATCCGGGCGGTATATCTAGCCCTCAAAACCTGGACATACAGGTTACAGGGCTACCCAGTTCGGGTTCAATCCGACAATGCTACGGCAGTAGCTTACATCAATCACCAAGGAGGCACCCACAGTCGGGCAGCCCAAAGAGAGGTGAACCGGATCTTGGCATGGGCAGAAGAGCATGTACCTTGCATCTCTGCAATCTTCATTCCAGGGATAGAAAACTGGCAAGCAGACTACCTGAGTCGTCAGCAGCTGCTACCAGGAGAGTGGTCTCTTCACCCAGAGATCTTTCAGGCCATATGTCTGAGATGGGGAAACCCAGATGTAGACCTGCTAGCTTCCAGGTTCAACAAGAAATTGGACAACTTTGTGTCCAGAACGAGAGATCCTCTAGCCTACGGGACAGACGCTCTAATAACTCCATGGAATCAGTTCTCACTGATCTATGCATTCCCTCCGATCCCTCTTCTACAAAGACTGCTTCGCAGGATCAAGGAGGAGGGAATACCAGTAATCCTAGTGGCCCCAAACTGGCCCAGGAGGCCTTGGTATGCCGAGATCGTAAAAATGGCGATAGGAAGGCCCTGGAAGCTTCCACTTCGACACGACCTGTTGTCACAGGGTCCAGTATTCCACCCTTCCTTACAAAGGCTAAATTTGATGGCCTGGCTGCTGAGACCCACATTTTGAAAAAGAGAGGGGTCTCTGGCCTGGTTCTTTCTACGCTCATTAATGCTAGAAAGCCAGCCTCCAGACTCATCTATCATAGAGTCTGGAAAGCATACGTTTCCTGGTGTGAATCCAGAAGTTGGAATCCTCTGAAATATGAAATAAGTAGGATTCTTGCTTTTTGCCAGTTAGGAGTGGATATGAAATTAGCCCTTAGCACCATCAAAGGGCAAATATCGGCTCTACCAGTCTTCTTTCAGAGACCATTGGCATCTCACTCCCTAGTTCGGACATTCATTCAGGGGGTACTGAGGATAAATCCTCCAGTCAGGTCTCCCTTGTGTCCATGGGATTTGAATTTGGTATTGTCAGTGTTGCAAAAGCAACCTTTTGAACCTATTCGCCATATTCCTTTAATTATATTAAGTAGGAAATTGGCCTTTCTGATTGCTATAGCTTCTGCTAGGAGAGTATCAGAGCTAGCAGCTCTTTCTTGTAAAGAGCCTTATCTAATTTGTCACAAGGACAAGATCGTACTACGACCCCATCCGGCTTTTCTGCCTAAGGTGGTGTCGGCTTTTCACTTGAATCAAGACATTGTTCTGCCTTCCTTTTTTCCAAACCCGCGGACGGCGGGGGAAAAATTATTACACTCTCTAGATCTAGTGAGAGCGGTAAGGGTGTATCTGCAAGCAACCGCTCAGATACGTAAAACAGATGTTTTGTTTATTTTACCAGATGGTCCCAAGAAGGGCCAAGCGGTATCAAAATCCACCATTTCCAGGTGGATTAGACAAGTAATTGTTCAAGCTTATGGTTTAAAGAACAGGACTCCTCCTTTTCCTGTTAAGGCGCACTCTACCAGGGCGATAAGTGCTTCATGGGCAGTGCACCACCAGGCTTCGATGGCTCAGATCTGTAAGGCTGCAACTTGGTCCTCAGTCCATACATTTTCCAAATTCTATCAAATAGATGTGAAAGGACATGAGGATTCCGCCTTCGGGCGAAGTGTGCTGCAGGCAGCAGTATAGGGCTTCTGGTCCGCAAGCGGTCGGATTGATCTGTGTCTCCCCCCCTTCATATGAGCATTGCTCTGGGACGTCCCATTATGTAATGACTAGCTCTGTGTCCCGTGGTGTACGATAAAGAAAATAGGATTTTTATAACAGCTTACCTGTAAAATCCTTTTCTTGGAGTACACCACGGGACACAGAGGTCCCACCCTTCTTATGGGAACCTTACTGCTTTGCTACAAAACTGAGGTACTTCCCTGATGGGAGGGGTTATATGGAGGGGAACTGTCTTCCATTGGTTGTGCCAGTGTCCAATCACCGCTGGTGACCCTTAACCCATTATGTAATGACTAGCTCTGTGTCCCGTGGTGTACTCCAAGAAAAGGATTTTACAGGTAAGCTGTTATAAAAATCCTATTTTTTTAATAATATTTTTTTTACAGAATGCCTGAAAAATATCAAGTACTAACAAAGCAGACCATTATCCGGGAATGAACACTAACCTTTTTTGCGAGAGTGATACGCTAATCTCATTGCGCATTAAGCCCACTTGATCCTAAAACCTCACCTCTATTTGTTCAATAAAGTTAATAGAAAAGTTGACAAACCCTGGTGGTGAGACTAATGCCGCGTACACACGACCGTTTTTAATGTCATTGAAAAAAACTGCATTTTTCTTGACGTGATTTTTCGTGTTTCCTCTCAAGCCTGCCTTGCCTACACACTATCGTGGATAAAATGTTTGAGTAAAGCGCGGTGACGTCCAACATGTACGACGGCACTATAAAGGGGAAGTTCCATTCGGATGGCGCCACCCTTCATGTTAGTAAAGTTTGTTGAGCGACGATTCACGCTTTTCAGCCTCGTGCTTTTCAGTCCGTTACAGCGTGACGAATGTGCTATCTCCATTACGAACGCTAGTTTTACCAGAACGAGCGCTCCCGTCTCATACCTGATTCTGAGCATGCGCATTTTTTTTCACGTCATTAAAGCATACACACGGCCGTTTTTCATGACGAGAAAAACGACCATGTAAAAAACGACCTGAAAAATTAGAGCATGTTCCAATTTTTTCATGCCCGTTTTTCACGTCGTGAAAAATGCTCTGAAGCCCACACACAATCATCTTTAATGACCATTTTAAAAAATTTCATTTTTCTCGTCATTAAAAACGGTCGTGTGTACGCGGCATTAGGCTCCATTCACACCTAGACAATTTGAATCATGGGTGGATATGTCTCAACTAACTTCGCACATCTAGACTTTGCAAAATTTGCCCAATTTTCTTTGCAGAACTGCGCAAGTCATTCCACAGATTTTCAGTGGGGTTTAAGCCACCTCCCCAACCATTCACAGGAATAAAAAAATAAAGTGTGTGTGTGTGTGTGTGTGTGTGTGTGTGTGTATATAGGACACCGCCACTCGTTGGTTCTTCTTTTTAAGAGCTTTGTTTGCCCATTTTTATTAAAAGAAGTTCAAAACAAAATCAAAGGTTTCCCTCACAGGGGTTTCAGCCTCCTGTCTTATACATACTGCAGTGCTGCTCAGGCCTTCTACTTCAGGCTCTCATCTGTCTCCTACAGACTATTCCCTTGCAAAGACCACCCGTTTACATAGCAGCCCCTCACGGCTCTGTTCCCCAGACTTGGGTCTCTGGCTTCCACTGTGCACACCTGCACTCTATGGCTTCTCCAGTGCACACCTGCACTCTATGGCTTCTCCAGTGCACACCTGCACTCTATGGCTTCCCCAGTGCACACCTGCACTCGGTGGAGGGAGGAGCCCAGAATGCTGCTCCTGACTCTACTATCAGGCCCACACACACCTGAACAATCAGTGTGCCGTTGAGTGTCAAAACCCGGATCCAGGACTGGGGATTTCATCCCACCAGGAACACTAAGAAATCCCCAGGCTCCAGGTCCCAAAGTGGACTTTAGTAAATCATGAGGAAACTGAAAAGCCAGTTTCCTCCCAAACAAGCAAATACCCTGGAGCCCCTCAACCTGCCTGGTTGAGAATCCTGTATTCATACACTGGTGGGGTACCACACTACCACAATATAAATATATACACACACACACATTATATATACACACAGATTATTTATTTATATATATATAATTGTTACTGGAGAAGGACAGAAATGTTCTATCCCGCTGTCGGAACACAGCACTATGTACTGCATACAATTTATATAGCGCTGACAGCCACTGCATCTATTAGTGGAGGAAACAGTTCATTTGGACCAGCTTGGTCCAAATGAACTACTGGAATTTGGGTTTAATAGACCAAAAAGGAAGCAGATGGGAGATGTTTTATTATTGTCTTTAAATACACTTTATTAATGAAATGCGTTGAGACTTTGGCACATGTTGCAGTGTGTTATCTGTTGCTACTGAGAATATATAGTACAAATTAGGAGGATTCCCTTGCACATCTTGTCACACAAACACATGGAAGTTTGCAAGAATACAAACTAGCTAAAAAAAAAAATGCCCTGTAAGATCTTTCTTATCCCAGTGGCTTGGATGAAAATGTGTTATCTGCTCGCTCTTTGATGAAAATTCCTTGTTAAGAGAAAGATTGAAATCTCCTTCAACAGTTGCTCATAAATCCCCGAGGAGAGATCTCACATCCTGACATTTAAGACATAAACCGTGCATTGGATAAAGTGTGTTGGGTAGACTTTTTTTTTATTCGCTCTGCTGCTGTAATTATACTCGCTGTTCTTTCCTTGCTAATTGTCTAGAGACTTTTCCATTGAAATACTTGTATATTGAAAGGCTTTTATTATGGATTGTGGTGACAATTGATTACTCACTTACTGTCGTCATGATTTTTTGACATGCACATTTTTTTTTATTATTATTGATTCCCCCTGCCCCCCCCCTCTTTTCACATTTACACTGTCTGTATGAAGCTACATTTCACGTTAACATTGTAGTGATGACATTATCGTTCCCATGTGTGTAGATTTGCTGGGTTACAAAAATTAATAGTACATGAAGTCAGAAAATGGATTGGTGAAGATCTTTGAAGGACCAGAAAAATGCAGACGTATGCAAAGACTTTGTCACCCCCGATTTAAAATTACACATTTGTCTAGTTAACTAGACCTCTGCAGTGCATTTGTCTGCATATAACGATTTGCTGAGCAGGGCCCTCTGATCCCTCTTGTACTGAATTGTGTTGTAACTGTCCTGTCTCCTGCCTAAGGCCTTTTCAGGGTTTACACATTTCCCAGGCTTCGCTTTTAGAGATCTCATATTCTATATCCTGTTTGGGTTTTGCACCTCTCCCTTATGGCAATTAAGTCTCACCTAAAACTTAGGCCCCTTTCACACTGGAGCGTTGCTGGCGTTAGCCTTAGCGGCGCTTTACTGCTGTTATAGCGGTCCTTTTCGACCGCTTGTGGGGGTTAATGGTGCCCGTGTTGCAGCGCTGTCGAAGCGTTTTGCAGGCGCTTCGGCAGCGCTGCCTATTTATTTCAATGGGCAGGGCATTTTGGGAGCGCTCCCGCACCATCCCAAAGATGCTGCTTGCAGGACTTTTTTTTTTCCCGTCCTGCAAGCGCAGTGCCCCAGTGTGAAAGCACTCGGGCTTTCACACTGGGGTGGCTTGAGAGGCGATTTTCAAGCGCTAAAAAGCCCCAAGAGAAAAGGGGTCTTGGAGTTGGTGCTCTTGAGTCTGGGGAACAGACAAGTCATGTTTGTAAAATCGAGTAATAACATAATCGGTAATAATAATCGGTGTATAAAACTATACCCTTTTTTACATTTGCATCACTTTTCCAGTTTCTTAGGATGATGAGTCTAGCAGCATAAAGTATATGCATAGTCAGGATTCTAAAAGTGACAGGTATTTTTGCCTACATTGATACTTGGTAAAGCTAGGTTAGGGTCCGGTTTTTGTACAGAGCCATTAGTGGGGGAAATAAGTCTGAAAAATATAATTCTAGAAGCGTTTTAGATTTGGACACTTTCACAACGCATGATATAACTAACGTACCTTAAATAAAGAAGGGGGAGGGGAAGCACTCACATTGCCACATCCGTAATATTGTGATAAACAAAAATTCAATTGCTCAGGAGGAGCAAAGCAAAAATTTGGACTTTAGAGGCAACACACAAATGGAATGAAAAAAATGCTTTAATATCAAAAATACAATGTTCACAAATAGAATTTAAAAACCATACAGTGTATAAATAGTATACTGTTCATACACTGTATGGTTTTTAATTCTATTTGTGAACATTGTATTTTTGATATTAAAGCATTTTTTTTCATTCCATTTGTGTGTTGCCTCTAAAGTCTTTTTGCTTTACTAACGTACCTTCTTGTGAGTAATCTCGCCAATATAAATTATTGGCCAATGGTGAAAATTTGGCTATGGGGGAAAGGGGTCAAATACCATCTATAACACTATCTTTTGCAAAATGTCCCAGTAAGTGACATTTTTGGTAAATTTGAAGTTACTATGGATGTCTGTTTGCCATTTAGAGTCAGTAAAATGACTGTGGAGATCTGTTTCCCACTTAAGCATAGATGTGGTTTTCTCAAAAATAAGTTTGGAGCTGAGGAGGGTATAGAATAAGGAGATGCCTTTTAGAATTGGGAATTGCTTCTGTCCAGAAGGTCCACGCCCCTGTGGGTATATTTAATGTTTGGCACTTCACAGGATTGAAAATAAGAGGTTATTTGGTTGTAGGTGACACATTTTTCACTTGGAATGTTATATATTTGAGCAACTTGTGCAAACGGCAAGAATTGTCTGACAATTATGTTGGAGCAGGAGTTCCATTTCTTGAGAGATGGAATGGATGGGGATTACTGATGCGAGTCGGGGGAGAGGGAGCAGGAGGGTCAGACTTGAGGGTATCTGTTTAGTGTTTTGTATGAGGTTTCTCAAGGCCCAGATGATGGCTATTATTGTGGGATGCCTGTGTTTTTGAGACGGTTTTGATAAAGGGAGCTAGTCAAAAGCATTGAGTTAAGACTGCCTTTCACTACAAAGGCTTGTTCTATTAAAGAGCAAAATTTAAATGGAAAAGGGGCATATTCAGTGTAGTTTTTAAATACAACTATTATAGGTATTTGAATAAGACTTTATTATGGCCACTTGTAATCCTCATGCACAGCAGAACGAACAGTGATGGAGCACAGGGTTGATCTCCGCAATGTGGTAATCCTTACTTCCAGTCCGAGCACCAGTTAGTTATTTCTTATAAAGGGTAAAAAACTGCGCTGATAAAATTAAAATAAAATTAAATTAAACGGATGAACCAGTCCAAAAGCAGCAATTAAATGTGAGATGTAGCACAAGTAAAATTGGAAAAGAAAAATAAAATAAAAAGTTCCCCATTTATAATGTTGGCTATGAGGAAACGCGTCTGAGCAGGTACGTGCTGACGTCACCACGCCATCTCGTTGAGGAGGACGGGAGCTTTGTATTGTAGCCGGCCGGCTTCATAATTTTATGCAAGATTTTATCTTCGGTTTGTAATTGCAACTTTTTATTAATCATTAAAACCAAGTTTAGATGATATTACGCTATGGTCTATTGTATCCTCTCTTTGGGCTGATATAAATCAATACCCACGGGACATACGAAGTACATGGTTGTCTGCCTGTAGTTTCTCTCCACTCATCCACTAGTTCCATGCCTGTTTCCAGCTGAGGATTTATTGGCCTAGAGATATCTGCATTTCTTGGCTTGTTATCTGGTAAGAAGGCTCTCTGTGTGGTGGCGGTGCACTTGATTGTGATTCATCCACTGGGTGTTTTGTGTCTACGCATTTTTGGGTTTTAACATTGTAAGTGCAATTGTATATACTGTACATCAATTCACATTGACAATATTACGCTATGGTATATATATTTATCCTTTCTGGGTTGATAATTAATCACCATCTGTGGAGTCAACGTTAACCTGTGCTAGGAGGCTTGCGAGATCAATCAACAACTATATCGCAGTTCTGTGTCTTCTTGCAAAATAAAAGGCCTGGGCTGGGTTAAAGCTATCTGCTTACTTGGCTTACTATCTGGTAAGCATGTTTTCTACAAGGTGACGGTGCACTTTCCTGTGATTTGGTTACTGGGTGTTTACATCGACCATACCTCCATCTGTGAAAACACTGGATTAATTACATATATTACATATTAGTTATTTCTTATGTATTAAAGAAAGGTGTGTTTACATAAGAATCTGTCCTATCAAGAATTGCAGATCCTTAGTAAGGCAGCGAATAGAGGAGTCCTTTTTTTCCGTTCAACCAGCGTTCAACATGTGATGTGGATGGGGGAATTTCTTCTCCAGTAGCTATTGAATTCTGACAGTGCAGAGACTTTCCCGTCGTCAGAATACACGGATTAGCGCTGCCAGCTATTGCCAGTAGCGCTAATAGAACAGCAAAAATCTGACAGGACAACTGTGCAGAAGTAGATTGGTAGACTTCCCATACATGGGTAGAAATTTGGCTGGTACTTGCTGAACTGACTGTATTTCGATCCATATATAGCTGGTTTAAGTAAAACCATGTACACTTGCACTTGTAGTTAATTGGTTTATTTAGTGTTTTGCTTGGAGTTCAGCTTTAAGAGCTTCAGCGCAAAAGAAAATCTATTTCACCCTGCCAAGGGCATGTCAGCTTGGCTTTCAAAGCACAATTCAATTAAAGAAAAGGTCCATTCTAGTTAACCTATTGCTTGATTTTAAATGCTTCAAATGTTACCTTATGTTATTGTTCATTCTGGAAAGGTTTTTTTTTAGCAGTTCTTTTCTCCTTGATTCTCATTGTTTCACTCTTTCTTCTTTTGGCAATATAGTACTTTTCTTGTATTTACTATCCTTGTTCTAGCTGGAAAGTCAAATTATCCAATCTATTTTGAATAGTGACAATGCACTTTGTATTGGGACACCTAGATCCCTTTATATTTGGGTTCCCTTTGCAGGTTTTCATTTCCAGTTTAGTAAAATCATGGTTACTGGGTGAGTACATTAGAGGAGATCTATCTAACGGAACCCTCTCAGATAACAGTAAAAATTCTCACCACTCTGTCATAACTAAAACTAGAGATTTGGTTAGACATACACTTTATATGACGTGAGCATTTATCTGTTTTGGTGTATAAGTTTAATGATTGGCAGTGTGACAAAGCAGGTGAGATATCTTGATTTTGTGGTTTATACATGTGGGGATTGAGAAAATGTCAACATGTATATACTGTGCTATGGGTAAGCATCATGTCTTGATGTGAAACGCATTAGCCTTGTTCCCTGCATGTTCACTTCTTTGATTGCTTTTGATGGATTTTGAATATTTTTGGATTTCTATTTATTTTTGAAAATAAACGTTTGAACAGAGTGCGGCAGTCCAGGAAACTTTCTTTCTCAATGTATATGCTGAAGGCTGTTAAAGAATGACACAGCAATGGAAGGATTCCTGGACCAAAGGATGAGTCCAAATGTATACATTTTTTTTACATTAAATGATCCATTGATGATCGCTTTTTTTTTTTTTGTTTTCCTGTAACCTGCTAGGTACCCAGGTGGGTAGCCCTGTCTGTCATGAGCAGCCTAACCTGATCCAATGTCCTCTCTCCAGATGTTTTTGTCCTTTTCAGTACTTTCCTCAAATCAAAGTCCTAGCACCTCTTGGATGTTTTTTTTTTTTCATTGATGAATGACGCAGTGTCACAGGAAAGCCTTCCACTTACCTTTGTATTACCTTTACCGGTGCATTTTTATGCTGGCCCCAAATACTGCCAAATCTCCCCCCATGAGCAAGGCCAGATAAGCAAGGATAACATTCCATAGTGTCTGATGCTGATCCTGATGCTGGTGAGTTGTTGCCAGTGTCGGAATTGCTAGTCTGGCATCGGAGTAGAATATCATATTGTGGTGTATACCTGTGGAGGTTTTGGCAGTGTGACTAAGCAGATACTTCTATCCACTTGTATCAGCACACACTATCATATTTATATATTCTATGTCTGAATTTTCTAGCTTCGTCGTTGAAATCCAAATGTATTGTGTGAATCGTACTGTGACTCATACAAATAAGTATTTAGTCTATACATGGCTTGGTTAGGACTAAAATAATAATTGCAATATGATTCATGGACATCCTAAAATATGTGAATAAAATATAATTCTCAAAAAAAACAAACATTTGACAACAGATTATAGAAACTAACCAAAGGTTTTTCATTGCTGAATAGTACTTGATTATTCATTATGTAGCACAGAATGCAGCCATGAAATAGGCTCTCACTAGCCTTAATGATGACTATTTTCATTTCTTGCATTGAACAGAAAAATATTAAAATGGAGTTTACTGTAGAAACCATCGGGGGGCAATTTCTGAAGATGCAAATATTACTCTGCCATTAATGACTTGATGACAGTCTTAAGCATGGACAATATGCTGTTTTGCCTTTTTTGTTTTTTTACTATTAACCATAGCTTGAAAGGAGTCTTAAGTTCTAGAATGTGTTTAATCTACCATAAAAAATGAGAATATAACAATTATTTACAGCCTATTGAACAGAAGCCCTTTTACTCTGCATTCATGTGAAATTACTTTCGGTATACAGGATATGGGGAAAAAAATGGTTCATACATGCCAATATCTTGGAAGTGACAGACATCTAAGTTCCAAGTAGATTTGATGTTTCACATATATGAAATGGCTTTGACCACTTATAAGTGGGGGCAAATACACTTTCTCAGACTTCGTAAAATCATCCATGAAGCAACGTGCTCAATGCTTAGTGCAATACCTTTAGCAACTAGTCATAATCTAGTCTGTACTAGTGGTACTCTGTGTTTGAATTCATTACACTGTGTTCTCCCAAGTTGCTGTGAGATATAACACAGTGCTTTTGCCATGTCAATTGTCCCTTTCTATGTTGTACAGTAATTGGCTGAACCTGCCTTTTCCTGTCTTCCCCTCTGTAAACTGACCAAGTTTATCATGGCTGCTGATCTCTGATAATGTGGTCAGTTTATGTGCCTCTGTCATCCATCTAGCTCCTCGTTGTCTATTCCCTGCAGTTGCTCCAGTGCTTGTAAAGAAACCATATATTAATTACTTTTATCCTCTTCTGTTTGAGGTCCCTGGTCAGTACAGTGTGTATGTGTTCACCTAAAAATTATAATGCTAAACACTTTCTTTGCAGAACCCTGCTATGCAGACTGGTGACCTCCCTCTGCTAGCTTGCGTTCATCAGAGGGGAATCTCAGCCCCCCCCCCACTGTGCTCTCTTAGATCGGGAAAGAAAGCAGAGGGATGTTGCAGGACGTACAGCAGGACTCGGCAAAGAAGGTATTTAGCATTACATTTTTAGGAAAACGCACACATTGTACTGAACAGGGATCTTAAACGGACAGGATCAAAGTAATTAATACATGTGACTTTACAACCACTTTAAAGTTTAAGTTCACCTTTGGAGAAAAAATGCAGAAAAGGACATTTACTATTTTTTAAATGACGTTTACTACTGTGCGTTTACCAATTTTTAATACCAAACATGATCACCCCAAAACTAATTGATGAAAAAGTCTTGGGCTTAGTGCATCTCTAGTGTACTTTGTCTCACTGTACCTCTCAGCAGCTTGAATGCCCCCCTCTCTCCAGAGATCCTTAGTCCCCCATCTTCCATGATATTTCAGTTGCATATCTCTTCTCTTCTTTTGCTTCAGCAGATATATCACTCAGCCTGCTGCATTATTTGCAATGTAATGTTCATAATCCACCTGAAAGAGTGGGACCCCCAATAATGGCAATAGCAGCTGGATAGATGTGATGATTAGGTACAGTGAAGAGTTAATTTCCCAGGAAATAAGTCCTTTTCAGTAATGCACCCTGAGATGGAGTAGTCATTTTAATAAGGGCCTTTAGGATATGCATTCCAGCAACTTATCAAACTTCATCTTCCAATGTTTTTATATGTCATTACTGGCCTAAAAGCACCTCTTATTGATATGGTGTAATCTAATCATATATTTATATCTCTTTGACTGCTTGTGCCATTGATCTGCATTATAAGGGGTTTTAGCTTTCCTCACTTGCTGCAGTTTTCTGTCTGCCGTCCTTCTGCCCTTGCCATACTACTTTGCAACACAATGGAAGTGATTTCATTTTTCTTCATTGCACGGTTTCATTACCTCCTCTTGTCACAGCAGGGTGTGCTGTGCTTTCAGTTTTTCTGTGGCCGACGATGGCCATGAATTGCAATAATTTGCCAACACAAGTGATTTTTATGCCATTATCGGTTTAAAAAAAAAAAAAAAAAAAAAGATTGAGAAAGAATGATGTGAAATGGGAAAAAACAATGTGCCGTGTTCTACCTTGTATTTGTGGTGTTCTCTGTGCTCAGCATATTGGTGGCATTTTAAAAACACTTGACAGTAAACTATATACGTATGTTCAATATGTGGTCTTTGTTATGCAAAGTTAGTGAATGTGGAGCTTTCAGTATTATGCTGTGTGTAATTGAAAAATCCTTTCTGAGTATATGCATGCAGTGAAAGCCTTTCATTCCCTGTCAAGTCAGTTTGTGTCCAAGATTCCAGTACAAGGTAATGAAATTATTATATTGGTATGTGTAAGAAGCATTGTTATGCTGCTGATGTATAGAAAGAAAAAGAAAAACTGTGAAAATAGCATTGTTCCTGGCAGCATTATTCTTCTACTATTTTGGTGCTCTGGGTTACCCAACATCACTTCGTACACTGTGGGGATGATTTATGACAACAACTGAAGTAAGAGTTCGGATGTTTTATGAAGACTGGAGCAGAAAGTTTGGTTGCTGTGGGAAAACACTGACACTTTTTTTTTTGGTTTCCTACACTACATCATGCTGTGTTTTGATAAAAAATATCCCAAAATCACAGTGGATGAGATGAGGTCACTTGACACATTCCTTATTAAAATGCTAGTCAAGTGGCTGAACTAACAACTTGAGTACTTTTTTTATAGTCAGAGCTTGAAAAAAATATGAAAATTCAGAACTGTTCACTTCATTGTTTCAAAAATTGGGTGCTTGCTAAGTGTCACGTACCTGGTAGGAGTCTGATATGACGAGGTCGGCCTCCCTTGTATCTCCTACCCAAGCCCCACTGAAGGTGGAACAGATGGTGGCTAGGGTCAGGAGGAACACGAGTTCCAGGGAATGTTGCTTGTAGAACCTGCGGTGGAAGTAGTAGGCTCGGTGGAAACAGCAGGACAGCAGGTGAAGAGCTGCGGTGGAAGTTAAGGAGGAACTCCAACCAGTTTGCAGGTTCAGGCTTGGTGGCTTGTCAGTACTTCCTATGGTCAGGAGACAGGATAGCACTGGACACAGGAAAGCTGAGACCATAGAGAGCCAGCGCAGGTTTCCAGTGGCAGTGTCAGACCTGGGCGGATGATAGAAGCGGAGTCGTGGAGATAGCCGGGTTCGGTAACAGGCGGGCTGCAGAGTACAAGGCATAAGCAGGAGGAAGGTCAGATGCAGGCCGGAGTCGGGTACCAGTAATCAAGCAATCAGAGTCCAGAAGCAGAGTCAGAGGAAGCCAGGATCAGTAACTGGTATCAAGCAGGTATAGCAGGGTTCAGAGGAACAGGACACAGCTGAAGACCAGTCAGCACTTGTGGAAGGTCAGAGCACCCTTTAAATAGGCCGTCTGGCGCCAACTGGCATTAGGGACGCGCTCCTGCGCGTGCACACTTTTCATTGCGCATGCACATTGGCGCACGCATATGCGCCATTTGTGAATCAGCAGTTCTCTTACACTAAGGGTCAATATGAAAACCAGGCTTTTAGAATTTCCTGAAATAGGCGAGCAATTTCAGCCTTCTGTTGCTTGTCGATTGGGTTTTCCTTTACTTGGCGGCTGCCCCAAGTACTCCTACTGTGGCAGGAAGGCCGCAGTGTGCTGGATCACATATCTGGTATGGGATCAGCGCTTCCGAGTAAGGTGCACATGCTCGCCGCGATGCTGTGCTGTGATTTTGTTAAAGCACAAGCTGGTCAGTGGGTCCTGGCCAATGATTGATTGCCTGGTCCCGCTGATTGAGTCTGTCATAAATGGAAGAGAGCTCTGTGTTCGTAAACACAGAGCTCTGTATACTGACAGGCAATCTTGCTGTTTTTTATTCCCTGCAAAGCAGGGAAAAACCCCAACATGATCGCTTAGTAAAAGCAGCACATATTACACATGGTTAGGCACACAGTTAATCCATTGATCGCCTCTAGATCTAGATGTTGACCCCTTCCCAGCTAGTGTCATTCGTTCAGTGCCGTGTATAGTTTTAGCATGGATCACTGTATTAGTGTCACTATGGATGTCAGTGTCCGTGTACCCCCCTGCCAGTGTCAGCCCGCCACACTATCGCAGTCCCACTATAAGTCGCTGATCACCACCATTACTATATAAAATAAAATAAAATAAAAATCCTGTGCGTGCGTGCGTGCGTGCGTGTGTGTATGTAATATTTTCTGCCTTGTCTTTGGTAAAAAAATGTATCCCAATATGTGTATATTATTTGGTTTGTGTAAAAGTTATAGCGCCTACAAAACTATGGTGTGTGTGTGTGTGTGTGTATATGTATGTGTGTGTGTGTATATATATATATATATATATATATATATATATATATATATATATATACATACATACATACATACATACATACATACATACATACATACATACATACATACATGTATAACTCAACTATGAGAGACAAAATGTGGAAACAAATCCAGACAATCACATTGTCTGATTTGGAAATACTTATTTTTCCACCATAACGTGCAAAAATTTTTATTTGGTCACCTACAAACAAGCAAGATTTCTGGCTTTTACAGACCTGTATCTTCTTCTTTAAGAGGCTCCTCTGTCCTCCACTCATTACCTCTATTAATGGCACCTGTTTGAACTTGTTATCAGTATAAGACACCTGTCCACAACCTCAAACAGTCATACTCCAAACTCCACTATGGTGAAGACCAAAGAGCTGTCGAAGGACACCAGCAACAAAATTGTAGACCTGCACCAGGCTGGGAAGATTGAATCTGCAATAGGCAAGCAGCTTGGTGTGAATAAATCAACTGTGGGAGCAATAATTAGAAAATGGAAGACATACAAGACCACTGATGATCTCCCTCGATCTGGGGCTACACGCAAGATCTCACCCCGTGGGGTCAAAATGATCACAAGAACGGTGAGCAAAAATCCCAGAACCACACGGAGGGACCTTGTGAATGACCTGCAGAGAGCTGGGTCCAACGTAACAAAGGCTACCATCAGTAACACACCACGCCGCCAGGGACTCAGATCCTGCAGTGCCAGACGTGTCCCCCTGCTTAAGCCAGTACATGTCCGGGCCCTTCTGAGGTTTTCTAGAGAGCATTTGGATGATCCAGAAGAGGATTGGGAGAATGTCATATGGTCAGATGAAACCAAAGTAGAACTGTTTGGTAGAAACACAACTTGTCATGTTTGGAGGAGAGAGAATGCTGAGTTGCAACCAAAGAACACCATATCTACTGTGAAGCATGGGGGTGGCAACATCATGCTTTGGGGCTGTTTCTCTGCAAAGGGAACAGGACGACTTATCTGTGTACATGAAAGAATGAATGGGGCCATGTATCGTGAGATTTTGAGTGCAAACCTCCTCCCATCAGCAAGGGCATTGAAGATGAAACGTGGCTGGGTCTTTCAGAATGATAATGTCTCCAGATCTCAACCCCATAGAAAACCTTTGGAGAGCGTTGAAAGTCTGTGTTGCCCAGCGACAGCCCCAAAACATCACTGCTCTAGAGGAGATCTGCATGGAGGAATGGGCCAACATACCAGCAACAGTGTGTGACAACCTTGTGAAGACTTACAGAAAACGTTTGACCTCTGTCATTGCCAACAAAGGATATATAACAAAGTATTGAGATGAACTTTTGATATTAACCAAATACTTATTTTTCACCATATTTTGCAAATAAATTCTTGTCTCCACATTTTGTCTCTCATAGTTGAGGTATACCTATGATGACAATTACAGGCTTCATCTTTTTAAGTGGGAGAACTTGCACAATTGATGGCTGACTAAATACTTTTTTGCCCCACTGTGTGTGTGTGTGTGTGTGTGTGTGTGTGTAATATAAATATATATATATATTATACCATAGTTTTGTAGACACTATAACTTTTACACAAACCAAATAATATACACTTATTTGGATACATATTTTACCAATGACATATAGCGGAATACATTTTGGCCTAAATTCATAAGGAAATTTGATGTTTCTCTTTTCGTCATGGACGGACACAGCTCCTTCGATCTTGACTGTTGGGTATGTTCCGTCTATTAGGAGAGGACTAGGCAGAACATGTTAGATATGCATACATGTTATTTAAACAGAGTTGAAACAGCCCTGCCCAGGGGGCAGTCCCTCTGAACATAACCCTCCACCCTGCAGCCAGCAGCCTCAGTTTTTTTTCTGCCTAGTAGAGGAGACAGACCTGGCTCCCTTTGGGCCCAGAGTCCTGAAGAAATTTTTTCCTTTTTATTATTTATTTTTTATTTATTTTTTAATCTTCTATCAACTGCCGGCTGGGCATGACAGGCAGGATAATATAGATCCTTGTAGTTCCCCCAGTCCGGCCATCAAGCGTGAGCAGACCTTAGCTACGTGCGGGTTGGGCCACGACATACCCCATGGCTCCAGGGGTGGCCGGTGAGCTATGCTCCAGGGTTCACATATGACCGAGCGGCTTGCTGTCTCAGTCACAGTGAACCCGACCGACAGCTACTCCGTGCTGCTCGGTTGTAGGTCTGTCAGGAACGCATCAACAGGTCCTCGCAGGACGGGCAAGTACAGTTCCTCCTGCTTCGGTGGGATGGAACAGCTGGGCATTCCTAAGAGGATCGTTAGGGGTTCTCCTGCCCTCCCTTCTCTCCCTCTGTCACCCCTTTTTTCCTCCTCCCCTTGCGGGGCTCGCTGCGACCGGGGAATGCCTTGGGGGCCTCCAAGTGTCGGCGGGGGGCTGTGGGGATGTCCAGGTCCGCTCTCTGTGTGGGGGGTGTAATTTGTTGGAAGCCTCCGTGCCTGGCCTTCTCGTCCACCTCGCTTGCTGGGCGCCATTTTTTGAAGCACTGGCGCCATTTTTTTGGGGCCCGTGCTTTGCATTGTAATTTCCATTGGCGGCCATTTTGCCGTGGCCGCGCTAGGATGGATTGCGTACGGCCATTTTCTTGTGGTCTGCGCGCTTTCTCTGAGGCACTTGGCGGCCGTTTTGGAGTGGGTTTTGGCCTCTAGTGTCCGCTGGCTTCCTGTACAGCGTGAACAACGCAATTTACCTCACAGTTCCTCCAGGCACACGCGGTGTGCCGATAGAGAGCGGGCAGCGGCTCTGAGCGGTCTCTGGCTAGGCGGTGAGTCCCCTGGATATTCCCCCACCTCGGTCAGTGCAGCAAGGAGGGTGGACTGTCATTTTTGTCAGGTATCTTGGCTGGGTCCCTAAGGGCTGTCAGTGGGCAACATGGAGTCAGACGCTTGCGTTTTTTCCCCAGACATTCCAGAGGCAGCAACCGGTGCCCCTGCACCTGCTATTCCCCTGGACGCTTTGTCGGCAGTCCTGGAGTCATTTGTTGCCAGGGTGGAAGCGGCGTGTGAGTGTAAAGGGGGTACTAAGCACACTTTTCACACGCCATCACCTGGGGAATGTTCTGACTCAGACTCGGGCCTGGCTGCGGCTGAGGACCCCGGTTCTGGTGTGTCAGAAGATGCGGACCAGGACCTTCCCTGTGAGGAGGACCCCTCGTCTGGGTCAGCTCAGGACAGGGCACTTGTCCATGCACTTATCACTGCTGTGAGGGACACCCTCAAGCTGGAAGATACAGCTGGGACTTCCACAGCAGGGTCTGTCCCTATTGGGTCACACAAACCGAACCACTCTGCTATAGTTTTTCCTTATGTTTATTTCTTTGACAAGTTCATAGATAAAGAATGGGAACGGCCGCAGAGGCCCTTTGCGGTCCCTCAGCGCATGACGGTCTGTTGCCCTTTTGAAGAGAGCCTTTTGAAGAAATGGGCTTCTTCTCCGGTTGTTGATCCCCCGGTCTCTCGGTTGAATAAAGTAACAACTATCCCAGTGGAGGGGACTCCTTCTTTTAAGGACCCTACGGATATGTTCACCATGCTGGGGTCAGCATTGCAGCCTATATTGTCAGCTACCTTTTAGTGTCCCAGACACTCACGGAGTGGGCAAAAATTTTGCACCAGACTGTGGAGGAGCACCAGCTTTCTCCAGTATGCGTGTCACTGGCTGAACAGTTGGTACAAGGACTTGTGTACGTCTGTGATGCTACCCTGGATGCAGCCCCTTTGATTTCCAGAGCCTCAGCATCTGCGGTGGTACTGCGCCACCTAATATGGCTAAAATGCTGGTCCGCTGACCAAGCTTCTATGAAAACTCTGGCAGAGTTGCCTTTCAAGGGTGGGAGGCTTTTTGGTGCCTCACTGGACGACATCATTAAGGATGTCACTGGAGGTAAGAGCACACTTCTCCCTCAGTCCACTAAAGGGAAGGAGCCACGCCGTAAGCCGGGGCCCTCATTTCCCACACAGAAGCAGTATTTTCATCAGTCAGGACCTGCCGGCAGACCCTCCTGTGCGGACAAAGGTCCAGCTGTGGGACAGAAGCGTCCCTGGGTGCGTAAGCCTGCCAAGCCAACAAACAAACCAGCTACCACATGAAGTTTGGCCCCTGCCCGACTTCAGGGTGGGGGGACGGCTTTGCGGGTTTGCAGCTCGGTGGCCCTCCCTGCTCTCTTACCAGTGGGTCTCTGAGGTGTTCACCTCGGGGTACAAGATAGAGTTCCTTTCTTGTCCACCAAAGAGATTTTTTCCTTCAAATCTGCCTCTCCTTCCGGGTCGTCGGGCTGCCCTCCAGGGGGCAGTGCACGACTTATTGAGGTGCGGGGTGATCATACCCGTACCACCACAGGACAGGTTTCAGGGTTTTTACTTGAATCTGTTTGTGGTCTCAAAGAAGGACGGAGATCGTCCAATCTTGGACCTCAAGGCCCTCAATGCCTTCATAAGGGTTAAAAAATTCCAGATGGAATCGATTCGTTCGGTGGTAGCTGCACTTCATCCAGGGGACTTCCTGGCATCCTTGGATATCAAGGACACATACTTACATGTCCCTATCTGCGTCGGGCATCAGAGGTTCCTGCGCTTTGCGATCGGCGAAGACCACTATCCGTTTGTGGCTCTTCCCTTTGGCCTAGCACCAAGAGTTTTCACCAAGGTGCTCACCCCGATTCTAGCTTTGCTGAGACAGCGCAGCATTGCTATCGTAGGCTACTTGGATGACTTTCTTCTGAGAGCTGCTTCAAGCTCAGAATTAAAGGAGGACGTGTCTATAGCCAGTCAGACCCTCCGGGAGTTTGGTTGGATACTGAACCTCCAGAAGTCGGTGTTAGTACCGACCCAGTGTCTAGAGTACCGAGGAGTCCAGAGTCTTTCTTCCCTTAGATAAGTTGCAGACACTCCAATTGACAGTCAGGTTGTTCACATCCCGCAAGTGGTCGTCTCTCCGTTTCTGCATGCGAGTTTTGGGCCTCATGGTAGTACCGTATGCCCAATTTCACACTTGGGTCTTGCAGAAGGAGATTCTCTCCAAATGGAACAAATCTCTGTTGTCTCTGGATCGTCCGATTCAGTTAAGTCACCTTGTCAGGTCTTCTCTGAGTTGGTGGCCGAGATCCCCGGCTCTTCGGTCCCGGAAGTCCTTCCTCCCTTTTCATTGGACGGTGATCACGACGGACGCCAGCCTGACCGGTTGGGGGGGAGTCTGGGGGGTTCAGGCGGCTCAGGGCCGCTGGTCCCAGACCGAATCCCGATCAGTGTTCTGGAACTCCGGGCGATCAGGCTGTTCCTCTCCAAGTGGTCTCGGAGACTGCAGGGGCGTCCAGTCAGGATTCAGTCAGAATACGCCATGGCTGTGGCATACGTCAACCATCAAGGAGGAACAAGAAGTTCAGCTTCAGTGTCGGAAGTAGCTCACATCCTATGGTGGGTGGAAAGGAGTGTGCCGGCCCTATCGGCAGTTTACATTCCAGGCGTGGAAAACTGGCAGGCGGACTATCTGAGTCGACAAGATGCTGGACCGCGGGGAATGGTTGTTAAATCTGGAGGTTTTTCAACTCCTTTGCCGGAGATGGGGCACGCCGGATGTGGATCTACTGGCCTCTCGACTCAATTGCAAGGTGTCGAGGTTCGTGGCCAGGTCCAGAGATCCCTGGGCAGACGCGTTGGTGGCCCCGTGGGGTCAGTATCGGCTAATTTATGCATTTCTCCCACTGAAGTTGCTTCTTCGTCTACTCCGCATGGTAGAGACCGAGGGAATTCCGGTGATTCTGCTCGCCCCAGATTGGCCCAGGCGTCCCTGGTACGCCGAACTTGTGCGGCTGGTGGCGGACGTGCCCTGGCGACTACCAATGAGGGAGGACCTTCTCTCGCAAGGTCCCATTCTTCATTCTGCTCTACAGTCGCTGGCTTTAACGTAAGGTTTTGAGGGACCGGGCCTGTCGGATTCGGTCATTTCAACTATGTTGAGAGCACGAAAATCTTCTTCTAGGAATATCTACCATCGCACATGAAGAGCCTACATCTGTGTGAGGAGATGGAATGGCGTCCACGGACTTATTCGGTTTCCAGGATCCTGCTGTTTTTACAGCGCGGAGTAGATCAGAAACTTGCCTTAAGCACCATTAAGGGGCAGATTTCAGCCATAGCGGTTTTCTTTCAGCGACCCCTGGCGGCTCATTCACTAGTAAGTACGTTTGTGCAAGAGGTTCGACATGTGGCTCCTCCGGTGCGCCCACCACTACCTCCGTGGGATTTGAATCTGGTGCTCTTGTCGCTTCAGAAACCTCCTTTTGAGGACATTAGGGAAATTCCTCTTTTGACACTCTCTCTCAGAAGGTGGCCTTCCTGGTAGCTATCACATCCGTTAGGAGGGTTTCTGAATTGGCGGCCTTGTCTTGCAAGTCCCTGTATTTGGTCCTCCATAAGGACAAAGCGGTGCTACGCCCGCAGCCTTCTTTTCTTCCAAAAGTGGTTTCGGCCTTTCACCTGAATGAGGACATTGTGCTTCCATCCTTGTGTCCTCGGCCATCGCATGCCAAGGAGGTTTCGTTGCATTCCTTGGATGTGGTACGTGCCCTGCGGGTGTACCTGTCTGCCACGGCTCCGTTCCGGAGGTACGACTCACTGTTTGTGTTGGTGTCTGGTCCATAGAAGGGCCTGGCGTTCTCGTCGGCCACCATTTCTCGATGGATCAGGCAGACTGTCATTCAGGCCTATGCCCTTAAAGGGTGGGCGCCTCCCTTTCCCGTTACGGCGCATTCGACCAGGGCTATTGGTGCCTCTTGGGCTTTCCGACATCAAGCGTCTGTATCTCAAGTGTGTAAGGCGGCGACCTGGTCGACCGTTAACACCTTTTCAAAAATTTACAAGGTTGATGTGAGTGCATCTTCGGATGCTAGCTTCGGCCGCAAAGTTTTGCAGGCGGCTGTTTGAGGTTGCAACTCCTCCAATGAGGAGCTTTGCCTGTTTGGGGTGAAACTGGTTTCTTTTGATTGCTGTGCCCACCCCTTGTTTTTTTACACTGCGTTGGGACGTCCCAACAGGTCAAGATTGAAGGAGCTGTGTCCGTCCATGGCCGAAAAGAGAAAATAGGATTTTTTGTGCTAACCGTAAAATCATTTTTCTCAGTCGTCCATGGACAGACACAGCACCCACCCCTCCTTTTTTTTTGGTTTGTACTGCTCTTCTACGAACTGAGGCTGCTGGCTGCAGGGTGGAGGGTTATGTTCAGAGGGACTGCCCCCTGGGCGGGGCTGTTTCAACTCTGTTTAAATAACGTGTATGCATATCTAACAGGTTCTGCCTAGTCTTCTCCTAATAGACGGAACATACCCAACAGTCAATATTGAAGCAGCTGTGTCCGTCCATAGAAGACAGAGAAGGATTTTACGGTGAGTACAAAAAATCCTATTTTTAATTTTTTTTTATTGGATATGTTTTACAGCAGAATTTTTGGTGTTTTTTCGTTTATATAATAAAAAATAAACACATTGGTGATCAAATACCACCAAAAGATAGCTCTATTTGTGTGAAAAAAAATTATATAAATTTAATTTGAGTGCATGATCGTGCAATTGTCAGTTAAAGTAGCGCAGTGCCAAATACCAAAAAATGGCTGGTCATAAAGGGGGTAAATACTTCCGGAGGGCAAGTGGTTATAGCACACCCATATTTAAGTAACAGTTCCCAGCTTCACGCCGGACAGAATGCTATGGGCTCACTCCAACAGCTGGTCATATGGCCATTCCCGACAATCTGGCCTTTTAGGGTGCATTCACACTATGGCCAGTTAAACTGAATTGTGCTCCCCCACTGGTCTGCACTACAAGGAACTGCTCTCGGGCACACTCCCCTGTAAAGCTGGCCACACATTATAAAATTTTCTTGTACAATTTTCCTTTAGATTTGCCCAAGCCATATAATATGAGGTCAAAACAAAATACTTTAAATTTGTGTGCAATCAGGCAGGCCCTTGCACTACATAGTTGAAGGTAAAGCTAGCGGTAATTGAACAAAAAAAAAATGTATAATGTGTAGCCAGCTTTAACCAAACTAGTGATCAACACACAGCCCTCTCTGGAGAGAACTGTGCTTTGGCAGGGTTTGCCCTCACACTAGACAGGGCCACAAGCGAACCACACCTGGGACCAACTGTTCCAAGTTGTCCCACGCACAGTTCGAAGCACTAAAAAATATATATATTCTGCGCTTACCCAAACTGTGTGTAACAAATAAAATGTGATATGAACGGTGCTGCTACTTATGTAAGCCTGAACATACGACTAATATATATATATATATGTTATGTTATGTATGTATGTGTGTATATATCTATATATATATATATCTATATATATATATATATATATATATATATATATATATATATATATATATATATAGATATATATATAGATATATATAATTTATGTGTGTGTGTGTGTGTGTGTGTGTGTGTGTGTATATATATATATATATATATATATATATATATATATATATATATATATATATATATATATATATATATATATATATATATATATTATGCGTGCAACCTTATTATATATCTAAAAATTATATTAATTATCAAACAATAAAGGTGAAAAAATTCAGGGTGAAAACCAATCTAGGCTTATCCAGTCCACCGTAAAAATGGAAAAGAAAAAAAGTTCAATAATTTGTGCTCAGTTGATGAAGAGTGATTCACATAAAAGGTGCTTCAGCAAATTGCCTTCCCCACATAAACACATGCCACTCACCAGAAGGATTGGATCTCAGATTATAGAGATCAAACTTGCTCCTACAGGTTCCATTCACCAGAGATATTCCACTCATCAGCTCCTTTAAGGGCGTTCCCTCTGTGTAAGGTTACTGCTCCACTTATTACCATGTATCTCATGTGTCCACTGGATCCATATAAAGCATGCCGCTGTAGGTTCCCTCATACATGGAGGGTAATAGAAGGAAGAGGCTTCATGGTGCAGTACATTACAACAACATTTATTTAAAAGTATCGTTGCACTTGCATGAAATGAAATAAGAAGCAAAACAAACAAATGTTCCACACAGCCCCGGAACTCCCCGGCAGGCTGGTATGTAGTGACAGTTCAAAGCACTCGCAGTAAACAAACGACTCGGCCCAGGACCAGTTCAAAGTGCCATTGTGAGTTCACTCTTGATTTTGATGCAGAGCTAAACAGTCAGTACTTCTGCCTGAACACTGACCTTCACCTTCGACAGAGAATGACCAATGTTACTAGCTTGAGGTGGCCTTCAGGAAAGGCAAGTACTCTTTAGCGTCTTTTACCATTTATTTGCTGGCCTATTATTTGAATCTAGACCTCCTTTAATAGAATAAACGACATTAGGGGTTGGGAAATCATTTATCCATTGTGTTTTCATTTTCTGGAAGAATGATGATTTGTGTAACACGCAGAGATTGCAGTATATTGTACACGGTTTAATTGCTTTATTTCAGCCATTGATTGACTCGGCAGGCATGATATGAATATTTGTTCTGCAATTTTTTCCTTTTTATGAAGCTCCTTTTGGCAGGAGGAAAGCTTCTATGGATTTTTTTTGTAGTGTGTATAAAATGAGAATAAAAGCTGTTTACTTGTCAGTTATTTTGATGAGACTTTGGCTGTTAAGTTACTCGTAGGTTGATCCTGCCAATTTTAGTCCGGTTGGGAAACCATCATCCTGTTTGTTAGTAGCAGTAGATGTCTCCTAATGACATTCATATATATATATTTTTTTTTTTTTGACCAATTGCTTTTGTTTCCACTTATAACAGGCTGATACTTGTATCTTCCCTTCTTTCTTCAATAAATATGGGTTCTTGGAGAATGCTTACATGCATGTTAACTGGACAATCGGTTGTTTAGCACCCAGTATCTGACTACTACCTAGTGTCTGTAATCACCTTTGCAGCAATGTCGATGACCTCTGCTTGCATTGTTTGGATTTTTAACCACTTCTCGCCCCGGCCTATAGTAAAATGACGGCCGGGCGGTGGTTCAGTTATCCTGACTGGAGGTCATATGATGTCCAGCAGGATTACAGCCGCCGCATGCCCCTGGGGGCGCGCATCGCGGAGATTGCTGGTGCGGTGTGTCCGACGGAGGCTCTTTGCCACGTGATCAGCCGTGTCCAATCACGGCTGATTACGATGTAAACAGGAAGATCCATTGATTGGCTTTTCCTCGCTCGTGTCTGACAGCGCAACCCCCCCTCAGATGCCCGCCCAGGACCACCAGGATGCTGCCGGGACCACCAGCGATGGCCACCACACTTGATCACCAGGTATGCCCCACTAGACCACCAGGGAAATGCCAATCTGTGCCCAGGCAGCTGCCAATCAGTGCCCCTCCACAATGCCTGCCAGTGCCACCAGGGATGCCTATTAGTGCCATCGATCAGTGCCGCCCATAAGTATCCATCACTGAAGCCTTTCAGTGCCCACCAGTGCCACCCATGAATGCCCATCAGTGCTGCATAGCGGTGCCCATCGTCAGTGCCACCTCATTCGTGCAGCCTTATCAGTGCCAATCAGTGAAGGAGAAAACTTATTTACAAAACGGAAACAAAATAAGAACTTTATTTTTTTTTTTTTTTCATTTTCAGTCTTTTTTTTATTTGTTTATCAAAAAATAAAAACTGCAGAGGTGATCAAATACCACCAAAAGAAAGCTCTATTTGTGGGAACAAAATGATAAAAATTCTGTTTAGGTACAGTGTAGCATGACTGCGCAATTGTCAACAGCGAAAGCGCAGAAAGCCGAATATTGGCTTGGGCAGGAAGGGGGTTTAAGTGCCTGGTATTGAAGTGGTTAAAGATACCTGTATGTTACAAAGTGTAATATGAACCCAGTTACATAAAAGTTGGGATGCTCTGAAAATTTACATAATAGAATGCAATGAGTTTTAAATATCAGAAACCCATATATTATTCACTATAGAACTCAGAAAACATATCAAATGTTTACACAGAGAAAATGTACCATCTTAAGAAAAAAAAAAAACAAACAAGGTAATTTTGAAATTGATGGCAGCAACATGTCTCAAAAAAAGTTGGGACAGCGCAACAAAAAGCTAACTAAGTGGTACTAACAAGGAAGCGCTGGAATAACATTTTGCAACTAATAGGTTAATTGGCAACAGGTTAGAAACATGATTGGGTATTGGAGAATGAGTTTCTCAGAAGTAAAGAAGGGCAGAGGTTTACCAGTCTGTGAATAGCTGCATCTAAAAACAGGTGAACACTTTCAGAATAATGTTCCTCCACGTGAAATTGCAAATCATCGTCCTTAACAACCGATGAGTCATCAGCTGTCAGCGAACTTCCCGCTGAATGTAAATAAAAAAAGAATTGCCGGATAAAAAAAAATTGAAAAAAACGTGGGGTCCCCCCCAGGTCCTTGGGTCTAGTATAGATTCGGGGGGGACCCCCATGCCAAAATGTAAAAAAAAAAATGGCGTGGGCGTCCCCCCAAAATCCATACCAGACCCTTTATCTGAGGATGCAGCCTGGCAGGTCCGGAAAGGGAGGAATCGAGCGAGCACCCCCCCTCCTGCTGAACCATACCAGGCCACATGCCCTCAACATGCGGGGATGGGTGCTTTAGGGCAGGGGGATCTCTGCGCCCCCCACCCCAAAGCACCTTGCCCCCATGTTGATGGGGACAAGGGCCTCGTCCCACTTCTTCTCCTCCACTTCTTCCTCCAGTCTTCCTCCATCTTCTCCCACATCTTCATCCTCCGGTCTTCTCCTTTTCCCCCTGCTTCTTCTTCCGTTCTTCTTCTGTCTTCTTTGTCCGGTGTTCTTCTTCCTCTGCCGCTGCTCCCACCGAAGACCCTCCTCCGATGCTGCGTCCCACTGATCTGTCGGCGCCGATGCCCTGCATTTCCTAAATAATGATGGGGGCATGGCAATCGGATTGCGTCATTCGGAGGCCACGCCTCCTTGTGACATCACGGACCCATCATGACCCATGCGGTGACGTCACAGGGGGTGTGGCCTCCGGCTGACGTAATCCGATTGCCACTCCCCCATTGTTATTTAGGAAATGCAGGACATCGGCACCGACAGATCAGCGGGACGCAGCATCGGAGGGGGGTCGTTGGCAGGAGCGGCGGCAGAGGAAGAACAACAGTAGACAGAAGAAAGAAGAAGAGCAGAAGAAGCAGGGGGAGAAGGAGAAAACCGGAGGATGAAGATGTGGGAGAAGATGGAGGAAGACCGTAGGAAGAAGCGGAGAAGAAGAAGATACTTTTAATAAAAGACTTGTCAAAAACTGTGTACTGTATTTTTTAACACTACACTACTACTTTTTTTTTTTTTTTGGTGAATGGGTAGGCGTACAATGTACCCCATACACATTCACATAGGGGGGTGGAATCTGGGGGCCCGCTTGTTAAAGGGGGCTTCCAGATTCTGATAAGCCCCCGCCCGCAGACCCCGACAACCACCGGGCAAGGGTTGTTGGGAAGAGGCCCTTGTCCCCATCAAGATGAGGGCAAGGTGCTTTGGTGCCTCCCCCTGCATGTTGAGGGAATGCGGCCTGGTATGGTTCGGGGGGCGCTCGCCCGTCCCCTCCCTTTCCTGACCTGCCGGGCTGCATGCTTGGATAAGGGCCTGGTATGGACCTGGGGGGGGGGTTAACCCACGTTGTTTTTTTTGTTTTCTCAATTTTTATTTTTTAAGCCGGCAATTTTTTTATTTTTTTTTACATTCAACGGTGACTCATCGGTCGTTAAGGAAGCGACGGCCGGCTTCCCGGCCCCCTCCTTAGCAACCAGCTATATACAGTGTAAAAAAAAAGGTGAATCGTGGCAAAATCGCGGTAAAAACGCAGCAAGCACCGCAAAAGGCACGGCAGAAATGCTCAAAAGCAACATTCATAGATGTGCATCGAGACTAAGCGCACGGCTAAGATCACCAATCGTATCTTCACTAAACTAAGGGGAAAAAGGACTATTATATCATATATATATTTTTTTCTGCAAGAGCACTGGACACTTTTAACAAGAGCACGAGTCACTTTTATTATTAATGTTTTATTATTGCACTCCATGCAATAAGCATTTTCACTTAAGATTATCTGTTCATCAATTTTTTGTTTACAGATTGTGTCCTAACATAGATGTAATGTATTAATTATTAGAACTGTTTGGCATATCAGTTTACACTTATCACTCAGTGCACTTTCTAATAGGGGGTCAAACCCTTTTCACAGCAGTAACGCAGGTGGAACACATAAAAGGGCCAATTAACCCTTAGGGGGTCTTTCAGAATTGACCAGCACTAGCTAGCACTAGGTATCTATTATTTTTTTGTACACTCTGCAGAGGGTGCAACACCACTCAATTATTATACCAACCTAAATGTTAACGAACACACATTTTTCTTTTATTATGTATTTACATATATATATATTTTCACCTAGTGGTCCACAGCACTTTTCACTTTATTTTAAGTATCGCCAGAAGGTAAAGTTTTTTCGAAGAGGAACAGTGCCACACCTACACCCCTTATTTCCTCATTTAAAATGTTCTGTTGCAAAGTGAAAAACTGTTCTGTGATCAGACAAGGCTAAAGAGGAGAGGGCAGCTTGCATATCTGAAAGATATATTCAGAGGGCAGGTTGCACATCTGGAAGATACTGTATATACAGGTTTAAGAGCAGCATATGCCCAGGAAAGAATGGGACAACACTCTTTTCCCCAAATTCCAGCAACTGGTCTCTGTAATTCCCAGATGTTTACAGAGTATTGCTAAAAGGAGAGCGAGTGCCTCACCATGGTAAAAATGGCCCTGTCCCAAATATTTTTGGAATTGGTGTTGTACTTTTCCAGCTTTTTGTTGCCCTGTCCCAACTTTTTTGAGACGTGTTGCTGTCATCAATTTTAAAATTACTTTATTTTTCCCTAAAATTTTTAATTTTCTCAGAATACAGTACCATTGATTAAACCTGTAGTCCAAACTATGCTTTATTCTCCTAGTTTAATGGACAGGCTTGCTCTAATCTCGGTATACTCCACCATCTAGACCTTCAGACTACCTCGGGTTACCCAGGGCCTGTTTTAAATGGTTATTGCACAAAAACAAATGTTTCTGGATATGTTGCATTGCATTGAATTCCATGTTTTGTAGCTTTTAAATGTACTGTGAATGCTCGTGTCACTATGTGTTAAACTGTGTAATTTATTTGGAAATTAGCTGAAACCGGAGCAGCTTGCAAATGATTATTCGGAATAGTTGTGAGCTAATTGATGTTATTCATTTGCGTTGGTTATATGGCAGGATATGTCTCAAAATAGAAACAACTTGGCCCTGATTAACTTGCTTTATGTTATTGCAGAAACTCTCCCATGGTAACCTAACTATACAGTATAACGTATAATAAATATAATATCCATAGCAGCAGGCTAAGTGCTATGTGGTGAGAAAGTAACTCCATATGGTAATGCAAGGAAATTTATTTTATTTATTTTTTTCCCCTCTTTTGTGTTTGTAAATTCTAAAAATATGAGTAATATCTGTTCTTATCAGTTTAATATCTTATGCGTCCCCTATCTGGGGATCAAATATTAAATCGATTTTTGAACAGCGAGATGGAAAAGAGAGCATGCTCTGTCCACTCTACGCATTGACCTGGTATTGCAAAACCGGTGCAAAAAACAAACAAACAAACACAAAATTTTATGCATAGCAAAAAACAGTCCCTATATAACATGCAGTATATCATAGTAAATTGTCTTTTGGTACTGGAAAATTGGGACTAGTCATGTTTACTGAGCTGCAGAGAGTGATGCCCTGCCTTAGGCCCCACTTCTTTCGCAATAACGTTCCTTATATCCATAACCAGAACTCTGACACTGATCTCTCCTTGTAACCTAAACCTAACACCAAACCTTCCTTATGTAAACATAAACTCTTGTTTGCATACCCATGCATGAATCTGAGATCATCTGCCCAAAATACTTAAATGTGTGACACCCACAAGATCTCTGCAAAAATGTTATTGCTTTGACATTGAATAGTAAAATTATATAAATACTGTGCTGTCCCTTTTAAATATAGGTGAAGCAGCTTGCACAGCAAAAAGATCAATAATTTGCAAAAAGTGACATAGAGAATAAAAATGCAGCGCTAAAATTAAGTGATATCAGATGACTGATAACATTAGTACATCCAGATTAAACCATAGTGCATAAAACAAAAACACCACATATGTGTACCGAAGTGAACTGTGAAAAGATCATTCAAGTGCCAAAAAATGATTGATATAATAGTCCTTTGAAAAATTCAATATCCTTCAGAAATCTTGATGATAATATTCAAAATCAAGTGACAATGTTCCAAATAGTGAATAAATAAATAAATGCAGTCTATTCGTGACTAGTAGAAAAATTGATAGGAGATCCACCACCATATATGATGAGGCTTACCGAAAGGATTGAACCCAGATAAGTATACACTCACTAGGTCAATCAAGCTTGCATGGTCAATGGACCAAAGGGAGAGATGTCTCAACAGACACAGATTCCAGGAACTCAGAGGTGGAACTTCCAATGATGTTTTACAGGTTATAACGCCCGAACAGATAAATGGTATTGATATGGAAAAAGAGGAAGACAGGAGGGCACATAGCGTAATTCTGCAAGATATCTCACAGCTATTTATTTAAAAAAGAGTAACACTCACATTTGAGGTGATATAAAAGCGCTTAAAAGAAATGGCAATAACCGTGGCATCAGTAGTCCATCCCGACACGTTTTGTTCAATAGAACATCATCTGGGGTACTGATCCACTGTAGTTACTGCCCTTGTATAAAATAAAGAACCCCCATACACGAGTTGTGGCTCCAATGAAAGTTCTGCGGTCAGTAATTGCTACTTCCGGGTTTGCCAAAATGGCGTCTATAGACAGTACTGACCGCAGAACATCAGACATCTCTCCCTTCGGTCCATTGACCATACAAGCTTGATTGACCTAGTGAGTGTATGCTTATCTGGGTTCAATCCTTTCGGTAAGCCTCATCACATATGGTGGTGGATCTCCTATCAATTTTTCTACTAGTCACGAATAGACTGCATTTATTTATTCACTATTTGGAACATTGTCACTTGATTTTGAATATTATCATCAAGATTTCTGAAGGATGATGCTTTTTTGAATTTTTCATCAAAGAACTATTATATAATTTTTTGGCACTTTGAATGATCTTTTCACAGTTCACTTCGGTACACATATGTGGTGTTTTTGTTTTATGCACTCTGGTTTAATCTGGATGTACTAATGTTATCAGTCATCTGATATCACTTCATTTTAGCGCTGCACTTTTACTCTCTATATTGCTTTGACATACTTTAAAGGGAAAAAGTGTCCCCCTTTTTTACTATGAGGTTTATTTTTTTTAGTTTTTTTACACTTTGATTTTTTTTTCTTTTTTTTTTCCTGATAGAGTCCACTGGCACACTGTATGAAGTTTTGTCAAACATCGACTCAGGAAATGGAATTTCTATGAATCCCACAAGTCAGAAATCCTCATCTTCTGGTATTGACCCAGTAAGTATATTTCAATTTTTCCTTCTTCCAGTAATAAATATTCGGTGTGTTACTCAGTCAAGGTGCTGCCTTTTCATTTACCTGCTGGAGAGCTTCAAGACCCTCAGTATCCTGACCTTTGTTTTCATTATTGCTTCCTATTTTGATCACATCTCTTGGTAACAAGTTTATTTCTCTATATATAATGTGAATGCATGCATAAAGCTTTCATAAATTGGCTAAAGGATAACACGAATTTTGGTTAACTTTTATAAATCTAAGCAAACCAGTGTAAAGCCAAATGAAAAAATCAAAACCTGCTGATTTACTCTTTTAATATGCTTAGGCTAATTCTTTTATTCTTCAGGATTGCATTGGCTGTAGTTGTGCCTGAATCCTGTCAGAGCCTGCTGACTGACTTCTGGCCATAGGGTGACAGTGCTCACTCAGTGAGACTCTATGCAGGAGGGCATTTTTACCCTGTGTTGAATGTTCCTCATCTAATGAACAGAATGTGGTTTAGACCTAGTTGAAGAAGAGCTCACTACCCATTAGGGTTAATGTCAAATGAATGATCCCATTACTGGAGACCACTCACCAGTAACAGGATCGCTAACTGGCTGCTTACATGTTTAGCTTGTTCACTAGCCAGGCCAGCAAGATGGCATCTCTTGTCTAGTAGATTCAACAGATTTCTGGGCCAGCAAGGGAGTGATTCCATAGAGGCAAGTGGAAGGCTCCCCTTGACCATTCTTCTGCTGATGTGTCACCAGCATTGGAATCACCCATGTGACAGCAGCTCCTGCAGAGCGGGTTGATTTGTTTTTTTTATCATACAATTCTGATATTTGAGTTGGCTGTAGATGGATTGAAATTTAGTTGGTTTAGCAGGGGCGAATTTTTGATCCATGTATGGCCTTTCCCATTTGTCTGTTAAATGGGAATGTTGGCAAAACTTTTGTTGATCAGCAGCTGCTGCCTCGGTGTCTTTTGACAGCAGAGTCCCTCTGTCAAAATGCAATGCTTCGGGGGGAGGATTCCTCCATCCACCTTGCTTGTGTGTGTGGATGAAGGAATTTGTTAATTTTTTTACTGCTTTGCCCTATGGCTGAACAAAAATAAATAAAAAATCTATGGCCAGCTTTAGAAACCCTCCTTAGGTCATGCTTGCTAAACCATGTTTATTTTACAATTGGTTATTTAAAGAAGAAGTATTTGTTTATTCACAACTGAAGATCATTTTTTTTAGGTTCAAAAAAGCAAAGCACATTTTTTTTTTTTAAATCCTTCAAAAATTGCCAACATGAAATGGAGAGAAGATGACAAACTGGATCTTGCCAGGATAGTAGAAGGCCCAGATGTGCATTTGCACCAGACATTAAAACGGTATTAGGGCGGTTCACACTGATGCGATGTGGGAACCCTGCAAATCCAATGCAGGTTCCCGCATTGCAGGTCTCCCGGCGGCAGTTCACACTGCCCTATGTGAACTGCTTGGAGTGTCAATTGAAAGTTAATGAATCCCCCAAATCATTTCGCATATCGCAGTGTGATCTGCAAATTCAGACAGGAATCGGATTTTCACACTCATGCGTTCCGATTCTGCTGCGGACCAAAAAAATGGTCCTGTGCGAGTTTGGTCTGAATGAGATACAAATTCAGCCATATTATCTGTATGGCTGAATTTGCACTGCAGTGCGGTGCGAATCACATGCGATCTCGCACTACGCAGCATTTTACCAATAACACACTTCCTGTCTTGGGGGTGTCTGCATTCTGGGTAAAAGAGCAATAAAGACACCTTTGGACAGCAACTAGCAGATTTATATTGACCTAACAAATTGAAGCTGAGCTCCAGCTAACTAATATAAGGCTAATTTCACACTTGAAAGAAATGCTGACACTAAAGTGAATCAACACGTCTAGTGTTAACACGCATTTTTAACTAGTTAAAATTACTAGTGCATTTAAGGTGTACTAAACAGGACACCCCAGATGCTCTCCAAGTGGTTTTCGTTTCTTTTTTTTATTTAGAGAGAAGTATATATTTTTTCCACCTCACTGATATCTTATAAACACTTGTCAAACATGCTGTAAAGGAGTGCTAAATGTGCTTCAACCGCTAGAGGCAGGTTTATGGCGCGTTTCCATAGACTTGAATGGAAGGAGTTAACAAGACTCCCAGACTCCACATGTAGCATTGTTTTTACTAGTAATGGCGGTGATCAGCGATCAGAGTGTTTCTAACTGTGGGGGGGTTGGGCTTACTGGGACACGACAGAGATCACTGTTCCCGACCACTGGGAACAGTAGATCCCTGTCATGTCACCTGTCAGAACGAGGAAATGCCTTGTTTACATAGGCATCTTCCTGTTCTGCCTGTGTACAAGGCAATTGCAGGCCGCCGGAGAACATCAAGTCCTCCTGACCAGCGGGCATGCTCCGTTAGTTGCGCGCGCCCGTCCGCAACTGAGCTGCCATACACCTACGGCGATTCGCGCAGGAGAACCATTGTGCCGCCGTCAAATGACGGCGGCCGGTCCTAAAGTGGAGATCAACACTGACGGTAGGTTCTTATGGCGGATTACCATAGACTTCAATAGAAGGAGCTGACAAGCTTCATCACCTACCAGACTCCACATGTAGCAATGTTTTTGCCAAGCTGCAACGTCAAGCAAAGAAAACACTACACATTTTTTAAAGGCCTGTTATACATGCGTTTCAGCTTATATAGGAGCTGTGTGAATAGCAAGCTTTTATGAAACATTTCGCAAGTTTCAAGCAGCTTTTTCTAGGCCTTTAAAGTGTCCTTCAGCTCCTCTTTGGAAATATTATACACATCTTAAAGGGAGTGCTGATTGTCACTGTAAACAAGCTGCTAGCACGCTTTAGTAGGCTCTCAACAAGCTTCAAGTAGTGCTGAATGGTACTTTAAAAGCTTGCTGAAAGCTTTGCAAATGCCTTGTAAAAGCACGTAACACATGGCTTTATGAAATAAGGCTAGGAAAGGGACCAAAATAGGATAGCTAGTCCGCTTATGATGGTGTGTAGCAAAATTAAATGAAAGACTTTCTCCAAAGCGTTGCAAAGTTTATGCATGCAAACATCTTCATAGTAGTAACCCATAATCTGTATATACTAAAAATATACTGTAATTTTCCATTAGGCCCCTTTCATACTGAGGCGTTTTTACCGCGTTTTTGTGGTAAAAATAGCGCTGTAAAAATGCCTGAAATAATTCTGCCCCAGCATTCTCAATGTGAAAGCCCTGAGGGCTTTCACATTGAGGCGTTGTGCTGTCTGTGCGTTGGGAAAAATCCTGCAAACCGCTTTTTTGGAGCATCTTTGGGGCGCATAAAATAGCGCTGTAAAAATGCCTGTCCCCATTGAAATGAATGAGAACTGCAGTAAAAACACATAGGCGTTAGCGCTATTTCTTTCTCGTACATCACGGGACACAGAGCGGCATAGTCATTACTATGTGGGTTATATAGTTTACCTTCAGGTGCTGGCACTGGCAACTTCCAAACTGGAAGTACCCTCCCCTATATAAGCCCCTCCCATCCGGGAGCACCTCAGTTTTTTGCCAGTGTCTAAGGTGTTGGCCAAGAAGTAACATGTGTTTTTCACTGAGCTTGCGTACAGGTTCTTTTGGGCCTCAGTAAGCTATTCCGGATCCGACCAAAAAAGCTTCATAGCTAAACGGTCGGTACCCGGGCCTTGCAGAGAAGAGCAAGGTTTTGCCTGTAATGCTTCTCTTAGGAGGGCTGGACCCTGGGATCCAGAGCTCTGGTCATACCCACGACCAAGATGTTTTCTGTGCAGGGTGCTATACAGGTCCAGGGGAGTGGAATCCTTGGGAACCCGGTCCCTGAAGGTTTAATTACAATGCCTGCCGTGAGAGGTGAAGTTTGGGCTTCTGTGGACCAAACAGAGTCCTGCGGCGGGGAAAAGGTAAGTGGGGGCCCCTCAGGAACTTGGTTCTATTGGGGGACCCCCAAGCCTAATATGTCTTTCTGCCTGTTACCTAACGGTATTCCCGCTAAATATCTGTGCATGCCTGTAACTACTAAAAAATGTAATAATTTTAAGAGTGGTCAAGAAAAAAAAAATGGTTAAACCGCGGTACCTGTGTTAAACCACTAGAGGCCGCTGTGGAACGTTGTTTTCTTGTCATGTGGATTTTTTCTTTCCAAGTCAAAATCCAGGCAGATGGTGAGTTCTCTGAATGGGAAACTGTTTCCTCTGCCATGTTGCAATGCTCGTCCATCCCCCAGCCCTGTGGCAAACAGGGCCCTGGCTTCTGTCCCTAGTTCCTTTTCAAAAAGAGCGCCGAAGGCGCACGTGCCCGCGCGCGTGCACGCGCCTCTATTTATAGAGGTGAGCTGGAAAAAGGGGCGGAGCTTGGTGGATGACGCTCTGTGCGCGCCGCAGCGCTTCTGCATATGTGCGGGCGTCCCAGCATGTTAAAAAAGCACAATTAGGTGTTGTCAGCTGGTTATGGAAGGCAGAAACAGAGCTGGCAACATTTAGAAAGGCATACAGCAGGCGGTTGATGCAGGCATCCCCATAGAAAGGCACATTAGTAGACACCAACTGTTTATATAGCAGCAATTGTGCTAGACTATTGTCAGTAAGTGGTGTATTTCGGCTGGAATACCTCAGCTTTGGGCTTAGGAATATGCCGTCTAAAGTCTCCGGGACTAAAAATCCCAGGAAGCAAAGGGGGTCTCCATCGGGCTCTGAGGATCTTGGGCATGCTTTGGCTGCACCAATCTCCCCTGAAAAATCAGAGGTTAGTGACCGTAGAGCACCCTCAGGAGTTCCTGGTACTGTGGCTGTCCTCAGTTCACCTGCTCCTGTGTATATAACAGAGGAGGTTTTTTCCTCCGCTCTGGGAGGACTGGAAGAGAGATTGACAACATTGATCGCTGCTTCCCTGTCAGAGGGAAAGCGCGCCCGATCTCCGTCTCCTCCCTCAGAGTACCTGTTAGCAGAGCAACAGTCCCATACAGGGATCGACCTACCTGAAGGGGATCAGGATGAGGTTGATTCTGTTATAGGGGAATCAACAGTGGAAGAGCCATTCTCAGCATCACATGCTGAAAGATTATGGGTTCAGTCCCTGACTAACATGGTCCGATCAGCATTTTAAAATGCCCCTTGCGGAGCCATCATCCACTTCTGTCTCCTCGTTGGGGTCGCTAAAAGCTCCCCAGACTGTTTGTTCCTTTCCAATCCATCCTTTACTGGAAGGGCTCATTTACCAGGATTGGGAACATCCTGATAAAATATTTACTCCTCCCAAGAGATTTCCGGTGGTCTATCCCATGGAGGATAAGTTCATCAAAAAATGGAGGGTCCCTACAGTGGACGCAGCCATCTCTTGTGTGAATAAATCACTGACATGTCCAGTAGATAATGTCCAAATGTTCAAGGACCCAATAGATAAAAAATTGGAGTCCTTATTAAAATCTGCTTTCTCTACAGCAGGCTTGGTGACACAACCAGCAGTGGCAGCTATTGGGGTCTGCCAAGCAGTGAAGGATCAGTTGAAACAGGTCTTAAGGGACCTGCCAGATCAGCAGGCCCTTGCCCTAGCTGATCTACCTAGAGCCTTATGCTTTGCGGTTGACGCCATAAAGGATTCAATCCATCAGGCCTTACGCTGTCTGTAGTACATATGCGCAGGCTTCTATGGCTCAAAAACTGGTCTGCTGAAGCTCCCTGTAAAAAATTGCTGGTTAGCTTCCCATTTCATGGTGAACGCTTATTCGGGGAAGACCTGGACAAATATATCCAGAAAATTTCCAGCGGTAAAAGTACACTCTTGCCGGTTAAAAACAGAGTTAGAGGTCCCTCTTTTAAGAGGCCTGCTTCTCCAGTCCCTGGGACATCGGCTGTGAAACAGTTCCGACGGCCTCCTCGGTCAAATCCCGGGGGTAAAAATCAGGGACAATCGCAGGGTAACAAGAAACCCTGGGTCAGGAGAGGTACAAAACCTCCCCCAAAATCAAATGCATGAAGGGTTGCCCCCACTCAATCGAGTGGGGGGAAGACTTCAGTTGTTCGCAGAGACCTGGCGGGACACGATCAGAGACAGATGGGTGCTCTCCGCAGTAAGTCTGGGATACAAATTGGAGTTAAAAGACTCCCCTCCTTCCCATTTTATAAGGTCGAACGTGCCAAGGGATCCCCGGAAGTGAGGATCCCTCCTGTTGGCACTAGAACAACTATTGCTCCAAGGAGTAATTATGGAGGTTCCCCTGGAAGAATGCGGGTTCGGGTTTTACTTAAACCTCTTTACAGTCCCGAAACCTAACGGGGACGTGAGGCCCATATTAAATCTAAAAGGGGCTAAACAAATTCCTACATATCAGAACTTTCAGGATGGAATCGATCCGATCGGTGACCACTGCCCTACAAGGGGAGGAATGGCTAGCCTCGATCGACATCAAAGATGCTTATTTGCACATTCCCATCTTTCCAGTTCACCAAAAATTTCTACGCTTTGCAGTAGAAGGGCGCCATTTTCAGTTCAGAGCCTTACCCTTCGGTCTGGCCACAGCACCACGAGTGTTCACAAAAATTCTGGCCCCATTATTGGCCAATCTAAGAACACAAGGTGTAACGATAATGGCATATCTAGACGACTTGCTGCTGATAGACCACTCAGTGGAAAAACTAGAAGTGGTTGTTCACGAGACAATCAAGTATCTGGAATCTCACGGTTGGATCATCAACCGAGACAAGTCAGCCCTAAAACCAGTCAAAAGTCTGGAATACTTGGGGCTAAGGCTGGATTCAGACCAGAGAAAAAATTTCTTGCCTCAAGAAAAGGTGTCGTCTTTGAGAGATTTGATCCACCTAGTGGGTACAAAAAGACAGCCGTCCATACGCCTGTGCATGAGGCTGCTGGGAAAAATGGTGGCATCATTCGAAGCAGTACCCTACGGTCAATTCCATTCAAGGAATTTGCAAAGGGCCATACTGTCAGCCTGGAACAAAAAAGTTCAGGCCCTAGACTTACCAATGTCCTTGTCCCCTTCCGTTTGCAAGAGCCTCCGTTGGTGGTTGGTTCCCCAGAATCTGGAAAAAGGGAAATCCTTCAGTCCGATTTCTTGGAAGGTGGTCACTACAGATGCCAGCCTTATAGGCTGGGGAGCAGTACTGGAGCAATGGTCTCTCCAGGGCAGATGGTCGGATGCAGAAAATCCCCTGCCCATCAATCTCTTAGAGATACGAGCAGCCCGGTATGCCCTAGTAGCATGGACATCCAAACTCCAAGGGTCCCCTGTCAGAATTCAATCAGACAATGCCACGGCAGTGGCATATATCAATTATCAGGGTGGCACCAGGAGTCGTGCAGCCCAGAGGGAAGTAAATTGCATCCTGAAATGGGCAGAAAGATATGTCCCAGCCATATCCGCGGTATTCATTCCAGGAGTGGAGAATTGGAAGGCGGACTTTCTAAGTCGCCAACAATTATGCCCAGGGGAATGGTCCCTTCACCCCGAGGTTTTCCGGACAATATGTCAGCGGTGGGGAACACCGGATGTAGATCTGCTAGCATCCAGATTCAACGCAAAGGTGGACAGATTTGTCTCTCGGACAAGGGATCCCCTAGCTTGCGGCTCGGATGCCCTAGTGTTCCCTTGGGATCTGTTCAAGCTGATATATGCATTCCCACCGCCACAATTGTTACCTCGATTACTCCGCAGAATCAGGGTAGAAAAGAAACCAGTGATTCTGGTGGCTCCAGCATGGCCCCGAAGAGCATGGTACGCGGAGATTGTAAAAATGTCTGTGGGGAGTCCTTGGACCCTCCCACATCGTCCGGACCTGCTTTCACAAGGACCCATATACCACCCTTCCTTACCAGCCCTAGGTTTGACGGCCTGGCTATTGAAGCCCACATTCTAAAAAAGAGAGGTCTCTCTAATCCTGTGGTATCTACCATGATCAATGCCAGGAAGCCGGTATCCAGGCAGATCTACTATAGAATCTGAAAGGCGTACATCGCTTGGTGTGAGGCCAAGAAATGGCATCCACGTAAGTACGTAATAGGTAGGATTCTGGACTTCCTACAGTGGGCTGTAGATAGGAAGCTTGCCTTGAGTACTATCAAGGGTCAGATTTCGGCCTTGTCAATATTTTTTCAAAGGCCCTTGGCTTCGCATTCACTAGTCAAAGCCTTTATACAAGGAGTGATGCGTATTAGCCCTCCGGTTAATATTCCCATATGTCCATGGGACTTAAACCTGGTTCTGTCGGTTCTACAGAAACAACCATTTGAACCATTACAGCACATTTCCTTGGTTCTTCTCACCAGGAAATTGATTTTTCTAGTAGCCATTTGTTCGGCTAAAAGAGTGTCGGAATTGGCCGCTATGTCCTGTAAAGAGCCATATCTGGTTATCCATAAGGACAGAGTAGTGTAGTGTTACGTCCTCATCCAGCCTTTCTTCCTAAGGTGGTAGCGAGGTTTCATTTGAACCAAGATGTGGTTCTTCCTTCCTTTTTCCCCAAACCTAGTTCGGTAGAGGACGTTATTACATTCTTTGGATGTAGTAAGAGCAGTTAAAGCTTATCTTAAAAGCCACTGCTCAGATTCGCAGAACGGATACTTTGTTTATTCTGCCGGAAGGCCCCAGAAAGGGTCAGGCAGCGTCAAAATCTACTTTAGCCAAGTGGATTCGACAGGTCATAATGCAAGCCTATGGCTTGAGAAGGAGACCGCCTCCGTTCAAAGTTAGAGCGCACTCCACGAGAGCAGTTGGAACTTCATGGGCAGTGCATCACCAGGCCTCCCTGGCTCAAATCTGTAAGGCCGCAACATGGTCTTCAGTACACACGTTTACTAGGTTCTACCAGGTGGACGTTAGAAGTCAGGAGGATGTCGCCTTTGGGCGCAGTGTGTTGCAGGCCGCAAAAGATCCTCATGTCTAAGATAGCGCCCAGCTTATGTATGGTGTATCCCCCCCCTCATTGGGCATTGCTTTGGGACGTCCCACATAGTAATGACTATGCCGCTCTGTGTCCCGTGATGTACGAGAAAGAAAATAGGATTTTTATAACAGCTTACCTGTAAAATCCTTTTCTTGGAGTACATCACGGGACACAGAGCTCCCACCCCTCTTTTGGGGACACTTATTGCTTTGCTACAAAACTGAGGTAAAAACGCGGTAAAAAATTGCGTTAAAATCGCAACGCCTCAGTGTGAAAGGGGCCTTAACCACTTAAGGACCGCCTAACGCCGATATACGTCGGCAGAATGGCACAGCTTGGCACAAACACGTACAGGTATGTCCCCTTTAAGATGCCCAGCCGTGGGTCGCGTGCTCGCGACCCGGTCCTAAGCTCCGTGACCGTGCCTGCGGGACCGGTCACCGCCGTTGTCCCGCGATCGGGTCACAGAGCTGAAGAACAGAGAGGTAAATTTAAACAAACCTTTCCCCGTTCTTCCTAGTGAGAGTGTCACAGATCGTCTGTTCCTTGTCATAGGGAACGACGATCAGTGACGTCACACGCCCCCACACAGTAAGAATCACTCATTAGGTTACACTTAACCCCTTCAGCGCCCCCTACAGGTTAACCCCTATACTGCCATTGTCATTTTCACAGTAATCGGTGCATTTTTATAGCACTGATCGCTGTAAAAATTACCAAAATGGTGTCAAAATTGTCCGATGTGTCCGCCATAATGTCGCAGTCATGATAAAAATCGCTGATCGCCGCCATAACTAGTAAAACAGTCCCCTAATTTGTAGAAGCTATAACTTTTGCGCAAATCAATCCAACGCTTATTGCGATTTGTTTTTTTTGCCCAAAATATGTAGAAGAATACGTATCTGCCTTAACTGCGGAATTTAAAAAAAAATATATATTTTAATATATTTTTTTTCAAAATTGTCGCTCTATTTCTGTTTATAGCGCAAAAAATAAAAACCGCAGTGGTGATCAAATACCACCAAAAGAAATCTCTCTTTGTGGGGAAAAAAAAAGACATAAATTTTGTTTGGGAGCCACGTCGCACAGCCGCGCCATTGTCAGTTAAAGCGACGCAGTGCCAAATGGCAAAAAGGGGCCTGGTCCTTTAGCAACAAAATGGCCCGGGCTTATGTGGTTAAAGAGGCTTTTTATCATGTGTGCCCCTAGGAAACCTAGGACTGATTCCATGCATCTCACATCCTGTCCTATTGAAAGTGTTTTTCAATGTGAATCTTGCAGAGTGAGCTCCACAGGTTCAGTCTTAGAAATAAAATCTTAATTATTTTTTTATTTTTTTTATTTCTTTTTCCGGTTTAGTGGTAGAAAGGTTTCTTGATAAAGGTTCATTCTGCCCCTGAAGGTTTAAAAGCATAATATGCTAGGAACTCATACAGACATCCTTTTCTGTAAATAAAGGTGACTCACAACCTCCAAGCAATTTCCTTTCCCAGTATGTGAATCCTGGAAGAAAATTTGCTTAATTATTGAGCTCACTGCTACTAGTATAAACTGCTGTTCCAGTCTTCAGCTGTGCTTTATCGAAATATTGCTGTGACAGATGTTCTGCACAACAATAACTTGTGCATGTCACATGGGAGTTTTTGGGGCTTCAAAGCTTGTATTTTTTTCATATACAGTATTCAATACAACGTATGCTCCTGTGCACAAATAAATGTGTGTGTTCAAAGCCAGGAGCATGTAGACAGATTTTGTTGTTATTATCTTAATTTGTAAATTGACAATAGCGTGGAATTGGCTGTTAAAAGAAACACTACGGGCAACCATGTATAACCTCCTTTTTATGTGTATTGCTTCAAAAGGCATAAAAATTGTTTGTCACTTCAAGGGTGTAATTTCTTGAAATCTTTATTTGTATCTCGTTTCTACATTCCAGCTGAAATGGGGCATGCATCATGAGTGCTTACTGTCATTTGTAACACTAACCTATCATTTGCAGTAATGACCTCTAAAGGCTCCATGCACACTGGGCTTAAATAATGCCAGTTCCCTTGGCAGAAAAAAAAACGCTTGTATAGAAAGTTTTTTGTACAAAGTTTAGACGAGTTTAGGAGAGTTTTGCCTTTTTTCTGCCAGTAAACTTCTATCAGAAACACAAACTAAAAGATATTTTTTTTTCCTTTCTCTAAACGTTGAACTGAAAATATGCATGTAATCGTCCTAGTGTGCATGGACATCTAATATAACATTGAGTAGCTTCTACAGGCAGAAAAAGCCAGTGTGCATGGAGTGGGGAAAAACGAGGACCGGCTTGGTCCCCTACACACGGCCGTTTTTCACGACATGTTTTCTCTTGGTCGAGAAAACCGGCCATGTGTAGGCTCCCTAGCAGTGTTTCCCTATGGGAAAACTGCAGCGGAAAAAAATGCCGCGATTCGCGACGAGAAAAATTTGAGCATGTTCTAATTTTTCTCGTCGTGATTCTTGTCGTTTTTCTCGTCGGGGAAAAATGCTGGAAAGCCTACACACGGTCGTTTTTGACGTCCAAGAGAAAACATTTCATTTTTCCCGACGAGAAAAGTGATCGTGTATACGCGACATTAGGCCTGGACCCTAAAAAAAAGTACAAAAAACACTGGTAGCTTTGCAGTGAGTTTTTTAACGTTTTTGCAATAGCAGTTTTTAGCGTATTTTTTTTTCTTCTCTCTATTGGATCAAAAACGCTAATGAGCCACGTTTTTGAGCGTTTATCGAAGTTTATTGACGTTTATCAGCGTTGGAGCGTTTTTACAGCTGAAATGTCTCTCAGAACCCACTATTTTTTTTTTTTTACTGCTCAAAAACACTACTGCCCATAACTGCGAACGGCCTATGTGTGCATGGAGACATAGGAGAACATGATGGAGTGGGTGATCCAGTGTGCCATCAACCAAGCACTGTTTAGGATTCATTATTGCTGCGGGTTTGGGGTTCTTGCATTCAAACACTTGAATGTACCTTTCTTTTTTTTTTCATTTGCTTCTTTGTTTTTTCTGCCCTAACATTACTGACGTGAAAGGGTCTTTGTTTGCTGAGGGTAATGCTGGCCATACACTATACGAAAAATCGGCCGAAATTCTGTCATTTTGACAGTTACTTCACTTTTCGGCCAGTTAATGGGCACAAATCAGTTAGAATGTTTTTGAGCCGAAAAAAAAAACGAAGGATAAATTTGGAAATTTTCAACCGAACGATAAATTGAAAGGTTAATGTGTTTTTCCGCCCAAACTGTTTGCAATAGGTATATGTGAAAAGACGAACAAAAAACTGATTCATTTATGTCCATTGAACGATTTATCGGTCATTACATGATGGCACTATCGTTTGCTCTCACGGCCGAATATTAGTTTTTCATATAGTGTATGGCCAGCATAACTCTTGTGTGAAAATGGGCTTATTAGCCTTCGTGGGAGTTCTCTTGTGACAATAAATGGGAAGCAATATATTAATATTATTTTTTTTTCTAGCATGACCACCACAATTTGGTACAACCTACTCACAGCCAAACAATTAGAGAATTCTTTAGGGATGAACTTCTCACTATCATGGGAAAGTATGCAGATTAGGAGTGACCTAAAATATGTGAAGCCATTGGATGAACATGTCATCTAGGCCCGCCCTTTTCAACCAGGGTGCCTTCAGGTTTCTTCAGGGGTGCCTTGGAAAAATGCTTAAAAATTGCCCAAAAATAACCTTCTAGCCAACAGCAGGTTGGTCAGGAAGACATTGGGCGCCTGCACAGCATCCATGTTTACCTCTCCCTGCCCCTCTCCATCAGTACTGATGTAACTCTAGCTGAATGAGAGTGAGCAACTGAGACAGAAGAGAAACATTGGAATACTAGTCACTACCAGTGTACAAAGGTGTATTTGCTTTGTAAGGATAAATTACCTCTTAATGTTGGGTGTCCTACGTGCGCGGATGTTTTGTTTCGTAAAACTACTAGTTTAGTTTTTTACATTTTTAGAATGTGTGTATTATTGGTAACCTGCATTGTGGTTTTGGATTTTCTTTAATTTTTTTCTTTTTCTTTTTAATAGGCCCTGGCTATAGGACAGAAGTTACCTTCTACAGTGTACAGTTACACTCATATCCAGCCTATTCTCTATGCTCTGGGAGTGGGCATGTCCACCAAAGACCCGGATCATCTCAAGTTCCTGTTTGAAAACAGTGATGAGTTTGCCTGCTTGCCCTCATTTGGAGTCATTTTATCCCAGGCTGCTTTCATGGGTGGAGGGCTTTCCTCAGTCCCAGGGCTGAATATAGATTTTACACGAGTAAGTTGTGTACTGTATTGGCTTTTTCCCCTGTATTAAACAAAGCAAAATAAAGTGTGCTTGTGCAAAAACATAATCCTAGTTTTGCTTTAGGGCTTTCCTTTAAAGCTACTGATTTAGCAGTGGACTAATATGACAGAGGGCATTGTGGAAGGAACACAATTTACTTTAAATATACAAACGTATTCCAATGTTCTTTGTTTTTTTATTTGCTAGGTCTAGGCAGAGAAAGCCTGATGCCATGTTTAATGAATGGCTTTCTCTGCCTTTTGTGTTCTGCGGCAGCTGTTAGTATGCTAAATACATTTAGAATTGAAGAGTGCTGGTATTTACAAACTATTTGGAGTTCACTTGTGCACACAGTATCTTACAGTATAACTGAATAATGCACATCGTATTATAGGGACCAAGGTGCAATCAAACAATAGGAAGTGCATATTTGGAAGGGTTAGATCTATTTAAACTTGAAAATATTTTTAGATCTGGGTTATAGTTAGGGAAATATCAGACGTGGTCCTGTATTAATGCTTATAAAAAGCTTAATAAAATGTGTTTTATATGACCAGGTTCTTCATGGAGAGCAGTACCTTGAAATCTACAAGCCTATCCCGACATCAGGTCAGAATTTTTTCCTTCTAGTACAACCTATTAATAAATAAGGCTTTTTTTCTGTGGTTGCTTTTTTAAGCTATTTTATCATATTTAAAGCTCAACTCCAGGCAACTAAAAAATCTTCCCTTGCAGAGTGGCTGTGTCTGCACTGCAAGGGTTAATTGCTCGTTTTGTTCTAGGAGAACAAAAAAAGATTTACTTAACCAGTCCTCCACTCCTCCCCACAACTAAACTGGTCGTCACAGCTTCTTCTCCCCCTAGCTCCAGCAGTATAGGGTCCTGACCTAATCGGGATCAAAAGCAAGGTTTATAGCCCTGCATTAGACATGACGACTCCTAGGGTCAGTCCAACGCCAGAGAATAGGGGAGCACAGTTTTCCAGGAAAGCAGATAATCGGCTAAGTAAAAGCGTTTTTCCTCTTCCCTAGACCAAATTGGCTATTAACCCTGCGGGTGCAGCCCCCACTGTAAAGGATAATTTCAAACTTTCCGAAGTTGGGATTTACACCTGTCACCAAGCCTAGGCTAGTCATCATGAGTAATAATATTAAATGAAGCCTGCATGTTAAAATCTTTAAATTAGAACTTCTTCAGCTTTTAATTTGAATGGAGTAGGGGAGGGTGATAACCCCTGTCAGTTTTTTTTCTATTGGACCCATTGGTGAAATTTCCATACATTTCTTGTCCCATAACCAAAATGGTAAGTGAGAGGAGAACCTTCCAAAATGAGAGAATCCCTGGTCATTAGAATTTGGAAGATTTCCCCTTCTATTACTGTTCTGGTGACAACCCAAAATCTGAAATTTTCTTTCACTCTCATTGACAATAGTTAACAGGACAAATAGGGTGAAACTCCCTAACTGGGCCACAGGCACCATTAAAAATCTGGCAGATGTTCTAATCCCTCTCCACTCCAAAACTCAAAAAAGGTTGCACCTTTCGTTATGCTTTAAATCTAGGTATATAGATTTATATAGATATAGGCATCTGTTTTTCTATTCAGATGTCAAACTTTCCTGTTAAAGGTAATGTCATGGATATGCAGTAGTGTTTGTCTGTCAGCTTACCTTCCTTCCCATGTGTTCATCTTAGAGACCTGAGCCCTTTCACCTGGCTTCCTTTATAATCTCCTCCCAGCCTGACTCCACCCCAGGCCCTATCACTGAACACTATATTAACCTGTGCACTGCAAGCCTGCTTTGCTGATCAACGTGTTTGTTAGGCATTGTGTGTTTGGGTTCCTGCCTGCCGTGTGCTACGTCTGTCTCTCTGTTACGTTATTGGCTTGTCCCCGACTATCCCTGTCTGCTCGTGACCCTTGACCTTCGGCTCGTTCTTCGTTATCCTTGTCTGCTTGTGGCCCCTGACCTTCAGCTTGTTATTCGGATCTCTCTCATCTTGTGCTGCTGCTTCCCCTCTTTTCCCCTTATCCTACGGGGCGTGAACTAGGAAACTCCAGGGGCCGCGACCTGGTCCCAGCCTGCAGCTAACATCCTCACCACTAGAGGCCCTGGAGAAGACCAGCTGGGTCTTAGACTCCGCGCCCTGGGGAATCTTGGCTCTAGCTTCCGTTTAGGATCCCGGTTGTGCTCCTCTGGTCCCGCTTTCCACAACCACCCAGTCTCCTATCCGCAGAAGCCAGCCATAGGGTTCACTACCTCGCGGTGCACTCCTGTCCCCCTACGGTGTGCATCTGTCACCTGGCCACAGGTGACCCTGACAGGTAAACTTGTATTCATTCCCTCTCAACTTCTGAACCTACTGTAGGTCTTCTAATGTGATTGTTGGCCTTACTGACCAATAGCATGGGAAAGGGCAAGGCCAAACTTGACTTGTTACAGGTTTATATTAACCACTTGAGTCCCCAGGGCTTTTTCCTTATGGATGCTTGGAAACTGATTGTTTGAGCTCCTGGGCTGAGGTAAGGTTCACATCTGTGCTGGTGGTGCCGCTGTGGGACCCGCACAAATACTGGCAGTCGCAACTTCCCACACAGAGAAATGCGGGACCCAGGGACGGGTGCCATTAATCCTAATGGAACGTGCCCGCACTGGAAATCGCACCCGTAGTGGGAACCTTGGTTCCCGTGTGAGCTGCGATTTTTAAAAATAACGCAGGGACTTCTTTCCTGCGTGTCGCTGGGCATGGCAGGCCATTAAAATGAATGGGCTCTCATGTCTGAGCAAACCGTGGCCCGCACATGGGTGAACCTAGTCTTAGTGCTGGATGCCAACGGTCACAGACAACCTGGACCCCCACCAAGATCCGCATGGGTCTCTGATTCCCAGTGCCATTTTAAAGCGGTACTAAATGGTTAGTCACCACTGTCAGTGATTCCTTCTTCACCCGGTTTTCCTTCCGGGTTCACGGCCTTCAGCTGTTTGAATGGCCAAGCCGTGATGTCACTCCCACGCATGTGTGCTGGAGCCACGATCGCGGCACAGCACTCTTAATGGATGGCATATTCAATTGTGCAGTCCATTCAGAGCGCAGTGCGCATGCACCATTGACATTACCGCCTGCTACACATTAGAATAGCTCTTAAATGGTGCACGTTTAGGAGATATTTACTGTACCTACAGGTAAGCTTTATTATATTCTTACCTGTAGGTACAAGACAAAAGCGGACTCCACTTCCACTTTAAAACAGCACTGGAATGAAAAGCCTTATCCCAGTGCTGTTTTTAAAGCGGTTAAACACACTTAATTTTATAGAGCATTGTTACCTGCTCCTGCTTCACTATCTTTTCTTTCTACATAACGTTTAATTTAAAGGATAACTTCAACTTTTGGGAATATGTTACATGTTCTTCCCATTTTTAGGGTGGAACATATAACATGCTCTCACTGCTGCAGCCTCTCCCCGCCCCACCGCCTCTAGTGACAGTGAGCCGGGGATCTTTTTCCCGAACTCCCTGTCGCACTTTCTTAAAAAAAAAAAGTGGCTAGCGGGGCTCCGCCCATCCAGCCACATCATTAACCACTTCAATACAGAGCATTTTCACCCCCTTTCTGCCCAGACCAGTTTTTAGTTTTCAGCGTTGTCGCACTTTGAATGACAATTGCGTGGTCATGCAACACTGTACCCAAATGAAATCTTTGTTTTTTTCCCCACAAATAGAGCTTTCTTTTGTTGGTATTTGATCACCTCTGCGTTTTTTTTTTTGCGCTATAAACAAGAGTGACAATTTTGAAAAAAACACTATTTTTTACTTTTTGATTGATTTAATAGATATCAAATGAAAAAAAAAAAATTAAAAAAATTGTTTTGCTCAGTTTAGACCGATATGTATTCTACATATTTTTGGTTTGCGCAAAAGTTATAGCGTCTACAAAATAGGGTATATATTTATGGCATTTTTATTTATTTTTATTTTTTTACTAGTAATGGCGGCGATCTGCGATTTTTATTGTGACCGTGACATTGCGACGGATATATCGGACACTTTTGACACATTTTTGGGACCATTCACATTTATACTGCGATTAGTGCTATAAAACTGCACTGATTACTGTGTAAATGTGACTGGCAGTTAAGGGGTTAACACTAGGGGGCGATTAAGGGGTTAAATATGTTCCCTAGGAAGTGATTCTAACTGTGGGGAGAGGGGACTCACAAGGGGAGGAGACAGATCGGTGTTCCTCTGTACTGGGAACACACACCTGTCTCCTCTCCTCTGACAGGACATGGATCTTTGTGTTTACACACACAGATCCATGGTCCTGCCGTGATCACGGGCAATCACGGGTGCCGGGCAGACATTGCAGCCGCCGGGCACACGCTCCTGATGTCACTCGCTTTTCCTTCTTAGAATGAGGTTCTGTCTTGTTTCTTTGGTCAACAACAGTTATTTGTCTTTCTGCTTTCTAAAATAAACGCTAGTATTCCAGAAAATATTTTATTCTATAATAAATAAGTCTTGGCACAGATTATGTATTTATAGGGTCATCCCATACCAGTTGGTGGGTGAGGACGGAACTACACAATCATTTTGTGGTTCAGACAGACGCGTGTACATTAGCATTTTGTGCCAAGTCCCAACTGGTCCTTTCTCCTTTTTCCGGGTTGTGAAATGGTCAAGCGTTGAAACACTTTAGTTGCTGTAAGCCGATTCTCAGTGGGCACTCTGGTGAGCTTGCGGTGGCTAAATGGATTTTCTCCACAAGTGTCATGAGGACTTTCCAGGAGACACAAACATAATTCATAATTTTTTTAAGAACCTCTGTAAAAGGAAAACACTGTAACTCTCATGTGAAGAGCCCTACTTAGGAAGCTGTTGATATTTTACTGCAGTCTTGCAGCAGTTTTTATGTGTTCCCCAAGTGACGTGTAAGTGTTAAATATTCAACTTGAGAACTCCTCCGAGACTCCTTTTATGTGATCAGTACAGTTTTGAGGTTGCACTTTAAAATGTTAAATTCATGACCTTGAAAAGGGTGGAAAGGGTAACAGTCATCGCGGTCTGGTCTGACTTTTACATCGAGCTGTTTTAATGATTAGAAAGACTTCAAATGTCATTTTTGTTTCAGCATAGCCATTAGTATGTAGCAAGTTCTGTCCGTTATGGTTTACAGGTAAAAGTGCTTTTAAGTACCTACAACGCTTTTTGTAGTGGATTTGAATAATACATCTTCAATTTAGGCAGGTGTATAATTTGACTTGACTATACAATAACAATGCAAAAAGGATTTTTAATTTGGATGAAAGAAAATCTGTGCTTAAAGCCATATTAAACAGAAAGGCAAACATTTAATATATTGCAGCTTACCTATTCTTAGATATGACGACTGCATTAGTTTTACTCTTTTTATGCTTGTATTTCTTTTGTCACCTGGTGTTCTTGCCAATAAGTCGGTTTTTCAACAGACCCAGAAAAAAAAATTACGTTCCACCAACATTGCTACTAAACAATGATCAGCTTTATTTTATTAATGTACAACCCTCTTCCTCCCCCCAAAAAACTGCTGTAACAGCTTATAAAGTGTTAGCTGGGCTTTGGCTTTACTTTGTTAGATGCACTAGCAGATTTAAATACACTAACACTCCCCTTAGCCCAGATTAACAATGCTGCTGTCCAAATGTGTCCCATAAATGTCATAAAGTTTGCCCAAAATGTATTCTGCTACATGTCTTTGGTCTTTGACACTAATACAGTGATCAGTGCTTATTCTGTCACTGTACTAATGACACTGGCTGGGAAGGGGTTAACATCTAGGGGCAATCAAAGGGTTAACTGTGTGCCTAACATGTGTAGTGTGTGCTGCTTTTACTAAGCGATGTGACTGTTTTTTCTCCCTGATTGCGGGGGGGGAAAAAAACAGCCACGTTGTTGCTCTCTATAGAGAGCCCTGTGTTGTTTACCAACACAGCGTTTTTTTCTGTCATTCGCTCACCTGATCAGTGGGTCCCAGCCGTAAATCATTTGCTGGTACCCGCTAATCTACTTGTGCTGTAGTAAATGACAGCACAGCTGGGGCTGTGTACTGTAAAGCTACAGGAGGAAGGTTCAGGAGTGATTTAAAGAAACCAGTGACCTGCAATTGCTGATGTCGTACAAAATGCTATCTGACTTTCATGTCAGTCTGATGTTTTAACCACTTTAGCCCCGGAGGATTTGGCTGCTCAATGACGGGCCATTTTTTGCGATCAAGCACTGTGTCGCTTTAACTGACAATTGTGCGATGTTGTACCCAAACAAAATCAATGTCCTTTCTCTTTCGTCCATGGACCGACACAGCTCCTTATAATTCTTGACTTGTGGGTTATGTTCCGTGTATTAGGAGAGGACTAGGCAGACATATTGGACATTTAAAACATGTAACTTTAGCAAAGCTGAACATCCCCGCCCAGGGGGCGGTCCCTCTGGTCATAACCTCTCACACTGCACTGAGCAGCTCAGTTTTTTTCTGCCTAGTAGAGGTGAATGACCTGGCTCCCTTTAGGCCCAGGGTCCTGAGAATTTTTTTTACTTTTTTATTTTATTTTTTGTGAATCTACTATCAACTGCCGACTGGGTGATAATGGAAATCCTTGTAGTCCCCCCAGTCCGGCCATCGAGCGTGAGCAGACCTTAGCTATGTGCGGAGTCGGCCACAACATTCCCCATGGCTCCAGGAGTGGCCGGTGAGCCTATATGCTCCGGGGTTCACATATGACTGGGCTGCTTGCTGTCTCAGTCACAGTGAACCGGGCCGACAGCTACTCCGTACTGCTCAGAAGTAGGTCTGCCAGGAACGCACCAGCAAGTCCTCGCACGGACGGGTAAGTAAGGTTCCTCCTGTTTTGGCAGGATGGAACAGCTGGGCATTCCTGAGGAGGTCGACTAGGTGGTCTCTCACCCTTCCTTTCTGCTCTCCCTGTCTTTTCCCTCCTCCCCATGTGCTGTGGTGCCTGGGCCTTGCTGTGGACTGGCCGGGGGGTCCGCCGGGAGGGGCGCTCCGCGTTCTGACCGAGGGCTGCATGGTGAGGGTCCACTCTCTGTGTGGGGTGTGCTGCCATGTGTTGGGTGCTTCTGTTGGGAGCCCTGGGTGTTCGCTGCCATTTCTGTGTATTTTATACCTCAGACTTCGCCTGGCGTCCATTTTGGCGGTGACTGGAGCCATTTCTCTGGGTATACAGCGGTGGCAATTTTCTTGTAGTCCGCGCGTTTTTTCTTCAGACACGTATGGTGGCCATTTTCTTGTAGCCCGCACTTACAGCGCCGGCTGGCGGCCATTTTCTCGTGGTTTTCAACTAGGTTTTTGCCTCTAGCGGTGAAAACAGCTCTCAGAACGGCACGAACTGCAAAAATCACCTCAGAGAGAGTGACACAGGCGGCGATATAGGAACACCTCAGTCATGGAGAGAACGGACAGCGGCAGCTATGCAGTGCCTGGGTCGGGGTGGCGAGTCCTCTGGGGGCCCCTCAGTTTCTGTGGCAGCTAGGAGGGTGGACTTGTGTACCTTGCCTTAGTCCCTAGGGTGTCAGGCAAGTGGGATCAGCATGGCGTCCGAAGCTGGCGTTTTCTTCCACCAGACATGCCTGTATTGACAACCGGTGCCCTGCACCTGCTATGCCTATGGACGCTTGGTTGGCGGTCCTGACATCTTTTTGTTGCCCGGGAGGGAGTGGTGTGTGTGGGCGCAAGGGGGGTAAAAACGCCACCTCCCCCCACCGTCTTATGGGGAAAGCTCTGATCCAGACTCAGGCCTGGCTGCGACTCACGGCCCCTGTTCTGACGTGTCAGAGGATGCGGACCAGGACCTTTCGGACAGAAGGATGATTCAGTTTCCGGGTCAGCGCAGGATAGGTGCTTGTTGGAGCACTTATCACTGCGTGCGGGTTCCCCAATAATATGGAGGTTACAGCGAGGGCATCTAGTAAGGTGTCGGTCCCTTTTGGGTCCCACAAGCCGGCCCGCACTGCTAGGATGTTTCCCTACCTAGCTTATTTGATCAGTTTACATACTAAGAATGGGAACGGCCGCAGCATTCTAAAAAAATTGCACGGCTGTCCGTTATCCCTTGAGGAGTGCTTCCTGAAAAAGGGACATCTCCCTCAATGGGGCCCCCCGGTATCCTGGGAATTACCACGATCTGGGGGAAGGGACCCCTGTTTTTAAGGATCCTGCAGACAGGAGGACCGAGACAGTGGGCCCGGTCCTTGTTCATGGTATTGGGGTCAGCATTGCGGCCACTGTGGTCATGACCCTGGTGTCACTGACGCTTCCTTATTGGGCAAAGACTTGCTGCACCATGATTCAAATATCAACAGGCTTCCCCGGTCTGCATGTTAACGGACCAGTTGGTGCATGGCCTTAAGTATGTCTGCAATGCGACCTTGGATACAGCTCCCTGGCTGTCCAGAACCTTCAGTATCTGCGGTAGGGTTAATGCAGGTCTGCGGACCAGACATAAAGCTCTGACGGATTTTCTCTTCCAGGGTTAGAGGCTTTGGAGCCTCGCTGGATGACATTCTTAAAAATGTCGTTTGGGGTGAGAGCACGGTGCTCCCACAATTCAGAAAGGGTAAGAAGCCACGCCGTAGGCCGGGGCCCTCCTTTTTTTCCGCTCACAAGTATTTTTTTTCCTTCCGCCGGGCCCGCAGGTATGCATTCCCAGGCCGACAAGGGGCCAGCTGAGGGACAAAAGCGTCCCTGGGTTCGCAAGCCAATCCGCCCTGCGAACGAGTCTGCGACTACATAGTGTTGTGACCCGGATTGGCTTGATTACCTCTCTCGTCTCTCCTGGGCCTGACCTTCTGCTTGTTTTACGGACTTCTGCCTTCTGCCTGTGCTTGACCCTTGGCCTGTGACCCGGATCTGCTGTTTTCTCCAGCCCTTGACTTCCTGCCTGCACCTCGGATGTTCCTTGTAATCTTCAGCCCTGATCTGATTCCTGTACCTATCTGGACTTTGCTGTCAGCAACTTTAAACCCTCGATCTGCACCACCAGCCGCAGCCGGTTTCCGTCAATCCCTGCTGAACCTGATTGTCTGGGATATTACCATCAAGTTCCTGTTTTAACCCTGCCACTGCCTGGTGATTAACCTCCAGCATCTTCACGGACTACTCAGCTATTCCAGCCAGCCTTGCAAGTCCTCTCCACCTGCTGGTCACCAGTGCCTCTTCTCCATTCTCTCCCTGTCCCACTTCCAGGGGGCAGAGTGCGTCAAGTCGCAAGGGTGAACCGCTCTCGGCATCTTGGCCTCGGTCAGTACCCGTTGTGACAGGTGGTTTCATCAGGATACAAGATGGAATTTTTATTTTTTCTCTTTCGTTCATGGACGGACACAGCTTCAATCTTGACAAAGTGGGTATTGGCCTTCATTCAGGAGTGACTAGGCAGAAAGTGTTAATTTCAGAGCCGAACAGCCCCACCAAGGGGGTGGTCCTACTGGCTATATCCCCTCAGTCTGCACTAAGCAGATCAGTTCTTTTCTCCCTAGCGTAGGAGAAGGACATGGCTCCCTTCGGGCCCATATGTCCGAGGGTTTTTTCTATTTTTTCTACGTTTTTTTTGTTCCTGCGATCTTTGATCAACTGCCGACTGGGTGACAGGCTGGATCCCAGATCCTTGCAGTTTCCCCAGTTTCGGCCATCGAGCGTGTGCCGACCCTAGCTACGCGCTGGGTTTTCCACGACATGCCCGTCGCTACACGGATGGCCGGTGAGCTTCGCGCTCCAGGGCATGCATATGACCGGTCTCTATGGCTGAAACACAGCATGCCGGGCCGACAGTCACCTCCGTAACCGCGTGGAAGATGGTCTGTCTGGGATGTTTCCATCTTAATCCACGCAGGAAGGGTAAGTGGCAATCCCCTGCTTCGGCAGGAGGACATAGCTGGACATTCCGGGAGAGATCAAGTAAGTGGTTTTACCCTTTCTTTCCTCTCTCCCTTCCTTCCCTCCTCCCTGGGCTCTGCGAGCTAGGCTGGCTGCTGGGGGCCGGGGGTTCACCTGGGGGGCTCCATCTGAGCGGGAACTGCGCTGTATGTCTGCTTCTGGGGTGCTAGTGGGCTGTCATTAGAAATGTCAGCTTTTGTGTGTTTCGCCCTCCATGCTGTCGGCGGCCATTTTCTTGTGGTCCGCGCCCGTTTTGGCCTCTATCTAACGCTCGGCGGCCATTTTTTGTTGTCCACGCCGCTCTTCAGCACGGCCGCCATTTTGTGGAAGTCTGGCCTGTAGGGTGCATTTTACCGGCGCAAAGTATACAGACACACGCTGACGGAGAGTCAGACTGACACAGGCAGCTTTGGAAAGAGCATCTCAGGCGGGAGCAGACGGCAGCAGTAACAGTGACCGTTCTAAGGGTGGTGAGTCCTCTGGGGGACCCCGCATCTCTGTAGCAGCTAGAAGGGTGGGCTGTTGATACCTTGCCTGGAGTCCCTGTGGGTATCGGGCACGTGGGTCAGCATGGCGTCAGAAGCAGACGTTTTTTCCCCTGAAATACCTGAGTTGGCAACTGGTGCCCCTGCTATATCAGTGGACGCTATGTCGGCGATCCTGGAGGCTTTCGTTGCCAAGGTGGAAGCGGCACGTGGGAACACGGCGGGGGGGGGGGTAGGAAGCGCCCCCTCCCCCCGCCATCTTCTGGGGATAATTCTGATGCAGAGCCAGGCCCAGCTGTGGCTCATGGTCCTGATTCTGATGCTCCAGTGGCTGCGGACCGTGACTGGTCGGACAGTGAGGATGACTCCAGGTCCGGGTCAGCACATGAAAAGGCTTGGTATCTGATCTTATCACCGCAGTGCGGGATACGCGGAAGTTGGTGGAGAATTCTGCAGAAGCAGCAGAGATGGCGGTTCCCTTTTGGGTTCAGTAAGCCGGCCCGCACTGCCAAGGTGTTTCCTTGTATGTCTTATCTTGATAAACTTTTATACAAGGAGTGGGAAAAACCACTGAAGGTTTTTTCGGCCCCAAAAAATTTGGCGGTCCGGTACCCCTTTTGAGGAGAGTTTCCTGAAAAAATGGATTTCTCCCCCGATAGTGGATCCCCCTGTGTCCAGACTTAAAAAAGTAACCACGATTCCAGTGGAGGGGGCTCCTGTCTTCAGGGACCCTGCGGACAATCGCTCGCTACCTATACACATTAGTGGGCTCAGCGGTGCGTCCAGCAATGGCTGGGGCTTTGGTGTCTCAGACACTTACTGAGTGGGCAAAGATGCTACTCCAGGGGTTAAAGACATGGGAGGCTCATCTGAACGAGGTAGCTTTGGACAACCAGTTGGTACAGGGCCTTAAGTTTATCTGCGAGTCAGACATGGATACTATCCCCTTGCTGTCCAGAGCCTCGGTTTATGCGATGGTTTTACACCGCCTTGTCTGGCTAAAGTGCTGGTCTGCAGACCAATCTTCCAAGTAGGCCTTGTTGGATCTGCCCTTTAAGGGCGACAGACCTTTTGGAGCCCCTCCTAGATGACATCATTAAGGATGCCACAGGAGGTAAGAGCATGCTGCTCCCGCAATCTAAAAAGGGTACGGAGCCACGCCATAGGCAAAGGGCCCTCCTTCACCGCGCAAAAGCAGTTCTTTCGTCCGCCTAGTGTGGCAAGTAAACGATCCCAGGCCGATAAAGCGCCTGCTGAGGGACCGAAGCATCCCTGGTTTCGCAAGCCCAACCTTGCTTGCCTTCCAAATATTTTTTTTTTCCATCTAAACCGCCAACTTCAGCCGACTCGTCGGGAAGCCCTCTATGGGGCGGTTCAAGACCTGCTGATACGCAGGGTGGTCATTTCTGTTTCAGTACAGGAACGAGTTCAGGGGTTCTACTCAAATCTGTTCGTAGTACTAAAGAAGGAGGGGGGTTAAACCAATCTTGGATCTCAGGGCCCTCAATTGCTTTGTGAATGTGCAAAGATTCCAGAGGGAGTTGGTTTGCTCTGTTGTCGCTTCCCTCCATCCGGGGGATTTTCCGGCATCCTTGAACATCAAGGACGCATACTTGCATGTCCCCATATGCACCAGGCATCAGATGTCTGCGCTTTGCGGCCGGGGAAGACCACTACCAATTGGTGTCTCTCCCCTTTGGCCTGGCATCGGCACCGAGGGTGTTCACCAAGGTGCTCGCCCCAGTTCTGGCCCTACTAAGACAGCGTGGCATCGCTATCGTGGGTTACTTGGACGATCATCTTCTGAGGGCCACTTCTGGCTCAAAATTAGAGGTGACGTGTCTATAACCTGTCAGACCCTCCGATACTTTGGGTGCTGAGAAGTCAGTATTGGAAACAACTCAACTCCTAGTGTATCTGGGGTTGATTCTGGACTCCTCCAGAGGTGAAGGTTTTTTTTTTTCTCCCTATGGGAAAGTTGCAGACTCTTCAAGAGCGGTGTTGCAGTTGACATCCCCGGGATGGTCGTCGCGCCACTTTTGCAGGCGAGTCCTGGGCCTCATGGTAGCCTCCTTTTTGAGGCGGTTCCATATGCTCAATATCACACTCGAGTGTTGCAGAAGGGAATTAAGTCCAGATGGGACAAATGCCCATCGTCCCTGGATTGTCAAATCCGGGTGAGCCACCTAGTCAGGACCTCCCTAGTTTGGTGGCCGACATCACCGGCACTTCTGTCCGGGAAGTCGTTCCTTCCTTTTCACTGGACGGTGATCACGACGGACGCCAGCCTTACCGGTTGGGGGGGGAGTCTGGGGTGTTCAGTCGACGCAAGGTCGCTGGACTCCGGAGGAATCCCACCTGCCAATCAATATCCTGGAACTTTGGGCGATCAGGTAGTACCGCTCCACGTGGTCTCAGGGGCTGCAAGGGCATCCAGTCAGGATCCAGTCGGACAACGCCACGGCGGTAGCATATGTCAACCATCAAGGAGGAGCAAGAAGCTCGGCTGCAGCATCGAAGGTCGCTTGCACCCTGAGGTGGGCAGAAAGGAGCGTACTGGCTCTGTCGGCCGTATACATTCCGGGTGTGGAGAACTGACAGGCGGACTACCTAAGTCGCCAGATGCTGGACCAAGGAGAGTGGTCTCTACACCCAGATGTGTTTCAGCTCCTTTGCCAAAAATGGGACGAGCCGGACGTAGATCTTCTCGCTTCTCGACTTAATCGGAACGTATTGAGGTTTGTGGCCAGATCAAAGGGACCCATGGCCAGACCTGACAGACGCTTTGGTGGCACCCTGGAGTCAGTATCGGCTACTATATGCCTTCCCTCCCCTGAAGCTCCTTCCTCATCTGCTTCGCAGAGTGGAGGCAGAGGGGATTCCAATGATTCCAATGATCCCGATTGCTCCGGATTGGCCTTGGCGTCCTTGGTACGCCGATCTAGTGCGTCTGGTAGCAGATGTCCCTTTGCGTCTACCGCTACAAAAGGACCTGCTGTCGCAAGGTCCCATACTTCATCCTGCTTTACAGTCGCTGGCTTTAACGGCACGGCTATTGAGAGCCAGGTGCTAGGAGACCGGGGCCTGTCAGATTCGGTGATCTCTACCATGAGGAGTGCTCGGAAGTCGTCCTCTAGGAAGGTTTACCATCGCACTTGGAAGGCCTACATATCCTTGTGTGAGGAAATGAGGTGGTATCCGCGTACTTATTTGGTTTCCAGAGTCCTGCTGTTCTTACAGCGTGGGGTGGACCAAAAGCTTGCTTTAAGTACAATTAAGGGGCATATATCTGCCCTAGCTGTCTTTTTTCAGCGACCCCTGGCGGCTCACTCTCTCGTGAGTATGTTTGTGCAGGGGATTCGGCATGTGGCCCCTCCGGTCTGTCCTCCACTACCTCCGTGGGACTTGAATCTGGTCCTCTCGGTGCTTCAGAAGTCCCTGTTTCAGAACATTAGGGAAATTTCCTTGTTGACACTTTCTCAGAAAGTGGTCTTTTTGGTGGCTGTTGCGTCAGTTAGATGGGTTTCTGAGCTGGCAGCCTTGTCATGCAAGGCTCCCTAGCTGGTCTTCCACAAGGATAAGGTGGTGCTGCGTCCGCAGCCTTCTTTTCTTCCCAAAGTAGTTTCGGCCTTCCATCTCAATGAGGACATTGTACTTCCATCCTTGTGTCCTCGTCCATCGCATCCTAAGGAAGCGGCGTTGCATTCCTTGGACGTTGTCGAGCTCTGAGAGTGTACTTGTCTGCTACTGCTCCATTCCGGAGGACAGACTCACTGTTTCGGTGGCTGGCCCTAAGAAGGGCCTGGCGGTCTCGCCGGCCACCCCCCTCTTTTCTTATACTTCTTGCTGACAGAGGACATGGACACCCTCTGAGGATGGCTGCCTCCTTGTTTTTTAATATACAGATTGACTTAGAACTGCCATTAGAGCCACTATTACATTCATTCTAAAGGCATCACATCGCTAGGAGCGCCGGAATCCCCCCCTTTCTATGAACCATTTCGAGGTGGACCCGACAGATCGTGATTCAGGCTTACGCCATAAAGGGTCGGGTTCTCCCCTTTCCTGTCATGGCACATTCGACCAGGGCAATAGGTGCCTCTTGGGCTTTCTGATAGCAAGCGTCTGTTTCCCAGGTGTATAAGGCGGCGACCTGGTCGTCCGTTCACACTTTCACTAAATTTTACAAGGTTGATATAAGTGCATCTTCGGATGCTTCTTTTGGCCGCAAAGTTTTGCAGGCAGCTGTTTAGCGTTGCAACTCCTCAGTTGAGGAGCTCTGTGTTGTTTTGGGGTGAAGTTTATTTTTATGCTGTTCCCACCCCTATTTTTTTGACACTGCTTTGGGACGTCCCACTTTGTCAAGATTAAGGCTGTGTTCGTCCATGAACGAAAGAGAAAATAGGATTTACTGATGCACATGCACCCAGCCATCCTCATAATGAATATCCTTTTCTCTGAGTTCATGGACGGACACAGAACTCACCCCTCCTTTTTAAGTTTGCTGCTTTTTGATGAACTGATCTGCGAGATGCAGAGAGAGGGGTTTTACCCAGAGGGTCCGCCCCCTGGGCGGTACTGTATTAGGTGTGATGTGTTTAACACTTTCTACAAGTTTTCTGCCTAGTCACTCCTGAATGAAGGCTAATACCCACTTTGTCAAGATTGAGGCTGTGTCCGTCCATGAACTCAGAGAAAGGGATTTTACAGTGAGTACAAAAATCCTATTTTTTTGCGCTATTAACAAAAGAAAAGCGACAATTTTGAAAAAAACACAATCTTTTTGCTATAGTAAATATCACAATTTAAAAAAAAAAAAAAAAAAAAACAATTTACAATGTACTCTTTTGGTAAAATAAACCACAATAAGCGTATATTGGTTGGTTATAGTGTCTACAAACTGGGAAAGATTTATGGCATTTATATGGAGTTTTTTTTGTTTTTTTTGTTTTTTTTACTAGTAATGGCGGTGATCTGCGATTTTTAGCATTATTGCGACATTGTGGCGGACAGGTCAGACACTTTTGACACATTTTACGGACCATTGACATTTACAGAGCGATCAGTGCTATAAATTTGCACTGATTACTATGTAAATGTCACTGGCAGGGAAGGGGTTAACACTAGGGGCGATCAAGGGGTTAACTGTGTTCCCTATGTGTGTGTGTTCTAACGGTGGGGCGATGGGACTAACTAGGAGAGATGACGCTGTTTCTACTTGTACTTTGTAGAAACACACAATTTGTCTTCTCTCCTCTGACAGCACAGGGATTTGTGTGTTTACACACACAAACCCCCGTGCTGCCGTTTGTGCACACGATCGCACGTGGCCGGTGGCGATCGCTCCCGCCGGCCACACACACACACCAGGCTTGCGCGCCCTCTGGTGGCTCTCCTGGGCAAAGCCGTATATGTACGTGATTTTGCCCTGGAGAGCCATTCTGCCGCAGTATATCTGCGTGTGTTGGTCGGGAACCGGTTAAATTCTTTCAGTCACTTAAAGTGTTACTAAACCCAGGACCCTGCATTCGCTATTTCTGGTCACCCACAGTACACAGAACAGGAAAAATGCAATTATTTTTGTAAACTGCTAAATACCTTTTTCTCATTAGCAGTATATAGCTGTTTTGTTACTTCTATTAGTGTCCAGCAGAGCACTAGTTAAAGCTTGTAGAAGGAGTTTTCTTTCTCCTCTTACTGTTCTATGAGGATGCAGGACCCCTTGGCCCTCTGCTCATCACATGCCCCCTCTTAACCACTTAACGACCGCTCACTGTATATATACGTCGGCACAATGGCACCGACAGGCACAATCACGTAGAGCATACAGTGGGACCAATCGGACCCCCCTTCTGTACAGTGAGCGGTCGGAATTAATTGGGGAGCGATCCGACATGAGGGGACGACCGTTTGATTCCGGCCACCCCCCCGCGATCGCTCCCGGCGAATAGAAATGCCCCCTCTGTCTGTGTAATGTTTACACAGACAGAGAAAGCAGGAAGAAGTGATGTCATCTCCTGTGCGGCGCTCACATATACCTAGCGCCGTACAAGAGAAGACACACAGGTCAGTGCACAAACACTACACTAACACCAGCACACATAGGCACATAAATCGCCCCCCCAGGCCCCCCCAGATCACCCCCCAGCCCCCAGTCACAGTGTCACTGATTGCAGTGACCATTTATTTACTGATCACTGCAATCAGTGACATTTGTGACTGTAAAAGTGTCACTACATTTGGTTTTAGGTCCAGTGTAGCCCCCTAACCCCCCCTAATAAAGGTTTAACCCCTTGATCACCCCCCAGATAACCCTTTTCACCCCCTAGCACAGCCGTCGCTAAGCGATCATTTTTCTGATCGCTGTCTTAGCGTCGGTGATGCAGATCGGTACCCAGTAAATTTTTTTTAGGTTCGCCGCAGGTTTTTATAGCGTCGGGTACCCCCATAAATTATCTAATAAAGGTTTAACCCCCTTGATCGCCCCCCAGGTAACCCTTTCACCCCCTATCACCACTGTCGCTAAGCGATCATTTTTCTGATCGCTGTCTTAGCGTCGGTGATGCAGATCGGTAGCCAGTAATTTTTTTTAGGTTCGCCGCAGGTTTTTATAGCGTCGGGTACCCCCATAAATTATCTAATAAAGGTTTAACCCCCTTGATCGCCCCCCAGGTAACCCTTTCACCCCCTATCACCACGGTCGCTAAGCGATCATTTTTCTGATCGCTGTCTTAGCGTCGGTGATGCAGATCGGTAGCCAGTAATTTTTTTTAGGTTCGCCGCAGGTTTTTATAGCGTCAGGTACCCCAATATATTATCTAATAAAGGTTTTAACCCCCTAATTGCCCCTAGTTAACCCTTTCACCAGTGATCATCATATAAGTGTTACGGGTGACGCTGGTTAGTTAGTTTGCTTTTTATAGTGTCAGGGCACCCGCCGTATATAACCCAATAAAGGTTTAACCCCCTGATCGCCCGGCGGGTGATATCAATTAGGTTTTAGCGTCAGAGAGGGTCTGCGTCACACCCCAGGCAGCGTCAGGTTAGTGCCAGTAGCGCTAACACCCACGCGTGAAGCATACACCTCCCTTAGTGGTATAGTATCTGAACAGATCAATATCTGATCTGATCAGATCTATACTAGCGTCCCCAGCAGTTTAGGGTTCCCAAAAACGCAGTGTTAGCGGGATCAGCCCAGATACCTGCTAGCACCTGCGTTTTGCCCCTCCGTCCAGCCCAGGCCACCCAAGTGCAGTATCGATCGATCACTGTCACTTACAAAACACAACACACATAACTGCAGCGTTCGCAGAGACAGGCCTGATCCCTGCGACTCCAGTGCTGTAGGAGGTGATTTCACCACCACAGTTAAAAAAAAAAAAGCAAATATGCCGAAGCATTGGGGCAGCAGGGGCGGAGGAGTGATTTTGCTCCTAATGCCGCGTACATACGGTCGAAATTCCGACGGAGGCTTGCCCGTGGAAAAGTCCGACCATGTGTGTGCGGCATAACTTTTTTGCGGGAGGATGCCCCCATGCTTCGGCATATATAAATGGTGCATGTATGCCCATCATTAGAAGTGGGTGGATGAAGGGCGGTATTCTAATGGTGGGCATACTCACCGATCAATCTTTTTTCGTTCAGCCACCTGGCTGCATGAAAAAAAAAGATTACAATACATGTCCAACAAGGACCAGCAACGTACTGGTATGTTGCTGGACTTTGAATGGTTATACCAGATTGATGCCTGCGGGTTTAGGTATCATCTTGGTATCATTCTTTTCAGCCAGCGGCCGGCTTTCATGTAAAAGCAATCCTAGTTAGCCTCTGGACTGCTTTTACAAGCAGTGGGAGGGAATGTCCCCCCCCCCGGATATAAAAAGCGCCATTGGGAAAGCATTTTATCACACCGATCTTGGTGTGGTCAGATGCTTTGAGGGCAGAGGAAAGATCTAGGGTCTAGACCCCAGTTTTTTCAAAAAAAGAGTACCTGTCACTACCTATTGCTATCATAGGGGATATTTACATTCCCTGAGATAACAATAAAAATGATAAAAAAAATTAAATATGGAAGGAACAATTTCAAAATAAAATAAAAAAGCAAAATTAATAATAAAAAAAAAAAAGCACCCCTGTCCTGCCCTGCTCTTGCCCAATGGTGAACGCAAGCGTCGGTCTGGCGTCATATGTAAACAGCAATTGCACCATGCATGTGAGGTATCACCGCGAAGGTCAGATCGAGGGCAGTAATTTTAGCAGTAGACCTCCTCTGTAAATCTAACGGGGTAACCTGTAAAGGCTTTTAAAGGCTTTTAAAAATGTATGTAGTTTGTCGCCAATGCGCGTTTGTGCGAAATTTTAAAGCATGTCGTGTTTGGTATCTATGTACTCGGCCTAAGATCATCTTTTTTTATTTCATCAAACATTTGGGCAATATAGTGTGTTTTAGTGCATTAAAATGAAAAAAAGTGTATTTTTTCCCCAAAAAATGCGTTTGAAAAATCGCTGCGCAAATACTGTGTAGAAAAAAAAATGCAACACCCACCATTTTATTCTGTAGGGCCTTTGCTTTAAAAATATATATAATGTTTGGGGGTTCAACATAATTTTCCTGCAAAAAAAAATATGTTTTCATGTAAACAAAAAGTGTCAAAAAGGGCTTTGTCTTCAAGTGGTTAGAAGAGTGGATGTAAGCTTCCTAATGTTGTGTATAAAATGCCAGAACAGTTCAAAACCCCCCCAAATGACCCCATTTTGGAAAGTAGACACCCCAAGCTATATACTGAGAGGCATGTCGAGTCCATGGAATATTTTATATGTTGACACAAGTTGCGGAAAAAAGACAAATTTTTTTTTTTTAATTTTTTTTTTGCACAAAGTTGTCACTAAATGATATATTGCTCAAACATGCCATGGGCATATGTGGAATTACACCCCAAAATACATTCTGTTGCTTCTCCTGAGTACGGGGATACCACATGTGTGAGACTTTTTGGGAGCCTAGCCGCGTACGGGACCCCAAAAACCAATCACCGCCTTCAGGCTTTCTAAGGGTGTAAATTTTTGATTTCACTTCTCACTGCCTATCACAGTTTCGGAGGCCATGGAATGCCCAGATGGCACAAACCACCCCCCCCCAAATGACCCCATTTTGGAAAGTAGACACCCCAAGCTATTTGCTGAGAGGTATTGTGAGTATTTTGCAGATCTCGCTTTTTGTCACAAAGTTTTGAAAATTGAAAAAAAAAAAAAAAATGTCTTTCTTCATTTTCAAAAACAAATGAGAGCTGTAAAATACTCACCATGCCTCTCAGCAAACAGCTTGGGGTGTCTACTTTCCAAAATGGGGTCATTTGGGGGGGTTTTGTGCTATTTTGGCATTTTATGGCCTTCGAAACTGTGATAGGTAGTGAGGAGTCAAATCAAAAATTTGTGCCTAGAAATCCTGAAGGCGGTGATTGGTTTTCGGGGTCCCGTACGCGGCTAGGCTCCTAAAAAGTCCCACACATGTGGTATCCCCGTACTCAGGAGAAGCAGCAAAATTTATTTTGGGGTGCAATTCCACATATAACCATGGCATGTGTGAGCAATATATCATTTAGTGACAACTTTTTGTAATTTTTTTTTTTTTGTCATTATTCAATCACTTGGGACAAAAAAAAAATATTCAATGGGCTCAACAGGCCTCTCAGCAATTTCCTTGGGGTGTCTACTTTCTAAAATGGGGTCATTTGGGGGGGGGGGTTTGTGCTATTTTGGCATTTTATGGCCTTCAAAACTGTGATAGGTAGTGAGGAGTGAAATCAAAAATTTGCGCCCTTAGAAATCCTGAAGGCGGTGCTTGGTTTCCGGGGTCCCGTACGTGGCTAGGCTCCTAAAAAGTCCCACACATGTGGTATCCCCGTACTCAGGAGAAGCAGCAGAATGTATTTTGGGGTGCAATTCCACATATAACCATGGCATGTGTGAGCAATATATCATTTTAGTGACAACTTTTTGTAATTTTTATTTTTTTTGTCATTATTTAATCACTTGGGACAAAAAAAAATTCAATGGGCTCAACATGCCTCTCAGCAATTTCCTTGGGGTGTCTACTTTCCAAAATGGGGTCATTTGGGGGGGTTTTGTACTGCCCTGCCATTTTAGCACCTCAAGAAATGAGATAGGCAGTCATAAATTGAAAGCTGTGTAAATTCCAGAAAATTTACCCTAGTAAGCGCTATAACTTTTGCGCAAACCAATAAATATACACTTATTGACATTTTTTTTACTAAAGACATGTGGCTGAATACATTTTGGCCTAAATGTATGACTAAAATTGAGTTTATTCGATTTTTCTTATAACAAAAAGTAGAAAATATCATTTTTTTTCAAAATTTTCGGTCTTTTTCCGTTTATCGCAAAAAATAAAAATCGCAGAGGCAATCAAATAGCATTAAAAGAAAGCTCTATTTGTGGGAAGAAAAGGACGCAAATTTCGTTTGGGTACAACATTGCATGTCCGCACAATTTACAGTTAAAGCAGCGCAGTGCAAAATTCTGAATTCACCTCTGGTCCTTTAGCTACCAAATGGTCCGGGGCTTAAGTGGTTAAGAAAAAATTCAGTAATACACACCAAACTGAGCATGTGCAGCTTGCCCACACGGCTCTGTTCCATCAGGAGATGTTTTGGGGACTGTGGAAAATGGGGAGGATTGAGGAAGACAGGATCAAACAGCCTTTTTACACAATGTGTGGGATTAACCCCTTAGGTTCCACAGCGAGCATTGGCATGCTTTGCTGCATATACAGACTGTTTACTCTTTTACACTTCAACTCAGAACAAGTATGTACATATCTAGCTTTACTTGCCACCTTCTATTTATAGGTTATTGACTCGCAAGGTATTATCGTTAGAGGTACAGGATAGCCAAGCCACTAGTATTGTCAGGTTAAATTTATTTTGGCATTGGTTTCTTATAAAAGTATTTTAATAAAGGGGCTTTCCACTTTAAATAGCAATGCAATTTCCTGCTCAGATTCACAACTAATTTGCTTTCTCGGGTTTAAAAATGCAGTTGCAAATCTTTGAGCTAATTGGTTTTTTTGGACCAGCAAAACTCAATTTGTTACGCTGTATAAATTATTATTTACAAATTTGTGATACCTTAATCTTATCAATCCCTATGTTCCATCTGCTGTATCAGTATTCCCAAATATGTTATGTATATGCTGTATTTCAGCAATATACAAAGCTATGTGCTCGTAATCAGTACATAATGCAGAATCTTTACACCATTTGTGTTCTATGTCAAAATAAATAAAATAACAAATGCGCTCTATTTCAAAGTGCAAGTACGCTAAAGTGACAGTGTATAGTTTTAAAAAAAAAAGCTATTTTTATGTGAGTGTATCTGATGCTTTTAAAGTAATTTTTTTAATAAACCATTTTATGCAATGTGTCTCATATCTTTCTGCTTTTTCTATAAACCGAGGTGCTGACGTCTCCATATAATATAGAAGCTTGTTGAGCCTGCTTATTAAATTAGGTGGTCAAGGAGATCTGGTGAGATTGCTACACACAGGGGGAATTGGGTGTTGGAAGTACACAGGAGGAAGAATCACTTTTGTAGAAAATTTTATTTCTACTGGCATCTGCACGCTATGTTGCACTGAAGTGGAATGTGTAATATATGGCACTGAAGGATTTTTTAGATGTCACTTTAAAATTTATGGACTTTAAAATAGAGCATGTTGGTTATTTATTTTTGACATAAAATGCAAATGGTATGAAGATTATGCATTTTTGTGTTTTAATTATAACCACCTAGCACTGTCTATTGTTGAAATGCAAAATTGACTGAAGCTCATTAAATTTGAACTCTAGGCAAACTGCTAAATACACAGTTGGTACATACACAGATCAACTATAATTATGACCACCCACCTAATATTGAGTAGGTCCCCCTTCTGCCGCCAAAACAGCCCTGCCGCATCAAGGATGCCACTAGACCGCTGAAGGTATGCTGTGGTATCTGCCACTAAGCTGTCAGTAGCAGATCCTAAGTCCTGTGCGTTTTGCGAGTTGGGGGCTCCATGAATCAAATTTATTTTTCCAGCACATCCCTCAGATTCTCTTTTGGATTAAAATCTTGAGAATTTGGTTGCCAAGTCACCTCAAACTCGTTTTCCATAAACCTTTCTTGAACCGTTTTTGCAGTGTGGCAGGGTGCATTATCCTGATGAGAGGCCACTGTCATCAAGGAATACAATTTTCATGAAGGAAGTACTTGGTCAGCAACAATGTTTAGGTAGGTGCTATGTGTTAAACATCCACATGAATAGCAGGAGCCAAGGTTTCCCAGCAGAACATTACCCAAAGCATCACACTGCCTCAGACGGATTGCCTTCTTTCCATACTGCATTCTAATCCAGTCTCTTCCCCGTCTGATGCATACGCACCCAGCCATCCACATGATGTAAAGGAAAATGTGTTTCATCAGACCAGGCCATTTTGGATTTTGCAAAAGCATTTGACACAGTTCCCCATAAATGTTTACTGTACAAAATGAGGTCCGTTGGCATGGACCATAGGGTGAGTACATGGATTGGAAACTGGCTACAAGGGCAAGTTCAGAGGGTGGTGATAAATGGGGAATACTCGTAATGGTCAGGGGTGGGTAGTGGGGTCCCTCAGGGTTCTGTGCTGGGACCAATCATATTTAATTTGTTCATAAACGACCTGGAGGATGGGATAAACAGTTAAATCTCTGTATTTGCGGACGATACTAAGCTAAGCAGGGCAATGACTTCTCAGCAGAATGTGAAAACCTTGCAAAAAGATCTTAACAAACTAATGGGGTGGGCAACTACATGGCAAATGAGGTTTAATATAGAAAAATGTAAAATAATGCATTTGGGTGGCAAAAATATGAATGCAATCTATACACTGGGGGGAGAACCTCTGGGGGAATCTAGGATGGAAAATGACCTGGGGTCCTAGTAGATGACAGGCTCAGCAATGGCATGCAATGCCAAGCTTCTGCTAACAAAGCATACAGAATATTGGCATGTGTTAAAAAGGGGATTAACTCAAGAGATAAAACAATAATTCTCCTGCTCTTCAAGACTCTGGTCCGGCCGCACCTAGAGTATGCTGTCAAGTTCTAGGCACCAGTCCTCAGGAAGGATGTACTGGAAATGGAGTGAGTACAAAGAAGGGCAACAAAGCTAATAAAGGGTCTGGATATTGGTTATGAAGAAAAGTTGCGAGCACTGAACTTATTCTCTCTGGAGAAGAGACGCTTGAGAAGGGATATGATTTCAATTTACAAATACCATACTGGTGACCCCACAATAGGGATAAAACTTTTTTGCGGAAGGGAGTTTAACAAGACATGTGGCCATTCATTAAAATTAGAAGAAAAGAGTTTTAACCTTAAGCTACATAGAGGGTTCTTTACTGTAAGAGCGGCAAGGATGTGGAATTCCCTTCCACAGGCAGTGGTCTCAGCGGTGGACATTGATAGTTTAAAAAAACGATTAAATAAGTACCTGAACGACCGCAACATACAGGGATATACAAGCTAATACTGACATATAATCACACACATAGGTTGGACTCGTCATTTTTTTCAACCTCACCTACCATGTACTATGTACTAACAAACGTCTGAGGGCTTCAAAGAACAGCTGTATTTATACTGAGATTAAATTACACACAGGTGGACTCTATTTACTAATTGGGTGAATTCTGAAGGCAATTGGTTCCACTAGCTTTTAGTTGGGGGTATCCGAGTTTCACACTGGGGCGGTTTGCAGGCGCTATTGTGCTAAAAATAGCGCCTGCAAACCGACCTGAAACAGCGGCTGCTATTTCTCTAGTGTGAAAGCCCGAGAGCTTTCACACTGGAGCAGTGTGCTAGCAGGACGGTAAAAGAAGTCCTGCTAGCCGCATCTTTGGAGAGGTGAAGGAGCGGTGTGTTTACCGCTCCTTCACCGCTCCTGCCCATTGAAAGCAATGGGGCACCGCGGCTATACCGCCAGCAAAGCGCCTCTGCAGAGGCAATTTGCGGTGGTTTTTAACCCTTTTTCGCCCGCTAGCAGGGGTAAAACCGCACCACTAGCAGCCGAATAGCACAGCAAAATTGGCGGTAAAGCGCCGTTAGAAAATTGCGGGGCTTTGCCGCCGACGCACCTCCCGTCCCAGTGTGAAAGGGGCCTAAAGGGGGATGAATACAAATGCACGCCACAGTTTTTACATATTTGTTAAAAAAAATATGGAAAACCATTTTTAATTTTCCACTTCAGAATTATGTGCCACTTTGTGTTGGTCTATCACATAATATCCCAATAAAATACATTTACGTTTTTGGTTGTAACATGGCAAAATGTGGAAAATTTCAAGGGGTATGAATACCCTTTTCAAGGCACTGTAAGGCTGTGATGTGATTGACAGGTATCCTCACATTTGGCTTGCACCTGTAATGATTGCTGGAGCAGCTGAAAAGAGGTGAAAATTACTATTACAGATGACAGCAGGGCTGGATCGGGATTAAAGTGCTGCTTTATAAAGCACACGTGGCTACATTACTAAATTTAGCTAAGCCTAAAAGAATAATTATCTTCATCTATGCATTAGGTCTGTGCCACTGTGAGGCTGTAGTGCATAATATACAGTATATAGGCTAGTGCAAACTTTCCAATTACCCCTTACCTGAGGTTCCTGAAGTAACAGGCATTTATCCCATTATTGATGATTCATTATGCAGCATTGCTGATACAGTATTGATTAGTATCCATTTCACTAAATCCTTTTTCAGATACCCTCTGCTATAATTAATACACAATATTGTGTTTGCCTACGGATATCTATCTATGCATTCTTGGCGTCCCTGGATTCAAAGTATATTTTTTGTAAACAAAATGGTCATTAATTAAAGCTCATGTAAAAGACGGTCTAAAGAACATCACTGTTATTTTATTAAAACACGCGATGGGGGAAAATTGATGGAGTTGATGGAGACTGAATAATCTTAGATAGCTCTTATTGATCTCATTGACCAAACTTAGCAGTGTGCAGGATTATTACCATCACTGATCCGCTTGGGTCCCAGAAAGAAAATATTGTGTGACCAGTATGGTTTATTGCAGAGATATGCAATTAGCGGACCTCCAGCTGTTGCAGAACTACAAGTCCCATGAGGCATAGCAAGACTCTGACAGCCTCAAGCATGACACCCAGAGGCAGAGGCATGATGGGACTTGTAGTTTTGCAACAGCTGGAGGTCCGCTAATTGCATATCCCTGGTTTATTGCATATGGACACATGGAATCAAAGAGAAATGGGATTTAATTAAAACATCTGACTTTACTATAAGCAAAATTTGTACATTTTTGTGTTATTGGAAGACCACCCGGTATGCTGTGGAAACCATAAAGAGAGAAGATAGATTTAGAGCCAGTTCACACCAGAATGTGGTGCATGCACTACTTTTTGTGCGGTCTGGGGGCGCAGTAGTGCATGTGCTAATTTTGGTGCGGTACAAGGGTATTTTTAAGCCCATTCAAATAAATGGTCTGAAAGTGCACTGCACCCATAGTGCATGAGAATTGTACAGAATCACACAGCGTGTTCCTGTGCGATTCATGGGTTGAACTGGCCGTTTAATGCAGATATTTTCATGAGAACTGAAATTCTATGTTGCCAACCAGAAAGTCTTCATGCTTGTCCAGTAGTATTATTATACAGGATTTATATCGTGCCAACAGTATGCAGTGTGCAGCACTTTACAATAAAAAGTAAGACAGTACAAATACAATACAGTTCAATACAGAATGAATAGGAGGGCCCTGCTCAAGGAGCTTACAATCTAAAGGGAGGGGGAGGTGCTACAAAAGGTAATAGCTGCAGGGGATGATCTGATGGAGGTGGCTGAAATAGATTTTAGGTTGAGGTGGGGTAGGCTTTCCTGAATAAATGGGTTTTCAAGGATTGCTTAAAGGCAGACAGGGTAGAAGCTAACCAGACATGCTAGTATAGGTAGTTCCAGAGGATGAGAGCGGTTTTGAAGGTGAGCATGAGAGGAAGTGAAGAAGGAGCTAGAGAGCAAGATGTCTTGGGAGGAGCAGAGTGGGCAATCTTGGGGATGAGGGTGATTATGTGGCTGGGGCAGTGTTATGGATGGCTTTGTATGTTGTGGTTAGTATTCGAGGTCGACCGATATGGGTTTTTCTCTGGCCGATGCTGATATTTAGAAATTGGGGTGGCCGATATATGATGCCGACTTTTGTGGCCGATTTAAATAAAAAAGATAAAAAAATAAAAAAAAACCCTCACCCACTCCACTCCTTCCTACTTACTCCTGTCACTCTAGCACACACTTGATGTCCTCAGTACAGATGGCACTGGCTGGTGGCATTGGTTGGTGGCACTGGTTTGGAACTGGCAGGTGGCACTGGTTGGCATTGGCAGATGGCACTGGTTTGGAACTGACAGATGGCACTGGCAGGTGGCACTGATTGGCACTAGTAGGTGGCACTGGTTTGGAACTGACAGATGGCACTGGCAGGTGGCACTGGTTGGCATTTGCAGGTGGCACTGGTTTGAAACTGACAGATGGCACTGATTGGCACTAGCAGGTGGCACTAGTTTGGAACTGACAGATGGCACTAGTTTGGGACAGATGGCACTGGCAATTGGAACTGGTTGGCACTGGCAGGTGGCATTGACTGGCGGTGGCGCTGGCAGTGGCGGGTGGCACTGGCTGGCACTGGCGTGTGACGCTGGCAATGGCGGATGACACTGGCTGGCAGTGGTTGACACTGACAGATGGCACCGATTGACTGGTGGCACTGACAGATGGCACTGATTGGCACTGGCTGGTGGCACTGATTGGTGGTGGCACTGAGCACTGGCTGGCACTGACAGATGGCACTGATTGGCATTGGCTGGTGGCACTGATTGGCACTGGCTGGTGGCACTGACAGATGGCACTGATTGGCACTGGCTGGTGGCACTGTTTTGCGGTGGCACTGGCAGGTTTCACACTAAGCCGAGTGTAACTGTGTGAAACTGACAGAGGAGAGAGAGAGAGCTGTCAGAATTGAGCTAGATGTGGGGGTGGGCGGGACCCGGCCGGGGTGGGCGGGACCCAGCAGCTAAATTACACCAGCCAATGATTGGGCTGCTTTAGAAATGGAGCGGGGCCACATACACATAGCAGCCCGCCCAGATACCATCCCATTGGCTGGTGTAATATAGCTGCTGGGTCCCGCCCACCCCCGGCATCGAGCTGACAGCTCCTCTCTCTCTACTCTTTGTTGTCAGTTTCACACACTCAGCGTGGCGCTTGATGCTGCCAGAGCCGCTGAGTGTGGAGAAGGGAGGAGGAACAGCGGTCAGTGTAAAATATCGGCCTAATTTTGATAATCGGCCGATGCCGATTTATCAAAAATGTCCAAATATCGGCCGATTATATCGGTTGACCTCTAGTTTTATATGCAGGGCTAGTGGAAGCCAGTGAAGGGATTGGCAGAGAAGGGTGGCAGCCGCAGATCGGTTAGTTGTACACGTGTAGCAGCAGCATTCAAGATAAACTAGGTAGGCCACCTAGAAGGCAGTTGCAGTAGTCAAGGCGGGAGATGACCAGGAAGTGAATATGTTGTTTTGTGGTGTCATTAGTTAGAAGGGGCGAATTCTGGAAATGTTACGGAGGTTAAGGTGTCAAGATTTAGCCAGTGCTTGGATGTGGGGCTCAAAGGAGAGGACACAGTCTAGAATTACACCTGGCACCCTGACGTGTGGAGGGATCAATAAATGTACTATTGATCTCAGTGGCAAAGTCATGAGGAGGTGATCAGGGAGGAGGAAATATTACAAATTCAGTTTTAGACAGAGTTTGAGGGAATGATGTGATCGAACATATTCGCCAGCACACCAAGGATCGTCCAATTACGTCCAAAAAAGTTTTATTGCAGCAACCACCATTTTATAAGAGCCTCTGTACCAGGAACGTGTGCGATTGGAATATCAACCATCCATACTAATTGGTCGCTCAGTAAATTTGTGATTTGTGAGGAGATTGAGGGGGTGAGCTGGGGTGTGGAGGGATAGATCGGAGTGTTTTGTGTTTATCATCTCTATATAATGTTCATTAATATAGTCTAAACACCATGCACAGAAAAAGAGGGCAATATGAAGCGGTGATCAACTCAGGACATCTAAACCCCTGTATGGTATGGTTTTCCCTCTACTGGGAATGAAACTGTATTCATTTTAACCTTGACAGAGAGAACAACAGTGTTTATCTCGCGTATAAAATGTGAAGTGACTAAAGCGTAAGCCTTGAAAGTCACGTGCCTAGTGACGTAACGCGTAGGGGAGGAGCCTAGTGACGAGATCCAGGAAGCTTATGAGTACAGCATCGTATCTGACCGCTCTATGCGCTTATACCCGGTTGGGTACACGTGAGTGGGCTATTTATTGCAAAGACATATGTTTCCTTTAGTGTGAGCATACTGCGCTATGTCCTATTATCTTTGTTTTCTTTGAGATTTGAAGCAAACTGTTTGGAACCTTGGTATACAGTATCCGTGTCGGTCATCACTAAGCCTTGTGTGGGGCAGTGTTCACTGCAAGCCAGAAACTATCTGCAGTCAGGTGTCACCTGCAGTAATTACCGAAGGATACAAACAAGCTCACCTGTTATGTGGACATTCCTTATATTCTCTTTGCAATATTGGATATTTTAATTTTTATTGCACTATAGCACTTTCTTTCACAGGTGTTTTTGATATTTAATAGGTTGATTTTAGCGAAACTTTATTATCCTATATTATACATGCCACAGTGTTTATCTCACATGTGCATTTGAAGAGAAAGGAATAAAACATGCCTATAGGGTTTTGAGAAGTCGAGTTGAGCATCACTGGGCTAAAACAGCTCCACCTTACAATGTCGAGTATGAATTAGTCTCCAGTGTGGATTCATTTTCTCCCTTCTTGCAGCTGCCAGTGTATAATGCACTTGCTCTATTTGCAGTATTGGGTAAAGGCATTAACCGTTTTACAGTCTTTACTATTGGTTTATGGCTGGCCATACACTAGCAAATTCAGGCTGGTTCCTAATGAATCGGCCAAAATGCAATCAGTGGGTGGTCCAATTAGCACCACGTTGCCAGACATCCTTTGACTGTCCAGTCAAATGCAGGCACTGTTCAGGTATTGTGGAAGCACTTAATCTCTCTCTCTCTCTCTCTCTCTTTCTTTCTCAATGCTTTTTACTTTTAATGCTGCCAACTTTATTTTTTAGTTAGGTGTTTTTTTTTTGTTTAATTTCTTGCTCATTTTGTCAATCTTTTGGAGTAGATAATCTGTGTTTAATGTGTAGTCATGTCTAATAGCCACATGTCTGATGAAGGGGTCCTATGCGACTCCGAAACGTTGCACCTTTTGTGATGTGATTTTTTTTGTAATAAAACCTTTTTGGGTGTAATATCCTTGGTGTGCTGGCGAATATGTTCGAATGTCTAATAACCAGTCTTATCTTTTGTATAAATGCAGGTTGGTGACAATCTCCAATCTGTTTCTGAAATAATTTCTTGCATCCTTATGTGCTAGATTGAAATTCTTGCCAGTGGAGTTCGTTTCACCAGACTCATTTTATGTAGGTTTAATTATGAGGTCAAGAAAGGAAGTTGTTTTAATTACTCGATGAAGAAAGATTTCAGTGATTTAATCAGCTGTTCATTGTGAATCTCTGCAGCCTCAGCCCAAGTTGAGATAATCGGCTTGTTTGTCATGATGGCCAGGAATGAGTTACGTTGTATGTGTCATACTTTCTAGCTTATTCAGTAAGGAGTGATGATATGTCAGTGCGGTAATCAATAATGACCATTTAGAAACCTGTTTACCTGTATGATATGAGTATGGTGTTGCTTTGTAAAGTTATGAAATGTGGCCCAACTCGTGCAACACTTCACTTCTGTCTATATCTACAAAATCAGAGACCTCTTCTTTTTTTTTTTCTTTTTTTATCTGGTCACAATGGGTGCAGGAGATCATCTCACTGCCACATACTTGTTCATAAATACACATGCCATCACATGTGTTGTCAGCCTTATTGTATGCCTGCCACTTTGGGCACTAAAATTTCCCTTCCCAAGACTTCTTGTGTAGACTTTAAAAAAAAACAGTGCAACCATTTCAGTCATTATGGCCAGATTGTTTCCATTATCCCCAGAAGCAAGGCACAGCTAGGGAAAGAAGTCAGAAAAGTCTTTAAGGTCTAACTCCACATTTATTGCCCCTTTACATTGTTCGTTTGGACCAAGCTGGCCCATACAAAATTATTACTGCATTAACTAGTATGCTTGCTGGGTGTGCTGTATTAACAATATGTATACAGTATACGTCTCTGTTTTGGCAGCAGGGCAGGAACTTCCCATCCCCCTCCCGAAACAAAATAGAGCTGGGTTGATCACTGCTCAACCATTCATGGTAAACTTTGAATTCTATAAATTAGTACAAAACTTTGTCTGATTGGTTAAGTTGAGAGGTCACATAGGTACATAATAGGTGAGGTTGAAAAAAGACACAAGGCCATCAAGTCCAACCTATGTGTGTGATTCTATGTCAGTATTACATTGAATATCCCTGTATGTTGCGGTCCGTCAGGTGCTTATCTAATAGTTTCTTGAAACCATCGATGCCCCCCGCTGAGACCACCGCCTGTGGAAGGGAATTCCACATCCTTGCCGCTCTTACAGTAAAGAACCCTCTACGTAGTTTAAGGTTAAACCTCTTTTCTTCTAATTTTAATGAGTGGCCACGTGTCTCGTTAAACTCCCTTCCGCAAAAAAGTTTTCTGCCTATGGTATTTGTAAATTTAAATCATATCCCCTTCTCAAGCGTCTTTTCTTCTCCAGAGAGAATAAGTTCAGTGCTCGCAACCTTTCTTCATAACTAATGTCCTCCAGACCCTTTATTAGCTTTGTTGCCCTTCTTTGTACTCGCTCCATTTCCAGTACATCCTTCCTGAGGACTGGTGCCCAGAACTGGACAGCATACTCCAGGTGCAGCCAGACCAGAGTCTTGTAGAGTGGGAGAATTATCGCTTTATCCCTAGAGTTAATCCCTTTATTAATGCATGCCAATATTCTGTTTGCTTTGTTAGCAGCAGCTTGGCATTGCATGCCATTGCTGAGCCTATCATCTACTAGGACCCCCAGGTCCATTTCAACCCTAGATAGATTCCACCAGAGGTTCTCCCCCCCCCCCTCCAGTGTATAGATTGCGTTCATATTTTTGCCACCCAAATGCATTATTTTACATTTTCTACATTAAACCTCATTTGCCATGTAGTTGCCCACCCCATTAATTTGTTCAGATCTTCTTTCAAGGTTTCCACATCCTGCAGAGAATTTATTGTCCTGCTTAGCTTAGTATCGTCCGCAAATAGAGATTGAACTGTTTACCCCTTCCTCCAGGTCATTTATGAACAAATAAAATAGGATTGGACCCCACCACCCACCCCTGACCATTCTGAGGTAGTTGGATTACTTTACAACCCCCGCCTCAGCCAATCAAAAAAAGCTTTTTATTCATTTAGAGCAGGGGTCCCTAACCCCCAGGCCACAGACCAGTGCCGGCCCGCAGCCTGTTTATGACTGGGCCACACAGCGGGAGGTGAGCAGCCACTGCGGTCTGCACATGGCTATCACAGACCATGGGTTGACACTCACCACCTGCTGAACGGCTAAGCCCGTGTGTCCTCTCCCGACTCCTCCGCCTGCCAGGCCGACAAGGTCATCCTATTAGCAGGGCAGGGGACAGAAGGAGCTGCAGATCGGAATTGAGAACTCCTTCCGCCCCCTGCCCTGTTGATAGGATGATGTCGTCGGACAGGCGGGGGAGCCAGGAGAGGACACGCAGACTGAGCACAGCCTCTGCCCTCCCAAAAGTAGGAGTCGTAAACGGGGGAGGCAGAGATTATAATGGGGATGAAGGAAAGTGGGGGGCAGACTGCAGGGGCACTGTGATTATAGGAAGCTGATATTGGTAGGGGCACTGTAATATAAAGGGGGACTGCTACATTAATGTAAAGGAGACTGCACTGTAAAGGGGCACTGTAATGTAAAGGGGAACGGAAGACACTGATATAATTCCCCCCGCCCTGGGAAGATTGGCTGCTATGAAACCAGTCCCTGATACCAAAAAGGTTGGGTACCGCTGATTTAGAGTACAAAGCTTCACATGAACAGCTCGACTTTATTTTGTTCTGGGAATGGGACGGAAAGTCTCTGTTCCACTGCCAGAACACAGCGCTGTATACAGTTTGTAGCTGAGGCTACACACAGTTAATACAGCGCACCTTTTAAGTGCACCAGTTTTTTTTTTTTGTGCTATAGCTAGTCGAAGTCACAGATGTCCCAAATAATCCCTGTAATGTGTCTAATATGGTTATTTCCTATATATGTTTTCTCCGTTTATTGGCCATAATGATTGAAACATTTCAGATAAATACTGCATTATGGCTGCTAGATGGATCTGACGATCGTAGGAAATATTATGGGAATTTTTTGCGACGTCTGTGTGAATGGTTTTTTTTTTCTTTCTGTTATCTGATTTTTCTTAAACAACTGAAGATACCTGGGGTACAAGGTTAATTTCCTTCTTCTGTGTATTGCCAGCTAGAGCTTTTAGTCTGGATTTAACATACAGTTGTGGGTTCAGCATATATTTAAAATAAGCCTAGTGCTTTCTGGGTGGCATAACTTTATTTAGCAGTAGTAGTAGTTGCCAGCAGTTTGTTTTTTTCTTGCACATTCTTTTGCCTTCATTTTATCTATTTTTCCCTTCGCAGGAGAGATGCGCTCAGAGGGCACAGTGGCAGATATTCTTGATAAAGGCTCCGGTGCTGTTCTTTTGTTGGATGGTAAGCATGATGCCTGATTTTAGCTTAGCTGATGGCCTGTTTTCTGCTAGTAATGGAAATGGTTAATGACACCTCCGCTGTACTCGGAAAGCAAATTGCACTTTTCACTTATTGGAGACTTGTTAGTTTTATTAGAGTACAGTTCCCCATACAGTTTGCTTTCGCGTTGCCTCCCTAATACAAAACTCTGTCAAAAGCATTTCACACCAAAGCAATTTGCAGCTAGAATAACTAGAGGAGTAGAAACTATTCACATTTCTGATTGAAGTGAAGGTCGTTTCAGGCGGAAAAGAGCAGTGCCGAGAATTTCTAATCAAGCAGAGAGGTAGTGGGAGAGGAGGCTGCACCCACATTATCTTTATGTAATGTGTATATCAGACATCTTTATTGTGTCATGTCTGATACATTCTTAAATGTGACAGGATGCAACCTTGAATTCTCAGTCATCTTAAATGATCCAGTGCATGTTCAAAGTTACATGACTTAATTGGATCATTTCAGAGGCTTTGAATGGAGTTTTTCTGTCACTATGGTTCTGCTTGGTATTTTTAAGCTGCAGTCTGGACCCCAGCCAGATAGTGACATACACAGATGAAATACATATATGAGAGCAGTGCTGTCTGCCTAAGGATTTGTTTTTCTGTGTCTCTATTCCTGGGATATATACAGCTCTGCAACACAGCACAGCCCTGACTTGTAGGGCAGGATATCAGATTTTCCCTGATGAAGTTAAGTAACGCCTACAAGTGTTCTCACGAATCCAGCCTGTGATTGGACCGTGAAAGGAGAAGTTGATTGATGAGCATATATCTCTCATTCTACTCTTTCCTCCCATCAGCATGTTTCTTGCAACACAGAACAGCTGACTCTCCCCTTGTGCTGCTTATCCTTTTTTGTCTGAACCCTGCTGTGTTAAATAAATAATAAGTTCACTTTTTTATAGAAAGACAAATAGTAAATGCACATTTTTTTGCAGGTAATCAGCGGATTGCGAGTGCAATGACAGGCTCCTGCAGACTGTCAGTAGAGCGGTCTGCCCGTACCTCCTATACAGGCAGGCAGTTACTGAATTGCCAGGAGAACAATGAATTACTGGAGCGCTTACCAGCACCCTGGTAGTTCATTGAGAACTACAAGCTCCCCAATGTCTGATGGCTGATGGTAGTTGTAGTTCATTCATTCACAGAACTTTGTGAATGTTTTTAGAAAGGATTAGGTTTTTACGTGTATCCTCACAGGGTGACACTGTGGATACAGCAGTAACAGTGTGCCAACGTCCCGATAATATGTATGAGTTGGCTAAAAACTAAAGAAGTTTGGACTTTTAGAAGCACACGGGTAAGTATTGTAAAACACTACTAAGGGTTTTTATTATAGAAATTTTGTAAAAACAATTATACCGGTACATATAAAAAAGAATTATCTGTATCAACATTATTGGATGGCCCACATGTAGGTTATCATATTGTTTCCAACAGTACACAATTGTATTAAAACAACTCAATAAGTACAGTAGAGTAATAGAAAACCGGAAATACAAATGTGGAGTTGGTAACCATGAAGTGGGTCCAGAGGCAGAAAGAACTTGCTCAGAACTTGCTCTACATGTTGCGCGTATGAAAACGCTTCCTCAGGAGCATATGAATCTATTAAAATATATGTACAGACAAAAAAGAATAAACATGATTTAATACAAACAATAATAAAACATTACATAATCATATTTGCTAATATGTGGTGTAGCAACTACAGAGAGTCCCCACATCCAGACCCCAAGAAGCAGAAAAGCAGGGCCCCTTAGTTGAGACACACATATATATCATGGTGTGTATATATATAAATTCCTTTTATGCCACCCACATGTTAACTTGTCAGGCACAGCAAAAGAATAAAAGGTACTCGCAGAAATGGACGTGTTAGATGCACCAACAGTCAGCCTGGACGTTGAGACAATGACGATGTGTTAAAATATACTGCCAGTTATGGATATGTAGTCTGTGAGTAAGAGTGAGAAGGTATGTCCCTGTGAAGTGGCTAAATGTAGTATTGCAGCAGACCACACGTCTGTGTATTAACACAGCATATTTGGAGCTAGCATATTAAATGTAACATATAAAAAGTTGGAGAAAAATGCTCATCATAAAAATGCAGTCACAGTGGTAAAGTATAAACCGTTTTTGCTGGTAAGAAAGGGGAATCCAGGAGGGGCTCAGCTAGCACACCGAGATATGTATATACTGGTAAGGTAGACCAGTGTATGTTGTAGGCAGAAAGTACTCTGTCCAATATAATACCCAGAGCTAAGGCCAGAGCCTGAGAAGCAAAAGAAAATGAAATAATAATAGTTATTATTGTTAACCGCATATGATAGCTTGGCAAAAGTATGCCTGGATGCGGGTTGTAAAAGTATTTAGCTCAGGGTCTGGATAGCAAAGTGTGACCAGCGCGCCTCCTGGGTCTCCGGTGGTAGTCTGCCATTAGGGAGCTGACTGCCGCGCATGCGGCAGAATCGCCACTGACGTATGCGCGGCAGTCAATGGCCAGACCGGACGGCGTCACTTCCGGCTATGAGTGACGCACTTCCGGTGGAGATACACATAAATACGGAGCTCGTTGCTCCCTAATGGCAGACTATCACTGGGGACCCAGGAGGCGCTTGGCAAAAGTGTGCCTGGATGCGTGTTGTAAAAGTATTTAGCTCAGGGTCTGGATAGCAAAGTGTGACCAGCGCGCCTCCTGGGTCCCCAGTTTTTGCATCTTTGACCTCTGGGGGAGGTCCCTGTTCATGTAGAGCAAGTTCTGAGCAAGTTCTTTCTGCATCTGGACCCACTTCATGGTTACCAACTCCACATTTGTATTTCCAGTTTTCTATTACTCTACTGTACTCATTGAGTTGTTTTAATATAATTGTGTACTGTTGGAAACAATATGATAACCTACATGTGGGCCATCCAATAATGTTGATACAGATAATTCTTTTTTTATATGTATAATTGTTTTTACAAAATTTTTATAATAAAAACCCTCAGTGTTTTACAATACTAGTTTTTAGCCAACTCATACAGAACTTTGTGAATGAATGACGGCCCTGCAGTACCGTGCTGTTTTTGAGTTGAGACAGCAGATGCAGGAAAAAGATCCCCTAGGCCAGTGTCACTATAGGGGATTGTGTCAATGTGACGGCAGGTGATTTTAGTCACAAGTTACGTTACACGCTAAATTTGGGTGTAACACATAACATATTACTAAAGGTGAACTTATTCTTTAATGGGGAAAGCGCTGCTTTTTTGTTTTTTGTTTTTTTTTTGTTAACATCTGCCTGGAGTTTAGCTTTTACCCTTTCACTTCTACTGACATATATTGGCAGCAGCACTGACTGGTGCTCTTTGGTTTCTCTTTGCAGCCTATTGGCTTTATATTAGTAGTGGTTTGGGCAACTGTAAAGCCACGTGATCACTTATACAGGCTGCGGAGAGTGCTGCCCTCCCCCGCCCACTATGTGTCCCAGGCTTGCGTATCTCTCCTGGGGGCCCAGGAACAGCAGGACAGAACCTATGTACACATACACTATTTTGTCTTTGTGTCATACCTTTAGGCTCCATTAACACTGAAGCTGATAAACTGCAGTTTATTGGCGTTTTTTTAAAAAGCCCATTAACTGCACTCTATGTTGGCCTATGTGTTCATGTACACATGGACGTTTTTTAGCATTAATGAGCAGTGGAGTTAATGGGCTTTTTTCTGAACTCAAGAAATTTGCGTTCAAAGTGCCGTTTTTCGGTGGGGAAAAAACACAAAAAACAGCAAAACGCTAATAAACGCTAATAAACGCACAAAAACGCAGGTCGCCAGCGTTTTTTTGCGTTTTTTGATCCATTGAAAAAAAAAGCTGAAAAACGCTAATAAACGCTAGTAAAAAACGCTGATAAAATTTATATTTTAAAGCAGCTTTTTCTGCCAGAAATCTGGCTTTCAAAACGACCGTTTTTGAGCTTCTGTGTACATGGAGCCTTACTGATGTTGTATCTCCAATTATACCTAATTACTTTTTCCCTTCTATTCCAGTAAATACCTACTGTGGGAAGGATCTGATTTGCTATAACCAGTTTTCTGTGTTTGTGGTTGGAGCTGGTGGATTTGGTGGAAAGCGCTCATCACCCAAGGCTAAGGTATATGGCAGTATAAATGCAGTTTATTTATTTGGTCATGCTGGAAATAATTAAAACCAATGTCCTTTTTCAGCACTTGTGACAAGTACAGCATAAATTAACGTCACTTGAGCTTAGGGAAAGGGTAGGGGCAATGTAATTAAAAAGTGTACTGAACTGTATCATTATAACTAGAATCCACGATTATTGCCTTCATTAGGTGTGAAAATGTAGCTTACCTTTTTGTAGATCCAGCTAGGTGGCTGTTCTATAGCAGTCTAACGTGAGCAGCATGCTTCTGAGACAGATTTGGAATAGTAAAAATAGAAGATCATTGTACAAGTACATAGTAGATTACATTCAGCTGAAATAAGTGTCGTTGCATAAGGATCAAAGAAAGCTGTTTTTTTTTTTTTTTTTATGTAAATTGCTGTATGCATACAGCAAAATTTGTGCAAATGTTTACCAAATACAGTTAAATTTGGGGTTAAAAGAAAGCTAAATACAATAAAATTAAAAGAAAACATAGCAACGTACAAATTATGAAAATGTTTACCCTGCATAGAAAGCGTATCCCTCGACTCCTGTGTAATAACATAAAAAAACACAGTCCCACCCTTCTCTTCAGATCATGGGAAAGTAAGTTGAATCTGTTCAGCCACATTGATAACATTTTCATTATATCTGAATTGATGACATTCAAAATTCACAATCTTTGGGCTTTAACCTTTTATCTAAATCTTAACCTTATTCTAACCCCTCACTTGCTACTTGCTAAGGACCGGTTCACACCACATTTCCCACACCGCGCAAGAACATGCTGCCCTCTTTAGATGCGTGCGAGTGCCAATAATTGATAATGGCAACCTCGTGCATCTAGCAAATACGGGTGAATTTTCGGTCACCAAACCACACAAGGCAATTTTACTAAATTGTGCCACCTTGCGTTTTGCACATTCTTAAAAATGAATGGGTTATTAAAAACACGCCGTGAATGAATGCATCAAACACAGCTCATGTACCGGTGTGAACCTGCCCATTGAAATGGTCCATTTCTTAAATTCTAAAATTAAACCTTTTTTTGAGGAGGACAATGATGACATGGACGTTTTTCACATTGCAGATATGTTGTGGACTGTTTAATAAATGCTTACCGTATTTTCCGGCGTATAAGACGACTTTTTAACCCCTAAAAATCCTCTCAAGAGTCAGGGGTCGTCTTATACGCCGGTACCTGACCTGTACTGTAGAATCTCAGACCGCGGCCGTCCATTTTCAAAAGCCGCGCCTCCTCCTCATGCTGTTCCGTGATAGGCGGAACACTCAGCTTCCCAGCAGAGCCTCTGTTTAGTGTTCTGCCTATCACGGATGCCCTCTCATCCTCGGCCTCGGATGAGAGGGCATCTGTGATAGGCGGAACACTGAACACAGTGTCTGCTGGGAAGCTGAGTGTTCCGCCTATCACGGAACAGCATGAGGAGGAGGCGCGGCTTTTGAAAAATGGACGGCCGCGGTCTGACTGGAGATTCTACATCAGGGATAAGGTAAGTGATCGTCGGGGGGGAACAGTGAGGTATGCGGGGGGGGGGGGGAACAGTGAGGCATGCGGGGGGGGGGGGGGAACAGTGAGGCATGCCGGGGGGGAACAGTGAGGCATGCGGGGGGGGGGGGGGAACAGTGAGGCATGCGGGGGGAACAGTGAGGCATGCGGGGGGAACAGTGAGGTATGCAGGGGCACAGTGAGGTATGGTGAGGTATGGCTAGTCGGAAGGGGGTCGTCTTATACGGCGAGTATATCCCAAAACCCAAATTTTATCTGCAAAATTAGGGGGTCGTCTTATACGCCCAGTCGCCTTATACGCCGGAAAATACGGTATATTGATCTTACTGCATACAAATCCCATCCAACATTACAAAGGCTGTATAAGCTCTTTGTTACTTGCTTTCTCCCCAATTGATGCATCGTTTTCTAGGATGATGTAACTGTATCCAGTCAGACTGTTTTAGAACTGACTTTGCATTCAAAAGTCTTATTTCCAGGCTGTGCTTTCACAGCTGCTATCTAGGGATTGCTATAGAGCTGGGACAATAGAGAGGGAGCAATAAGAAGCTTACATCAGCAACTGTTTAAAGGTACTGTTAGATGGAAGCAAGAGGAATGGCATGGTTTACTTATGGCACATTCACACTTTCCCAAGGCATCTTTCAGAACAGCACCTTGAGAGATAGTGACTCCTCCCACCACCGCAGGAAACACCTTCTTCCTCCAATCTTTAAAGGGAGGTACCTCCCTGGCATACCTCCGTTTTTGTGTTTCCTCCGGCCCGGAGGGAACATCTTCGGTGAGGGGAGTCGGCAGCTTCCAGGTTTCTCCTGGGAGACGGAACTTCCCTCTTAATTTCCTCCTTTAGAGACCGCTGTCCTTCCGCTCTACCCAGCATGGAAAACGGGGAATTCGGGCTCCTCTTCCCCCTGGAGTGCTCAGAGGAGCCATGGACTGAGCGACTGGCTTGTCTGGGGGCAGCGGTTGCACGTGCACCGCCGCAATTTTGGTGTAGTCCAAGAGACCCGGAAGTCAGAGCGGGTCGCAAGGTCAGCGTGAAACGTCATTTCCGGGGTAAACGCAGGGGGAGGAGGCAGGACAGGAGCTGGTGCCTATTTCCGGTCCGGTGCAGAGGCACTGTGGGAGTCTGGAAGTGGCGTGTGAAGCCATGAGACGCAGTACACCCGCAATGGAGGACGCGGCGGATTCAACGGTGGGGACAGGCACAGGCACCGGCAAGGCTCAGGTAGGAGGTGCGGTTAAAGTTTGCTTATCCCTTACCTGTGATTTTTGGGTCTCTCTCTCTTTTTTCCCTATCCCCCTAGTGGCAAGGGGCCTGTCTGGGCACTAGAGGTGTTTTCTTGGTTTCCTTCTTAGTGCACCTGTTTGGGGTGATCCATTAGCAGAGACCGGGTCTCACTAAAGATCCTCCTGCTTTATTTCCCTTTTTTGTCTTCTCTCCAGGCCAAGAGCTCTGACCCTTGAAAGAGATGTCCTTCATGTAGGACAAAGATGGGAGAGAATTGGAAAAAAGCTTTATGCAGCACTTGCATTTCTTCTTTAGTTCAAGAGGAATCAGCCTCAGTACGGGAGGAATTGGTTGCCTCTGTAAAGAAAGAACTTTTTGCCACGATTCAGACTTTTCGTGACTCATTAGTTAACCCGCTTATGGCTCAATCCTCCACTTCAGTCTTTCCAAGGTTCTGTGGCGGTGCCAGTATTAGATACTCTGGCTGAGGAGCCTGTTACCAGGGAAGAACAGTCCCATGTACCTTCTAGTGAGGATTCAGAGGACTCGGGGGAGGAAGCGGTGGTGTCCCCTTCAAAATTTAAATTATCTTTGGAGGAGGTGGATGGGCTACTTAGGGCCATTCATGTTACGCTTGGCCTAAGTGAGGAAAGGAAAGATTTAAGCTTGCATGACCGCATGTATGCAGGTCTGAGTTAACCTAAGGGTCGGACTTTCCCAGTACATCAGGTCATTTCTAATGCCATAAAAAAGAATGGCAGGATCCAGAGAAAAAAAACTTTTTCTCAAAGGCCCATAAAAAGACGCTTCCCTTTTGAGGAAGATCCCTCTGCAGTCTGGAACAAGGTGCCTAAACTGGATGCGGCCTTCTCTCAAGTTTCCAGGCCACTGATCTGTCTTTTGAAGACATGGGGGTTCTCAAAGACCCTATGGACAAACGCATGGATCTCTTACTCAAAAGGTCATGGCAGTCAATCATGAATAATTTAAAGCCCGCTATGGTCACGTGTGTAGCCAGAAATTTAGAATTTTGGATTAACCAGTTAAAGTCCCATATAGTGGCAGACTCACCTAAACAAGAGATTTTAGACTCTTTTTTTTCCACTTTGTCTTCTGCGGTAGCTTACATAGCTAATGCTTCAGCTGAAGCAATAAAAATGTCGGCAATGTCTGCAGCCTTGACTAATACCGCAAGAAGGGCTTTGTGGTTAAAGTCCTGGCCAGGAGATGCAGCTTCAAAAAACAAGCTCTGCGGGATTCCCTTTTCAGGGGACCTGCTTTTTGGGCCTGATCTAGAGAGTATCCTAGACAGGACGGCTGACAGGAAAAAATCTTTCCCAGTTAAAAAGAAGAAACAACCCCCAAGACGTTTTTTTCGACCTCAAAGAACTCAAGAAAAAAAACGACAAACCCCAAGGGGGTAGGAGGAATTGGGCCACACAAAAGGCCAAAGGAAAAGGTGGAATCCTTTTCCATCCTCCTACACAAGCCGAGAAATCACAATGACTCAGCCTTGCGGGTAGGCGGAAGATTACAGAAGTTTCTTCCGCAGTGGTCAGCTGTGACATCCAATCAGTATATCCTGACCACTCTAGCCCCGGTTTACGTGATAGAGTTCTCGGAGGCCCCCCAAAGAGGTTTTTGATAACAAACACTCCAAAAGACCCAGAAAGATCTCTGGCCATAAAGTCCTCACTGAGAGAGCTGATTTAACAGGGTGTGGTGGTACAAGTACCTCCAGAAGAACAACTGGGTTTCATAATGATCCTAAACTTGAAGCCTCTGAACAAGTCTGTCAAATACAGAAAGTTCAGTATGGACTCAATATTTTCGGTAAAAAATCTATTGACGCCAGAGTGTTTATATGGCGTCAATAGATTTAAAGGATGCATATCTGCACATCCCAATCTCCCCTCAGTCCCAGAGATACCTCAGCTTGGCAGTAAGGATAGAGGGAGTAGTCCAGCATCTTCAGTTCAGGGCCCTACCATTCGGGCTGTCATCCTCGCCTCGGATTTTCACCAAGGTGATGGCGGAAGCCCTAGCCCCTCTTCGTCTACAGGGAATTTCAGTTATATACCCTACCTAGACGACCTGTTATTCTTCGCCCCTTCAAGAGAAAGGTTAGTAGACAACCTGTCCAAGGCACAAAGCCACCTGGAATCTTTGGATTGGATTTTGAATCTACAAAAGTCCTCCCTAGTTCCATCTCAGGAGATCCGTTTCTTGGGTTACCAAGTCGATTCGGTGAGCCAGAAAATGTTTCTCCCCCAGGAAAAGGAGGACAGGGTTCAGAAAGCCGTCTCCCGGCTACAGTCCAACCAGCCTATAAGAATAAGGCAGGTAATGTCGGCACTGGGAGTTCTGACTTCAACTATGCCATCCATCCAATGGGCAAGGTTGCATTTCAGGTGCATACAGTCCTTTCTCCTGAGGTCATGGGATCACAATCTCAGTTCCCTGGACACTCAGATAAAAATTCCATGTCGAGTGAAGAGGTCACTTTATTGGTGGAAAGATCACGGGATCCTTTCAAAGGATCTAGAGTGGTCCTTTCCAGTAGGAAAGAGACTGACCACAGACGCCAGTGCGTGGGGGTGGGGAGCCCACTTAGAAAAATATTTCATCCAGGGGACTTGGCTGAAAGAAGAGTCAAAAAGATCCTCAAATTGGAGAGAGCTCAAGGGGCGATCGCATTGGCTCTACTAAAGTTTTCCCCGGATCTCCAGAACCATCATGTTCAGGTGTTGACAGACAATGCCACGGCGGTGGCATATCTCAACAGGCAAGGGGGCACAAGGAGCAGACCTCTACAGGTTCTTGCAGCAGAAATCCTTCTGTGGGCAGAGAGAAACTTACGGTCTCTGTCAGCAATCCACTTAAAGGGATCCCTGAACAGGGTGGCGGATTACCTAAGCAGACATACAGTCTGGGAGTCAGAATGGTCACTGAACCCGGAGGTCTTTGCGACAATTTTCAGCAGGTGGGGTCAACCAGAGGTGGACCTGTTTGCCTCAAGGCAAAACGCACAGATACCTCAATTCTTTTACCTAAACAGACTAGACGGGTCTCTAGGAACAGATGCTCTGGCGCATCCTTGGAGGTTTCGCCTTTGCTTTGCGTTCCCCCCGTTCCAGTTAATACCTTTTAGTGTTAAGAAAAATCCAAAGGGAAAATGTTCCAGTCATCTTGCTCACCCTGTTCTGGCCCAAGAGAGTTTGGTTCTCAACTGTCCTGGGAATGGCAGCCAAACCATGTTGGCATCTACCTCCCAAGCAGGATCTATTGATGCAGGGTCCTGTATATCACCCAGATGTGTCCAGTCTCTCCCTCGCAGCCTGGTATCTGAAAGGCAACTCTTAAAAAAGAAGGGTTTTTCAGAGCGTTTAGTCTCTACACTGCTAGAAAGCAGGAAGAAAGTTACAAGGGCTATATACACCAAGGTGTGGAAAGTTTATAACTCCTGGTGTGAGACATCTGTTCAAAATCCGAACAATCTTAGTTCCATTTTGGAATTCTTACAAGAGGGAGAAGGTAAAGGTCTGGCAATCAGCACTTTGAAGGTACAGGCAGCTGCACTATCAGTGTTTCTGGAAAAATCCGTGGCCTCAGAACCACTACTAGTTAGGTTATTCAAAGCCCTTACAAGGTCTAGGCCGGCTCACATTAGGGGTGTCCCGAAATGGAATCTCTCGATAGTTCTGCAGTCTCTGGCAGGGAAGCCATTCGAACCTTTAGAAAATGCATCCATCAGAGATCGCACCCTTAAAACTCTGTTCCTGGTCGCTATCACTTCAGCGCGCAGGATCAGTGAACTACATGCCCTGTCAATAAAGGGAACCTTATTTATCTTTGTTTTCAGATAGAGTTGTTCTAAGAAAAGATCCAACATTTTTGCCTAAGGTAGCTTCAACAATTAATCGTTCCCAGGAGATTGTGCTACCTACTTTTTGTGCAGACCCTTCAGGGGAATTTTTTTTTTTTCATATGTTAGATGTAAGAAGAACTTTGTTATGCTATCTAAAAATAACAAAGAGCTTTAGACGCACAGATTCTTTCTTTATTCCTTTTGAAGGCAACAACAAGGTTGCCAAGCTTCAAAGGGTACTTTAGCTAGATGGTTAGTTCCTCCATTCCGGAAGCCTACTCTCACGCAGGCATGGTGCCACCAGTAGGGATATGTGCACACTCAACAAGAGCACTTGGGCAGAAAGAGCTGGTGCCACCCCTGACCAAATTTGCAGAGCAGCAACGTGATCAAGCTTTCGCCCTTTCGTGCGGCATTACAGACTGGACCTCACATCTGCCAGTGACCAGGCTTTCGGCAGAAAGGTCCTACAAGCTGTTGTTCCACCCTAATATGGTAAGTCTCTGTTATCCTCTCAAGGTGCTGTCCTGAAAGACGCCTTGGGAAAATTCAAGTTAGACTTACCGGTACATTGTTTTCCAGAAGTCTTTCAGGACAGTAATGACCCACCCTAAATGTCTGATATACTAGGCTGTGACTAACGTATGTGTTCCAGCCGGGGCCGGAGGTTCTCTGATACAACTGAGGTACGCCAGGGAGTTACCTCCCTTTAAAGATTGGAGGAATAAGGTGTTTCCTGCGGTAGTGGGAGGAGTCACTATCTCTCAAGGTGCTGTGCTGAAAGACTTCTGGAAAACAAGTTACCGGTAAGTCTAACTCGAATTTTCCTGTTTTTATCAGTTGCGTTTCGCCATTGAAATCAATGGAAATGCATCAAAACTAATGTCAACATGGATTGTAATGCAATGTGTGCTTTTTGACGTGTGGTTATGTGTATTGTATAGTGAATTGCATTGCAAGTTTTAATGCGTTTCCCATTATTTGCAAAACAGACAAGTGTGGGCAAATAAACATTCTAGACTCAAGTACCAACTGTTGACTCTCTTCTAAAAACTCTAGGTGATATCGCATTTCCTGACATCATGAAGTATCACGATGCCAGTCACTTGGTGAAACTACTCACCTGGAACAAGACAGTGTTTTTAAAGAACTAGGTCATCCTAAAATATTTTACCCTCCATCGATTGCACTGGTGTCGCACCAACTTGCCACTTTGCCTTTGCTCTCACCCACTACTTAGTCCCTCCGTTCAGTGCTGTGAGTGCTCTCTCTTGAAATATGGTCTATTGTTGGAAGACTCCCCTCTTTTTTTCCTATTCTGGGAAATCCAGCATTCCCATCACGTTCCTCTGAGGGTCCTTTCCGCACGATACTCAAGGAAAACCTCTGCCAACCATTTAAGTTTCTTGGAAGTACACAGCTCCAAGACAATCACCCCTCCTAGACTCAGCTGCCTTTGCAACAAGATGGGTATTAGCTCTGTTTGCAGCAGTGGCATATGAACAAAATATGCTGGACAGGCGCACTCCAATATTCACATTTTATTGCATAAAAACAGAAAAAAATCCAAAGCATCCAAGTGAACACAGACCAACACGCACATCTAACGCATTTTAAACACCGGATATGGTGCTTAATCATCCTAGCTATGATTAAGCACCAAATCCTGTGTGAAACAACTTGGCTATGCATGTTGGTCTGTGTTCACTTGCATGCTTTAGATTTGTGTCTTTGTTTTTATGCAATAAAAGGTATATATTGGAGTGCAGCTGTCCAGCATATTTTGTTCCATTTAAGTTTCTTGTTCACAGACAATGGCCTTCTCTAACCATCCTCTCCTAGGCCACGAGACCCTTCAAACTAAAAATCTGAAAAGCCCTCAAATTAAGGCATTTTCTAGCTTCTCTACTGTCTTTGGAGCCTTTTCAGACACCTCTTACCCAACATGAAACAAGGAGGACCTTGTCCTCTGTTTCTAAAATAAACAAGACTTTCAAAAAGACCTAGTTCTACTGGCTAGACTTCACATTTTCAGAGGAAGATGAGTCTCTCTTTGAGGACACTTGACTCTGCACCCCATATGATAACCACCCAAGGTATTCCATCCCTCCCACTCCATTCTTTCCAGCCCTTTTTCATCTTACCTTCTCTCTTCAGTTCTCTTCCCCATCAAGACATTTTGATAGGTTTATTTGTAATTATCTTTGCTAATGTTATGGTCTTCTCTGAAGATATTCGTCATTTCACCAGTCTGTTGGCTTTGTACATCCTTGGTCTGCAGGCCTTTTAATGACATTTTGTATGCTTTGTATACCCTTTTCTACTGAGACACAGACCCTTTAAGTTTTACATTCTGCACTATTCACCTTAGCTATCTCGTTCAATATTCTATGTTCACTATACAGAACTGGAACAGGAATCTGATTCCAGGTGAATATATCTGCAGATTAAAGGCTAGGCAGTAACGTAAAACAAATATTTCTGACTGCAATGCATCATGCTGATATTGGATAATCCTTTCACAGGAAATAAGCTGGAAATTAAAAGTATTACATAGGGCTAGCACTATCTAATTAATTTTGACTATGCTGAAAATGTACATCTCCTTGAAAGTTTGAACAGCAATGAATGAATTCAATTATGTGCAAACACTAGAGCCATGCTACTGTTCATTAAAAAAACAATGCAAAATGTGCTTTTGTTCCAAAATTCACAACCTTTTTTTCTGAATAGCCAACACTGTTCTATTCATATAGTGCTCTATGTGTAGTAAATGACTTTGCAGAGTACAAATAGGCTCCTTTTCATTAATACATGGCTTGCTGGCTAATAGTAGCACTGCAAGGCCAACCTTCTGTTAATGGATCAGTGTGCATCATTTTTTTTATTCACTTTTCTTGTACGACGAAGCTTCATAATCCGGTACAGAAAGTTTCAGGCTTATACAGAAGTAGAGAGTGAAAAGATATAAAATGTTTACATACATAACACAGCAGTCATCTGTGTTGCGTAGACAGTTATCAAGGCTGTAGCTATATAGAGAGTGGCAGAGCTGCAGCTGGCCTTTAGCAAGACCGGTGTTCTGCTCTTGTGCCGCCAGACTCCTAAAAACCCTTGTTGTAGTGCTCATTTACATTTTCTCAATGAGGTAAAATCTGTGTTGTACTATTGTTATACCCTCATAGTTTAGAATAGGCTGCTAGGCAAATTTAGTTTAGCTCCTCTGTAAGCAGTGGAGCAGGGGTTGATTTCTTAGGGCTGCTCAGTGTTTCACAGGCTGCTGTTCTGCTAATACCCCCTGTCTTCTAGAGGCTTTTAGAAGCATAGTGGGAGGGGGAGCAGAAAAGGCAGCTTGAATATTTTATGGAACCCTAGCCAATACCTGGGGAGGTGTCCCCATAAATAGTCAGGGGCCTGAATAGCAGTGTTCCTGGGTCAAGATCTGCAGGAGCAGGAGTCTGGGAGGAAGCCAGCCAGTAGACATCAAAGTCCCGGCTATGCTTAGCTGGGAGGCCTATTTGCAGGACCTAATCCAAGGATCTAGTTGGGTCAGGAGGAAGCACACGGGAGAGAGCTGGGAGGAAGTTGTGGGAAACAGCCCAAGCTGTCTAGAGGCTGTGTGAGTCTCTATCTCCCTCATTGAAGGGAAGAGCCTGTTAGATATCGGCAGGAGTCAGCTGATCGTGCTTGGGCTAAGTGAGCACAAGACCCCAGTGCTGCAAAAAGTGACAGTGTATAGCTTTAAACTCTGGAAGGCATACAGGTCACAGTCACCTTAGAGATCCAATGGGTCATTTATTTTGTTCAAGCGCAGCCAGAAGTGTGTGAAATGCAGCCAGCAGCTTACCCAGTGCAGCCAGAAGTCGGAGAGTTCTCAGGTTGTACAATTTCACAATTTTGGGATCTACCATGTTCCCTCCCACTACCAAAGTTCTTTGTTCCCAATAAAAACCTAAAAAAGGACCCCTATACGGTTTTCTGAGCCAGTGAAGGAATGAAGAAAATGCTGTGTGCCTGGCTATGTGTGCTACAAAGAGGGAAATGGGACCAATTTCACCAGTGGCTCTTTAAGGGGTGCGCTACACTATGATACCAGACTTTACCCACTTCCAGAAAAACGCAGTAGTAAACTCTGATCTGTGATTTGGATGAGCTCTAAATAAGTCTGCTGAGAACATCTTTGCCAAACTTATCAAATATTTCAGTGCACATTCGCTTTCCAGCGAATGTGCAAAAGCACGTTCAGTTTTTATTACCTATTTTGTTCCCTTATGATCCAGATTTCATAGGACCTGACATTCTCATTGTGCCTATTGTTGGAAGTAAAAATATGTTTCTTTACATAGTATTGTAGAAATATGCATGTACCTTAATTATTCTAAATAAAGAATGGTGTCTTATTGCCCGATAGCAGCCTATCCTGGAACTGGTTTTAGTGCCAGTTTGAATTTTGAGTCCGTACTTTGATAAATACTATGAAATGGAATCTTTTTTTTTTTTTTTTTTTATGCATTCTTGTAGATGCATATTCATATTTCTTCATAGCATCAAGAAATTATTTGCTTTGTCTTATTAAGACTTAAGAGTCCTTACTATAAAGTCTGTACATAAGAAAATGAGGGAAGAGACCAGTTATGTGTTACTGCAGTGTATTTATTGCACTTTGTTCGCTAGTCAGACCCATTTAAATGTGGATTGGAGCTTGGTAGACCGTCTGGCTGCCTATTATGGGATGTTTAAGTGTCTTTCTGTGAGGGGGGGGGGGAATCACCCCTCCTGCTAAGAAGTTTGAACACACCTGACCTGTATGACCATTGTCATTGGACAGTTTAACCCGCCCTGTTCCCCAAGGATGTGAGGGAAGGGTTTTGAAGAGAAATGTGTTACCATGTGCTTGTAATAAATTCATTCCCTGTTTTTGGAACTTCAACTCAGAGTGTTTGTCTCGTATGTTTGGAAGGATTAATCCTATGGGAAGCGGTCGCTTGACTGTGGAGGATCGGCAGTGGATGTGTGTCCAGAGAGGGAATATCTTAAACGGCATTAACCCCTTCATACTTGGGGTGCCGTTACAGGCGGCGTATTGTGTTACCAATGGTTTGTTTGGTGACTGTGGTCCCAACTGCCTTGAGATCATTCACAGGCTCCTCCCATGTAGTTCTGGGCTAATCCTCACTTTTCTTATGATCATCCTTACTCTATGAAGCAAAATATTGCATTGAGCTCCAGACTGAGGGCGATTGATGGTTATTTTGTATTTCTTCCATTTGCGAATAATTGTTCCAACAGTTGTCTCCTTCTCACCAAGCTTTTTGCTGGGGGTCTTGTCGCCCATTCCAGCTTTGTGCAGGTCTTTGGTCTTGCCCCATGATGGTGAGGTTTAATTGGAAGGAAGAGATTCTGTAGACAGGTGTCTTTTATACACAACGAGTTGTCGTTGGGAGCACCTTAAATTGACAGGACTAATCTGTGTACCACATGAGCACATGCTTTAGCCAGTCTGTGGGAGCCAGAATTATTGTTGGTTGGTAGGGGATCAAATATTTATTTTACTCACTGAACTGCAACTCCATTTATAACATTTGTATCGTGTTTTTTCAGGATTTTTGGTTGCTATTTATCATTTAAAATACACCTATGATAACAATTATCGACCATTCATTTCTTTGTAATTGGGCAAACTTACAAAATCTGCAGGGGATCAAATAATTATTTCTCTTATTGTCCATGGACTGACACAGCTGGATACTGTAAACGTGTGGGTATATGTCCCTGCTCGCAGGAGAAGATCTAGGCAGAATGTTAGATGTTAGAAACATACATTCTAGAACAAGCCAGAGCTGAACAGCCCCGCCCAGGCGGGCGGTCCCTCCGGAAATTACCCTCCCACCTGCAGCTAGCAGCCTCAGTTTTTTTTCTGCCTAGCAGAAGGAGAAGACGTGGCTCTCTCAGGAGCCAGTCTCCTGGAAGATTTTATTCCTTTGGGAATTTTATTATTTTATTTTTGAGACCTTCAATCAACTGTCGGCTGGGCAACAGGTTGGGTACACTGGTACCCTCGTAGTCTTCCCTGTCCGACCATCGAGCGTGCTGTTCCTCGCCTTGTGTGCGTGAGACTCAGTTCACGACATGCCCCATGACTCCAGGGGTGGCCGGGTTGCTTTTATGCTCCCGCGGTCCTCTCAAGATTGAACAGTACCTGACTGACTGTATCTTTCACGGTGGACCGGGCCGACATCTACGCAGTACTGCTCTGTGATAGGTCTGTCTGAAACAAGCCAGTGGGTCCCTCTGGGATGGGTAAGTAGTCTCTCCTGCTGCAGGTGAGTACATGCTGGCTGTGTTTCTTTATATGGGGGGTTTCTCCCTGTCTCTCCCCCCTTTTATGCTGCTCTCTGCACCCTGTACTGGTGCCGTGCTTGGGGGTCACTTTGACCTGGCTGGGGGCGCTCATGTCTGTTAGTGGACTCTGGGAAGAGGAGCAGTGTTCTGGTGTGTGAGGTGGGGACTTATTGTGTGCGCCATTAGCGCTGGTTGTTTTTTAAATAATGCGCTCGGCGGCCATCTTGCAGTGGTTCAATGGTGCAGTTATATCTGCGCCCGGCGGCCATTTTCTTGAAGCCGAGCGCTTTTACTTTCGGTTTCGGCCTCTAGCGGCGGCGCTGCGGCGCGAATCTCCTCACAATCTCCTCACAGATTCTTCACTCTCCTCAGGCTTCACAGCGCGGTTTCTTCAGCAAAACTGAGCGGTTCTTAAGGGTTGGTGAGTCCTCCGGGTATCCCCTCCTTAGCCCCAGCGTAGCCAGTGGGTGGACTGTATATTCACTGTAGTAGTGTATAAGGTCTCAGAGGGTGGCAATATGGAGTCTGATACACCTGCTTCTCCACACCTGCCTGAGGCAACTGGCAGTGCTCCTGCACCTGCGGTCCCTATGGACCAGTTGTTGGCAGTCCTGGAATCATTCCTTGTCAGAATGGAAGCGGTGTGCGAGCGCAAGGGAGCTATAAAGCCCCCTCTCCCCACAAAATCTTTAGTGGAGGAGTGCTCTGATTCAGATATGGGCCTAGCTACTGCCGCTCAGGACCCTAGCTCTGAATATTTTAATGTTTTTTGAACATTCCCTTGTGAGGAAGACTCCAGTTCTGTGTCAGTGAATGATAGGGCGCTTGTAAGTGAACTCATTGATGATGTGAGGAACACTCTCAAGCTGGATGCTGTGGCTGTGGTACCTCAGGCGGACGCTGTTTCCCTTGGTTCCTTCAAGCTTTTCATTTACACAGCTTCCTCACACGCTGCGTCGAGAGCAGCATGGATGATACAGTGGTACACAGTGTCGTCCCCCCCCCCCCCCCCCCGGTCGGTGCAGCATGGTGGGGGGACTTTATTCATTTATGTCTCTAGTCCCTGTGAGCCTTCTGTGTGATGTCCTGAGGCAACAACAGGGTCTCTGCACCTGTGGTTTCCCGCCTTTTCCTGGGGAACGCTCTGAGCTCTGACAGGTCCACGGTCTGAGGATCAGAGGTTACCTGTTACCTGCATGCTGCTTCGGCAGCACAGTTAAGCAGGTTGGAATGATACAGAGAAGATTATGCGCCTCTGCGCCATAATTTAAACTCATCTTATACCTCTACACTGGATACATTCACAGTGTATGTATGTGTTATTGATCTCTGTGTCTGCGTGGGTTTCCCCCCACGTTCCAATGCTGTGTTTCAGTGCCATACACGATATAAACGTACACAATATGTTTATGCACGACTCTAGATACATTCACAGTATATGTATGTATTATACTCTCTGGGTCAGCGTGGGTTTCCTCCGGGGGCTCCCGTGTCCTCCCGCGCTCTAATGGTATGTGCACTTCGGCTCTCTGCACAGTATAGACATGTTCAATATGTTTATTGCACATACTATACATATTTACAGTATGGGTATACTGTCTGCGTGGGGTTCCTCCGGGTACTCCGGTTTCCTCCCACGCTCCAATGGAAATGCACCGCATAAACATGTGCAATATGTTTATTCACATTGTCAGGGGGATGCCATACACAGACATCAAATACAGGTGATCAGATCATTGGGCTGCACTTAAGGAATCAGGAACAGAGTAAGTGAAAATATATATATTTACAGTATTGAAGATAAAGACACACGTGAAATCAAACAGGAAACCATAAACAAGAAATCAATACCAGAGAACACAACAAACCCCAAAACAACCTTATCTAACTTATATATACAAGTAAAGGGAACACACATACATAAACAAGGCAGGGACGAGAGACAAGGGGAGCAGAAGGCCAGGTACTGGGAGCAGTCAGCAAGGGGGAGCTGGAAGCTGATATCAGGGGACAGGTCTCAGGGGACAGGATACAAGGAACAGAGTCCAGGACAAGGCAGGAAACGGATCAGGTTCAGGCAGGGACCAGGCTTACAGAAGGAATTCTGGAGCATTGAGCCTTGGTTAAGGGCGGGTTTATATAGTCCAGCAGACCCAGATCAGGTGTGTTTGATGGCTGGTGGAAAGTCTTGGTGGGGAGACACCCGCTGGTGGCCACCAGAACTACACCCACTGGTGCCGAATGCAACAGTGCCACCAACAGGTGAGCCCAGTAATGACACCATTCCTGACAGTTCCCCCCCTTAAGGAGTGGCCTCCGGACACTCCATTCAGCCCTTGGTTTGACAGTCCGAGTGGATGCGGAAACACCCTAAAAAGTTTCCATACTAAGTCTGCGGACTTCTTCGCACTTCCTAGGCCAGAGTCCTTTAGTTCACTGGGGGACGTGCCACTAGAGTCTGAAAATAGGGCATGCATCCCACCACCAGGGTCAGGAAGTTTAGATCCGGAAATGAAAATTAGCAGGGCAACGGGCAAGAACCCATCGGAGGCAGACCACGCAGGGGCATTACATTCAGGCTGGGTGACAAGCAGGATTAAAACAGCGGAAAAAAGGGCATCCATCAGGAAGACATCAGCGGCCAGCTGGGCATCAGGAACAGGTTTAGCAGGGACCATATCATCAGGCTGGGCAGCGGGCTCCGGGTCATCAGGCTGGGCAGCGGTAAAGGAACCACCAGGCAGAGTATCAGGAATGGGACCATCAGGAACTGGATCGTGAAGCTGGATACCAGGTACAGGATCACCAAGCAAGACAGTAGGCTCTGGGACATCCGACTGGGCAGCGGGCACTGGAGCACTAGACTGGACAGCAGGCAAATCCGGGCAGACAACAGGCTCCGGGTCGTCGAGCTGGGCAGCAGGCTGGAACATCTCGGGCTGGGCAGCAGGCTGGAACATCTCGGGCTGGGCAGCAGGCTGGAACATCTCGGGCTGGGCAGCAGGCTGGAACATCTCGGGCTGGGCAGCAGGCTGGAACATCTCGGGCTGGGCAGCAGGCTGGAACATCTCGGGCTGGGCAGCAGACAGGAACATCTCGGGCTGGGCAGCAGACAGGGGCACGTCAGGCTGGGCAGCAGACAGGGGCACGTCAGGCTGGCAGACTGGCACAGGAACTTCAGGCTGGTAAACTGGCACAGGAACTTCAGGCTGGCGCAGGTTGGTGAGTGTGGAAGCAGATTGGGATAGTGGCAGGATTGAATGGGTTGGAAAAAACTTCAGTTTTTTCTTTGGTTTCGCCACTGAGGATTTGTATATGGATATAGGACTGCAGGTAATGGATGTAGCTGGTAGAGGTGAAGAGCGGAGGGATGGTGAAACAGAGGGTGCAGACTTTGAAGGGGGCTTTGAAGGAACTGATGGAGGCAGCCGAGAAGAAGCAGAAGGGTTAAAGGCAGGGTAAGTGCAGTAAGAGGAAACAGGGTACTGGTACTTCATTGTTAGCTGGGTGTATTGTTCAGAAAAAGTGGGAAATGGGGGGAAAAGGAGAGGAAGACATCCCAGCAGGTTGGTGTCTAGACATAGAAATGGATGGTTGGGAGCTGACAAGGGCTGAGTACAACAAACTTGACCAGGCCAGTAATAATGGTTTCACAAAATCAGGTTTGCACACTGCTTGTCTGCAGAATGTATTGATTCAGTGCAGCAAGGGGGAGCTGGAAGCTGGTCTCAGGGGACAGGTCTCAGGGGACAGGATACAAGGAACAGAGTCCAGGACAAGGCAGGAAACGGATCAGGTTCAGGCAACGGATCAGGTTCAGGCAGGGACCAGGCTTACAGAAGGAATTCTGGAGCATTGAGCCTTGGTTAAGGGCGGGTTTATATAGTCCAGCAGACCCAGATCAGGTGTGTTTGATGGCTGGTGGGGAGACACCCGCTGGTGGCCACCAGAACTACACCCACTGGTGCCGAATGCAACAGTGCCACCAGCAGGTGAGCCCAGTAATGACACCATTTCTGACACACATGCTATCATTCCTACACGGTATCTGTGTGCTGTCTGCATGGTTTTTTTTCCGGGTGTTCCGGTTTCCTCCCACACTCTGACGGTATGTGCGCCTTTGGCCCTCTGCACAGTTTAAACATGTTCATATGTTTATCGTGCATGCTATAATACCTACACGGTATGTGTATGCAGTCTGTGTGGGTTTCCTCTGGATACTCCGGTTCCCTCCCACACTCCAATGGTATGGGCGCTTTCGGCGCTATGCACAGCCTAAATTTGTGCGATTTGATATCCACATACTAACATACCTACTCGGTGTGTCTGTGCAGTCTGTGTGGGTTTCCTCCGGGTCCTCCAGTTTTCGCCCACGCTACATGACATGCGTGCCTTTGGTGCAATACGCGGTATAAACATACACATTTATGTTTATACACAACACTAAATACATTCACAGTAGTTGTATGTATTGTGTTCTCTGGGTCTGCGTGGGGTTCCTCCGGGTACTTTGGTTTCCTCCCACGCGGCAACGGTGTGCGCGCCTTCGGTGCTATGCACACATAAGCATGTGCAAAATGTTTATCACACATACTATAGTACCTACATGGTATGCGTATGCAGTCTGCGTGGGTTTCATCCGGGTGCTCCTGTTTCTCCCCCGCGCTCCAATGGTGTGCACCATTTTCAGCGCTATGCACAGTATAAACAGGTGCAATTTGTTTATTCGCAGGCTAACATACCTACACGGTTGTGTATGCAGTCTGCGTGGCTGGTTTCCGTCCAAGCCCCGATGATGTGCGCGCCTTCGTCACTTGCACAGTATAAACGTGTTTAACATGTTTATCCACACATACTAAACTACATACGCCGTATGTGGTTGTATTATGCTCTTTGTGGCTGAGTGGGTTTCCTCCCACACTCCATTTGCGCGTTTTGACGCAATACACAGTATAAACTATGTGTTTGTACAATCAGCACTTATCAATGGGGTAGCTGCTGGATGGAGTATTGTCATAAGGATCCCTGGTATCAGGGGTACCACTTTCCACCTGCCTTCAGTGGTGATCAGAAGCGCTGGCTTGGACTGTGTTCGCCAGGCTGAGGTTAGCGTTACAACAGAGAGAAAAAGGATTGGGTCCTCTGCTCACTAAATAAGGAAACGCTGTGCTGTTTATATGTCAAACGCACAGTGTGGCATTAAGGGCGGACTCACCCATCGAGGTGCGGTCTCTGTGGCTAAAACAGATAAGAAAAAGCCCACCAGGGAGAGAGTAAAAGAAAAATAGACTCCCCCAGGATAAAGACGCCACAGGTGGACCACGCCGCTTGTATAAATGCTTTTAATAGTACAAAATATGAAAAGTTGACACAATTAATTAATGCTCCAAAAATATCTTTCACCAACACCAGAAGTAGAATTAAAAATGATAACGTTATCATTAAAACACAGTCAGCTCAATGGGAATGCATGCATGCACGTGGTGCTAATAGGGTGACCATCTGGAAGGAATCCAGGTAGTTACCCTGATGGCAATAGGGTCAGCCAATAGGGTTTGACCTGTTCCAAGGGAACATAAACTATGCACAAAATGTGGCTAGGCGATCTGACTAAGGACTATGGGAGTGGTGATAACCATGGAGGTAAAGAAAACAGTTATTCCAGGCAGTAAGTGGATATATGAAACGGTCATAAGCAAGTATATCACACATAGGAAATCTGTCCTCATATAAAGCCGCAAAAGAGCAGGCAATTAATGCACAGCACAGCATATATAAAGCAGCAGGATGGCAGTAGTAGAAGCAGGTCCATGCTAAAATAACAGGCAGCTGGATTCAATAAATTGAAACTAAGCAAAAAGCATAGGTTTGATGTTGTTGCTTGCACCAAAGGTCCGCTCACCCAGCCTGGTTGTAGAAGGGAATCAGCCTATACATCAGAAGCTCTCCTCTCCAGAGTCATAGGAAGTATGCAGGACAGGCAGTATAGCCATAGATAGCATGTATACCCCATGCAGGGATTGCAGTTCCTGTTTTTCCTTACTGTGGGAGGGGTATAGTTACCCTTAGTAAGTTCTCCAGGCTGGGATCAGCCGAGATATTGATCCAGAATCAGGACCAGATATGGAGCTGGAAAGTCCGCTGGTATTCCCGCTGCTGTGGCCGTTCAAATCGGCGTATCAGGAGGCTGCTTAGGGGCTGCTTAGAGAGACAGTAATCCAGTTAGGTCCATCAGAAGCGCAGAGCACATGCATCCATACGGCGTGACTGTGAGTGACGATAGGGCGTCACTACAACATGTGACCCGACATGTTTCAGCCAATGAGAGTGTTTTAATGATAACGTTTATCATTTTTAACTATACTTCTGGTGTTGGTGAAAGATATTTTTTGAGCATTAATTAATTTTGTCAACTTTTCATATTTTGTACTATTAAAAGCATTTATACAAGCGCCGTGGTCCACCTGTGGCGTCTTTATCCTGGGGGAGTCTATTTTTCTTTTACTTTCTCCCTGGAGGGCTTTTTCTTATCTGAGGTTAGCGTTACGCCCGTTAGTGGCTGCGTCTCTGGCGTTTCTGAAGCTCAATGGCTGGGTAAAGCCTCTGCTTCATCTATCAGTCGACCAGCAGGTGCACTGCAACTGCTTTAGCCTTTAGGGTCTCTGTGCCCGGGGTGGGTTTGCGCCACCTGTGGAGGCTGAGTTACTGGTCCTCTGACCGAGTTTCTAGGGAAGCTCTGTCAAGTTGCCTTTCTTGGCCAACAGTTGAGGCACCCCGTAAGCCGGGGCCTCTCTTCTCCGATACATTGCGGAGTCTCTTTGGGATTTTCATACATCTCACTGCAGGATGGTCCTGTCGGCCGTGTGCATTGCAGGGGAATGGTCCTGACATCCGGAGGTGTTTCCACCTCCTTTACCGGAGGTGGGGCACCGGATGTGGACCGTATGGCCTCTCGACTTTTGGCCAGGTCCAGGGACCCCTGAGCAGACGCGTCGGATGCGTTGGTGGCCCGTGGGGTCAGTATCGCCTGATATATGCTTACCCTCCGCTACTGTTGTTGCCTCGCCTGCTTCGCAGAGTAGGGGCCGAGGCCAATTCCGGTGATCCTCATTGCTCCGGAAAGGTGACATTGGTACGCCGATCTACTTCGGCTAGTCGCAGACGTTCCATGATGACTGTAAAAAATAACGGCGCAGCGCAACCAATGTCCATAAACGGATGAACTAAAGATGCATAATAAGGAAATCTTCATGCAATAGATGACTTGTCCACCCAAAGTAAGGATAATCTGCTTACCAGAAATGTTGGACCTATTGAGTGAACAAAAGGTCAAAAGTGCTTGTTTCCACCATGAGGGGAAGAAGATTTCCAATGAAGAGGATCCACAGATGTATTAGGCTCAGCATCAGATGCAGATATGATGAAGAAAAAAGAGGAATCTAAGTGTAGACTGCTTTTTATTGCTCCAAAAACATAATACAAAAATTGAATGAATAAAAATAAAAACGAAGATGCAGTAACACTGACTGCTGGAAAACTATGACAAGTTCAGGTAAGATGATAAAGCAGCTGCTGATCCAAACAAGAGGTGTAGCTGAGTGGCGTACACAGCTCTCCCTGGAGAGTGTGTGTAAAGTACAGCCTGCTCAGACACTGGCAGTCCTGCTAGGTGATGATGTGCAGAGGCTGGCACAAATTGAAAGCAGATAGATGCAGCCCAAAATATATATTATAAAGGTCCAGGTAGTGAGAGGACAGCGGTAATAGACCGCAATTCAGGCATGAGAAACAGACGCGGGTGACGTCACGGCAAGCTCCTCCCCCGTACGTACGTTGCGTCCAATGGGACTTCGTCAGCGGTGGGTGGAGCTACGACGTCACCCCTCGTCTTAAGTAAAGCCAGCGTTGCCATAGTGAGCATAATAGGGGCGGGACGGCCGATAGACAGTCCCGGATATGCAAAACCTATGACTCCACACGGAGTCACAGGAAAAAGCTGTGTAATCACACAGTACTAAGGGCTGGAAAGATTTAGTTCAAAGTGACAGACACCCGCGGCTGTTCCACGCCTGAATGATAATAACACACTATACAATACAGCATATAAAAATATGATGAAAACCGCTTATTTATGATGCATATCTAATATAGAAAAAATTAGTCATGCAGCAATAGATACCATAACTTATGGCATATGTGCAAAAATAAAATAAATGAGATAAAAGGAGGGGGACTTCCTCCACTTCACAAACCTCACTAATAAAAATATCAAATAAATAAAAATGTAGAAATAAAAACACACATACACTCTAATGTGAGGCCACCTAGTGGAAGAAAAAGGCAACTGCATCATTTATCAGAAATGAAGCAGTTGAGATCGAAGTCAACATTGAGGCCTCCTGGCACGAGAACCTGAGTCTCGTGTATCCAGAAGGACTCGCGTTGGCTCAATTGTCTGATAAAATTGCCCCCTCTCCAATGGGGTCTTACTCGTTCTAAACCCCAGAACTTGAGGCACTTATTATGAAACAGGCGAAAATGTTTGGAAACATTATGGGTTACCATCCCTTTGATAATGTTATTCACATGTTCGCCGATGCGCACATGGAGAGGTCTTACTCATGACGACTAATCCGCCCCCTTTATCAGCCGGTCTTACTACCACATTCTTATTTTTTTCCAAAGAAGCTATACCCATTTTGAGATAATGGGGGTCTCTCACTTTCTTTATCTTCATACGTTCTAGGTCAGTGCCAACAGCATATTGGTTACGGCAGACGTGGGCTCATTGTATACTATCATTGGCCATCAAGATGCCATCAGGGCAGTTAAATGGGCTTTGGATGCCTCGCATCTCCCTCCCTTATTGATTACATTTCTAGTGGATGCACTTTCTTTCTGTTTAGCCAGAAATTATTTCTGGTTTAATCATAGATTTTTTCTTCAAATCCTTGGTGTTGCCATGGGAGCACGTTTTGCCCCTAGTGTGGCAAACTTGTTCATGTCACTATGGGAAGAGGAAACTATTTTCAAACAAAGACCAGTTCAATTAAAGTGCTATTATCGCTACATTGATGATCTGATCATCATTTGGGAGGGCAATATGACGAGTTTACAATTATTCATGTCCAGGCTAAATGGCAACACCCAAAATATCAGGCTGACCTGGAATGCGGATACCTCCAGTATCACTTTTCTTGATCTGGAAATTTTTAAAGAGGGGCATGTTTTCAAAACCAAAAACCATTTTAAACAGACAGACAGAAACGGATACATCCCTCTTGATAGTTGCCATCACCATTATTGGCTATGTAACATACCTAGAGGCCAATTTATCCGTCTGAGGCGCAATTGTACGTCTGAAGTGGATTATCGTGCACAATGTGATCTTCTTGCCGATCGTTTCATACAAAAAGGATACAAAAAAGATGATATTTTCAGTGAAATCCAAAAAGTTGGCACCATGGAGAGAACATCATTAGTGGCCGGCTCCCGACCTAAGATAACATCTAATCCAGCCAACACTGAACTTAGAATCATTTTGGATTACAATATTCAACATAAAAAATTCGAAAAAATCATCATGAAGCACTGGGACATTCTGAAAAAAGATAGAATCTTGGGAGCCACTATACCATCTCGTCCCAGGTTCATCTATAGAAGGGCTCCCACACTCAGGGATGTTCTTGCCCCGAGTGTGGTTGACCCTCCAGTGGTAAAGGAGAATCATTTATTTCCCCTTATGACCGGCTTTTATGCCTGTGGCAGGTGTCCAGCATGTAAAAAATGTAAACGGAACATCAAACGGAGAAAAGATTTTACTGCCCCTACCACAGGAAAAACTTACACAATCAAAAGCCTTATTACCTGCAACACAGTGGGAGTGGTCTATGTCCTCGAATGTGATTGTGGTTTACATTACATTGGAAGGACCTCCAGACCTCTCCATGTGCGCATCGGCGAACATGTGAATAACATTATCAAAGGGATGGTAACCCATAATGTTTCCAAACATTTTCGCCTGTTTCATAATAGGGACCCTAAGTGCCTCAAGTTCTGGGGTTTAGAACGAGTAAGACCCCATTGGAGAGGGGGCAATTTTATCAGACAATTGAGCCAACGCGAGTCCTTCTGGATACACGAGACTCAGGTTCTCGTGCCAGGAGGCCTCAATGTTGACTTCGATCTCAACTGCTTCATTTCTGATAAATGATGCAGTTGCCTTTTTCTTCCACTAGGTGGCCTCACATTAGAGTGTATGTGTGTTTTTATTTCTACATTTTTATTTATTTGATATTTTTATTAGTGAGGTTTGTGAAGTGGAGGAAGTCCCCCTCCTTTTATCTCATTTATTTTATTTTTGCACATATGCCATATGTTATGGTATCTATTGCTGCATGACTAATTTTTTCTATATTTGATATGCATCATAAATAAGCGGTTTTCATCATATTTTTATATGCTGTATTGTATAGTGTGTTATTATCATTCAGGCGTGGAACAGCCGCAGGTGTCTGTCACTTTGAACTAAATCTTTCCAGCCCTTAGTACTGTGTGATTACACAGCTTTTTCCTGTGACTCCGTGTGGAGTCATAGGTTTTGCATATCCGGGACTGTCTATCGGCCGTCCCGCCCCTATTATGCTCACTATGGCAACGCTGGCTTTACTTAAGACGAGGGGTGACGTCGTAGCTCCACCCACCGCTGACGAAGTCCCATTGGACGCAACGTACGTACGGGGGAGGAGCTTGCCGTGACGTCACCCGCGTCTGTTTCTCATGCCTGAATTGCGGTCTATTACCGCTGTCCTCTCACTACCTGGACCTTTATAATATATATTTTGGGCTGCATCTATCTGCTTTCAATTTGTGCCAGCCTCTGCACATCATCACCTAGCAGGACTGCCAGTGTCTGAGCAGGCTGTACTTTACACACACTCTCCAGGGAGAGCTGTGTACGCCACTCAGCTACACCTCTTGTTTGGATCAGCAGCTGCTTTATCATCTTACCCGAACTTGTCATAGTTTTCCAGCAGTCAGTGTTACTGCATCTTCGTTTTTATTTTTATTCATTCAATTTTTGTATTATGTTTTTGGAGCAATAAAAAGCAGTCTACACTTAGATTCCTCTTTTTTCTTCATCATATCTGCATCTGATGCTGAGCCTAATACATCTGTGGATCCTCGTCATTGGAAATCTTCTTCCCCTCATGGTGGAAACAAGCACTTTTGACCTTTTGTTCACTCAATAGGTCCAACATTTCTGGTAAGCAGATTATCCTTACTTTGGGTGGACAAGTCATCTATTGCATGAAGATTTCCTTATTATGCATCTTTAGTTCATCCGTTTATGGACATTGGTTGCGCTGCACCGTTATTTTTTACATTTCTTCCTTGGTTATTGTGTGATTTACCTTTTGGTGTTCAGCTGCATTGTTTTTTATTTTAGTCATATGTGCGCTGATTGTATCCCATATATTATATCTGTTCCATGATGACTGCCTATTGGGGTGGACCTTCTGTCTCATGATCCCATACTTCATCCTGCTTTACAGTCCTTGGCCTTAATGGCATGGCTGTTTAAAGCCAGGTGCTGAGGGACCGAGGCCTCTCGGATTCGGTCATCTCATCTATGTTGTTGGCACGGAAATCTTCCTCCAGAAAGATATATCACCGTACCTGGCAGGCTTACATCGCTATGTTCGAGGAGCTTGATTGGCGTCTGCGGACGTATTCCGTTTCCAGGATTTTGCTGTTCTTACAGCGTGGTGTGACCCAAAAGCTGGCCTTGCATACCATTGAGGGTCGGATTTCGGCCCGGGCTGTCTTTTTCAACGACCGCTACCGGGCCATTCCTTGATTAGCACCTTTTGTGCAGGGGGTTCGCCATGTGATCCCCCCCCTGTCAAGCCTCCTCTCCCTACTTGGGATCTGAATTTGATGCATCTCGGTTCTCCAAGAACATCCCTTTGAGAATATCAGAGAGATTCCTCTCTTGACCTTGTCCCAGAAGGTGGCCTTCTTAGTGGCCAATTCTTTGGTTAGACGGGTGTCTTAGTTGGCGGCCTTGTCCTGCAAGTCGCCTTACTTGGTCATCCATAAGGATATGGCGGTGTTGCGCCCACGACCGTCCTTCTTTTCAAAAGGTGGAATCGGCCTTTCAACTTAAGGAGGACATTGTTCTTCCGTCCTTATGTCCTCACCCTTCGCATCCCTGAGAGTTTGCGATTCATACATTAAGATGGGTACGAGCCTTACGGGTGTACCTGTCTGCTACTGTTTCCATTCGGAAGTCTGACTCACTTTTTGTGTCTGTCTCTGGTCCAAAACAGGGCCGAGCAGTGTCGTCTGCCACCGGCTTTAGGTGGATCAGGCAGACCGTCATACAGGCCTATGCCCTTAAGGGGCGGGCGCCTCCCTTTCCGGTTGCGGCGCATTCCACCAAGGCAATTGGTGCTTCCTTGGCTTTCCGACATCAAGCGTCGGTTGCACAAGTGTGCAAGGCGGCGACCTGGTCGTCCGTCCATACCTTTTAAAATTCTGTAAGGTTGATGTGGCTGCATCTTCGGATGCTCCCTTCGGCCGCAAAGTGTTGCAGGCCGCTGTTTAATGTTGCAACTCCTCCGTTGAGGAGCTCTGCTTGTTTGGAGTGAAGTTTTGGTTGTTCCTTTACTACTGCTCCCACCCTTGTGATACTGCTTTGGGCTGTCCCACACGTTTACAGTGTCCAGCTGTGTCAGTCCATGGACGATAAGAGAAAATAGGATTTTTGTACTCGCCGTAAAATCCGTTTCTCTGACGTCCATGGACTGACACAGCACCCACCCTTCCTTTTTAAGGTTTGTACTGCTTTGTTACGAACTGAGGCTGCTAGCTGCAGGTGGAAGGGTAATGTCCGGAGGGACCGCCCCCCTGGCTGGGGCTGTTGAGCTCTTGCTTGTTCTAGAATGTATGTTTCTAACATTCTGCCTAGATCTTCTACTACGAGCAGGGACATATACCCATACATTTACAGTATCCAACTGTGTCAGTCCATGGACGTCAGAGAAACGGATTTTACGGTGAGTACAAAAATCCTATTACTCTTTCGTCCATGGACCGACACAGCTTCTCTATTGACAACGTGGGTATTATCCGTTAATTAGGAGTGACTAGGCAGAAAAACTTGTAAAAAGTGTTGCATCACACCTTCTACAGTACCGCCCAGGGGGCGGACCCTCTGGGTATAACCTCTCAGTCTGCATCTCGCAGATCAGTTTTTTTCTGTCTAGCAAGGAGTAGGATATGGCACCCTTCGGGCCCATTGGTCCGGGGGAAAATATATATATATATATATATATATATATATATATATATATATATATATATATATATATATATATATATAATTTTCATTTGTTGTTTCCTGCGATCTTCGATCAACTGCCGACTGGGTGACAGGCTGGATCCTCGATCCTTGTAGTCTCCCCAGTTTCGGCCATCGAGCGTGTGCCGACCCTAGCTACGCGCTGGGTTTTCCACGACATGCCCGTCGCTCCACGGGTGGCCGGTGAGCCTACGTTCCAGGGCCTGCATCGGACCGCTCAGCTTCGGCTGACCTTACGGCCGAGTCGCAGCAGCCTGGCCGGTGAGCTTACGCTCCAAGGCTTGCATCGGACCGCTCAGCTTCGGCTGACCTTACGGCCGAGTCGCAGCAGCCTGTCCGGTGAGCGTCACGCTCCAGGGCATACATATGATCGTCCCTTTTGGGTCCAATCACAGCATGCCTGGCCAACAGTCACCTTCCGTGCGCGGACGATGATCTGTTTGGAATGTCTTCCAGCATAATACATGCAGGATAGGTAAGTAAAACTCCCCTGCCTCGGCTGGGTGATTTAGCTGGACATTCCTGGAGAGATCAAGTAAGTGGTTGTGGCCCCTTTCTTCCCTCTCTCCCTGCCTTTCCCTCCTCCTTGGGCTTCTAGCTAAAGGTTGCTGGGTGCTGGGGGTCACCTAAGGGGTCCCACTGGAGCGGGGCTGGCTGTAACTAACATTTAAAAGAAATGTAATTTCTGCGTACCTGTGTGTGTGTGTGTGTGTGTGTGTGTGTGTGTGTGTCCTTCCTCCTCCATGCTGTCGGCGGCCATTTTGAGGTGGTCCATGCCAAGTTTGGCCTCTTGTGACTACCCGGCGGCCATCTTCCTGTGGTTCGGCCACACCCACTGGCCCCTATCAGGTGATCGGCGGCCATGTTTGTCCACCCTGTATGTATAGATTGCCATTCGGCGGCCATCTTTTTGTGGGCTACGGCTGCTTGACCTCTATCTTCGGCTCCGCGGCCATTTTCTTGGAGCCCACATTATCTTCCATACAGACGTTTTTGGCAGCCATTTTGCGAGAGCCTCCGGCCTCTAGGGTGCATTACACTGGCGCGAAAATTCACACAGGAAGTGCTGATAAAAGAAGCAGACTGACACAGCAGCAGGGGGGACAGCATCACAGATGCAGCACACGGCAGCATAGCAGTACCTATCCAGGGTGGTGAGTCCTCTGGGTGACCCAGCCTCTCTGCAGCACAGGAGGGTGGCCTATTGATATCTTGCCTGGAGCCCTGTGGGTGTCAGCGTGTGGTCAGCATGGCATCTGAGCCAGATGTCTTCTCCCCTGAAACTCCAGATTTAGCAGCTGGTGTCCCTGAGGTGTCTATGGACGCTATGTCGGCAATCCTAGAGGCGTTTGCTGCCAGGGTGGAAGCAGCACACGGGAATACAGGGGGTAATAAACGCCCCCGTCCCCTGCAATCTTCTGGGGATATTTCTGATGGAGAACCAGGTCCAGCTACGGCTCATGGCCCAGATTTTGATGCATCAGAGACTGCAGACCGTGACCGATCAGACAGTGAGGAGGACTCCAAGTCCAGGTCAGTACGCGAGACGGCTTTGGTATCTGACCTTATTACTGCAGTGCGGGATACGCTAAAGTTGGAAAATACTACAGAAGTAGCAGATACTCCAGTCCCCTTTGGGTTTCGTAAACCTGCCCGCACTGCTAAGGTGTTCCCTTGTGTGTCTTATTTTGACAAACTCTTATACAAGGAATGGGAGAACCCACTGAGGGTCTTTACAGCCCCAAAGAGGTTTGCAGTATGGTACCCCTTTGAGGAGAGTTTTCTGAAGATATGGACCTCTCCCCCTATAGTGGACCCTTCGGTGTCCAGACTTAATAGAGCCACCACTATTCCAGTAGAAGGGGCTCCGGTTTTCAAGGACCCTGTGGATAAGAAGGCTGAAGCACTCGCTCTCTACCTATACTCAGTGGTAGGCTCGGCAGTACGCCCGGCATTGGCGGGGGCCCTAGTGTCTCAGACACTTACTGAATGGGCAAAATTGCTACTCCAGGGGTTAAAGGAGCGAGATGCTCCTCCTAATGAGATAACTTTGGCCGACCAGTTGGTCCAGGGCCTTAAGTTTGTCTGCGAGTCAGACATGGATACTATTCCCCTGCTGTCAAGAGCTTTGGTTTATGCAGTAGCAATACGCCGCCTGATCTGGCTAAAGGGCTGGTCTGCGGACCAGACTTCCAAGAAAGCCCTGTTGGATCTGCCTTTTAAGGGCGACAGACTTTTTGGGGCTTCTCTGGATGACATCATCAAGGATGCCACAGGAGGTAAAAGCACTTTGCTTCCCCAAACTAGCAAGGGTAAGGGGCCACGCCAAGGGTAAGGGCCCTCCTTTACTGCACGCAAGCGTTTTTTTCGCCCCCTTAAGGCGACAGGGAAAAGACCCCAGGCCGATAAAGCGCCTGCCCAAGGACAAAAGCGTCCTTGGTCCCGCAGACCCAACAAGCCTGCGGACAAATCTGCGTCCACATGAAGGTCTGCCCCCACCCAGCTCTCGGGTGGGGGGACGTCTTCGCAAATTCGCGACTCAGTGGACTGCTCTAGTCTCCGACAGGTGGGTTTGCGAAGTAATCTCAGGCTACAAGATAGTTTCTCTCTTGTCCACCGGACAGATTCATCACCTCCAATCTCCAGCTACTACCGACCCGTCGGGAGGCCCTGTATGGGGCGGTCCAGGGTCTACTGGAACGTGGGGTAATTCCAGTTCCAGAACAGGAACGGGGTCAGGGTTTTTACTCAAATCTGTTCATTGTGTCGAAGAAGGAGGGGGTTCGGCCAATCTTGGATCTCAGAGCCCTCAATTGCTTTGTGAAAGTACAAAGATATCGGATGGAGTTGGTTCGATCTGTAGTCACGGCTCTCCATCCGGGGGACTTTCTGGCCTCCTTGGACATCAAGGACGCATACCTGCATGTCCCAATATACTCCAGACACCAGAGGTTTCTGCGATTTGCTATTGGGAAGAACCACTACCAGTTTGTGGCCCTCCCGTTTGGCCTTGCCTCAGCATCCAGGATGTTCACCAAGGTGCTCGCTCCGATTCTGGCACTTCTAAGACAGCGGGGTATCGCTATCACAGGTTACTTGGACAAACTTCTGCTGAAGGCCCCTTCAAGCTCAGAATTAGAGGTAAGCGTGTCCATTACCTGTCAGACTCTTCGAGACTGTGGTTGGATACTAAACACGCAAAGGTCAGTATTGGTGCCCACTCAACGCCTAGTGTACCTGGGGTTGATTCTGGATTCCTCAGAGGCAAAGGTATTCCTCCCTGTGGAGAAGTTGCAGACCCTCCGGGCTGCAGTACGGCAGCTGACTTCCAGGAATTGGTTGTCACTCTGTTTTTGCATGCGAGTGTTGGGCCTCATGGTAGCCTCCTTCGAGGCGGTCCCATATGCTCAATACCACACGAGTGTTACAGAAGGAAGTTCTGTCCAGATGGAACAGATGCCCTTCATCTCTGGATTATCAAATCCGAGTGAGCCACCTAGTCAGGAGATCCCTGGTATGGTGGCTGACAGCACCGGCTCTAAGGGCCGGGAAGTAATTTCTTCCGGTTTACTGGATAGTGATCACGACGGACGCCAGCCTTACAGGTTGGGGGGGAGTCTGGGGTGTCCAGTCGGCGCAAGGTCGCTGGACCCCAGAGGAAGCCCTCCTGCCGATCAATGTCCTGGAGATCCGGGCGATCAAGCTGTGCCTCTTCAAATGGTCTCAGCGACTGCAGGGGGCGTCCAGTCAGGATCCAGTCAGACAACGCCACAGCGGTGGCATATGTCAATTGTCAAGGAGGAACAAGAAGCTCCGCTGCAGCATCGGAGGTTGCTCGCATCCTGAAGTGGGCAGAGAAGAGCGTACCGGCACTATCGGCCGTGTACATTCCGGGTGTGGAAAACTGGCAGGCGGACTACCTGAGCCGCCAGATGCTGGACCAGGGAGAATGGTCCTTACATCCGGAGGTGTTCCAACTCCTCTGCCAAAGATGGGGCACACCAGACGTAGATCTTCTGGCTTCCCGACTCAATCGGAAGGTATTGAGATTTGTGGCCCGGTCAAGAGACCCATGGGCAGACGCAACGGACGCGTTGGTAGCATCGTGGGGTCAGTATCGGCTAATCTATACCTTCCCTCCCTTAAGGCTTCTTCCTCTTCTGCTCCGCAGAGTGGAGGCAGAGGGAATTCCAATGATCCTAATCGCTCCAGATTGTCCTCAGCATCCTTGGTACGCCGATCTAGTACGTCTGGTAGCAGACGTCCCCTGGCGCCTACCACTACGGAAGGACCTGCTATCGCAAGGTCCCATATTCCATCCTGCTTTACAGTCATTGGCTTTAACGGCATGGCTGTTGAGAACCAGGTACTGAGAGACTGGGGCCTGTCAGACTCAGTAATCTCTACTATGAGAAGTGCTCGAAAACCGTCCTCTAGGAAGGTTTATCACCGCACTTGGAGGGCCTACATCTCCATGTGTGAGGAAATGAAATGGCATCCGCGTACCTATTTGGTTTCCAGAATCCTGCTGTTTTTACAGCATGGGGGTGGACCAAAGGCTTGCCCTAAGTACGATTAAGGGTCAGATATCTGCCCTGGCTGTCTTTTTTCAGCGACCCCTGGCGACTCACTCTCTCGTGAGTACATTTGTGCAGGGGGTTCGACATGTGGCCCCTCCGGTCCTTCCCCCGTTACCTCCATGGGACTTGAACCTGGTCCTCTCGGTGCTTCAGAAGGCACCTTTGAGAAGATTAGAGATATTCCCCTGTTGACACTTTCTCAGAAAGTGGTCTTTTTGGTGGCTGTTACGTCAGTTAGACGAGTCTCTGAGCTGGCAGCCTTGTCCTGCAAGGCTCCCTATTTGATTTTCCACAAGGATAAGGTGGTGCTGCGGCCGCAGCCTTCCTTTCTTCCGAAAGTCGTTTCGGCTTTTCATCTCAACGAAGACATTGTACTTCCATCCTTGTGTCCTCATCCGTCGAATCCTAAGGAGTCGGCGTTGCATTCCTTGGACGTTGTCCGAGCTTTGAGAGTATACCTATCTGCTGCTTCCCTGTTCCGGAAGTCAGACTCACTGTTTGTTTCGGTGGCTGGTCCCAAGAAGGGCCAAGCAGTCTCGTCGGCCACCATCTCTAGGTGGATCCGACAGATAGTAATCCAGGCTTACGCCTTAAAGGGTCAGGCGCCCCCCTTTCCTGTCACAGCGCATTCGACCAGGGCAATAGGTGCCTCTTGGGCTTTCCGACATCAAGCGTCTGTTTCCCAACTATGTAAAGCGGCGACTTGGTCGTCCGCTCACACTTTCACAAAATTCTACAAAGTTGATGTAGGTGCATCTTCGGATGCCTCTTTCGGCCGCAAGGTTTTGCAAGCGGCTGTTTAGAGTTGCAGCTCCTCCGTTGGAGGAGTGCTGTTTTGTGTTTTGGGGTGAAGTTTGTTTTTATGCTGTTACCACCCCTCGTTTTTTTCTCTGACACTGCTTTGGGACGTCCCACTTTGTCAATAGAGAAGCTGTGTCGGTCCATGGACGAAAGAGTAAATAGGATTTTTTACTCACCGTAAAATCCTTTTCTCTGAGTCCATGGACCGACACAGCACCCACCCCTCCTTTTAAGCTTGTACTGCTTTTTGACGAACTGATCTGCGAGATGCAGACTGAGAGGTTATACCCAGAGGGTCCGCCCCCTGGGCGGTACTGTAGAAGGTGTGATGCAACACTTTTTACAAGTTTTTCTGCCTAGTCACTCCTAATTAACGGATAATACCCACTTTGTCAATAGAGAAGCTGTGTCGGTCCATGGACTCAGAGAAAAGGATTTTACGGTGAGTAAAAAATCCTATTTTTTCCCCACTGTATATAGAAAATATGTGGGCGCTATGTCATGTTCAAACGCCACACATGTGCAGTACATTCCCTCACCTGCTACTGCAGAGAGAGCCTACTGTTTGAACGAGCCAGAACAGCCACTGTAGGTGCATTTCTAATGTTCAGCCCATCCTTCCAGATGGAGCTATGTTGTGTGACAGAGCTGTGCTAATCTCAGGACTGGATGGGCAGAAAGACAAACTATTATGTCAGGTAAAACTGCTCCCTTTAGGTCTTTTATCTGTGTATTAGTTTGTCTGCAGTTCAGCTTTAAAGGAGAAGTTCACTTTAAAAAAAAAAAAAGAATAAATGCAATTTTTTTTGCAAGTAAAACATGTGCATATGTGAGTGCTGGTTAAGAGATGTCCCAAAACTATTAGCAGAAAACTGGGGGGAGATATATAAATTTCCATTTCAGATTCTAGACTCACTCCGAGATAAATTAATTAAATTTAAAATAACACATAGGAGTTACTATACACCTTATAAACAGTTTACAATATCCCCATCAAATTCTCAAAACTGTTGGAGATGTGCAGGTACCCCAGGAAACTTTATCCATGTATTCTGGTCCTGTCCGAAGATAATGGTATTTTGGAGAGAGATCCTGAGAATAATTGATAAAGTGACGTCAGTTCCGCTTGACCTAGAGGCAGAGCTCTGCCTACTGGGACTAGTGGAGGAAAACACGGCCTCTACAGAAAGAAGAACACAGGTGGGCCTGTTGCTTTTCTATGCAAGAAAGGCAATAGTGTTAAACTGGAAGAAGGTTGAAGCTCCCTCGTTGGCACAATGGAAAAATTTGGTAAATAGTAACTTGTCACTGTATAGGGAGACATATTGTAACAGAGGAAACGGGGAGAAATATGAAAAAATATGGGCAAACTGGATAGAGAACGTTACGACGGCTTCAGGGTAGGGGGGTACGGAAGTGGGATGGAATTACATCAATGGAAGAAAGGGTTAAGGAAGAGGTTAAATGTATAAATGTATTTCATGTGAGTGTGTGATGAAAAGATTTTTTATTAATATGATTCTATATAAACTCTGGAGTAAGTTGATAAATGTAAGATGTGAAATGTATATTTGGATATGAGAAAAAAAAAATGTAATAAAGAGATTTATAAAAAAAAATGTGCAGTTTATTTATTTTTGGAGCCTGTAAAACATTGCACTAGTGTTCAGCAGATCGCTAGTGCCTTGAAGGTCTCCTGCAGACCTGTTATTGTATCTGTGTAACTTGTACATCCTATACAGCCGAGCAGATACACTGACAGGAAGAATCAATGAACTTCCACAGCGACATGGTAGTCCTTTGAGCGCTACAATCCGACTGTCGCAAAGAATGTCGGAGATTGTAGTTCATTCACACACAGCTGTGTAAATGAATGACGCGGCACGGCCGTGCTGATTTCAAGGGCAAGCCACTAGTACGGGGAACTTCTCCCTGGAGTGCCATCACAGGGAAGGGTGGAACATGTTCCCAAAGGTAAACCTATTCTAAATAGAAATTTGTGCATGAACTTGTCCATCAGATAGTGAAGTAAAAAATGTACTTATTAATCCATACCCACCCACAGTCCGTATGTTGACATTCCCCAGCACAATGTAATAATTACCTAATGAATTATTAAATATCCTGCCTTTGAGAACCGCCAGCCAGTATTTTGCATGGCTGATGGTTTAGAATTCAGGTTGTTATTGATAGCTCCAGCCCCCACTGACAGTTAGGATCCTTGTTCCTTGTTACAGGCTTCACGTAGACAGAAACTATAGAGGAAACTCCTCACAGGAAGTGGACAGCAGTAAATTCTGACAGGGGTTAGAGGCCTTTCCCCACTCTATACAAACCTAAGAAAAAGAGAAAATATTTTTTGATTGAATCTTTTCACCGGCTGAGGAGTTATGTGATTTTTTTTGTATTTTATGTCCGTCACACATCTATTTGATAAATTGGTTCTCTGCCCTCACTTAAAGTTCTCATGCGTCTCCCTAGAAGAAACCACCATGAGCTTTCCAGACACAATAAGAGCTGTCAACTTTGCAGTAGCTGTAACGTGCTATGTTGGCTGCAGGGTGTAACAATTTTTTACATAGCTTTTCAAAGGTTCTGTCTTGGTTTTGCAGATGCTGAAAATAACTGACTACTGAAAGCAATCAATGCTATGACAATTCTTTCTTAACTTAGATAAAATGTTAGTTAACCACTTCCCGCCTGGCCTATAGCAGAATGATGGCCGGGCGGTGGTTCTGTTATCCTGACTGGGCGTCATGACGTCCAGCAGGATAACTGCTAGCGGGCACCCGTGGGTGCGTGCAGCGCGGCGATCGGTGGTGCGGCGTGTCAGTCTGACACACCGCTACACTGATCTCAGTAAGAAGCCTCTGACAGAGGCTCTTTACCACGTAATCAGCCGGGTCCAATCATGGCTGATCTCGATGTAAACAGGAAGAGCCGTTTATCCGCTTTTCCTCACTCGCGTCTGACAGACACGAGTAGAGGAGTGCTGATCGGCGGCTCTCCTGACAGGGGGTGTCTGCGCTGATTGTTTATCAGCCAACCCCCCCCCCACACGGATACCCACACTGGACCACCAGGGATGCCGCCAGGACCAACAAGGATGGCAATAAAGGACACCCACCAGATATGCCACCCTAGACCACCAGGGATATGCCAATCAGTGCCAGGGCAGATGCCAATCAGTGACCATTAACAATGCCTGCCAGTGCCATCAGTCATGCCTATCAGTGCCAGCTATCAGTGCCCATCAGCGCCCAGCAGTGCCACCCATAAGTACCCAAAGGTGCAGCCTTTCAGCTCCCATCAGTGTTGCCTGTCAGTGCCAACCAGTTCCACATATCAATGCCCATCAGTGCCGCCTATCAGTGCCCATCGTCGGTGCCCATCAGTGCATTCTCATTGGTGCCACCTTATCAGTACCCATCAGTGAAGGAGAACACATACTTATTTACAAAATTTTATGACAAACAAAGGAAAACTTTTTTTTTTTCCAAATTTTTTTTTAGTCATTTTTTTATTCGTTTAGCAAAACATAAACTGCAGAGGTGATCAAATCCCACCAAAAGAAAGCTCTATTTGTGGGAACAAAATGCTAGAAATTTCGTTTTGGTACAGTGTAGCATGACAGCGCAATTGTCATTTAAAAAGTGACAGCGCTGAAAGCTGAAAATTGGCTTGGGCAGGAAGGTGAAAAAGTGCCTGGTATTGAAGTGGTTAAGGTAGAACACCAGCTAGTGTAAAATGACCAGTAACCATACTGTACATAGTATCAAGTTATTCGTGTTTGCTGTTGCTTTTTTTTTTTATTGTGAATTCACAAATTGGTGATTTAGAGGTAAGGGTACGTTTCAAATCAAATTGTTGATGGAGGAAGACTTATTAATATGTACTGTAAGGTAGGCTTAATTTCCTGACACCTTTTTTCACATAATGAAATGTGTGTGCTGGAGGTTCTTCTAACACAGAAAATAGCAGTAAATGTTTTTGTAGAGGAAGAGACCGAAGACCATATAAACAGGATATAGAAATCTCTCTTCCTTCAGCAGGGGTGTCCAAACTTTTGACTTTCCTGGGCCACGTTGGAAGAAGAGGAATTATCTTGGGCCACACACAAAATACACTAATGCCGCGTACACAAGATCGGACATTCCGACAACAAAACCGTGGATTTTTTTTCGATGGATGTTGGCTCAAACTTGTCTTGCATACACACGGTCACACAAATGTTGCTCGGAAATTCGGAACGTCAAGAACGCGGTGACGTACAACACTACGACGAGCCGAAAAAAATTAAGTTCAATGATTTCGAGCATGCGTCGAAATGATTCCGAGCATGCGTAGAACTTTTTGTGCGTTGAATTGTGTACACGCGGTCGGAATTTCCGACCACAACTTTTTTAGTTGGAATAATTGAGAACCAGCTCTCAAACATTTGTTGTCGGAAATTCCGACAGAAAATGTCCGATGGAGCATACACACAGTCAGATTTTCCAACAACAAGCTCACATCGAACATTTGTTGTCGGAAATTCCGACCGTGTGTACGTGGCATAACAGTAAGGATAGCTGATGAGCAGAAAAAGTCGGGCAGATCACAAGTGAACGATCATTTTGTAATAATATTTTATTATAAAAGTAAAAGAGGGCAACCTAAAACTAGTACGATGTTTTGACACCGTTTTTGATAAATTGGCACAATATCTGGTTTAAAGAATGTAGTAGCAATTCTGAAGGTGCTCATCAGATATTTTGGTTTTAATTTTGCCCTTTATGTGCTTCATCCTTAAAAACAGTTGCTCACAAATATAGGTGCTGCAGAAAACTGATGTCATGAATAAGGCGTAATAGTGAAGTGGGATATTTTTTTTGGGGGAAGATAAGTCAAGTGAAGAGACGCTGACAGATTTTTCTTTGGCCGCATGTTTTCGCTAAGTGTTAATGCATGTTTACAAAAAAAATCAACATTTTTAAGTATGTTTACGATTTTGTGTTGGACCACATTTATAGCCATTTTGGGCCGCAGGTTGAACACTCCTGTTCTACAGTTTCAGGTGCTATACATGGATTCATTGATGTTCTAACTTTTATGTGCGTTACATAGTAGGTGAGGTTGAAAAAAGACACCAGTCCATCAAGTCCAACCTATGTGTGTGATTATATTTCAGTATTACCTTGTATATCCCTGTATGTTGTGGTCGTTCAGGTGCTTATGTATATCCCTGTATGTTGTGGTTTCTTGAAACCATCAATGCCCCCCGCTGAGACCACCACCTGTGGAAAGGAAATCTACATCCTTACCGCTCTTAAAGTAAAGAACCCTCTACGTAGTTTAAGGTTAATCCTCTTTTCTTCTAATTTTAATTTTAATGAGTGGCCACGTGTCTTGTTAAACTCCCTTCCACGAAAAAGTTTTATTCCTATTGTGGGGTCACCAGTATTGTATTGTCTCTTCTCCAGAGAGAATAAGTTCAGTGCTCACAACCTTTCCTCATAAATAATATCTTCCAGACCCTTTATTAGCTTTGTTGCCCTTCTTTGTACTCTCTCCATTTCCAGTACATCCTTCCTGAGGACAGGTGCCAAGAACTGGACAGCATATTCTAGGTGCGGCCAGACCAGAGTGTTGTAGAGCAGAAGAATGATCGTTTTATCTCTGGAGTTAATCCCCTTTTTAATGCATGCCAATATTCTGTTTTCTTTGTTAGCAGCAGCTTGGCATTGCATGCCATTGCTGAGCTTTTTATCTACTAGGACCCGCAGGTCCTTTTCCATCCTAGATTCCCCCAGAGGTCCCCCCCCCCCCCAATGTATAGATTGCAATTATATTTTTGCCACCCAAATGCATTATTTTACATACATTTTTCTACATTGAACCTCATTTGCTATGTAGTTGCCCACACCATTAATTTGTTCAGATCTTTTTGCAAGTTTTCCACATCCTGCGGAGAAGTTATTGCCCTGCTTAGCTTAGTATCGTCCGCAAATACAGAGATTGCACTGCTCCTCCCTTCCTCCAGGTCGTTTATCAACAAATTAAATAGGCTTGGTCCCAGCACAGAACCCTGGGGAACCCCACTACCCACCCCTGACCATTCTGAGTACTCCCCATTTATCATGTACTCACCCTATGGTCCATGCCAACAAACCTTATTTTGTACAGTAAACATTTATGGGGAACTGTGTCAAATGTTTTTGCAAAATCCAGATACACCATGTCTACGGGCCTTCCTTTATCTAGATGGCAACTCACCTCCTCATAGAAGGTTATTAGATTGGTTTGGCAAGAACGATTCTTCATGAATCCATGCTGATTACTGCTAATGATACCGTTCTCATTACTAAAATCTTGTATATAGTCCCTTATCCCCTCCAAGAGCTTACATACTATTGATGTTAGGCTAACTGGTCTGTAATTCCCAGGGATGTATTTTGGGCCCTATTTAAATTTTGGTGCTACATTGGCTTTTCTCCAATCAGCTGGTACCATTCCAGTCAGTAGACTGTAAGGAAAATATAGGAACGATGGTCTGGCAATTACTTGACTGAGTTCCCTAAGTACCCTCGGGTGCAAGCCATCTGGTCCCGGTGATTTATTAATGTTAAGTTTCCCAAGTCTATTTTTAATTCTGTCCTCTGTTAACCATGGAGGTGCTTCCTGTGATGTGTCATGAGGATAAACACTGCAGTTTTGGTTACTGAAGCCCCCGATTCCCTTGTGAAGACTGAGGAGAAGAATAAATTCAATACCTTTACCATCTCCCCATTCTTTGTAACCAGATGTCCTTCCTCATTCTTTATGGGGCCAATATGGTCTGTCCTCCCTCATTTACTATTTATATACTTAAATAATTTCTTGGGATTTTATTTGCTCTCCTCCGATATGTGTCTTTCGTGTTCTATCTTAGCCGCCCTAATTGCACCCTTACATCTCTTGTTGCATTCTTTATAAAGTCTGAATGCTGATTATGATCCCTCAACCTTGTAAAAATGCATATAAAAGCAAAAGAGAAGGCCTTCAAAAAATACATTGGAGTTAAGCCATCCAGGACTTTTGCTCGCTCTTTTAAATTTATTACCCAATGGCTCATACCCTTATTTAATAGGCTCCTAAAGCAAACCCATCTCTCCTCCGTGTTCTTTGTTCTTAAGATTTTATCCCAATTTATGCCTTCTAGCAAGGTTTGTAGTTTAGGGAGGTTGGCTCTTTTGAAATTCAGTGTCTTTGTATTCCCCTTCTGTTTCCTATTTGTGTGATTTATACTGAAGCCAATTGACCTGTGATCGCTGTTACCTAAATTGACTGTATTTCCACATCCGTAATCAGGTCTGTATTGTTGGTAATCAGTAGGAACCTTCTGAGTTGGTTCTTAAAAAACACATTGTACAATACCAATCTTTGGCTAAGCCTGCCTACTTGAACCATACCCCACAGTACAGGGATTGCTTCTGGTATTTGTGGAAGAAGCTATATACAAATCTCAACGTTTCCTGTAAAGTTAGGGGAGAAGCCCACCCTACCCCCTTACCTTTGCTTTTGGTCCTATAATATGATGGGTAAACTTATTGACAGGGGTTTATTACCACCTTCCCCCTGGGCCTGATTTAGGGACTGTGTACTGTGCACACCTGCCTTCTGATTGACAGCCACACAAAGGATTTGTATTTCTGCCATACCGTACAGCTCTGTATGGCAGGAAATTGGAAATGCATCTTTCACTTACAGGTTTCCTCTCCACTCCGACACTTTGACTTGACAGTAACAAGAGAAAGAGCACACTAGTGAGCTCATTTCTCTGTCGCTCAACTCTCTCCTATCAGAATTCTCCTTGCACTGCAGCACTCCTGACTGTCTCCTTGTGCCACTTCTCCATCACCTATTCTAATCTTTGCTGTACAACAACTGCAGTAGACTGATGCCTGGAAAAAATTCAGGTACTTAATGCTACTAAATAAAAAAAAAAAAACAAGCATTTTAAAGCGGAGGTCCACCCAGAAAAAAAAAAATACATTAAAAATCCTAAAATAAAAAGAAAAAAATTAATAGAATTTTTTTTATTTTTATACTCACCCGAAATGCCTGTTGCTATGCGGAAGTCCCCTAATCTGCCTTCTGCTGTGCCTCTTCCTTGTCCTCGGATTGAGAACTTCCGTTTCCTCTTCTTGTGAATGGGGCGCGCTGCCTTCTGGGAACTGTGTGTATCCCAGGAGACAAGCCGCCCATTTACAAAGCGCCATGCGAGTGGCGCATGCGCAGTAGGAAATGGTCAGTGAAGCCGTAAGGCTTCACAGCCTGTTTCCCTTAGTCAGGATGGAGGAGCCGGGAGCCTGGCAGCAGCGATCAATCGCCGTGGCAGGACCGACATTGCGGGCGAGTAGGATAGGTAAGTGTCCTTATTAAAAGTCAGCAACACTAAAAATAAAAAAAGCTGCACCTCCACTTTAATGGTGTTTTAGTGAAAACAGCTGCAATATTGTGCACTTTATAGCTAGAGTTTATTAGTATGGAGTTCAGCTTAAGACTAGGTTTACATTTGTGCACTGCAGCATCCCTTTTGCAGGCGTGTGGTGTCATAATTATTAATGGCACCTCAAGACAGCATGCGACCGCACGCGCTTTTTGCGGTGCATCAAATTACTTGATGACAAAGTACCATGTGTTTTGTTGTGGTGCTATTTAAAAAAAGGGTCACGGACGTCTCTTGTGGAATTGAAATGAATCGACTGCCCTAAATGTGATGTACAAAATTGCCCACAAAACACACGTGCAATGTTGCACCTGCATAGGTGTAAACAACGTCTTACATGCAGAGGTGCGCACAGTACATTTCCATTCACAGATGGGGGGTGAACTTGACTACAACTGCACGGGAAGAGCACAGATGAGCTGCGCCTGTCAAACTTGTTACTGGGAAGCTGGTGGAGGGGGTTTGGATGTGGCAAGAGGGGCCAGCAGGCTCTTTCCAAGAACCTGCCTTTTGGGCTGCTCACAGTTGCAGCCCCATGTTCCTATGCCAATGCTTATGGACTTATAGGTAGGTGGGGCGGGAGGAACCAAGCTTGACTTTTAGAGGAACTGTTGACATTTGCATATATTGGCTGCCTGTATCCCTGGCCCACTGACCTCCTTTTCTCTTCATTGCATGCAGACTCTTAGTACATGCAATCTTTGCCTTTCTTCATATTTATTGTGTTTCTAATATCATAATTCATAATTTTTCTGTCTTTTGAATAAAATGTATTGAAAAAAAATCCTCATATAAAGGATAGTGCAGCTGGCTAAATTAATATACTGTGCAGACAATTAAATAGTACATATGTAACTTCTGTCGTTTCTAGAGATAAAACACTTGGGCACAGCAAGTAATATTGGCTGTTTGCATATAAATATTTTCTAGATTTGTGGCACTACCTGAATTGTGCCAGTATGTTTTCATTTTGTATTATATATATATACCCTCTGGATATCAGCAGAACTTTAATTTAGCAGCTCATAGGCCCAAAATTGAGCCGTTTTAAAAGAAATCCACTTCAGCAGGTTTTATTATCCAGAGAAAGAGAATAGTGAAATTCATTTTATCAACCAATCCTGACTTTATGGGGCAAATTAGTGCAGATTCCCTAATTAAACTTCGATACATAGTCTTTATTTAAATAGTTTATCCACTCAAGAATGTTATTTTTGCATCGTAAAACGGAGTGCCAAAATTATTTCAGATAATTGTGTTTCCATCTGCTATTAATACAGCGACTAAATCTGCTGTTTCCAGGTCATATAAACATAAAGCATTCTTCTAAATCCATATCCGCTTCATGCGCATAGAATCGCGGCTACTTAACCTCTTGGCGGCATTCTGTGGTTGCCGTTTCATTTATTTCAGTAAATTGGGTAATAAAAGCGTTATTTGCAGCGTTGTGCTTTACAACAAGGTTGATGTGGGAGGCACTGCCATAAGCTATCACACTTATGCCAGTCTAAGCGTGCTCAGCAGAAGATAAGTTGTAACTGCCGGCTAATTAAATGCACTTGAGTAATGTCACCATACTTTTTATCCCCAACAGCTACACTTTGTAGACCACTCAGATCTTGCATGCCGTTTTAGGGGATGTCATTATGATCAAACTGCATTTCTTCTGAACGTGTATTTCCCATTTCTTCAAGTCTGTTAAAGGGGTCTACTACAGTGCATGAAAACTGATGCCTCTCATACAACCCAGAACACCAAACACTCTTCTAATTACTAGGTATTATGCATTGCAAATATTCTGCTGCCAATTAAAGAGACTGTTGCGTTGCCTATTCAGAATCCCCCACCGATCCATTTCTTCTTCAGAGCCATCACAAATACCCAGTGCTTCTAGATACTGGTTAGCCTGTGACCTGCTCCCAGGATACAGTGCTTTGAGTTGGAGTGAACAGTCGCCATCCCTGACCACCTGCCACCAGATAAGGACATTCTTATAAACACCATTGTAAGCTCCAACACCACCTTACACAGGGTTGAATCCCAGCACTCTGATAGATGAACTGAACAGCAAGGTGACACTAAGTGGATCAGCAGTTGGCTAAATGGGCAGTGGGCAAAGTAACTGAGTCCCTTTTCACCACTTCGCCTCACACCTGTTCACCTCCTATGGACCAGAGCAATTTTTACAATTCTGCAAAAGTGGTTGGAAACGGATTCTATCCGTTTTATGGCCCTGTTCAGTAGAGTGTGTGTGTGTGTTTTCCTAAAATGATAAAGCTAAATACCTTGTTTGCAGGGCCCTGCTGTCCTGTCATGTGACCTCCCTTTGCTTCTCTTCCCGAGTGAGTACAGTGGGTGGGGCCGAGATTTTCCTCATCACGTCTGCACAGCAGGGCCCTGCAAAAGAAGGTATTTAGCATTATAATTGTAGGAAAACACACACACTATACTGAACAGGGACCTAAAACAAAGAGGATTAATGCAAGTGATGTTTCTTTATATGACAAGCACTGGAGCAGCTGCAGGGGATAGAGTTACACAGGCATGAGAGGAGAGGGGATCTCTGTAAAGAGCCGATGAAAATGCTCTAACCATGTGATCGGCTGCTTCCAATCAATGCCGTTAATCGTCTCTCCTCACCTCACACGGACAGAATGTGTGGCAAGGAGTGACGATCAGCGGTATCTCCTCGCAGTGGAGACCAGGGCAGGTAATCAGGGCACTGATCTTTAGTGCCCTGATTACAGTAAAGCCCCAGCAGTGCCCATTAGTGCCACCAATCAGTGCACATTAATGATGCCAGTTAGTGCAGCCCTTCTGTGCCCATCAGTTCTGCCTATCCATGCCGCTTATCAGTGCCCACCAGTGCCACCTGTCAGTGCTCATCAGTGCGGCATATTAGTGCCTGCCTCATCAGTAAAGGAGAAACATTACTTAATTACAAAATGTACTGACAAATGTAACCTGGGGGACAGGTAGTAGGTACAAAGCTCCCTGGGATGAGCAGTCTTTCAGGCACATACTGTATGCCAAACCCAGTGAGGTAGTGACAAACAGTGCAGTGTTTATTGGTGATATTTACAAGTCTATATACAGGTGCTGTACAGTGTTCAGAAAAACAAGCAGAACAAAAATAACTAAACAAAAACCTAGCCGTGTCTCGGCGCTAACTATACAATATATACAGGCCCTCACTACCAGGCTGAGCAAGCCAACAGCTTGTCAGCTTCCACAGATATAGCTTAACAGCTTTTCCATAAACATTTGCTCTTAGACCAGTGTTGTCTGTGTTTCTGTCATGTACCTGGGTGTATTTGAACCGGGATCTTCCTGGTCCCAAAGCTGCAGCCTTACCTGTTGCGCTACTGAGCAGATCTAGACTTTTGGAAATGTCCTCTGTGTTAAACATTACCTTGGACTCACCAGCCCCACCTACTGCCAGCTGTGGACAATTTTCAATCAAAGCAGCCCTTAAAAAGGAAGTGATGCTATCTCTCAGCGCCCGTTTGTGTGGAATAGCTCCCTGGGTGTTGTGACTGCTTTTTGATCCTGATTTTCGTGTTGAACTTCTGCCTGAATTCCTGACTACTCTCCAGCCTGCTGATTTTGTACTTCACTGCCAGCTCGTGTATGACCTTTGCCTGCCTGACCACTCTCTGGATTTCGATCTTGTACAATTTTGCCTGATCTGTTGCCAACCTAATCTGCCTGACTACGTTTTCGCCTGAATCCTCAGCACACAAGTTCCACTTCGGACACTACCTATCACAGGTACCTTACAGTTTCCCAGGCAGAGAGCACTGGCTGGCTGTCACAGGTGAGTTTAAATTTGGCCTTGGTGAGAGGACCAAGATCCGAACTGGACCATGGATCAGAGAATCCCTGAATGTGTATGAGAGGAGCCTGGGAGACGTATAAGTCCCGAGCAGGACTTTTCCTGGCTCTCTCTGGGACGCTCTGCTACACAAACTAAAAACTTTTTTTATTTTTTTAACTATTTAGTAAAAAATAAAAAACCCGGCAGTGATTAAATACCAAAAAAATCTCAATTTGTGTGAAGAAAAGGGGCCTTTAAAATAAATTTGGGTACAGTATTGCATGATCGCGCAATTGTCATTCAAAGTGCGACAGCGCTGAAAGCTGAAAAATGGCCTGGGCAGAAAGGGGGTGAAAGTGCCCTGTATTTAAGTAGTTAAGTAAATAAACAAGGTAATACATATATTTGTTCTTTAAAAACGAATTGTCTTGCAACAATGATTCTTTTTTCGCAATACATAGACCACAGGTGTCAAACACAAGGCCCGCGGGCCGAATCCAGCTTCTTCCCAGCAGCAGCTTAAGGAAGGGGGGGTACACTGTGATGTAAATTGGGCTAACTTTACTGTTTTTTTTTAAAAGCATGAAACCGTTCCCCCCCCCCCCCCCCCAAAAAAAAAACGCGTTTGAAAAATTGCTGCGCGAATACCGTGCGAGATAAAAAGTTGCAATGACCGCCATTGTATTCTCCAATTTCAAAATTGGCCTGGGTGACAAGTGGTTAAAATGTGAAACATGTAAATATATGTTAATTGTTTACATATATATGTTAAACAAAAAAGTTTAAATATTTAAGGGTAATAAAATGGAAACAAACGAAAAAAAAAATCAGAAGAATAAATGTAATGGATAAGGAGTTAATTATGGCCGAGTAAACTAAGGCCCCTTTCACACTGAGGCGTTGAAAAAACGCAAAAAAATTATGAGTTTTTTTGCCGCGATTTTACCACGTTTTTACCACGTTCGCGGTAAAAATAGCGCTAACGCATATGCGTTTTTATCGCGATTTTGCGGTAAAAAGGATTATTTGGTATCCCACAATCCTCCACTCTACTGCGGTCATGTAACCTTCCCACAGCTTCTGGGTGTTTTTTACCGCGTTTTTACAGCGGTACTCATTCATTTCAATGGGGATAGGCGTTTTTACAGCGCTATTTTATGCGCCCCAAAGATGCTCCAAAGAAGCTGTTTGCAGGATTTTTTCCAACGCACAGCCAGCAAAACGCCTCAGTGTGAAAGCCCTCAGGGCTTTCACATTGAGAATGATGGGGTAGGATTATTTCAGGCATTTTTACAGCGCTATTTTTACCACGAAAACGCGGTAAAAACGCCTCAGTGTGAAAGGGGCCTAAGGGTTATTAAAGGTTCAAACTGAGAAACATAAAAAATAAATTAAAGAAAGATGATAAGGCCCCTTTCACACTGGGGGGGGGGCACATGCGGTGACGGTATAGCGGCGCGATTTTCAGCGCCCTATACCATCGTGTTTACCGCGATATTCGGCCGCTAGCGGTGTGGTTTTAACCCCCGCTAGCTGCCGAAAAAGGGTTAATACCGCCCGCAAACCGCGGCTATAGCCGCGGTTTGCTGGCGGTTTTACCGCGGTGTCCCATTGATTTCAATGGGAAGGAGCGGTAAAGGAGCGGTATACACACCGCTCCTTCCCCGCTCCAAAGATGCGGCTTGCAGGAGATTTTTTTGTCTCCTGCCAGCGCACTCAGGGCTTTCACATTGAGAATGCTGGGGCAGGAGTATTTCAGGCGCTATTTTTAGTGCAAAAACGCCTGAAATACGCCTCAGTGTGAAAGGGGCCTAAATGCTATTAAAGGTCCCTGCTTATGTTATGACAAATTGGCGGCTAACACTTTCTTCCGTACAGACAGCTCTGCCCATTCTCACTAACTTACCCTTGCTGGAATCTTGTGAAAAGAGTCTGTGCGGGAGGCAAACCCTTCCAAACTTGAGTTCCCTGTCTGATAGAGTGATCTCTTGTCTGATCCTTATGGCTAATTGGGCCCAATTTGGATATTTTCACTTTGGGGCGTACTCACTTTTGTTGCCAGTGGTTTAGACATTAATGGCTGTGTGTTGAGTTATTTTGAGAGGACAGCAAATTTACACTGTTATACAAGCTGTACACTCACTGCTTTACATTGTAGCAAAGTGTCATTTCTTCAGTGTTGTCACATGAAAAGATATTTACAAAATTGTGAGGGGTGTACTCACTTTTGTGAGATACTGCTAATGGACTTATAGGTGCAGAGTTCTTCTCTGTGTAGTGGCCTACTCTTGTAGGTGGTGCTTTAACACCCTGTTTGGTCAAGATTAAGAAGTGAGGCTGTGTCTGTCAGTGAACCCAGGAGAAAACTTGATTTTTGTTACTCACCGTAAAGTCCCTTATCTGAGTTCATTAACAGACACAGCGCCCACCCATCATTTGGAGTTTGGAGTTCTGACACTATTTGACTAACTGGCCTGCCTATAGAAGATAGAGGGGGGGGGGGGGGGTTATGCCAGAAGGACTGCCCATAGGAGATGCTGAGTTCTATTCTGTCTAATGTCCTACTCCTGTAGATGGTGCTATAAAACCATGTTTGGTCAAAATTAGAAATCAAGGCTGTGTCTGTCAATAAACACAGAGGAAGGGATTTTTCGATGAGTAAAAAAATGTCCTTACTTTGTAGTATGAAACATATCAAATAAAAATGGCAGAACAGTTTAAAACCTTTAAAATGACCTCTCTTTGGAAAGTGGACATCTCAAGATTATTTCATTTTTTGCCACAGCTTTTTGGAAATTAAAAAAAATTCTAGTATTAAATAAGTTAAAGAATAAATAAGGTGTACTTGCCCTTTAACTACTTCAGCCCCAGACCATTTGGCTGGCCAAAGACCAGAGCACTTTTTGCGATTCGGCACTGCATCAGTTTAACTGACAATTGCGCGGTCGTGCGACGTGGCTCCCAAACAAAATTGACGTCCTTTTTTTCCCACAAATAGAGCTTTCTATTGGTGGTATTTGATTACCTCTGCGGTTTTTATTTTTTGCACTATAAACAAAAATAGAGTGACAATTTTGAAAAAAAAGCAATATTTTGTACTTTTTGCTATAATAAATATCCCCAATTAAAAACAAAACAGTTTAGGCCGATACGTATTCTTCTACATATTTTTGGTAAAAAAAAAATCACAATAAGCGTTTGATTGGTTTGCACAAAAGTTATAGCGTCTACAAAATAGGGGTAGTTTTATGGCATTTTTATTATTCATTTATTTTTTTACTTGTTATGGCGGCGATCTGCGATTTTTATCGTGGCTGCGACATTATGGCAGACACATCAGACACTTTTGGCACTATTTTGGGACCATTCACATTTATACAGCAATCTGCTATAAAATGCACTGATTACTGTGTTAATGTGACTGGCAGTGAAGGGGTTAACCTCTAGGGGGCTAGGAATGGGTTAAGTGTGTCCTAGGGATGTGTTCTAACTGTTAGGGGACGTGGCTACGATGAGAGGGAGCAGACGATCAGTGACCTTGTCCCTAGGAAGAACGGGGAGATGTGTTAACACTGACATCTCCCCATTCTTCAGCTTTGTGACACGATCGCGGGACACCGAGTCCACAGCTCCCGCGGGCACGATCACGGAGCTTGCGGCAGGGTCGCGCTCATGTGACCACACGGCACCAAATTTAAAGGGACGTACCTTTACGCCCCTTTGCCTGTCCGTGCCGTTCTGTCTACTTATATGTTCGTGCGGCGGTCGGCAAGTGGTAAAAGCTGCCCACTGATATCAAAGGCAATTTTTTTGCTGTTAGTGGAGGTTTCCTGCAGAAGGATTTTGCCCTGCGTGAAATAGCTAGATGTCATTGATAAAGCTGAAACACTTTAAGCCTAGGTTCACATTGTAGAAATTTGGCATGTGATTTGACATGTCAAATCACATGCCAAATTACTGGCAAAGGCACCGTCCGAATCGCATTTGCGGTGCTGCACCGATTTCCAAAAGTACGGTCTGATTACCACAGATATCTGTGCAGCAACCCACACAGAGGTCTTTGAAATCGCCCCCGAAGTTGGGACTGACATGCAGGAATGAAATCATGCGAGTTCAGCTGAACACCCCCCCCTCAACTAGGAATAAAAAAGGATTATTGGTGGATACTGTGATTTTAAATCCCCCCCCCCCCCATCATTGGTTGGTAGCTGGCACTGTAAATCTCTCCTTCCCCCAATTACAATGGATTCATTAAGTAAGAACTTTGGCTCTACAATTTAAATAGTGCTACACTGTTTACATTGATCACAGTAATTAGCCATCAAATCAATCACATGGCACATGTCACAAAGTAAATTCTGTGCCTTTATCCAATGCTCTATGCCAGTGATGGCGAACCTTGGCACTCCAGATGTTTTTCAACTACATTTCCCATGATGCTCAACTACACTGCAGAGTGCATGCGCATCATGTGGAATTTAGTTCCAAACATCTGGGGTGCCAAGGTTCCCCATCACTGCTCTATGCTGTCTGAGAAAGTGAATGGACATATGGGTACGCCCACCCACCCTCCCTAGTAACAGTACTGTCTGGCTGTTTATTTACCTCCCAGACCTAGGGGGGTTAGAGCGGACTACAGTTTCCATTTTTTGTTGGTGGAATACTGTATTCTGTAATTACAGTTCATCCACTCTGGGTCTCCACCCTCAGAGCCGTTTTTCTAGCACATCAGGGTAATGGGCACCTTACACTTATAGGTGTTGGTTTTAGGTATGCTAACACAAATTGGACAAATTGTCTTTTTTAGTTTTGGTGTTCTTTGAATGATTGATTATAATGTCCGATTTTGTATGCTGATACGAAGGTTGGCCAGCGGACTGGAGTGAGAAGAGCCAGAAGAGTGTGTTTGGAAGAATGCAGACTCAACTAGACCACTCTTTCATTGGATCAGAGCAGATACTATGCTTCACTATGAAAGTGCAGGATTTTTGTCCTGCCCGCATCACTGCTACTCTTTTCTATTGTTCCTACTAAAAATGGCATTCAACAATTAAACATGGCTTAGGACTTAGGATAAACTGGGGAAAAATCTAGCCTGCTGCCAGTAGACCCATTGAGAAGCCCCTTGCCTGATGAGATGGCACAAATCAAAGTGGTGGACAAATTTAAATATCAAATTTAAATATCTATAATTATTTCTAGAGACCCCCAACATTATGTAGTAGATAATATAGAACTGTTACTGCTTAATTTTAAGGGGAAAATATAAGTGTGGAAAGGTTTACCAATATCTGTGGCAGGCCGCTGTAATTTAATTAAAATGATTTGGATGCCACAACTCCTCTACGTACTACATAATTCACCAATCTGGCTGTATAAAAAGTCGTTTCAGAGAATTAATTTGGAAGGGCGGCTCAGCAAGAATCCGCTTAAGTAAGTTACAGCTACAGAAACAGGAGGGAGGGGTAGCGCTCCCGCTCCCATTTAGTTAGTTTCTCGCGTCACAACTGCAGTATATGGGGGGGGGGGTGCAATCTAGATGGAGGACAGGCAGGGAGTAAGATACTTTTACAAAATACCCCTCATGATTTAATAGTTGAAGCTCTGGAGGCAGGTTCCTTTTAACGTCGGGACTCCTCACTCTGAATCTAATGATGAGAGTGTGCGATACAGTGAAGATAATACTGAAGCATAGAGGACTCACAGAATACACCCCCTATGGGAAAATAGAAATCTAGGAGAATTACAGAAGATGGGGGTGGCAAGAGAATGGGAGAGGTATGGAATAAAATCTTTCACTCAACTATATCAGGAGGGCAATCTGAAAACCTTTCAGCAACTGAGAGAGCAATTTGCCCTCCCGAATAAATTCTTCTTCAGATACCTTCAGGTCAGGCATGCATTGGAAGAGCAGTTCAAAGAGAGGATCTTAGAATGGAGTGCAATTCCAGTACTTAAAAAGATAATTAACGCAGAATCAGGGAAGGGCCTAATCTTGAACATATACCCACATATAAATAAAGGGAGAATGGGAGGGATAGAGACCCCCACATATAAGAAAAAATGGGAAAAAGATCTGGGAATTATTCCCGAAGTACAATGGAATAGAATTCTTGAGCTTGCCTCACTGGTATCGTTGTCCCCCTCTCAGAGGATGTCACACCTGTACTTATTATATCGAACCTACTATACTCCTAAACTTTTCCAGTTTGGTCGTCGCCTGGATGCAAGATGCTCCAGGTGTGGGGATATAGAGGGAGACCTGATCCACATGTTTTGGAGTTGTCAGAACCTGTTCCGCTACTGGATGGAGGTGACAAGTACTATTGACCGGGTGTTTGGAACATCCACTGGATTGGAGGTGAAACATTGCTTACTGAGGCTAGTAGAAGGAGTGGTAAACCCAGGAAACACCATGGTGGCGGTCCTGCAATGTTTATTCCCAGCAAGGAAGCTGATCGCCTTGAAGTGGCAATCGGCAACGCCCCCGTCCAGTAGGGAATGGCAAAACGGTATGAACGTGGTAATTCTCAAAGAAAAGTCAGTATATATAAAACGGGGAGCATTAAAGAAATATCATAAGATCTGAAAACCCTGGTGGGAAGCAAGAGGGAATAACATGTAATCCCCAAGGGTACAGATAGGTACCTAAAAGTCGGGAAGTGGTCAAGTAGAAACTTGAATTAGATGGAGAATGGTCAAGCAGTATGAATGAGAGTGAGGGTGGATGTGGAGTGAGTAAAGGGAAGGGGGGAGCAGTAAAAGACCAGATAGGAACCCCCGAAAGAGGCCACCCCCACCCAGAAAATACTCTAGTTATGAGGAATCTAGGCAAATTGAACGGCTTATAGCCACTCGTTAAGGGGGAGGGCAGAAAGAGGGAGGGGGGAAGGGAATGTGGGGATGTTTTCTATGATGAATTTTTGTACTATAAGGAAAACCTTAATAAAGAAATAAAGTTTAAAAAAAAAAAACAATTAAACATGGCAAACTTTTAACTGCTTTAAACATGTTTTGAGGCACTCAGGCGATTTTAACGTGTTACCAGACAGCAATATTGTTGGTACTGGGATATCTCCATTCTTAGAAGAAAACTGCGTTTTATCAACGCAATGAAACGCTGTGTATGTGCTGCATTGTTCCAGCAGCTAAGTTCGGGGTGAAGTTCATGACACTTACCAAATGTGTGGTAAATTGAATGCTCATCATTCTCAATAGGAAATCTGTGGCCACCTTTGCTGTCAAAGACTCAGCCAGCCATTAATGCAACAACCAGATGGCTGCTCTTAGTCATCAAAGTTTTGCTAGTGCTAGAATGTTCTAGTCTTTGCACAGCTACTTTTTACACTGTTTGGTCATCTTTTCCAGGCCCAAACGAAAACTTGATCCTATTTTAGAACCCACAATTAAGGCTTCCCCTTTCTAGATCTGCATCCATATGCTTTTTTTAATATATTTCCAAGTTTGAGAAGGCACCTATGCATTGATCGGCTTCTGTCCTCCTTATTGTCCCCATACGTTTGTCAGATAAAACCGAAAACAAGGGAGAAATAAATAAAAAATTAGTAGCTTCTGTCCCCCCCCCAACAGATAAACCATGCATGTTTTGCTGACCTGGTATAGGTTGGACTAACTAATAGTGGTGACAGCAATTAGGAGGTATGAAATGTTTCACTAATTATACTGCTGATATAAGGGTCATCATAAGGTTAAACCACTTTAGCTCAGTTCTGCACAAAGCTATTGTATTCTTTTTTAAATGAACTCTAGATTTTTAAATACATGCAATCATTTAGCTGTATTTATCCCCACCAGTGGCTTTATTTTTTTGTTCCAGGCATACAAAACCATTTTCTCACTGCACTTTTAGTACAAATCCATTTTCTAGCTAAGTATCAGGGTCATAATCATTTATTTCATGCAGTAAACTTCACTATCCTATATCATATTTTTTCTTCACTGCTATCCTCTGAGTCTCTGGAAAAATCCATTTATTTGTTTTTCTATCTTTCATGTCTATATGTGTATTGCAGTCTCTTGTTTATGATTATTAAACGAATTCTTCTGACGTGACCAAGGGAGATCTTGCTGTGTTATTGTGATCATAGATTTACCCATAAGGCACTTGTTTTGAAGAGGTTTAAAACAGTAGACTGTCGGGTCTAATCAGTAAAACAAAGAGCTAATTGCAAAGTGCCATCATTCAGAATTAATATTTTGGAGATATAACTTTGGTTTTAAAAAATGGTTGATAATATACATCAGGTGTGCCTAAAATATCAAAAATTTCAACTAAATCTCCAATTTAACAATACAGGAAAGTACTAAGTGAAATTCACTAAAGTGATAAGATGAAAGATATAAAAATGAAAGATATACAGTTCTGTGAAAAAGTATTTTCCCCCTTTCTGATTTATTTTTTTATTTTTTTGCATATTTGTCGCACTTAAATGGCTCAGATCATCAAACAAATTGTATTATTACACAAAGATAACCAGAGTAAATACAAAATGCAGTTTTTAAATGATGGTTTCATTTATTAAGGCAAAAAAGCTGTCCAAACCTGCCTGGCTTTATGTGAAAAAGGAATTGCCCCCTAAACCTAATAACTGGTTGTGCCACCCTTGGCGGCAACAACTGCAATCAAGCGTTGGCGATAACTGGCAATGATTCTTTCACATTGCTGTGGAGCAATTTTGGCCTGCTCTTCTTTGCAAAATTGTTTTTAATTCCGCCACATTGGAGGGTTTTCCAGCATGGATTTAAGTCCGGGCTTTGACTAGGCCACTCCAAAACCTCAATTTTGCTTTGTTTGAACCATTTGGAGGTGGACTTGCTGTTGTGTTTCGGATCATTGTCATGCTGCATAACCCAAGTGCGCTTGAGGTCACAAACTGATGGCCGGGACATTCTCCTTTAGGATTTTCTGGTAGAGCTCAGAATTCATGGTTCCATCAATTATAGTTATCCAGGTCCTGAAGCTGCAAAGCAGCCCCAGACCATCACGCTACAACCACCATGTCTGACTGTTGGTATGATGTTCTTGTTATGAAATGCTGTATTAGTTTTATGCCAGATGTAACGGGATGCACACCTTCCAAAAAGATGATGAATTTTTGTCTCATCAGTCCACATAATTTTTGCCTAAAAGTCTTGGGGATAATCGAGATGTTTTTGGTAAATGGAAGATGAGCCTTTGTGTTCTTTTTGGTCAGCAGGGGCTTTGGCCTTGGAGCTCTCCCATGGATGCCATTTTTGCTCAGTCTTTCTTATTGTTGAATCATGAACACTGATCTTACCTGAGGCGAGTGAGGCCTGCAGTTCTTTAGATGTTGTTCTGGGTTCTTTCATGACCTCCTGGATGAGTCGTCGTCATGCTCTTGGAGTAATTTTTTGTAGGCTGGCCACTCCTTGGAAGGTTCACCACTGTTCCAAGTTATCTCCATCTGTGGATAATGGCTCTCTCCGTGGCTCCAAAGACTTAGAAATGGCTTTGAAACCCTTCCTAGACCAATACATGTTTGTTTCTAAACTGTTCTCAATTTTTTTGAGATTGTGGCATGATGTGTGGCTTTTTGTGATCTGTTAGCGTGCTTCACTTTGTCAGACAGCTTCTATTTACGTGATTTCTTGATTCAACAGGTCTGGCAGTAATAAGGCCTGAGTGTGGACCTATTTCAGGTCGATCTGTGCCACCTGTGTTCGTTTCTATTTTATAGTATACCAGGAACTAGTGCAGGTCTGCACCCTATTAACAGAAGGAATACGGCAGTTACAGCAGATTCAGCCCACATCCCTATCTGCTTGTGCTGTTATTACACAGCATGAGCAGAAACTGCACAGGATTAGCGCCCTGCTCCTCCTTCCGCTCTATACCGTGTAGGGCTGGGACGGCAGGGGGATCGGATCATGTAGCTCCATCCCAGTTCTCTGTCCTGTGTGTTGTGGCGGCCACAGAACAAAGAACTGATTGCTCCCAAATACAAAAGGGGTTTGTAGGCCCTTTTGGTAATTGGGGGCAGCAGCTGTTCCATGTTTTAAATTTAGAAGAGTTGTACAAGCTCTTTGTTAATTCCTCCCCAATATATGCTGTGCTACAGAAGACTGCTACAGGAAGCCGTCGTATAGCAGGATATTGTCTGATACTAGGAATGTGCTACAGAGACAGAAAACATGCTCCAGGATACAGTTAGACTGTATCCTGTACACACTTATGCAACCACATTATTTTAGCTTTTTAGTTTTACTTCCCCCACTCAAAGATTTCAGTTTGTTTTTCAATTGAGTTGTACAGTTTTTATAGGTCACATTAAAGGTGGAAAAAGTTCTGAAATGATTTATATTTGTCTATTTTTTTTTCATCACAGAAATCTGACAAATTTTAACAGTGTGTAGACTTTTTATATCCACTGTATGTGTGTATATAATATAATGTATATACAGCATAAACATTTTTACAATCCTGGTTATATGTTTTTTTAATTCACGTAAACACTGTTTTCTTTGATTATTTTAGGCAACTGGAAACCCACCCAATCGTGCTCCGGATGTTGTTGTGAGTGACAATACAACAGTTGACCAGGTACTGCATTTGCACGTTTACTTTTCATATGCTATAAAAGCAGGTAACCATTGCTGCACAAATGACCATTCAGGTTATTCATGATGATAATTTTAGCCTGTTTGAAGGTACTTTAAATAATGAGGATAGAAAGATTTGTGCCGATGATAATGACAAATGTTCATTTAAGTGCCATTCAGTCTTTTTCAATGTGTCACTTAGAGGTCAGATAGCAGAAGTGTTTTGATTAAACTTGGCTATTCAGTAATATGCAAGTGAAAGGTTTGTTATCTAATGCATTATGTGTCGTAAGAGCCATTTATTTCTAAAAGGAATATGGATGTATTCTATCTACTTTGTTATTATGAAACTTGGTGGACACTTGAGGCATGTTTTTACATTTGACTAGCCAATCTCAAATGACTAATGACTCTTGTCTCATTTGAAAATTAAAGTATAGGGGTATCTTAAATTACCCCTGTAGTAGTTAAAGTGACCCTTCCACCACAAGGCCGTGTATAAATAAATTAAAGAAAAATTAAAAACTAAATGGGGTCTAAACCCATAGCCTGAGAATGAAAAATTGACAATATAGTTACTGATTCGTCTGTCGGATGGGGTACCTCCACAACTGGTAAAAATCAACAAACCGCAGCACAAAGGGGAACCAACAGGGTCACCCCAATCAGAAGTTGTTTGAGGACCTACCACGGTTTACAGATATAGAAAAAGTTTTATGGAAAAATTTACCAATTCGGCATTGATTATGTCCAAAATGGACGATCCCCCCCCTCCCCAAACACCCACAGTTTAAACACAACAATGACAACGTTGTCACAAAAAGGCACCACAGTCAGGGCCTCACACTCATGCAACACACAGACCACTATTTTTGTCAGGCCTGCATAATGGCTATCAAGGCTATAAAACAGAGCTGGGGCTCAGGGACATACATGCCCACATTGGGGCTTGTGTATATCGGTGAAAGCACTGTAGTGGACAGTGCAGTCACATGGGTCTCCCAGAATCAGTGTGTAGCTCAAGATTGGGAGAGCCTAAATTTAGTGGATCCGATACTATGTACTGTTTTCCCTGGGCAGGGTTTGGATCGATAACTAGAGGGATCTGACACAGGGTACTGTTTGTTTTTAAACTGTGGGTGTTTGGGGGGCTATGCCGAATTGGTTAATTTTTTAATAAAAGTTTTTCTATATTCGTACACCGTGGTTGGTCCTTCTTATACAACTCCCTGTTGGTTCCCCTTTGTGCTGCTGTTCGTGTATAAATATAGCTTAGCCACTGCTTTTGTTTTTTTAAGCTATTGTCTATTCAAGAGAGACTTGGTGCCTGCCTCTACTCCTGATGGATTAGCAATGATGCTAGCTAGGCATAAGACACTGGAGTTCACATGCTGTATATTCCAGTTTTGAGCTGTCTTCCTTGCAATGTTGAATAGGTGCATATGCATTGACAACTTTAGTGTTTTGTCTTGGAATGAGCTAAGGTGAAGAAATATCCTGATGAGGGCTACAAGTTTACATTTAAACCAGTTGCATACTGACTTAACAATTTACTGATGTTTATACTCAGGATCTTGTTGACAGAAAGATCCTGAGTAAAATGTTCTGTAAAGGTGCATGAACATGCGTACACACACAAAATTCCTATTCATTGGCAGTGTTGCAACATACGTGCATATACATGTTTATAGGTGCATGAACAGGCATACATTATTGCACTCAAATGTAAAGTTTTCTATTTTTCTTTTACGGCTCTGTAGTCATCGCTGTGTTAATGGTCTTTATCCAACTATGGGAGTTGTTCCCACCCACCGTAAGCTTCTGGAAGTTTGGTGGATATTTAATTTAAAAACGAGAACACACGGCTGGATTGAATTACAGATATGATGTAGATTTATTTTTACGTTGGTAACACTAGTTCTCATATACATTAATCCACAGTCTGTGATTCTTCCACTTATCTCTATCTCTCTGACATTTCTTGTTATAAGATCTGTTGTTTTGGGAGCCTGGTCTTGATTTATACACGTTGAATGATTTTATCTGATGTTTTTTAAATTATAGAATTTTTGTATCTATTAAATTGTAATTTTATATATTTGTATATGTGTGTGACAAGTTTCCATTCCTAGAGAAAATCTTTGCATTGGTGGTTCTCATTTACTGCCAAATATTACTAATTAACGAATGGGAGTGGTCACAGTCACTGTGTTTTATACATATATCAGTGTTGTTCATGTTGGTAACAATGCCTTGAACAAGGCTACTCATATCAGCAGTTACCCTGTAACTTGGTTTTATCTGAATAAAGAATATGGATGGATTTCAGAGTGCCGGTTCTTCCAATTTATCTTTATTCAAGTAAACCTTTTAATGCTTGCAATTGTAGTCACAGGAACATCAAGGTGCTTGGAGATGGCCTTCTAGCCTTTTACCTTTGGCATGCAGGTCTATATTTTCTCTTTGATCCCCTCAGACAACTCCTCTCTTTTGCTTTCTCTGGTCCATGTTCCGTGTGCACACCATGATACCAAACAGTAGAGTGACTTTTCTCTTTTTTAATAGGCTGACTGATTACAAGATTGTAGATGTGTATGATACTAATTGCAGAAAACTGTTTGAAATATCACTGTGATCTAGTTATTTATAATTTTTTCTAGAGGTGCTCACAGACTTGTCCAGGCCATTTTAGAATATCTTTGTAGAATAAGAAGGGTACCAGAAAATCTGTGTGACTGTATACTGAACGTTTTTGCACTGAAACTCGCCTTAATATTTGTTAGTTTGAACACCATCAATACATGGTTTCTGGTTGCCTTTCCATTAAGAAAAAGGTAATAATAAGTTAGGGATATTGCATTTTATATCAGACATTGAGGGTGGATTCATGCTTTTGCGGTCTGTTGTGGTACATAAATACAGTTATGCACGTTAATATGCATTGCATTAAGGCAACTCATTCATTATGAATAGGCTGTAAGTGCGCTGCAACAGACAAAAAAAGCAATTTTTGTATTTAAACAATTCAGCACACACTACACATTGTGTGTTTTGTGGTACCATTCACAATCAGTTGGCTAAATGCATTGCTGCACAAGTATAAATGGCTCCTCGATGATAATGCACTATGCTGTCCACATGTAGTAACAATGTCAATAGCATAGAATCCTATTGTTATGCAGTTATTATGAGCACAGTATCACAAATGTTGTGGATGTTCTCTAAATCAGTGTTTCTCAACCTTTTTCGTGTCAAGGTACCCTTTAAAATTATGGACAAACTTGAGGCACCCCCTTCTAAAATGTAAAAATAAATAACTAACTATGCCATTACATATTGCAGCAGCATTCACACACGTGATTTATTCTTTCAAAGCAAAAATATACTTTTGCACACTGATACTGACTGCTATTGCAGCGTTTTTTTTCTTCCTCGTTGTCTCTTCCCCACGCAGCTAACGTGATTCCAGTGCTGAGTGAGAGGGACGGGGGGGGGGGGTCAAATAAGGATGCTGTGCAGTTGCCTGATGTCCTCCTCATCAACCAATGACGTCAGTGGTTGTTGGGATGCTGGAGGCTAGCCTACACAGTGCTCAGGGTTGTAATGTTGCACAACGGAAAGCTGTGGCTTTGTGTAACAAAAAATCTTGATCCACCCACTGTCTTGCACACAAATTTTGGGAAATTTTTAGGCATTTTGACAAGGCGCCCCTGAAAAACCCAGGAGGCACCCTGGTTGAAAAAGGCTGCTCTTAACTCATAGATGAACCTGACTTTATGTATCCAATGATGCCTTGGTGTGTTGTAGCATCTCATGAAGAATATATCTATCCAGGTTAAGTTTCAGCTACATCAGAACCTGCATTATTACAATACATCCTTAAAATAGATGTGAATGTACCTGTATGACATTTAACTTGCTAAAGCTCTGTGTATCCTAAGCAATTTTTCATCCTCTGTTGCATCTCTGTTTCTGCTCTTCCGCAGGCCCTTTGCAACCATATTCTGTCTACATGTGTGCGCTCTATCAATGGCCACCTTTTTTCAGAGTTGCTTTTCTGGTAGTGACACCAGTGTACCATCTCTGTGTAATGTGTGTTGAAATAGCTGCTTATAGTCTCAAGCAGAACTTGACATGGAAGGACAATTAGTAGACAGAGGTAAAGCACTGTCACGCTATAACAGGAAGTACCCAACTAAGGCTCATAACGGCAGGAACAGGGCCCTGTACAGACTTGGGGGCTGGATGACTCTGCAGGAGCCTGTACATTGCTCAGTGACCCACTGCAGGCTCCACTGCCGGACGGTGCCATTGCCGGCTATAGCCACTGCAATGTGAACCAGGGCTGAAAGGCAGTAAATACCAGGTTCACCCCCCCCCCCCCCTCTTTTTTTTTTTTTCTCTCTCGCTCGCCCTCTCTTTTCTTTCCCTTCTCTCGCATGACGGGGGGGGGGGGGGTGGATGACGGGGGGGGGGCTTTCCCATTTTTATACGGTTTATGAAAGAAATGAATGGTATGTATATATGTTTGTAATATATGTAAAAGAAAATGTTTAATAAAATTTGAATTATAAAAAAAAATACCGGGTTAGGTGATTTTTGGCATCCATCAATCTTTTCTTAGGATTTGCATGTAGATGACCATTGGCAGCCTGTAAGGTTTTACAAAAGGAGTAACTTTGTAGGGACAAAAGCAGAGTGAAAAGTCATGAAGTAGTTAACGTGAAAACATAAAATAAAAAGAGGAAATAAAAAAACACATTACAACAGTGTTACAAGAAGAAAATGTTATAAAGGTGCTTCATTCCTACCATTAGCCAAAGGTTTACTTGCAGCTTGTCTAGTTGGGGGGGGGGGGGGGGAATAAATGTGCTTTAGAAGATGGTGATACAGGGCAGGTTTGAATATATGTGTGATGAATCTTTGATGCAAAACCTTTGGGGACAAATTATGTGACACAACTGCCCAAAGTATTGTCTGCTTATTGTTCTCCTGCCAAGTATTGACCCAGTGATGAAAATCAATATGTGAAAAAAAAGGAAAGGCATGATGGACACATAAAAGTATTACAGCCTCTTTCTACTCGTGATCCCAGACCCATTAGTTGTCTAACAGTCATTATTTGCACCTTTAAGTAGAATTTTTCAAACCTGCATTAGCGGCAAAGCAAAGATAGATGGACATTAACCGCAAAGTTGTGCTTTAAGTAATGTAATCAAGGGAATGTTTAATCTTTTAAGAAGCTTTGTGCAAGTGTTTCAATCTCATACAGTAGCTTCTATTGATTTTTGTCTGCGGTTTCAGGTACTATTCGGAAACCAAACACTTACCGCAAGGTTAAAGGAAACCAGTCATGGGAAACATTAAGGCTACCATTTCTAACGTTTTCTCTTAACAGTGCCTGGCTTTCATGATGGTCCTTGTACTTGAATTGTCATGGAGCCAAAAAAATGATATAGGTAGATGAGGAGTTTTGCATTTCCTGATCCGTGTACTTGATACATGTTAGCATTTCAAAGTATTGAATATTCTGGATCAGTGTTGCATCCAGGCAAGTAGTATTTTCATGAGATACAATGGTAGTCTCTATTTCTACCATTGCAGGTTTATTTGAAAGCTTATCTAATCTTAAAAATAACATTGTAGAATAATGTAGCCCATTCTGTAGATTCAGTGGCTGCATTTGTTTTTATTTTATAAAAAAAAAATTCCCCCCTACCCAATTTTTTTATTATTTTTTTTTAACCTGGTGATCCTGCTAGTAACACTGACATGGAAATGCAATTACTTTAGTATATTTATATGGCTAAATACCTTTTCTCATCAGCAATATATAGAAGTCTTGTGACCTCTATCAGTATCTGGCCAAGCACTGCTTAAAGCTAGTAGGAGGAGTTTTCATTCTGCTCTGACTGTCCTGTAATGCTGTATGACCCCCGATTTTCTGTCTGGCCAGTGCTGATTGGCACTGTGCTGATCACACCCTCCCAAAAAAACAAAAAAAACTCTACCCAATACACACCAAACTGAGCATGTGCAGAGTGCCTCCAAGGCTCTGTTCTATCATAAGATGGATTATGGAATTTGGAAGAAGGGGAGGATGCAGAGGATTAAACCCTTGGGTTCCACAGTGAGTAGAACAAGCATACTTTACTGCATATACAGACTGATTTTACTGTTGTGGGTTAGTAACACTTTAACATAGAGGATTCTATTGTCCAGAAAGATACAATGTTACTGATAAGAATGTAGCACAGGCAATATAAAAATGTATAAACTGAAAAGATTTCAGACAAAACTGGCAGATCTCTTTTTGCACTTATCAAAAAACTATAACAAAATACGGTTTATGGCATAATTAACAGAACAAAAGATAAACAAATCAGGTTAATTTTTTATGGGTACAAGCAGTCTCACTTTTTTTGCTTTAAAATTTGTTTGATCATTCATCTTTATATTGTATTTTAATTCATTGTTAACTACCAACTTTTTATTTATGCTGCCCATTGCTTTTTGCACTTATAGCTGACAGTGATTGCCATGGAGCTCGGTAGCAAAGGGAGTCCAGTACAGTCAAGAAGTATAATATTTTTTTGGGCAGAAATGACATTTTGCAAATGATTTTGGATCAAATGAAATCATATACAGTTCAGGCACCTCTATTAGATTGCTAAGAAAGCCGTTAATAAGCTGTGGTGTGAGTTCTATTAAATGACCGAGGACTCGTGGTAGGATTTCCTGTAAAGAAAACCAGACATGATTGGGTTTATGCAAGATTCTGAACATTTCATTTTAAATTATTCTACTTTTTAAAGCTTACGAAAGTTTTTATAATTACCCCCTTACTTAACTTTGCTTAACTTGTCCATGGGTGAATCTCAAGCCTCGTACACACAACCGAGTTTCTCGTCAAAAAACGACAAGAAAACTGCCGAGAGAGCTTTCTTGCCGAGAAAACCGTTCGTGTGTATGGTTTCTCGTCGAGAAAACTGCCGGGAATCTCGACGAGAAAAATGGAGAACCTGCTCTCTATTTTCTCGTCAGGATTCTCGTTTTTCTTGTCGGGTTTCTCGTCGGCCTGTTTTGCGACGAGAAAGCCGGTCGTGTGTATGCTTTTCCGAGTCTTAAAAAAATCGCGCATGCTCAGAATCAAGTATGAGACGGGAGCGCTCCTTCTGGTAAAACTAGCGTTCGTGATGGAGATAGCACATTCGTCATGCTGAACTGAAAAGCACGAGGCTGAAAAGCGCAAATCGTCTCTCACCAAATTTTTTACGAACATGCGATAACACAAGATCAGCAAAAGCAGCCCAAGGGTTGGCGCCATTGGAATCGAACTTCCCCTTTATACTGCCGTCGTACGTGCTGTACGTGACCGCGCAGAGCGACGAGATTTGGAATTGACAGTGTGTATGCAAGGAAAGCTTGACAAGAAGCTCGTCAAGCTTGGCAAGAATCTCGTCGAGAAAATCTACGTTTTTTTTTTATGACGAGAAACTCGGTCGTGTGTACGAGGCTTGAGAACTTAAAGTGCTTGTAAAGGTAGGATTTTTTTTTACCATAATGCATTCTATGCATTAAAGTAAAAAAATGCCTGTGTGCACCCCCCCCCCTAGCCCCTCTTATACTTACCCAAGCACATTCTCGATCATGCTCTGTGCTCGAGAGCAGCAGCTGTCTCTGCTCTCTCCCCTCACAGAAAGCATACGCACGCACGAGAGATGGATCACAGTTAAATATTGAATCATTGAAGTATCTATTTCTCAGTTTCTTAGTTTCTCCTTCACATTCCGGCACCTTTGTTGACACCACTTTCACATCTTTTGGAGCTCCAAGACCTCTTTTCCTGACAGGACAGATTGATAGCAGTGGAAGCCATTGGCTCCTGCTATCAATCAAATCCTTTGACGAAGGAGCGAGGGGCAGGGCCGAGCCGCTCTGTCTGTTTCAATAGATGCGGACAGCATTGCTGGGGATCAAGCTTATAGGTGTGCAACAATAGTGGCTTCCTATGGAGAGAAGTGAAGGAACCATGAGTGCCAGTGGGGTACGCGAAAAGAGAAGGATTGGGTGGCTCTATGCAAAACCATTGCACAGATCAGGTAAGTATAACATGCTTGTTATTTAAAAAAAATTGATTTAAAATTGCTTTAGAACTACTTTAAGCCCTTCAAGTCTAAACTTTACCTTTTAATGCTTTCTATGCATTAGAATAATAAAAGAAAATAAAAAAAAATTCCATTTTAACTGTCCTACTCCCTTCTGTCCCTAAGCACTTACCTGGCTCTATGTCATTACTCCAGTGGTGTCTCTAGCTCCAGCACTGCTCCCCTCACTGCCTACTTTTACAATGGCAACATAGCCAAAGTCTTCTGCTCCGTTCAGTCAATCTCCTGTGGGGAAGGAGTGTAGAGGGAGGGGCTGGGTTTACGGGTGGGGAGTGTGTCTATAGATACACACAGTCCGACACAGAACCCAACAGGAGCTTGCCGCACAGGTGCCTCCTTAGCTCCTGGTGGGGAATGCGAGAAGAGGAGGTAAGCGACCTTTCTGTGCAATATCGTTGCACAAAACAGCCAAGTATTACCTCTATTTGAAAAAATGCCTTTGGTATAATGTTAAAGATTAGAAGACCTCTGAAATATGACACTGTGCAAAAAAATTCCTGAACCCATTCTGGCTGCCTTCAGCTTCTATGTAGCATTTACCAGTATCAAATACAGAGCCCTGAAGTTGTTTAGATTAGATTATACCTACTGTAAGTGCTTGGATTTTTTATGTGATACTGTTATGCTCAGTCTGGACAGATCAAGTGTTATCCATGGAGGCATGACAATTCAGGGTGCAGCAACTCTTAGACTTCAGGTGATTGCTAACCTTTTAACAACCAGGGCCATGAGTCATCCCAGAATGAGTAAGCAAGCCCTCCAATATGATCCGCTCCATAAGTAACAATACTTTGCTACTCTTTCTCATTTGAATTACCCAATAGGCAACTAGACCCTTGGCGATATTGAGAGAAAGTTAAGAATAGAGTAATCTGTACCCTATGGAATGAGTAGAATTGGAGCCTGTGTAAATACAGAGGTAAATATAAATCTTTCAGAGTTGAGCTGCAACATCCTCTGATCATTTAAGACTGAATATTCAGGTTCTTATGTGGACTTGTGAGGTCATTATTGAAAGGGCTCATCAGGTTAAGATGAAAACCATAATGTTGTCCAGAGGTTATTTGCTCATTAGATAAGGGAGGCTGGGTCGACAGTGATGTATTTTGCCTTTGGTGGTGTACCCAGAATGCCCAGATCTCATTAAGTTTATTATGCTTAGCCTTCTAAAAGAAGCACCAGCACTTGACCTCCATAATGTATTGACCCTTATAGTCCAATTAGCAATGCTTGGTAGATGATGCCTCTTTAAGGAGGCGGAAATTAGACTTTTAGCGGCATTAAGGAAATATGGTAGTGAACTTCTGTGAGATATTATGGGTCAAAACATACAGTACTGTGGAGTAAGTAAACTGATCCTCTGGGACGTGGGTATCAAGGACTTGGGATGTGTGTGCCCTTACCCTGTTCCAAAATTGGGTTAGAACAGGACAGTCTCACCAAATACCGTATGTAGTAATGTTTCCTTCTGATCACAAACTCTCCAGCAGAGGTCTGAAGTGTGATTATACTCTTTCAAGTTTAACAGGGACCCTACGCCTACAGGTCATCAACTTATAACAAGATTATTGAGGCTTTGTGTAAAAAGAAGTGGTGTGGGATAACTGGAGGATCTTGTGAGTTTGTTGCGGAGAGAAGGTACATTCAAGTTCTTTCTCATTCTTCAATGTTAATACAGATTAGATTCTGAGACAGAGTGAAGGAGCAATTTATAAATCTCTGAGAGCATATGCTCAAGCTTAGTTTCTGCCACACACAGCCTCAAAGAGGGACAATAAGTTCATTGATCTCTCATCTCTCAAGTAACAAGGAGATTAGTAACAAAGTTTGAAGTTTAAGTTTTTTGGGTAGGGAATTGCTCAATGCCTAGATTAAGTAGGGCTAATGCCGAATTCATCGGGGTGATAATACCTGTCACCTCCGAGATCAGTTGGAAGGTTTTCCGACAAACTGCGAATGCTTTTACACAACCAAAAGACATGCATAAGAGTTCCAGAGTCACCACATCCCCTCCAGCATAGTGGAGAGCTTGTATCATAAATTTTTGTCGGTCTGTAAGGGGTGAGGTACCAGCGATGTAGACTTTTCAGTGCCAGTTCTCAGTGGTTTACACAATGTGTAATAGTATGGGCAAATTTTATAGCTTGGATCCACTGGGCATCAGAGTGAGGATTTCAGATCTACTTCCCATTTAAACATTGAGTTTGTTTTGTGAGAAGTGACCTATTTTTAACACTGTACTATATATAACAGTTTAAAAAATGCTTAAAATTATAGAAAATGTATAGACAAAGTCTTGCCCATTTGACAGCCTATAGTAATAAAGTTATGTTTATATTCCTGGATTTGTGTACAATGTGATATCAATGCTTATATTAAAGATGAATGCAATACAAAGTATTTACATTGGATTTCTTTAGGCGCGGGTCTTATTAAAAAAAAAAAATACCACGTGTCCCATTTATACACCGAGTGAAAATAAGTGTTTTTGATCCATAAAATGTCACAGCCCTCTGATTTGACATTGTTTTGTCACCTGGGGACATTGACAGTGGTAGCCAGCTTGAGTTTCTTTCGTAGTTTTGCAAGTGGCTTTTCCTAAGGTCTGCATGCAAAACTAAAAATTGGCTCAGACAAGAAGTCTTTCAACCTCCTTTCCTATCTGGCTGAATTCCTAAATTGTTAAGATATATGACTTGACAGTTTGCGTTATTAATTGGAGAGCAATCATACCACATTAGAATTGACTTCACTCATGTCCATTAATCAATTGACTCTTTTTTTTTTTTTTTTTTTTTTTTTTTTGTCTTTCTCAGTAAGATCATTTGCTTTACATTCAACTTCCACCTTCCATATTACTTTTTTTCGATTATCGTTTGTCAGTAGTGTTGAGTTAAATAATTGTTCAAATTTAAAGTAAGGTCATTCAGGCCTTCGTCCAGCTTATTATGTGTACTTGAAATGCCTCTGTGAGCAGTAAAAAATTATCACTATATTAAAACCCAGAAACTCAAGTAGGTAAGAAATTGTCTTTCTGCTGCATGTTCCTAATCTGTAAAGCGTCCGTTTTCTTTTATTTAGAATAACGTGTAAGTTGTAAAAACCTACAGTAGGCTTACATGAAAAAACACAATTAAATAATATTCCATTTTAAAGCTACTGTATCTAAGTAGCTTCCGACTGCATATCGAAAGACCTTTTTTCTTAATTTTTTCCTTCCACCCTCTAAGTTTTGAAACTCTTTAAAAAAAAGGTTATAAGTCCAACCTTCACCCCACCCATCCAACACGGTATTTTTTTATGCTCATCTTCTGAAGCACGTTTAACCTAAGCCTGATGTCCAGGTCACTTGCAGATGCTGAGTACAGGGAACTGGTAATCCAGTGCTGCAGAAATGTCCATACCAGCCAGTCCCTCATGGTCCTCTCACTTCGAGATTCTGCTTTTATGTTTGACATGGCAAAAAATGCACCAACATGGAGCAAAACAAGCAATACACCAGAGCATTGTAGGTATTTTGCATTACGTCCACCCCATTAAAATTAATACACATACTTAAGCATGCTTGTTAATGTCACTTTTATGTTTTTAAAGGAAAGTCCCAACAGCAGGCTCAGGGCTACATTGCTCTAATGCCTATAGTCAGCTTTTGGCTGCCCATAAAGATCTCCAGCACAATATATATTCATATAATAGAAGTGGCCTTCATACAGATAGGTGGGTATGAAAAGTGTTGTAACCCTCTTTATGGTATGCATGCATATAGTGCAACCAGGATGAAGGGATCAGAACACTGTGGCTATTCATTTTCAGACCTGGTGGATTTAACAATTTCTAAATGCACATTTTGAATGTTAATGCAGCTGTAGAATAGTATTTACTATAGGAGTCTTAGTCAAATTTTATTTTTCTCCATGTTTATTTTTCTCCATGTTTACATGCAGGTCAAGCTCTCCAGTAAAAGTGGTGGTACAGGGGTGTTGCTGTTTTTTTGTGTTACGAAAAGTTGTGTCCTGCATCTCTGAAGTGATTTCCTGCAAAAGTCATGCCCATAGAATTCACTGGCAATGCATGTGACTCACTTAAAACCTTACAATTGGTAATCTCTATTTACATGGCTCAAACCAAACTTAGATTTATCCAAGCAGGACAGAACAACACGGTCACTTTAGGGGCTGCACATGCTCACCTTCCTTTGTTCCCTTGTCTCTCCATTGGGGTGCTAAGAGTCCAGGTATAGGAGAGTATTGCATTCACATACCTTCCTCCCACATGTCAGTGTTTGTGTTTTGCAGATTGGATACCCAGGAGCTTACTTGAGCCAAGTCTGGCTGCATCCATTTTAACTGTGGGCAGCTGAAGCTGCTACCTGTTCACTTCCTGGATTTACACAGAGTCACACATCCAGCTCTGCAGCTCTGATTGGCCCTCATATGACTCATCCCCCCTCCCTTCCTGGCAAACTCTCACAGAAGTGAAAGAGAGAGCTGTGCATTATGTCATAAGCCTAGGCGCAAACAAACAGGAAGTGAGCTGTATAAGGTATTTACTGGCAGAAAAAATATGTTTTACTATCCAAAGTTAAAACCCCAAGGGCAGAAGATTTAATAGAATTTCCACTTTAATCTGTGCAACCAGTGACACTGAAGTTTATCTGTTGCTTTGCCCTGCAAAATAAAAGTTGTTGCTGCAACAGCTCTAACACACTATTAACCACTTCAGCCCCGGAAGATTTTACCACCTTCCTCACCAGAGCACTTTTTACAATTTGGCACTGCGTAGCTTTAACTGGTAATTGAATTGCGTGGTCATGCAATGCTGTACGCAAATTAAATTTACGTCCTTTTTTCCCACAAATAGAGCTTTCTTTTGGTGCTATTTGATCTTCTCTGCGGTTTTAATTTTTTGCGCTATACACAAAAAAGAGCAACAATTTATTTTTTTGCTATAATAAATATCCCCAAAAAAGGTTGTTTTAAAAAAAAAAACTAATTAATTCTTCAGTTTAGGCCAATATATATTCTTCTACATATTTTTGTAAAAAAAATGTTTTTGCAATAAGCGTATATTGATTGGTTTGCGCGAAAGTTATTGCGCCTACAAACTGTGGGAAAGATTTGTCATTTTTATTATTATTTTTATTTTTTTTGCTAGTAATGGCGGTGATCTGCGATATTTGGCGGTATTGCGACGGGCAGATCAGACACTTTTGGCACCATTGACATTTATACAGCGATATGTGATATACAAATGTGCTGATTACTGTGTAAATAACACTGGTAGGGAAGGGGTTGACACTAGGGGGCGATCAAGGGGTTAACTGTGTCCCCTCAGTGTGTTCTAACTGTATGGGGATTGAACTGAGTAGGAGAGGAGACCTATCGCTGTTCCTGCTTACTAGGAACAAAAAACATCTCTCCTTTCCTCTGACAGCACAGGGATTTGTGTGTTTACACACATAAATCCCCGCGCTGACGCTCAACCACCGGCCACGCGCATCGTGTCCCCCGTCGTGAAGCACACAGGGTATCCTGTACAGAGTTTTGTGCAGGGGAGCCATTCTGCCCCCTTAAATAAATGTGAGCTGGTCGGAACCGGTTAAGGGGAGCACTAAATCCCAACTGTGAAAATAATAATAAAGTGAATATTGTGACAAAAACAATAATAAACAAAGTGAATAAAGCAGTGCATAAATATAAAAACCATTCAATAATCATACACAAACTGAAGTGCATCGATATTCCAGTCCACACACTATTACAATCAGTGAAAAGGAAGTTCCAACACTCCAATGTAAAAGTCCAGTGTACTGATGGTGTGAACCATTTTTTTCAGTTCACACTCCTCCAGTGGGATATCCTCCACCATTCCACTGTGCTCAAATATAAATGAAGGCTTACCTAAATGCCATGGCCCTCTATATGTGAGTGGTCATGATAGGCATGTACAGATATCTCCAAATGGCTCCGCTCCTTTCCCAGATGTAATAAGAATGCATATATTGAAAGCCAAATATGCCGCAATACTGTGAAATCCTTTAAAACTCTGTTTATTAAATGTAGCGCCACCCCCAGTGAGGGATGCTGGAAGATGACTGACCCCATAGGTTACCCTGACTTTGAAAACCTCCCAATGCCTCCGACACCCTGGGTTCGGACATATTCCAAAGTGATAATGCAATTACACAGACACCAGACTATAGCAAAGTAAACCAGTATTTTACTTACGATTCCTAAAGCAGAGAAGAACAAGAATGACTCGAGCAGAGCTCTTTCAGTTAAATAAAGAGTTGGTCTTTCCTCAATGTATTTTCAGAGGGTGGCGTCCTTCCAATTTAAGGACAAGTGTATCACCTCATGCTCCCCAAGGGATAGATAGATAAGTTACACAGGCATATCGGAAAAACATCCGTCGGACACTGCCTTGCCTTTCAGTGTTAAATTCTTACTCTTGTTAAATATGCAAAGGGTATGCAATGCCAGGAAAATCACAATAAGTCAAACAGTAGTAACCAGTAGGTTCTGAAAGAACCTGTGACCCCAGGTATAAAAAGGAAGAGAATGACCTTTTATGGCAGACTGTTCTCTTCAAATCCTGATGCCATGGGCCCAAAAACTTTGTGGCATAATTATAAAAATACAAGTTATAAGAAATGCAATACTTAGTGTTTGTGAAGTCACATTGTGACTTTACTGGTATCCCCTCTGGATTATGCTGACATTAACTATAGTGTGTGTGTGTGTTTTTTTTTTTTTTAAATGACAAGGCTAAATACCTTTTCTCACACCGCAGTTTTACGGTCACGTGATTCCACGCCGCTTGTCTTCCCTGATCTATGGAGAGCTGTGGGAGGGGCGGAGATTCCCCTGTGATGTCAGCAGAGGGAAGTCACATGACATTAATTTAAAAAAAACACACCCTAGTTAATGTCGGCATAATCCGAAGGGGAAAAATTTATTTTTGCTGCATATTGCAGCTTAATAGCAGCGGGAGGGACAGGGAGGAGAGCCACTCTCACGCTGACAGGCAGGGAGGGGGATAGGGGGAGAGATTCATAGCAGAGAGTGGGATTATGGAGGCATGTAAACTGACCACGGAATCATGACTCAGCAGCCATGATTACCGTGATCTGCACAGACAGGGGGATACAGGAACATGCAGGATCAACCAGGCATATTACAACATAAGAAGGGACAAATTATACAGCACAAGCACTGTGCTATAGATCATGCCTTAAAGATACTGGAGAGAAGAGTGGAGGAGTCCTTGTGATGTAGATGTAGAGTGTCTTCAGCTAGCTTAACAAAGGCCCAGAAGGATTGCTGTGCAATGGCGACCAGCAACAGAAAACAGCATGTACAAAGTGTTTCCTTTTTTGAAGCTTTAATGTAATAAGATGGGATAAAGGTGTCTGCATGCAGTGTCTTTGTAGGGGTGAGCTTCTGCCTGCTCACCAATCCTGATGATATCAAGGCTCAAGGAAACAAGGATGTCCCTGAACAGTCTCTTGAAGAATCTACAACCAGTGAAGGGTGCCTAGTTGTGCACCTAGCGACACTGGGATTCTGCTGGGTCTGTACCGGTGACGATGAGAGTGACCCCCGACAGCCATTTGGCCGACAGGGAGCTGGCAATGGGGAATCATCTGGTCGCTTACTGGCTGGAGAATCTCCACGCCGCCTAGGCCGCGGCGCCTGTTCGCTTCCCCCGGAGCGGCTAGGTCCGTGCTCTCAGCTGAAGGCCGTGGTCCCAAGAGAAAGACTCCTCTCCAGACCAAGGCTATTTATGTCCCCACCCAACATTCTTCTATCTTCAGCCAGCTGGAACTTGTAGTCTGCAGCAGTCTGGCTCCTCAGACCACATATCCCACAATCCCTTGCACTCAGCGATGTTTTCTGCTTGCTCTGCATTCAGGTGATGATGGTTTTCAGGCTGAGCACTAGAGAGAAACAGGCTCACTGCAGCTGGTGTTACATAATGTCCCACGATGACAAAGGTATAGTTAGCCAGCACCTGGCTACATTAAATATACAAGTACACTAAGGGCCCTTTCACACGTATGGATCCTGTGAGGATCCCTTTTCTTTAACATCCGCTTGCTCAGCGGGGATCGCTCTGTTGATCCCCGCTGAGCCGGCAGATGACAGGGCGGTCCCTGCACACTGTGCAGGGACCGCCCTGTCAGATCTCCGCTCTCCTCTATGGGGGGTTCAGATGAACACGGACAGTCTGTCCGTGTTCATCCAATCCGCAGACGGATGGAAAAATAGGATTTTCCTCTGTCTCCAGAAACGGAGCATAGCGGAGACTGATGAGATCGGATGTCAGCGGATGTTCATCCGCTGACATCCACAATCCCATAGGGATACATGTATGTCCGTTTTTCATCCGAAAACGGATGGATAAAAAATGGACATACAGTCCGCATGTGTGAAAGGGCCCTAACATGTCAAATTGATGACGGCGCTTTAAAAATTAATACGGTCTGCATCCAGCACACAAAGCTCTAGAACTGCTTGCTGCTTGCTATAGTTTGTCCCATCCCTTACTATTTTCACCTTTGTTGGACAGCTTGGCATGCAAATATAAAAAAAATAGAAATACAGACATAAGTTATATAAATTTAATTTGTGTATAATGAACACCATCATACAGATTTTATGAATACAATATTTTTGTAATAGTGGCCCTTAAACTAAAATAGGCAAACTGGATGGCCTGTCCTTTTGCCTATTATGTGGGATCAGTTTTGTTTTTTATGTTTACTGTACTTTTTTCATGCTTGTCCTTACAGCCTCATCAAGCATTTACTGGTTTATATGTGACTAATGCTGTGGAGTCCACAGCATTAGTGTGGACTTTTATTCTGGCGTATGTTGTAGCTTTTAATGAGATGATGGCGTGATTACCCATGAGTTAATGCCCACTTTGCTCAAGCTGAGGTGAAGCCGTGTGGTGTGAGAGGCACTCAAGTATAATTTGTTGATGGCTTTGCTTATGTATATCCAGGCAGTAGTCTATAGAACCTTTTTAGAATCTGCATGTATTTTGTGCATTTACAGTAGAGTAATGGGTGAAGCCGGAACATGAATACAAATGTCTGAGCACATTATGCGGCAGAAAAGAGCAGATTTACTGACATTGTGAAATGTCGTAATAAAATGTTGCACTTTTCACTTTCACAAAACTGCAGAAAAATAAGGTGGATATTGCTTAAAAATGGTGGCTGTAATTCTGAAATAGTACTGTTAGAGGCAACTTAATATCCTATACCAAACTGAGGCACAGCATTTATACCTTACCTTTAAGAATATGCAGAACATCCATTTCATGCTTCAGTTATATGTATTATGTATTGGTAATGTTCTACCTATTTATTATGCACTGTAGAGTTAGCAGAATTTAGGTGTTAGCGGGTCCAGGGCTTTAAAGTGTATATAAACCCTCTGCTGCCTATATGTGAAGTAAATAGAACCCTGTATACAGCTGTACATAGATCTCTTTATAATAATCTTGTCAAATACCTATTAATTTTTCAATAAACCTGCTCACGTAACCATCAGACTCTCTTCGCACTGCACTGGAAACATTGGGTGTTGCTTGCAAGCAATCGGTAACCTGCAGACGTCAGAGGAGGAAATTCCCTTAATTTATCCATGGCCGCACGCTGAAGCCCTTCTTTTGAAATGAAAATGGCAGCTAAAAGACAGTGAAGCTGCATTTTTATAACCACCCCTCAACTTGCAAAGATAGCCAGGCATGCTGCAACAAACATTATACCTCTGTCGCCTTTGGTAGTCAGTACCACCACTGACCACCACCACATGACCACCACCACATGACCCATTCACGTGAAAGGGGCCACACTGCAACCACTCACACATGTGCAGTTACGGCGAGGTGGTGCAGTTGTTTTTTTACGGGGTTAAATCAGGAGTTAAGGAAGCAACATTTTTTTAAAGTGATCATCGCGTATCTTTACTCAGAGAGGCAGCCAGTTTTGCCACGCGTGTAAACGTATTGAAAAACAAAGGGGAGGGTTTGACTCAATGTGGGGTGGCGCCTTTTCCATTTGTCTTGAACTCAATTAACAAGTAGAAAAAAGGGGGGGAGAATATAAGAAATTTCCTTTTTAAATATAATGTACAAAAATGGCATCGAGATAATGTGCAGAGTATATATATAGAATTAAAAGACATAAAGAACAAGGTGGCCACGGGTGTACATTGTACCCCTACCACAAAGAAAGTGTAAAAAATTGTAAAAAAACAGACACAGTTGGGATAAGTCCTGTATTAAAAAGAAAAAAATCAGAAAACTATTCCAGCGATGTAATCCAGTCTGTCCAGCTTTGTTCTCCATGTCCCATGGTGATCCGATGTCAGTTTTTTTACAATTTTTCACTCTTTCTTTGTTAAATGGTAGGGGTACAATGTACCCCGTTACCAATTCACATAGGGGGGCGGAATCTGGGGGTCCCCTTTGTTAAAGGGGGCTTCCAGATTTCGGTAAGCCCCCCGCCCACAGACCCCCACAACCACCGGGCAAGGGTTGTAGGGTTGAGGCCCTTGTCCCCCCCCCCCATGTTGAGGGCATGTGGCCTGGTACGGTTAAGGAGGGGGGGCCCTCTCGTCCCCCCCCCCTCTTTTCCTGCGACCTGCCAGGTTGCGTGCTTGGATAAGGGTCTGGTATGGTGCGGGGTTCCGCTTAATATCCATACCAGACCTGAAGGGCCTGATATGGAATTGGGGGAGAACCCCAAGCTTTTTTTTTTTGGTTCGGGGTTCCCCTTAATATTCATACCAGACCCAAAGGGCCTGGTAATTGACTGTGGGTGGACCCCTGCCGTTTTTTCCAATGACTTTGATCTGTATTGCTGGGACCCGACAATTCATTATAGCCGCGAGTGGTTTTAAATTACTTTTTTTTCCTTCAGAAATTACATTTTGTGCAGAGACAATTCTAAACACGGGAAACATGCGCAACTTTACAGGCATACTTTAAACACCCCCCAGGTACGAAATTTAAAGGAATATTTCACTTTTATTGTTTCACTTTAAGCATTATTAAAATCACTGCTCTCGAAAAAACAGCAGTTTTTAAAACTTTTTTTTGCATTGATACATGTCCCCTGGGGCAGGACCCGGGTCTCCAAACACTTTTTATGACAATAACTTGCATATTAACCTTTAAAATGAGCACTTTTGATTTTTCATGTTCGTGTCCCATAGACTTTAACCGTGTTTGCGTGTTCGAACAAATTTTTTGCCTGTTCGTATGTTCTGGTGCGAACCGAACCGGGGGGTTTTCGGCTGGGGAAATGGTGGGATCAAACAGGTATTTACCAGCAATGCATTTGGTATAAAAGTAACTGTTGAGCACACAGACAAAATATTTTTGTATACAAAGACACCCAAAATGTTTTTGTGTTTAGTAACACTTTTTAAAGCTTAACTACTGACAGATATGAAAAATACTATATCGTACAATTTATGTATTTATTTTAAACCATTTTCTTGGGCTACAAGTTCCTGAATTCAAACTGGTATAAGTTCTCTGTGTGCTTCCCCTCCCCTCTGCAGCTCAGGTGTATACATGTGCTGACAAGGAGAATGTTGATGGTACCAACCTGACTTTACCTGTCTGGCAGGGCTGTGTAAGTGTTAGGACTGGATGGACAGAAATGCAAATCTTTAGATCGCCACAGCAGCTCACATATACATATTTTTAAATGGTGTTTTTTTATTGGCCTGGAGTTAAGCTATGAGTTTACCTGTCTCCTGTGGTATGTTGCAAGTTTAAAAGGATATAGACACACAGACTTTTCTTTTACTTCCCCTGCAGCTCGGTTTAGTCGCCAGGAGAAGAGGAGGAGGGCTAACCACAGTGGTTCTTTGAAGTATATATGAGACAAATATGGGGGTGGAAATTGCCAAAGAATTGCTATGACAGAAAGGCAATTGGCATTTTCAGGAAGCAAGGTCAGCAAAGCAAGGCATCCTACATATTTCTATGACCGGTTTTATTTATGTAAACCCTGTTGGTTGAATTAGTAAATGCCTTTCCTTCTTTATATAAAAGGAAGACCCCAGCGTGAGAACAATCCAAGTAGCATGCCCCCATCTTCTACCACTACACGTCATTTTCTTTGTCAGACACAGAATGATGCTGACGTGCCAAACTCATTCATATAAAGTGTGACTTAAAAAAAGAAAGAACTTCCCAACATGTTTGTCATCATGCATCAATGTAGACATATTGGGTGGTGCAAATAGTCTTTTGCTAATCTGTTGGAAAATTTGCTAACCTGAAAATCCTGCCAGTAACACTACTTACTACTTGTTGCAGACTGAAAAAGCTAAGCCACTACCTCTTGGCAGCAGCATTGTTAGCTTGCTATGAGATTGCCTTAACTTGACTGTTGGGCTGCCTATAAGGTATATGTGCTAGAAGCTACTTGGATAAATTTGTAAAATGCCCCCTGTTTTCTATTACTTAGCTCTGAAATTGTTGCTTTTATTGCAAATTATATCAATGCTTGCTAATCAAAAGATAGCCCTACCACAAACTTAGTTGGTTTGTATAGATCACCTAGTCGTGTACTGTGTTTTACCTTTAAAAAGATTGACTATGGGGTTGATTTACTAAAGGCAAATAGACTGTGTACTTTGCAAGTGCAGTTGCACTCTGCAAAGGGCATTTGCTCCAGTAAGTAAGGGGAAGCTTTGCTGACTTCCATCATTGAATCGTGTGCTCTGACCAACAATGAGAGGGGTGATCTTCCCACTGACCACCACTGATGGGGGTATTCTTCCCCATGACCACCACTGATGGGGGTATTCTTCCCATGGACCACCACAGTTAGGGATACTCTTCCCACGGACCACCCCTGAAAGGGGTGGTATTCTCACTGGCCACCACTGATGGGGGTATACTTCCCACTGACCACCACAGAAAGGGGTATTCTTCCCAAATGCCACCACTGAAAGGGGTATTCTTTCCATTTGCCACCACTGAAAGGGGTATTCTTCCCACTGGCCACCACTGAAAGGATATAAACAAAAAAGTCAGTGCTACTACCCATACATCACATGGAAAGCAGTGCTCCCGGGTGCTCGATCCACAGTTGCTTTCTGCGTAGAATAATGAGGAAAAGATGATCCGCACTCCGGTCGTTGCTCTTAAACAATTGACATATTTATTGACAAGCCACAGTAGACAAACGCTAATAGGAAAGGTTGGCGCGTTTCAGCCTATAAGGCTCATAACCAGTGGTTATGACTTAGGCCTTATAGGCTGAAACGCGTCAACCTTTACTATTTGCGTTTGTCTACTGTGGCTTGTCCTTAAATACGTCAATTGTTTAAGAGCAACGACCGGTGTGCGGATCATCTTTTCCTCACCACTGAAAGGGTATTCTTCTCATTGGTCACCACAGAAAGGGGGATTCTTCCCATTGGCCACCACTGAAAGGGGTTTTATTTCCATTGGCCACTACTGAAAGGGGTATTCTTCCCACTGACCACCACTGATGGGGGTATTCTTCCCACTGACCACCACTGATGGGTGTATTCTTCCCACTGACCACCACTGATGGGGGGTATTCTTCCCACTGACCACCACTGATGGGGGGTAATCTTCCCACTGACCACCACTGATGGGGGGTAATCTTCCCACTGACCACCACTGATGGGGGTATTCTTCCCACTGACCACCACTGATGGGGGTATTCTTCCCACTGACCACCACTGATGGGGGTATTCTTCCCACTGACCACCACTGATGGGGGTATTCTTCTCACTGACCACCACTGATGGGGGTATTCTTCCCACTGACCACCACTGATGGGGGTATTCTTCCCACTGACCACCTTTCCCACTGACCACAGTATACGGGAACCCCTCACCAAACATCAACTCAAGAAGGCATTTCTCCAATGACCACTAATATAATAAAGTTGGTTTTTCTTTTCTGGCTATTATTATTATTTAGTTTTAATTTTGTGATCATTACTGCAAAGGGTTTTTATCTTATAGACGGGGGGGGGGGGGTGTTAAAAATTATCCACCTGAATTGTCAAATAAGTACACCCCATTCTGTATTTTATATTACCGTATATGTCGAACACCCTGATAAGGCTAACATACTCTGAGCTGCAGATGTTCTCATTTTGGCAGGGGATCCCTACAACCTAAACATTTCTTCAAGGGATATAAAAAGTTGAAAAGGGCGATTGTAATTGAATGAGCCAGAAAATGTTTCACGATGATGTAGCCACGTAATGGTAGTGTTTTATCACAATTGTTGGCACTTGCCTATAACTGTTCATGGCAGATAAGGAGAATAATGTTCCCCTGTACAAAATAATTTGGAATAATTTATTTTCCTGTAAAGTGCAACAGTCTAAAGTAAAAATAAACGTCATTCCTGGAGGCTGTTTTCTTTTTAAACATTAATATCAGTGAGATCTCTTATCTTCAGAGCTGCTGCTGATACATCCCCAGACCATAAGATGAAGGTTTTTTTCAGAGATGCATCTGGATTATTGATAGCTCAGGTCTGTCGGTAGACTGAGGCGGCCTGGCCTGGTAGGTTGATGCCATTTTACCCTTCAAGTGAGAAACCTGTAAGAAATCCCTCTGCTGCCATGAAGCATTTTTGTTATTCTTTTCTCCGAAAAATGATTAGCTCACCAACCGTGCAAACAATGGATGTTATAAATGACTTGCCTTTTAAAGTCTTGGCTGAAAGGCTTCAGTAGCTGTATGTTCAAGGCCTTATATTTTCTGAAAGTTCACCAAGTAGCACTTTAGTGGATATGTGGCAGAACAAATCTTGATAACGTGCTGTTCCCTGGAAGGCGGTATGGATTATATCTGATGATTTCAAGGGCTTTCATGCTGAAGAAGAAAGCTCTCAAAGATAAATTTCATAACTGGCACTGTGCTACCGTTACACTGAGGCATTTTCAGATTGCCGGATTTGTGTATTGTATTCATTCTGTTCTGTTTAACATCACAAGACTACTTGTTTTCTTTCATCCCATGCAAACATGCTCTAAGAGGGTCAATTTAAATCTTCCAAGTATTGTTGAAAATGACTGAAATTTTTTAAATCTTACTTTTTATTTGTATGGCACATATATTGTGTTTTTCTTCTTTTTTTTTTAAGTTATTTTTTTTTTTTTTTTTTTTTTTTTGGAAAGAAGCTTGTGTACTATGAATAATTTCTGTTTTCTAAGCTCACATTGATTTTGACTAAAGTTGACAGAAGAATGAAAAGAAGTAATGAATGGCATAGCTTGATTTCCATTTTCTCTTTGATAACATCTTTCAGCATTTAGTATTCCAAGCGTATAATAATGTTTATACAGTCACTCCCAGCTTCACAGTACATAGTTATCTATACATCTTCCCAGTGCATTCGACAAGATTGCAGTATAGATTCTCTAAACTTGAGGTTGTCTACAGGTAGAATTACCAGTCATAGGGACTCCATGCACCATTGATCCCTGTTCTGCATGATTGCCCTGGTCATACGTAGATTCACCCTGTTTTATAGTGCAGAAAATGCCACTATAAGAAACATCCATGATCAGGTTTTTAATGACAGTTTGGTGAGACAAAGGCTGGAGATCTCACTAGACTCCAAAGAGGTATTTGAATTTGCTTATTCGGTATCCATATAAAACGTAACTAGTATTATGAATACCAGGGCATCCACTCACACCCACCTCCTTCATGCCTGCCTGTTTTGGATGTTGCCACCCTACCAAGCCAGCTCAACGCCTGGAGTTTGGGCCCTCCTGGGTGCTGGCGATCCTGGATTGCATGCTGCAATTGCGCAGCGGTTGATGTAAGTTGCACGCAAGGACTTTTTATATAATTGCTTCAATTCCAAATAATACAACATATCCCCTCCCCCCCCCCCAAATTAAGTGATAATATTAATTTAAATATATATTCTCCCTCGCTTTCCTTTTAGATTATGCCATGGTGATTTGCTCCTGATGAGCGGTTATCAGACCGCGAAACGCGTAGAGCCACCAAACCCTGACCACCACTATATACCATGGATCAAATTTCATTATTCATTTATGTGTCTAATTTATGTTACATGTACCATTTTGGTATATATTTTGTTTTTCTTTTTTTCCTTCCCCCCCCATTCCCATTTATGCAAGGATTTTTTGTAGACCAATTAGGTGCTTGTTACACTTTGGTTAAATATACATTGTCTTGAGTTACCAAGTGTTTTACTGAAAATATTTCTCATTATTGACTGTGTATCTGTATGCAATTTAAGCTACCGTATTTATCGGCGTATAACACGCACTTTTTTCCCCTGAAAATCAGGGGAAAATCATGGGTGCGTGTTATACGCCGATACCCACATCCCTGAGCTGTCTCCGCTGTCTGTGAGCGGAGCGAGATACACATAGCCGAATGTACTCGGCTTTTCTCGGCTCCGCTCACAGTCACGCCCAGTCCCACCATTGGACCTGTGTTATGTCCATCATAGGGCGGGACTCGGCGTGACTGTGAGCGGAGCCGAGAAAAGCCGAGTATAGCCGAGTACACTCGGCTATGTGTATCTCGGCGGCGGCTCCGCCCAGTCCCTGCGTTCTCGGCGGCGTCCGCACAGTCTCGGCGCCAATTTTAAAATGCTGCACGGTGACTCTGGGGCAAGGCTGCAATGGACACTGACAAGGCTGCAATGGACACTGACAAGGCTGCACTGTGACAAGGCTGCAATGGACACTGACAAGGCTGCACTGTGACAAGGCTGCAATGGACACTGACAAGGCTGCATTTAAATGTAAGTTATTTTTCCTTAAACTTCCCTCCTAAAAGTTTTTTTCCCTAAAATTTCCTCCTAAACTTGGGGTGCGTGTTATACGCCGATAAATACGGTATATATGTATCCTAAAATAACTGGAGGCTGTATGCCCCTAAATGTTGTTTGAATGGTGTTCAAATAAAATACATGATTTTATCAGTCGCTTAACTTTCTACCTCTATATTGTACTGCTGTGTGCTCCATTTAAAGTCCCACCTTCGTCCAATTCCCTTTTTCCCCCCTTTTAAGTAACTAGTATTATGTTAACCTCACGTTGCAAGTGTATGTAAGCATATGTATTGACATCATGCCTCACAGTATATAGTTAAAGTGGTTGTAAACCTCAGACGTGAAATATGAGCAAATGATATCCCTCTTTAGTATGTGCTTGTTTCAATCCAGATCACTAAGTGTAATTTCTGTATTCTGCCCGTTTCTCTGCTATCTGCATGAGTCACTTCTGACAAGTTTTCCTGACAAGAGAAAAAGGGTGACAGGGAGGACTCATGCTGGCCATACACTATACGAAAAATCTGCCGTAATTCGGTCATTTAGACAGTTTGTTTATCGGACAGTTAATGGGCACAAAATTGATAATCGGGACGTTTTTGAGCCCAAAAAACAAAGGACAAGTTTGGAAATTTTCTAACGAACGATAAATTGAAAGGTTAATGTGTTTCTCGTCTGAACTGTCTGCACTAGGTATATGAAAAAAAACAAACAAAAAATGTATTTATTTTTTAATAATTGACAATTTTTTTATTGGATTTCAACATGTGTCATACAGTGGTTTAAAACATACACAAAAGAGAATAAATAAATAAAAGGGAATTCGTAGTCACCAACAGCTCTGGAATGGGCATGGAGGTCTACATATTACAAAATTAACACACAAACCACAGACCTAGATCAACAAAGAACAACACTATGTATCAGGCAGAGGTAGCGCTGAAGTAATTACAGCCCAGGCTTCTTTAACAAAACAGACCATCAATAGGGTCCGTGATTTACATTTGCGTGGCCCAATATTCCAGATAAAAAAAAGAGAAGAGAAAAAGAAAGGTAATAAAAAGGAGAGAGAGGAAAAGGAGGGGGGGGTGAGAGGAGAAGGGAAGAGCAAGGAAAGGGTATAAGAAAGTCCCAAACAGAAGGGCGCGTCTCTCCTGGGCTTTAAGCGATCGAAAATGTATTAATTTATGTCCACTGAATGATTCATCGGTCATTACATGATGGCAATATCGTTTGCGCTCAAGGACGAATGTTCGTTTTTTGAAAATTGGGTTTGGCTGGGTTTGTGACGTCACCGGCGCATGCACTCTGGAAGTTTGGCATACAGTGCTTGACTTTCAGAGCCCGTGCCATAAACTGTGGCTCCCACGTGCATGCGTGGGAGTGACGTCACAAACCCAATAAAAATTGTTGGTTATCTTTTTAAGTACCTTTTACTTAAATATTCTTACAAGTTTTCCTTGCTTTGTAATGCTTAGGAAGGGGTGATAGAGTTATGTTCAACACAGGGGTTAAACATTTAGAAACCGCCCTCCTCCACTGTATGGTAATGAGGCATAGTGTGGGGACAAAACGTGAGTTTTTGTACGATATCCATCCACAGGATTCTTTTATCCAAGTGCGTGGAAAATTATTTTTAGTTTTTTACAAGGTTTGTCTTACTTCAGTTGATATCTTTTTGCATACAAAGTAAAAAGCTTGATGTCTATGAAACATTTATGTTTTCATTGTTAGCATCCCACAGTCGCTTTGCTCTGTAAAATATTCATAAAGTCTGAGCTCACGTGACAAGGCTGATTCTTCCTCTCAAATATCGAATGCTAATTTGTGTACATTTATTTTCTATCATCACCTTCATCTTAAGGAGATTTCTTGAGGCTTGCAAAGCTCTGGGGCCAGTGAATCAGTCATATTTTATATACATCTTACTAGTTGCCACAAGCTTTTTTTTTTGTGCTTTTCATAGTAAATGAAAAATACACATAAAGTGTATATACTCCGAAAACAGATGTGAAAACACGGTTCGTATTTTATCAATGTTTAATTTATTTCTCTAAACACTACATTTTGGGCTCGGTACTCCACCCCCCAAGCCACCCCTTCCCCCTTAACCTTTAAACCCTTTCTGATGTATTCTGGCCAGTCATGTGATACGTCCCTTTCTCTTCAGTCTTCTCCAAGCCCTAGGCATTCCTGGATTATGCAGAATGGTGCAGATGTGATGGCATTTGTTTTTGTTCTACTATGTGGATCAATATACAAGTCTATGGAAAGGCTCAGGTGTTGGGGCCATAACGCCCTGCACTCACAAAGCTCAATTTACTAAGAAGTAAAAACCACATACATTTTTACGTTTAAAATAACTCCTGCAGTATTTATCCCAGGAACAGGCACTTCACTAAAAACGTGCCTTAAACTACACATGCTTTAGATTTTTTTTATTTAGCTGTATTTAATTAAAAAAAATTACCTTTATTTTACCGCAGATGTGAAACCTTTAGCAGTGGTATTCCTACCACTGACGGATCCAGTTAAGAGATGCTGGTTGCCAGGGAGCTGGCACCTTCCGACTTCCTATCAACCAGTGACTAATCCCTTCCCTGTTTATTCAGCTGTCAGCTGAGGATTCCCGGCTGATGGATGAATGTAAACAAAGCACCTGATACACCGTTTAAAAATTGTAAGGGGGTTCCTCTCACAATCCATACCAGGCCCTTAGGGTGTGGTATGAATTTTGAGCGGGACTCAACCCCCCCAAAAAAGTGAGGTCCTCCCTAAATCCCCCCCCCTCCCTAACCCATACCAGCATGGGGGAGGTATTGATGAGGACAAAGGCCTCGTCCCCACAACCCTGGTCTTGTGTTTGTGGGGGGTGTATCAGAATCTGAATGCCCCCTTTAACAATAAGAGGGCTCCCAGATCCCAGCCACCCCATGTGAATAAATAAGGGATACATAGTAGCCCTTTTCGCTCACAAAAAAATAAGAATGTACCCTAGAAATAAAAACACCCAAATATTTGACAAGTCTTTTTTAAAAATAAAATAAAAAATGTCCCAGAATGTTAATCCGTCGTCAGTCCTGTCATTCAGCGATGCAGTTCCATGTCAGTCCAGATGAACGACTGCTGCCAACCTGCCTGAAAGAATGGGTATCTCTCATGTTAAGGGCTTGTGGCCTTGTATGGTTTGGGGGGGGCTGCTGTTTGGTAGAGAATTTGTTGGGGAACTTGCACCATTTTTTTCTTTGTTTCTATGGCATTGGGTACCCCTTAAAATTCATATGAAAAGGGCATGGATTGGAAGGGAAAAGGGAGGAATCGCACGCTTTTTTGTGTGTCTTTTTAAGTGTCCCGTCTCCTTTTGTTTATAATCACCTGTCAGCTGGAAATCCCCACTGACAGCTGAAAGAGCATGGCAGGGATAAGTCACTGGTTGTTAGGATGCCATTGGGGTTGCCAGCTCTTTAACAGCCAGCATCCCTGAGCTGAAATTTTCACATTTAGCAGTGCTAGGAATACCTCTGCTAAATGTTTCAACTCTTAATTTATACATTTGTTTAAAAAGCAAGTGGCTAGACAATAAGATAATTAACAAATGTATTGATTGGTCTTTTTCCTTAATTAGACTTTGTTAAATAACGCATCATTTTATGGGTCATATAACAAGTGTTTTTAGTTTTTGTGGTATTTTATACATGCATCTTATAACGAATTGGGTTTTTGTTTATAATGTGATATTTAGAAAAAAGTGGTTACGTGACCTAAATATCGCATGCAATATTGTTTAGTGAACAGATACCAATTAAAGCTAAGTATTGCAGCTAGAGCTGTTTTTTTTTTTCCAACATTGCGTTTGGACATGGAACAGTATATCCATTGCAGTGTGTTACTATATACACACTAACATGCATTGTTTGTTACGTTATCGTTATCTTATCTACAAACACTCCTTACCTGCATAGGCAGCTTTTTGGTAAAGGTGAACTAACCCTTTAATTCATTCTTTGCATTAAAGTGGATGTAAACCCTCACATATACCCAATGAAGTGAACAGTCTCTGATGCACAGAGATTAAACAAATCTCCCTACAGTAGTTTTACATGTATATCTGCTGTCTTCAGCTTTATATATTCTTTAGAACAGGGATCCTCAAACTACGGCCCTCCAGCTGTTGCAGAACTACAAATCCCATGAGGCATTGTAAAACTCAGACATGACTAGGCATGATGGGATTTGTAGTTCCTGAACAACTGGAGGGCCATAGTTTGAAGACCCATGCTTTAGAATGTTCAGATCGTGTTAGATTTTCTCCTCCTGGTTAGCACTGCAGTAAGGCCTGGGCATACAACCAAGACAGCTGATTGAAGGAAAGGCACACACACCCTCTCTTCATAGGTAGAGACGTTCAGCTTTGTTCATTGAATTGTTCAGCACTCTGCTAATCTATTTAAAGCATCCTCCCCAACACAAAACTCAGGCTGCTTTTATCTCCTATGTCGGAGAACTTGTCAGGAGTTATCAGGCTGATAGCAGAACAGGGCAGGAGACCGATAAGGGACATAGTGCTTTCAAGAGAGATAAGAAAGCACTACCGATATATTTGTCCAGCTCAAGTTTCATGAATCGGGTTTACATACACTTTAACCACTTGCTTACTGGACACTTAAACCCCCCCTCCTGCCCAGACCAATTTTCAGCTTTCAGTGCTGAAGCACTTTGAATGACAATTGTGCGGTCATACACCCAAATGACATTTTTATCATTTTTTTTCCCCACAAATAGAGCTTTCTTTTGGTGGTATTTGATCACCTCTGCGGTTTCTATTCTTTGTTAAAAAAAAAAAAAAAAATTACCAATTTAAAAAAATATATATATTTTTTTTATTTTGTTGTAAAATTTTGCAAACAGGTAATTTTCCTCCTTCATTGTATGCTGATGAGGCTGCACCGGTGGGCACTGATGGGCGGCACCGGTGGGCACTGATGGGCGGCACCGGTGGGCACTGATGGGCAGCACTGGTGGGTGGCACTGAGGTGGCACCGGTGGGCACTGAGAGGTGGCACTGGTGGGCACAGAGGTGGCACTGGTGGGCACTGAGAAGTGGCAATAATGGGCTCTGGTAGGTTACACTGATAGGCAGCATTGCTAGTTGGCACTGATTGGCATCACTGGTGGGCATTGATAGGTGGCACTTGTGGGCATTGATAGGTTGCACTGTGGGCATTGATAGGTAGCACTGTGGGCACTGGCAGGTAGCAATGGCAGGTGGCACTGGCAGGTGGTATTTATGGGCACTGATGAGGCTGATGTGCCTCCTTCCTCTTCGGGACCGATGCCCTTGTGCACAAGCCGGTGATCTGCTTTTTTTTTTCTCACGCTGTCAGTGTGAGGAGAAAAAAAAACATTACCGATCCTTTGTTTACATCACGTGATCAGCTGATCACGCGGTAAGGGGACCGGCCCCTTACACGGATCTTTGATTGCCCGAGTCTCAGTGACTCGGTGATCACAGTGCGCGAAAAGGGGAGGACGTCTATTGAAGGCCTCGCGGCATTTGGAGTCCGCGCTGTAGCCGTCATTCGGCTATATCGCGGATGGGAAGCGGTTAAGGTAGAAAACCTTCCAGTACCACTGCCTGGGGACATGGACCAATTTAGCCATTGCAGCGTGTTACTATATGCACACAAAGTGCATTGTTTATTACGTTATCATACAGTACATTGATCCATAAGCCTTTTTGCAGCATGTACCACTACTTTAGCTGCATTTGGGATAAAATAATTTTATTTTACTTGTAGTTTACATTAATAAACTTTGTTGGGTTATGCAATACAATAAAATCCTAAATTCTATCCAAAAGTGGGCAGGCGCCCTACATGTGTAAACCGTCACATGATACCTGGAAAACCTAATATTATATTTTACATGCGCCACTTCTCTCAGTACCTCTTATCAAGAAACTAACTGCAAACTATTGATGAGCTCCCAAAACCCTACATTCTGTCTCTCCATCAATCCAGTCTGCAGGAGCTGCTGAGAAGGTGAAAGGACATTCCTGCATATTTTCTAAAAGTGCCCAAAGCTCTTAGTTTTGGAAAGGGGGTGATGTCAGTTGTAAGTAAATTTCCGTATTATGTTATCCCACATGACCCCACCTTTCTGCATCATAATGATTGACCGAAATGAACATATCGATGCTCCTGGATAAGCACATTGGTAGACACTGCTAAGGCTTGTATTCCCTTGTGTCGTTGGTTGGAACCCTCAACGCTGTTTCAGTGGTTCACTTAGGTCAATGTCTAAAAAAGGATGGTATACCCTACAATCACAATTAAAGGAAAGAAGGAAACCTTTTGTCGCAAGTGGTTTTATTGAAATACCTTTAGCTAATCTGCTGACTATATTTCTATTCTTGCCATTATCTGAGTCCTGATGTAAGTATCTGACGTACATATCAAAGGAATGGGCTGCTGACATTGCGAGGAGCCCTAGTTATCCCCCCCCCCCCTTTTTTTCTTTCTTCCCATATAACCCGTCCTCCTTCTCTCACCCCTTACTCTGACTTGCCCCTGTTCCTTTCTTTCCTACTCATCTATATCCATCCTCCTCACCTACCCCCCTCACCATGCACAATCAGGCCATATCCTACACCACTTCGACAAGAACTAAAAATGTTAACTCATGTTTGGGGGGAGGACTACCTTGTGCTAACCTATTAGTGCCTGTTTTTTGTTCTTTTTATAAAAATCTTTCATGAGGCAAGAAGTTAGAATGGTTTGTCATTTTCTGCACTAGTGCTTCGGATTTTGAATTTCCATGCAAACAATGAAGTAGCTTGAATGTAATGTAATCTAATGTTGCAACAAAACTCCTGTCGAAAAGACAGTGTTGTGAAATGTGATACATCGCCAGGTTTACGCTGATAATAATTCCAATGTACGGGTTGAAATATTGTTTGTTTACATATTTTGTAATGCCTTACTTTAGTTCATGAAAATAAATATATTGAAAAAAATCTTAAATCAAAAATCTATTTGTTTTTATGTACATTGATTATGTTTATTTTCTTAATGCAAATAAATGGTTTGTTTTTAAGATTGTTTTATTTATTTTTGAGTAGACTTCTAACCAATTTAGGATATCCAGTTTTCCCCAGATGTAGCTTATTACCCAGTTTTTAAGCATTGTTTGAGATAATGCATAGAGGGTAACAACAAGAGATTGCACAGAATTCGTTTTCAGTATATTGGGAATATTGTGCTAGGAAACAATAGGTCACTGCTTTGAATGTTGACTACAAATGTCAAGGAGAACATCAACATAGATTGTAGAGATCCCAGTGACGCCAAGAAGTATGAAGCAGGCTTATCATTCTGAGTCAGACACGTCTACATTTGTCATAAGCCTATAGTTGCATACACAGTGACATTTTAGACTGCATTTGCATCCTATTTAAATTACCTCTATAGATATCTAATGATTATTAGGGAAAGCTGGTAGGCAATTTGCAATAACATGCTTTTAAAAACTGATAATGTCTAACATGAATTTTTTTGTGCTTTTGTCTGTAAAAAGTCTGTGGGGAGTGTACCTATGCTGTTGGTTAGAAATGGGGTGGGAATCTACCATAAAAAGTCAAAAAATAATGAGCGCGCAAGAAAGTGGGTTCCCTTCTGCACAGAAGGGTTGAGAGAGGCGATTGTGGCATGTGGGTTCAGATGGGGATATTGGAGTAGGGGTTTCTCCCATCTTGCAAGTACCACACTTAAAATTAGATGTAGACTACACATTTACTAGAGAGGGCACATGTCCATTATGGTCCTAAACCATTTTGAATCCATGTGTAGAAATTGGGCAGACAGTTTATCCATGAATGAGTTGTGTGTTGTGGCGTTGGAAAATCAATTCTTCTATTGCCAAAAATAATCTTATTTTATTATTTTCATTTAATTTCCTTCATCACAAATGTGTGAAGAAAGCAGTGAGATGAAAATCTTTTGTTCAGCACGACCAACTTTTCATTACCATTATCAGCACACATTGTTTGTGGCACATTAGTAAACATTGTGACTATGAATGAACAGCTGGTACGACGTCTCTTTAGTCTGAATACAGTACTTCATTCTTCAGGGAAAACTATAATTGTGTTGTATGATGCTTTGGTAAGGTCAGGAACTTTGCCCAGTCTCCTAGATTGCCCAGTTTGGGGTGTAGAGTGGGGGAAACACATAAAATATACGCTCTATTCAATTGAATGGAAACTGATGCTCTTCTATAAAATGTTATCCTTTCTTTATCATACTTCACGGGACACAGAGTGAGGCTATTATTCCTTACTGAGTTATACTCCATGTCCAGGTGAATGGACAGCAAGAGAAAGAGAGATACCGCTCCAGGTGGGTGCAATCCGGCAATCAATGTCTTCTCGGATACCAAGGGTGCAGGCAATGCATGTAGCAAGAAATAGGATGAATATGTGGACAGCTGCACTCCAAAAAAAACGTTAAGGTAGCCTTTATTTAAAAATTGCAAAGCACTACAAGTCACAGCAGACAAAAAGGGGGTACAACTGACATGTTTCACACTGGGAACTAGTGCTTAGTCATAGCTGAAAGCTACCTTAACGTTTTTTTTGGAGTGCGGCTGTCCACATATTCATCCTATTTCTTCCAGGTGAATGGACACTGGTAGACCAAAGGTCTTTAGAGAGGAAGTGATCCCCTATATAACCCCTCCCATACAGGAAGTACTTTACCTTTTACACGCTTTCCCCTTGACCCGCTGTTGGAACAGGTGGTGTATGCTGATTGGGAACATCCCGACATGATTTTTGTTCCTCCAAAGAGGTTTTCCCTTTTATATCCCATGGAGGAAAAGTTTAAGAAATGGAGCATGCCAGCCATAGATGCGGCAGTCTCTGCCTTAAACAAGAACTTAACTTGTCCAGTGGATAACGCACAGGGCTTGAGAGACCCCATTGACAAGAAACTTGAGTAATTATTAAAGGCTTCCTTTTCTTTGGCCAGTTCAGCTACTCAGCCAGCTGTCGCAGCAATTGGAGTATGCCAGTCCTTAAAGGATCAGGTCAGATGGCCTGACAGGCCTAACAAGGAGGATGATCTTGCTGAAAATAGTGCAGATATTCCTTGAGCGCTGTGTTTTGCTGTAGATGCCTTTTTAAAGGATTCTATACAGCAAGTCTCTTGTCTGGCTCTCCTGTCTGTACACATGCGCATACTTGTGTGGCTTAGGAACTGGTCAGCAAAGCTTCCCTGTAAGAAGTTATTTGCAGGGTTCCCCTTCCATGGGGAATGTATGTTTGGTGATCATCTGGACAAGTACTTCCTGTAAAGAGAAGGACCAGGTGTCCCTTGTTTAAAACCTCTGGGATTTCCTCAGATATTTCAGCGCCATGGCAGTTCTGCCGACAACAGGGCGCTAGAGCCAGGGGCAAGCCACAGGGCCATAGCCAGAAAAAAATCCTAGGTCCAGAGCTCTTCAAAACGCATCGCCAAGCCCTCCTTTTGATGGGACGCCCCTCACTCGGGTGGGTGGAAGGCTACGCCAATTTGCAGACATTTGGAGAACAGTGGTACAGTACGAGTGGGTCACCTCAACAGTGTCCTACGGTTACAAGCTGGAATTACGGAGGTTTCCTCCTTCAGAGGTTTTTAAGATCCAACATTCCTGCAGATCCTCCGAAAATAAACGTATTAATAAAATAAACTTATTGTTTCAAGCACTAGAGCAGTTATTGCATCAGGGAGTGATCTACAGGTTCCGGTGTCCGAAAGAGGCACAGGTTTTATTCAAACCTGTTTACAGTTCTAAAACAAATGGGGACATACTCCAGTCTTGGACCTAAGATCCCTGAACCAACATCTGTTAATCCAATCCTTCAGGATGGAGTCAGTCCGCTCAGTAGTAGCCTTGCTCCAGATGGGAGACTTCTTAGCCTTCTTTGACATCAAGGACACGTATTTACACGTATCTATCTTACAGCCTCATCAGAGGTTCCTGCAATTTGCAGTAGGGGAAGGTCCTTTTCAGTTTGTGGCACTGCCCTTCAGGCTTGCCACAGCACCACAGGTGTTTGCAAAGTACCTAGCAACTGTACTGGGTCTTTTAAGGGCCCAGGGGATAGATCTGTGCCCTGAAGAGTGAGGTAAGGGGCACCAGGCAACCCTCCATTTGGCTCTGTTTGAGTCTTCTGGGAAGGATGGTGTCCTCCTTTTGAGGCAGTTCCATTCCAGGCCTATACAACAAAACATCTTGTCTGCTTGGAACAGGAAAGCACAAGCCCTGGATTACCCCATGTCCTTTTCTCCCTATGCACGCTTAAGCCTAAGCTGGTGGTTGCAGGATCTGAACCTGCAAAAGGAAAGATCCTTCCTCCTGGTGTCTTGGAGAGTACTGACCAGACACCAGTCTCTCAGGCTGGGGAGTGACCCTAGAGGGGTTCACAGCTCAGGGGAGATGCTCAAGGGCAGAGCCTGCCCATCAACATCCTGGAGTTACAGGGCAGTATGTCTGGCCCCTACGGTCCTGGACAGTGGAGCTTCAGGACTGCCCCATCAGGGTTCAGTCTGACAATGCCACTGCAGTGGTCTATATCAACCACCAGTGTGGTACCAGGAGCCGTTCACTTCAGGAGGAGTAGGTGAACCACATATTAACCTGGGCAGAGGGACATGTGCCGGTTCTATCGGCGGTCCATATCCTGGGAGTAGAGAACTGGAAGGCAGATTATCTTCGCCGCCAGCAGATCTGCTCGGGGGAATGGTCCCTACACCCGAACGTGTTTTGGGAACTCTGCCAGTGTTGGATGGCCAGAGGTCGATCTATTGGCATCCAGGTTCAACAACAAGCTACATCAGTTTCTGTCTCGAACAAGGGATCCCCTGGCAATCGGAGGAGATGCTCAGGTAGTTCCATGGAGCCAGTACTCCCACATTTGTTGTGCAGGATTTGGAGAGAGGGGGTTCTAGTCATTCTGGTGGCACCAGCATGGCCCAGAAGGCCCTGATTCCCGGGGATTGTAAGATTGGCAATAGGCAGGCCACGGACGCTTCCGCGCTACCCCGGTTTAATTTCTTAAGATCTTATATTCCACTACAATTTAGTCTCTAAATTTGACGGCATGGCTATTAAAGCCAGGGTGATAAAGGATCGTGGCATCTCGGGACCAGTGGTGTCTGCCCTAGTGAATGCTAGGAAGGTGGTCACTAGAAAGATCTATTATAAGGTCTGGAAGACTTATATTGCTTGGTGTGAAGCCAGAAAATGATATCCTCGGAAATGCGTGATTGGGAGAATTCTCTTTTCTACAGTCGGCTGGGGAAATCAGATTGGCTTTGAGAACAATCATGGGTCAGATTTCGGCCTTGTCAGTATTCTTCCAAAGGCCCTTAGCCTCCTATTCACTGATCCGAACCTTTATGCAGGAGGTAACTTGTTTGCTTCCCCCCCATTAGGTCACCTATGTGTCCTTGGGACTTAAACCTGGTACTGTCTGTGTTACAGAAGCAACCGTTTGAGCCTTTTAAGGAAATGCCATTAGTCTTGCTGTCACGCAAGCTAGCCTTCCTGATGGCCAGCACCTCGGCTAGAAGGGTTTCGTGCAGGAAACCATACTTGATCCTTCACCATGACAGGGTAGTGTTACGACCTGTTCCATCCTTCTTGCCTAAGGTGGTGTCGGCCTTTCATTTGAATCGGGACATTGTTTTGCCTTCTTTTTTCTCTCAGCGTTCGGGGGAAGAGAAATGACTGCACTCCTTGGATATAGTGCAAGCAGTCAGAGTTTATTTGTCTAGATCTGTGGAGATCCTAGGATAAGACTCCTTTTTTGTTTTACCAGAAGGACCCAAGAAGGGGCAGGCAGCTTCCAATGCTTCCATTGCCTATTGAGTCCGTCAATTGGTCATTCAGGCCTACAGTCTGAAACAAAAGGCTTGTCATGGATATGCATTAATGTCTGTCTGCCATCTTACCTTCCTCCTCATGTGTTCATCTAGAGACCAGACCTCCTTCACCTGGCTTCCTTTATAATCTCCTCCCAGCCTGACTCCACCCCAGGCCCTATCACTGAACACTATATTAACCTGTGCACTGCAAGCCTGCTTTGCTGATCAACGTGTTTGTTAGGCATTGTGTGTTTGGGTTCCTGCCTGCCGTGTGCTACGTCTGTCTCTCTGTTACGTTATTGGCTTGTCCCTGACCATCCCTGTCTGCTCGTGACCCTTGACCTTCGGCTCGTTCTTCGTTATCCTTGTCTGCTTGTGGCCCCTGACCTTCGGCTTGTTATTCGGTTCTCTCTATCGTGTGCTGCTGCTTCCCCTTATCCTACGGGGCGTGAGCTAGGAAACTCCAGGGGCCGCGACCTGGTCCCAGCCTGCAGCGTACATCCTCACCACTAGAGGCCCTGGAGAAGACCAGCTGGGTCTTAGACTCCGCGCCCTGGGGAATCTTGGCTCTCGCTTCCGTTGGGATCCCGGTTGTGCTCCTCTGGTCCCGCTTTCCACAACCACCCAGTTTCCTATCCACAGAAGCCAGCCATAGGGTTCACTACCTCGCGGTGCACTCCTGTCCCCCTACGGTGTGCATCTGTCACCTGGCCACAGGTGACCCTGACAGTTTGATCAGCCATGAACCCGGCTGACATCCCGCTTCCCGCGGATGATCCATTGCAGGGCATAGTTCGCAGACTTGAGACCCAGGAATCAAATCAGACCCAGGTGATGCGATTCCTCCAGGATCTGGCTTCTCGATTCGAGCAGCTTCAGGTCTCCTTGGGAACCCCGAATCCGCAACCCCAAGTACAACCAGCGGCTGTACCTATCGCACCAGTCGCAGCCTCACACTCACTAAGATTGCCAGCTCCGTTCCGTTTCTCTGGGGACTCCAAGGCCTGCAGGGGGTTTCTCAGCCAATGCACTATTCATTTTGAGCTTCAGCCTCAAAGCTTCCTATCTGACCGGGCTAAGGTAGCCTATATCATTTCCCTCCTCTCCGGTGAAGCTTTGGCCTGGGCTGCCCCCCTGTGGGAGAGGAACGATCCGGTGGTTTCCAGTCTGTCCGAATTCTTGAAGCTCTTTCGTAATATCTTCGAAGAGCCGGCTCGGGCTTCTTCAGCGGCTAGTGCTGTCTTACGTCTTCGCCAAGAATCTAGTTCAGTGGGGCAATATGCTCTTCAGTTCCGTATCCACACAGCTGAATTGAGCTGGAATAATGAGGCCCTGGTCGCTACCTTTTTACATGGCCTCTCTGACCGAGTGAAAGACGAATTAGCGGGAAGAGCCATTCCCGTCGGTCTGGACGATGTAATTTCATTATGCAACCAGATCGACATTCGTTTTCAAGAGAGGTCCTTAGAAAAAAGACGCCAGCACTCTCTGGGTCCTAGCCAGTCTGAGCTCCCCTCCCTTCATTCCGTGGAGCATCCTCTACCTGCTGAAGAACCTATGCAGCTGGGCCGGACCAGACTAACCCCCGAAGAACGTGCTAGGCGCAGAACTCTGGGCTTGTGCCTCTATTGTGGGGGCAAGGGTCATTTTCGTGACTCCTGCTCGCTTCGTCCGGGAAACGCTCGGGTCTAATACATTTGGAAGGTGGAGTATTGGACCCAGAAACATCACCTTCTCGCCTGCTCTTGCCGGTGTCCCTTCATGTAGGCACTTCTCCTCAGTCAACCCTTGCATACCTGGATTCCGGGGCTGCCGGCAATTTCATGGATTGGAGAACTGCTTCTTCTATGAAGCTTACCCTTTCACCTCTCACTACCCCATTGGTAGTCTCGGCAATTGATGGCACTGTTCTCCCAGGGGGCCCTATTCGCTTCCAGACGCTACCCATTAGGATGTCGGTAGGGATTCTCCACCAGGAGTGGATATCCTTTCTTATTCTACCCAAGGCCTCTACCCCAGTTGTATTGGGCCTCCCTTGGCTACAGCTCCACTCTCCACATGTGGACTGGGTCTCTGGGCAGATCCTGGCCTGGGGTTCCTCATGTTTCTCGTCGTGTCTTCTCAAGGTGACCCCCAAGGAGAGTCTTCCGGTTGCTGCCACTTCTGTTTCTTCTGATCTTCCCGCCGCATACAGCGATTACCGGGATGTGTTCTGTAAAAAATCAGCTGAGGTGCTTCCTCCCCACAGGTCTTTTGACTGTGCTATTGATCTTGTCCCCGGAGCAACTCTACCCAGGGGTCGTACCTACCCTCTGTCCATCCCAGAGACCCAGGCCATGTCGGAGTATGTAGCAGAGAATCTGGAGAGAGGGTTCATCCGGAAATCCTCATCGCCTGCAGGGGCAGGGTTCTTTTTTGTTGCCAAAAAGGATGGTACCTTAAGACCCTGCATCGATTATCGGGGTTTAAATGCGGTTACTATTAAAAATCGATACCCCTTACCCTTAATATCTGAGCTATTCGATAGGTTGAAGGGTGCCTCCATTTTCACCAAGTTGGATCTCAGAGGCGCGTACAATCTCATTCGAATACGGGAGGGTGACGAATGGAAGACTGCATTTAACACTAGAGACGGGCATTACGAATATCTGGTGATGCCTTTTGGTCTGTGTAATGCTCCAGCCGTGTTTCAAAACTTTGTCAATGAAATCTTCAGAGATCTGCTGTACCAGTTTGTTGTCATCTATCTGGATGACATTCTGATCTTTTCTGAAAATCTGCTCGTCCACAGAAACCATGTCCGCACTGTACTTCAACGTCTTAGAGAGAACAATCTCTATGCCAAGCTGGAGAAATGTTCCTTTGAATGTTCTGAGGTCCTGTTTTTGGGGTGCTTTGTCTCATGTTCGGGGCTTCGTATGGACCCTGGGAAGGTCTTGGCTATCACCAACTGGCCTCTTCCTGCTAGCCTCAAGGCCACACAGCGCTTTCTTGGCTTCACTAATTATTATAGGCAGTTCATAAGGAATTACTCTTCCATTGCCGCGCCTATTATCGCTTTGACCAAGAAGGGTGTGAATGCCAGAGACTGGCCTCCCGAAGCTGTCTCTGCATTTCACAACCTGAAACAGGCCTTTGTTTCTGGCCCCCTCTTGAGGAGACCAAATCCTGGGAATGCATTTTTTATTGAAGTGGACGCTTCCTCAATGGGGGTGGGAGCTGTGCTTCTTCAAATCTTTGAGAAGAGACGCCAACCATGTGCGTTCTTCTCCAAAAAAAATTCTCAGGCAGAGAGGAATTATGCCATCGGTGATCGGGAACTTCTCGCAATTAAATTGGCGTTAGAGGAGTGGCGTCATCTCTTGGAGGGTTCCCCTCACTCCATAACGATCTTTACCGATCACAAGAATTTACAGTATCTACAGAATGCTAAACGTCTGAATCCTAGACAGGCCAGGTGGAGTCTCTTCTTTGCCCGTTTTAATTTCACGATTACCTACAAACCTGGTTCCTGCAACGGTCGGGCTGATGCGCTCTTTAGGTCATTTGACACTTTGGACGAGGAGTCCGCCCCTGAACCTGAGCCGATCATTCCCACCTCATGCATTGTTGCCCACTCTACCACCCTGAAGTCTAAAATTCCGCCTGGTAAGACCTTTGTCCCCACTGAGCTAAGAGCTAAGATCCTTCGTTGGGGACATGATTCCAAGGTGGCAGGGCATTCTGGATTCCTCCGGTCCTTCCTACTCATCAGTCGTCACTACTGGTGGCCTAATCTCCGCTCAGACGTCAAAGACTACGTTAAAGCTTGTCATGTCTGTGCTCAGTCCAAATCCTCCACACAAGCTCCTGCTGGTCTCCTCATGCCCTTGCCTATTCCTAAGGAACCCTGGGCCCATATTGCCATGGATTTTATCACCGATCTCCCACTGTCTGAGAATAATACAGTCATTTGGGTGGTAATCGATCGATTCTCCAAGATGGCTCATTTTGTTCCTCTTCCTGGTCTTCCTTCTGCCCCTGCCTTGGTTCCCATTTTCATTCGAGAAATTCTCCGCCTACATGGGGTCCCTTCTCATATTGTTTCCGACAGGGGAGTCCAATTCACGTCTCGTTTTTGGAGAGCCTTTTGCAAATCCCTCAATATTGTCTTGGATTTTTCTTCTTCTTACCATCCCCAATCCAATGGACAGACTGAGAGGGTTAATCAGGAGTTAGAGGTCTTTCTTCGCACCTTTGTGTCTTCTCACCATGACGATTGGTCCTCTCTACTCCCGTGGGCAGAATTCTCCCATAACAATCATGTGAATACCAGTTCGCAGAAGACACCCTTTTTCACAGTTTATGGAAAACACCCTCAACTTCCTCTTCCTATGATCTGTTCTCCAGACATTCCAGCTTTGGCTTCGGTTCAGGAGTCTCTCAATTCCGTTTGGGGTCACGTTCATGATTCCCTCCGGGCAGCTGCTGAAAAATTCAAAGGCTTTGCCGACCGCCGCAGGCGTAAACCGCCTTCTCTTCAGCCAGGGGACAAAGTCTGGCTCTCTACCAGGAACATCAAGCTCCGAGTTCCTTCTCTGAAGTTTGCTCCACGATTCATCGGTCCATACACGGTAACTGCTAAACTGAATCCGGTTTGTTTCAAACTCCAGATTCCTAAGAGCCTTAAAATCACTAACTCCTTTCATGTTGCTCTTCTAAAGCCTTTAGTCCTCAATAAATTCTCTCGTCCTCTTCCTACCGTGGCGCCTGTCTCTGAGGATAATCAGGAGTACGAGATCAGTCAAATTCTGGACTCCCGACTCTGTAAAGGCGTTCTTCAGTACCTCGTTCATTGGAAAGGGTTTGGTCCTGAGGAGAGGTCTTGGATCACTGCATCTGAGGTCTTTGCACCTCGTCTGTTAAAGGAGTTTCATCTGAAGTTTCCCTCTAAACCTGGGCCCAGGCGGGGAAGGGGGAGGCCTCGTAAGAGGGAGGGTACTGTCATGGATATGCATTAATGTCTGTCTGCCATCTTACCTTCCTCCTCATGTGTTCATCTAGAGACCAGACCTCCTTCACCTGGCTTCCTTTATAATCTCCTCCCAGCCTGACTCCACCCCAGGCCCTATCACTGAACACTATATTAACCTGTGCACTGCAAGCCTGCTTTGCTGATCAACGTGTTTGTTAGGCATTGTGTGTTTGGGTTCCTGCCTGCCGTGTGCTACGTCTGTCTCTCTGTTACGTTATTGGCTTGTCCCTGACCATCCCTGTCTGCTCGTGACCCTTGACCTTCGGCTCGTTCTTCGTTATCCTTGTCTGCTTGTGGCCCCTGACCTTCGGCTTGTTATTCGGTTCTCTCTATCGTGTGCTGCTGCTTCCCCTTATCCTACGGGGCGTGAGCTAGGAAACTCCAGGGGCCGCGACCTGGTCCCAGCCTGCAGCGTACATCCTCACCACTAGAGGCCCTGGAGAAGACCAGCTGGGTCTTAGACTCCGCGCCCTGGGGAATCTTGGCTCTCGCTTCCGTTGGGATCCCGGTTGTGCTCCTCTGGTCCCGCTTTCCACAACCACCCAGTTTCCTATCCACAGAAGCCAGCCATAGGGTTCACTACCTCGCGGTGCACTCCTGTCCCCCTACGGTGTGCATCTGTCACCTGGCCACAGGTGACCCTGACAAGGCTCCTCCCTTCAGGGTGAGAGCTCATTCTACCAGGGGTGTAGGAACCTCCTGGGCTATTCGCCATCAGTTATCTGTGGCTCAGATTTGTACAGCTGCTACCTGTTCTTCAGTGCAAACGTTCACAAAATTTTAGTAAGTGGATATTCGAGCAACCGAGGATTCGGCTTTCGACTGCAGTGTACTATGGCCTGCCGTGCCGGTCTGATGGCTATTGTTTTGGCAAGGTCTCTCCCTTTCCTCAAGGCTTTTGCTCTGGGATGTCACAGTAAGTAAGGAATTATAGCCTCACTCTGTGTCCAGTACTCTTTGAGTACATCACGGGACACAGAGCTCCCTCCCCTCTTTTTGAGGATTAGGTGCTTGCTACAAAACTGAAGTACTTCCTGTATGGGAGGGGTTATATAGGGAATCACTTCCTGTCTAAAGACCTTTAGTCTACCAGTGTCCATTCACCTGGAGATGGAGCATAACCCAGTAAGTAAGGAATAATAGCCTCACATGATATACTCAAAATGATTTTTACAGGAAAGTATGACGAAAAAAAAATAAAAAAAATTCCAAGTCTGGTAAATCGAACGAGGAATGATAAATAAAATCAATAGATATTTTCTTGTTTGTTTATATAAAATTAGTGGTTATCACTTCTGCCTTGCAGCACTAGGGTCATCAATTTGAATCCCAACGACGAGACTAGCTGCATGGAGTTTGCATGTTCTCCCTATGCTTGTGCGAGTTTTCTCCCACACTATGACATGCTGGCATGTTAAAGCTCTCTGCCTAACGATCAGATCAGCTCCTGCTGTGTCTAATCACATGCCTGCCCCAGACCTGGGAATGCAGGATCACATACTAGGTACGTGATCCTTGCCACCGTATATGTACAGTATACGGTTGGAAAGCGGTTAAGCGATTATGAGACTGTTTGCAATTTTCAGGTGACTATACTTTACTTGGACTATGCAGGAGCTATGCCCAGTTTTAGGCATCATCTGTAGCCAAGGGTAAACATAGAGCTGTATACCAGGGCACAACATTTTAAATCTTGAGCTACTAGCCAGGCCTTAAGGGCTACTCGCCCCCAGTTGCCCCACCCCTAATTCCGGCCCTAAACGTGCGCTCATAAATTCTCATGAAATGACACCTAAATGTTTTATGCAAAAATAAATATTAACAATAACTTTATCAGTGCAGCCTCGCCTGTGTCCATCAGTGCAGCCTCGCCTGTGTCCATCAGTGCAGCCTCGCCTGTGTCCATCAGTGCAGCCTCACCTGTGCCAACAATGCAGCCTCACCTGTGTCCAACAATGCAGCCTCACCTGTGCCAACCTATCTATGCAAAACCATGCTGCTTCACCTGTGTCCATCAATGCCGTTAAGGAGATTCACCGTCTCTTTGTCCAATTTACGATTATCATTGAAAGTAAAAGAAAATCCCATATTTTGGGTTCTCTCCAGAAAAGAGGGAAACTCTACCAAATGGGGATACAGTTCCTGTGACCTGGGGTTCTCCAAATAATTCCCTTAATTTGCAGGTATTTCTTCTCACTTCCTGCTTGGCTATGGGACAGGAAGTGAAGGTAAATCTCCGCAATGGGACACAGATGGTGAAAAAATTCAAATAAAATAAAAAAATCTGACAAGGGTTATAACCCTCCCTTGGCTCTATCCAAAATGAAGAAAAGTTTTGGCTATAGTTCTACTTTAAGTTAGACAAAACTGCACCAGATTTAAAATTAAAAAATGCTCAATATTAATTTCCTTTCCATGTAAAAGAAGATACCATTTGTAGATCGCAATGTCCTAGAGTCTATAGTATACAGCAGCCCTCAAAATTTCTACTCGCATTTTGCAAGTGGAAAATTAAGGCTGGCGAGCGTGAGGCTGCCTCTGAGGGGGGTGAGCACCGACGATCCAGTGATGTCACGGACATGCCGTGTCCATCTGATGGGCTCCTTTGCTGTGCCTTCATATCTGCATGCCGGCGGGACCTTACTATCTGCCACACGCAAGGGCTGTTACACTTCCCTCTATCACTTCCCTCTATCAACCTGGGATTCTACAGCCATCCACTGGAAGTTGTGATAGTTCCCTTCACGGGACATCTACATGCCGATTGACTGATGTTAACCCCTCCTCATCTGGATTCAGCAGTGGTATCGTTGTACACATTTTTTTACCAGTATCATACTTAGCTACATGTTTTTATGACTGCTTTTGCTACCGTTTGGTATTACTCGCACCATTTTTACAGTTTATGGAGCTACATTGATTTTATCTCCAGTGCAATATTTATTTTGTTACCTACTTGAAGACTATAAAAGTTTTAATGCTATTCCCATCGAGTGCTGCCTTTGTGTGCTTTTTGTATCCTGCTATCCATTTTTCCAGTGGTTGGTAGCTGCACTGGGAATCGGCCTGCAAGGAGATCAGCTAAAAGTAGTTGGATCTGTATGTGCGTTTTTAATTAATCTAAATTAGTAGATTAATCGATTAAAAGAAAAACGATTAATCGAACACAAAAATTTTAATCAGTAACAGCCCTAATAATTATCCATTACCGTCATAACCTGTTACTCTGTACTGGAAAAAAAATTTTTGGTCATTTTCCAGTCTTCCAAATAAAACTTTTTGTAAACAAAAAAAGAAAAAAACTGCAAGGCATTCTAAGCCACTGTATCCAAAACGAAAAAAATTGTTGTCACTAAACCATATTCTTCGAAAGTCATCCATACGCATCCAGTACTTAATTGCCCTGTAATCTATTTTTCATGAAATGGTTCGTTACTGGGCTTTTTTCTGCCCCTTTGTAACGTCCTCCGATTGCTTGGAACAAGCAGTTCATGTTAGTTTCAGTCATGTGCACTGCTCTAAGCACACTACAAATCCCACAGTCCAAAGTTCCTAGTCAATTTTGGGTCCAAGCAGCAGAGGGTGACTTTGTTCCTACATACAGTGGGCTTATTGGGAACGAACGTAGATACTATTACTGGAAGTCAGATCACAGCAGCTAAAAAAAAAAAGGAATTTGGAGATTTAAGTATATATACCTAAAGGATAAGTTCACCTTTACAAAAAAAGAATACATGGACATTTTTTTGCATGTAAAATAATATGCATTTATTTATTAATAGACCTGTAAAGCATTGCACCTAAGATCACGTCTGTGTATCTGTCTGGCCAATAAGCCGGAAGCGCCGTGATAGTTCATTGAGAACTACAAGCCGACAGCTGCAAAGGTTGTTGTAGTTTTCCCTTTTACAGAACACTGTGAATGGATGATGCAGCCAGGTGGGCGGAGTGCTTGTTGCAGATGGTGACAGCTAGTGGAGGAGCCAAGATTAAGACATGCTGGTTGTACCCAAGTCGATCGATCTACATGGGTACAATCAGCCTGCCCATAGATGGATTAAATCTCGTCTGGTCCCTGCTGAACAGGCTGAGACTCATTCCCTCTATGGCTGGCTTAAGGTCCTTAACTCACATGCATATATTAGGGGCAGTGTTTTTCAACTCCAGTGCTCAAGGCTCCCCAACAGGTCATGTTTTCATGCTTTCCATTATTTTGCACAGGTGATTTGATCAGTTTCACTGCCTTAGTAATTACCACAGCTGTTTCATTTGAGGGAAATCCTGAAAACATGACCTGTTGGGGTGCCTTGAGGACTGGAGTTGAGAAACGCTGCCCTAATTTATGCATGTGAGATAGGAACCTTAAGCCGGTCATAGAGGGATTGAGTCACAGCCTGTTCAGCAGGGACCAGATGAGAATTAATCCATCTATGGATCACTTTAAACTTGAGCCAACTAATTTTGCCAGCATGTCATTATAGTGTTTGGTAAGGAAACCACAGTACCTGGCGGAAACTCACACAAGCATAGGGAGAACATTCAATCTCCGTGCAGCTAGTGTTGATGTTGGGATTCAAACTGATGACCTTCGTGCTGCAAGGTAGAAGCGATGACCACTAATTATTTGATATAAACGTACAATGAAATATCCATTATTTTAATATATCATTCCTTGATTGGCTTACCAGACTGATGCCACGTAAACATGAAAGAATTTAGCGTGTCGGAATTGCTACAAACGATCGGAATTTCTGATCAGATTTTTTTCCGTCTGAAAAATTGAGAACCTGCTCTCAAACTTTTGCTGGCGGAAATTCCGACAGCAAAAGTCTGATGGAGCATACACACGGTCGGAATTTTAGATGAAAAGCTCACATCGGACTTTTGCTGTTGGAATTTCCAATCGTGTGTACGCGGCATTAGAAAAAAAAGGGAACATTTTATAGAAAACCTAGCTTTTCTATTAGCAAAATGCAGCTTTTAAAATAATTACTTCATGTACCATGACTCGCAATATGAGGTATTTTGAAAGCCATATCTATAGTAACTCTTAAAGTTTTTTTTAAATATTAATTTAATCTTTGGCTAATTATTCTTTTTTATTCCTCATTAAAAAGACCACACAATCTAAGCTTATGAGTAATTGGTACATGCTGTTTCTTCCTTTTCCTCTCCAGCTGGCATCATGAAAGCTACCTCCAATCTCTCTTCTAAATCTTTTCACATTCAACACTATAAAGAGCACTTTGTTATATACACATTGCATTAATCAATGGAAGTTCAGGTTTTATATAGAATAACTTAAAGTAGACCCTTCACAAGCGCTTCATACTGAGCATATAGTGACAATTCATAAACCGAGGTTACCATTGGTGAAAACTGCGCTCCAAAGGTGTCAGTAGATCATGACTTACATACTGTTGAAGTTTCATATCTTAAATTATTGTGTTCATGAGCTTGGCCTACCCCTCCCTCCTCTTTATCCTTCATGCTGGTCAGAGAGTCTGCTTATGACATTAAAGGACCAAAAGACAGAGAATAAAAATCGAATTCAAGAGCTTATATGTTCTTCAGTATATTGCAGCTTACCATTCCTTGGATGTGGGGGCTGCAATTGTTTTTTTTTTCCCCAGACTTTTTTCCTTTTATTATCACCTGGTAATCCTGCCAGTAACACTCTCCCCTTCAAGTTTGATAATGCTCAATTACATACTGTATCTATAGATGAGCATTATCACCCTACGATAGGACAGCAAAACCCCTGCCACTGCTCTTTTCTCCATAGCATAGGGGAGAGGTGTTCTGTAGTCCACAGAGATAACTGAGCAATGTGGCTGATATAAGTACAGTCTAGACAGAGCATAGAAAGTTATCAGCTTAAAAGATATCTAGAAGGTCAACATGTATGTTTTGTGGACTGTTAATTTCTGGGGACAACTCTAAATTTTGGATTTCCTGCAACTTTTTTTTTCATAATATAATATTAAGCATAATTGAAGTAGGAATACAGAGAAAAGGAAGAACATAGAAAACCTACTGGTTTTACATATACATGCATACCGTAACAGTGGTTTATCATTTAACCCAGATGTAGTGACAAAAAGTTGTATAATAATATAATGTGCAAAAAGATATATAGGGGAGTAGCAAAAGTTTTATATGGTAAGTTTGTACATTGTATCTCGGAGGCCTGGAGGGTCAAGTCCATGTTGGAGTTTACTATGTTGGAGTTGATTATGTTGTGGATTGAGTTCCTACAACTTTTAGTCCCAGTGATACTGGTTTTGACAGGTACCCATTCCCACTTCACCAACCCAGGTTCATCAACCCCCCTTCGCTATTCACAAAGTGCAGCAGAAAGATGCCGGTGCTAGGGACCCAAAGCACATTGAAGAGTTGGCTTGGGTGTCGACAGTGCTGGATCTTTGGACAGGTAAGTGTCCTTATATTAAAGTCAGCAGGTATAAAGACTTTACATTTTTTGAGGGGGGACTGAAGCTCCTCTTTAAGGTGGATGGAGGTGCAAGTATGAAATTTATATAAACAGTCGGGGCCAAAAATAGTGGCACCCCTGCATTTCTGTCAGATAATGCACCAGTTTGGCCCAAAATTTGTTACAATTACAGATGTTTAGACATTCTCATGTTCATTTTATTTGTATTAGTGGAGAAGCAAAAAGCCAAATATGACACCTTCCAAACAAATTTCCAAAAATGGACTGGACAATATTATTGGCACCATCTCAAAATTTGTAAGAAATAATTGCGTTTTGTGAAGCTCCTGTTATTTGTAATTAAACTCACCTGTATCAATTAACAGGTGCTGACAATATAGAAATCACACCGGCAACCAGGTAAAATTGTGAAAAATTGGCTCAACCTTTGTGTGTCTGTGTGCCACACGGAGCATGAAGAAGAGAAAGAGCAAGAATTGTCTGAGGATTTGAGAACAAAAATTGTGGAAAAGCATGGACAATCTCAAAAACATAAAAAAGCCTGATTGGAGTTTGCCAAAACTTACCCGAGTAAGCCAAAATTATTTTGGGAGAATGTGCTGTGGACAGACAAAACAAAATTACAGCTTTTTGGTAAAGCCCATCATTCTACTGTTTTCAGAAAAATAAATGAGGCCTTTAAAGAAAAGAATACAGTCCCTACAGTCAAACTTCGTAGAGGTTCACTGATGTTTTTGGGTTGCTTTTCCGCTTTAGGCACTGGATGTCTTGACCTTGTGCATGAAATTATGAAAGACTACCAAAGAGTTCTGGAATGCAATGTAGGACCCAGTGTCAGAAAGTTGGGTCTCTGTCAAAGGTCTTACAGCAGGACAATGACCCAAAGCACACGGCAAAAAGCACCCAGAAATGGTTTAAAACAAAGCGCTGGAGAAGACTAAACTGGCCAGCACTGAGTCCAAATCAAAATCCCGTAGAGCACCTGTGGTGAGATCTCAAAACTGCAGTTGGGGAAAAGGAACCCTTCCAATCTGAGAGACCTGGAGCAGTTGGTGAAAGAAGAGTGGTCCAAAATTTCAGTAGAGGTATAAGAAACTCATTGATGGTTACAGGAAGCGATTTGATTCCAGTTATTTTTTCTAAGGGGTGTGCTACCAAATATTAAATTGAGGGTGCCAGGGGGCATGTCCGGACGTGAAGCAGGGAAGACGTGCTGGTGATGAGCTCCACTCAGCCAGCACATATCCACATCCATCCTCAGCCCACTCTACCCTGGTGAAACCCCAGACTACCGTCATCTGTCCCTGGCCATCCTCTGCTACAGACCCAGCTGCTTTTTTTTTTCCTGAAGTTTGGCCGGCTGTATCCGCTCCTGGCCTGCAGCTGGGCTCCACATTGCCGAGGATCTCCGCCATCTTGGGGCCTACGAAACCTCCGGTGTCTACCGCACCTACCTGCCGCAATCCGAGGGGCGTACCAACGTCACTTCCTCGCCCACCAGCCGCTGCACCTCTGGATCTCCGCTCGGACCCCGTTGCCGCAGTATTCCTCGGATCTCCTGCAGGACTGCCTCCGGCCTATGCTACGGCGGCCATCTTGCTACACCCGACGGATCTTTCTCTGCTGCTTAACGGATATCCAGGCTCTCCTGCGCTAATCCCCCAGTGGCTGGACTGTGCATCCTTTCTCCTGTTGCTGAGGACCACCGCAATGACTGCCTAAACCGCCGAGGACCGCAGCTCCGGCCTATACAATAAAGCGGCGGCCATCCTGCTTCTCCCGGCGGCTGTACTTTCCTATCTCCTGGCCTTCCTGGATCTTTTGTGCCTGCCTCCTCAAGGGGTAAGCCGGGGCTCCCCACCAAGACATACTCAGCCTCTGGTCCTGACAGAACAGCAGATCCTGCGGGTAATTCCCACAGGATCCAGCAGAGGTAAGGTAGCCATCTTGCTACACCCTGACACACGCACAGGGCCTGTTCATCCCCTCTGAGCTTGATTTAAACCTCATCACACCACCAGAGCATCTTGTTCAGAAGATATAGAGCTCTGGGGAGGTAGTGTTTGTGCTGAGCCCCACATAGTCAGTTAGCAAGAATTCGCTGCCATCCTTTACCTATTTCACCCCAGTGACACTTTACATCACCTTCACAAACTGGCAGATGTACCTGGCAAATGAACAGTGGCCATCCCAGCTAATGTGAAGGATGTAATTTGAGTGAGTTTGGGGACCGTCTGCTCTCTGAGATCCCCGAGATGCTACTTTAGCTACTGATGGCTTCGGGGGTAAGCCTGACCACCCACTATTCTTCTTGGGCATCTCATGGGCAAAGTTGGCCAGCAGCAGCGATATTACAAGCCTTTGGGCAGCGTGTGGGATCAAACATGGAACGCTGTGTCACTAGTTCGCAATCTACGGCCTCAAGTTCCCCCGCAGACCCTTTTGCTGAGATGGATCCATCTCTGGGAACGGAGAATGCGTTACACCCTCCACTTGCCAACACCCAGGTTCCAGTTCCTGCTCCACCCTCTCCACAAGAGATTCTCACCCCAGACATCTTGGATGCCAAGTTGGATGCTAAGTTGCAGCTCTTGCTTCAACAAATCACATGCAATGTCTCAGCAGAGGTGAGCAAGTTAGCTGCAGAACTGAGAGGGGAAATAAACCAAATTGGGGAGCGTACAGATACTCTTGAAAACAAATTCGATGAGATGATAAATTATGTACAGGCTATTGAAGAGGACAACCATAACCTACGTCTTTCGGTTTCTCAACTGCAATTGCAGCAGGAGGACTTGGAAAACAGGGAAAGAAGGCAAAACTTGGGCTTCAGAGGTATCCCTGAAACAGTAGGGGATCCTGACTTGCGCACATATCTCCTGGGTCTCTTCAATACCCTGGCCCCCACGGTAGTGGATATAGACTGGCACCTAGATAGGGCTCACCAGTCTTTGGGCCCAAAGCCTCCGGCTGGAGCTAGACTCATAGATGTTATAGTGAGGTTTCATTTTTTTTGAAAGCAAAGGGGCACTAATTCTGGCTACACTAAATAAATCTCAGCTTATGTACAAGGGTGCAAAACTGCAGATCTTCAGTGACCTTTCCCCCATTGATTTAAATGGAGCCTGCGCCAATTAATATACTAAATATTTGCTATATATAAGCTGCACCTCAAATTACAGTGAAATACTGAGATCAATAGTGAAAATAGTGAGAGAGGAGGGCGCTAATATGTAGGAGTAAATCTAAATATATTATAAAACGGTAGACATATATAGAATCAAAAACAATATAATCTCCCCACTTAAATTAATTAGTGCTGTGTATAAAGATCAACCAGTGTGTACAAAAAAATATATTCAAATTAATTTGTGAACAACAAAAATTAACTATCATATAAATCAATACAAACAATGTAAAAAATTCAATTGAAACTTATTGCAAATAAAGTCCAAACCAATGAACCCCCAAACAAGGGTTAATAAATGCAAATAAATGTCCCACAAGAAAAAGTGTTGTATAAACACCAAATAAATCCACTTCAAACAACGTATTGTGAAAAATCCAATGTGACTCTTGAGAAAAATGAAGATCCACCTTCACCAATAATAATATTGACACCCGATAGTGCACATTAAGTAAGGATGGCAGCTTACTGCAGCAAATTGACCCTTTTAATTAAAAAAGAAGTCAAACAGGCTTTCAGCAAGTTCCAATTGCTAAGGATCAGCGAAATGTTGTCCACCATGCAGGTAACGATAACACTTGGATTCAGTGGTATATAATCAGAAAAAGGAGAAGCGAGCAATAGCGTGATACCGTTTTTTATTGCGTATAAAATTTCTAAAAAGCCAAAATCATGCTTACATGGTTATGTGCCCCGACCCGACACAGAGGCTGTAAAGGCGTAGGGATAACGAATGAGAGTCCTGTGGATACTGGCGTGCGCTCCACCACTATGGAGCAGACAACCAGCTGGACCGGAAGTGACGTCAATTGCGTGACCTGTATTGCGCTTCGACGTACGTTTCGGGTTCCGTCATCAGGAAGCGCTACAGGTCACGCTGTGAATGCCATATTTATGTCACTCATAATTAGAATATGGGAGGGGATATACAAACAGCCTCTGTCCCGACCCGGCAATGGTTACGTGGAACGTACTAATGGCGTTTGTATTACTTTACACAATTAAGAATGAACTTTAATATGCAAGAAATTATATATAATAATTATTTATAAAATACATAAATAAAACTGTTATATAGTAATAAAAATAAAATTAAAAATAAAAATAAAAGAATTTTATAAAAACTCCCCCAATAAGGGATTCATACTAAAATACTTTAAAAATTACAAAAAGACCCTGCTGGCATGAAGACCTTATTCATTAGTAAGAAAGCAATTTAAATCCAGCTCAATGTTTAAACCCAACGGCTGCATCGATCGAAGACGGTACAGCCATTGAGTCTCATTCTGTGATATTGCCTTCTTGAGGTCTGTTCCTCTCCAGTGCCCTGCCATCTTATCAATCCCATAGAATGTCATTTGCCCAGGATCCTGGTCGTGGAATTGGGCAAAATGTCGAGAGACACTGTGATTAGGAAAGCCCTTTAAAATGTTACGCACATGTTCATTAATCCTGACCTTTAGTTCTCTAGTGGTCCTCCCCACATATTGAAGGGAACATGGACATTCTAAAACATATGTGACATACTTAGAGTCACAAGTAATAAGTGGTTTAATCTCAAATTCTTGACGCGTAACATTCGATCGGAATTTACTGATTTTCCTTGTATTTCTCCTGGTTTTCCGGCAGAATTTGCACCGGGTGCAATAATAGAAACCTGAACTGTCTAAAAAGGTAGAGGATTTTTTAGGGGGATCAGGTATATTAGGTGCAATGATGTTGCGTAATATTGGAGCTCTCCTATATATGAATTTTGGTTTTGGAGGTAAAATTTTGGCCAAATCTCCATCTTTAAGGAGAATGGGCCAAAACTTTTTAAAGGTTTTTTCCACATCCCTATACTGTCGGTGGAAACCTGAAAAAAAGGCTAGATCACCAGAGAAGGGGGGTTTCTTTTTTGAACTTAGTAAGGATTCCCTATCCATCAAACACACTTTATTTTTTATTTTTTCAAGTGTGTGTAAGGGATAGCCCTTCTCTATACATTTCTCAATAAGAGTGGTGGATTGAGATTCAAAGTCTGAAATTTGATCGCAATTTCGCCTAATGCGCATCAGTTGCCCTTTAGGGACCGCCCCCAACCACTGAGGGTGATGGCAACTGGATGTGGGCACAAAACCATTTCTATCTGTAATTTTAAAATAGGTTTTCGTGCCCACCCTTCCCTCTTTTTTAACTAATGTTAGGTCCAAATAGTTGATGGAGTTGAAGCTGCTTTCCGCTGTGAATTTAAGGCCATAATGGTTAACATTCATGGCCCTGAGGAAATCCTCGAACAGGGGTAATGGCCCCTCCCATAACAGGATAATATCGTCTATAAATCTTCTGTAATATATCAGACACTCGCTCATATTTGAATAGACTCATTTTCCCATTTATTAAGAACAAGGTTGGCAACACTGGGCGCATAACGAGCCCCCATTGCTACGCCTTTAATCTGATTAAAGAACTTCCCCCGTGCCCAAAAATAATTATTCCCCATTGCTTGCTTAAGTCCCAACCCTAAAAATTGGATTTGGGCCATGGGTAAATTAGATTGTTCTGTGAGGGCCAATTCGACCGCCACAGATGCATCTGACTGTTTAATATTAGTATAGAGGGATTCTATATCTATAGTAACCATCAGGGTTTCCTGCGTGATCTCTATAGAAGATATAGATTTAATCAACTCTCTGCTATCTTTGAGATACGATCTTCCCTGTGTGACCAGGGGTTGCAGATAGATGTCTAAGTATTCCCCCACTCGAGAGTAGAGGGAACCAATCCCACTTATAATGGGTCGTCCTGGGGGATTCTCTCTGTTCTTATGAATTTTTGGTAGGATATACAATACCGGTGTACGGGGCACCCGGGGAATGAGATATTGAGCTTCTTTGTTATTTAATATATTTCTATCAGCACCTTCTGTTACCCAGCTTAGCAGATCATCCTTTAGCCTTCTCATGGGATCCCCCGGAAGAGGCTTATATGTATTACCATCTTCTAAAAGACGATCAGATCAATTTCATCATGATATTTTTGTAATGGCAATACCACTACCCCCCCCCCCCTTTATCCGCTGGACGAATAACAATATTTTTATTTTTCTCTAGTGATCTAATTCCCTCCATCAATATTTTATTATGCCTAACATTTGGTGTTGCTAAATTCCTAATATCATCTTGCACCATATTTTTAAAAACCTCCACATGGTGATGTGTACCTTTTTTGGGATTAAATATGGAATTATTCCTTAATCCACTATGTAAATATATATCATCTCCTCCCCCAGAGGGAACAACAGATGTTTGAGACGCAAAATGTTTTTTAATGTTTAACTTCCTGACATATTTTTCAATGTCAATAAATAGATCAAATTTATTAATCTTCCTATCCGGTGCGAACTTCAAACCCTGCGATAGAACCTTGAGCTCTGCCTCTGAAAACTCAATTCCCGCAAGATTGAAAATCCCACCGTCTAACTGTCTCGTGGCCTTTTTTTTCTGGTTCCCCCTCTCTTACCTCTCTTTCTAACTGCTCTCTGGGGTGGTATGGGGTATTGGATGGAATTTTGTATGGCTCCTTCCATCCCCTCCATTCCCACCCCTGTGAATAATTGTTTTGGTGTTGAAACGGTCTTCCTCTATAGTTGCCTCTAAAATGGCCCCTAGGTGGTCTAGGAGCATAATGATTGGGTCCTTGATTGTAATACTGATAATTATAATCAACAGGTCTCGTATCTATAGGGCCATACCTATTATATGTTGGCGCTATATAGGGAGCTGGATAGTAATCATTAGACTGTAAATATCCTCCCCCACTTTGAGAAGTAGGGGGGGTATAGAAGATCCCCTCCCATTTGAACTAGCTTGTCCCTTACTCTTGGAAGGAGTTTTAGCTTTAGTGGGAGTACGTGTTTTATTTTTGAATTTATTAGCTAGTTGAGTGACGACGTTATGAACTTCCAGGTCCCTTGCCACAGGTGATTCATTAGTACTGGCAGGATCAAAATCCACCTGCCACTTATAAACTTTATTATCCTCATAATCTTTAACATCTCTCTGATATTTCTTTAGCTTTTTCTGTTTAATGTCACCATCATACTTAGACAAATGGGTTTGTAACCCTTGAGCTTTGTCCAAGTATTCTTTGGTGCCCATAAACGGCCCCATCCTTTCCTTCAGGTCGGCTATATTGGCTTCCACTAAGACATTTTTGGCTCTTCGTCTCCGTATCATTAGTTGCATAAGTTTTTGTTCACATGCGTTAAAGAATTGATTCCACTCATCAACAAGGGTTAAATCCTCCATGCCATCATTCGGGTGTACATCCCACCTCAATCTCCTAGGAGTGAGGTTCCTCCCGATGTACATCTCGAATGATGCTATGTCCCACCAAAGGCCCATTTGTTTCTCCATGTCATACTGGAGCTGTTTAAATCCCCTTTCTAAATCCAGGTTGGGACTAGATGTTTGTAGAAAGATCTCTTCAATATTAGTCTGTCGACCCTGCATAAAATTAAAGACATCCATGGCTGCACGGTGTGAAAAGTTCAGTAAACTCTTAAAGAATGATTTAAATGGAGCCTGCGCCAATTAATATACTAAATATTTGCTATATATAAGCTGCACCTCAAATTACAGTGAAATACTGAGATCAATAGTGAAAATAGTGAGAGAGGAGGGCGCTAATATGTAGGAGTAAATCTAAATATATTATAAAACGGTAGACATATATAGAATCAAAAACAATATAATCTCCCCACTTAAATTAATTAGTGCTGTGTATAAAGATCAACCAGTGTGTACAAAAAAATATATTCACATTAATTTGTGAACAACAAAAATTAACTATCATATAAATCAATACAAACAATGTAAAAAATTCAATTGAAACTTATTGCAAATAAAGTCCAAACCAATGAACCCCCAAACAAGGGTTAATAAATGCAAATAAATGTCCCACAAGAAAAAGTGTTGTATAAACACCAAATAAATCCACTTCAAACAACGTATTGTGAAAAATCCAATGTGACTCTTGAGAAAAATGAAGATCCACCTTCACCAATAATAATATTGACACCCGATAGTGCACCCATAAGTAAGGATGGCAGCTTACCGCAGCAAATTGACCCTTTTAATTAAAAAAGAAGTCAAACAGGCTTTCAGCAAGTTCCAATTGCTAAGGATCAGCGAAATGTTGTCCACCATGCAGGTAACGATAACACTTGGATTCAGTGGTATATAATCAGAAAAAGGAGAAGCGAGCAATAGCGTGATACCGTTTTTTATTGCGTATAAAATTTCTAAAAAGCCAAAATCATGCTTACATGGTTATGTGCCCCGACCCGGCACTGAGGCTGTAAAGGCGTAGGGATAACGAATGAGAGTCCTGTGGATACTGGCGTGCGCTCCACCACTATGGAGCAGACAACCAGCTGGACCGGAAGTGACGTCAATTGCGTAACCTGTATTGCGCTTCGACGTACGTTTCGGGCTCCGTCATCAGGAAGCGCTACAGGTCACGCTGTGAATGCCATATTTATGTCACTCATAATTAGAATATGGGAGGGGATATACAAACAGCCTCTGTCCCGACCCGGCAATGGTTACATGGAACGTACTAATGGCGTTTGTATTACTTTACACAATTAAGAATGAACTTTAATATGCAAGAAATTATATATAATAATTATTTATAAAATACATAAATAAAACTGTTATATAGTAATAAAAATAAAATTAAAAATAAAAATAAAAGAATTTGTTATAAAAAATCCCCCAATAAGGGATTCATACTAAAATACTTTAAAAATTACAAAAGACAAAAGAAAAAAGAAGGGTCTGGTGTCACCAGTGACACACCTCCATCCCTGAATTTCATGAAAAAAAGAAGAGAGATTCGCCCTTGGGACTTTGAGTGAGGTGAGCACTGTTAGGCCAATAAAAAATCGCAAGAATAATTGCAGTGTATATTTATTCAGGTAAAAAGCAGTACATACATTAATGTCATGAACATGGGCCAATTCATACAAAATACAAGACCAATATAAATTAGGTAAAATGATATTGCGAGTATCTGACAGTAATTATGTAAACACATAGGCATCAAAAGTAACCCGACGCGTTTCGCGAGGCTTGGCTCGCTCTTCAGGGGTGGATGCACGTAGTGTACCTAAAATGAGAGTGATATAGTATAAAGCATGATATGAAGGCACAGGGGGGGGGGCCTTGAATATGGAAAACCCCATACTCACCACTGGACATTGCCAAAGGACAGCGGGGGTGAAGCTCAAATGGCGGCAGCGACTGTCTCACCAGGGAGCTGAGGAGGCGGAGCCAAACAAAGCTCCAAATCGGAGTCAAACGGAAGGAAGGCCCAGCATGGATGGAATAGGTGTAACCCCAAGAGTGTCAGTGAATCCAAGAGGAATGTTGGCTCTAAATATAAATATGTATATTGAATAATTAAAATATGGGAGTATACGAGTATATGGTAACATATGTGTCTTTGCATGTATAAAAGACATGAGCCAAGAATGGTTAGAATATGGAGACTGAGGGGGAGAGTGAAAAAATACCAGATTGACTAGTATGATTAAGGAAAGTTCAGAGAGGAAAGTAATGAGTGAAAGAGAGTGTAAATGGAATGAAATACAGGTGTGTGATGAGGACTGTGATGAGAAAACAAGTTGCATATAAATGCTTGCAGCGAGTAATATATAAACATATAAAAGTATACCTTGGTGAAGTAGGTCTAAGAGTAGTAAATTCCAAGGGAAGGACCTGCACTTGTGTGTCTGTCCTCAGTGAAAGAAAGCAAACAATGAGATCCATGCTGTGCAAACCTCCAATATATACCCCTGAAGGGGCCCGAGAGGCTCCGCCCCCAACACCATGTGCAAATGACCAGCAAACGAGTGCCTAAACCCACCAACCATCAAGAAGGCGGTGTGTGAGCCAAGACACTCCCAGGACCATCTTGATGGTAGTAATGCCTGCAGCCACAGCGATGCTGCAAAATCGCAGACATCGCGCGGCCGACGCATTAACATGGTGCCGATGTGCAAGTGGCCCCGTCCGCTCAAAAAGGGGGCAGGCGGGGACAGCAGGGGACAAAGCTGTCTAAGTATGATGGTGACATTAAACAGAAAAAGCTAAAGAAATATCAGAGAGATGTTAAAGATTATGAGGATAATAAAGTTTATAAGTGGCAGGTGGATTTTGATCCTGCCAGTACTAATGAATCACCTGTGGCAAGGGACCTGGAAGTTCATAACGTCGTCACTCAACTAGCTAATAAATTCAAAAATAAAACACGTACTCCCACTAAAGCTAAAACTCCTTCCAAGAGTAAGGGACAAGCTAGTTCAAATGGGAGGGGATCTTCTATACCCCCCCTACTTCTCAAAGTGGGGGAGGATATTTACAGTCTAATGATTACTATCCAGCTCCCTATATAGCGCCAACATATAATAGGTATGGCCCTATAGATACGAGACCTGTTGATTATAATTATCAGTATTACAATCAAGGACCCAATCATTATGCTCCTAGACCACCTAGGGGCCATTTTAGAGGCAACTATAGAGGAAGACCGTTTCAACACCAAAACAATTATTCACAGGGGGGGGGAATGGAGGGGATGGAAGGAGCCATACAAAATTCCATCCAATACCCCATACCACCCCAGAGAGCAGTTAGAAAGAGAGGTAAGAGAGGGGGAACCAGAAAGAAAAAGGCCACGAGACAGTTAGAAGGTGGGATTTTCAATCTTGCGGGAATTGAGTTTTCAGAGGCAGAGCTCAAGGTTCTATCGCAGGGTTTGAAGTTTGCACCGGATAGGAAGATTAATAAATTTGATCTATTTATTGACATTGAAAAATATGTCAGGAAGTTAAACATAAAACATTTTGCGTCTCAAACATCTGTTGTTCCCTCTGGGGGAGGAGATGATATATATTTACATAGTGGATTAAGGAATAATTCCATATTTAATCCCAAAAAAGGTACACATCACCATGTGGAGGTTTTTAAAAATATGGTGCAAGATGATATTCGGAATTTAGCAACACCAAATGTTAGGCATAATAAAATATTGATGGAGGGAATTAGATCACTAGAGAAAAATAAAAATATTGTTATTCGTCCAGCGGATAAAGGGGGGGGGGTAGTGGTATTGTCATTACAAAAATATCATGATGAAATTGATCGTCTTTTAGAAGATGGTAATACATATAAGCCACTTCCGGGGGATCCCATGAGAAGGCTAAAGGATGATCTGCTAAGCTGGGTAACAGAAGGTGCTGATAGAAATATATTAAATAACAAAGAAGCTCAATATCTCATTCCCCGGGTGCCCCGTACACCGGTATTGTATATCCTACCAAAAATTCATAAGAACAGAGAGAATCCCCCAGGACGACCCATTATAAGTGGGATTGGTTCCCTCTACTCTCGAGTGGGGGAATACTTAGACATCTATCTGCAACCCCTAGTCACACAGGGAAGATCGTATCTCAAAGATAGCAGAGAGTTGATTAAATCTATATCTTCTATAGAGATCACGCAGGAAACCCTGATGGTTACTATAGATATAGAATCCCTCTATACTAATATTAAACAGTCAGATGCATCTGTGGCGGTCGAATTGGCCCTCACAGAACAATCTAATTTACCCATGGCCCAAATCCAATTTTTAGGGTTGGGACCTAAGCAAGCAATGGGAAATAATTATTTTTGGGCACGGGGGAAGTTCTTTAATCAGATTAAAGGCGTGGCAATGGGGGCTCGTTATGCGCCCAGTGTTGCCAACCTTGTTCTTAATAAATGGGAAAATGAGTCTATCTATTCAAATATGAGCGAGTGTCTGATATATTACAGAAGATATATAGACGATATTATCCTGTTATGGGAGGGGCCATTACCCCTGTTCGAGGATTTCCTCAGGGCCATGAATGTTAACCATTATGGCCTTAAATTCACAGCGGAAAGCAGCTTCAACTCCAACTATTTGGACCTAACATTAGTTAAAAAAGAGGGAAGGGTGGGCACGAAAACCTATTTTAAAATTACAGATAGCAATGGTTTTGTGCCCACATCCAGTTGCCATCACCCTCAGTGGTTGGGGGCGGTCCCTAAAGGGCAACTGATGCGCATTAGGCGAAATTGCGATCAAATATCAGACTTTGAATCTCAATCCACCACTCTTATTGAGAAATTTATAGAGAAGGGCTATCCCTTACACACACTTGAAAAAATAAAAAATAAAGTGTGTTTGATGGATAGGGAATCCTTACTAAGTTCAAAAAAGAAACCCCCCTTCTCTGGTGATCTAGCCTTTTTTTCAGGTTTCCACCGACAGTATAGGGATGTGGAAAAAACCTTTAAAAAGTTTTGGCCCATTCTCCTTAAAGATGGAGATTTGGCCAAAATTTTACCTCCAAAACCAAAATTCATATATAGGAGAGCTCCAATATTACGCAACATCATTGCACCTAATATACCTGATCCCTCTAAAAAATCCTCTACCTTTTTAGACAGATCAGGTTTCTATTATTGCACCCGGTGCAAATCCTGCCGGGAAACCAGGAGAAATACAAGGAAAATCAGTAAATTCCGATCGAATGTTACACGTCAAGAATTTGAGATTAAACCACTTATTACTTGTGACTCTAAGTATGTCACATATGTTTTAGAATGTCCATGTTCCCTTCAATATGTGGGGAGGACCACTAGAGAACTAAAGGTCAGGATTAATGAACATGTGAGTAACATTTTAAAGGGCTTTCCTAATCACAGTGTCTCTCGACATTTTGCCCAATTCCACGACCAGGATCCTGGGCAAATGACATTCTATGGGATTGATAAGATGGCAGGGCACTGGAGAGGAACAGACCTCAAGAAGGCAATATCACAGAATGAGACTCAATGGCTGTACCGTCTTCGATCGATGCAGCCGTTGGGTTTAAACATTGAGCTGGATTTAAATTGCTTTCTTACTAATGAATAAGGTCTTCATGCCAGCAGGGTCTTTTTGTAATTTTTAAAGTATTTTAGTATGAATCCCTTATTGGGGGATTTTTTATAACAAATTCTTTTATTTTTATTTTTATTTTTAATTTTATTTTTATTACTATATAACAGTTTTATTTATGTATTTTATAAATAATTATTATATATAATTTCTTGCATATTAAAGTTCATTCTTAATTGTGTAAAGTAATACAAACGCCATTAGTACGTTCCATGTAACCATTGCCGGGTCGGGACAGAGGCTGTTTGTATATCCCCTCCCATATTCTAATTATGAGTGACATAAATATGGCATTCACAGCGTGACCTGTAGCGCTTCCTGATGACGGAACCCGAAACGTACGTCGAAGCGCAATACAGGTCACGCAATTGACGTCATTTCCGGTCCAGCTGGTTGTCTGCTCCATAGTGGTGGAGCGCACGCCAGTATCCACAGGACTCTCATTCGTTATCCCTACGCCTTTACAGCCTCTGTGTCGGGTCGGGGCACATAACCATGTAAGCATGATTTTGGCTTTTTAGACATTTTATACGCAATAAAAAACGGTATCACGCTATTGCTCGCTTCTCCTTTTTCTGATTATATACCACTGAATCCAAGTGTTATCGTTACCTGCATGGTGGACAACATTTCGCTGATCCTTAGCAATTGGAACTTGCTGAAAGCCTGTTTGACTTCTTTTTTAATTAAAAGGGTCAATTTTCTGCGGTAAGCTGCCATCCTTACTTAATGTGCACTATCGGGTGTCAATATTATTATTGGTGAAGGTGGATCTTCATTTTTCTCAAGAGTCACATTGGATTTTTCACAATACGTTGTTTGAAGTGGATTTATTTGGTGTTTATACAACACTTTTTCTTGTGGGACATTTATTTGCATTTATTAACCCTTGTTTGGGGGTTCATTGGTTTGGACTTTATTTGCAATAAGTTTCAATTGAATTTTTTACATTGTTTGTATTGATTTATATGATAGTTAATTTTTGTTGTTCACAAATTAATTTGAATATATTTTTTTGTACACACTGGTTGATCTTTATACACAGCACTAATTAATTTAAGTGGGGAGATTATATTGTTTTTGATTCTATATATGTCTACCGTTTTATAATATATTTAGATTTACTCCTACATATTAGCGCCCTCCTCTCTCACTATTTTCACCTTTCCCCCATTACCCTTGCTAAACGTAGGAATCTGCGTCCAATCACCTCCCATTTACAACATCATAAGGTTCCGTACTACTGGGGTTTTCCTTTTCGCCTCACTGTATCCATAGACGGTGTTCAGTATACCCTGCGTGAACTGCATGAGGGCAAAGCTTTCCTGAAACACCTCGTTCTGCCTCCTCTTCCAGAAGATTTGGTACCTCCTTCAACCCAGGCTCATCCACCTCCTAACCCTCCAAGCCGCATCTGGACCCCCGTGAGGGGCAAATCCAGGAAACATCTCTCTACACCCAAACGTCTACGTATCTCCAAGCAACCTCCTTGAGATTTTTGCAAATTCCTCTTTGGATCCCTACCTCAATGCCCTTTGCATTTTCGTTTCTCTGATTCAGAAGAAACAAAGTTTGCTGCTCTGGTTCATAAGGTTTTGAGCCTACCCTGTTTCCTGTTCGAGGTGGAATTTTTCCCCCAACCCATGGGGTTCTATTATTAGTGGTTTCTCTTTGTTCATTGTATCTCCGTTGATAGTTATCCCTGTTTTATCAGCTGACGTTTTTGTTTCACTATTAGCGGGCCTCCTACTGTCGGACTCATACTGAACGCTACCGAATTCATAAGGTGAGCAGACGGCCCTTCCCTTATCTCTACTCAGTCTCCTGATGGAAGTCTGCATATGTCCCTACCTGGCCTTGGACCTTGTCCAGGGCCTCCTGAGACGTGGTTGCCTCTCAGGTCTTCGGAAGCTTACATTTTTTATTTTTTTGGTTTTTTTTATGTCCATGTTCGTAGGTCAACTATGTAGGTTAAAGGTGCAATGTTCTTATTTTTCTAACCTACTACAGTCAGGGCCGCTGATAGGGGGGGACCACCAGCCCTCCTGTAGGGGGCCTGGGCACGCAGGGGGGCCCGGAGAAGCAGGAGGATCGGTGGAGCAGAGAATAAAGAATGACAGCGTGTCTCACCCAGCAACTCAAAGCCGGTTTCTCTCCATCTCGCTCCAGCTGGCTTTCAGCTGCTAGGTGAGAGGCTAGGTGAGAGACACAGGGCTGGATTTAGGGGATGCTGGGGTGGGTTGTCATGCCCCCCTGGCCAGCTGCAGCTGAGCTCCCTCCCCGCCCGCACTCACAGCTGGGATGAGGAGACGGCAGCTTGGAGCCTGGAGCGGTGAGAGAAGAAGTGCCAGCGGGAGGTGTGCTGTGTTTTGTGCTCCCCTCTTGTTAGAAGAGCGCTGGTCTTTACAGTACATGAGACTGGATTGCTCTTACTGTAGATCGCATGGCACTGTACACACACCGCCCCCTATCCACATTTGTTGCTGCCGGGAGGTGAGCACTGAGCAGCCTTTGGAGGAGATGGGGGCATTGTGTGTGTGTGTGTGTGTGTGTGTGTGTGTGTGTGTGTGTGTGTGTGTGTGTACAGTGCCATGCAATCTACAGTAAGAGCGATCCGGTCTCATGTACTATAAAGACCAGCACTCTTCTGACAGGAAGGGAGAACAAAACACAACACACCTCTTCCTTGCTGTGTTGTCATTGGCAAATGTAATGGGGATTTGGGGAAGGGGATATGTGCTGGGAGGAGAGATTGGGGGGGGGGGGGGCAGGGGGGTCATTTAGAGGGGGTTGTGCTAGAAGGGGGGATTTTTGTTTGGAAATTTGTGCACGGGGCCCCCGTGATTTCTATAAGCGGCCCTGACTACAGTTCCTCTGCAGGGTATGATTGTTGTTACCTAGACACCGAGGGGTTGTTGCTATCAGCGATGTTAATAAACCGCCTTGCATGTATTTTGATGTTTTCTATATTATGTATTTTTTTTCATATTTACTATCCTTGTACGAGCTTATCTGACTGTTTGCATACATGGCTTTAAGGGTCATGTCATATAATGTAAAGGGTCTAGGTTCCATTCGTAAGCGCTGGATGGCCCTGAAGGACTTCAGGGCCTCAGGTGCAGACGTGGTAATGATCCAGGAAACTCACTTCCGGGCGGGTGGTTCCCTTAAATTTGCCTCAAAGTTTTTTTCCCACCTCCTTCCTTGCCTCTGATTCCACGGGCAGAGCGGGAGTGGCAATTCTGATTAAGAAATCATGCCCTATCAAGGTTTAAAAATCCCATGCTGATCCTCATGGAAGATTCCTCATTCTCGATTGTGAGTGTCTGACCACTTCCTTTACCCTTGTCAATCTCTATGCCCCTAATACAGGTCAGATAGACTTTCTTAACAAACGTTTTGACTCCCCTCATTACCGTTCACAACCTTTTATGATTATTGGTGGGGATTTTAATCTGGTTATGTCACCTGCTAGAGATAGACAAACTCTCATTAATACTACGCCGTAGATTAAGTCCCAACCAATGCTTTCCGCTCATGTATTAGGTCCCATCAACTTTTCGACTCATGGAGGATCAAGCATCCTGCTGCTAAACAGTACACGTTCTATTCCCCAGCTCATAAAATGTACTCGCGTCTAGATCACTTTTTTGTTCCAGCCCCCCTTCTCCCCTATGTGGTCGAGTCTGATATATCACCCATTACATGGTCGGACCATGCTCCCATTATGTTAGATCTGATGCTCTCTCAAGCTTACACCAGATCCTGTCACTGGCAGCTTAATGACCATCTTCTACAGTCTGAGGTTTCCCGTTCTATCCTAACCAAAAGTTTAGAGGATTTTTTCCAGCTTAACCTAGAGTCGGTTTCCAAATTTTTTACGCTGTGGTAAGCGCACAAGGCTGTATTTCGTGGTGCTTGTATAGCTGAGAGCTCTCGGTTCAAGAAAGATAGAAATGGACTTCTACAGTCCCTTACATCCGCTCTGGTAACCATGGAGCGGAGGCTGTTGTGTGCCCCCACGGTGATGAAACTGCGAAAGGTCACCTCCCTCAGAGAACAAAAAAAATTAATCCAGCTGGGCAAGGCGGCCAGATCCTTACTCTGGACAAAAATTTTACGAATATTCGAACAAGCTCCATAGAATGTTAGTAAACAAACTACACCCCCGTCCATTCAATTCATTCCCTGATTTCCTTCTTCAAGCTGATGGATCTAGAGCACATTGTCCCCATGAGATGTCAAAAATCTTTGTCAAATTTTACCACAAATTATACAATTGTTTGACCCCAGAGAATCATTTTAATTTTACTCAGGAAAAATTTGAGACCTTTTTTTCTAACATAAAACTTCCAAAACTCTCTTCAGCAGATTTAGCTAGCTTGAATATAGCTATAACGGCTGACGAGCTTTCGACTATAATCAAGGATCTTCCATTACATAAATCACCTGGCCCTGATGGTCTGCCCTACTTTTATTGCAAAACTTTCTTTGACATTCTGTCTCCACGCATGTTGGCCTTATATGATTCCCTGCTTAAGGGTACATCCCCGCACCCACAATTTTCCCATTCTTACATTTCAGTCATCCCAAAGCCTGGTAAGGACCCCTCTATCCCGGATAACTATAGGCCCATAGCCCTTTTAAATTCAGACTATAAAATATTTACCAAGATTCTTGCATCCAGATTATCTAGACTTGTCCCCAAACTGATCCAAAAAGAGCAGGTGGGTTTTGTCCCTGGCAGACATTCGGGGGACAACACCCGACGTACAATGGATCTGATAGATCTCTTGGACAGGTCTTCACATTCGGCATTAATTCTAAGTTTAGATGCACAAAAGGCCTTTGACGGGCGGAGTTGGCCTTACATGTTTGCCACCTTTAAAAATATACGGTTTTCGTGGCCCTTTCCTAAAAGCTCTAGAGGCCCTTTACTCGACAGTCACAGCCCAAGTTCAGATGTCATCCTTCCGGTCGCATGGCTTCCCCATGAAAAACGGAACTCGGCAGGGGTGTCCCTTATCTCCATTACTTTTTATTTTATATCTAGAAACCCTGGACGGGTCCATCCGTACTCATTCGGATATCCGTGGGGTGGTGATGCGACATGAGGAATATAAATTGTCGCTCTTTGCGGATGACATTTTGCTCACTATTACTAACCCTTTAACATCGCTTCCTTCACTGCACAAATTATTGTCCTCCTTTGGTGCGATTTCCGGTTATAAGGTTAACACTTCCAAAACTGAAGCCCCTCCCATACACATCCCGTCTTCCCTATTATCTCAGCTTAAAGAATCGTATCCTTATAAATGGTGCAATACCTCTCAAGTATTTAGGCATCCTTATCACCCCCTCTTACTCTTCTCTTTATTCTGCTAATTTTCCCCCTTTGGTTTTAGACATTAATAAATCTCTTCTGGTCTGGACAAAATATCCCATATCTCTGTTAGGTAGGATTAATGTCCTAAAAATGTCTATTCTACCCAGATTATTATACCACTTTGAAACATTACCTGTTGCCGTGCCTTCCTCTCAACTGAAAGCACTCCAGAGGAGTTTTCTAAAGTTTATATGGGGAGACAGGGCCCACCGTATAGCGAGTTCAGTGGTATTTGCCCCAAGATCCAGGGGGGGATTGGGTGCCCCTGACATTGTTAAATATTATTACGCCTCGCACTTGAGGGCTATTGTTTCATGGTCTTCCTTGCACGCACCAAATCAGTGGACTGTCATTGAAAAGGGAGTGCTATATCCTGTTCACCCATGCTCTTTAGTTTGGGGTACCCTCCCATCCCTGGACCCCATTTTTAAGCGTCAATGTACTGCTCCAATGACATTCACTTTACCTGTTTTGCATAAATGTCTTAAAGGCTATCCTCTTGCTTCACCTTGCCCTCCCCTTGTGAATGTGCTGTTTAACCCAGTCATACCAGATAGTCAGTCTGTCCATGGGCAGGGTTTTCCCATGGCTTAATGCCCCTCTTTTTCAGCTCCGGAATTTGGTTCATCCTATCACGCGGAGATTACATACTTTTGAGACCCTACGTAAGAAATTTGATATACCTCCCCATCTCTTTCATTTTTATTTGCAGGTTAGACATTTCTTTCACTCTAAATCTCCAACCCTGACTCTTGACAAACCAACAACCTTTGAGTATTTGTGCTCACAGGGTCCTCACCAATTACATTTAATATCCTCCATCTACCGTATCCTCCATGAGTTGACTCCCCTTACTGAGTCCACGCATCATTACATGAGGAGATGGTCTCATTTTATTGGTAGACCTATTACGGTCCAGGTATGGGATAGGATTTGGTCCTCTACATTTAAGTCCTCCAAATGTGTAACCTAAAGGGAAACGTCCGTTAAAGTCCTTATGTTTTGGTATAAAACCCCTGAAGTCATCCACAAATATGATACGCCAGTCTCGTCGCGCTGTTGGCAATGCGGGACTGACACCCTTTTGGAATGATGTGAGGCTTCTAATACAGAAGGTGGTGAACGTGTCCCTTCCGCTCGATCCCTTAAATTATCTATTGGGTCTCCCTTTCTCAGGCATAACCAAGAAAGTCAATCGGCTTATTCCTTATATTTTGTTAGCCGCCAAAAGACTTATTCCTTTGTACCCCCTCCGTGGTCCAGATTTCTCCACCTGGTGGCTGAGATTCGGAGGATGGAGTATTTAACGGCCTCTGTTAATGATACCATTCCCCAATTTGAAAAAGTATGGGATCCTTGGGATCGATCGGATTATGGGACTCCTGTGTCAACTGTCACGTCTTAAATTAGGCTACCATTGTATTTTTTTTATTTTTTTTAGATCATATACCCTCCCCCTCCCCTTATTTCTATGTATGCCATTAGGTGCCTTCCTGAATCTCATGTTTCTCTACCCTCTACGGCAGTGGTTCTCAACTCCTGTCCTCAGGACCCACTAACAGGCCAGATTTTAAGTATTACCTTGGGGGAGATGCAGACTAGAATACTGCAATCCCAGAGCAGCAAATTATATCACCTGTGATGCATTTCAGTTATCTTGCAAACCTGGCTTGTTAGTGGGTCCTGAGGACTGGAGTTGAGAACCACTGCTCTACGGACACCCTTGTCTTTTTATTTTTATGATCGTTCTCTTTTTTGACTTATATTACCTACCTACGAGTTGTTCCTTTTTTTTTTTTTTTCTTTTGATGAGCTCTGCAGGACACTCCTGTAGTCTGTATTCTTGGACATTGTTCATCTGTACCTTCTATTTCTTTATTTTATTTTGTTTTTGTTTTGTTTTTTTATACTTGTGTAATGTGCATTATGTAACAATTTTATACTTGTTCTTTCAAAACCCAATAAAAAAAAATACAATTTTGAAAAAAAAATTGAGGGTGCCAATAATTTTGTCCAGTCAATTTTTAAAGGTTTGCATGGAATGTGTCAGATTTGACATTTTGTTTTTCCGCTTTTTTGTGTCATACCAATTCAAACAAAATAAGTAAATATGAGCATGCCTCAATAACAATTTTTACAAATATATGTGGAAAGTGTGGCGTGCTATTGTATTCAGCCTCCCTGAGTCAATATTTTGTAGAACCACCTTTCGCTGCAATTATCGCTGCAAGTCTTTTTGGGTATGTCTACCAGCTTTACACATCTAGAGAGTGAAATTTTTGCCCATTCTTTGCAAAATGGCACAAGCTCTGTCCGATTGGATGGAGAGTGTCTGTAAACAGCAATTTTCAGGTCTTGCCAGAGATTCTCAATTGGATTTAGGTCTAGACTTTGACTGGACCATTCTAACACATGGATATGCTTTGATCTAAACCATTCCATTGTAGCTCTGGCTGTATGTTTAGGGTTGTTGTCTTGCTGGAAGGTGAACCTCCACCTCAGTCTCAAGTCTTTTGCAGACTCTAACAGGTTTTCTTCTAAAATTGCCCTGTATTTGGCTCCATCCATCTTCTCATCAGCTCTGACCAGCTTTCCTGTCCCTGCTGAAGAAAAGCATCCCCACAACATGACAACATGATGCTGCCACCACCATGTTTCACAGTGGAGATGGTGTGTTCAATGTGATGTGCAGTTATAGTTTTCCACCACATAGCGTTTTGCATTTAGGCCAAAAAGTTCAATTTTGGTCCGATCTGACCAAACCACGTTCTTCCACATGTTTGCTGTGTCCCCGACATGGTTTCTCACATACTGCAAATGGGACTTTTTTTTTGCCACTCTTCCACAAAGGCCAGATTTGTGGAGTGCACGACTAATAGTTGTCCTGTGAACAGATTCTCCCACCTGAGCTGTGGATCTCTGCAGCTTCTCCAGAGTTACCATGGGCCTCTTGGCTGCTTCTCTAATCAATGCTATCCTTGCCCGGCCTGTCCGTTTAGGTGGATGGCCATGTCTTGATAGGTTTGCAATAGAGATGTACCACTACCGATATTGATCCTGGTATCAATATCGGCGACGATACTAGCCATTTTTGCGAGTATCGGTACTCACGAAAATGCTTTGATACCAGAAACCGATACCGAAAGTGACATCGCTTGGGAGCGGACCGCCTCCTCCTCCCCTCTGGATAGTGCCATCCCCGCCTCCTCCTCCCAGTGGCATCGCTAGGTGCAGGACCGCCCATCATAAACAACCCACAAGCCTTGTCTCCTCGCTGCACACCTCCCTCCCCCAGCTGACTTCTGGCCACACAGATCACTGTATATGGGCTCTCCCTGGCTGGATGCTGAGGCAGAGAACAGGGGGGCTCTGTATGAAGACACTGTATGGGCTGTATCCTGTTGTACTGAGCAGCGGGGCTCTCTCCCTGTGCCATGCCTGCAGACTCTGGCTGCCTTCTGTGTCAAACCTGCAGTCTCTGGCTGCCTCCTTCCCTCCTACCAGCTGTCACGTCTGCCCTTATGTCTCCCAATAACACTCCTATCCACATCCGCCCCCCCCCCCCCCCCCCCAGCGATCACAGCCTTTTTCATCTCAACTTTCCCACCCCACAATCCCTATTTCACCCCACCCTCAACTGCCTTACCTTCACTTACCCATCCCCTCCCACCCTGCCGTCACCAAACTCTTGAACACCAACCCCCCCGCCACCTCCCAAACCACCCCTCTTCCTAGGCGCGATGTGTATCAGTAATTGGTATCGGCAAGTACCTGCAAAAAAGTATTGATGCATCCATAGTTTGCAGTTGTGCTATATTCTTTCCATTTTCATATGATGGATTGAACAGTTCTCTGTGAGATGTTCAAAGCTTGGGATTTTCTTTTATAACCTAACCCTGCTTTAAACTTCTTCAACTTTATCTCTGACCTGTCTGGTGTGTTCTTTGGCCTTCATTATGCTGTTTGTTAACCAAGGTTCTCTAACAACTCTCTGAGGGCTTCAAAGAACAGCTATATTTATGCTGAGATTAAATTATACACAGGTGTACTCTATTCACTATTTATGTGACTTCTGAAGGCAATTGGTTCCATTAGATTTTAGTTAGGGATATGAGAGTAAGCCCTGGTTCACACTGGTGCGTTTTGACATGCGATTTGGCATGTCAAATCGCATGTCAAAACGGCGATATTTGCCGCAAATTGCCGGCAATTGCACTGTCCTAATCGGTGCAACGTCGCATCTGCGGCGCTGCACCAATTTCAAAAAGTAGTTTCCGTACTACTTTTTGCGATTTCGGCCGCGATTTACATTGACATCTGTGCAGAAACCTGCACAGATGTCTTTGTAATCGCGGCTGAAATCGGGACTGCCAGCAAGAGTGAAATCGTGCGAGTTCAGCTGAACTCGTACGGCTTCACTCCCGCAGCCCAGTGTGAACCTGGGCTAAAGGCTGAATACAAATGCACGCCACACTTTTCAAATATTTATTTGTAAAAATAATTGAAAACCATTTATCATTTTCCTTCCACTTCACAATTATGTGCCACTTTGTGTTGGTCTAGCACATAAAATCCCAATAAAATACATTTACGTTTTTGGTTGTAACATGACAAAATTTGGAAAATTTCAAAGGGGTATGAATACTTTTTCAAGGCACATATATATATATATATATATATATATATATATATATATATATATATATATATATATACATACATACATACACTAAATTGTATTTTTCGCTCCATAAGACATACCTAGGTTTTAGAGGAGGAGAATAAAAAAAATATTCTGAACCAAATGGTGTACTAAAATATTTAATATTCTACTACTACTATAGGTGGGTGATGGACACGCAGCAATACCACCCCACTCCCCCATCAAATTGGTTCATCTACACTATACCTGTGTGGTGGTGGTGGACACAGCAACCTCCCCCCTTCCCAGATCGGCTCAGGGTGGCAGGGCAGACACAAACACCCCTTCAGCCTATTCTATCACAACAGCTCAGATGACTGGGCAGTGAATACCATGCCAGCCCACACCTCCCACCCCCTTATTACCAGCTCACCTCAAGCAGCAGAGGACACTGCCATTACAATGCACAACCCTCTCTGGCTGGCTGGCTCTCAGCCTTAGATGCACCCAGGCAGCAGCTAGGAAGGAGGACCGGGGACATAGTTTGCAACAGCAGCTGCCGGTGAAAGGAGCAAGAAGTGAGAGTGGACCAGACCACGGCGCCCGGGGGTGTTCCGGCTGGAAAAAAAAAAACATCAGGGCTCTCGCCGCTTTCGGGATGGTGTCGCCTCTGGTGGGTGTCACCCTCATAGCAACGCCACTGCCCCCCCCATGTTTTGGCACCCGGGGCGGACTGCTGCCCCCCACTTCCCAATGGTATGCCCCTGCCAGGATGCCCCCTCACATCCTGTCCTCTCTCTTTCGCAGAGAAGCCGAGCACCGGTATTCTGATGGGGAGGCGGTGCCTGGTCAGTATTCGCCTCCATTAGACGCAGGGACATTTTCCCCCATTTTGGGGGGTGCATCTTATGGTGCGAAAAATACAGTAGTTCATAAAGAATTGTGTGAGCGAGTCCAGTCACTTCAATCAGATACTATAAAATAAGATGTAGTGACAGGTGTTAGTCATGAAATGCGTTGTCTACTTCTAAATAAAGCAATTTTTGTTTTTCATACTTACACCTCAGTCTGCCTGATTATTAATCGTACTTGATTGCTTCCCCGCCAAGTTTATTATTTGAATAGAAGCTGCTTTTATGGAGAATAGACCTGAGGGAATGCAGCATTTCTCCATCCTGTGCCCTTTACTTTACCCTCCATAGAAATGCACTTGCGATTAGTTCAGTCTTGTGACATTGGTGGCATGACGAAAAAGCTATGTTTCAGTCACAGCTGTGCTAAGAGTTTCCCCCCTGCCAGAGTAGAGGACAATGGTAAATGCACAGAGGAAATATTACGGTGCATTATCAAAGAAGAAAAAGAATAAAGAAATAAATTGTATGTTAATATGGATTAGGTGCACAAGTATCATAGGGCCTGCATAATACTTGTTTCAGTTTTTGGCGTGAAGGACATTTAGGCTTTTATAAAGGCAATTAGGCTGGTTTCACACTGGGGCGGTGCGGGCGGTGGCGGTATAGTGCCGCTATTTTTAGCGGCGCTATACCGTTGGGATTGTTGAACTATTCGGCCGCTAGCGGTGCGGTTTTAACCCCCGCTAGCGGCCAATAAAGGGTTAATACCACCCGCAAACCGCGGCTACAGCCGCGGTTTGCGGGCGGTATTACCGCGGTATCCCATGCATTTCAATGGGAAGGAGCGGTGGAGGAGCGGTAAACACACCGCTCCTCTCACCGCTCCAAAGATGCGGCTAGCAGGACTTTTTTTACCGTCCTGCTAGCGCACCGCTCCAGTGTGAAAGCCCTCAGGGCTTTCACATTGGAGAGAAAGGAGCCGCTGTTTAGGCTCGGTTTGCAGGCGCTATTTTTAGCAAAATAGCGCCTGCAAACCGCCCCAGTGTGAAAGGGGCCTTAGACATTAAAGCATGCTTAGACGTGCAGCAGTTCACTTATAAGGTAAAGTAGTATTTTTTCTCCTAGTCTGTCAATGTCCATATTAATGGTACACTATACAAAATTTACTCTGAGCGATGCCATTTGGAATAATTATCTGCCATGTCTGCAGTACAGAGCTGTGTAAAGATTTTCTGACTGCTAATTAAACTCATGCTGCCATTACTGAGAGAAATTTTAAATGTGGGTCCTTTTTATTTCACTTTCCAACCCTTGATCTGATCTTGACGGACATGTGACAAGAGTGCGCTAATCCGCTGCAATTAATTGGTAACATTTCTTCCATTTCATATCCTGTCTCCTGTAAATTTAGGAGAGGGGTGTTACTGCACTTTGCTCATCATCAAGCATTAAGAGACTTGCTATTAAGAAGGCATTGGGTTTTAAGTTGCAGGTATCCGTTTAAGGCTGGACTCACACTTTCCATGCGACCACATTTGCGCAGACATAGCAGCCCATTCAAATGAATTTTACCTACAAAAAACACAGCACCTTTTCCACAATCGCAGGCGCAGCAATACCACATTGTAGTAGTAGCAGCAGCACATTTTTGCTGTGGGTGTGAGAAAGCAGAGATATACATACAGTCCTGCGTGCGCAGAAGTGAATCTAGCCTTACATCAGCTTGAGATGCTTCTGAGATCATTAGGAAGTAATTGATAGATGCATTGGACTTGCAATTGACCTTCATTTGAGCTGCTTTAAGCAAGTTTTGTATTCCATAACAATTCAGAACCCATCTAATGTAAACGAAAGCCCTAAAGTACATTCAGATTTGACAGGTTGACTGAGAAAAAAATCTAACAAATTTCACCATCTCCACTATACAGCTCAGGTAGACAAATCTCCCAACTCAGCTACTCTATAAAGCCAGCCTCACTGGCCCTGATTTGAAAGCAGCCTCTGATCGTCCAACAGGTTTCCCTCGACTTCTTAAATTTTTCAATTAAAGGATATTGGGAGAAGGGGGCTACCAGGGCTACCCTAAGTGAATTTTGACCAGCTTATTACATTTGTACACTGTATGGCCATCCTAAAGCTGAATTCCGGGACAATCAAGTATTGGCTAAATTCAAAGATGTGTATTCTTCCTTGAATCTTGCATTTCCTCAAGATTTGTGCAGTAATCCAGTGTGAAGTGTTTCCTCTGTGTAGAAGCTTCTTGTAATAATGACCAGTCACCGCTGCTCTCCCTTCCTGTGCAGGGGGACTGGTCTTGCCTCCTGCCCCTCCTGTAGTTTTCTGATGACAGCCTGAAGTTGGCGGGGAGCTTTTGGGCCCCTGACATAGCTCTGCTGTCTGCACAGACTATGTACAGCACAGTCATAGTGTCACTTCTACTTCTACACAGTAACTTCTGGGTTTGTAAACATATTTGGTACATACAACGTGGATTTATAGCCTTAGTGACTATTGAGCAATACGTTTAAATAAAGCTTTTGTGCCTGGAGTTCAAATCGAAGTCTGGTAAGTTCTAAATCCACAGCTGCTGACCCAGAGGAAGGAAAATCCAAGCTTTAATGGGACAGCTGCCTGTACTATCTGTTATGACTATGTTCACATATACAGTGAGGATCATATAGTTATATTCTGCAGATTTGGGCTTATATTTAGGAGTTGCTGAGGATGGCATGGAGTCTGGGCCTTCCAGAGTCCAGATAAGGAATGGTTGCTACACTTTTATTTACTAGTCATATGCTCTCATGACAATCTATTATTTTCCTTTTAGCCCACTGTTCTATGTTCTCTGAGAAATAAAAAGCCCAGTTTAAACATCGCCCCAGGACCCTGCAGCTGGTAACAATCCCTCTGAGATTATTTCACAGAACCTGTCAGAACTTGAAGTACCTGTATAGAAAGCCTCAGCTGGAAACCGCCATTTTTATGCTCCTGGGCCACATACTGGTTGAGCTGTAAAGCTGGCCATATATGGATCAAAATTTGGATCCATGTAAAGGAATGCTAGTTGTACAGAAGTCAGTCGGTTTCTGTACCACCAGCCCGTTGGGAAATTTACAAGCGATCTGTACTGCTGACTATAGCTGGCAGCACTGATCAGTGTATTCTGATGGGGAAGTCTCTCCACTGTCAAAATACAAAGGCACAGCAGGAGGATTCCCCCATCCACATCGAGGGTGTGAATAGTAGAATCAAATCACTCAATCCACGGTTACATGGAAAAAAAAAAGACTCGCCTTTAGACAACACTGCTAGTAACACGGCCTGTAGTGCCCAGCTAAAGACTTCCATCTGAGACTTCTTGAGCTGTTTTGCTTTATGACAGTCGCCTAAAAATTCCTAATGCTGATCTGAGGCTTTTGTTTAGCTCTTTTTTGGTTGTTAACTCTGTTTGTAATGTTGATTAACCTACACCGAGATTAGATGCCTCCGGCAATTGAGTTTATGATGGGTGCTTAACATTTCTTTTTAATGAAGACGAATGAATAGTGTTTAATTAATGTATGTATGACAACTCTGGTCAAGTAGAGGCCGAGATGTTGTGATTTAATCAGGTCTAACAAGTGAAGATTGATTTTCTGCTTCTTTCTTCCACAGGCTGCTCTGTACCGTCTCAGTGGAGACTGGAATCCCTTGCACATTGACCCCAACTTTGCCGCAGTGGCAGGTAAGTCAATAGCACCGTCTCCATAGACCGAAGTTGACACATTTAGCTTTACTTACTGCCAAAGTAGAGAATTTAATTGCTGTAAGACATTGTGCCACAATATGACAGGGGCATTAGCATTCAACTTTTAGCCAATCCCCTGATTGTCCGGCAGTATTCTAGTGAAATAAAATTTAGGCTTTATATGTTCAATCCTTCAAAGCCCATTCTGCTGAGATGATGATCTTTAAGATTGGCTTCTTATAGAGAATCTATAAGAAAATTTTCACTTTTTTCTATTACCCGTATTTTAAACCAGTAATTAATTTTTCCAATTTTTTTTATATTTGCTTTAAATCAATCTTGACATTGTGTTTTCAGCCAAAGCTGTGTTTCATGGGTTTCGGATCAAGTGGGAGCATTAGAACCCCTGTCAGATTTCTACAACTATCCTGTGCGCCATTAGAAGGTTTTAACTCTCATTTTCTGTCCCTTTTTTAATAATGATTTTAAAGAGGTAATGTGGGAGTCCCCCAACAGCAACAAATACAGAAATTTTATTTTTTAGTAGAGTAGGGGAAGCCTAGAACCTTTGTCAGAACGTTATTTCTGTTCCTGTTGCAGATTTTCTCCTGTTTAATCCATTTTTAGAACAGTGACAGTATGATAGAGGAAATCTTTATAACTGAGCCTAAGATGGCAGTAAAATCCTGACATGGGTTCTAATCCTTCCAAATGCTTCCTGGGAAAATATGAAGGTTTTAGCTGGACATATACTTACCGTGGGTGCATCCATAGCTATTAATATATGACATGTTTGGGTGCAGGCACTGCTATCATTTACCAGCCAGTCAGCAGCATATATGGTATAGGACATCTAAGGGGTCTTTGAGGCTTACTGTCGGACTGTGCCCCTTGATACATAGGGTATATGATGTTTACATGTGTAGCAGGATTACAGAAGGGGAGAGCACGTGGGTGTACTTAACAGTGCGCCGCAGCTCCTTTATTGACCTGTCGGCTCTCTGGGGGCTTGTCCTAGATCAAGCTGCACCTCCTACCTGCACTGAAGCCTGACTTAATAGAAGAATTAATCTTTGGCAGGCAAGACTGTGTTTGTGTACTTCCAGGTTTGCCTGGAGATCCATTAAATACAACATACGCTTTTTGTTTTAAAGCTAAAGTTTTGGTATTACATAGTTAGAAGTGCAAGTATCTATGTGCCATACCTGTTGGATCCCTGTAGAAGCTGGAAATCACTCTAGTACTGCTCTTCCAGTGCTCTCCACTTGCTTGCGGGTCCCGTGCTGAGTTTCTCAGAACAGGCACCATTCAGAGAACACTTTGCATTTTCTCAGTGAATGCAAAGTGTTCTCTAATTTGATGAGGTGGAGGGTTGGTTCAGTAATGACACAATCTCTCTCTTGTCCAATCAAATCAATTGAGAAAATGCAAAGTGTTCTCTGAATGGCACCTGTGCCAAGCAAGTGACTTTCTGTGTTCACCAAGTAGCAGGGTGACCACTCGGCATGGAACCCAGAAGCTAATGGAGAACACTTTAGTAGCAGTGCCTACTACAGTGATTTCCACCTTCCACAGGGTTCAGGCAGGTATGGAACATACTTTCTTTGGTCCACGCTGGACCACTGTAACTCTTTTCAAATTGCCATACCTAAACTTTACAATTATACATAAAAATGTAACATTTCTATCTCTGACCCACTGCAATTTATTGTAAGTGGGAAGTCAAACCATTTTTAACTTTCATTTTTATATGACAGCTGCAGTATGATTGGTTGACATTTATTAGCCAGCCAAACATTATTGCAACGTTCAAGTTCTCCCTTTATTGCTTATTGCCACATTTTATGACTGGCTGCAGAAATGTTATTACTTAATTTAAACTCAAATCTCCTTATATTTTCTTGGAATAATTGTAAATGCATTAAACTTTAGTTAATAAACTTGGCTAATAGACTCGAACAAAATTCCCCATCTTTTTAGGGCACATTGATTTCTTTGTATGCTAGTGAAAATAGCAAAGATTAAATTTTTGCTTTTCTGGTGTTCCCCTCCACAGGATTTGAAAGGCCCATCTTGCATGGCTTGTGCACTTTTGGATTTTCTGCCCGGCATGTTTTGAAGCACTTTGCAAATAATGATGTGTCCAAGTTCAAAGCCATAAAGGTAGAAGCTGTTTTCTCATCTATTTTGGGTGGGCTTTGTGTGAACTCATAAATTGCATAAACAGAAATTTCCTTTGGTGCTGGCACATGAAGTTGTTCGTTTGTTGTGTATCAGGAGTCCGGTGCTGGTTGTTTTTGTGTGGCTCTACCAGCCCCAAGAACTAGTGTGAATACTTTGGCTCTCCTGTGTTTTCCTATCTAATAAATGTATCCTCTGCACTAAAGCATACCCCTGTGGTTTAACCCTCTTCTTCCTGGACACAACACTTTACCTAACCCTTAAAGCAAAGGGTTTTAATGAGTTCTAACGGGTCCAGGTAGTGTGCAATTACTGCAATGTAACAGTGTGAATAGACCACTTAGGGCAAATCAATAAGGTCTCTTACTAACCCACCCCCTAATCTTCCTATGCTCTATGTCATCATGCCCCTTGCTGCTCCATTGATCCAGGAGTCAAACTTTGTGTAAGTTCATAGGTTGATGATGTCTCGCTTTTATTCAGGTGACCGTGTTTAGGCCTGTTAATTGGCTACTCAGGTCACATGCGTTAGTAAGAGATTTTTAAAACGAATCCAGTTAGAAAAATGTAGATCTTGGGTAAACCTGTGAAACGTATTCAAAAACATAAATGGACTACTACTACAGCTCCCTCTGCATTGCACTCTGATGCTCTGGGATAGTGCTTGTTGATCTGAAACCACCCATTCAAAATGAATAGGCTGCAACACACCTCAACCTATGAAAATGTAGTACTTGCTGCATTTTTTTTGCAGCGTACTGCAATACATATCATGCATTTTGGTGTGTTGTAGACCAGGTTACTGAATCTAACACCCAAACTAAAGCCCCAGCACTAATTGGCCCTTGATTTTTTTCATCCTGTGTCAGCAGCCAATCCTGCTCCACATACACGCAGTCCTGAGTGTCAGCATAGATGGATTTATGGAATAAGTTCACCTTTTTATAAAAAATATTTAACAATGGGTGCACATCTGTTTGCAGGTAAAAAAAATGTGCATTTATTTATTTTTTTCACTGGAGACTGTAAAGCATTGCGCCCTCGATCAGGAAATCATGGGTGCCAAACCAGGCCCCTGCAGTACACTCTTTTCCTGGACCTCCAATATGGGCAGGCAGTTACTAAATTGCAGGAAGAATCAATGGACTACGAGAGCGCTCACCAGTGCCCTTGCAATTCATTGAGAACTACAGGTTATCGGCGACAGTGGCCGAAGATACTTGTAGTTCTTTCATTCACAGAAGGCTGTGAATGAATGACACAGCCATGTGGACAGAGCCCTGCAAGAACACCCAGTGTATACAGTATGACAGCAGGTGCAAAGAGAATTCCCTGCCTGCTGTCACAGGAAAGGTGGGATCTGGGGGAGAGGAGGCAGGAGTTGGAACATGTTACATGTTACGTGTTCCATCCTAAATACGGGTGAAATATGTAAGATGTTCCAAAAGTGAACTTGGCCTTTAAAGGCCTTGCATATGAATCTTTCAGAGGTTAAACATCCAAAAAATGAAAACGCTGGGACAGGTGAGTGGAGACAAAAGCAACAGTTCTTATACTTCTTTGTGTCATGGATGGGCAGTATTACACCCAAAGTAAGAAGGAGATCGCAGGAAGGGTGTGGCTTAGCTGTGCCGGGCCATTAACTTAACTTTCAGTATTTATAAATGTATGTTCTATGGCAGGGGTAGGCAACCTTAAAGAGGTGGAGAGCTACCTGAACAACATGGGAGAAGTCAAAGATCACTGAGCACAGTGTCGCCTCCTCACACCTGATTTAAACCCCTAATTGCCGTACTACCGCGTTGAAATCGTATGCATTGCATAGCAATCATGGGTTTAAATCAGGTGGTGGAGGCAGCAACGTATCGTCTCCTCACCACCTGTCACACATTTGGATCACTTTTCAGAGGAGCAACAGTGCCTGTTGTACTTGTGAACGAGCCCTTGCATTCGGCAGTGGCACCCTTAGGGCTCGTTAACCCGTAAAGTTGAGGGGGGGGGGGGTTTGAAAAGTCCTTTCAGAAAGTGCACCAAACCCACAGGATATAATAGACGTTTTTGGCCTAAGCACAGCATGCCCGCAGGAAAACTGCAGGTGCGCTGCACCCGCGGTGTGGGTAAACCATAGCACATAAAGGTGAAAGCAGCCTTATACTATTACAGTATGCCCAGTGTATTGCTTCACGCTGACCTGAAGATCTTTTCTTTCCTGCTGCTGGCACCACTCTGGAGACTGCTAGCCGAGATAAGAGGAGGGTTGCAGTTGGTATCACTCCGAATGGGACAGGAGCCAGCACTACAGAGGCAGCATAGGCTTATGCGGCTCCTGCTCCCTACTACAGCTCCCTCTGCATTGCACTCTGATGCTCTGGGATAGCGGGTCAGCAAGGCCAGACCACAATCTACCAGTCACCTGGCCATGATCTACAAGTTGCTGACCCCCGTTCTTTGGCAATCCTTGACGTTTATAATTGAAAATAGTACTGAAGCATTGTATAACCTTTCAAACATGTCTTTTGTAATGAAGGTTCAATTTGTAAGGGCTCATTTACTTACGTGCATTGCTTAAAGGCAGCCCATTCAAAATTAAATGGTTGCCGATGCACCCTACCATGTTTAAAAAGAGAAAGCACATGACCCTTTTTTCTACCGCTATCCAATGTTATTGGCACAGCAACACGTGATCACGTAGACAATATCATGATGCAGAAGTGTGAATGATCACCAGTTAATGCCTAAGGATGACCAAACAATAGCAACTGATGCTTCTGATCTGAACACTGCTTGTGATAAATGAGCCCTATCCAGCTCCCAGGATGTAATAATGAGTGCCTTTGGCAGTAAGTGTGATTGACATTTGCAGCCATGAGAAGCTTGAGTGAAGAGGTGATCATATATACGAGATGTCAATGTAAAACCACCTTCCAATACATTAACCCTATAGCCCAATACTGCCTGAAACTCATGCAATCTTTAGTTGTCGAGAAAAAAAGAGAGCTTCCAGGATGCTTTGTCAGTAAGAATAGAATGCACTTGTAGTTTCTTGAAAATGCAAAAGTGCACAGTTTGGCCATACTTTGTATATTCATACTTATGTGTGCAACCACATGGGTTACACACACACCTTGTGCATGGTGTGCACCTGTTCGTTTCTAACTCGCACACCAATGTACATGATCCTCAATGTGCCACAGTGCATACACCTTGATTGCAGTGCATTGGGGTAATGGGTGCATGGATACGCATCGAAGACCATATGTAATGGATGGGAACATGCAGCAATGAATGTACTGCAGCATCTGTAGACACTGAAGCATCAACACATGCTCATATATGCGACGGTGGACCTTTAAACTATCAGTTCAATTAATTGGGTGAGCTGGTGGGTATGATATTGATCTCTGTCGTATTTTGAAGTCAGCTTGTTTTAAATTGACAACTTTGACTTCGAGTCATTATGTATCCTAAGGCCTTTTTCCCTAGTTAATAGAATTTTAGCTTTGACATATGTCATTTTCAATCTGTTTATACACTGGGGATGGTGAGATAGCAAGCTGTGCATGAGAGCCCATACCATATGCTTGTCTATGGACCAAATCCTATTGGGGAATTCCAAAGGGTCCCCAGGCCAACGTGAAGATATATCCCTGAGATGTACTGTATTCCGGGTCTGCTCTAGTATCTTCTTCTGGGAGTATGTGTAGAATGTAGATTCTCATAATGAAAAAACTTTTATTTTCATATTTTGCTGTTTTTACTTTTCACTTCAATAATCTGAACTCTTTTCTATTCAAGGTTCGCTTTGCTAAGCCAGTCATCCCTGGACAAACTTTACTAACTGAAATGTGGAAAGAAGGCAACAGAATTCACCTTCAGACCAAGGTCAGGAATGCTCTTTCGTTGTAAATCCATATCAATGTTGTAATGAGTATATGTATATTGTGTATTTAAATAGGAACTATACCCACAGCAACTTGATAAAAAATAATGTTCTTTAGCAAGGAACATACATTTCACATTAATTATGCTACCAAAAGCATGTGCTGTAAATTGCCTCTAGCATTCTTCCTGTTTCTTCTTTCAGGAATCTGCTATTTTGCTGGAGCCCAGAGGCCCTGAGCAGCAGTAAATCTTTATGTAATGCAGTAAATCTTTATGTAATCTTTTTTAGCTTACCAGTCTTTAAAGGTTTTGGCTGCATTAGTTTTCTTTTTTTAGGCTTTTTTCCTTTCACCTGGCGTGCGCTTGTTTTTTTTTAGCACAGTTCAGGCTGGGCAGCAAATGTAGCAGTTAGTCGGTTGAAACAAACCATTTAAACAGTTTGTAAAGGCTAAAGTTTTTTTTCTTTTAACCCTAATGCATTTTCTGCATGGTCAGTTTTTTTTCATATACAGTTAGGTCCATAAATATTGGGACAATTTTTTTTTGCTCTATACACCACCACAATGGATTTAAAATTAAACAAACAAGATGTCCTTTAACTGCAGACTTTCAGCTTTAATTTGAGGGTATTTACATCCAAATCAGGTGAACGGTGTAGGAATTACAACAGTTTGTATATGTGCCTCCCACTTTTTAAGTGACCAAAAGTAATGGGACAATTGGCTGCTCAGCTGTTCCATGGCCAGGTGTGTGTTATTCCCTCATTATCCCATTTACAAGGAGCAGATAAAAGGTCCAGAGTTAATTTCAAGTGTGCTATTTGCATTTGGAATCTGTTGCTGTCAACTCTCAATATGAGATCTAAAGAACTGTCACTATCAGTGAAGCAAGCCATCATTAGGCTGAAAAAACAAAACAAACCCATCAGAGAGATAGCAAAAACATTAGGTGTGGCCAAATCAACTGTTTGGAACATCTTTAAAAAGAACGAACGCACCGGTGAGCTCAGCAACACCAAAAGACCCAGAAGACAGCGGAAAACAACTGTGGTGGATGACCGAAGAATTCTTTCCCTGGTGAAGAAAACACCCTTCACAACAGTTGGCCAGATCAAGAACATTCTTCGGGAGGTAGGTGTATGTGTGTCAAAGTCAACAATCAAGAGAAGACTTCACCAGAGTGAATACAGAGGGTTCACCACAAGATGTAAACCATTGGTGAGCCTCAAAAACCGGAAGGCCAGATTAGAGTTTGCCAAACAACATCTAAAAAAGCCTTCAGAGTTCTGGAACAACATCCTATGGACAGATGAGACCAAGATCAACTTGTACCAGAGTGATGGGAAGAGAAGAGTATGGAGAAGGAAAGGCACTGCTCATGATCCAAAGCATACCACCTCATCAGTGAAGCATGGGTGGTGGTAGTGTCATGGCGTGGGCATGTATGGCTGCCAATGGAACTGGTTCTCTCGTATTTTTTGATGATGTGACTGCTGATAAAAGCAGCAGGATGAATTCTGAAGTGTTTCGGGCAATATTATCTGCTCATATTCAGCCAAATGCTTCAGAACTCATTGGACGGCGCTTCACAGTGCAGATGGACAATGACCCGAAGCATACTGTGAAAGCAGCCAAAGAGTTTTTTAAGGGAAAGACATGGAATGTTAAGCAATGGCCAAGTCAATCACCTGACCTGAATCCGATTGTGCATGCATTTCACTAGCTGAAGACCAAACTGAAGGGAAAATGCCCCAAGAACAAGCAGGAACCGAAGACAGTTGCAGTAGAGGCCTGGCAGAGCATCACCAGGGATAAAACCCAGCGTCTGGTGATGTCTATGCGTTCCAGACTTCAGGCTGTAATTGACTGCAAAGGATTTGCAACCAAGTATTAAAAAGTGAAAGTTTGATTTATGATTGTTAATCTGTCCCATTTACTTTTGGTCCCTTAAAAAGTGGGAGGCACATATACAAACTGTTGTGATTCCTACACCGTTCCCCTGATTTGGATGTAAATAACCTCAAATTAAAGCTGAAAGTCTGCAGTTAAAGCACATTTCTTTCTCGTACATCACGGGACACAGAGCGACATAGTCATTACTATGTGGGTTATATAGATACCTTCAGGTGCTGGCACTGGCAACTTCCAAAACCGGAAGTACCCTCCCCTATATAAGCCCCTCCCGTCCGGGAGTACCTCAGTTTTTTGCCAGTGTCTAAGGTGCTGGCCAAAGGTTAACATGTTTTTTCATCTGGGTTTGTGTACAGGTTCTTTTGGGCCTCAGCAAGCTAATCCGGATCCGACCAAAAAAGCGTCATAGCTAAACGGTCGGTACCCGGGCCTTGCAGAGAAGAGCAAGGTTTTGCCTGTAATGCCTCTCTTATGAGGGCTGGACCCTGGGATCCAGAACTCTGGTCATACCCACGACCAAGACGTTATCTGTGCAGGGTGCTATACAGGTCCAGGGGAGTGGAATCCTTGGGAACCCGGTCCCTGAAGGTTTAAGTACATTGCCTGCCGTGAGAGGTGAAGTTTGGGCTCCTGTGGACCAAACAGAGTCCTGCGGCGGGGAAAAGGTAAGTGGGGGCCCCTCAGGAACTTGGTTCTATTGAGGGGACCCCCAAGCCTAATATGTCTTTCTGCCTGTTACCTAACGGTATTCCCGCTAAATATCTGTGCATGCCTGAAACTGCTAGAAAATGTCATTTTTTTTAATAGTGGTCAAGAAAAAAAAAAAGGACAAACCGCGGTACCTGTGTTTAAACCACTAGAGGCCGCTGTGGAACGTCGTTTTTTTCTATGGACTGTTTCCTTTGAGGTCAAGTCCAGGCAGATGGTGAGTTCTCTTTAGGGAAACTGCTCCCTCTGTCATGTTGCAAATGCTCGTCCATCCCCGGGCCCTGCTGCAAACAGGGACCCTGGCTCCTCTCCCTAGTCTTTTTTCAAAAAGAAGCGCCGAAGGCGCGCGTGCGCGAGCACGCGCCTCTATATATAGAGGTGAGCTTGAAAAGGGGGCGGAGCTTGGGCGGATGACGCTCTGTGCGCGCCGCAGCGCTTCTGTGCATGTGCGGGCGTCCCAGCATGTCAAAAGGCACAATTTTTTGTTGTGAGCTGGCTATGGAGTGCAGAGACGGAGCTGGTAACATTTAACAAAGGCATACAGCAGGCGGTTGATGCAGGCATCCCCATAGAAAGGCACATTAGTAGACACCAACTGTTTATATAGCAGCAATTGTGCTAGACTATTTTCAGTAAGTGGTGTATTACGGCCGGAATACCTCAGCTTTTGGCTTAGGAATATGCCGTACAAAGTCTCCGGGACTAAGACTCCCAGGAAGCAAAGGGGGTCTCCGTCGGGCTCTGAGGATCTTGGGCATGCTTTGGCTGCACCAGTCTCCCCTGAAATCAGAGGTTGGTGCCCGTAGAGAACCCTCAGGAGTACCTGGTACTGTGGCTGTCCTCAGTTCACCTGCTCCTGTGTATGTAACAGAGGAGGTTTTTTCCTCAGCTCTGGGAGGACTGGAAGAGAGATTGACAACATTGATCGCTGCTTCCCTGTCAGAGGGAAAGCGCGCCCGATCTCCGTCTCCTCCCTCAGAGTACCTGTTAGCTGAGCAACAGTCCCATGCAGGGATCGACCTACCTGAAGGGGATCAGGATGAGGTTGATTCTGTTCTAGAGGAATCAACAGTGGAAGAGCCATTTTCAGCATCACATGCTGAAAGATTATGGGTTCAGTCCCTGACTGATATGGTCCGATCAGCATTTAAAATGCCCCTTGCGGAACCATCAACCACTTCTGTCTCCTCGTTGGGGTCGCTAAAAGCTCCCCAGACTGTTTGTTCCTTTCCAATCCATCCTTTACTGGAAGGACTCATTTACCAGGATTGGGAACATCCTGATAAAATATTTACTCCCCCTAAGAGATTTCCGGTGGTCTATCCCATGGAGGATAAGTTAATCCGAAAATGGAAGGTGCCTACAGTGGGCGCAGCCATCTCTTGTGTGAACAAATCACTGACATGTCCAGTAGATAATGTTCAAATGTTCAAGGACCCAATAGATAAAAAATTGGAGTCCTTATTAAAATCTGCTTTTACTACAGCAAGCTTGGTGACACAACCAGCAGTAGCAGCTATTGGGGTCTGCCAAGCGGTGAAGGATCAGTTAAAACAGGTCTTAAGGGACTTGCCGGATCAGCAGGCCCTTGCCCTAGCTGATCTGCCTAGAGCCTTATGCTTTGCGGTTGACGCCATCAAGGATTCAATCCATCAGGCCTCCCGCCTTACGCTGTCAGTAGTACATATGCGTAGGCTTCTATGGCTCAAGAACTTGTCTGCTGAAGCTCCCTGTAAAAGATTGCTGGTTGGCTTCCCATTTCATGGTGAACGCTTATTCGGGGAAGACCTGGACAAATATATCCAGAAAATTTCCAGCGGTAAAAGTACACTCTTGCCGGTTAAAAAGAGATTGAGAGGTCCCTCTTTCAAGAGGCCTGCCTCTCCAGTCCCTGGGACATCTGCTGTGAAGCAGTTCCGACGGCCTCCTCGGTCAAATCCCGGGGGTAAGAATCAGGGACAATCACAGGGTAACAAAAAACCCTGGGTCAGGAGAGGTACAAAACCTCCCCCCAAGTCAAATTTATGAAGGGTTGCCCCCACTCAATCGGGTGGGGGGAAGACTTCAGTTGTTCGCAGAGACCTGGCGGGACACGATCAGAGACAGATGGGTGCTCTCCGCAGTAAGTCTGGGATACAAGCTGGAGTTAAAAGACTCTCCTCCTTCCCATTTTATGTGGTCAAACGTGCCAAGAGATCCCCGGAAGAGAGGATCCCTCCTGTCGGCACTAGAACAACTATTGCTCCAAGGAGTAATTATGGAGGTTCCCCTGGAAGAATGCGGGTTCGGGTTTTACTCAAACCTCTTTACAGTCCCGAAGCCAAACGGGGACTTAAGGCCCATATTAAATCTAAAAGGGCTAAACAAATTCCTACATATCAGGACTTTCTGGATGGAGTCGATCCGATCGGTGGCCACTGCCCTACAAGGGGAGGAATGGTTAGCCTCGATCGACATCAAAGATGCTTATTTGCACATTCCCATCTTTCCAGTCCACCAAAAAGTTCTACGCTTTGCAGTAGAAGGGCGCCATTTTCAGTTCAGAGCCTTACCCTTCGGTCTGGCCACAGCACCACGAGTGTTCACAAAAATTCTGGCCCCACTATTGGCCAATCTAAGAACACGAGGTGTGACGATAATGGCATATCTAGACGACTTGTTGCTGATGGACCACTCAGTGGAAAAACTAGAAGTGGTTGTTCACGAGACAATCAAGTATCTGGAATCTCACGGTTGGATCATCAACCGAGACAAGTCAGCCCTAAAACCAGTCAAAAGTCTGGAATACTTGGGGCTAAGGCTGTATTCAGACCAGAGGAAGATTTTCTTGCCTCAAGAAAAAGTGTCTTCTCTGATAGATTTGATCCACCTGGTGGGTACAAAAAGACAGCCGTCCATACGCCTGTGCATGAGGCCACTGGGAAAAATGGTGGCATCATTCGAAGCGGTGCCCTACGGTCAATTCCATTCAAGGAATTTGCAAAGGGCCATACTGTCAGCCTGGAACAAAAAAGTTCAGGCCCTAGACTTACCAATGTCCTTGTCCCCTTCCGTGCGCAAAAGCCTCCGTTGGTGGTTGGTTCCCCAGAATCTGAAAAAAGGGAAATCCTTCAGTCCGATTTCTTGGAAGGTGGTCACTACAAATGCCAGCCTTTTAGGCTGGGGGGCAGTACTGGAGCAATGGTCTCTCCAGGGCAGATGGTCGGATGCAGAGAAGGCCCTGCCCATCAATCTCTTAGAGATACGAGCAGCCCGGTATGCCCTAGTAGCATGGACATCCAAACTCCAAGGGTCTCCTGTCAGAATTCAATCAGACAATGCCACGGCAGTGGCATATATCAATCATCAGGGGGGCACCAGGAGTCGTGCAGCCCAGAGGGAAGTAAATCGCATCCTGAAATGGGCAGAAAGATATGTCCCAGCAATATCCGTGGTCTTCATTCCAGGGGTGGAGAATTGGAAGGCGGACTTTCTAAGTCGCCAACAATTATGCCCAGAAGAATGGTCCCTTCACCCCGAGGTTTTCCGGGCAATATGTCAGCGGTGGGGAGCACCGGATGTAGATCTGCTAGCATCCAGATTCAACGCAAAGGTGGACAGATTTGTCTCTCGGACAAGGGATCCCCTAGCTTGCGGCTCGGATGCTCTAGTGTTCCCTTGGGATCAGTTCAAGCTGATATATGCATTTCCACCGCCACAATTGTTGCCTCGATTACTCCGCAGAATCAGGGTAGAAAAGAAACCAGTGATTCTGGTGGCTCCAGCGTGGCCCCGAAGGGCATGGTACGCAGAGATTGTAAAAATGTCTGTGGGGAGTCCTTGGACCCTTCCACATCGTCCGGACCTGCTTTCGCAAGGACCGATATACCACCCTTCCTTACTAGCCCTAGGTTTGACGACCTGGCTATTGAAGCCCACATTCTAAAAAAGAGAGGTCTCTCTAATCCTGTGGTATCTACCATGATCAATGCCAGGAAGCCGGTATCCAGGCAGATTTACTATAGAATCTGGAAGGCGTACATCGCGTGGTGTGAGGCCAAGAAATGGCATCCACGTAAGTACGTAATAGGTAGGATTCTGGACTTCCTACAGTGGGCTGTAGATAGGAAGTTTGCCTTGAGTACTATCAAGGGTCAGATTTCGGCCTTGTCAATATTTTTTCAAAGGCCCCTGGGTTCGCATTCACTAGTCAAAACTTTTACACAAGGAGTGATGCGTATTAGCCCTCCGGTTAAAATTCCCATATGTCCATGGGACCTAAACCTGGTTCTATCGGTTCTACAGAAACAACCATTTGAACCATTACAGCACATTTCCTTGGTTCTTCTCACCAGGAAATAGATTTTTTTAGTAGCCATATGTTCAGCTAAAAGAGTGTCGGAATTGGCCGCGATGTCCTGTAAGGAGCCATATCTGGTTATCCATAAGGACAGAGTAGTGTTACGTCCTCATCCAGCCTTTCTTCCCAAGGTGGTATCGAGGTTTCATTTGAACCAAGATGTGGTTCTTCCTTCCTTTTTTCCCCAAACCTAGCTCGGTAGAGGAAAAGTTATTACATTCTTTGGATGTAGTAAGAGCAGTTAAAGCTTATCTAAAAGCCACTGCTCAGATTCGTAGAACGGATACTTTGTTTATTCTGCCGGAAGGCCCCAGAAAGGGTCAGGCAGCGTCAAAATCTACTTTAGCCAAGTGGATTCGACAGGTCATAATACAAGCCTATGGCTTGAGAAGGAGACCGCCTCCGTTCAAAGTTAGGGCCCACTCCACGAGAGCAGTTGGAACTTCATGGGCAGTGCATCACCAGGCCTCCCTGGCTCAAATCTGTAAGGCCGCAACATGGTCTTCAGTACACACGTTTACTAGGTTCTACCAGGTGGACGTTAGAAGTCAGGAGGATGTCGCCTTTGGGCGCAGTGTGTTGCAGGCCGCAAAAGATCCTCATGTCTGATAGCGCCCAGCTTATGTATGGTGTATCCCCCCCCCTCATTTGGCATTGCTTTGGGACGTCCCACATAGTAATGACTATGTCGCTCTGTGTCCCGTGATGTACGAGAAAGAAAATAGGATTTTTATAACAGCTTACCTGTAAAATCCTTTTCTTGGCGTACATCACGGGACACAGAGCTCCCACCCCTCTTTTGGGGACACTTATTGCTTTGCTACAAAACTGAGGTACTCCCGGATGGGAGGGGCTTATATAGGGGAGGGTACTTCCGGTTTTGGAAGTTGCCAGTGCCAGCACCTGAAGGTATCTATATAACCCACATAGTAATGACTATGTCGCTCTGTGTCCCGTGATGTACTCCAAGAAAAGGATTTTACAGGTAAGCTGTTATAAAAATCCTATTTTTGTTTGTTCCATTTCAAATCCATTGTGGTGGTGTATAGAGCCAAAAAGATTAGAATTGTGTCGATGTCCCAATATTTATGGACCTGACTGTAGTTAAAACCTTTATCCCAAAAAGATAAAAGCTATTGCTGTAAATGCTTAAGTGTTAGCTGGAGTTCAGTTTTAATGTGTTAGTCGCTTATCTAAAGTCTATTAGTCCATCCAATACTTCGCTCTCCAGGCAGTGCCGCTGTCTTCATTGCTTCTCCACTGCCAGAGGAGCCACCCTAAGTTAGGTTGTGTTATTGGCCAGATTACCAGGGAAAAAAAGACCTAAACAGAAAACTAAAGCCGCCACCAAGTCCAAGGAGTGGCAAGCTGCAATATATCACATTTTTGATTTTGGGTTTAGATACACTTTATGTTCTGTATTTTCTATATCAAAGAAGAGTAGAGCTGAAGACATCTGTTGTGATCTTCTGCAGCAAAGAGACATAACTATCAATCTTTTATTCAGTAGTGTGACTATTGTATTGGATTTAGAACGATAAATGCACTTGATTTGTATAATGGGAGAGATAAACCTAGCTATAGATTCACTAACCTAGTGTAATGAATACACGTCATTTATGTTGTAGTACTTACTAAGCCATTTGCAGAAATTACTCCTGTCCTTCTGTAAAGCCTTAAGGCAGACCTTTTTACTCTTCTCCCTAAGGTACCCTCCTGCCTCTTCCTCACCCCTATACACAGATGCAGAAAAAAAACACATAAAAAAACCTTGATTTGATTTTTATTTTATTTTTATTTCAATCCTGTATCCTTAATAAATGAATTTAAAAAATGTATTAAATTGTTAGAGAGTACACACAGAGTGGTAGCACGAGAGTCACACATAACAAAAATCCTGTATTCTTGCCTAGGTAAGAATGACATAACTGGACCTCACGTAAGTACAAAAAGCTGCTGGGATCCATGCTAGTAACATAACGGAGACACGGCAGTGTGTCTGCGTATTGATGAGATCTCAGAAACTGCCTCTTGGGATCTGTGATGTAGAAACTTTAGGAGGCAGTTTGCGGGATTCTAGATGTTCCCTATAATATAGCAAGTGTTCAGGTCCACAAAAATGCCCTACATTAGGGTTACTAATTTATAATAATGAATGTATACAATGTAATTGCAGACATTTCCTTTAAAGTGGTTGTAAACTCTCAAAAAACAAACAAACAAAAAAAAGCAACCTGCAAGACAAAGGCATAATGAGCTCATTATTAAAAATGCTTGTCTCCCGGAGTTGTTTCTGGGTTCACGGGCTCCGGCACTGTGATTGGCCGGAGCTGCGATGACGTCACTCCCACGCAAGCGTGTGGGAGCCGCCGGTCACGGCACAGCTACTGAAGAAACGGCAGGGGCGAGTTGTTTCTTCAGTGCGCATGTGCCGACATCATCAGATACAGTTGATATCTCCTAAACGGTGTGAGTTTAGGAGATATTCACGGTACCTACAGGTAAGCCTTATAGACTAACCTGTAGTTAAAAGTGGTAGTACACTGCTTACAACCACTTTAATTATACTAATGTATATTAGTGTTGAGTATTCAATAGCTAGTGCTTAAAAAAATAAAATACAAATGTCCTTTCCAAAAAAAGAAAATTACAATTAGTTTTATAGTTCATATATACGATGTGTCGGTAAGGTAAGGGCCCATTCACACTGCTGTGCTGAAAAAAATGCGGTTAAATATGCATTTTTGGTGCATTTTCTGGTTGCCTGACTCCCAGCAAGCACCTGTAAAACATGGACACGTGGCTCAACACAACCGCTGTGTGTTTTTGATGTGTTTTCTATTGATTTTAATGGGAGGTGCGGTTTTGGTGTGCTTTTTAAGAAGGGCATCAAAGATGCAGCATGCAGGAATTTTAAAACCGTACTGCACCCGCAGCACACTGGTATGAAAGAGTTCCATAGGGTTTGAAGGGAAATATAACATATTTTTTTTCATGTGATTTTAGCAGGGTTAAAAGATCAGCAAAACTGCATCAGTGTGAAAGGGCCCTTAATCCTACTTTTATTTTTCTGCATTAAGGTAAAATAAAACTTTTTATAACAGCACCCCGAGCACCCCCCCCCCCCTTAAACACTTACCTTGTCCTGTATCAACCCAGCACTGTGCCCAGCTTTTAGTTCTTCTCTTTCCTCTCCCCACTGTCACAAGCCTGGCTGAGAGCAGTGGGAGCTATTGGCTCCTTCTGCTGTCAGTCAAATCATGTGAGGAAGGAGCAGGGATGGGGTTGAGCTATAGATGCACAAAGCCCGGCTGTGGCAGCACACGGAGAACAGGAGGAGACCAGAGAAACAGCAGCGGGAGACCACGGAAGAGTAAGTTCCGGGCCGCTCTGTGCAAATGTTTTTGCATAAAGCAGAGGTATGACATGTTTGTTATTTTAGAAAAAAAAAACAGCCTTTACAACCGCTTTAACATGCAGACTTTTTTTACTCCATTCTCTTTCATTGCATTTTTCTTTTTTCAAAATGATCACATTTGTGCAGTGTTAGGACGCACGCCATCTTGTGTTATGTAATCTGTTAACCTGTGTTGTTAAGGCAGCCTGTTCATTTTGAATAAATTACCCATGCACCCCAGCCCACAGTTAACCACACTTGACCCTTTTTTGTATGTGCAGTGCACAGCTATTTAAAATGAATGACACCTCAATGCACTAACACAAACTTGGCGTAGTACTTCATGTTGCAGTAATGCACTTCTTTTTTTCCTTTGTTTTCTAAAAACTGGGCACGTCCAGTAATGCATTGTTTTACTGCAACTCAAAAGTCTGATTCTGACCAGGATGCTGTTAAACCTGTAAAATACAAAAAAAAAACTTGCCTAATTATATTGGATGCTAAAACCAAAAATACCACAGTTGGTCACTAGATGGTGCTAAGTATGATAGGAAATACCGAAGTTATTTACTACCATATAATGGCCAAATGTGGTCATTTTTTATTTGAATCTGTGAAAGACATTTATCCAAAACAAAAAATAGAAATTTGCCCCAAATGCACAGAATGAACTTACATACACTTTCACAGGACAAATTGCTTTTGCGGATTAGATTTTTTTATATATATATAAATACACCCCTATGTGTATCACTAGCCTTAGTGTACATTTTTTTTATTTATGCTTTTATTTATTATTTTGTCTGTCTGGTTACACTTCTCCCATGAGCTGTAGATCAAATAATTATTTCTGTAGTTCCAACAAGACCTGACATATTTTTCATGGGTTCCTCAAGCGTGAAAAGGTTGTGAAAGGCTTATTTAGCATTTGACCGTTATTAAATTGCAAGGGCATGTGGTGGAGAGGGTGAGCACATACCTTTTTTTCCAGGATGACAAACTGCATGTTTTCTGCTCTTCCATTGCAAGTGTATAGCTAAACATAACTGTCTATGTAGGATTTCAACACATAATGTACGTAGTCTAATTCAATATCTTGCTTTTCTGGTAGAATAGAGTTTTTGGCATACATCCAGCACACACCTGTTATTGTATTTTCAAGCCCAAAATGGCTTAATATGTGCAGGTGATATTAGAACAGATGCATATATGCTGTGTTACAGTATGTGGTATAGGCATCAATGTTCTCGCACAACTTCCAATCATGATTAAAGCATTTTTTCCAATAATTATATTGGAAAATGTGGGAATCGTGGGTGATAGCTGTGTAAATATTTTGTGAATATATTTCCAAATGGAACCCTATATCTTTATACTTTTTTTTTTACCTTCATTTTAATATTCCTTCAGTCTGATTAACCAAAGGGTGTCTGCGCTAAAAAAAAAAAAAAAAAGTAGAGAAAGTTTCACTAAACAGTGCAATTTATATAGACACAGCTTAATTTCGAGAACAAATCATTAAAGATGTTTGAAAGACATCTGACCTTTTATACCACTGAGCGATGTCAGTGTGATCCAGCAAGGGATCAGACTTATTGATCTCCGTGTGGACTGGATGACACATGTCATGAAATGTCAGGGAAGATGACTACAGCCAAGATAAAGTGACTTGAAATGTTCTTTTTCTTACTTGAGAATCCTTAAGGACTGCTAGGCAGAAAAGTTACTGAGCTGTTCTATCTTTTCAGGTCAAGGAGACTGGTGAGATTGCTATCGCGGGTGCCTATGTAGATCTTACATCAACTGTTAGTAATGTGCAGTCCAGAGATGCGGTTCAGGTAAGGATAATGGGTAGAAGTTCATAGTATGTTCATAGTATGTGCTGCAAGTAGTAGAGTTTGAAAATTGAACAAAGCTGCAGATTGTTAAAGGATGTAAGGCTAGTCTTAGGAGAGGGGCTTTCACTGAAACTCTATCTAAGCCCTGGTTCACACTGGTGCGATTTGACATGCGATTTGACATGTCAAATCGGCGAAATTTGCCGCAAATTGCGGGCAATGGCACCATCCTAATCGGTGCGACGCCGCATCTGCGGCGCTGCACCGATTACAAAAAGTAGTTTCTGTACTACTTTTTGCGATTTCAGCCGCGATTTACATTGACATCTGTGTCAGATGTCTCTGTAATCGAGCTGAAATCGGGACTGCCAGGCAGGAGTGAAATCGTGCGAGTTCAGCTGAACTCGCACGGCTTCACTCCCGCAGCCCCAGTGTGAACCTGGGCTAAGGCTGCTTTCACACTGAAAGCGCCGGCCGTTAGCGGGAAAGTGGCGCTCGTTTTAGCAGAGCTTTACCGCTGTTTAAGCGGCACCTTTCACCGCTTTTCAGCCGATAGTGGGGCGCTTTTAACCCCAGAGAAGGGGTTAAAAATGCTTGTGTTGTGGCGATTCCGAGTTGCTTTTCAGGCGCTTTGGAAGCGCTGCCCATTTATTTTAATGGGCAGGGCGTTTTGGGAGCGCTAAATACATCGCTCCCAAACCGCCAAAAGATGCTGCTTGCTTAACCTTTCCTAACGTCCCGCAAGCGCACCACCCTAATGTGAAGAGTCATACTGAAATGAATGGGAGGCGGTTTTCAGGTGCTTTACAGGTGCCATTTACAGTGCTAAAATGACTGAAAACCACCTCAGTGTGAAAGGGGTCTAAGATAATGAGCTCTCTGTAGACTTTGATCTATGACGAGTTATTTTCTTTTGCTGGTTGGTACAAATAAAGATAAATAACCATATTGAAAATGTCTTGAATTGTTGGATAAATGCAGCAAGATTGGTTGATCTCTCCTCTAGATGAGATTATGTATGTACATTGAAAACCTCTGATTGTGAGTAACGAGCGTTTCACAATACGAGCATTTTTTAAAAAATCCTGACTTGGTTTGCGAGTGTTGTCTCGCAAAACGAGCAGGATTCGAGCCACAGCTGTGTACAATACCATATTTGGGCAGAGGTGCGAGGGCGCCGGAGCCGTTCGGAAATACTAGGAAAAACTCGGAAATACCCAGTTCCGAGGTTTTCTGAGTTCAGCCGAGCTGTCCCCGAGCCTTTACAAGTATTTCCAAGGCTCTCCGGCGCGCCCCCCCACCTCTGGCCACATGCAGTATCGCATGCCATAGAAGTCAATGCGGAACAAACTATTTTTGTTTCCATTGACTTCTATGGAGAAACTCGCTTTGATATGCGAGTGCTTTGAATTACGAGCATTCTCCTGGAACGGATTATGCTCATAATCCAAGGTTCCACTGTATTATGATCAAACAGTTTAGGGGTGCTGAGTTTTAGCAAATGAGCGGTCTAAGACAGATTATTAAAAAACAACATTAGTTTTTACTGTTCCTGCAATGTGACGTTTTATGAGATGGAAGGAAGATGTTTTCCTATCTCAAAGGATAAGTTCACCTTTCTGAACATGCTGCATATTACATCCGTATTTGGGGTGTAACATTTTCAGGATCCTCTCCCCGCAGCCACTGTCACAATTTGAAAAAAGCGCTCCGCCCACACAGCCACATGATTCATTCTCAGAGTTATTCAGATTCAGAATACTTTATTAATCCCAAAGGGAAATGACGAAGTAATCCTAAAAGGAAATTACTACTATTATCTGAATGAATGAACTACACGTACCGTCTGCCATTGCTGCAGTCTGCTTGTAGTTGATTTTTCCTGCTCTCCAGTAACTGTCTGCCCATATGGGAGGTATGGGCAGAAATCAATGAGTCTGCAGAAGCCTGGCATTGCACGCATGATCGGCTGATAGAGAGTTTATTTTTTATTTTTTTACAGGGGAAGTTATTCTTTAACCACTTCAGCTCCGGAAGATTTTGACCCCTTTATGACCAGGCCATTTTTTGCCATTCGACACAGTGCTACTTTAACTGGCGATTGCGCGGTCATGTAACACTACCCAAACTAGATTTATATAATTTTTTCACGCACATAGAGCTTTCTTTTGGTGGTATTTGATCACCACTGGGGTTTTTATTTTTTGCGATATAAGCTTAAAAAGACCAACAAGTTTAAAAAAAAACCAAAAAACGTTTTTACTTTCTGCTATAAAACATATCCTATAAATAACAAAAAAAAAAAAAAAAACATATTTCTTCATAAAGTTTGACCAAAATGTATTCTGCTACATTTTTGTTAAAAAAATTAATCCTAATAAGTGTTTATTAATTGGTTTTCGTGAAAGTTATAGCGCCTTCAAACTATGATATACTGTATATACTGGATTTGTAAAAAAAAAATTATATGCTACTAATGAGCGACTTATAAGGGGACTGTTGTACTGTGGCAGTCAATGTGACCCTAACTGACGTTGGGGGGGGGGGGGGAATTGACTAACTGACACTAATGCAGTGCTAATAATATACACTTAAACTGTACTAATGACACTGGCTGGGAAGGGGTTAACATCATCTGAGGCAATCAAAGGGTTAAATGTGTGCCTAGCTATATGTAAAGTATTTACCGTGTGGTTCTTTTACTAAGGGATGTGCCATTTTTTTAATCCCTGCTTTGGAGGGAAACAAAAACTGGTACATCACCACTGTTAGAAGAGAGCTCTGACGATTGACAGGTCCTGGCCATAAATCACTGGCATGTGCTGGAACCAGTGACAGCACAGCCGGGTGTGCGCTTGCCCCTACCCGAAATTATGAAATCACACATACATACATATATATATATATATATATATATATACAAAAATGTATGTATGTATGTGATTCTGCGCAGCCAGCCCACACTGTAGCAGTAGAACTAGAGTACATAGTCGTCTAATACCTGCTAGTATACAAAACAGACCATTTTCCTTAACATTTCCTTGATTTAATCTACTGCATTCCCCTACTGCCAAGGAATTAGCAATCTTGCTCACAGAAAAAAAATCATCATCCACTCCTCTTAAAGTAGAAGAAATTTATTTTTGCTGGATCTAATATATGAATCCAGCTGGGACAGAGTAGTGGGGACAATAAATCTCCTACTAGATCCACTGTCTGAGGAACCCCTACAGCAGACCGCACAGGAGTAGTGGATTTTGGCACTGATCGGGTTGGTCAGGGGTCTCATATTTACCAAGACACCTCCAAAGATTTCAAGGTAGAGGTCAGCTCCTCTGTTACTGTAGGGGAGGTTGCTACAAGCACTGCCAGATACCTCCTCCTCTCTCAGGAACTATTATGTTAAGTTACTCAGTTAAGAGAAAAAATCAGTCAGGACCCCTAAACTCTCTTAGAAGCCCTAGATACGGGAAGCCAAACCGTGCCCTGCCACATTAACCACTTACCGCCAGTTTAATGTAGATATACTGCGGCACGGTGACACTGCTGCGCCGGATAACTTACCAGGTACATGATCCAAAGCTTCTGGGGCGTGCATGCGCACCGCTGACGACCCGCTGCTGCTGTGATGCTGTGACTCGATGTCCGCCAGCACCCGGCGATTATTAGGCAGAGAGCCAGAACAACGATCAGCCTATGTAAACAAGGCAGATAGCAATTCTGTCAGTACAGAAGGCACGGATACTGTGTTTCTGTAAAGCAGGAACATGGATCCATGCCTTCCCCTAGTAAAATCATCTCCCACATGGTGCACAAATACTGGCTAGGCACACAGTTAATCCTTTTATCGTCGCTGTTTAACCCCTTCCCCAAATAGTATCAAAAATGTCCGTGTCCCGACTGTTCGCTGCAATTACTAGCAAAAAAAAAATCCATTGTTTGTAGACACTATCTTTTGCGCAAACCAATCTATATATACGCTTATTGGGAATTTTTATTTTTTTTTAACAAAAATATGTAGCAAAATGCATATTGGCCTAAATTGATGAAGAAATTTTAGATTTTTTCTTGTTTATAGCGTAAAAAATAATCGCATTGGTGATCAAATACCAGCAAAAGAAAGCTCTATTTGTGGGGAAAAAATCACATAAAATTGTATTTAGTACAGCATCTCACGACCGCGCAATTGTTAAAGTAACGCAGTGCCGTATCGCAAAAAATGGCCTGGTCATGAAGGGGGGTAAATCTTCCGGAGGTCAAGTTGTTAAGCCCAACACCAAGGGGCCCCAGGTGACAGATTACAGGCTAGGTAAAAACCTAGGAACAAACACAAGTAAAAACAAGTAGATACAGCAACCTTCAGCTTACCTGTGTCCTGCTGGTGCCACATGCCTGACGAAGGGGTCCTGCGTGACTCCGAAACATTGCACTACCTTTTTTTGTAATGTGATCATGCTTCAATAAAAAGCGTTTGGACTCTACTGGATCATCCGTGTTGTGCTGGCAAAGATGCTCAGTGGGGCTTTCAGATCCCGTCTCCAGTTGGTGGTTGCTGCAGCACCCAAAACTTTAGAGCTTTCTCCAGGAACACGTGCAATGGGAATATGGAGTACTGCTGGTGCCAAGGCACCTGTACCTGCATGAGCTGGAGTCTGCATTGAAGAATCCAACATGCAGTATTAGCTTCTCCACCTATAGTGTCCTGATGGCCATTTCTGCCATTAAGGCACTAGCAGGCCCTTCCCCTGCGCTGAGAATGAGGCTAATGCCGCGTAGACACAACCGTTTTTCATGACGAGAAAAATTCAGTTTTTTAAGTTGGTCATTAAAAACGATCGTGTGTGGGCTCCAGAGAATTTTTCACGACGTGAAAAATGGCAATTAAAAATTTGGAACGTGCTCTGAAGCAAGTGATGAGACGGGAGCGCTCGTTCTGGTAAAATTAGCGTTCGTAATGGAGATGGCACATTCGTCACGCTGTAACGGACTGAAGAGCACGAGGCTGAAAAGCGCGAATCGTCTCTCACCAAACTTTACTAGCAAAAGCAGCCCAAAGGGTGGCGCCATCCAAATGGAACTTCCCCTTTATAGTGCCGTCGTTCATTTAGTGCGTCACCGTGCTTTGCTCGAGCATTTTTTTTCATGATAGTGTGTAGGCAAGGCAGGCTTGAGAAGAATCACGTCGAGAAAAACTTTGTTTTTTTCAATGACATTAAAAACGGTCGTGTGTACGCAGCATTAGTCAGATCCACCAGTGCCTGGAAGTGTCTTCCATGCATCATCTGGTCCAACAAGAGCACAGTCAGGCCACAAACCCAAAACGTTTCCTACAAGGCAGATGCACACACCCAAGCTGAAAACCCACGCTGCCCATGCTGGTCCCTGTCAAGGGGGTGTGCCATGTCCAGACATGGACTTCACCAGTCACAGAATGAGAGGGGGAACCAAGCCACCTTATTTCCATCTGAGGGGTCTTGAAGGGCAATCTAGCAGCTGCTCCCACGGGAGTGCGGTAGGTAATGGTGTGGGTGGAAGAAAAGGATAGCCAGTGAAACGGAGGCCTTCAGCACCCAGGTTCCAGGTGCCTACATCTCATATCCTATCCTGGAAGATGGTTTGGGAACAGGGATGGACTGGCCATAGGGGCTACCGGGAGTTTCCCGGTGGGCCGATGGCTCAGTGGGCCGTTTTTCTTTTTTTTGTGGGCCATTTTTTTATGCAGTTCGGCGGCAGCGGGAGTGTGGCAGCAAACAGCGGCGGGGATTCGGGGAAGGTGGCCATCGAGGAGGGCAGTTGGATGTAAAATTCCTCGGGAGAAGAGCTCCACCCCCTTCCTGACCACCGAAGAGGCGGACAGTAGCGAACGCGGCCACCCCGGCGCTCCCAGAACCTCGATTCCTCCACCTCCTCTCTGCTCCAGGAACCATGCGGCCTGGGCCAGGGGGCAGGCTGACTGGAAGAGAACATGCGCCGCTGTAAGGAGCAGAGCAGCATGAGCACCCCCCGGATCAAGAGGGAGACTCGGCGCTGCCGCTGATGGCCATCAGGTACCTGGCATCCTATACAAACATGCCAGAACACTGAGACAGCGGAGAGGTGAGCAGAGGAGGGACTGCAGAAAGGGACAGTGCTATGTGGTCTGTCTCAGCCCTCCCCTCTGTCTCTCAGACCCCTCCTCTGTCTCTCAGACCCCTCCTCTGTCTCTCAGCTCTCCTCCTCTGTCTCTCAGCTCTCCTCCTCTGTCTCTCAGCTCTCCTCCTCTGTCTCTCAGCTCTCCTCCTCTGTCTCTCAGCTCTCCTCCTCTGTCTCTCAGCTCTCCTCCTCTGTCTCTCAGCTCTCCTCCTCTGTCTCTCAGCTCTCCTCCTCTGTCTCTCAGCTCTCCTCCTCTGTCTCTCAGCTCTCCTCCTCTGTCTCTCGGCTCTCCCTCCTCTGCCTCTCGGCTCTCCCTCCTCTGCCTCTCGGCTCTCCCTCCTCTGCCTCTCAGTTCCCGTTTCTCTCAGTCCCCCCTCTTTTAGCCCCTTCTCTGTCTCTCAGCTCCCCCCTCTGTCTCTCGGCTCCCCCCTCTGTCTCTCGGCTCTCCCCCTCTGTCTCTCGGCTCTCCCCCTCTGTCTCTCGGCTCTCCCCCTCTGTCTCTCGGCTCTCCCCCTCTGTCTCTCAGGTCTCTCCCTCTGTCTCTCTGCTCTCCCCCTCTGTCTCTCTGCTCTCCCCCTCTGTCTCTCGGCTCTCCCCCTCTGTCTCTCGGCTCTCCCCCTCTGTCTCTCGGCTCTCCCCCTCTGTCTCTCGGCTCTCCCCCTCTGTCTCTCGGCTCCCCCCTCTGTCTCTCGGCTCTCCCCCTCTGTCTCTCGGCTCCCCACCCCCTGTCTCTCAGCCCCCCACCCCCTGTCTCTCAGCCCCCCACCCCCTGTCTCTCAGCCCCCCACCCCCTGTCTCTCAGCCCCCTCCTCGGTCTCTCAGCTCCCTCCTCGGTCTCTAACAGCCCCCACTGTCTCTCAGACCCCTCCACTGTCTCTCAGACCCCTCCACTGTCTCTCAGACCCCTCCACTGTCTCTCAGCCCCCCCCTGTCTCTCAGCCATTCATTTCAATGGGCAGGAGCGGTGTGTACACCGCTCCTCCACCACCCCAAAGATGCTGCTTGGAGGACTTTCACACTGGGACTGCAGCGGAGGCGTTTTTCAGGGGCTTTACAGGCGCTATTTTTAGAAACGCCTCAGTGAGAAAGGGGTCCTACACTCACCCCCTCTCTTTTACACTCACTCCCTCTCTCTTACACTCACCTCCCTCTCTCACCCACCCCCTCTCATCCCCTTTCCCTCAACCCTCCCTCTCTCTCTCATTCCCCTCTCGCTCACCCTCTCATTATATACAATAATGGATGTAGGGGCCTTTTAGTGGGCGTGATTTTTTGGGGGGGTGGGGGGCAGCATTTTATTGAATTAAAGTGGGCCGGTCTGGATAAAGTTCAGGACCAAATTTTGGTCCCAGTCAAGCCCTGTTTGGGAAATATACATGGATGTATAATTGCAAAAGTTTCTTCCTAGTGGCTGCATGTTTGTGTTTCATGTGGTCTGGAGGTACAGCAGTAGCGCCCAGGGTGCGCTATGACCTCTGCCTACGTCTGTTCTAGCTGCCAAACTCCAAGATCATGGTCTTTCCTCTGCCTTCCTGAGGATAATGCTGCATACATCAGTGTAGCCCCTACCAATTCTATCCTACTTATTCCAATTTGTGATGTCATGTTCCCCTGCTGTCATCCCTCTCAGGATTCAAAGAGGCTGAGAAAGACTAGCCACATGGTGGGCAGAATACAATGTAAGAGAATACAAAGCAAATTCTTTAGTTCACAGTTTAAGTAACGGTGCCATATGTAGTTACATGGAATTCAAGCTTTAAATTCCAACTCGAGTATAAATGCAACCCCTCCCCTTCTCTCTGATTGCTGGGTTAAGAAAAATCAACCTTTTCTAAATCCCCATTTCACTTACCTTAAGCCGCAGTCACATGGTCCTCTAGTGCCAGGTTATTTTACTCTGTTTACTTTTTGGATGGGTTCTTCTTCTGGGTATCCATGTCACTGTGTGCCTTGGATGACTCCTATTGGCTGGTCATCAGAGGAGTTCTCTCAGGACCCAGAAGAAGAGCAACATCAGTCTGAGGGAAGTGAAGGGGACCAGCCAGTGCAATTGATGTCAGAGAGACCTGGCTGAGGGTACAAATTTTGCCTGGAGTTGGGCTTTTGGTATGGTTGGATGTCAAGGGCAAGCGAAAGTTAGCATGTGCCAGTATCAGAATTTCTTATTGTGGATTAAGCAGAATTTACAACTTGTTTTGGCATCTCAAACAGATCTCTTACCTCTTGACTGTTATGAGTGATTTTCCAATGTATGGCCAGCCTAGCTAAACCGATCATATAAAATCCCCACATTTCCTCACTTGTACTGCTTGTAGTGGTTAGATCTCAGATGAACAGCTGATTGTTTCGGTCCTAGAAACCACAAGGTAGACATTAATGCAAGCATAAAAGTGCAATTGAATTCTATCTTGCCATATTGATTTGTTATTATGTTTACAGGGGAAAGGCAGAGCATCGATACTGTTGTCACTGGTGTTACATTACTCTGTGTAACACAATTTGTTTAGAAAGAAAAATAGACATGTCTGTTCGAAGTCCCCATCGATTCCTCTTCTGTCTTCTTGTTATCCTGATTTGCTTTTTCAGCACAGCGCTGTAAGATGCATGACTAACAATTCAATAAAGCTCTGTTGTAATTGTGTCACTATTAACACATTGAAACTTGAGGACTCATCTGGCATTTTAAGGGCAAAGTGGATGCTATTGTTATGTCCTAGGGTTACACATGATCTGTTTAATTGGTGGAAACTCATTGCAGTCATATTTAGAGTTTATGCCATTTCCATCAGTGTGCATTCAGAACTGGTAGAAAGCAGTTGGGTTTCTAAGGTCACACAGTGAAAAAAGGTCAGAATTCACTTCCAATGTATAGCTATGCGGAGTAACCCATGTGTAGGTTTCTGCTGTTCCACAAATCATTTTAACAAGGGCATAGAAAAATCAGTCTTATAAAATGTATAATTACCGTATTTTCCGCACCATAAGACGCACCTGACCATAAGACACACTTAGGTTTTAGAGGAGGAAAACAAGAAAAAAAATATTCTGAACCAAATGGTGTACTAAAATATTTTCCAGTGCCCATGAAATGCAGCCTGACCATGCCCCAGTAAACACAGCCTGACCATGCCCCAGTAAACGCAGAGTGACCATGCCCCATTAAACGCAGAGTGACCATGCCCCATTAAACGCAGAGTGACCATGCCCCATTAAACGCAGAGTGACCATGCCCCAGTAAACACAGCCTGACCATGCCCCAGTAAACGCAGAGTGACCATGCCCCATTAAACGCAGAGTGACCATGCCCCAGTAAACACAGCCTGACCATGCCCCAGTAAACGCAGAGTGACCATGCCCCATTAAACGCAGAGTGACCATGCCCCATTAAACGCAGAGTGACCATGCCCCATTAAACGCAGAGTGACCATGCCCCATTAAACGCAGAGTGACCATGCCCCATTAAACGCAGAGTGACCATGCCCCATTAAACGCAGAGTGACCATGCCCCATTAAACGCAGAGTGACCATGCCCCATTAAACGCAGAGTGACCATGCCCCATTAAGCGCAGAGTGACCATGCCCCATTAAGCGCAGAGTGACCCTGCCCCATTAAGCGCAGAGTGACCCTGCCCCATTAAGCGCAGAGTGACCCTGCCCCATTAAGCGCAGAGTGACCCTGCCCCAGTAAGCGCAGAGTGACCCTGCCCCAGTAAGCGCAGAGTGACCCTGCCCCAGTAAGCGCAGAGTGACCCTGCCCCAGTAAGCGCAGAGTGACCCTGCCCCAGTAAGCGCAGAGTGACCCTGCCCCAGTAAGCGCAGAGTGACCCTGCCCCAGTAAGCGCAGAGTGACCCTGCCCCAGTAAGCGCAGAGTGACCCTGCCCCAGTAAGCGCAGAGTGACCCTGCCCCAGTAAGCGCAGAGTGACCCTGCCCCAGTAAGCGCAGAGTGACCCTGCCCCAGTAAGCGCAGAGTGACCCTGCCCCAGTAAGCGCAGAGTGACCCTGCCCCAGTAAGCGCAGAGTGACCCTGCCCCAGTAAGCGCAGAGTGACCCTGCCCCAGTAAGCGCAGAGTGACCCTGCCCCAGTAAGCGCAGAGTGACCCTGCCCCAGTAAGCGCAGAGTGACCCTGCCCCAGTAAGCGCAGAGTGACCCTGCCCCAGTAAGCGCAGAGTGACCCTGCCCCAGTAAGCGCAGAGTGACCCTGCCCCAGTAAGCGCAGAGTGACCCTGCCCCAGTAAGCGCAGAGTGACCCTGCCCCAGTAAGCGCAGAGTGACCCTGCCCCAGTAAGCGCAGAGTGACCCTGCCCCAGTAAGCGCAGAGTGACCCTGCCCCAGTAAGCGCAGAGTGACCCTGCCCCAGTAAGCGCAGAGTGACCCTGCCCCAGTAAGCGCAGAGTGACCCTGCCCCAGTAAGCGCAGAGTGACCCTGCCCCAGTAAGCGCAGAGTGACCCTGCCCGACCATGCCATAGTAAATGCAGAGTGAACGTTGCCACAAATGCAGCCTTACCTCTTCCACCAAACAGAAGCAGCCAGATCGTCCGAATGCTCTGATTTCTGTGTGAGGAACCAGCCGGACGATCTCTCGGCGCCCACGGGGGGGTTTGGAAGTCTGTCCCCCACTCTCCTGCCTCTCTTCCGGTGGTGGCGGCCCAGGGTGATGCGAGCGGTAGCATGGGCGGTGCCAGCAGCGGCAATTGGCGCTGCCAGCGTCGGCGGGGGGCGAATCCAGCGGCGACGTGGAGCGATGTGAGCGGATGGCAGGGGTGGTGCCAGCGGCGGCGGGGGGCGTTACCAGCAGAGGCGTAGGGCGGTTCCAGTGGCGGTGGGGACCGATGTGAGCGGGGGGCGTTACCAGCGGGGGGCGTTACCAGCAGTGGCGGGGGGGCAGTTCCAGTGGCGGTGAGAAGCGATGCGAGCGGATGGTGGGGCGGTGCCAGCAGCGGCGGGGGTCGGTGCCAGCGGAGGTCGGTTCCAGCGGGGGGTGGGGCCTGTCGTATATTCGCACTATAGGACGCAGTGACATTTTCTCCCATATTTCTGGGGGAAAAAAGTGTGTCTTATAGTCCAAAAATTATGGTAATATATAAAATAGTATAAATTAATGGTTAACATTCAAATGAAAGAATACATTTTTATTTAGATAAAAAAAAAAGCATTGTGTGCCAGTGCTTTCTAGGGGGCGGGGTACTTGACCCACAAAACCTTTTAAACTATGCATACTGTATAATGTAGGGAGATGTTCCACAAATGGATGCAGGACTTCATGTCATGTGACTCTTCGATGATTGCGGCTGCCTGGTAGCAATAGTGTACTGAGAGCTAACATGAAGTAATGAGAGCTGACGTTGTAGAGACTGAATAGATCTGTTTTTGTGCTAGTAATTAAGGCAAATTAGACCTCACCTTCCCTTAAATAAGTTGTTTGGAGGGGGGCACGTTATGACCTCCTCTTTATAAGGTAAGTCAGGTCATTTGAACAGCATGTGATATGCATATTAACCACTTCCTGTTTATAAATGGCCTAAAGTGGGTATACTGGGATCATGACTGCAGCTACAGTATCGTTTTTTTTTAGCCCCAGCGGTTCTCTTTCCAGTAAAAGCAACTTGAGCAGCTGGATTACTTTTACAGGCGACGGGAAGGGGTCCCCTTCCTCCCATCTTCGTCTTTTACAGGGCTCTCCTGTGTGATTTGGGAACCTGCTAAGGATGCCACCGGCGGCATCTAGTTCCGGACACAGTTAGAGGAGCAGATTGTTGTGCCACTGTGACGTCAGAAACCGGAAGCGGCGAATGAGGCTTTTGTCACTTCCAGCTTTGTAAACAAGCCATTACTGGCTCATAAAAGCATCAAATCAAACAGATCTCGGTTTGATCTGACGCTTTGCAAGCCAGAGGAGAGATCTAAGAGACCCCAGACCTCTCCATACATAGGACCTTTTACAACCTACGCTATCACAAAGGATGTTTATCCCTTCTAAGGCCCCTTTCACACGGGACCTGTTTGGACCCTCCATTCCCATCGGATGTCAGCGGGGACATGTCCGCTGACACCCGCTGCTATCCGATTCGACCCAGTCCATGAAATCCAGATGGATGGAAACCCTATCCACCTGGCAGGGTAGATCAGATGAAAACGGACAGGCGGTCCATTTATATATACTATATAAAATAGTATAAATTAATGGTGAACACGCAAATGAAATAATAAGTTTGACTTGCATCTTTTTTTGTTTTAAAGAATTGTGTGCCAGCATCTACTTTTCCAGCCAGGGTCTAAGTCATAGGGCAGGGGACCTTTTAATCTATGCATATTTTTCACACCAACATTTTGCAGCCAGTCAGAGTGGAGCTTACACGTTTTGCTAGTAGTTTCTTAACCCTGCCCCCCCAAGCAGCGAAGCACAAACGGGAAAATTACTGTGCAATTTGTTTGCCTGTGACTGACATAGGCTCTGTACGACAATGTGTACAACGCTATTGGTTGTACAGACTCGGGCTTCTTCAATATTTGGACCATGCCACTACAGTGGGCGTTTCACACAGAGCTGTTTCTTTCTTCAAGTCACATGATCGTAGGGGCATTTTTTAGTTTCAGACATAGTGTATTGTGTGGAGGAACTGTCTGTCACAGTGATAGACAGCGCCCCCTGTGTGAGTATCTGTGAGGCTGTGACATCATGCTGCAGTGGAAACACCCATTGTCTGAGGACTTGAGCAAATGCAAATATACAGGCCAAATTTCATCCCACATGCAGCCAATACAGGCTTCAAATAAGGGACAACCCCAGTTTATAAGGAACAGTTGGCAACCTGAGCAGTGGGCTGGATCAGATCTTGTGGGCCAGATGTTGCCTTAGGGCCAAAGTTTGGTGGCCCCAGTGGGTCTAGTGTCCATTTTTATCCAAAACATACAAAATACATATTGACTGGAGGATTTTTTTTATAATCCACATTAGCAGTACTGCAGCCAGACATTTGTTCTAACAATCAGTTTTATGGTATGTAATATAATATAATTTAGCAAATGCAATAGTCTGCTGCATGGCACTTGCATATGATTTGCATTAATACATACTGAATCTTTATCTGTTTTACAGTTTTGTTTATTTGACCTGTCATAACGAATGATTGCTGGATTTGCATTAATGGTTTGTTTAGCTGATCAATTTTGCTTTGTAGGGCACAGAACTGCAAAGTGACCTCGTCTTTGAAGAAATAAGCCGTCGCATCAAAGATGTTGGGAATGAACTGGTTAAAAAAGTAAATGCGGTCTTCCAGTGGGAAATCACCAAAGATGGCAAGACGGCTGCACAGTGGAGTGAGTTTCAATTTGACTTCATAAATCATTTTTAGTGGGCCACTAATATTTTATCATGCATGCTTGTTTTAATATCAGAGACTTGTATTTATAGTCTCTTAAATAGTGTTGAGCGAACCCGAACTGTAAAGTTCGGGTCCGTACCGAACTTTAGCTTTTTCCCGAACTCGAACCCGAACTTTGCGTGAAAGTCGTGTTCGGGTTCGGCAATCTAATGGCGCAGTTAGAAATGCTTCAGGGGCCAGCCAATCACCTTTTGATTAGCTGGTGTGCCCTTAGAAGCCATCATAGCCATGCCTATGATTGGTCAGTGCAACATGTGACCCAGCTTCTATATAAGCTAGAGGCACACAGCACACACGTTACTCTGCTTCAGAATAGATAGGGAGAGGATCTTGTCTGCTGCTGTTGCTTATTGGGAGAGATTGAAAATACATGAGTTAGTCCTGATTCTGGAATCTGAGGGAAAAGATAGAGAGACAGTGTAGTGTAGGGCCAGGTTCCTGTTGGTGCTTTCAGGGAGAGAGATTTATTATATAGGAATAGGAGTCCAGATTCAGAGATATAACTCAGCGATCTGCATAGGTTTACCTGTTTGTGTTGCAGTGCACAGTCTTTTTACACTGCCATGAGCCCAGTGTCAGAGAAAATCTAACTTTTATCTGCAAGCTCAGTGCACCAGCACTGCATATATTACAATGAGAGATACACCGTTTCCATACTGTGGGTGTATTCTGCTCTTGCAAAAAGACCCATTTAGGGCCACAAAAAATATTTTGCAGTGTGTTATACATATGTGGAGGTGTGTGAAATAAACAATTTCTATATATTTGTCTTCTACTGTGCTATACTAAAAAAACAAAATTTTTTTTTTTAATAGCATTTTCTGCAGTTCTGTAGCTGTGCGATTCAGCGGTTACATACTGTGGGTGTGTTCTGCTCTTCCAAAAACACCCATTTAGGGCAAGATCCTAAATTTGGAAAATATGAGGAGAAGGTCAAAGGGACGTGGTGGCCCCGGTCGTGGTGCTGCTGGTGGAGCTCCTGTTGCAGGGAGAGGACGTGGTGGATCTGTGCCAACTACACGCACAAGTGAAACCCCTTCCTCAGGTGCGAGTAGGCGACCGAGCCTGCGGCGGTATTTTGTCGCGCCTAATGAGGCTTTACGAATGTTTAGGCCAGGACAAGTACAGGCGATAGTAGATTGGGTTGCTGACAGTGCCTCGGGTTCCTTCACATTGTCTCCCACCCACTCTTCTGATGAAAGATCAGAGTTGGCACCTGAAACTCATGTCCATCAGTCTTTCACCTCACCCCCTTGCAAATCAGCCAAGCAGTCTGAGCCCCAAATCATGCAGCAGTCTCTTCTGCTTTTCGATGACTCTGTTAGCAGGGTTTCCCAGGGCCATCCACCTAGCCCTGCCCCAGAAGTAGAAGAGATTGAGTGCACGGATGCCCAACCACTTATGTTTCATGATGAGTACATGGGAGGACCATCGCAGCACGTCTCGGATGATGACGAAACACAGGTGCCAACTGCTGCTGCTTTCGCAATTGTGCAGACAGACAAGGAGGGCAGGGGTGAAGACTGGGTGGAAGATGATGTGGAGGACGATGAGGTCCTCGACCCCACATGGAATCAACGTTATGCAGGTGACCAGTGTAGTTTGGAGGAATAGGCGGTGGTCGCACAGAGCCACCAGCACAGCAGAAGAGGGAGCAGGGTGCAAAAGCGGAGCGTCCGTCCCCTAGACAGTACGTCTGCTACTGCCCAACGCAGCAAGGGACCGAGCACACCAAAGCCAGGTCCAAGGAGTTCCCTAGCGTGGCAGTTCTTCACACAATGTGCTGATGACAAGACACGAGTGGTTTGCACGCTGTGCAATCAGAGCCTGAAGCGAGGCATAAACGTTCTCAACCTGAGCACAAGCTGCATGACCAGGCATCTAAGTGCAAAGCACGAGCTGCAGTGGAGTAGACACCTCAAAAACCAAGAAAGGTCTCTGGCTCCTCCTGCTTCCTCTTCTGCTGCAGTCTCGGCCTCTTCAGCCACCTCTGTAGTGACAGTGGCACCTGCCACCCCGCAAAGAGAGGATCTGCCAGCAACACTACCACCTGGATCACCAACCATCTCCACAATGTCCCATGGAAGCGTTCAGCTCTCTATCTCCCAAACATTGGAGCGGAAGAGGAAGTACCCCCCTAGCCACCCGCGATCCCTGGCCCTGAATGCCAGCATTTCAAAACTCCTGGCCTTTAAAATGCTGTCATTCCGTCTGGTGGAGACGCAGAGTTTTAAAAGCCTGATGGCATTGGCTGTCCCACAGTACGTCGTGCCCAGCCGCCACTACTTTTGCAGGCGAGCCATCCCTTCCCTGCAGAACCAAGTGGGAGACAAAATCAGGTGTGCACTGCGCAACGCCATCTGTGGCAAGGTCCACCTAACTACGGATGCGTGTACCAGTAAGCACGGTCAGGGACGTTATATCTCCCGAACAGCACACTGGGTAAATGCAGTGGCGGCTGGGCCTGAGGCAGATAGCAGTTTGCCGCATGTCCTTCCACCACCAAGGATTGCAGGGCGCTTCAGTTTGCCTCCTGTTGCTAACTCCTCCTACTCCGCTTCCTCATCCTCTACCGCCTCCTCATCCGGTCAGCGTAACACCTTCACCACCAACTTCAGCACAGCCAGGGGTAAACGACAGCAGGCAGTTTTAAAACTTTCCTGTTTGGGGGTAAAACCCCACACCGCGCAGGAGTTGTGGAGGGACATGGAACAACAGACCAATGAGTGGTTGCTGTCAGTGAGCCTAAAGCCCGGCCTGGTGGTGTGCGATAATGGGCGAAATCTCGTAGCCGGTTTGACGCACATCCCTTGCCTGGCGCATGTGCTGAACTTGGTGGTCCAGAGGTTCCTTAAAAATTACCCCAATATGCCAGAGCTGCTGCAGAAAGTGCGGGCTGTCTGTGCGCACTTTCGGCGTTCTCACCCTGCTGCTGCTCGCCTGTCAGTGCTGCAGCGTAACTTCGGCCTTCCCGCTCACCGCCTCATATGTGACGTGCCCACAAGGTGGAGCTCCACCTTGCACATGCTGGCCAGACTGTGCGAGCAGCAGCAGGCGATAGTGGAGTTTCAGCTGCAGCAATCACACGTGAGTCGCTCTGCGGAACAGCACCACTTCACCACCAATAACTGGGCCTCCATGCGAGACCTGTGTGCCTTGTTGCGCTGTTTCGAGTACTCCACCAACATGGCCAGTGCCAATGACGCCGTTCTTAGCGTTACTATCCCAGTTCTATGCCTCCTTGAAAAAACGCTTCGGGCGATGATGGAAGAGGATGTGGCACAGGAGGAGGAGGAGGAAGCGGGATCATTTCAAAGGCTTTCAGGGCAGTCTTTCACAAGTGGCTCCGAGGGTGGGTTCCTGCACCAACAAACGCCAGGTACACAATTGTCCAGCAGAAAGGGCACAGTTCTGGAGGATGACGAGGTGGAGGAGGAGGAGGAGGAGGAGGAAGAGGAGGAGCCATGTTCACAGCAGGGTGGCACGCAGACCAGCTCGTGGCCATCACTGGTGCGTGGCTGGGGGGATACAGAGGACACAGACGATACACCTCCCACAGAGGACAGCTTTTCTTTGCCTCTGGGCAGCCTGGCACACATGAGCGATTACATGCTGCAGTGTTTCCGCAATGACCGCCGAGTTGCCCACATTTTAACTGGTGCTGATTACTGGGTGGCCACCCTGCTGGATCCCCGTTACAAGGACAACGTACCATCCTTAATTCCCTCACTGGAGCGGGATCGTAAGGTGCGCGACTACAAGCGCATGCTGGTAGACGCGCTGCTGGTGGCATTCCCACCTGACAGCGGGCGTACGGTGGAAGCACAAGGCGAAGGCAGAGGAGGAAGAAGAGGTCGCCAACACAGCCGGGGCACCGGCAGCACCTCAGAAGGCAGGGTTAGCATGGCCGAAATGTGGAAAAGCTTTGTCAGCACGCCACAACCAGCACCACCAGCTGAGCTGGAACGTCTTAGCAGGAGGCAGCATTTCACCAACATGGTTGAGCAGTATGTGTCCACAGGCCTACACGTACTGGATGACGGGTCTGCCCCCTTTAACTTCTGGGTCTCCAAATTGGGCACATGGCCTGAGCTTGCCCTTTATGCCTTGGAGGTGCTGGCCTGCCCTGCAGCCAGTGTATTGTCTGAACGTGTATTTAGCACGGCAGGGGGCGTTATCACAGACAAGCGCAGCCGCCTGTCCAGAGCCAATGTGGACAAGCTCACGTTCATTAAAATGAACCAGGCATGGATCCCACAGGACTTGTCCGTACCTTCTGCAGAATAGACATGTATACCGGTGTTGTGACAAAAACTGTCTGGCCATCGGATTGTGTCCGGCCCGTACTGCGAAGGCGCAGTGCTTGCGCAGTACAGAGGACAAGGAGATTCACAAAATCTCCGAAGATGAACGGCGCCTGTGCCGTGAGTGCAGGTTCAAGCCCCACCATCCAAGTGGACATACGGTAGCACATAGTAACAGGGCCCCTCACGGGCTCGCTTCGATCGCCACGCTTCGGGCACGGCCTCACTTGGCTCGGCTTGAACCACGGATGGTGTGGCCTTCACCTGAACTCACCACGCAGGCGCCGTTCGTCTTGGGAGATTTTCGAAATCCCCTTGTCCTACATACTGAGCAAGCGCAGTACAGGGTGGACACTATTCGACGGGGGACAGAATTCGACACATCACCGGCCTTACCCAGCCATTGTTGTATTTTTGAACCAGTGTTGGCTACCTCGTCCTCCTCCACCGCCGCTTCCACCTACACAGCCACATCCACCGCCACCTCAACCTCCTACTCCATATGGACCTCCTAGGTCAAGATTTATAATTTTTATTTTTTTGTAGCGCACAGATCCTTTCCCCCTTACCTGCCTTTATGTTGTTGGCTCCTCGCAGGAGGGAGAAAGGCACACCGCACTACCAGCCCCGTACCCTCCTATATAAAGAGGTTGAGCGGTGTACTTGACGGGACGTGTCCACACGTGTCCACAGCCGGAGTCAAAACTCCTCCAGAGGATGATTCTCGCCTCTACTGTAGGTAGAGGCAAGTCCTTTAATTCCCAGTAAAGTCAATGTCCACACCAGCTGAAACTACAACTCTTATTCTCTCATGGCAAAATAAACTCTACTCGGATAGAAAAGGTTAGAGCAAAAAAACAGGACAGCTTAAGGTGTGGAGGAGGTCCAGGCACAAACGTAGCACATTCACTTCACTGCTTCGGTTTCTCAAACAGTTTTAGGTGCACGGTCTCTGCCACAGACCTTGAGGTTGGTGTCTGCCACAGACCAGGGTGTATAAGGCCCCTGCCACGGGCCGGGTGAATAAGGCCTCTGATACAGTCAAGATGACCTTGAGCTTCTCCTTCTACGAACCTAGCCCATATTAAGGGGAAGACATCTATCCAGGCAGTCAACAGACCCTTCCTTCACCGTGAATCCCGCATCGGTCCATCAGAATGATCCTCCCTTCCCTGGAACAGGGTCCCTTACACGAGGCGGCACCCTAAGACTCCTCGACCCTTAGCGGACTTCAGACGAAGGCTCTGGACTCCAGGCTTTACTCCCGCCCCTAGGCCTCCATACTCAGGGCAGCAGGAACTCCAGGATAGTACCTCACCCCAGGCTAAAGGTGCCCGAGATGGAACAGGAACACATGCACCCAGGCCGAAGGCACCTGGGCGCGGACCCCACTGGACATCAGCCCCCAGGCCAAAGGTCTGTCCCTTTTATATGCTCTCCCGGCATGCACAGCAGGTGCCCTGCCCCGCTGTACTACTGCCAAGAGGGGACACAAAAGGCACAGCACTGTATCGGCGGTTTAACCCTAGCCTACCATGGCAGCGCCACCTGTAGGCCGCAGGGAACTGCACACCAATACTGTCCCCCGAGGACAAAAAGGTCCATGAATCCTACAGAATTAGGGTGTTTGAGCCTATTTACCACTCAAACACTTCCCTTAAATTTAGCACCCCGCTACATTTTTATTTCAAAGTATTTTATTTTCCCACTAGCTTATCCATTAAATTGAATAATTTATTCCAGAAAGGGCGTATTCTGGGTCATTCCCACCATATGTGTGGCATCGTGCCGTTGAGTTTCTGAGGTTCTTAACCACTTAAGCCCCGGACCATTTGGTAGCTAAAGGACCAGAGGTGAATTCAGAATTTTGCACTGCGCTGCTTTAACTGTAAATTGTGCGGACATGCAATGTTGTACCCAAACGAAATTTGCGTCCTTTTCTTCCCACAAATAGAGCTTTCTTTTAATGGTATTTGATTGCCTCTGCGATTTTTATTTTTTGCGATATAAATGGAAAAAGACCGAAAATTTTGAAAAAAAATGATATTTTCTACTTTTTGTTATAAGAAAAATCGAATAAACTCAATTGTAGTCATACATTTAGGCCAAAATGTATTCAGCCACATGTTTTTAGTAAAAAAAATGTCAATAAGCGTATATTTATTGGTTTGCGCAAAAGTTATAGAGTTTACAAACTAGGGTACATTTTCTGAAATTTACACAGCTTTAAATTTATGACTGCCTATCTCATTTCTTGAGGTGCTAAAATGACAGGGCAGTACAAACCCCCCCCCAAATGACCCCATTTTGGAAAGTAGACACCCCAAGGAAATTGCTGAGAGGCATGTTGAGCCCATTGAATTTTTTTTTTTTGTCCCAAGTGATTGAATGACTAAAAAAAAAAAAAAAATTACAAAAAGTTGTCACTAAATGATATATTGCTCACACATGCCATGGTTATATGTGGAATTTCACCCCAAAATACATTTTGCTGCTTCTCCTGAGTACGGGGATACCACATGTGTGGGACTTTTTGGGAGCCTAGCCGCGTACGGGACCCCGGAAACCAAGCACCGCCTTCAGGATTTCTAAGGGCGCAAATTTTTGATTTCACTCCTCACTACCTATCACAGTTTCGAAGGCCATAAAATGCCAAAATAGCACAAAACACCCCCAAATGACCCCATTTTAGAAAGTAGACACCCCAAGGAAATTGCTGAGAGGCCTGTTGAGCCCATTGAATATATTTTTTTTTGTCCCAAGTGATTGAATAATGACAAAAAAAAATAAAAAATACAAAAAGTTGTCACTAAATGATATATTGCTCACACATGCCATGGTTATATGTGGAATTTCACCCCAAAATACATTTTTCTGCTTCTCCTGAGTACGGGGATACCACATGTGTGGGACTTTTTAGGAGCCTAGCCGCGTACGGGACCCCGAAAACCAAGCACCGCCTTCAGGATTTCTAGGCACAAATTTTTGATTTCACTCCTCACTACCTGTCACAGTTTCGAAGGCCATAAAATGCCAAAATCGCACAAAACCCCCCCAAATGACCCCATTTTGGAATATAGACACCCCAAGCTATATGCTGAGGGGAATGGCGAGTATTTTACAGCTATCATTTGTTTTTGAAATTGAAGAAAGAAAATATATATATATATATATATATTTTTTTTTTTTTCAATTTTCAAAACTTTGTGACAAAAAGCGAGGTCTGCAAAATACTCACAATACCTCTCAGCAAATAGCTTGGGGTGTCTACTTTCCAAAATGGGGTCATTTGGGGGGGGGGGGTTTTGTGCTATCTGGGCATTCCATGGCCTCCGAAACTGTGATAGGCAGTGAGAAGTGAAATCAAAAATTGACACCCTTAGAAAGCCTGAAGGCGGTGCTTGGTTTTTGGGGTCCCGTACGTGGCTAGGCTCCCAAAAAGACTCACACATGTGATATCCCCGTACTCAGGAGAAGCAACAGAATGTATTTTGGGGTATAATTCCACATATGCCCATGGCATGTTTGAGCAATATATCATTTAGTGACAACTTTGTGCAAAAAAAAATAAAAAAATTGTCGTTTTTCCGCAACTTGTGTCAACATATAAAATGTTCCATGGACTCGACATGCCTCTCAGTATATAGCTTGGGGTGTCTACTTTCCAAAATGGGGTCATTTGGGGGGGTTTTGAACTGTTCTGGCATTTTATACACAACATTAGGAAGCTTACATCCACTCTTCTAACCACTTGAAGACAAAGCCCTTTTTGACACTTTTTGTTTACATGAAAACATTTTTTTTTTTGCAAGAAAATTATGTTGAACCCCCAAACATTATATATATTTTTAAAGCAAAGGCCCTACAGATTAAAATGGTGGGTGTTGCATTTTTTTTTCTACACAGTATTTGCGCAGCGATTTCTCAAACGCATTTTTTGGGTTAAAAAATACACTTTTTTTAATTTTAATGCACTAAAACACACTATATTGCCCAAATGTTTGATGAAATAAAAAAGATGATCTTGGGCCGAGTACATAGATACCAAACACGACATGCTTTAAAATTTCGCACAAACGCGCATTGGCGACAAACTACATACATTTTTAAAAGCCTTTAAAAGCCTTTACAGGTTACCCCAGTAGATTTACAGAGGAGGTCTACTGCTAAAATGATTGCCCTCGATCTGACCTTCGCGGTGATACCTCACATGCATGGTGCAATTGCTGTTTACATATGACGCCAGACCGACGCTTGCGTTCGCCATTGGGCAAGAGCAGGGCAGGACAGGGGCGCTTTTTTTTTTTTCTTATTAATTTTGCTTTTTTATTTTATTTTTAAATTGTTCCTTCCAAGTATTTTTTTTTTTTTATCATTTTTATTGTTATCTCAGGGAATGTAAATATCCCCTATGATAGCAATAGGTAGTGACAGGTACTCTTTTTTTGAAAAAAACTGGGGTCTTCTAGACCCTAGATTTTTCCTCTGCCCTCAAAGCATCTGACCACACCAAGATCGGTGTGATAAAATGCTTTCCCAATTTCCCAATGGCGCTTTTTATATCCGGGGGGGGGGCATTCCCTCCCACTGCTTGTAAAAGCAGTCCAGAGGCTAATTAGCCGCTAGGATTGCTTTTACATGAAAGCCGGCCGCAGGCTGAAAAGAATGATACCAAGATGATACCTAAACCCGCAGGCATCATTCTGGTATAAACATTCAAAGTCCAGCAACATACCAGTACGTTGCTGGTCCTTGTTGGACATGTATTGTAATCTTTTTTTTTTCATGCAGCCAGTTGGCTGAACGAAAAAAGAGATTGATCGGTGGGTATGCCCACCATTAGAATACCGCCCTTCATCCACCCACTTCCAATGATGGGCATACACGCACCATTTATATATGCCGAAGCATGGGGGCATCCTCCCGCAAAAAAGTTATGCCGCACACACATGGTCGGACTTTTCCACGGGCAAGCCTCCGTCGGAATTTCGACCGTATGTACGCGGCATTAGGAGCAAAATCGCTCCTCCGCCCCTGCTGCCCCAATGCTTCGGCATATTTGCTTTTTTTTTTTTTTTTTTAACTGTGGTGGTGAAATCACCTCCTACAGCACTGGAGTCGCAGGGATCAGGCCTGTCTCTGCGAACGCTGCAGTTATGTGTGTTTTTGTTTTGTAAGTGACAGTGATCGATCGATACTGCACTTGGGTGGCCTGGGCTGGACGGAAGGGGCAAAACGCAGGTGCCAGCAGGTATCTGGGCTGATCCCGCTAACACTGCGTTTTTGGGAACCCTAAACTGCTGGGGACGCTAGTATAGATCTGATCAGATCAGATATTGATCTGTTCAGATACTATACCACTAAGGGGGGTGTATGCTTCACGCGTGGGTGTTAGCGTTACTGGCACTAACCTGACGCTGCCTGGGGTGTGACTCAGACCCTCTCTGACGCTAAAACCTAATTGATATCACCCGCCGGCCGATCAGGGGGTTAAACCTTTATTGGGTTATATACACGGCGGGTGCCCTGACACTATAAAAAGCAAACTAACTAACCAGCGTCACCCGTAACACTTATATGGTGATCACTGGTGAAAGGGTTAACTAGGGGCAATCAGGGGGTTAAAACCTTTATTAGATAATATATGGGGGTACCTGACGCTATAAAAACATGCGGCAAACCTAAAAAAAAATTACTGGCTACCGATCTGCATCACCGACACTAAGACAGCGTTTAGAAAAACGATCGCTTAGCGACAGTGGTGATAGGGGGTGAAAGGGTTACCTGGGGGGCGATCAAGGGGGTTAAACCTTTATAAGGGGGGGTTAGGGGGCTACACTGGACCTAAGACTAAACTTTGGTGACACTTTTACAGTCACAAATGTCACTGATTGCAGTGATCACTAAATAAATGGTCACTGCAATCAGTGACACTGTGACTGGGGGCTGGGGGGTGATCTGGGGGGGGCGATTTATGTCCCTATGTGTCCTGGTGTCAGTGTAGTGTTGTGTGCACTGACCTGATGTCTTCTCTTGTACGGCGCTCGGTATATGTGAGCGCCGCACCAGAGATGACATCACTTCCTCCTGCTCCCTCTGTCTGACACAGACAGAGGGGGCATTTCCATTCGCCGGGAGCGATCGCGAGGGGGTGGCCAGAAACGAATGGCTGCCCCCTCATCCCGGAACGCTCCCGGACACTTAGCCACTGCTCACTGTATAGGAGGGGGGTCCGATTGGACCCCCCAACTATACAAAGGCAATCACGTACACTCTACGTGATTGTGCCTGTCGGTGCCATTCTGCCGACGTATATATACAGTGAGCGGTCGTTAAGTGGTTAATGACTTCCTGTACCTCTTCTGCTGAAAAGGGGGCCTCCAGCATATTTTTTTATTTTTTTTATGTTATTTTAAGTTATTTCCCTATCCACATTTGTTTGCAGAGCACTTGCCATGCTCTTAACAACATTTTGCGGCCATTTGCAGCCCTCTAGCCCTTTCCATTACTTTTTTAGAGCCTTTTTAGTCCTTAGAAGTCCGGGTCCCCATTGACTTCAATGGGGTTCGGGTTAAAGTTCGGTCCCGAACACGAACTTTTTTCCGAAGTTCGGCCGAACCCGTCGAACCCGAACATCCAGGTGTCCGCTCAACTCTACTCTTAAATGATTTACACAATTTTCTCTGTTTAATAAAAGTAAGCGACATGACACTTGGCTTTGTTTTTGGATTTTTTTTTCTGTAGTGTAGCATTCTTTTGGCAGGTATCTACCTTATCCCATGTTGTCATTATTGACTTTTAGGGCATTGGAGTGATCTCTGCGGTGCGCTGGATAAGACCAGTCAAGCTCACCACTTTTTCTGAATGTTCTTAGTTTAATGTCCTCTAAGCATCCTGCAAGCCACATGTCCTCTTTCGTTACCTTTAAATCTTAAAACCTTACAAACCTTCCTACCTACACCTTTTTGTTTTTCACCTGTGTAAGATGCGTGCATTTTTATGTAGTTTGTGGCGTCATTGGTTGTCTTATACACACAGCCCGTAGTAAAATAAATCTTCACATTTCTGTGTCAAGTGATTCTGTTAGTGTTCAGCCATGAGACATGTGGCATGACACTGTACATTTTAATGCATGACCTCTGTTGGTATTCTAATAACTGACTCTTCCTGTGAATCCCTGGGTCTGTCAGTCTAGTACTGGTGCAGGTAAGAGCTAAATGGTAATTAGATCTGACACAATCACGAACAGGCAGAGCAATTACCAAAGAGCTCACATGCTGGAAGAGACGTATTTTCATCACATTAGCGCACTCATATTTGTGACGCAACACAGAGGAAATGGCAAGGCATTGACTAGGCACTGTGTGACCCGGAACAAGAAGTTGTCTGTCACTTTAGTAAATAGGGACAAGCTAGGTGAATGAATACATCAACCAGCCATAACACTATAAACTGCAGTCACATGTGCTTGCATCATTACAAGGTAAGGCACACAAACTAGAATATAACTACACTAATACCTAGTTACAACAGCGAAAACATTTGAAAGTGTACAGTGCCTTAAGGTACTTAAGGCAAAGAAATAACAGCTGTTCATTTAGAAGTTGATCTGGCCATGGGAGGGGAAACCTTTATACATGGTTAAGTTCAAGTTGTGTGATCCCTATGTGTTATTTCTGTGGAGCAGTGGGGGATCATATAAAATTCCTAACCCGACTTATCGCATTATCTTTAACTTTGCTCGTGGAGATTTGTTAGTTACTCAGACCTCATACTGAGAAAACTTGTCCAGATTTTCAGTCTTGGACATCAGTCATCATATGAATACAGTTATTAGACCACCTGTATGCCTAAATGCAAAGTTGACACCATTTAAAAGAAAAGTTCAGCTTTTTTTTTTTCCCAAAAACATATTTGCCTAAGTGGATGCAGCATCGGTCTGATACTGCATCTGTGCTCCACCAACTCGAAGACACAGAGCCAAGCGATCAAAGACCGCTGATCACTGTGTTCTAAGAGCTCCAAGACCAGAGAACTGGTGACTGTCAGCCACCGGCTCTCTGCTCTGCCAACCCTTCCCCCCCCCCATGCACTCACTGAAGCACTGGTCTGTGGAGGGAGTGGCTGGTTCAGGCTCAGCGAGCCGAGAGGCTAATCCAGGTGCTGATCCAGGTGGGGCAGATCTTGCCTGAGCCTGAATTGACTCAGTGACGCCAGCTGACAGCAGGCTTCATTTTGCTGTCTGCTGGAAATGGGTTACAGGAGTGCAGAATGAACTGCACTCCTGTGATCCACAGGAGAATTACAGCCAAACATGCTTCGGCTGTACTTCTCCTTTTAAGTGATCTATAACTGTCTGTTTTTTTTTATGGCCGCTGTTGTTCATGCATCTCATGCAGTAAGCTGAACATACACACCTGTTAATTCCTTCCTTTCCTCTTCTTAGTAGAGGAAAGGAGTGACATATGTATGACATGGAGCACCTCTAAGATTAGAGGCACTAATGACCTTTAAAGTGTTTGTTAAGCCATTTGTTTAAGTCTATGCCAGACCTTCTATTAGAGCCTGGCATAGCACACTATGTAAGTCATTTAAAAAAAACAGTGTTCTAAATTAAATTCTATTATTTAGAGCTGTCTTCAGGCCGGTCACATGACTCGCTGCCGATTTACTGCTCCTATGGATAGCTTCTTCGGGAGGGGCCGTGATCTCCCTAAGACGTTACTCGGGGAGATCACGTGGCCACTCATCTTCTCCTGCAGAAGCCCTGTCTCATAGCTGTAAAGCGGCCAAAAGTCACGTGACTAGCCTGAAGACAACTCTAAATAGCTATTAGAAAGGGTTTTAGATAGGATTTACATAGTGTGGTATGCCAGCCTCTAACAGAGGGGCTGGCAGTGACCATTTGTAGGTTTTTGTTTTTTTATCATATGGGCGGGGCTGAGCGGAGACACACAGAGAGGGAGCTGATGTGAAGGAAAGAGGGGGAGAGAGAGGAGAGCAGAGGGGACAGCAGCGTATGGCAGAGGGACGTACTCTGACCACGGTGGTCAGGGCTGAGTAGCCCTTGTTATCCTGGTCAGTATAGAGAGGGCATACAGGAAGTGCCAGGTTCAGGGATTTTTTTTTTTACAGTTTAGAGGGGGGCAGGTTACACCGAACAAGCACTGTGCTGTGTAATCTGCTTTAAGGGACCAGGATCTGAATTATTTTTTTGGGGTCAATAAACACTTTAAGTGGTTACCCTTAAATGGCTCTGTTTTTGGTGTTTTATATAGCCATGTGTTGTCATACACAGATCATATTGTAGATATTCCATACATGAGCTGTAATTCATTGTTCATCAGAATCCGTGTCCATGATGTTACCAGAACAGAATTAATGGAGGCAACTGCACCTTTCATACATGTTCTCCATACCACAGTGTCCCTTTGTCTGTCTTACTTTTCAGCTACTTTACATTTTTCTTCCTGACAACTGAAATTTGTTGTTTTTGAATTTACTAATCTTGATAGGTTTAGGCTGCTTTGCTGTCGCTGTTCTCCAGGCTCACTTTTGAATTAAAATATAAAGTCTCTCAGGCTTTCTCTCTAAAAGGGTTTTTCATTATCCTTTGGGCCTAGCTGCTAGGCCTTTTTCATTATTAAATCAGTTGCTCAGCTGTGTTCCCATGTCTTTTAATCTGTGACTTGTCATCTCCCCCTTGCTCTGTGTAGATGTTTGAGACTCAACTCTTGACAGTGCTAGAAACCGTACAGACCCTTCAGATTATTGCCGTCATGCATGATGACTCCAGCTATGGCATACTTTGTAAATATCCCTGAGCCTAGCACTGGAGAGAGGTTGATGTAAGGGAAGGAAGAATTCTGGAGAAATGGTGTACGATTCTATATTGTCATTGATTTCCTTTCTTTGTGTGTGTGTTAAATGTAAATGTATGTGTTAAATGTATTTATTGCTTGAAATACATTTCTACTGTATTGTAAAAAGCAAGTCTCACAAGGGTGGATTAACAAAGAGTATTAGAGTATTAGACTAGAATAATTACTTCTAATACACAACCAAAGCATTAGCAAACGTTAATGTGATTTTTGCTTGAAGTTCACCTTGATATAAAAATCTCCCTAGCCCCATTAATATATTACGTTGTGCCACACGCCCCCTTGTAGGTCCATACAGTACTTTTACCCTGCCCCATGTGCTGTCTGCAGCTTAGCCAATAAAAACGTATGCTGGGCTGCCACTGCTTCTCTTCTGCAGTACAGGTATGTCCTATTTAAATCTATAGGGCATTAGTTTGCAGGACTACAAAGTGGCCCAAACAAAGTATTTGCTTTACTAATTGATGGGTCTGCTTTCAGTGCTGCATAAATTGGGTATATCATCACCGGAAAAAAATTGAGTCAGACTGAATGCTGCTCCGCCATTCACACGAAGCCTTGTACAACCTCATTTCCAAAAAAGTTGGAACGCTGTGTAAAATCGACATAAAAACAGAATGCAATGATTTGCAAATCGGATAAGCCCATATTTATTTCACAATCTAAAAAAGAAAACATATCAAATGTTTAAACTTAGAAAATGTACAAATAACATCATTTTTAATTTTACATGTCTCAAAAAAGTTGAGGCAAGAGGAAGCTGGCAAAGTGGTACTAAAAAGAAAGAGCTGGAAGAACATTTTCCAACTAATTAGGTTAATTGCCAACAGGTCAGTAACATGATTGGGTATAAAAAAAGCCTTTTGGAGAGTCAGGGTGTCTCAGAAGTAAAGATGGGCAAAGGTTCGCCAATCTGTGAAAAGTTGCATCTAAAAATTGTTGAACAATTTCAGAATAAAGTTCCTTGAAGTTACATAGTTGGTAAGGTTGAAAAAAGAGTCCATCAAGTCCAACCTGTGTGTGTGCGCTTTTATGTCAATATTACATTGTATATCCCTGTATGTTGTGGTCATTTAGGTGCCTATCTAATATTTTTTTTAAATTATCTATGCTCCCTGCTAATACCACAGCTTGTGGAGGAAAAATCCACATTCTTACCGCAAATAACCCTCTACGCTGTTTCCGGTTAAATTGCTTTTCCTCTAATTTTACTGAATGGCCACGAGTCCTTTTTAAATGCCCTTTCGTGGAAAAGTTTTATTCCTATTGTGGGGTCACCAATACGGTATTTGTACATTGAAATCGTATCCCCTCTCAAGAGTCTTCTCCAGAGAGAATAAGTTCAGTGCTTGTAATCTTTCCTCATAACTAATATCCTCCAGACCCTTTACTAGCTTTGTTGCCGTTCTCTGTACTTTCTCCATTTCCAGCACATGCTTCCTGAGGACTGGTGCCCAGAACTGAACGGCATACTCCATGTGCGGCCGGATCAGAGTCTTGTAGAGTGGGAGAATTCTCGTTTTATCTCTGGAGTTAATTCCCTTTTTATTGCATGCCATTATTCTATTGGCTTTGCAGCAGCTTGGCATTGCTTGCCGTTGCTGAGCCTGTCATCTACTAGGACCCCCAGGCCCTTTTCCATCCTAGATTCCCCCAGAGGTTCTCTCCCTAGTGAGTAGATCGCATTCATGTTTGCCACCTAAATGCATTATTTTACATTTTTCCACATTAAACCTCATTTGGCATGTAGTTGCCCACCCCATTAATTTGTTGAGATCTTCTTGCAAGGTTTCCACATCCTGCGGAGAAGTTATTGCCCTGCTTAGCTTTGGTATCGTCCGCAAATACTGAGATTGAGCTTTTTATCCCATCCTCCAGGTCATTTATGAATAAATGAAATAGAATTGGTCCCAGGACAGAACCCTGAGGGGCCCCACTCTCCACATTGGACCTTTCTGAGTACTCACCATTTATCACTACCCTCAGAACTTGCCCTTGTAGCCAGTTTTCAATCTTCAATACAGGTATTCATCCTTTGGTTCATGTCGACAGAGCTTAGCTTGTATAGTAAACGTTTGTGGGGAACTGTATCAAATGCCTTTTACAAAATACAGATACACTATGTCTACGGACCTTCCTTCATCTAGATGGCAGCTCACCTCCTCATAGGAGGTTAGTAGATTTGTTTGGCAAGAACGATTTTTCATGAATCCATGCTGATTACTGCTAATGATATAGTTTTCATTACTAAAATCTTGTATATAGTACCTTATCCCTTCAAAGAGCTTGCAAAATGTTGATGTTAGGCTTACTGGTCTGTAGTTCCCAGGGATATATGTTTTCTAAAGATTGGTGCTACATAGGCTTTTCTCCAAACAACTGGTACCATACCAGTCAGTAGACTGTTCGTAATAATTAGGAACAATGGTTTGGCAATTACTTGACTGAGTTCCTTAAGGACCCTCGGGTGCAAGCCACCTGGTCCCGGTGACTTATTTATGTTAAGTTTTTCAAGTCTGTTTCTGATTTTATCCTCTGTTAACCACTTCCCGCCCGCTGTATGCAGAATGACGGCTGGGAAGTGGTTCTGTTATCCTGACTGGGCGTCATATGACGTCCAGCAGGATAACATGCCGGCACGTGCCCGTAGGGGTGCGCAACGCATCGGAGATGCGGCTTGTCAGTCTGACAAGCCGCATTTCCGATCGTGATAAGAAGCCTCTGTCAAAGGCTTCTTAACACGTGATCAGCTGTGACCAATCGCAGCTGATCATCCTGTGAACCAGGAAGTGCTGGTAAACGGCATTCCTTGGTTCGCGCTGACTGAGAGCCGATCGGCGGCTCTCCCTGTCAGAGGGGGGGTCTGTGCTGATTATCAGCACATTGATTATAAGCACAGCCCCCTCAGTTGTGCCAATCACCTGCCAATTCGTTCCCAGCAGTGTTCCAACAATAAAGTCTTAAAGTCTGCCAGTGCCAATCGGTGCCCAGCAGTAACACCTGTTAATAATCAGTACCTCATCATCAGTGCCCATCAGTGCCGCCTATTGGTGCCCATCAGTGCTGCATATCGGTGCCCCCTATTGGTGCCCATCAGTGCTGCATATCGGTGGTGCCCGTCAGTGCTTCATATCAGTGCCGCCTATTGGTGCCCATCAATTCTACATATCAGTGCCGCCTCAGTGCCTGTCAGTGAAGGGGAAAACAAAATATGACAGAAACAAAGAAACCTTTTTCTTAAAAAAATTTTTTATTTTTAGTTTGTTTAGCAAAAAATAAAAACCCCAGAGGTGATCAAATACCACCTAAAGAAAGCTCTATTTATGGGAAGAAAATTATAAAAATGTAGTTTGGGTACATTGTTGCATGACCGCGCAATTGTCATTCAAAGTGTGACAGTGCTGAAAGCTGAAAATTGTCCTGGGCTGGAATGCCCGAAAGTGCCTGGTATTGAAGTGGTTAACCATGGTGGTGCTTCCTGTGATGTGTCATGAGGATAAACATAGCAGTTTTGGTTACTCAAGCCCCTCGTTTTCCCTTGTGAAGACTGAGGAGAAGAATACATTCAAAACCTTTGCCATCTCACCATTCTTTGTAACCAGAATCCCTTCATCATTATTTATGGGGCCAATATGATCTGTCCTCCCTCTTTTACTATTTATCTACTTAAAGAATGTCTTGGGATTTTTCTTACTCTCCTCCGCTATGTGCCTTTCGTGTTCTATCTTACCTGCCCTGATTACACCCTTACATTTCTTATTGCATTCCTTGTACAGTTGGAATGCTGATGATGTTCCCTCAGCCTTGTATTTTTTTTTTCGTCGTTTTTCACGTCGTAGGCAAGGCAGGCTTGAGAAGAATCACGTCGAGAAAAACATCGTTTTTTTCAATGACATTAAAAACGGTCATGTGTACGCGGCATAATAGTCTGAAATGTTGTCATGAAAGGTCAGAACGCCATTCCTTTCTAAGTGTGTTTAGGGGATTCCATTTAGAAAGGTTTTGTTAAAGGTACATTCCAAATGACATTTTTGCTTGTGATCTGTTTTAGGTCGTGGCACAGCTTACCTGTTAAGTAATTTCATTCCTAGCTTTCATTCATACCATTGTGTGCCCTTATCTTCTGATGGATCCTGAAATACAGTGTGATAAAATGCAAACCAAGGGTTTCATGGTTCAAGGACTCAATAGATTCTTATCCACATTCATTTTCAGGGAGCATCAATGGATTTTCAAGGATGTGTTTAAAGTACTGAACCTTTTACAGCGGAAAAAAAAAATGTAAAAATTAATGCTTTATGTTGCATTGCAACACCTTAAAAACTTCCAGGACATGTCTGACCCTGTGGATCGAGAAACTATAGCGATAGAGAAAAATACACAGACTGACTTACAGGAGAAGTGTAGCCAACGTTATTTTGGCTATACTTCTCCTGTAGGTCACAGGAGGGGAGCTCATTCTGCACTCCGGTGACCCGTTTTCTGCTGACAGCGGGCTAAAATCCACTGTCGGCTAATGTCACTCAGCCGGTCCGGGCTCAGGAAAGATCTCCACCATATGGTCGGGATCCACCCGGGTGCCTGGACTTGAACCTGGCTCAGCCTCTCAGCAATCCGCCGAGAGTCTGAGTTAGCCCCTCCCTCCTTATTCACAGCCCAGCGCTCCATGAGTGTTGAAGGGGCAGAGCAGAGAGCTGGAGAGTGATAGTCACAAGCAGAGGGGAGAATTGAGCGATCAGTGATGTTTGATTGCTCACTTCTCACTGCAGAGCCAGCAGGGGATAGTTGAACCATAAGATCAATACTGCATCCACCTAGGTGAGTATACATTCTTTCTAAGTTAATACTTCTCTTTTAACCTGACCATACACAGAGTGAATTTCAGCGGGTTCCTAATGAAACGGTCAAAAGTTGCTACACTTTTGCCCGACATGCTTTGATCTGCGAATTAAAGGAGCCGGGTGGAAGATTCTCAACTGATCAGCATCCATTTAGATGGAGGCGCTGTTCAGGTATTCTGCACTGTTTAGGTACTATCCAATCAGATGCTGGCACCGTTTGGGCAATCAGCTGTGGGTGTCAGCTGTCAGATTACAATAGCCGGCAGGGGAGATTCCTCCTGATCTTGAAAATGAAACCCAAAAATGTTCCGTGTAATCACTCAAGGAGAGAGTAAATAAAACACTCAAAAACTGATAATAAATAAACTCTGCCTTATAAATTTAAAAAAATATATAAAAAATAGACTAGTGTCACTACTGCTGCTCACACCTCTTGCGTTCCCACAAGTGTACTAAGTACATCTATCCCAAACAGAAATAGTGTACAGATGGATAATATCATATACTCTAACACAGTGGTTCTCAACTCCTGTCCTCAGGACCCACTAACAGGCCAGATTTTAAGTATTACCTTGGTGAGAGGCCTTCTCCTTTGCTTTTATATGAATTTTTACGTTGGCTTTAAGCCACCCAAGGCTTTTATTAGCTCTTTTAAATGTATTACTGTTTGGGATGCACTGGCTAATACCATTATTTAATATGCTCCTAAAGCACACCCATTGTTCCTTGTTCCGAAGATTGTATCCCATTTAGTATCTTCTAGCAAGGAGCATAGTTTCTGGAAGTTGGCTCTTTTGAGATTTAGAGTCTTTGTATTCCCCTTATGCTTCCTATTTGTTTGATTTATGCTGAAACTAATTGACCTGTGATCATTGTTTCCTAATTTTCCCTGTATTTCTACATCCGCAATAAAGTCTGTATTGTTAGTAATCAGTATGTGTAGTAACATTGTTTCTTGTTGGTGCATTTACCATTTGACCCATGAAATTGTCCTGTAAGACATTTGGGAAATGGGGAGCCTTAGATGAATGTGTGGTTCCTTTCGCCCAGTCTATGTCTGGAGAATTAAAATCCCCCATTATAATGACGCTTCACATCCTTGCCGCCATTCCAAACTGTGATAGGAGGTCCGTCTCCTCCTCCCTCAGGTTAGGGGGCCTAAAGCATACTCCTAGTATTACTTTCTCCTTGCTTTCCTCCCTTTGTAGCGCTACCCATAAGGATTCCAACTCTTCCCTTGCTCCATTAGTGATCTCATCCCTCACATTCACCTGTATATCTAATTCCTCCTCATACAGTAGCAGCTCTAGTTCTCCCATCTTGTCCGCCAGACTGCTGGCATTAGTGAACATGCCTCATAGTTTTGTCCAGACGCATACCATCTCCTTATTGGGTGTTCTGAGATTGCAAATAGGAATTGTTACCATACTTACCATGGGTTTAGTTGTTTTAGTCAACCCAGTAAAATTGCAAAGACTTTAAATATATCATCATCTACAGTACATAATATCAAGAGTCCCAAAATATAGAAAAATGCGTAATTGACAAGGCTGAAAAGTAATATTGGATGTCTGTGGACCCTCAGACGGCACTGCATTAAAAACGGGCATGACTCTCTGAGGGACATCACTGCATGGGCTCAGGAATGCTTCCAATAATCACTACCCGTTAACATAATTTGCCATGCTATCAAAAAATACAAGGTAAAGCTCTATTATGGAAGAAAGAATCTATTTTTGAACATGATCCATGGGCCAAAGCTCATTTAAAATGGTCTGTTGCAAAGTGGAAAACTGTTCTGTGGTCAGAGGAATCAAAATTTGACATTCTTTTTGGCAACCATGGGTGCCTCGTCCTCCAGTTGTAATGGGCAGCTTGAACATCAATGGCACCATCAATGCTAAAAGATGTATCCAAATTTTAGAGCAGCGTATGTTCCATCCAGGCCACATCTTTTTCAGGGAAGGCCTTGCATATTTCAGGAGGACAATGCTAAACCGCAAACTGCATTCATGACAACAGCATGGCTTCGTAGTAGAAGAGTCCAAGTGTTTACCTGGCTTGCCTGCAGTCCAGATGTTTCACAAACTGCAATATTTGGCACATCTTGAAATGGAAAAATATGACAAGACCCAGGACTGTTGAGCAGTTAGAATCCTATATCAGGCAAGAATGGGACAACATTCCCCTCTCTCAAAATGCCAGCAACTGGTCTCCTCAGTTTCCATACATTTACAGAGTGTTGCTAAAAGAGGGGATGATACACAATTCACTCAATTTCAATGTGTAGCTTATGCCATATACAGTGCTAACATTGCTGATAGTGGTTGCATCATTTAGTAAAGGAAATAATTTATTTATGCCAATTTGGCCCGTACAAGCCATTTAACCACTTAAAGACCGCACAATAGCAGTTTTTACTGTGTATATATACATGATTCTGCACTTCCGTCGACAGAGGATTATTCACAACAGAAGCTGATCTGCAGGTGCCACGCATGTGTAAACAAGGCAGATCTCTATTCTGACAGGGGGAAGGGATAGATTTTGCGTTCCTGCAAAGCAGGGAACAAAATGCATCTCTTCCCTTAGTAAAAGCACATAACACAGTACACAAAAACACTGGCTAGGCACACTGTTAACCCTTTAATTGCCTAGATGTTTAATTCCCAAGCAGTGTCAGTACAGTAACAGTTTATATTTTTAGCATTGGTGTATTAGTGTCACTGGTTCTCACAGTGTCAGTGTCCAATTGTCTGCCACAATATCGCAGTCCCACTATAAGTCGCTAATCGCTGCCATTACTAGTATAAAAAAAATTCCATAAATATATACCATAGTTTGTAGAAGCTATAATGTTCACGGAAACCAATCAACATACGCTTATTGTGATTTTTTTTATTTTATTTACCAAAAACGTAGCAGCATACATATAGGCCTAAATTTATGAAAAAATTCAATTTTTTTTTATTTTTATTGTATGTGTTTTATAAGCAGAAAGTAAAAAATATTGTTTTTCAAAATTGTCGCCCTTTTTCATTTTTTGCGAAAAAAAAAAAAAACGCAAAGGTGATCAAATACTACCAAAAGAAAGCTCTATTTGTGGGGAAAAAAAATTGCTTACATTTTATTTTGGTACAGTGTCGCACGACCACGTAATTGTTAAAGTTAACGCAGTGTCGTACTGCAAAAAATGGCCTGGCCAATGGGAAAGCGGGTAAATACCCTGTAGGTCAAGTAGTTAAAGTAAAATTAAACCAGGAGTTGAGCATTAAGTTCACTGGGGTCTTAAAGCTGAACTCAAGCCTTACCTTTAACCACTTCCATACTGGGCACTTATACACCTTCCTGCCCAGACCAATTTTCAGCTTTCTGCGCTGTTGCACTTTGAATGACAATTGCGCGGTCATGCTACACTGTACCCAAACTAAATTTTTATAATTTTTTCCCCACAAATAAAGCTTTCTTTTTGTGGTATTTGATCACCTCTGGGATTTTTATTTTCTGCAAAAAAAAAGACAGAAAATTTGGAAAAAATAAGTATTTTTTTGTTTCAGTTACAAAACTTTTTAAATAAGTTTTCTCCTTCACTGATGGGGCTGCACTGACGGGCACCGATGAGGTGGCACCAATGAGGTGGCACTGATGAGGTGGCATTGATGGGCACTGATGATGGGCACTAATATGCGGCACTGATAGGTGGCACGGATAGGCGGCATGGATGGGCACGGATAGGCGGCATGGATGGGCACTGATAGGCGGCACGGATGGGCATGGATGGGCACTGATAGGTGGCACGGATGTGTATGGATGGGCACTGGTAGGTGGCACGGGTGGGCACTGATAGGCGGCACTGATGTACTGTAATGGATGCCAGTCAGTGCCAAACAATAATGCCTGCCAATCAGTGATGCCCATTGTGGGCACTGATTGGCATCCATTGTGGGCACTGATTGGCATCCATTGTGGGCACTGATTGGCATCCATTAGGGGGCACTAACTGGCATCCCTGGTGGTCTAGGGTGGCATACCTGGTGCTGGCATCCCTGGTGGTCTGGTGGCATCCCTGGTGGTCCAGTGTGGGCATCCTCGGGGGGCTGCGCTGATAATCTATCAGCACAAACCCCCCCTGTCAGAGGAGCAGCCGATCGGCTCTCCTCTACTCGCGTCTGACAGACGCGAGTGACGAAAAGCCGATGACCGGCTTTTGCTGTTTACACTGTGATCAGCCGTGATTGGACACGGCTGATCACGTGGTAAAGAGTCTCCGTCGAAGACTCTTTACCTAGATCGGTGTTGTGGGGTGTCAGACTGACACCCCGCAGCAACGATCGCCGCAATGCGCGCCCCCGTCCAGTCAGGATTTTGAAACCACTTTGCCGCCGTCAATCCGCTATAGGGCGGGCGGCAAGTGGTTAATCATGCACAGTGGTGCAGACACCTCTCCTCTGCTGAACTTACTTAATCTGATTTCACTGCTCAATTTGAGCTTCTCACGTGTGCATTAGAAGCTGCAGCAAGTCGCATAGAGCCGGTCTCATTTCCTGGCTGGATGACATGCAGCATCAAATGGCGATTTCCAGCTCAGCGTTTCTGCCCCTGGCCCGCCCCTTACATACGTTTGAAATAGGTTCCTTCACTCATGTAAAATCCGCATCACATGTGGGCATCACCTAGGGTGAGCTGAACACAAATGCAATCTGCCTAGGAATGTCCACTCTTCCAGACTGACATCCACCCAACAAGGCACTGTGAAATTTGTATAACACCTCCCTTGAGCCTGCTTGCATCAGAGCAGAGGACTTTTGAGAGAAGTACTGAGGCAGGGCTCAGTAATGTTTTCAGCACCCTGCACAATCTTACTGCATTACATGAAGGTGAGAAGCACAGAAACCCAGTAATAATGTCATGTGGGGATGTCACTGGGTCTAACATAAGATATTTAATGAAAACACAAAGGTTTGATGTAAAAATGTATTTAGCATTTTAATGAAGGGGGTGGGATGAACCAAGAGAGGCCAATATAAGCACAGTAAAGTTTTAAATGGCATGAAAATATGCAGTAAGCATGCTCTAAAATAGAGTTCACGAATGCATGAAGATTTATTATTGCCCATCCCAAAGTGCCAACTTATTATGCAGTGCTGCCTATGGAACACTACATACAGTAGGTGTAAAGACAAAGCGGGCACAAAGACATGACACGGGAGAAAAAAAGACCCTGCTCGTAAAAGCTTGCCATTTAATTTTACCTGTTCAGGCTTGTACTCCACTAGCACTAGACTTCTGAGCGTATGCTGTGGTGTCTGGCACCAAGCCATCAGTAGAAGATTATTTAACCACTTCCCGCCCGGACTATAGCAGAATGATGGCTGGGCGTGGGTTTCATTGTTCTGAGTGGACGTCATATGACGTCCTTCAGAACAAGCTGCTCGTGCGGACACATCGCTAACGGCACGTGAAGAGAGTTGATAAGTGGCTTTCCTCAGTGGGGACATCTGCACTGATAATCATTGCCGCCTATCTGTGCCCATAAGTGCTGCATTTCAGTGCCGCCTGTCAGTACCCATCAGTGCTGCATAATAGTGCAGCCTATCAGGGCCCATCAGTGCAGCCACATTGGCGTACATCAGTGAAGGAGAAAAATTTACTTATTTACAAAATTGTATATCAGAAACTAAAACTTTTTTTTTTCAAATATTTCGGTCTTTTTTTGTTTGTTTAGCAAAAAATTGAAAACCTAGTGGTGACTAAATACCACCAAAAGAAAGCTCCATCTGTCTCAAAAAAAAGCTAAATATTTTGTTTGGCTACAGTGTTGCGTGACTGCGCAATTGTCATTCAAAGTGCGACAGCGCTAAAAGCTAAAAATTGGCCTAGGCAGGAAGGGGGTAAAAGTGTCCTGTAATAAAATGGTTAAGCGCTCTAAATTACAAGGTGGAGCTTACATGGATTGGGCTTGGTTTTTCCGCACATCTCACAGATGCTCAACGGATTGAGATCTAAAGAATTTTGAGACCAAGTCAGCACCTCAAACTCAACGATGTGTTCCTCAAACCATTCTTGAACCATTTTTGCAGTGTGACAGTGTGCATTATCCTGCTGAAAGAGGCCACTACCGTCAGGGAATACTGTTTTCACGAAGGGGTGTACTTCAACAACGTTTTTAAATAAGTAGTACTGTATGTGTAAAGCAACATCCACATGAATGGCAGGACCCAAGGTTTCCCTGAAGAACATTAGCCAAAGCATCACACTTCCTCCACCGGCTTGCCTTCTTCCCATAGTGCATCCTGGTGCCATCTCTTCCCCAGGGGCACCCGAACCAGTCTGCGGCTACACAGCGCCATACACAACAAACTAGGAGAGAATTTTTTTCTGCTTAAAACGCATTAACTTGTGGGACAACATGATCACGGGCTGCCAGATATATCCAACCTGAGTGCCACTGTAACAAGATTATTCATGTTACCAGTCAGTGGTTGTAATGTTATGGAAGAGTCCGGGCCGCAGCCTATGACGTCAGCGCCGGGCTCCCTCCTCCTCCCGCTCCAGCCGGGTCAGTAGGAGAGAGAAGCGGAGCAGTAGAATTCCCTGCATGAAGCCCTAAGGCTACACTGCTGGGTTCCCTTACTCACAATGGTGGTGGCAGCACCCGACAGCTGATGGAAACATCCGCTGCGGTGCCGACATCACTGGACTCCAGGACAGGTAAGTGTCCTATTATTAAAAGCCAGCAGCTGCAGTATGTGTAGCTGCTGGCTTTTAATTTTGCTGCGGTGGGCAGACCTTCGCTTTAAGCATAAAGGCTTCCTAATATTATCTTGTATGAATTGCATATCTGCAGAACATACTTGTATGTGAATTTCATAAATACATTGCTTTTTCTCAGTTTGCCCGGTTTTGTTGCCTATGTTTTGCTATTTTGTGGGAGACCCATGACTAGCAACCAGAATACATCATATATTGTTGCTGAAAAATATGACACAAGCATCCATCCCTAGCTAGAACATTCCTGCAGAGTCAAGGCAAAATGATTAGCAAACAGCAAGTTATGAGTCAGATGTTGGTTCTTGTTATGAATGTTTTAATGATCATCGTTCCCTTTCTTTATACTTCTCACAACCTGGCAATCTCACTATATTCCTTTAAAAAGGTTAGATACGTGATGTACACATAGAAGCATTTGTTGGAGATTATATTTAAAGCAGTTATGACCTATTCTCTAGGAATGTATTAGTAAACCTGAACCTTGGTGGGATCCCAGAGATGGTGTTTTGTGATATCAGAAACGTGATTTTGCCCACATTTGTCCTTGGCTGAAAAAAGCAAATGATGTGTTCAGCAGTTCTGGAAAGTTGCCATACTGGCTTTAGTACATAGAAATATAAAAAACGGGGATCAGGGGGTTTCTGATAGATGCTTGTTGAATAAATAGAGTTTTAAATGTGTGCGGGTGTTTTGTGTTGTGGTGCTAACTTTTTGAAAAGTTGGTCTATACACAGACTGTATTTTTTGTTATTGGACAGTATATGCACCAGAAATGAACTGTTAACTGTCTGTTAAAAGATCTGTTAACTGTGGCACAAAGTTTAAGTTTTTTGGATAGTTTGAGGTAAATTGGAAAGTCTGACAGTTTTTTTTTTTTTTTTTAGCTGTGTGCCCATTGAAGAGATTCAGTCCTTTTTTCCTGTCTCTCTCAATTGTCACAAAAACCAAAAGAGCAGTTTTTCGATGGAGATTGCGTCAGTTACAGCTGTCAAAATTTTGTTAAAGAAGGGAATCCCTCTAAATCTCGCTTACTATTTTGTCTTTAGAACAGGATGTGAAGGAAAATCTGTTAAATGGGATGCAGAAAAAGTAAAAAAAAAATGGGTTTTCTGCTTTATCAAATACTTAACCCATTGCCCCCGACTGTACACATATATGCTGCCTCACAGAAGTGGTTCTTCTTCCATGGAGCCACATATAGGTATACATGTGTTTGTGCTAGGAGCGCGCTATGCGTAGCATGCAGGCCCAGACTGGGACAAAAAATAGGCCCGGGCATTTTAGACTGAGCAGCCCGGGGGGCACGCGGCGGCGGTTAATGATGGGATGTGGGGTTCCACCACCTTGTACCTCTGGTCCTCTTTACATTACACAGCACCCTGCACCTCTGGACCCCTGTACATTACACAGCACCTTGCACCTCTGAACCCCTTTACATTGCACAGCACCCTGGACCCCTTTACATTACATAGCATCGCACCTCTGGACCCTTTTACAAAGCACCCTGCACCTCTGGACCCCTTTACATTACACAGCACCTTGCACCTCTGGACCCCTTTACATTACACAGCACCTTGCACCTCTGGACCCTTTTACATTACACAGCACCCTGCACCTCTGGACCCCTTTACATTACATAGCACTGCACCTCTGGACCCCTTTACATTACACAGCCCCCCACAGTTTGTTACACAGACACCCCCCTAACAGTTCTGGACCCCCTGTATGTTACACAGACCTCCCTACTGTGCAGACCCCCTCCCTACTGTGCAGACCCCCTCCCTACTGTGCAGACCCCCTCCCTACTGTGCAGACCCCCTCCCTACAGTGCAGATCCCCTCCCTACAGTGCAGATCCCCTCCCTACAGTGCAGACCCCCTCCCTACAGTGCAGACCCCCTTATATTACAGCCCCCTCTACAATACAGACCCCCCTACAGACCCCCTCTACAGTACAGACCCCTCCTACATTACAGAACCCCCCTATATTACAGAACCCCCCTATATTACAGAACCCCCCTACATTACAGACCCCCCTACATTACAGAACCCCCCTACATTACAGACCCCCCCAACAATACAGAACCCCCTACATTACAGACCCCCCTACAATACAGAATCCCCCCTACATTTCAGACCCCCCTACATTTCAGACCCCCCTTCAATACAGACCCCCCTACATTTCAGACCCCCCTACATTTCAGACCCCCCTACAATACAGAACCCCCCCTACAATACAGAACCCCCCCTACAATACAGAACCCCCCTACATTACAGACCCCCTACAATACAGAAACCCCCCTACATTTCAGACCCCCCTACAATACAGAATCCCCCCTACATTTCAGACCCCCCTACATTTCAGACCCCCCTACAATACAGAACCCCCCTACAATACAGACCCCCCTACATTACAGACCCCCTACAATACAGAACCCACCTACATTTCAGACCCCCTACAATACAGAACCCCCCCCTACATTTCAGACCCCCCTACAATACAGAACCCCCCCTACATTTCAGACCCCCCTACAATACAGAATCCCCCCTACAATACAAAACCCCCCTACAATACAAGACCCCCCTACATTTCAGACCCCCCTACAATACAGAACCCCCCTACAATACAGAACCCCCCTACAATACAGACCCCCACCTACATTTCAGACCCCCACCTACATTTCAGACCCCCCTAAAATACAGAACCCCCCCTACATTTCAGACCACCCCTACATTTCAGACCACCCCTACAATACAGAACCCCACCTACAATACAGAACCCCCCCACAATACAGACCCCCCCCTTCAGACCCATAATGTACCTCAGATCAGCACGGGACTGCATTTCAGGTCACCTCCCCCTGTGTGGACATAAAGGAGGAGGGGGAGGCGGCCTCACTCTGCTCGGCTGTGTGAGACAGCCAAGCCGAGACTGATCAGATCATCAGTGCTGCGGCCACCTTGCCAGAGAGAAGGGAATCGTTGCAGGTCCCAGCCCCCTGATGTGCCGACGTGTGTCACTGTCACTCGAGTGCGGCTCCGAATCACAGCTGAGAGTGCACTGGGGGCAGGGCTGTCTCTAATATTGATTGGACCCTGGGTAATCATTTTCTTAGGGCCCCCCTCCCTGAGAAATACAATAGATAGCAGCCAGACTCAAAATTGGTTTACTTCAGCAGATCAGGTAGCGACTGCGATTGGTTGCCAGAGGTTGCAGCATATCATTGCCACTCACTAACTGGTTGCTAGAGGTTATTGCACATCATTATTGCTCACTGTTGGGTTGCTAGAGATTACAGCAGACATTACTGTTCACTGATTGATGCAGAGATAATGATGTGCAGTAACCTTTAGCAACCAAATTGTGGGTGGAGTTAAACTGCACTAAACAGTGAGGCATTGTTATATACCAGTTTTTTAGGAGAGCACTATATACAGACTGCAGGGTTCTGGAGTTTGCTCTATGTGCAGGGTTGAGGAGTACACTACATACAGAATGCAGGGTTGAGGGGTCTTCTATGGGCAGAGTGCAGGGTTGAGGGGTCCTCTATGGGAAGAGTGCAGGGTTGAGGGGTCCTCTATGTTGCGGAGTGCAGGGTTGAGGGGTCCTCTATGTTGCGGAGTGCAGGGTTGAGGGGTCCTCTATGTTGCGGAGTGCAGGGTTGAGGGGTCCTCTATGTTGCGGAGTGCAGGGTTGAGGGGTCCTCTATGTTGCGGAGTGCAGGGTTGAGGGGTCCTCTATGTTGCGGAGTGCAGGGTTAAGGGGTCCTCTATGTACAGGGTTGAGGGGTCCTCTATGGGCAGAGTGCAGGGTTGAGGGATCCTCTATGGGCAGAGTGCAGAGTTGAGGGCAGAGGCGTAACTAGAACCTTCGGGGCACTGGTGGAAGAAACCATGAATCAGTGCTGCCTATCAATGCTCATCAATGCTGCCCATCAGTACCTCCTCTGCAGGACTCTGAGCTGGGAGCGTCTCTCTCGTACAGCCCAGAGCCTGCAGTGACAGTTCCCCCACCCTTACCACTTGCACGGATGGAAGAGGAAAGAGCCGCTCTGCTCCTTCTCCTGCCTCTCCCCCCCCCCCCTGTGTGTGCACTGCAGGAAGTGTGATTGATCCAATTCAGCTGCTGGGCTTCACACTTCTTGTGTGCACACATGAGGAGAGGGGAAGGAGCAGATTGGCTCTCTCCTCTCCCATCCGTGCAAGAGAGGAGGGAGGAACTGTCTGTGCAGGCTCTGGGCTCTATGAGAGAGAAAGCTCTCAGCTCATAGCCCTGCGGTCAGCATCCCCGCTGGAGCCCCCCCTACAGTGGCGGAAACACCAGGGCCGATTGCAAGTGCGACCTTTGTGACTCCACTGCCCAGAGATCAGTCTGTCCCCTAGTATAATTCCCCCAGGTCAGTCAGACTAACATAGATGGACCCTATTGGGGCACATACTGACGTGGAGGGATTATGCTGGGGACAGACTGACCTGGGAAATGGGAGGACTGTACTGGGGAACAGACTGGACTGTCACAGTGTGCACAAAAGCAATCTAACCCCCCAGCCAGATGAGCCTGCCACAGTGTGCATAACCACCCCCCCCCAATTCAAGCAGTCAGTCAGTGTGCACAGAAATAATTCAACCCCCATCCAGATCAGCCTGTCACAGTATGCACAGCCACAATCAGTCAGTGTGCACAGTCACTCCCCCATCCATATTTACATACCCAAAAAGCATGTGGATTTATTTTCTCCCATGCTTGTGCAGGTGCAGTTAGAATGACATAATTGACCCGCCCCCTCCCCCTGATGCCGATCCAGCCCACACGATGCCGATCCCGCCCACACACATGTAGAGATGTGTGAGCAGCAAGGGTTTTGAATGGGCCGCTGACAAAGCAGAGCAGCCAGCAAGTGACTAGCGCAGGCTGCGAAACTCCGGCTGTAAAAAAGACATTTCAGTGCAGCTGCTTTGGGCCCCCAACAATGATTGGGCCCAGGGCAACTGCCCTGTTTGCCCTGCGCTAAAGACGGCCCTGACTGGGGGGGAGACGTGACATGCGGCCCGCGGGCCACCGAGGGCCGCTGGCGGCCCACCGGGCATATGCCCGGTATGCCCTATGGCCAGTCTGGGCCTGGTAGCATGTTCCCAGCACAAAGACCAAGCTCTCACCGTGAGCCCCATTTTCATATTAACATTTGATTGTGAAATAATTTTTTGCATTTTTTTAACCCCTTCACCCCCCAGCTGTACATCTCATTTCCATCAGGTCTCTGTATGTGACCTGTATATTAACGCTTTTGCCTCCATTTTCCTGCGCAATAAACCCTTCACCTATGATTTCTATAGATATGGGACCTGTACACTAACCCCTTGACCTCCATCTCTCTCTGTGTATGACTTTTACATTAATGATGCACTGTACCTAGTGCATGCAAAACCAAAGCAATCCCTGGCTCAACTTACTGACCAGCCTGCTAACCAACCAAATAGCCTAACAGTATGCGTTCAAAACAAGGGTTTAGTTTGCACACATTTGCAAATACATGCGTAAGCTACAGAGCCCTGTCAAGGCACCCCAGTATCTGTAGTCCTAACTCTAAATTTTGAGAGCCTCCACAGTAGAAGCACATGCATAATAATAGATAGGCCAAGGGGAGGTGAGCCTGGAGGGAGACCACTTCTCCTTAAAGACACAGGGGGGCACTGAACACCCAGCATATACCACCATGGCAGCAAAGGTGTCCCCTAACCAATATTTTAATATTACAAACACATGGCCAAATGGTTGGTTAGCAAGGCTGGTCAGTAAGTTGAGCCAGGAATTTCTTTTGTTTTGCAGGCATTGCCCTTCTGTGTGCTCCTTGCTGCAATTGCCAGTTATAGGGGAGGGCAGTGGTCATTTGTTTGTACTGTACCCAGTGCACCATTATCATACTTCATGTTTTAATCACTTCAATACCAGCATGTTTCTCAGTTTCCAAACAATTGGAGCAAAAACATTAGATTACCTTTGGGTTTCTACTTTGCCAAAAGGGATCATTGTGGGGGTGTGACTGTCCTGTCATTTTTATTTGATATGTTTCATAACATAAAGTCAGGGAAAGAGTATTTTCAAAATGTTTAGTCCTTTTTCCTCTTGTATAGTAAAAATTAAGAAAAAAAATATTATTAAAAACCATCAAAAGCACTGTTTGTCTGCAAATTATATAAAGTGTATTTGGGTACACTATGACATGACTGAGTAATTATCTGTCACAGCACTGAACACTGATCAGTGGCCTGATAATGAAGGGGTTTATACAGACTGGAACTCTAGTGGTTAATGGAGTGGTAATCTCCAGCCAGAACACAATATTCAGTAATAAATTGCTGTTTACCTGTCTGCCTTTTACATTTTGGATGCACCGTTGGCATGAGAGTGCTGTAGGAAACTAGGAGCTATTTGCCATACAATGTCGATCTGGTGTTTTTTGGACACTAAGGGGTTTATTTACTAAAGCTGGAGAGTGAAAAATCAGGCTCACTTCTGCATAGAAACGAATCAGTTTCCTGGTTTTATTGCCAAAGCTTAAAGTGTTACTAAACCCACAACAGTAAAATCAATCTGTATTAAGCATGCTTGTTATACCCACTGTGGAACTTAAGGGGTTATTTTTTCTGCATTGTGTAAAAAGGCAGTTTGATCCTGTCTTCTCTGTTCCTCCCCTTCCACTGTCCCCAATCCATCTCCTGATAGAACAGGGACTAGGGGACAAGCTGTACAATGCTCAGTTTGGTGTGTATTGCTAGAAAAAAAAAAATATTGGATGAGTGCATGTGATCATCACAGGGCCAATCGGCACTGTCCAGACAGAAGGTCAGGGGTCCTGCAGACAGAAGGTCAGGGGTCCTGCAGCCTCATAGCACATCCAGAGGAGAATGAAAACTCCTACAAGCTTTAACCAAACACGGATGGCAGTCACTGCTCTAACTGCTGATGAGAAAATGTATTTCGCAGTTTATATTTATTAAAAATATAGCATTTCTGTGTACTGTGGGTGACCAGATATAGTGAATGCAGGGTCCTGCGTTTATTAACACTTTAATTGAACAAGCTAATTTTTAGTTTCCTGGGAAATTTGATCTTATTGGAGTTGCCCTGTAAACCACATGGTAACAGCATGAGTGGTACGTGTACAGGCAGCATAGATGCTTACTCACCAAAATAGTGTGTATCTGGGTGTGTCATAGTAAGGCATGTATTAATGACCATTTGCATGTAGTCACCACATGTGGTTGCAGCGTTCTGTATAAGCTTTATTATACTCTTCTAGACTTAAAGAAGCAGTCATCATATATACCTAAAATTTCTATTGCCTGCCTGATATGCAAACTGTAAATCGTTTCTCTCTCTATATATTGGTGGGTTATTAGTGGTCAGGGTAATTTAGTCTGAATTGTCTAATTGTATTTTCTATGAACAATATGTATTCTAAGGGCAATGCCAACAGGAGCTAAAGCAGGTCAACTGCTGGTCAACCTGCAGGTAATTCTCAATTATCTCAAAAGTGTTTCCAATTCATGTCCAAAGCATGCTGAATCCCTATTACACAAGCCATAAAGTTGGTTTCAGACACATGGTGATGATTGTCCAATAAGGCTTCCTTTGGTTACAATGTGCAGCAGCTGTATATCTGAAAAATGCCTCTCCAAACATTTCCTGGCTGACCCATCTAGGAATAAGAATACATCTGGTTACATTTTTCCAACTACCGTATATACTCGAGTATAAGCCGAGGCACCTAATTTTACCACAAAAAAATGGAAAAACGTATTGACTCGAGTATAAGTTTAGGGTGTCCATCTGCATGCCTCACTGTGTCCATGCCCATGCCTCACTGTGCCCATGACTAGACTGACGTTTAACATGGGAGTATATGGAAGGGGTGCCCGGCTTTGAAAAATCGGTGCTTCCCGGCCGTAGGTCCCCCAGACAACAAACTTTGCACACTTGTAAAGGAGAAATGGGGCTATATGTGTGCAAAGTTTCGGGTCCAGGGGACCTACGACCGGCCGGTACTGGGTCCCCAAACTCACTGGAGAAATTACCGTTTAATATGGGAGTCTATGGAAGGGGTGCCCAGCTTTGAAAATTCGGTGCTCCCCGGTCGTAGGTCCCCCGGACAACAAACTTTTCACACTTGTAGAGGAAGAGTGGGGCTACATGTGTTCCAAGTTTGTGGTCCAGGGGACCTACAGCCGGCCAGTACCTGGTCCCCAAATTCCAGCAAATCAGGCGCAAAAAGGTGACTCGAGTATAAGCCGAGGGGGGCATTTTCATCACAAAAAAAGTGCTGAAAAACTCGGCTTAATCCTCGAGTATATACGGTATATACTTTTCCCCCCAAGTGATGCCTGCCTGTGCTCTTACTTGATGACATAAAGAACAAGAGTTCTTGGCAGATCTGAATATTTTATGGGCAGTTGGTTGATGCCTACATCTGATGTCTGTGGGTACCCCGATACCTCTTTTACAAGCATGTCTTTAACTTTGCATTTCTCTCACTGGTTTCTACTTTATCAGTGATCATAAATATGGTTGCCTGTTTACCATTTTTGTGTTTTGAAATGTGTATTTCATTTGTAGTTTTATCTATTACAGATATGTTTACACTGCGGTCTTTGAATTTTTGAGCACTAAAATACCTTCCCATCTGTGTCTTCTAAAATATGTTTATCTGTTCCTTGGCTTTAAGCAATTAGTGTAAATTAAGGCTTGCTAGTTAATTTTAGTCCTTACTACAAATGGAACACCTGTCACTTAAAGTGTTTACTTGAAATGTGAAGTTATTGGGCAGTATCTGGGTATATACTTCAATAGCTCCTAAGATACCAGTATATAAAAGAAAAAGAAATGCATGCATCAACTTATATGAAAGTGAGCTAATTATCACAATTTTATAGAAGATGTAGGATTATTTCAGTTTATTGAAAGGTTTGTGCAGTTTCAGTTGCTGATGTCTGATGCGCTTTTCTCATTCATGCTGTGCGCCACCTCCAGTAGTCTGAACCCATGTGACACCAGGCAGATTACATTTTTATGCTGAATGTTCTGTATATAGAACATCTGATGCTGGATAACGTTATCAACTGCAGCAGATGCAGGCATCCCCGGTTTTCTGGCTCTTGTTTGTCCAATAATTTATGAGTATACAGACTTTACTTCTGAACTTGGTCGTTTTTTTTTTATGTTTGTAGTGCATGAACAGTCTGGTCAAGCCGGATCAAGAATTCCATGCTGGCATTTTGGCACGGAACTGTTTTTTTTTTTTTTTTGGGGGGGGTTGTGCTGATATCCAGCACCAGATGGTCCTATATATTAACTGATCTGTTAGTCAATTTAAGGGTTAGGTTTTTGGTTGGTTTACAGTTACACAAGAATTGGGGAGTTTAATTTAACTGTTAAGTGTTAGTGCTCCCCTAGCTAAGTATCAAGGGCTCATTTTGGGGTAAAGTACTGGTATATCTAAAGCCATTTTTCTTTATTTTTTTGGTGTTGGATGGAACCCCGTCTGTTTTTTTGATGCCATCTGTTAACTGTCTTTGTCCTAGGTGACTATTGTCACTGGGACAGGAAATTGGGAAAATCCTACATTTTTGGGTTGTAACTTTAACAGGAGTTCAAAGGAAATTTTACGATCGGGGGAGTTCTATCACCACTTGCTGTTTTTGTCTTTCAGACAGGATGTGAAAGGATTCTCTCTATGTGGACTCAGTTTTTTTTTTTTTTTTTTCTGCTTGACATGGGTCTAATTTCTGTTCTATCCAAGGTAAAAAAAAAAGGCTTAACATACACTTTATTAAAAGCAATAATAGTTAAAGGAAGCTTTGTTTACACTGTTGTGCTTTAACACATGTGCTGGAGTGCGCTAAACCACATGTCTCCAGTTTTTCCATAATAAAATCGTGTCTGTTCCCATCTCAGTACTGCAACGCAGTGCTTCTAAAAAAAATTGCATTTTTTTCCTTTGTTTTATTGCATGCGTTTTGATGTCTTGGCAACATGTATTAACTTGGTCAAATGCTGTTGGCTCTATTCACTCCAAATTCTGAATTTAAAAATGCATTAAAAATTGTGTCAACACACTGGAAAAAGCATTTCAGTGCACAAAGGAAATGCAAATTGACAATGACACAATATACCTGTCTAATTAAAAGAATAAAAAAATTGCACCCCAAAAGCACATGTATAGATCTAAATGAGTCCCTAAGGGTTTTGGGTCCTACTTTGGTACAATCTTTGTGTTGCCATAAAAGTTTTAATACACGACTAGGGATTCCCAAAGCACTATGTACCCAAATGCACAAATGTGTTTGGATAAATCATTGCTGTAATTGAGTCATTACCGTCTGTAAACTGCCTTCTTTCTTTCTGTTCATTCTTTTGTAATTTTTTAAGGTAACAGAATAGCTATTTTTGTGTGTGTGTTTAGGACAAACCTTTCTTTTGGTGATCTTGCCTTGCAAAAAATTATATATATATATATATATATATATATATATATATATATATATATATATTGTGACAGCAGGAAGGTAAAGTCACCTGGTTGCATCCAGGGGGGTAGATATATTTCGCCCAGATTCAGGCTTTACGCCGACTTATACAACTAGGTGGAGAGTTGTATAAGGCTAGTGGGCTCATGGATGACTCATACCTCTAGGGAGAGTGTGGGGCGTCGTGCAGACAGAGATGAGGAGACCAGCTGAACCTTGTCAGCTCATTTAGGCCTCTATAAAAACTCCCAGATTCATTAGGTGTTTGCTCATGCCTGGAACCAGACCTGTGTGGACTGTCTAGGGAGAGTGAACCCCTGTGCGGTGAGGCAAAGCCTGTGTGGCTATTTGTTTGGACTTTTACTAAACCAGGGACTTAGGGACTAGGACAGCACTAGGCTGATCCCAGTTGTTAGTTAGGAAACCTGTATGTTTAGTCAGAGGTCAACTTGACCAGGATTTATTTTGGTTATGTTTCTTTTGCTTTGCTGTGTTTTGTCACTGTAAATAGAAAATAAACCGCACCTTTTTTGATTTTGAAAACCACAACCTCCGTTTGCTGGGCCTGTTTTGTGTGGGGAGCCCATCCCGGGGGTCACACACACCCGCTGCCGAGCTAACCCCCTCACAGTTGGTGGAGAACCAGTGGCAGTTTTTTTTAAGCCAGCATGGAGGAGATACTGAAGCAGCTGGCTCTAGCAAATGCCAATCAACAGCAGACAAATGCAGGTTTGCAAAGGAGCCTTGCAGCCCAGCAGCAGACAAACGCAACTTTGCAACAGAGTCTGGAGGCTCAGCAACGAGCCCAGCAGCAATCTGAGGCCCGCTTCATAGACCTGTTGCAGAAGCAAGAGCAGAGACTACAACAACAGATGGAAGCAGTAATGCAGCAACGTCCGCAGACCAGTGAGGAAAGCCGTCCCACTAATACCGCGTCCTTTGGGGTTAGTCGTTTATTGACAAAAATGACTGGAGAGGATGATCCAGAGGTATTTTTGACCACATTTGAAAGGACCGCTGAAAGAGAAAAGTGGCCTGAGGAGCAGTGGGCTGGACTGGTGGCTCCTCTGTTAACTGGTGAATCGCAGAAAGCTTACTATGACCTAGAGCCTAACCAAGCAAAAGACTATGTGATGCTAAAAGCTGAAATATTGGCAAGGCTGGGTGTCACCCAGGCTGTCCGGGCTCAGCGTGTGCATAACTGGACTTTCCAGCTTGGAAAACCCCCCAGGTCTCAAATGTATGATCTCATTCACCTGAGCAGAAAGTGGCTACAGCCAGAGACTTTGTCCGCACCAAAGATTGTGGAACGTGTTGTAATGGATCGGTTTTTGAGAGCTCTTCCTACTGCCATCCAAAAGTGGGTAAGCCATGGAGACCCAGAGACGGCCGATGGTCTTGTGGATCGTGTGGAGAAATACTTGGCTACAGAGAACCTGACGGCCTCTTCCAGAGACACTCGGACTTTCCACCCTAAGACCAGACCATCCCCAGGGGCGGATAAGAGGATTCCAAGGGGTGAGGGTGGAGAGAGTGAGAGGGTGGGAGCTCTACCCCAAGTTTGGCGAGAACAGCCTGGGAAATCAGCGGCTCAAGAGGCGGCAAGAAGGATCGTTTGCTACCGCTGCCGGCAAGCGGGACATATTGCAGCCAATTGCCCGGTTGTGGAGGAACCCATGCAGTGTGACTTTCTGACGGGCAGACGTCAGTCGCTGTGTGCGACAGTCGCATGCACTGCCATTCGAGGAACTGAGAAACATTTATGCAAAATGTGTGTTAATGGTAGAAATGTTGTGGTATTGCTGGATTCAGGTAGCCTTGTGACCCTGATAAAGGCTGAGTTAGTTAAAACAGAGGTCTCTGGGAATAGCAAGGTAGCTGTTATTTGTGTGCATGGGGACACCCGAGAGTATCCAGTGACTACAGTGTGTTTCGAGACCCCCAAAGGTACCCTCTCTCATCCAGTGGGCTTAGTATCTCAGTTACCGCATGACGCCATTGTGGGAAGGGATTTTCCGAAGTTCTGGGAACTGTGGGATGATCCTGAGCCCCTCACTGGTGCCCCTATGTACCAGGAATGTGATAGCCAGAACTCCCCTGAGAGTGGTGAGGACTCTCCGGAATTTCCCTTATCAGTATTGGCAGGGGAGACTCAAGAAACTGGAGAGGAGCCCACCTCCTCAGACGAAAACCTACCGTCTGTGGAGTTTTCTGATCTTGAGGTTCACAGGGAAAACTTTGCCACAGAACAGTTGAAAGACCCCGCCCTAATAAAGGCACGGGAAAACGTAGTGAAAATAGATGGTGAGTTAGTGAACCCAGATAATACCTGCACTTACCCATACTTCAGCGTAGAGAAGGACCTACTGTATCGGGTGGCAAAAAGGGCAGAAGAAACCGTTGAGCAGCTTGTGGTGCCCAAACCTTACAGGAAGTTGGTGTTGGAGTTGGCCCATGGGCACATTCTTGGAGGTCATCTGGGGACAGAGAAAACCCGAGAGAGGGTATTACAGAGATTCTATTGGCCGGGGGTGATGAAGGACGTAGAAAATTATTGTTCCTCCTGCCCTGTGTGTCAGAGGTTGGCCCCGATGCCACATTTCCGTAGCCCGCTGGTCCCTCTACCCATCATTGAGGTCCCGTTTGAGAGGATCGCCATGGATTTGGTAGGTCCTATAATCAAGTCCGCTAGGGGGCACCAGTACATATTAGTTATAATGGACTATGCCACCCGTTATCCAGAAGCGATCCCTCTCCGAAATACCTCGGCCAAAACCATAGCCAAAGAGCTATCTCTTGTTTTTAGCCGGGTGGGTATTTGTAAAGAACTGCTTACGGACCAAGGTACACCCTTTATGTCCCGGGTTATGAAAGAGCTGTGTAAATTGTTCAAAGTGACGCAATTGCGTACGTCTGTGTATCACCCCCAAACCGATGGGCTGGTTGAAAGATTCAACAAAACCCTAAAACAAATGTTGAAGAAAGTGGTGGATAGAGATGGAAAGGATTGGGACTGTTTACTTCCTTATTTGATGTTTGCTATTAGGGAGGTGCCCCAATCCTCTACGGGATTCTCCCCCTTTGAGTTACTGTATGGGAGACACCCAAGAGGGCTGTTGGATATTGCCAAGGAAACTTGGGAAAGTGAGAGTTCTCCCCACAGGAGTGTGATTGAGCATGTCGCCCTGATGCAAGATCGAATTGCACAGGTAATGCCCATCGTGAAGGAACATTTGGCCCAAGCGCAGTTGGCACAGCAGAGAGTGTACAACCGTGGAGCCAAGACCCGTACCTTTTCCCCGGGGGATAGGATATTGGTACTTGTCCCTACGGTTGAAAGTAAATTCCTTGCCAAATGGCAAGGCCCCTACGAGATAATGGAAAAAGTGAGCGAAGTGAATTACAAGGTCAGACAACCAGGAAGGCGAAAGCCCGAACAGATCTATCACGTTAATCTGTTGAAAGCCTGGAGGGATAGAGAGTCCCTAGTCGCAGACACTTGGTCACCAGCTCAAACTGGTTGCGTGATTCCTGAGGTTGGAATAGCAGCCACCTTGTCACAACCCCAACAACAGGAGGTTAAGGAGTTTGTGCTTCGCAACAAGGAGGTATTCTCTGAGCTGCCGGGACAAACATCTGGGGTAGAGCATGACATCATTACCCCGCCCGGTGAAAGGGTGAAGTTAAAACCCTATCGGATCCCAGAGGCTCGACGGGAGGCAATACGGGAGGAAGTACAGAAAATGCTGAACTTAGGGGTGATAGAGGAGTCCCAAAGTGATTGGTCTAGTCCCATCGTGTTGGTGCCTAAACCGGATGGGAGCTGGCGATTTTGTAACGATTTTCGTCAGTTGAACAAAGTTACAAAATTTGACACCTACCCCATGCCACGTATAGATGAGTTGATCGACCGGCTGGGAACAGCCCGATACATGACGACTCTTGACCTCACAAAAGGGTATTGGCAAATCCCCCTGGCCAAGTCGGCCAAAGAGAAAACCGCATTTGTAACCCCAGACGGGGCGTTCCAATATAAAAGAATGCCGTTCGGGTTACAGAATGCGCCGGCCACATTCCAGCGGAAAATGGACCAGATGCTGAGGCCCCATCGGAAGTATGCTGCGGCTTACCTGGATGACGTAATTGTCCATAGCACAGATTGGGCCTCACATCTGCCAAAAGTGCAAGCAGTCCTGGACTCTGTTCGGGAAGCGGGGTTTACGGCTAACCCCAAGAAGTGTACCATTGGGCAGGAGGAGGCCAAATATCTTGGGTACACCATTGGGAGGGGAGTAATAAAACCCCAACTCAACAAAGTCGAGGCCATCCAGAGTTGGCCACGTCCCAACAGCAAGAAGCAGGTACGAGCCTTTCTGGGAATCGCTGGGTATTATCGGCGATTCATTCCCCACTTTGCTTCTAAGGCTGTGCCCCTAACCAACCTGACGAAGGGGAAAGGGTCGGTCATGATTAAATGGACCCCCGAGGCTGAGGCAGCATTCCAATTCTTGAAACAAGCCTTATGTAGCCAGCCAGTGTTGTACTCACCCGACTTCTCTAAAGACTTTGTCGTACAAAGTGATGCGTCAGATGTGGGGTTAGGAGCAGTATTGTCCCAGGTCTGGAACGGGGAAGAGCACCCAGTCATTTACCTCAGCAGGAAGTTGAAGTCCCATGAGGTAAATTACGCCACCGTTGAAAAGGAGTGTTTAGCGGTGAAGTGGGCTCTAGATTCCCTTCGGTACTACCTGCTAGGTAGGCACTTTGACATGGTTACGGATCACGCTCCGTTAAAGTGGATGGCTCAAAACAAGGAAACAAATAGAAGAGTGAATAGGTGGTTCCTGGCCCTCCAGGAATTCAACTTCACAGTAAAGCATCGCCCTGGCGTTCAAATGGGGAATGTGGATGCTTTGTCTCGAGTACATGAATGCCTGATTGCTGGTGTTCCAACCCCGAGGTTAAAACAAGAGGGGGGGGTATGTGACAGCAGGAAGGTAAAGTCACCTGGTTGCATCCAGGGGGGTAGATATATTTCGCCCAGATTCAGGCTTTACGCCGACTTATACAACTAGGTGGAGAGTTGTATAAGGCTAGTGGGCTCATGGATGACTCATACCTCTAGGGAGAGTGTGGGGCGTCGTGCAGACAGAGATGAGGAGACCAGCTGAACCTTGTCAGCTCATTTAGGCCTCTATAAAAACTCCCAGATTCATTAGGTGTTTGCTCATGCCTGGAACCAGACCTGTGTGGACTGTCTAGGGAGAGTGAACCCCTGTGCGGTGAGGCAAAGCCTGTGTGGCTATTTGTTTGGACTTTTACTAAACCAGGGACTTAGGGACTAGGACAGCACTAGGCTGATCCCAGTTGTTAGTTAGGAAACCTGTATGTTTAGTCAGAGGTCAACTTGACCAGGATTTATTTTGGTTATGTTTCTTTTGCTTTGCTGTGTTTTGTCACTGTAAATAGAAAATAAACCGCACCTTTTTTGATTTTGAAAACCACAACCTCCGTTTGCTGGGCCTGTTTTGTGTGGGGAGCCCATCCCGGGGGTCACACACACCCGCTGCCGAGCTAACCCCCTCACAATATATATATATATATATATTGTGAGGGGGCTAGCTCGGCAGCGGGTGTGTGTGACCCCCGAGATGGGCTCCCCACACAAAAACAGGCCCAGCAAACGGTGGTTGTGGTTTTCAAAATCAAAAAGGTGCGGTTTATTTTCTATTTACAGTGACAAAACACAGCAAAGCAAAAGAAACATAAACAAAATAAATCCTGGTCAACTTGACCTCTGACTAAACATACAGGTTTCCTAACTAACAACTGGGATCAGCCTAGTGCTGTCCTAGTCCCTAAGTCCCTGGTTTTAAATGTCCAAGCAAATAGCCACACAGGCTTTGTCTCACCGCACAGGGGTTCACTCTCCCTAGACAGTCCACACAGGTCTGGTTCCAGGCATGAGCTAACATCTAATGAAGCTGGGAGTTCTTATAGAGGCCTAAATGAGCTGACAAGCTTCAGCTGGTCTCATCAACTCCCTGTCTGTACGACGCCCCACACTCTCCCTAGAGGTATGAGTCATCCATGAGCCCACTAGCCTTATACAACTCTCCACCTAGTTGTATAAGTCGGCGTAAAGCCTGAATCTGGGCGAAATATATCTACCCCCCTGGATGCAACCAGGTGACTTTACCTTCCTGCTGTCACATACCCCCCCCTCTTGTTTTAACCTCGGGGTTGGAACACCAGCAATCAGGCATTCATGTACTCGAGACAAAGCATCCACATTCCCCATTTGAACGCCAGGGCGATGCTTTACTGTGAAGTTGAATTCCTGGAGGGCCAGGAACCACCTATTCACTCTTCTATTTGTTTCTTTGTTTTGAGCCATCCACTTTAACGGAGCGTGATCCGTAACCATGTCAAAGTGCCTACCTAGCAGGTAGTACCGAAGGGAATCTAGAGCCCACTTCACCGCTAAACACTCCTTTTCAACGGTGGCGTAATTTACCTCATGGGACTTCAACTTCCTGCTGAGGTAAATGACTGGGTGCTCTTCCCCGTTCCAGACCTGGGACAATACTGCTCCTAACCCCACATCTGATGCATCACTTTGTACGACAAAGTCTTTAGAGAAGTCGGGTGAGTACAACACTGGCTGGCTACATAAGGCTTGTTTCAAGAATTGGAATGCTGCCTCAGCCTCGGGGGTCCATTTAATCATGACCGACCCTTTCCCCTTCGTCAGGTTGGTTAGGGGCACAGCCTTAGAAGCAAAGTGGGGAATGAATCGCCGATAATACCCAGCGATTCCCAGAAAGGCTCGTACCTGCTCCTTGCTGTTGGGACGTGGCCAACTCTGGATGGCCTCGACTTTGTTGAGTTGGGGTTTTATTACTCCCCTCCCAATGGTGTACCCAAGATATTTGGCCTCCTCCTGCCCAATGGTACACTTCTTGGGGTTAGCCGTAAACCCCGCTTCCCGAACAGAGTCCAGGACTGCTTGCACTTTTGGCAGATGTGAGGCCCAATCTGTGCTATGGACAATTATGTCATCCAGGTAAGCCGCAGCATACTTCCGATGGGGCCTCAGCATCTGGTCCATTTTCCGCTGGAATGTGGCCGGCGCATTCTGTAACCCGAACGGCATTCTTTTATATTGGAACGCCCCGTCTGGGGTTACAAATGCGGTTTTCTCTTTGGCCGACTTGGCCAGGGGGATTTGCCAATACCCTTTTGTGAGGTCAAGAGTCGTCATGTATCGGGCTGTTCCCAGCCGGTCGATCAACTCATCTATACGTGGCATGGGGTAGGTGTCAAATTTTGTAACTTTGTTCAACTGTCGAAAATCGTTACAAAATCGCCAGCTCCCATCCGGTTTAGGCACCAACACAATGGGACTAGACCAATCACTTTGGGACTCCTCTATCACCCCTAAGTTCAGCATTTTCTGTACTTCCTCCCGTATTGCCTCCCGTCGGGCCTCTGGGATCCGATAGGGTTTTAACTTCAGCCTTTCACCGGGCGGGGTAATGATGTCATGCTCTACCCCAGATGTTTGTCCCGGCAGCTCAGAGAATACCTCCTTGTTGCGAAGCACAAACTCCTTAACCTCCTGTTGTTGGGGTTGTGACAAGGTGGCTGCTATTCCAACCTCCGGAATCACGCAACCAGTTTGAGCTGGTGACCAAGTGTCTGCGACTAGGGACTCTCTATCCCTCCAGGCTTTCAACAGATTAACGTGATAGATCTGTTCGGGCTTTCGCCTTCCTGGTTGTCTGACCTTGTAATTCACTTCGCTCACTTTTTCCATGATCTCGTAGGGGCCTTGCCATTTGGCAAGGAATTTACTTTCAACCGTAGGGACAAGTACCAGTATCCTATCCCCCGGGGAAAAGGTACGGGTCTTGGCTCCACGGTTGTACACTCTCTGCTGTGCTAACTGCGCTTGGGCCAAATGTTCCTTCACGATGGGCATTACCTGTGCAATTCGGTCTTGCATCAGGGCGACATGCTCAATCACACTCCTGTGGGGAGAACTCTCACTTTCCCAAGTTTCCTTGGCAATATCCAACAGCCCTCTTGGGTGTCTCCCATACAGTAACTCAAAGGGGGAGAATCCCGTAGAGGATTGGGGCACCTCCCTAATAGCAAACATCAGATAAGGAAGTAGACAGTCCCAATCCTTTCCATCTCTATCCACCACTTTCTTCAACATTTGTTTTAGGGTTTTGTTGAACCTTTCAACCAGCCCATCGGTTTGGGGGTGATACACAGATGTACGTAATTGCGTCACTTTGAACAATTTACACAGCTCCTTCATAACCCGGGACATAAAGGGTGTACCTTGGTCCGTAAGCAGTTCTTTACAAATACCCACCCGGCTAAACACAAGAGATAGCTCTTTGGCTATGGTTTTGGCCGAGGTATTTCGGAGAGGGATCGCTTCTGGATAACGGGTGGCATAGTCCATTATAACTAATATGTACTGGTGCCCCCTAGCGGACTTGATTATAGGACCTACCAAATCCATGGCGATCCTCTCAAACGGGACCTCAATGATGGGTAGAGGGACCAGCGGGCTACGGAAATGTGGCATCGGGGCCGACCTCTGACACACAGGGCAGGAGGAACAATAATTTTCTATGTCCTTCATCACCCCCGGCCAATAGAATCTCTGTAATACCCTCTCTCGGGTTTTCTCTGTCCCCAGATGACCTCCAAGAATGTGCCCATGGGCCAACTCCAACACCAACTTCCTGTAAGGTTTGGGCACCACAAGCTGCTCAACGGTTTCTTCTGCCCTTTTTGCCACCCGATACAGTAGGTCCTTCTCTACGCTGAAGTATGGGTAAGTGCAGGTATTATCTGGGTTCACTAACTCGCCATCTATTTTCACTACGTTTTCCCGTGCCTTTATTAGGGCGGGGTCTTTCAACTGTTCTGTGGCAAAGTTTTCCCTGTGAACCTCAAGATCAGAAAACTCCACAGACGGTAGGTTTTCGTCTGAGGAGGTGGGCTCCTCTCCAGTTTCTTGAGTCTCCCCTGCCAATACTGATAAGGGAAATTCTGGAGAGTCCTCACCACTCTCAGGGGAGTTCTGGCTATCACATTCCTGGTACATAGGGGCACCAGTGGGGGGCTCAGGATCATCCCACAGTTCCCAGAACTTCGGAAAATCCCTTCCCACAATGGCGTCATGCGGTAACTGAGATACTAAGCCCACTGGATGAGAGAGGGTACCTTTGGGGGTCTCGAAACACACTGTAGTCACTGGATACTCTCGGGTGTCCCCATGCACACAAATAACAGCTACCTTGCTATTCCCAGAGACCTCTGTTTTAACTAACTCAGCCTTTATCAGGGTCACAAGGCTACCTGAATCCAGCAATACCACAACATTTCTACCATTAACACACATTTTGCATAAATGTTTCTCAGTTCCTCGAATGGCAGTGCATGCGACTGTCGCACACAGCGACTGACGTCTGCCCGTCAGAAAGTCACACTGCATGGGTTCCTCCACAACCGGGCAATTGGCTGCAATATGTCCCGCTTGCCGGCAGCGGTAGCAAACGATCCTTCTTGCGGCCTCTTGAGCCGCTGATTTCCCAGGCTGTTCTCGCCAAACTTGGGGTAGAGCTCCCACCCTCTCACTCTCTCCACCCTCACCCCTTGGAATCCTCTTATCCGCCCCTGGGGATGGTCTGGTCTTAGGGTGGAAAGTCCGAGTGTCTCTGGAAGAGGCCGTCAGGTTCTCTGTAGCCAAGTATTTCTCCACACGATCCACAAGACCATCGGCCGTCTCTGGGTCTCCATGGCTTACCCACTTTTGGATGGCAGTAGGAAGAGCTCTCAAAAACCGATCCATTACAACACGTTCCACAATCTTTGGTGCGGACAAAGTCTCTGGCTGTAGCCACTTTCTGCTCAGGTGAATGAGATCATACATTTGAGACCTGGGGGGTTTTCCAAGCTGGAAAGTCCAGTTATGCACACGCTGAGCCCGGACAGCCTGGGTGACACCCAGCCTTGCCAATATTTCAGCTTTTAGCATCGCATAGTCTTTTGCTTGGTTAGGCTCTAGGTCATAGTAAGCTTTCTGCGATTCACCAGTTAACAGAGGAGCCACCAGTCCAGCCCACTGCTCCTCAGGCCACTTTTCTCTTTCAGCGGTCCTTTCAAATGTGGTCAAAAATACCTCTGGATCATCCTCTCCAGTCATTTTTGTCAATAAACGACTCACCCGAAAGGACGCGGTATTAGTGGGACGGCTTTCCTCACTGGTCTGCGGACGTTGCTGCATTGCTGCTTCCATCTGTTGTTGTAATCTCTGCTCTTGCTTCTGTAACAGGTCTATGAAGCGGGCCTCAGATTGCTGCTGGGCTTGTTGCTGAGCCTCCAGACTCTGTTGCAAAGTTGCGTTTGTCTGCTGCTGGGCTGCAAGGCTCTGTTGATGAGCTTGCTGCTGGGCTGCAAGGCTCTGTTGATGAGCTTGCTGCTGGGCTGCGAAGTTCTGTTGTTGAGCTGCAAGGCTCTTTTGAAAACCTGCATTTGTCTGCTGTTGATTGGCATTTGCTAGAGCCAGCTGCTTCAGTATCTCCTCCATGCTGGCTTAAAAAAAAACTGCCACTGGTTCTCCACCAACTGTGAGGGGGCTAGCTCGGCAGCGGGTGTGTGTGACCCCCGAGATGGGCTCCCCACACAAAAACAGGCCCAGCAAACGGTGGTTGTGGTTTTCAAAATCAAAAAGGTGCGGTTTATTTTCTATTTACAGTGACAAAACACAGCAAAGCAAAAGAAACATAAACAAAATAAATCCTGGTCAACTTGACCTCTGACTAAACATACAGGTTTCCTAACTAACAACTGGGATCAGCCTAGTGCTGTCCTAGTCCCTAAGTCCCTGGTTTTAAATGTCCAAGCAAATAGCCACACAGGCTTTGTCTCACCGCACAGGGGTTCACTCTCCCTAGACAGTCCACACAGGTCTGGTTCCAGGCATGAGCTAACATCTAATGAAGCTGGGAGTTCTTATAGAGGCCTAAATGAGCTGACAAGCTTCAGCTGGTCTCATCAACTCCCTGTCTGTACGACGCCCCACACTCTCCCTAGAGGTATGAGTCATCCATGAGCCCACTAGCCTTATACAACTCTCCACCTAGTTGTATAAGTCGGCGTAAAGCCTGAATCTGGGCGAAATATATCTACCCCCCTGGATGCAACCAGGTGACTTTACCTTCCTGCTGTCACAATATATATATATATATATATATATATATATATATATATATATATATATATATAAATTATTTTATTTTTTAGGACAATTCATAGACAAGGGAAAAAAGACAATTCTCCTCGTCCAACACTAAACGGAGAGTTAAGCTCACTCATGGGTTTCAAGCCCTTCACGGTGATTGCATATAGGATAGGAGCTGGTTGTGATGGTTGCCAGCATAGAAAACCCTTGTGGGATCACCCTGGGGGAAACCCTAGATTCCCCAAAATCGGGGTAAGAGGCCCCGAGCGTGACGATATGCTATATGAAGCAATAGCCTTATCCCAGATGTATAAAATTGTGGAAAGCAGGAGTGTTAGCTGCACAGAAGGCAGGCGGTCTGCTGGAAGCAACCATGGAAGAGAGGTTAATGGTGCTGGTGATAAATTGGACTCAAGAGTGACCCAGAGCTTGAGAGGGCCATGATGGAACCAATCTAATATAGTGCCGCTGTATAGTATAGTATAGTTCTAGGTGAGGCAGACCTACTCCCCCAGCGTCTCCTCCTCACCAGGATATTATAGAGAAGTCCTGCCGTAGCTCTCTACCAAATAAACTTAAGCAATATGGAATGGGCCGATCGAAAAAATAAACGTGGGATCCTAATCGGAATGGTTTGAAAAATATATAGGAATCTAGGGACGATGTCCATCTTAAAGAGGGACATCCTTCCCAGCCAGGAATGACGCATTGATGACCATCTCTTGAAACGCTGCTGCATGTTATTCAGGAGCGGGCAGTAATTTAACTCATATAATTTTTGAAATTGCAAGGGTATTTGAACTCCTAGATATTTTATAGAGCGCTGCGCCCACTGAAATGGAAATTTATTTCCAATGGAATCTCGCTTACCTGTCGGAAGTGATATATCTAAACAATATGATTTAGTAGCGTTCATTTTAAAATTACTTAAAGTGCCATATAGTTTAATTTCCTTTAACAGTAAGGGGAAAGCTATTATCGGGTTGGTAATATGGAGCAAGTAAATTGTTTGCCAGCTATGTCCACGCCTTGTATTGAATTATTTAAGCGCAAAGAGACCGCCAAGTGTTCCATTGCCAATATATACAGAAGCGGTGAAAGGGGACATCCTTGACGGGTCCTGTTTGGATATATGAACTGGGTCAAAGAGTAGACCATTTACCCTAATCCGAGCTGTTGGGCATGAATAAAGGGCCATTATTTTATGGATAAAACCCAGGGATGAGCCAATTTGCGCCAGTGTTGCTTTAAAAAATGCCCAGTCTAAGCGATCGAACGTTTTTTCTGCGTCAATTGAGAGAAGACAAAGAGGGATCTTTCGTGATTGACAGTGAGAGATAAGGGAAATTATTTTAATAGTATTATCTCGTGCTTCACGAGTGGGGACAAAACCAACGAGGTCAAGACTAAAAATAGATTGAATAACCAATTGAAGTCTATCCGTCAATAGTTTAGTATATATATATATATATATATTTTTCTTTTTAAAGGGTAAATTTATTGGATTTTCAAAAAACAAAATGTACAGTACATTTCTCATAACCTTGTACATAAATGATAATGCAAATTCAACAACAAACATTCAAAACTCAAGTATAAATGTATACTTTTGTATGTCTCATCTTGCATCCATAACAACCTATCAATAAAAATTTCATATCATAGAACAAACAAGTGCAAGACATTTACTGTTCCCAACTTAACCCATATATTGCAAGGAATTATCCCAAGGTCCAGGTCACATCCCATTTTCAACAATCCAAAACCCCACACCTAGTGTCTTATCTCACTATAGCGTCCTCAGAGGTGTATTTCAGCCAACGTTTAGCATATATTTTAAGGTCAGCATTGATTTCAGATATTGGACAGTAACTTGAGCATTCGGCTGGGTCTTTTTAAATTTGAGGATAAGAGTAATATGAGCCTTTTGTGATTGCAGAGAAAAAACATGAGTCAGAGATTGAGTTGAATGTAGCCCCCATGATGGGAGCTAAAGTATCTTGAAACTGTTTAAAGAAAATGCTTGAAAAGCTGTGTGGGCCCGGGCTCTTGCCTGAAGGAAGTGTATTAATTGTTTGCAGTACTTCCTCAATAGTAAATGGTGAACTCAATGAGGAAACCGCAGACTGATCTAATCTAGACAGGGCGGTGTTTGACATGTATTTAGAAAGCTTTTCGCAGCCCCCCGTATTCATAGGGTTTGTGAAGGGGTTTGGGATGTTCTAAAGATTCTTATAATACTCATGAGACTTTGAAGCAATATCCTCGGATGATTGCATCAGTCCCTTTTTTGGGCATCGCAGTTTGGAAATATATGTATATCCTATTTTTGTACGTATAGAGTTAGCGAACGGTCTACCAATCTTCTTCCCAAACTCAAAGCTAGTTCTAAGAATGCAGTCCTAATGTTAATATTACATCTGGTCAAGTAGCTGTAAAAGATCCTTGCGTTTCTTTTCCAATTGCTAGGAAAAGATTAGCCGGAAGAGTACATTTATGGGCGAGCTCTAGCGTATGAACTTCTAACATGAGCCTCATAATTTCCAAAGAGCGTTCTTTTTTTTCATGCGGGCACCACTCCCATTTGAGTGGTTGTGCTGTTGTGTCTTCCCTGTAATCTAAAAAAAATTGTGAGACTGTGTACGTCTAATTGCCTCGCAGGTCAGTTTATCTTTAAAAAAAAAAGTCTAATTTAACCTCCATGATGCTCTTGGTTTAGAGAAATGTGGTGAATTGACAAAAAAAAACAATGAGAGGGCCCCAAAGCACCCCCCCCCCATGTTAAAGGCATGCGACCTGGTACGGTTCAGGAGGGGGTGGGTGCTCGCTCGTTCCCACCCCCTTTCTTGACCTGCTGGGCTGTGTGCTTGGATAAGGGTCTGGTATGGATTTTGGGGGGATCCCAATGCCAATTTTTCAGGGTGGGGGTTCCCCTTAAAACCATACCAGACTGAAGGGCCTGGTATGCTCTTGGAGGTGGAACCCATGCCGTTTTTTTTATTTTTTATTTGCCGTGAAGTTCCCCTTCAAGATCATCAGAGCACAAGTCGCATGCCAAGGTCGGATCAGTTAAGACGGCGATCCGACCTCAGTGATATTCAATGAGCTGAAGTAGGATCAAAGTCGGACCAAAGTAGTACAGGGAGAATTTTCAAAGTCGAACCAACTTGTGTTGGACCAGTTAAGACAGCTCCCATAGGGAAACATTGATTTTCACACATCATGCGACATGAGCTCCCAATGTTGGAGCGTTTGTCGTACAAGTGTGAACCCGGCCTAAAGGTAACCATCCTCACCTGTGATCTGTTTGCTTGGAATTAGTGTGTGTGTGTGTGTATAAAAGGTCAATGTAGTTCTGGACTCCTGACAGACCCTTGCATCTTTCATCCAGTGCTGCCCTGTGTCTGGATTCTAAGTCATGGGGAAAGCAAAAGAATTGTCAAAGGATCTGCGGGAAAAGGTAGTTCAACTGTATAAAACAGGAAAGGGATATAAAAAGATATCCAAGGAATTGAGAATACCAATCAGCAGTGTTTAAACTCTAATCAAGAAGTGGAAAATGAGGGGTTCTGTTGAAACCAAACCACAGTCAGAACTGGAAAATTGTTCGGGGTGCAAACAAAAACCCACTAATAACTTTAGGTGAAATGCAGGACTCTCTGAAAACATGGGGTGTGGCTGTTTCAGGATACACAATAAGGAGGCTCTTGAAGAAAGATGTGCTGCATGGTTGAGTTGCCAGAAGAAAGCCATTACTGTGCAAATGCCACAAATTATCCCGCTTACAATATGCCAAACAGCACAGAGACAAGCCTCAAACCTTCTGGCACAAAGTAATTTGGAGTGATAAGACCAAAATTTAGCTTTTTGGCCACAATCATAAACACTACATTTGGAGAGGAGTCAACAAGGTCTATGATGAAAGGTACGGAGGTGGATCGCTGATGTTTTGGAGATGTGTGAGCTACAAAGGCACAGGAAATTTGGTCAAAATTGTTGGCAAGATGAATGCAGTATGTTATCAAAAAATACTGGAGGAACATTGGCATTCATCAGCCAGGAAGCTGCACATGGGACGTACTTTGACATTCCAACATGACAATGATCCAAAACACAAAGCCAAGTCGAACTGTCATTGGCTACAGCAGAATAATGTGAAGGTTCTGGAGTGGCCATGTCGGTCTCCTGATGTCAATATCATTGAGCCACTCTGGGGAGATCTCAAACTTGCAGTTCATGCAAGATAGCCCAAGAATTTCCAGGAACCAGAGGCTTTTTGCCAAGAGGAAATGGGCAGCGTTACCATCTGAGAAGATAAAGGGGGCAATACAGAATTAAGAACTGGGGTATGTAAACTTTTGATCAGGGTCATTTGGGTAGTTTCTGTTGCCATTATGATTTAAAGAGTTAAACCGTTGTTTGATAATAAATGGCTTCAACCAAACACTAACCATGAGTGAAAAAAGTTTTTGTGTTATTCATATTCTCAGAAAAATGGCCAAGAAAGCATAAATTCTGCCAGGTTATGTAAACTTATGAGCACAACTTTGCATCATATTATGTTGTAAGGCAAGTCTACATTTCACCTGGAAAAATAAAATAAAAAAATCTGTTACTTGTGAAAACCTTGGTGTATTGCTGTATATGTAGATAATGGAATCACACAGCAATATATGACAATTATGCAGTCATATTGTCTAGTAAGTAATTTTACTGTCTTTAAAGGGGGCTTAGCAGCCTAACATAAAGAATAAATTATAATAGCACAATAATTTTCAGCATTTATTAAATTAACATATGGCTAATTGGATAAATTGTTGGAGGTCTATGATAATTATAGTGAGCAAATTAAATAGAGACCTTTGCTAACAGGGTAATATGATCTAATTATGCCATGACTTTGTACCTGATAATCAATTACTGTTCATTATAGAGATGTTAAACTTAAATGGTGCACTGAACTATATGGATAGAACATGTTTACTAATGACCAAAATCATTGCTAAAATATAACTTTCATTAAAAAAAATGAAATGGTGCGCCATAAATAAAACACGGGACTTCTTAATCTGGATGTAGTCTTTAATTCCTTTGTGCCATTGGAAATGCTAAACCTGGAACACTTTAATAATGCAAATATCTGCTTGAGGAAGAAAAGTTAAGCCTGCTTTCTACCAATGTCTTATTATTGATCATTGAGGCTGTCCATCACTTTTAGAGCCAGTAGTGAGCACCTAGATTTGAGAGGGTAATGCCAAAACTAGGCTTTCCTCCCTTAACGTTTGCCTGTTGGGCTGTGCAAGGTGGCTATATTTCATTCATGCCACCAATTAACTTTATTTTTTGGAAAGAAAGGATTTCTTTAAATCTGAACTGTAGCCATCAAAGTAAACACAGCAGCAATAAACAGTTTGTACTGAATAGTGACCCCATGTTCATAAATTACCTTCAGTGGATCTAGCTCTGCCAACAGAATTGCTTTTATGCTGGCAGCTGCTCTCTGCTAGTAATTCTGCTACAAACAAACCAGGGAAAAAACCTGAGCAAACAGGTACCACAATAGGTCCAGGTGGTATGACTAAAAAAAATGAAACTTTATTGAAACCATATGCAATTAAAAATATACAGATAAATGGTAGATGCAAAGTAGCAAATGCTAATTTTGCAGGAACCTCCACCCAATACCAAAAATGGTCATGCTTAATATCAGTTATACTTTTGCTATAGCAGAAATTGTAAAGAAATGCCTAAAAAATGCATTACAGTCAGAGCAGAATGAAAACTCCTCCTGTAAGCTTTTACCAGACACTAATAGAAGTCACAAGACTGCTGTAAGTGCTGATAAAAAAAGATATTTAGGTATTTAGACCAGATATAGTTAATGCAGGGTCCTGGGTTTAGTAACACTTTAAGTGGAATGTAAACTTTACAGTAATCTAGTATTTAATGCAGTTATTTTCTGATGTTCGACCTGAGAGTCATCCTCAGACTAAACAAAGCTAATTTAGCAGCAAATATGAATATAATTGAAAGGTTCTGGGTGGTTCTGGTGCTGGTGCTGTTGGACCTCTGCTCGAGCTGGACCCAGGATCTGTGGAAGTAACTCTCTGACCGGTCAGATATTCGAGAAACCATACACAAGGCGTGGGTATGCAAGAATACAAAGCTTTATTGCCTGAGTGGGTCTTATATAAACTTTTGGCAAAAGTTGCCTCCCTCGTGTAAACCAATTAGGACAGACCCGTGGTTCATACAAAACAACATAAGACAACATAAGTAAAACTCGTGAAGGAAAAATACAAGTTCTCATCATCTATAATTACATATAACTACACGTAAATGCGGTTAGTATGTCTTACATCTTCTAGGAATTGGCTTAACCGCAGGCTACATCCTCTTATCTGCTAATGTTTACATTCTACAGCGCGTACATAAAACAAGCTTTTCCAAGAAACAACATCTTGTACAATACACCAATTCCTGTCCTAATATACCCATACTTAAAGTCTTGAGACTTATTGTAAGACTTATCTTACAATAATATACCAAAAAAATTGCATTCATCAGTGACTAGTTTTTGCTAAAGCAGGTCTCCTTACTGATTTTATAGTGTTAACGGAAGAGTTAATAAGAGCACTCCTAAATCGGTTTTTCAGTTCTTAACTGCATAATGGTAAAAGTATATTCCTGATAGAGCCCTGCAGGGAGCATTTCTCATAAGAATCCTCTTATCACACTTGATTTTCTTAGGGGGAACAACACTGCTGTCAACAGTTTGGAAATCACTGTATTATTCTGTTATTATTCAGGGACCATAAATCTGATATCAGAATTTGCTTACTATAAACTGCTAGGCATCATATTTTTTTTTTCAGCCCTTTCAAAGTGCTACATTTGCGTTTCACAGCTACGGTGGCAGTAATGTTTTAGATTTGAGTTGTTTGTCTCTTTCACAGTCTTGTGTGTCGTATATTAAAATACGAATGTAGAGGATCTGAAAGGTGGAAGAAAAACAGCTTGAGCTTTTGAAAAAAAATCCTCTGTAAGGGTTATTAACCCATTTCTGAAGTGTTAAAGGCTTTAAAATCAATATGCAAAACTGTCTGAAATGCTAACTCTGTATTGAACTATACTGTATATTCCCATATAAAAGGTGATTATGCAATAGTAGGTGAAAGGTCTGATTGAAAACTTTGAGCAATAGGAAGTATGTGGTGAATGTAATTTTTCAGCAAACATTCATTGCATATTCACCAGGGCATCTTTCACAAGAACTTCGTCATATTGTCCATTTGGCACTTCAAACTGATGTCTCCCAGGGCCCCATTATTTTTCTGGAATGCAGTATGAAAGGTTCTGGTTCTGTTTGGTTCTGTTTGGTTCTGTTGGACCTTCTTGGCTCGAGCTTGACTCAGAATCTGTGGAATTGTCTCTCTGACCGGTCGGATATTCAAGACACCAATAAACAGTGAATGGGTATACAAGAATATATCATATATTGGCAATATGTCTTTTTTATGCACAGCAAGAAGCGTTGCCTCCCTCGTGTGAACCAATCAGCAATAAGCAAAAACATCATGAGTTAACCAAAAATAGATTCTAACAGGTTTAAGGCCTTTGCAGAAGTGGTCAGTTAACATACGTCAATTGCGGTCAAACTAAACATGTGTTTGACATTTGAAACAGGAAGATAAACACCATAAGTTAGTGCGGTCAACCTGCCAGTTAAAGCAGAACGGAGATAAGCTTTTTCCCGGAAAAAGCTTAACCACAAAGTCACATTGACAGTTAATGCAGAAGATAGGCTTGACCAAAAAGTCACATCCTGCTTTACACTTCAGAAAAACATATTCTGTACTAATACATATATTTCAACATATATATTTAAGGAGAACTCTAATCATGAATATTAGTTCATATTGGTTCATACCTTACACAGTATATGTTAATAAAAAGGATATAAAGAAACACATCTTAAGGCTACTGTCAAATGAATTAGATTTGAGTTGATCTTTATTCCTCCTTCTACACTAAAAAAATAATTAAAATAACTATTGGAAAATTAAAACCAAAAATAGCAGAAAATAGACCAGATAAAATTAAAGAAGAAAATGACTGAAAATAAACTAAACTAATTTGGACCATAGATTAACTTAATGCAATATAAATTAATAAGAAGTTACTACAGTATGTGTAAGCCAAAGATTATTAGATGCATATTTATAGAGTGGATTGTGCAATTATTCATTATATTTAGATAAAAAGATTGAATACCATTTCGATCAACTAATAGCTAATAGTCAGAGCACAGGTTTGAGCATTTTACCTAAAACATATTCAGTATGTACAGTAATGAAATGTGAGTGGATCCAGCAAGGTGATTGTACTGTAGTGTTTTACTTATATGCCTCTGAGTAAACCTGTCAAGGCACTGTATAGTTTGTGTGTGTATGTATGTATATATACCGTATATACTCGAGTATAAGCCGAGTTTTTCAGCACATTTTTTTGTTCTGAAAATGCTCCCCTCGGCTTATACTCGTCAGCTTTTTGCGCCTGATCTCCCGGACTTTGGGGAGCCGCTACCAGCCGGCCATAGGTCCCCTCAATCCATGTCTTCCTCTATAAGTGTGCAAAGTTTCTTGTCCGGAGGACCTACGGCCGGGGAGCACTGATTTTTCAAAGCCGGGCACCCCTTCCATAGACTCCTATGTTAAATGGTAATTTCTTCAGTGACTTTGGGGACCCGGTACTGGCCAGTCAAAGGTTCTCTGGACCCGAAACTTGGCACACAGGTAGCCCAATTTCTCCCCTATAATTGTGCAAAGTTTTTGTCTGGGGGACCTACGGCCGGGGAGCACCAATTTTTCAAACCTGGGCACCCCTTCCATATACTCCCATGTTAAACGTCAGTCTAGTCATGGACACAGTGAGGCATGCACATGGACAAAGTGAGGCACAGTGAAGCATGCACATGGACACCCTAGGCTTATACTCGAGTCATTAAGTTTCCCATTTTTTTGTGGTAAAATTAGGTGCCTCGGCTTATATTCGGGTCGGCTTATACTCGAGTATATACGGTGTGTGTGTGTATATATATATATAGATATATATATATATATATATATATCCATCTACACACCGTGCCTTGAAAAAGTATTCCTACCCCTTGAAGTTTTACAAATTTTTCCATGTTACAACCAATAACTGTTATGTCCCTTAGACACGGGGTCTCTTAGAGTTTTGCTAGCAATGCTAAAGTATCTGCTCAGCAAGTTACACACAGGCCAGATGAACTTCTTAAACATGGAGAGGGTTTATTCACTCAGAACATGATGACTTGTTACATGGAGGAGTCTTAATACAACAGGATTCTGTCATTACCAGATCTATGCATCATGCTGCTGCTGCTTCCCAGTTCCACACACCACTCTCACTACTTCCTTGTACAGCCCCTCCCCCAGTATGCATCAGGAGAAAAAGGTGAAGGGTCACACAGTGCTTCAGCACAAACATCACATCTCCTCTTTTTCCCATAAAAAAAAAAAAAAAATAGGAGAAAAAAAAAAAAAAAAATATATATATATATATATAAACATAACAAGAGAACAAAATACTCAACACATAAAATAACAAGGCAAGCATGATCAGTTTAGCAAGTAGTATCTCCAACTCAGTTCTGTGGCTCCCGCATCACGTTATGAAACCTTTTGTCTCTGTTTCCTGACCTCCAAAGTGTCCCGTAAGATTTCAGTGCTTTGCCAACGAGGAGTTTGATGTCTTTGACGGGCAGACTTACGAAGTGGCACAGCACTAGGAGGGGTAGAGACTGTCAAGGGTTCTGGAGATGTCAGTTGGTGTCCAACAGACAAATCAGTCTCTGCAACTCCAGGCACATGTCCGGGCTCCTCAGGAATATGGTCACCAACCGCTTCAGGGGTTGGTTGTAAACTTGTGGGATCATGCCAGACACCATGCCATATGTCACCAGTAGAGCCCTGAGTAGACTCTGGTAGTTGGGTAGAAAGAGAGGTCGGGTTTGTTTCAACTGGCAGGCAAATGCGCTTTCTCAATTGCGAAAGGTGTTTTTGAACACAAACGCCATTCTCCAGGCGAACAAGGTACATTCGTTGTCCAAGAGGTCCATCAATAATGCCAGGAAGCCAATGAGGCAAAACTCTGTAATTCCGAAACCATACAAGATCACCAGCACGGAATCCAGGACGGCCTGGCGGAGGAGGTGTTGGTGACTGTTCCTGTGGACAAACTAAATCCAGTTTGGTGCGGAGATGCCTGCCAAACATAAGAAAAGCTGGGGACAGCCCAGTAGTAGCGTGTTTTGTGTTTGGGTACATGGTCAAGAACTCCAGAAGCTTCTCCTCTGAGAGTCCGACCTGGTCCAGGGTGGACAGTAAGTGCTTCTTAAACGTCTGCACAAACCGTTCTGCCAGCCCATTTGAGGCTGGATGATAAGGAGCTGTTCTGTAGTGTTGGATGCCCAAGCCACTGAGGAAGGATTGAAACTCATGCGATGTAAATTGAGTCCCATTGTCCGAGACTATGGCTGTTGGCAAGCCATATTGAGCAAAGAGCTTCCTTAAGACTAGAATGGTAGCAGCTGAGGTAACAGAAGGCATTTGAAAAACCTCTGGCCATTTTGAATGTGCATCTACCACGATCAAATACATTTTACCCTGGATTGGGCCAGCAAAATCAAGATGGAGTCTTGACCACGGTTCTGTCGGCCATGGCCAAGGTAGCAGGGTTCCTTTCTTTTGGGGTCGCTGAGCTTGACAGCACCCAGGACATTGAGCCACATAATCTTCAATTGCTGTGTCAATTTGTGGCCACCAAACATAGCTCCGGGCTCGCTGCTTCATGCGCACCACGCCAGGATGGACCTCATGCAGTATCCTTAGCATGGTTGGTTGCAAATACTGAGGTATGATCACTCTGTTGCCCCACTGTAGGCAACCAGCATTAGTCACAAGCTCACGTTTTCTGGCAAAGTACGGACAAAATTCACCTGGGACTTTCTCTGGCCATCCAACCTGAACATATGAGAATATCTGAGACAGGAAAGGCTCTGTGACTGTATGTCTGGCAATTAAGGAGGTGGACATGCAGGATTTCGGCCTGTGTATTTCCACTATGCGTACGTCTCTTGGTGAGTGGTCTCCAATTGGCAATCTGGAAAACGCATCTGCATTGCCATGGGCATCATGGGAGCGGTATCTGATAGAATAAGTATAAGCTCCCAAGAATAAAGCGTACCTTTGTAAGCGAGATGCGGTTGTTGTAGAAATTCCTTTCTGAGGGTTCAGTATTGACAACAGAGGTTTGTGGTCAGTGATAAGTGTGAACTCCCGACCATAGATGTACGTATGAAATTTTTTTGAGGCCCATACAATGGCCAAAGCTTCCTTGTCTATCTGGGAGTAGTTTTGCTCTGCTGAGGTTAAAGACCTGGAGGCAAAAGAAATGGGGCGCTCTGTGCCATCTGGCATGACATGGGAAAGCACAGCACCCAGTCCATAAGGCGAGGCGTCACAAGCCAAGGTGACGTGTTTCTTTAAATCATAGTGGACCAGAACTCGAGAAGACAGAATGAGTTCTTTAGAAAGCCGAAAAGCTTCTTCACATTTGGCTGTCCATATCCATTTAGCTCTTGCATCCAGTAAGCGATGTAATGGGTAAAGCTGGTGTGCTAGGTTTGGCAAGAAACGGTGGTAGTAATTTAGGAGGCCGAGGTAGGACCTGAGCTGTGTGTCATTCTGGGGAGTAGGGGCATGGGTAAGGGCTTTAACCTTTTCTTCAGTAGTGTGTAACCCATGCCGGTCCACAGTGTGGGCACAAAATTCCAGTCGAGACTTTAGAAATTCGCATTTTGAAAGATTGACACGTAAACCATACCTTTGGAGTCTCTATAGCACAGCTTCAACATTCTTTCTGTGTTCTTCATCAGTGGGACCCGTGATGAGCATGTCATCTAGTAGACATTGAGTGAAAGGTATGCCTGCCAGGACCTCATCCATGATTCGCTGCCAGATGGCTGGAGCTGGGGCTATGCCAAAAACCATGCGGTTATATTGGAATAATCCTTTGAGTGTTAATGGTCAGCAGATGGCGTTAATCTGGGTGTACTTGCAGTTGCAGGTAAGCTTGTTTTAAGTCTATTTTTGTAAACTTTTGCCCCCCAGCCAATGAGCTAAATAGATCTTCAAGTCGAGGTAATGGGTATTCATCCACAAGAAGTTGGTTGTTCAGGGCGACCCTGAAATCTCCACAAATTCGAATGTCTCCATTCTTTTTCTTGACAGGCACAATTGGTGATGCCCATTCACTTCTATCAACTTTAGTTATGATCTTTTCAGCCAATAGGTAGTCCAGCTCTGCTTCCACTTTCTTTCTCAAGGCAAAAGGTACTGATCTTGCCTTACAAAAACGAGGTGTAGCACCCGGCTTCAAGAGGAGGTGGGCCATTTTTCCTTTTACTGTGCCCAAAGAGTCCTCAAAAACCCCCTTAAAGCGTGACTTCAGGGATTCCACCCAATGGTCTACCTCAGAAAGCAATGTACATTGGGCAATGGCAAGAGGAGGCATGCCCAGGGCTTTGATCCAGTCCCTACCGTACAGCGGAGGACCTCCTTTATTGACAACATAAAGGCGTAGAGTTTGACTGCGGTTGCCTAATGTAACAAGGGGTTTCACATAACCCAAGGGCTGTAGTAGTTCCTTGCTGTAGGTTTGTAGTGTGAGATTTGTAGGTTGGAGCGGTAGGGACAGACCCGATGCCTTTAAATCAGTCCACGAAATGACAGACACTGCCACCCCTGTATCAACATCCATGGAGACAGGACAGCCATTGAGTGTGACATCCACTTTTATCGCAGGAGTACTCCCAGCTACCCGAAACAGTCCAACATGCTGGACACAGGTTTCCTCATCAGAGCTGGAGCCGTGATTGTCAGTATCCATATGAAAATGTCTGTTTACGTCTAACTTTTGTGGTAGTGTTCGGGGAGCATGAGCTGCGGCAAACACGCCCAATATGGCCAGTCTTTCCACAAAGAAAACAAATGACATCCTTGAACTTGCAAGCAGGTGCACTGTGAGTAGTGTTACCACAACGGTAGCAAGTTGGTGTCCTAGAGACAGAAGAATTAGGGTGGCGAGGTTTAGGAAGATTTGGGGACGACCGTCTTGGGTGTCCGGTGATAGCAGAGTGGAATATTTCCTCTCCCTGGCTTGCAGGATTTTCAGGTGGTGCCTTCAGTAGGGTGGCGTCCCGTGTAGCCAACTCCATGACCGTAGCAAGGTCAGTGGCTTTCGTCAGAGTCAAGTCGGGTTCTGTGAGTAAACGTTTCTGTATGGCTGGGTCGCAGAGTCCCATAACAAACATGTCACGGAGGGCCGTCTGCAGGTAGTCTCCAAACTGACAAGTGGCAGCTAGTTTACGTAAAGCAATGATATAAGTCTTTATGTCCTCCCCGGCATGCTGCCTTCTACTGTAGAATTTAAACCGCTCTGCAATCTCTAATGGCTTTGGGTTGTAGTGCTCATGTAGCTTCTGAATTAACTCAGGCAGGGGCTTAGAGGCCGGCTTGTCTGGAGAAATTAGGTCTCTGAGAGTGCCATATGCAGCTTGACCCAATATTGTGAGGAAAACTGCAACTTTCTTTTCTGCAGCCACACTATTTGCTTCCATATACTGCTCCAGCCTCTCCACCCAGGAGCTCCATGATTCAGCAGCAGGATCAAATGGTTGAATAAACCCTATGAAGGCCATGTGTGCTAAAATCCACAATCCTCGTCGCCACTGTTAAGTCCGTTAGACACGGGGTCTCTGAGTTTTGCTAGCAATGCTAAAGTATCTGCTCAGCAAGTTACACACAGGCCAGATGAACTTCTTAAACATGGAGAGGGTTTATTACTCACTCAGAACATGATGACTTGTTTCATGGAGGAGTCTTAATACAACAGGATTCTGTCATTACCAGATCTATGCATCATGCTGCTGCTGCTTCCCAGTTCCACACACCACTCTCACTACTTCCTGGTACAGCCCCTCCCCCAGCATGCATCAGGAGAAAAAGGTGAAGGGTCACACAGTGCTTCAGCACAAACATCACAATAACGTAAATGTGTTTTTATTTTTTCTAATAGATCAAAGTGGCACATAATTGTGAAGTGGAAGGAAAATGATAAATGGTTTTCCAAATTTTTTACAAATAAATATGTGAAAAGTGTGGAGTGCATTTGTATTCAGCCCCCCTTAATCTGATACCCTTAACTAAAATCTAGTGGAACCAAGTCAGAAGTCACCCAATTAGTAAATGGAGTTCATCTGTGTGTAATTTAATCTCAGTATAAATACAGCTGTTCTGTGAAGCCCTCAGGGGTTTGTGATAGAACCTTAGTGAACAAACGGCATCATGAAGGCCAAGGAACACACCAGACAGGTCCGCGATAAAGTTGTGGAGAAGTTTTAAAGCAGGGTTAGGTTATAAAAAATATCCCAAGCTTTGAACATCTCACAGAGCACTGTTCAATCCATCATTCAAAAATGGAAAGCATATGGCACAACTGCAAACCTACCAAGACATGGCTGTCCACCTAAACTGACAGGCCAGGCAAGGAGAGTAGTAATCAGAGAAGCAGCCAAGAGGCCCATGGTAACTCTGGAGGAGCTGCAGAGATCCACAGCACAGGTGGGAGATTCTGTCCACAGGACAACTATTAGTCGTGCACTCTGGCTTTTATGGACAAGTGGCAAGAAGAAAGCCATTGTTGAAAGAAAGCCATAAGATGTCCCATTTGCAATTTGCAAGAAGCAACACAGCAAACATGTGGAAGAAGGTGCTCCGGTCAGATGAGACCAAAATTGAATTTGTTGGCCTAAAAGCAAAACGCTATGTGTAGTGGAAAACTAACACTGCACATCACCCTGAACACACCATCCCCACCATGAAACGTGGTGGTGGCAGCATCATGTTGTTGGGATGCTTTTCTTCAGCAGGGACAGGGAAGCTGTTCAGAGTTGATGGGAAGAAGGATGGAGCCAAATACAGGGCAATCTTAGAAGAAAACCTGTTAGCGTCTGCAAAAGACTTGGGACTGGGGTGGAGGTTAACCTTCCAGCAGGACAACGACCCTAAACATACAGCCAGAGCTACAATGGAATGGTCTAGATCAGGGGTGTCAAACTCAATTTCATTGTGGGCCGCATCAGCATTATGATTGCCCTCAAAAGGGCTGGTTGTATCTGTAAGATTAGATGTCCAGCACATCCTCTCCCCTTTACATTAGATGTCAAGAGCCACCCCACCATCAGATGTCCTTTACATCACAGTGCACCCCTCTTACCTTATGCTGCTGCTGGGAAGAAGATGGATACATTGCTTGAAAGCAGAAAGTACTGGGTCTAAAGGAGGACCAGAGGAGGGCTGGAGCTCTCCTGCAGCTGCAGGAGAGGTGCGAGGGCCACATGAAATGGCCTGGAGGGCCGGATTCAGCCCACGGGCCTTGTGTTTGACACCTGTGGTCTAGATCAAAGCATATTCATGTGTTAGAATGGCCCAGTCAAAGTCCAAACCTAAATCCAAATGAGAATCTGTGGCAAAACTTGAAAATTGCCGTTCAGACTCTCTCCATCCAATCTGACAGAGCTTGAGCTATTTTGCAAAGAAGAATGGGCAAACGTTTTCACTCTCTAGATGTGCAAAGACAAAAAGACGTGCAGCTGTAATTGCAGCGAAAGGTGGTTCTACAAAATATTGACTCGGGGGGCTGAATAAAAATGCACACCACACTTTTCACATATTTATTTGTACAAATTTGGGAAAACCAGTTATTTTCCTTCCACTTGACAATTATGTGCCACTTTGTGTTGGTCTATCACATAAAATCACAATAAAATACATTTGTTTTTGGTTGTAACATGACAAAAGGTGGAAAATTTCAAGGGGTATGAATACTTTTCAAGGCATTGTATACACTATATTGCCTTTGCACATGAACTTTAATGGCATCCCAGTCTTAGTCCTTAGGGTTCAGTATTGAGTTGGCCCACCCTTTGCAACCATAACAGCTTTAACTCCTCTGCGTAGGCTTTCCACAAGGTTTAGGAGTGTGTCTATGGGAATGTTTGACCATTCTTCCAGAAGCACATTTGTCAGGCCAGGCGCTGATGTGGAGGAGAAGGCCTGGCTCACAGTCTCCGCTCTAATTTATCCCAAAGGTGTTCTATCGGGTTGAGGTCATGACTGTGCAGGCCAGTCAATTTCCTCCACTCCAAACTTTTTCATTAAAAATTAAAAACATGTTATACTTGCCTGCTCTATACTGTGGGTTTGCACAGACAGCCCAGATCGTCTTCTTCTCTGGTCCCTCTTCGGTGCTCCTGGCCCCTCCCCACAGCAGCTTGCTATAGGGGCACACGAGCCGAGCTGCAGCTCCCTGTGTCCATTCAGATCTGGAGCTGTGGCCTGACCCTGCCCCCATTTCTCTCCTCATTGGCTCACTGACTTTGGCAGCAGCGGGAGCCAATGCTGCTGCGCTGCGGTCTCAGTCAATAAGCAGTGGAGTCCTGGACAGCCCAGTCTCTCGTGCAACATCGCTAGATCTAGGTAAGTATTAGGGGGGCTGCTGCAGACAGAATTTTTTTTTTTTATCCTTATGCATAGAATGCATTAAGATAAAAATTCTTCTGTCTTTACAAACACTTTAACTAACGTACCTGTGATGAAGTGTATCCCACTTCCTTTTAGCTACAGTTATTTTTAGCCACAGTTCTTTTTATCCCCCTTTTTTCTGGATCCACCCATCTTGTCATTATCAGAATGTCCTTACTAGTTCAGTTTTATATTGGTTTTCGGTCTAATAATTTAATAGTGCCCAGGCTTTCCTCCTATTTACAGCGCTGTACATAAGTAACCGCACCAGGCAACAAAAAAGTCTCCTGTATTCCTTTTATATAGCAGTAAAAACCCAGAATGATAACTTTTATCATGCCAGAAAAGTGCTAATAAACATTGGACAGATTTGACCTGTGGTTAACACATAAATGTGACCTCTGAAGTAGGAGTAGAAAAATGAGAATAGTACATAAACTTTGATTACGCTTACCTTTTTAGCAGCAAATCGGTTTATCACAGTCCAGTCGAAGTCCCCAAAACCTAATTTCCATCTGTTTTCCTGCCTCTTGGTAATGCAAAAAAAAAATTGACTGCCACCTTGAAAGATTCTTGGGTGCCGTTCGGAAATTGAAGAAGATTGACTTTCCACAAAATCAAATTAAATAGTGTTGGCCTCCTCACGGTTGTATTGAGGGTTACTAATACTTTTTTCTCTTTTTTTCCGCCTAGCTAGCTGCTTTAACTCTGAACTTACAGGTGTGGGATATTAATACAGCTTGGGTATTTTCTTGTCCATAAACAGTGCATGGAAGAACTGTATTTTCTCAATTTCTCTCAGCAGCCATCTCCTGGTGGATTTAAAGATGAGCTAAGACCATTCTTACCTTTTTAAATATTCTCTGTTTGGTTTAATATCAGTTTTTTGTTTTACCGGCCTTTTTTTTATACACAGTGGTGATGCCCACAGCAGCCAGTCAGTTGTTTTCAGTTTTAATTAAAATTACTATTAGGACCCAGTTGCTCCTACTTGCCATCCAATTTTCTCTGGATTGCCATGAAATCAAACTCCATTTTGTTGGCCACCTCTTCCCTTCAGAGCTGCCTTAATGCTTCATGGCATAGATTCAACAAGGTGTTGGAAACATTCCTCAGATTTTGGTCCATATTCACATAATGGCATTGTGCAGTTGCTGCAAATTTGTCAGCTGAAGATCCATGATGTGAATCTCCCATTCCACCACATCTCAAAGGTGCTCCATTGGATTGAGATCTGGTGACTGTGGAGGCCAGTGAACTTGTTGTCATGTTCAAGAAGCCAATTTAACCACTTAACGACCGCCCACTGTAAATATACGTCGGCAGAATGGCACCGACAGGCAGAATCACGTATATCTACGTGATCGCCTTTGTATAGTTGGGGGGTCCGATCGGACCCCCCTTCTTTACAGTGAGCGGTGGTTAAGTGTTCGGGAGCGATCCGGGATGAGGGGACGGCCATTCGATTCTGGCCACCCCCTCGCGATCGCTCCCGGCGAATGAGAAAGCTTCCCTGCCTGTGTAATGTTAACACAGGCAGAGGAAGTGATGTCATCTCTCCTGCGGCGCTCACATATACCGAGCGCCGCACAAGAGAAGATGCCAGGTTAGTGCACAAAACACTACACTGACACCAGGACAGATAGGAACATAAATTGCCCCCCCCAGGCCCCCCCAGACACCCCAGATCACCCCCCAGCCCCCAGTCACAGTGTCACTGATTGCAGTGATCAGTAAATAAATGGTCACTGCAATCAGTGACATTTGTGACTGTAAAAGTGTCACTAAAGTTAGTTTTAGGTCCAGTGTAGCCCCCTAACCCCCCTAATAAAGGTTTAACCACCTGATCGCCCCCCAGATAACCCTTTCACCCCTATCACCACTGTCGCTAAGCGATCATTTTTCTGATCGCTGTCTTAGCGTCGGTGATGCCGATTGGTAGCCAGTTATTTTTTTTAGGTTCGCCGCAGGTTTTTATAGCGTCAGGTACCCCCATATATTATCTAATAAAGGTTTAACCCCCTAATTGCCCCTAGTTAACCCTTTCACCAGTGATCACCATATAAGTGTTACGGGTGACGCTGGTTAGTTAGTTTGCTTTTTATAGTGTCAGGGCACCCGCCGTATATAACCCAATAAAGGTTTAACCCCCTGATCGCCCGGCGGGTGATATCAATTAGGTTTTAGTGTCAGAGAGGGTCTGCGTCACACCCCAGGCAGCGTCAGGTTAGTGCCAGTAGCGCTAACACCCACGCGTGAAGCATACACCTCCCTTAGTGGTATAGTATCTGAACAGATCAATATCTGATCTGATCAGATCTATACTAGCGTCCCCAGCAGTTTAGGGTTCCCAAAAACGCAGTGTTAGCGGGATCAGCCCAGATACCTGCTAGCACCTGCGTTTTGCCCCTCCGTCCAGCCCAGGCCACCCTAGTGCAGTATCGATCGATCACTGTCACTTACAAAACACAACACACATAACTGCAGCGTTCGCAGAGTCAGGCCTGATCCCTGCGACTCCAGTGCTGTAGGAGGTGATTTCACCACCACAGTTAAAAAAAAAAAAGCATATATGCCGAAGCATGGGGGCAGGAGGAGCGATTTTGCTCCTAATGTCGCGTACATACGGTCGAAATTCCGACGGAGGCTTGCCCGTGGTAAAGTCCGACCATGTGTGTGCGGCATAACTTTTTTGCGGGAGGATGCCCCCATGCTTCGGCATATATAAATGGTGCATGTATGCCCATCATTAGAAGTGGGTGGATGAAGGGCGGTATTCTAATGGTGGGCATACCCACCGATCAATCTCTTTTTTCGTTAAGCCAACAGGCTGCATGAAAAAAAAAGATTACAATACATGTCCAACAAGGACCAGCAACGTACTGGTATGTTGCTGGACTTTGAATGTTTATACCAGAATGATGCCTGCGGGTTTAGGTATCATCTTGGTATCATTTTTTTCAGCCAGCAGCCGGCTTTCATGTAAAAGCAATCCTAGTGGCTAATTAATCTCTTTTTTCGTTAAGCCAACAGGCTGCATGAAAAAAAAAGATTACAATACATGTCCAACAAGGACCAGCAACGTACTGGTATGTTGCTGGACTTTGAATGTTTATACCAGAATGATGCCTGCGGGTTTAGGTATCATCTTGGTATCATTTTTTTCAGCCAGCAGCCGGCTTTCATGTAAAAGCAATCCTAGTGGCTAATTAGCCTCTGGACTGCTTTTACAAGCAGTGGGAGGGAATGTCCCCCCCCCCCGGATATAAAAAGCGCCATTGGGAAATTGGGAAAGCATTTTATCACACCGATCTTGGTGTGGTCAGATGCTTTGAGGGCAGAGGAAAGATCTAGGGTCTAGAAGACCCCAGTTTTTTCAAAAAAGAGTACCTGTCACTACCTATTGCTATCATAGGGGATATTTACATTCCCTGAGATAACAATAAAAATGATAAAAAATAAATAAATATGGAAGCAACAGTTTAAAAATAAAATAAAAACGCAAAATTAATAATAAAAAAAAAAAAAAAGCACCCCTGTCCTGCCCTGCTCTTGCCCAATGGCGAATGCAAGCGTCGGTCTGGCGTCATATGTAAACAGCAATTGCACCATGCATGTGAGGTATCACCGCGAAGGTCAGATCGAGGGCAGTAATTTTAGCAGTAGACCTCCTCTGTAAATCTAACGGCGTAACCTGTAAAGGCTTTTAAAGGCTTTTAAAAATGTATGTAGTTTGTCGCCAATGGGCGTTTTTACGAAATTTTAAAGCATGTCGTGTTTGGTATCTATGTACTCGGCCTAAGATCATCTTTTTTATTTCATCAAACATTTGGGCAATATAGTGTGTTTTAGTGCATTAAAATTAAAAAAAGTGTATTTTTTCCCCAAAAAATGCATTTGAAAAATCGCTGCGCAAATACTGTGTAGAAAAAAAAATGCAACACCCACCATTTTAATCTGTAGGGCCTTTGCTTTAAAAATATATATAATGTTTGGGGGTTCAACATAATTTTCTTGCAAAAAAAAATGTTTTCATGTAAACAAAAAGTGTCAAAAAGGGCTTTGTCTTCAAGTGGTTAGAAGAGTGGATGTAAGCTTCCTAATGTTGTGTATAAAATGCCAGAACAGTTCAAAACCCCCCCAAATGACCCCATTTTGGAAAGTAGACACCCCAAGCTATATACGGAGAGGCATGTCGAGTCCATGGAATATTTTATATGTTGACACAAGTTGCGGAAAAAATAAAATTTTATTTTTTATTTTTTGCACAAAGTTGTCTAAATGATATATTACTCAAACATGCCATGGGCATATGTGGAATTACACCCCAAAATACATTCTGTTGCTTCTCCTGAGTACGGGGATACCACATGTGTGAGACTTTTTGGGAGCCTAGCCGCGTACGGGACCCCAAAACCAAGCACCGCCTTCAGGCTTTCTAAGGGTGTAAATTTTTGATTTCACTTCTCACTGCCTATCACAGTTTCGGAGGCCATGGAATGCCCAGATGGCACAAACCCCCCCAAATGACCCCATTTTGGAAAGTAGACACCCCAAGCTATTTGCTGAGAGGTATGGTGAGTATTTTGCAGATCTCGCTTTTTGTCACAAAGTTTTGAAAATTGAAAAAAAAAAATATATGTTTTCTTTCTTCATTTTCAAAAACAAATGAGAGCTGTAAAATACTCACCATGCCTCTCAGCAAATAGCTTGGGGTGTCTACTTTCCAAAATGGGGTCATTTGGGGGGGTTTTGTGCTATTTTGGCATTTTATGGCCTTCGAAACTGTGATAGGTAGTGAGGAGTGAAATCAAAAATTTGTGCCTAGAAATCCTGAAGGCGGTGCTTGGTTTTCGGGGTCCCGTACGCGGCTAGGCTCCTAAAAAGTCCCACACATGTGGTATCCCCGTACTCAGGAGAAGCAGCAAAATGAATTTTGGGGTGTAATTCCACATATAACCATGGCATGTGTGAGCAATATATCATTTAGTGACAACTTTTTGTAATTTTTTATTTTTTTTAGTCATTATTCAATCACTTGAGACAAAAAAAAAAGATTCAATGGGCTCAACAGGCCTCTCAGCAATTTCCTTGGGATGTCTACTTTCCAAAATGGGGTCATTTGGGGGGGTTTTGTACTGCCCTGCCATTTTAGCACCTCAAGAATTGAGATAGGCAGTCATAAATTAAAAGCTGTGTAAATTCCAGAAAATGTACCCTAGTTTGTAGACGCTATAACTTTTGCGCAAACCAATAAATATACGCTTATTGACATTTTTTTTTACTAAAGACATGTGGCTGAATACATTATGGCCTAAATGTATGACTAAAATTGAGTTTATTAGATTATTCATATAACAAAAAGTAGAAAATATATTTTTTTTTCAAAATTTTCTGTCTTTTTCCATTTATATCGCAAAAAATAAAAATCGCAGAGGCAATCAAATACCATTAAAAGAAAGCTCTATTTGTGGGAAGAAAAGGACGCAAATTTAGTTTGGGTACAACATTGCATGTCCGCACAATTTACAGTTAAAGCAGCGCAGTGCAAAATTCTGAAAACAGCTCTGGTCCTTTAGCTACCAAATGGTCCGGGGCTTAAGTGGTTAAGATGATTTGAGATTAGTGACATGGTGCATTATCCTGCTGGAAGTAGTCATCAGAAGATGGGTACACTGTAGTCATAAAGGGATGGACATGGTCAGCAAAAATACTTGGGTAGGCCGTGGCATTTAAATGATGCTCAATTGGTACCAAGGGGCCCAAAGTCTGCCAAGAAAATATCCCCCCACACCATTACACCACCAGCCTGAACCGTTGATACAAGGCAGGATGGATCCATGCTCTCATGTTGTGTACACCAAATTCTAACCCTACCATCTGAATGTCGCAGCTGAAATCGAGATTCATCAGACCAGGCAACATTTTTCCAATCTTCTATTGTCCAATTTTGGTGAGCCTGTGCAAATTGTAGCCTCAGTTTCCTGTTCTTAGCTGACAGGAGTGGCAGCTGGTGTGGTCTTCTCCTGCTGTAGCCCATCTGCTTCAAGGTCCGATGTGTTGTGCCTTCAGAGATGGTATTCTGCATACCTTGATTGTAACGCATGGTTGAGTTTCTGTTACCTTTTGTATCGTCTCAAACCAGTCTGCCCATTCTCCTCTGACATCAACGAGGCATTTTCGTCCACAACACTGCTGCTCACTGGATATTTTCTCTAAAGATGGTTTTGCGTGGAAATCCCAGCAGATCAGCCGTTTTTGAAATGCTCAGACCAGGCTGTCTGGCACCAACAACCATGTCACGTTCAAAGTTACTTAAATCCCCTTTCTTCCGCATTCTGATGCTCAGTTCGAACTTTAGAAAGTCGTCTTCACCACGTCTAGATGCCTAAATGCATTGAGTTGCTGCCATTTAATTGGCCGATTAGCAATTTGTGTTACCAAGCAATTGAACAGGTTACCTAAAAAATAAATAAAAAAAAGTGGCTGGTGAGTGTATATGCTGTCCTGTTTTCTCATTTCTCTTGTCTATTGCTTGCTTGCATCAGCCCTTGTCTTAGTTAAGACTCCTACTGAATGCCACCTATTGGCAAATTACATAAGAATGTTGACCATGCCAGAATTCCACCTTTTGTGACCTATACCTCTTATCGGATAGTATCAGATAAAGCACTGCCCGCTTCACCCTCTGCCAGTTTAAAGGCTACATTTTTACCCAACAATTTGGTACTTTACTGGTAGTACTTGTACTGTACTGATATTCAGGTAATTATTGTTGTCAGTAGTGAAAACATGGACCTGGAAATGCAACAAAGCCCAAAACTTTGTACATAAAAGACCACAGCTCATCACCACATAGGGACATCCAAGGTTGCCATCTTAAGTCAAAGCCAATATTTACTATGCACAATTTCTGGCCTCATTAATATGTTGAAATCTTGGGCCTGTCAAAGCATTTTTGGTTAACAGACAGTAAACCAATGGCTTAGTTAAATTCCCAGGCAGGCATAAACAGCAGTGGCAAAATATGTTGTGAAGTTTGTGCAGAAGTGTTAACAAAAATTGTCATTTGCAAAATTCTGATAATAGCAGCAAGTTTCCGTGCTTTAACAGACAGAACAATGCTTAGAGCTGGCATAGTAATGCAGTCTCTCAAGCATCACCCTTGTTTATTGACTTTGCACTACAACGACGATATCTTGTATCACATCACCATGCCGGTGTTTGCTTTGTGTAGCATGATTTATTTGTCACTGACTCCACATTCTATGCCTGTTGCTGTCATTTCATTCCATTACAGTATATGTTTAGAGGTGGAGAACTTTTTAAACCTCCGATAAGAAACTACAGGCTTTTGGGATCGAGAAACAGAAAATTAAATTGTACAGTAGAAGCAGTTTTTCTGTATATTCTATATAATTCTGCTTTGTGTAAAAAGTTGTGACAGGTTTGCAGAGACCAACTGTGTGTGAACATGAGTTTAATACAAGCTTTGTATAGTTTAGAAAAAGATCCTCTCTACCTTTTTACAAGCCCAATTCCAAAAAAGTTAGAACGCTGTGTAAAATCGACATGAAAACAGAATGCAATGATTTACAAACCTCTAAAGCCTATACTTTATTCACAACAAAAAATAGAAAACATATCAAATGTTTGAAACAGAGAAAATGTACCATTTTATGAAAGAAAATTACATTTTGAAATTGATATCAGCAACAAGTCACAAAAAAAGTTGAGACATGGCAACAAAAAGCTGACAAAGTACAATCCCAATTCCCAAAAAGTTGGGACAGGGCCCATGGTGTACCATCCCCTCTTCTTTTAACACTATATAACATCTAGGGACTGAGGATACTAGTTGCTGGAGGTTTGGGAAAGGAGAAATGTTGTCCCATTCTTAGCTGATCTACAACGTAGGATTCAAACTGCTCAACAGTCCAGTCGTCTTTGTCTTAGTTTTTGTTTCATGATGTGCCAAATATTTTCAATTGGTGAAAGGTGTGAACTGAAAGCAGGTCAGTTAAGCACCTGGCCTCTTCTACTACAAAGCCATGCTGTTGTTTTAATGCAGTATGCCCAGGAGTGCTTAACACGTGGCACGCAGAGCCCTCTTATGTGGCCTGCGACCACGTGCTTTGGGATGGCAGGTTGGAAAGCCCAGATCGCTGCCGACCCACCATCCCAGATTCTGAGTGGATGGAGCCAGTGCCAGAGGAAACAAGCGGCTGCGGAGGGAGCAGGAGCTGCAAAAGCCAGTGCTTGCTCAATCGCGCTGGCTCCTGTCTCAGGCGAAGTGCATTTTATATCACTCCAATTGGGGCAGGAACCTTTCTAACTGTCAGTGATGCTAGCAGAAACTGAAAGATAAAAGGTTATTTTTTTTAAACATCATAGTTTTGCAATAGGCATATAGGAGCACAAAAAAAAAGGGTCATAGGCTGCTTTCACACTGATCCGCAGGTGTAACGCTGTGCACCTGCAATTTTCCTTCCTGTTGGTTAGCTTCACTGAGCAATAGAATTCTAAAATATCCTGCGGGTTTGGTGCGCCTTCTGAAAGCACACCAAAACGCCTGAATGCAGGAGTTTTGGTGCACTTTCAAAAAGTGCTCCACGTCTGCAAGATATAATAGAAGTCTATGGCAAAGTGAAACTAACCTGCAGGAAAGCTGCAGGTGCACTGCGCTGCACCTGTGGTGTGGGTAAACTGCAGGGCATCAGTGTGAAAGCAGCCTTGGGCCCCTTTCACAGAATCTGTCTGATCAGGTCCGCCTGTCTATTTTTTTCCTTTTGTGATTGTGATGAAAGAATGGGTAAACATTGGTCCCATGGAAAATGATGATCCTGATTGTTTAAAATCTTCATTATGCTATTCAAAATAAAAAAAAAAAAATTCTGAACCATTTCATTTCATTGTGGCCCACAATTGGTTACTAAATCACATAAGTGGCCCTTTTCAAAATGTTGAGCCCCCTGCAGTATGTGGTTTAGCATCTCCGTGAAAGAGACGTTGTCTGGATGGAACATATGCTGCTCTAAATCCTGGATATATCTTTCAGGATTGATGGTGCCCTTCCAGATGTGCAAGCTTCCCATTCCATACACACTAATGAACCCCCATACCAGCAGAGATGCAGGCTTTTGAGTGCTGATAACAAGCCAGAAGGTCCTTTTCCTCTTTAGTCTGCAGGACATGGTGCCGATGGTTGCCAAAAAGATTAGCAAATTTTGATTCCTCTGACCAGAGAACAGTTTTCCACTTTGCAAAAGACCATTTTTATTAAACTTTGGCCCAGAGAAGATGGCATTTCTGAATCCTTTTCAGATGTGCTTTCTTTGCATGATAGAGCTTTACCTTGTATTTTTGGATGGCACGGGGGAACTGTGTTTAATAGAGATTTTTTGGAAGTATTCCTGAGTCCATGCAGTGATTACCATCATAGAATCATGCCTGTTTTAATGCATTCCCGTCTGAATGTCAGAAAATCCCAGGCATCCAGTATTGTGTTTCGGCCTTGTCTCTTACGCACATATATTCTCCATATTCTCTGAATCTTTTGATGATGGTATATACTGTAAATGATTCTATATTTAAAGTGTCTGCAATTTTACATTGAGGAACATTATTCTGAAACTAAAACAAACCAAAAAGAAACTGTGCTCTCAAAATGTGCATATACATCAATAAAACAATGTCAATTGTGTGACAAATGGATTAAAGTGCTTAATAAGTCCAAAGAACTTCAAAATAAACATAGTGTAGTCCCATGAACACTCTGTTGCATCTAAACGCCTTTGTGACCAAATACACCACGTGACTTTGTATATCACCTTTTCACCAACATTCACATGTGCATCCCACTCACCAGAGCATAGTGACCCCCATTACAGGTAGTCAAAAACAGCATATTTGTACATTTCCACTAGAAGAGAAAAACGGCCTGGGGGAAGCTATCACTGGCAATGCTCCTAGGTTTCTGTGCTTTGTGGGCTTGGAAGCGCTCTGTGTTAAAATTCAGACCTTGTTTTCCCAGGTACAGGTGTGTCTGTAATACCTGCCTCCAGAGCGGTCAGCAAAATGTGACTCCACATTGATTTTCTTATTTTTTTCAGCACATATTTTTGCGCAGGTGATGGGTAAATTCAATTTAATTTATTATTCTGAAATTGTTCGATAATTTTTAGACGCCGCATTTCACGAATTGGCGAACCTTTGCCCACTATCTAAGATGCACTTTTTATAACCAATCCTGTTGCCAGTTAACCTAATTGAAAAATGTTCTTCCAGCTCTTCCTTGTTAGGACCACTTACTTTGCCAGCTTTTTGTTGACCTCTCCCAACTTTTTTTCTTAAAATGGTACATATTGTCACTTTAAGCATTTGATATGTTCTCTATTTTCAATTGTTATGAGACCTGCAAATTAATGCATTCTGTCTTTATGTAGATTTTACACAGCATCCCAATGTTTGGGGGGGAATTGGGGTTGTATCAAGTATGTTTTATTTTTATTTTATTCATGCATGTAGAGAAAACATACTTGGCACAGACGCGCTGATGGTATTGATTTTTTTCATATCATTCCCTGCTTTGAAATGTGCTGTCAGTCTTATTTCCCTGCAATAGTCATACAAGTGTGCACACAATGTTTGATAGAAAACTATGTAACCGTTTAAGCTTGGATTGTGTAAAACGAAGCAAGCTTAGAAAACCCATAATAACCTAGAGAAATGGAGGTGGGAATGTGCAAATATGCAGATGGTGTTGCTGGTGAGAATTCACAGTTCCCACTGTGCTGCCTGCTGTTCTGAAATATTTTTCTATGAACTTCTGTTTCGTATATGCGAGCATTATGAGTAGTACCTTGTAATCAACAACATTTAAAGTGTATCTTTAGTTAAAAAAAAAAAAAAAAACTGCGAACAGATTGGTTATTAATGCATGTACTAATGTTTCTTATGTACCTATCTGCACTGTACACTGACCACCGCTCAGTGTGCATTTTCAGCATCTTCTGAGATGAACTCCCGCACATACGCAGGAGTGACATCATCTCGGCTTAGTCAATCAAAACAGCTGAAGATCGGTACACAGAAGAAGACTCTCATAGATCAACCATATCTTTATTCTTCTTAATGATGTAGCAAATTAGATCATGCTTTGCTGGGATTTTATGTCTTCCTCTGGATCAACTGTGGGTATAGGATTGTGTATATTGGATTGTATGATTTTTTTTATTGGTTGAACTAGATGGACTTGTCTGTTTAACCTGACTATGTAATACATTGCAGCTTACCAGTCCTTACATGTGGTGGCTGCATTTGTTTCTTTTTTTTGAGCTTTTTTCTTTTTCACCTGGCGATCCAACCAGTAATGCATTCCCTACCTTAGGGCATTACCACTCCAATGGAGGAGTAACAAACACCTTTGGACTGCAGCATTGTCAACATGGAGACAGGGTAGTGTTAGGGGCACTTACAGATTTAAATGGACTTGATTTAAAAAAATGAAAGCCAAACTCCAGCCAACAAGGACTTGCAGCAACATTTTGTTTTTGCTTTTGGTATGATGGTTTTGCATAAACAAATAAAAAAATTACCATTGTAAGCACCCCTGTCAGTGTTAAAGGGTTTGTCTCAACCCTTTCACTAACATTTTTTTTGGACAGTTTGGGAAGTTGAGAAATAACAGACTTACTGGCTGGAGAACCAGGTGAAAATAAAGCAAAAAACAGGAAAAAAAAACTAAAAAAGGAAAACGAATACAGCCACTCTAATGCCCCGTACACACGATCGTTTTTCATGCCGTTAAAACTGCCATTTTAAAAAATGGCCCTGAAAAATGATCGTGTGTATGCTCCAGAGCATTTTTAACGAAGTGAAAAACGGCCATTAAAAATTCCGGACATGCTCTCTTTTTTCACGTCGTTTTTCATGTCGTTTTTTTTAACGACGTGAAAAACGATAGTGTGTATGCTTTAACGACGTGAAAAAAACGCGCATGCTCAGAATCAAGTATGAGACGGGAGCGCTCGTTCTGGTAAAACTAGCGTTCGTAATGGAGATAGCACATTCATTACACAGTAACGGACTGAAAAGCGCGAATCGTCGCTCAACAAACTTTACTAACATGAAGGGTGGCGCCATTCGAACGGAACTTCCCCTTTATAGTGCCGTCGTACGTGTTGAACGTCACTGCGCTTTGCTTGATCGTTTTTTTTAATGATGGTGTGTACGCAAGGCAGGCTTGAGAGGAAACATGAAAAAAAAACGAGGAGAAAAACGTTGGTTTAAAAAATTACATTAAAAACGATCGTGTGTACGGGGCATAAGAATTGATAAGCTGTAGTATGTTACGTTTTGGTTGTTGCATTTACTGCTTTAAAGGTTTAAATCCATTTCAGTTTATTTTTTTGCTTTGTCCTGTTGGGGAGACTTCTCTTTATTCCTTTTTTGGAGATGCAAAAGTAAGTGATAGGAAGTTTTTCCAAAGTTCTCCTATTAGGCAGTTGTCACCAAAACATGTGTTTTTTTCATATTACACTATTTTCAGATGGTGGCATGCATGTAAAGGGTGATTAGTAGAATAGAATGTGGAAATGGCATATCTGCACATTGAAGGTGTGTACATGTAATCCATTAGGCCGCTTTCACACTGGGTCGGGAGGTGCGCTGGCGGTATAGCAGCGCTATTTTTAGCGCCGCTATACCGTCGTATTTGCGCCGCTATTCGGCCGCTAGCAGTGTGGTTTTAACCCCCGCTAGCGACCGAGAAGGGGTTAAAAACCACAGCAAAGCGCCTCTGCAGAGGCGCTTTTTACGGGCTGTATAGCCGCGCTGTCCCATTGATTTCAATGGGCAGCAGCGGTAAAGGAGCGATATACACACCGCTCCTTCACTGCTCTAAAGATGCTGCTTGCAGGACTTTTTTTTCTCATCCTGCCAGCGCATCGCCTCAGTGTGAAAGCACTCTGGCTTTCACATTGAGACTACAGGGGCAGGAGTTTTTCAGGCGTTTGTTAGGCGCTATTTTTAGCGCAAAACGCCTGAAAAACTCCTCAGTGTGAAAGCGGCCTTATAGATGCAAGAAAGGAAATGCATTTAAATAATACTTGTTTTTCATCTAATCAGATATTTCCTTTAAACTTGTTTTGCTACTTCAAGACTAATTCTACACTAACATATGTTGTTTTAAATTAAAGACTGTTGTGTGACATATTGTAACACAGACAAAACGCACAATGCCAGCTTCAGAGGTTAGCCCTATCCCTATTCTTGGTCAAGCAACTCAGTTCCTGCTCCATTCCGGCATTGGAACTTGTCCATAAGAAAATAAATGCTCCACTGTGGCCCCAGACTTTAACCTATGGGGCTAGCTCCTGAACTCGAAGCTTGTCAAACCTAGTAGAGAGTATTACTCTCTAACTTTCTCATTGACATTTGGCCCTGGTTCATTTTTTGATTCTTCTGTGATTGGCTGCTTTGTCAATAGGGAAGAGGGACCTTTTTTATATTCTAGCCCTAATGTATATTTATTATACATGGAAATGTGAACATGCACATGGTGCTGTCCCTTGAACAGCAGGTAAATGTACTGTGGATCTCACACAAGTGCAAAAGAGATGTACATTCTTGATGAAACCGTTTGGCATATATCTACTTTTTATATTTCAAGTGTATCTCTAGACAAAGCTTATATTTTTCTTTGTATTCTTGAATTGAACGGGGAAGCATTAGGGCCTCTGTCAGATTTTAATTGATGTCTATGTTGCTACTGGGCCGATTTACACTCTCTGTTTGTCCTGAAAACCATTCCGAAGGGAATCTTTGACAGTTTTTACCAGAATAAAAGTTGAGGAGGTCTTTCTCATTGAATTCTGTCAGTGTTCTGTTTAAAGTAGTACATAATTTGCTTGTGCTATTAGGTTTATTGAAAATTACTTGGATCGAATAGTCCTATGTAATTCCCTCCGTGAACCATCTAATCTCAACACTTATATCTGAGCCGAACTTCTAAAAGCCATTGTCGTTAAGGAAGCTCAGCTCTCAGGGACCCTACCAGCAGAAATTTTGTAGGGGCCATTGGGAGGTTACTATAATTCAGTCTAACAATACTCCAAAAGCTATTAATGCCTTCATGATAAGACACTTGCCTCCGGGTAAGATCAGAAGGCACATGCAAATGAACTGTTTTAGATGATATACACTGGAGAATGGATATGCTGTTCTGTTTCATATAATAATTTTCAAACTTCTATTTTTTCCATAAAAGCTATTGACCTGAAGAATGGGGCTGGAGAAGTCTATCGTGGTAATGTCCGCGGCCGTGCTGATACCACATTTACCCTTTCTGATCAAGACTTTATGGATCTTGTTTTGGGAAAACAAAATCCCCAAAAGGTAATGAATTAAACAATACCTTAATTCAGAAATGAGCAAGAGCTGACCTTGAAACTATGTCCGAGGCATGAATCTCTTGAAAGTTTGGCGCACTAATTGAGTTGTCAAGAAGATGAACGGGAATTGGAACCTACAGTTAGCGGAATACCGTTAAGCAATTAAGTTTAAGACTGAACAAAAAACATTAGGCAATGGACATAGCATAGTGTCACCCTACTTTTGTTTAAAACATCGAGACTGCTAAAGCAAAGCTAATATTTTTTTATGCTGTGTTTTTATTCTTAAAGCAAACACGTGCTTTGCTCATGCAGAACAAAGCAACAGGTTTGCATTATTCCAGTATTCTGTAGTACAGTATAAATTTACTCTCCATCTATCCCATGCTGCTCCAAATAGACACTGGAAGGGAGGAAAGCACCCCATTCATCTGTATATGAAGGACCATGAGCCTTACCTAAAGCGGAGTTGCAGCTTGTTTTTTTAAATAAATCCCCCCCCCACTCACTTTGTAGTCACTTTGTAGTCTCCAGCGAGCACGCTTCCATCTTTAGTGTGGGCATCTGAAGCCCATATGTTCCTTCTTGCATGATATGGCGCTGCTGGCTACCCAGCATGCACCTCCCGATCTCGCGTATGCACATATAGTACAAAGCATAGCGCGATGCTACAAGTGGCGTCATGTCTGCCCACCCATTGGCTCCTGGGATATGAGTGTCATCAATCCCACTAGCCAGTGGGTGGGGGAACATGACCAGAAGTGGAGGATTAAGCATACATAGATGGTATTTACATTGCTGCAAAAACAAGTGTCCAAATAGGAGTCACAAACTGATCATGAACACGGGGGGGGGGGGGGTGAAAAAAAATGTCTGGAACTCTGCTTTATTTTAAAAGAAAGTGGTGTAGCGCTGCACTGACACAACACATAACGCTATAAATATTATAACCTAAAGTAACCATCAACAAAAGAAAAAAACTAAAGAAATCAGGCGTATGAATTGGGAAAAATAAAAACCCTATTGAGGTTCATCTAGAAGAGGACAGGAAGGATAAGAAACAAAATGGAGATTGAGACTACCCTCAGAAAACTAGGCCACCTTAAGGAAAAGAAGGTCTCTACCTGGTGTGATATCGCCACACATTAGCGATACACTGCATTACTATAAGTATTGGGACGCCTGGCTTCACAGTCTCCGCTCTAATTCATCCCAAAGGTGTTCTATCATATTGAGGTCAAGTTCCTCCACCCCAAACGCACTCATCCCTGTCCTTATGGACCTTGCTTTGTGCACTGGAGTGTGCGGATTTAAGAGTATAAGGTGAAACTGGAACCATTTCAAGAATTACCAGAATTTATTACCGTAACTAATAGACTAAGCAAGGATTTGGAGGCGAAGGATCAGGAAGGCAGACAAAAGAGAGGGAAGAAGTATCAAAGATATGTGAACGATTTTAGCAATGAACAAGTCTTTAAGTGGCAGACTGTGGTAAAAGAGGGGGAGCTGTCCTCCACAAATCCCTACACCTGAAAAACAATTTACAGTGGGTATAGAAAAAAATCAACCCCCCCCCCCATTTCAAATAATCATATTTTGGTTCCTTTGCTGCCTCAAATGAAGACATTCCGTTTTTGTTTTAAGCGGCTGTATTTACTCTAACATCCAAGTGAAAGATATAACACCGACATGTAAAAAATAAATAAAAAAAAAGGATCACCCCCTTGTGTCCTTATTTTGTTGAACCACTTTTTGCTTAAAATACAGCCTTTAGTATGTTGGGATATGTCTCTACTAACTTTGTACATCTAGACAGTTAAAGTGGATGTAAACCTTTTTTTTTTTTTTTTTTTTATTAAGGCTTGCACCTTGTACAGTATAGGATTTCATGTCATCTGTGCCCAATCTTGCCACGAAGAGTTAATCCAGCTCTGAGCAGTCCTCTTATCTTTTTTCAAGAAGATAAAAACTGACAGACAGAGAAATAGGAGTCAGTTCTTCCCCCTTGCTGTGAGTGACAGGCGATTTACATATCTCATGCACGAGTGAGAAAGGCATTCTGTGTACTTCAGATCCCCTCTTCCTTTCTTCTACAGCTCTCCCAGGATCGGCTGCTCTACACCTCAGCATGATTGGGCATGCTGAAGTCATGTGGTGACTTTTCTGGGTTTTGACTGGATGTTAGTGATCATAGCAGAAGTTCAGTGTAAGAAATACACAGGCAAAAATGCATGTTGACAAGGGGAGTGTAGAAGTGGGCAGGGAGTCTACTGATATCAGGACTCCACCTACCGAGCTCTGGACAACAGACCCACCCACAGAATCTGCAGATTTTTGGGTCTCATAACAGACATAGGGGCGACATTTGACAGGTAAGGATGCATGCAGGAGGCATGTATATCCTTATAGATAACCACTGTGGCAGTAGTTTAGAAAGAATGAGAGTGGGTTTACATCCACTTTACGTTCAGTTCAGTTAAATTTGATGGTGACCTTTTGTGGAATGCAGTCTTCAAGTTATTCCACAGATTTTCAATGGGGTTTAAGTCTGAGCTCTGACTAGGCCTTGCAAGGAAATATAGCCTTTTCTCTTTCAACCACTGTGTGGTAATTTTTGCTGTGTGCTTTGGGTCATTGTCATGTTGGAAGGTAAACCTTCCCATTGACAACTTTCTGGCAGAGGGCAGTAGTCTTTCCTCAAGAATTTGACAGCATTTTGCCCCATTCAGTTTCCCTTCTATCCTGACAAGTGCTTGAGTCCCCATGCATTCAGAGATATTACCACCTCCATGCTTTACTGTAGGAATGGTGTTATTTGAATGGTGAGCTGTATTGGATTTCTGTCAGACATATCGTTTGGTGTTGAGGCCAAATAATTCATTTTAGTTTCATCTGACCATAACACCTTTTCCATGTGGCCTTAGCATCTTTAAGGTGCGTTTTGGCAAATCTCAGTCGTGACTGCGTGTGGCCTTTCATGAGGAGTGGCTTTTTTCTTGCAACCCTTCCATACAAGTGACATTTGTGAAGAATTTGTGATATTGTTGTCACATGAACACAATGACCACTTTTTGTCACAAATTCCACTCAACTGCTTCAGAGTTGCTGTAGGCCTCTTGGAAGCCTCTCTGACCAGTTTCCTCCTGGCTCTTTCATCCAGTTTCGAGTGACGTCCTGATCCAGGGAGGGTCTGTGTTGTACTGAATACCTTCAAATTCTTAATAGACTTTTCTGTGCTTCTAGGCATGATAAAGCCTTTGAGATTTTTTTTTTGTATTCATCTCCTGACTTGTGCCTGTCCACAACTTTATTCAGGATATCTTTTGACAGTGCCTTGCCACCCATAGTTGATTTATTTGCTTCAGTTGCACTATCAGGGACTGAAATGCTCCAGGAAAGCCCTTTTTATGCTGAGCTAATCAAAACGACCACATCTGATCACAGTTGAAAGTCAAATGGCTTTGTGTGCCATTGGGAAGGTGATTAGCTACACCTGATTAGGTTTACAAGTCATTTTTAGGAGGGGTGATCCTTTATCTCAGTGATTCTGTTTTTGAATCTTTAATTTTTTTTCTGCCGTGTTGGTGTTGTATATTTCCATTGGAAATTATAAGTTGCTGTAAATTTAGCTGGATAAAACAAAAACTTTGTCTTCATTTCGGACTGCAAAGCAACAAAATGTGATTATTTTAAATTGGGGATATTTTATTTCTTAACCCACTGTAAGATATGTGAAGAAGGAAGAGACCCAATCCCCTACAAAGAGGGTGGACAACCCCCAAGGGATCAGAAAAGATATCCACAATATACTAATAATAACAATAGGACACCTAGAAATGGATGGAAACCTAGAGAAGCTAATACATTTCCAAGACGACCAGAAGGGAGAGGACGATGGAATAATCCTAGACTCCAGCAGTTTTCCAGACTGGGAAATTACCCTAGATATGATGAAAGGAGTACATATCCTCAGTATCGTCGGCCTGAGAACCAGTTTAGATACCAAGAAAAGTCCTATTTCTTATAAAAAAGTATGAACCATTAAAGAGGAAGTAAACCCTGATGGATTTTACTTCCTCTTTTGCTCCCTGCAAAGCCTGCCAATTAAAAGCATAATGGGCTAGTATGCATTGCATACTAGCCCATTATGTGCCACTTACCTGCAAACAAATCCAGCGCTGTCCCCGGTGCAGGCTGCGTCCATCTTCTTGCCCCTCTTCCTTCTGACCATGCTCCTAAGCTGTTATTCGCCGGAGCCGCGTGACATCACTCCCGCGCATGTACGTGGGAGCTGGCGGAAATGGCACAGTCCAACTGAAGCAACAGCACAACGTGCCGTTGCTTCAGTGCGCATGTGCCGATGTCTTCGGCACATGCAGATACAGGGGGATATCTCCTAAACCATGCAGGTTTAGGAGATATCCAGGATAGCTACAGGTAAGCCTTATTATAGGCTTACCTGTAGCAAAAAGTGGTATGTAAGGGTTTACAACCACTTTAAGAGAGTAAGGATACATCCAAGAGTCAAATCAGAGGAGTTTTTTGGGCCGACGAGACAAAGGTCACCAGTAAGACCGGCAAGAGAGGGTTGGACAAGAAGAAGCCCAGACACACCAGGGACTGCAGAGTTGGCTGGAAAGAACAAGAGAAAAATAGTGTTAGAGGAAGAGGGTGTTTTAATCTGAGTGGGGTCCATTTGACAAAAGAGGAGGTAAAACTGTTTGACAGAGGTCTGCATTTGCTCCTAAAAAGGATATGAATAAATTTGATATAAATGTAATGTATTAGTTTATCATATTTATATATTTATGTGTTGTGTTACTACAGCACTACATCACTTTATTTTGAATTTATTATTCTGAATGTGGGGACACATTGAGGTGTTAGAAGCAGCAGTTTTTCACTTTTTTTCCTCCATTTTTTTGTGGCAGCGCAAAAGAGTTAATCATTTTTCCATATGCCTCGCTTCACTTCCCGCCTGAATCCATTTAAAAATATTATACTCCAGTCTGAAAATGTTACTGTACAGATCAAATATGGAATCCCTGAACATCCAGCATCGTAGCTTCACATGCTCAAAAAACATGCCTTCCCCACTTTCTAGGTAATGTTAATTCATTCAACACTCTTACCTGCCCAGCGGTAAAAATATCCTCCCTCCACCTGATACAAATAAGACATCTATTCACAGATGTCCCAAGGCTGTAAAAGCACCTAGAACTACCTCCAAGCAGCCTGCCAGTGTTATTCCAGAGCTCTGAATGATATGATGTGGTTTGTATTGCGCAGGGAATGCAAAATGCCCCCCTCTCAACTGTTTCCTTCATAGCAGCATCTCAGCAGTCACATGGAGTTGCTGATGTCACAGCTCTAAGCCAGACAACTGGGAGCCAAATATTTAAAGGGGTCGTTCATTATTGCAAAAAAAAGTCAATGCAGTAAAGGGGTGCCAGTAGATAAAATCAAACTGTGCTGCTATGAACAATTTTGAATAATGTACCTCCTAATGCTATAGGCCATTTGCACCTTTCCAGAAGCCTACTCGTAAAACTACCACAACCGGCATTGCCCCTTCCTGGTCTGCGGGTAGGTCATTGCCATGCTGTTCCAGCCGGTACTCCAGCCATTCATGCTTGTCTCCCCCATCACAAAAGTACTCTCGAATTCAAAATCCACACATGCGCTTTCTCTCAACCAACCCAGTATCACTGATCTCAGTGCAGATGCAGTGTATGAACCTGAGAGAACACACCCCTGTGATGGTAGAGGTGAGCATCAATGGCTGGAGCGTCGTAGCAACTGAGCAGGACTGGGAAACACCAGGCTTCTGGAGGAGCAAAAATATCCTACAGCCATAGCAGGTACATTATTCAATATTGTTCATCAAAGCACAGCTTTGTTTTTATACTCTGGCGCCCCTTGATTTTTTTCGTAAAGGTTAAATAATCCTTTATGCTAGAGATATAAAGGGAGAATTCTACCTATAGCTACAATTTAACTTTACTGACCTTCTTTCGTAACATCATTAATAATAATATATCAGAAATTGTGTACAATGTGATATAATTTTACCTGTATTATAAAAACTCTTTGAAAATTCTCATTACTGGGTTCTTATATGTTAAGTTTAATATTTCAAAATGTTTATCAGGATTGTAGTCAAGCGATACCAGATTCCATGTCTTTGAAGCATCTCAGATTGATTTAATGGACAATCTAACTTTTACACAGTGGACTTCTGTTCCAAGCTTCTCAATTGAATACTATTTGCACTAACCTATGGAATTAATACTCATGTAGGTACTGTGTTAAAGAGGGATTCCACCCGCAATTTATTTATTTTTAAAGTCAGCAGCTACAAGCACTGTAGCTGCTGACTTTTAATAAGGACACTTACCTGTCCTACTCGCCCGCGATGTCAGCCCCCCCCCCCCCCCACAAGGCCGATCCCTCGTTCCTGGCAGCTCCCGGCGCCGCCATCCTCAGTAAGGGAAATTATTTATTTTTTAGGATTTTTGGTAAAAAAATAATTTTCAGGGTGGAACTCCACTTTAAGTAGCAAGAAATTGCCTGCACACATGAAAAACACATAACATAAGCCCTTGGTAAACATTTAAACTTGCCTTGTCGAGTGCTGGCCATATCGAGACAAAAAATCCATGGGTGATAATCCTTTTCCACTTCATCCAAAGAAAAAAGTTTTGGCTAGAGATACACTTTAGTTCTGTAAACCCAGTTGTTATCAACAGTCATTACCGAGAACATCAATGAAAGAATCCGTATTTTTCTCCAACTCTTAAAGCAGATTTTCAGGCAAGATCCTTAATGGTTAGTTCACTTTTAATTACATAAAAATAAATGTTATGCATTGCTCTTCCTTACTGCAAAGGCTAGTTATAAATTGGGGTGGTTGCCATCTTTCTGTATAGCCTTATTACTTCTAAAGCAGAACCTGCAGCTTTTCTCATTAGAGCACTGAGAGCTGATTATATTGAACCAATCCCTCCCATTAGAAATCCGTATCCAAAGGACATTGTGAAACAATGTTGCTCTAAAGAAAAAACTTTGTTTTCTTCAGAACAAAAAAAGGTAGGGATCTGATGCAAAGTTTGTTAAAATCCCTGCAATATACATTGGCAACCCAGAGGGGGATTGTTTTTTTTCCGTTTTTTTTCAGCAAAAGTGTAGTTAGTTTTGAAAATGTAATGTACTTTTTAAAATGTCAGTAAAGGTAAACTGGCCCCTAAATGTATATTTACAATGTAATTTAAGTATGCATATTTTATACCTGATGGACCGCTGCGGAAGCTGACAATCGCTGTAGTAGTTGGCACTACTATCTTGCGGGTCCTGCCCTAAACAGCTGCCCCACAGGGGGTCGCTTGCACCGCTGCCATGTATAGAATGCCTTGTACTTTTTTCAGTGAACATAAGGTGCTCTGTGATTGGAGGAGCTGGAGAGGTGTGGCGGTGATGTCTGCTTCCACAGCAGCGTATCGGATATGAAATATGCATACTTACATTGTTCCAAGCTGGACCAGTGTAAGCACGCAATAGAGATAATTCCTGGATTTCAGCTTTAAAACACAAATGTAATTGTAAATTCAAACATTAAGCAAGAGAGTATTACCTGCTCTTTTCAGTCAGATGATGTAAGACGCGTATAATCTTAACCGAGTAGAGAAGTCACCACTGTGCGGCTTTGCAATCTGTTCCCAGATCTATACCAATTAAATGTACAAGACATAAAAGAAAAATACAAGAGAATGAGGGCATAAAGATATAAAATGCAAAGGCATTATCTCCATACCACTGAGTCAGCAGAGAGACTAAACGTTGCCTTTAAGGCATGAGTATCATTGTGGATTGCAGCACTCAGCATTCTCTTAAGCATCGCAAGAATTCAGAGAGCAATATATTTACCGCACGAAAGACTGTTCTCCTTTCAGCATAAACGCCAAACACGCGCTTGCAATGTGTGCCATCAGCTGAAGCACTTTATTTTCTTGCAAGGCATTTCATTTAGAGCTTTCTTTCTTTGCTTTTTGCCAGAATCTGACTGCAAAATTAAGTGTGCATTTATGTCTTGTGGGAAGAAAAGATGGTGATTTCAATGTATTGCTGATTATATTACATTGAAGCTTGTTCATCTTTGATGCTGTGTGCCGTGTTTTTGGAATTACTCATTTCAACTCTTTTGGGACAGACTGTGCTTTTCAAAGTGACATTTCTACAGAAAGAGAAAAAGCAGAGTGGGGATGGAGATAACAAAACAATATCCGAGTGTTTGATGTTTCTTTTTTCATTTTATTCTTAGGCATTTTTCGCTGGTAAACTCAAAGTGAAAGGCAACATCATGCTGAGTCAAAAACTGGAGGTGATATTGAAAGACTACGCTAAACTGTGAGAATGTGACTGCAGGATCAAGCAATGCCGTCCTGAAGTGTACCTGTCATCCATATACAATGAGGATGGTGCCTAAATTTACACAGAGTGTACTTGCCTCTTTGCCCCCAGCCCTGTAGTGTTCTGTTCATAGGTTCAATTCTACGAATGTATCCCAGAAACCTTTTAGGCCACATTCAAACTGGCAATGTCAAATCTGTATTTATTTGCATTTAGAGGACATTTTTTCTAAAAGCATATAAATGCAATAATAAGCATTCCTTTTCACTGGGGTCATTCACACTCAAACTTTAACTGCTTCCATGATCTAATTAGTGGCTTCTGGCTAAAGTCTTTTAAAGTAGGAACACCTAAACATGGGAGAAAATAATTTGGGTAAAAAAAGTGTATGCTTCCCAAATAACTTTTCCCAAATTTTGAAAATTGAAATGCAGGAGTGTAAGTGTGAAAGTAACCTTAGTGTAGAGCAACACAGGGGTTGATTTGCTAAAAATAGGGCAAAATCTGTTATTGCTGTGCATTGTAGCCAATCAGCTTCTAACTTCAGCTTGTTCAGTTAAGCTGTGACAAAAAAAACTGGAAACTGAGCTGAACCTTCTATGCAGAGCTGCACCATATTTTGCACTCTCCAGATTTGGTAAAGTAACCCTATTATGTTGATTCCACCATATCATTTCAGTAATAATTTTTTTGAGGATCTTTAGCTAGACTATTACATGTTACTAGTAACTTGGGCTCTGTGCATTGATGATATGAAATGACAGGCAGACTTTACTGAAAAAACTGTATTCGTACAACACACAAGTTGCTGCCTCAGCTTTGTATGGTAGACAGGTACTCTTAATCAAATGTATGCTAATTAAACAGTATAGCAACAATCATAATACTGTCATAATAATTAACAATATCAACGTTGTGATAACATTCTAGGTTAGTGGGCTATTGGAAAGCTGGGGCCTCCAATTTAAGTATCCACTTCATAATGAGCAGAATCCATGTTCAGAATTCTTCAAGCAGACACTGATGTTTCAGTTAAATGTTCATGCAAGGTCCATTTAAGCCTTTAAGTGGAAGTATTTTTTGAAGAAATGCTTTATAGAAATAAAAGTGAACTACAGGAGTTTCCTTTGTTATATGTTGCCCTAGCTGGGTTCCTTTGATCACTTTATTTCATCTTAATGGACAAAAATGCTGATGGTATACAAAATGAAAAAGTGGCAGATCAGGGAATGAAATCAGTGTTACCAAGGCAAAGCTGAATTTCTCCTAAAAATGACTAATGCCGCGTACACACGATCATTATTCACGGCGGTTAAAAAACCGCCGTGAATAATGACAGGAAAAACGAGGGAACCGATTGGTTCCCTACACACGGTCGTTTTTCCCGTCATTTTTTCTCTTGACGAGAAAAACGACCGTCTGTGGGCTCCGCGGCAGTGTTTCCCTATGGGAAAACTGCCGCGGAAAAAAATGCTGGAAAAAACGACGAGAAAATTTAGAACATGTTCTAATTTTTCTCGTCATTTTTTATGCCGTTTTTCTCGACGAGAAAAACGACATAAAGCCCACAGACGATCGTTTTTCTCGGCGAAAAGAAAAAATGCATTTTTTCTCGTTGAGAAAAGCGGTCGTGTGTACGCGGCATAACAGTTTTACCAGCCATTATTTTTGTTTTATTAAAATGGTTTCCAAACCTAAAAGTTGATACCTACTTGAAATCCCCTGCATGTAGCAAAGTGAAGACATTGCTCCCTCCAGCTCCTGCTTGTTCTTTTGAGCTTATGTCTCAGATTCACTTGCTAAGACATGAGTAAAAAGTATTTTAATGTTGATTTGCAAGTGATATCGTAATTGGCTACTTTTTGGTAAGCTATAACCTACGTAATGCTCACAAGCAGTGCTGCTAAGTTATGTGGCATCAGTTGCAAGCATTACATAATGTGTGACCAGCCCAAGGCCATGTATTTCAACATCACATCGTATTTTTGATGCACCCAGTTATGGAACTGACTATAGATTTTCTGGCATATTAGAAAATATTTGCAGAGTGCCAAGAGTCAGGTTCACTGAAGGGATCGCCATTTGGCGATTGCTTCTAAGACAGGACCATCTCACAATCCCTTTCAAGATCTGTCAATCTCAGGGTAACTTTTTCTTCTGAGACCACTTATAGAAAGAGAGACAAGTATTTTCCCAGCTTCCTATCAAGGATGAGTAATAGATAGGCACACTTGTGTGTTGCTCTGCAGAGGGATGTTGACCCAAAATCCAAGTTTATGCAAAAATAGAGAAACCATTTGGTGTGAATTTGTCTTCACTTAACAGCACAGGCAGTTTAGAATTTTTCCTTTCCTACAATAATGCACAGAGGGGACCTAACATTTTCTGTTAGTTGAGAGAAGAATAAAGCCTCCATTAATGTCCTATTAAATGGAATGTCCATTTGATTGTCTTAATGATATCTCTCATCAGTATCCTTTAAGCCCTCAATGATATAATACCTTACTTGTATGTAAATATGCAATTTAATAAAAACTGATTGATTTAAATCTGTGAGTTAAATGTGTATTTAATGGTCTCATTGCCTGCACTGGGGAAGAAGTTCATGCTCCAGTGAATCGGTTTATTAGATAATGTCATTGTTTTCTTTATTTGTTTTTTTTGCCATGCACGCCACATCACAAATATGTTCCACTGTGGCCTGCAAGCTGTTCACTCCAAGGATTGTTGTAATGTTTCATTTATTGCTCTGCGATTGTGCCTCCTATAAAGCCAAAACGGATATTTAATAGTCCCTAAATCATTTGCTTGCTGTATTTATTATGGATTTGGAGTAATGTATTGAGATTTGTCATGTCATCCAAGGTTACAGAGCTGTATTAAATCCTCTCCAGTGTACAGGACTTGGAAAGTGAGGATGAAATCACAGGTGCAGATGTTAAAATCCAGTCTGTGTAGGCTATTACAATTCTAGCTATCCGTTGTCATTCTGGAGATCACAAAGTGGGTTTAGTTATTGTCTCAGCACAGGATTTGTAGGCAGAATAGAAAGGTTTTGTTAAATAAGAAAAAAAAGAAAATTTTGAAAATAAGAATTGGTATTTAGAATTAAATATTTCTATTAAAGTTTAAAGTTATTTTCATTCTTTGAGGGCAACACAGTGGTACGAGAGATGACCAGTGTGTGTATGTATGTGTGTATATATCTGTATATACAGTGTCTCACAAAATATTTACATGTTTGCAAATATTTTATTATATCTTTTCATGTGACAACACTGAAGAAATTACACTTTGCTACAATGTAAAGTAGCGAGTGTACAGCTTGTATAAAAGTGTAAATTTGCTGTCCACTCAAAATAACTCGACACACAGCCATTAATCTAAACCGCCGGCAACAAATGTGAGTACACCCCTAAGTGAAAATGTCCAAATTGGGCCCAATTAGCCATTTTCCCTCCCTGGTGTCATGTGACTCATTAGGGTTACAAGGTCTCAAGGGTGAATGGGGAGCAGTTGTGTTAAATTTGGTGTTATCACTCTCACTCTCACTCTCTTTCTGGTCACTGGAAGTTCAACATGACACCTCATGGCAAAGAACTCTCTAAGGATCTGAAAAAAAGAATTGTTGCTTTACAAAGATGGCCTAGGCTATAAGAGGATTGGCAAGACCCTGAAACTGAGCTGCATCACGGTGCAAAAGACCATAGAGTGGTTTAACAGGACAGGTTCCACTCGCCATGGTCGACCAAAGATGTTGAGTGCACATGCTCAGCGTCCTATCCAGAGTTTGTCTTTGGGAAATGGACGTATGAGTTCTGCCAGCATTGCTGCAGAGGTTGAAGGGGTGGGGGGTCAGCCTGTCAGTGCTCAGATCATACGCCGCACACTGCATCAAATTGGTCTGCATGGCTGTCATCCCAGAAGGAAGCCTTTTCTAAAGATGATGCACAAGAAAGCCCGCAAACAGTTTCCTGAAGACAAGCAGACTAAGGACATGGATTACTGGATCCATGTCCTGTGGTCTGATGAGACCAAGTTAAACCTATTTGGTTCAGATGGTGTCAATCGTGTGTGGCAGCAACCAGGTGAGGAGTACAAAGACAAGTGTGTCTTACCTACAGTCAAGCATGGCGGTGGGAGTGTCATGATCTGGGGCTGCATGAGTGCTTCCGCACCGGGGAGCTACAGTTCATTGAGGGAACCATGAATGCCAACATGTACTGTGACATACTGAAGCAGAGCATGATCCCCTCCCTTTGGAGACTGGGCCGCAGGGCAGTATTCCAACATAACGACCCCAAACACACCTCCAAGACAATCCCTTCCTTGCTAAAGAAGCTGAGGGTAAAGGTGATGGACTGGCCAAGCATGTCTCCAGACCTAAACCCTATTGAGCATTTGTGGGGCATCCTCAAACAGAAGGTCGAGGAGTGCAAGGTCTCTAACATTCACCAGCTCCGTAATGTCGTCATGGAGGAGTGGAAGAGGACTCCAGTGGCAACCTGTGAATCTCTGATGAATTCCATGCCCAAAAGGGTTAAAGCAGTGCTGGAAAATAATGGTGGCCACACACAATATTGACATCAAAAAGGCGAGAAAAGTGGGACTATAGCGGTGCTTAGTAGAACAATATCACATAAACATAATTAGTTTACAATTTTTTATTAAAATATCTCATAGATATTATACAAAATATATGAAAGAACAATGATTATAAAACCACAGCTTGAACAGATTAGAATTTTTTCTGGGTTGCTGGTTTACCCAAGCAGAGTGTGGCGGGGGTCAGGTATGATGTTGTATCCCTATATATTTCGCCGGGTCTGGCTTCTTCAGGGGAATACGGTATAACCACCCATATTGTTTGTATACCCAGCTCTAACAAAGAATCAAAAAAACAAAGTCAAAACATATAATGTATAGATAAATATTTACATATCATAACTCTTTATAAATTGCATCATCATAATTTGCATCATCATAGTTACCAGATATGGAGCCCAGCCCTTGCTCAACCCAGGCAGTAAGAGTCACATGTGCGAATCCCACAAAAGGTGTAGGTAATGTATCACAACTGTAGGACCATGCAAGGAGCTGAGTTCAGCCGTAGGGGGCAGAAATGACCTAGCCAAGGGGAAGATAAGTCCTAGTGACTAATTGCTCCCAAAGTCACAGTTATATTGAACATAATAATAATATATATATCGATATATATATATATATATAAGGAAATATATATAAATAAATAAATAAATATATATAAAAGGAAGGTCAGCGGGCTCAAAAAGAGACTTACTCTGTTCAATATGTTTAGGAAGAAAATATGCAAGCGGGGGCGACCAAAGGAACAATATCCATAGTGTGTCTGATAGAGATGACTGACGGATCTATCTAGTAGTATGGTATATCCTAAAAATAAATTAAAATTTAAAAATAATGATATCTCAAAGGAAGTATTATTCAGACATACATATTAATGCCTGGTTGGATGAATCACATCCAGGAAGATGTAGATGAAATAAGAGAGTAGGGAGATATCACATAGTAGGCGGCTGCATATGCTGAGAGCATATACAGACGCATATTTGAGCTGCTATTGTACACGGCATCCTAGAGATATAGTGTGCCAATGTACAGCAGCATAGAGGAGTGGTATACAACTATCTAAAATATCAGAGGTGAGTTACCTAAGTCAAGGAAGTTCCAGGAAGGGTCGCCTCCATACAGCCGCCTAGAGTGGAATGGCGATGGTGCTGGCATTTAAAGCCCCCCGCTCGTTCGGGCGTACTGACGTCACCGAACGAGTGCGGACAGATAGGTACCAGTTCCTATGCATAAGGAGAGAGACTGCCAGCAAACTACAATCCCCAGGGTACTCTGCGGCGCACGCATGCGCCGTAGTAACAGCGGCGAGAATGATGTAGGCCGGTGTAACAGGTGATTGCCGAGGCTGATGGGCGGCACTGAGACGGGTACACGTCAGCCTGAGGAAGGGGGCGGAGAGGAGGATACAAGAATAGAGAGGGCTGGTCAATGACAATATTAACCACTTAGGCATAGGAATAGGCACAGAGACGGGCTTCTAAGCAGCAGAAGCCCTTGGGTGTCCATACGGCAAGAACAAAAAAAGGCCCCAAAGCGCGATATCACAGTATAGGAAGTATCACATCCAAAAAGAAAAAACGGGGATATACATACGAACTGCACGTGTGATATCATGTACTGGGCAGAGGAAGGGAACAATGAGCTCCTATAGCTGGATTATGAAACAATGATGCAAAGAGCACGCATAAAAAACAAAACAAGGCTATCAACAATCTAATACATAACAAAATATAAGTGAATCTAATGCAAAGTTGCACATAATATATCTGCAAATTTTTAAAACATATGAAATTAAACAGTGGAATTATTTAAATTATCAACAATCAATTTAGAAGGAAAAGGGGGGGCGAGGAAGGGGTGAGGGGAAAAAAAAAAAGTAAGAAAAATGTAAGGGAAGGGTAAAGAGAATGTAGGACACAGAGAGCATGACATATGCCCCTGATGGAAAATAGGGGTAGAGAACCGATGGATCAACAATGTAAGTTTAGCGAGTATCCAAATACGGTCCAATATAATCTTACAACAATTTTTTTTGTTCAACAGTAGTTTAATCTTAATATTTTACAAGAAGGATTTAAAACTAATATACTCATTTAAGCCGGGGTAGCGTGTTTCTTTCAATTGATGGATCCATTTGGTTTCAAGTTGCAGGAGTTTGCGGTCAATGCCACCTCCTCTTGCATGTATGGGTACGTGTTCAAGGGCTGAGAATGTAATCATTCCTGCCTCAAAGTTATGTTCGCTACCTACAGAACACGCAGTGCATCACAGTTTGTTGTAAAGTGGATATAAAAAGTATACACACCCCTGTTAAAATGTCAGGTTTGTGTGATGTAAAAAAAATGAGACAAAGATAAATAATTTCAGAACTTTTTCCACCTTTTAACATGACCTAATAAGCTGTACAACTCAATAAAAAAAACAAACTGAAATCTTTTAAAAATAAAAGAAAATGTGGTAGCATAAGTGTGCACACCCTCTTATAATTGGGGATGTGTTCAGAATGGGGATGGAAAGGGGAAAGCCAATTAGGCCCCCCTTTCCTTATGGGATCATGGTATCCGCAGTAGGAAAGGTTGTAGGTATAGAAGGTTTAGTAGGTATAGAAGGTTTGGGTAAGAAAGATCAGGTGTCTCAGGGGTCATTAGTTCAGAAAGGTAGGAAAGGTGAGGTGAAAAGGTGAAAGTCAGGTTAAGTTACAGGATTGGTCAGGAGAATCAGGTGGGTTAGATGGTTCTGGAAAGGGATGTAAGGTATGCAGGGATTGGTTAAAAGGGTCATATGATGATTGTAGAATTTTCTGGAAACTGGTACCGGCCTATTTAAAGTAACAGGGAATATGGGTCAGTACCAGTTCCAGGCGGAAGAGTGCAAGAGGACTTCACGTCGGTGTTCCCGGTGACTATATGATGGATATCCTAATGAAGCAACTCCTGGAGAAAGCTGAGGCAGCAGGGAGCGAGGACTGGATAAGACATTGCCTATCGTTGCCGCACAGCAGTACCTTTCTGAATGGCGTTCCGGACGCCGGAGAAACTACAGGCATCAGCGCGGTGAGAGAGCAGTGTCCACAGCCATGTCTGAGGATGGAGGACGTGGAGCAGCTGGCAGAGGCAGTTACGGAGGTCTCGGAGCATGAAAGCGGAGGTCTAAGGAAGAGCAAAGGGAAACGTCCTGTTAGGAGGAGTGAGGTACAGGCTCCTCCCGCTATGCGAGACAGCAGCAGAATGGCGGTGTCCCCAGCAAGAAGTCGGCGCACACGCGCTGTGTATTCCGGCAGTGAGCGCGGATGTGGCTCGCGGAGGGCGGACACAGAGAGGGCTTCTCCAGTACAGACTTCAGTATCCAGATCTCAGGAGCAGCAGAGCAGAGGAGACGGTGTCAGGGAGGCACGCCTGGGCACCCAGCAGCCACCTCAGCATCCCAGCAGCAGGATCCCTGTGAGATGCGCTTCACCTGCAGCAGCCCCTGGAAGTCATGATGCTCAGGGTCCATCGGGTGAGTGTGCCACAGTGAATAAGTTATCTGAAGTTTCTGCTGTATTAGAGCTGTTGGTACCATTAATGCGTGCGCAGGTTGGTCAGCAGTTCCTGCGGACCCCAGGGCTGTAGCTCAGTCTTCCTTGATGTCAACTGCTGTTATTCGCAATGATAAAGCAATAAGTACCTGTGATACAGTGACTAAGGATTGCATGCCTTGTTTTCTTTCACCACTTGGTTTCCACCTGCCAGCAACTTTAAAGGAGAAAATCTGGAGGGGGGAATATGTGGATTTGAATAGTGTGCTTCTGCTTAATAGGGATTTTTCTAAATATGACAGGAAGGATGAAAAAGCTGATGATGACAGGCGCAAGCCTGTGATTTAAATCCTTTTATGGCTGGTTGCAAGCATTTACTGTTTATGCCAGTGTGAGAAATTCCCTAGTAAAAGCTGTTTATTATTTCAGCATGTTGACATAATACTGGAAGCCTATAGAAGCTTTAGTGGCATGTCATAGCGGACTTATGACGAGGCTTTTCGTCAAAAATTGGAAGTTCAGCCATCCCTTCAATGGGGTTTAAAAGATGTGGGGCTATGGCTAAATTTGTTTTTACCACAGAGACAGCCATTCATGCGCCCCGCAACAGGGGCTGCACAACCTACTGCCACTGCGATGGGTTATAAAAAGGGTTTATGCTTCGCATATAATGATTCACAGTGTAAATGGTTGAATAATTGCAAATACAGGCATGAATGTGCTTTTTGCTCTGGAAGCCACCCCATTGCCAAGTGTTTTCGAAAGCTTCAAGCACAAACAAAAGAGAATTTTTCAAAAAGCAGCTACGCCAGTGATTCTTTCAAGAATGCTGCCTTGGCTGCGGGAGTACCCAAATCAGCAGATAGCGTCTCTGCTAATTGAGGGGTTTCAGTCGGGTTTTCGGTTACCACGCTTTGACGGGGCGGGTTGTTCAATAGTGGAGAACTTGAGGTCGGTAGTGGATGCACCTGAGCTGGTTAAAGCAAAATTATTAAAAGAGGTGGAGGCTGGTAGGATGGAAGGCCCATTTGACCACCCTCCATTTACTGATTTTCGGATCTCTCCGCTTGGATTGATCCCAAAGAAAGAGCCTGGGGAATTCCGGCTCATACATCATTTATCTTTTCCGCTTGGCAGTTCATTGAATGATCAGATTGACTCAGATTCGGTGTCTGTCTCGTATGCATCATTCGATTCAGCGGTGAAAAAAATCCGGCTGCTGGGGAGGGATGCATTTTTGGCGAAAGCAGACATTAAGGCTGCATTTAGGCTGCTACCGCTTCATCAGGATTGTTTTAATTCCCTAGGTATTTGTTTTGAGAACCAGTTTTATTTTGACAAGGCATTGCCTATGGGATGCTCAATCTCATGTTTTTATTTTGAGGCGTTCTCAACTTTCCTGGAGTGGGTGGTGAGTATGGTGTCCGGGTCAAGCAATATGATTCACTAGCTGGATGATTTTTTATTTTTAGGCCCGGCAGACTCTGGGGAATGTGGGCGTTTATTTTCCTCTTTTCAGGGTATATGTGAACATTTTGGGGTCCCTTTGGCAGGTGAGAAAACAATTTACCCTTCCACATGTATAGAATTTTTAGGGATCACTTTGGATACAGTGAAGATGGAATTCAGGTTACCTACAGAGAAGGTTGGTAAGTTATCACAGCTGTTACAATCATTTATGGGACGGAGGAAGGTAACGTTAAAAGAAATGCAGTCACTTTTGGGACAATTGGCCTTTGCCACAAGGGTTTTGCCTATGGGAAGGGTTTTTTCTAGGAGACTTTACTCTGCAATTTCAGGGAAGAAGAATCCAAAAGTACACATTAGGCTAACGTTAGATATCAAACAAGACTTACTGGTTTGGATTCAGTTTTTGAACCAGTTCAATGGGAAAGCAATTTGGCAACAGGAGTTTGTATTAGACAGGGATTTCCAGCTGGCAACAGATGCGGCTGACTCGGTAGGATTTGGTGCTCTTTGGAAAAACCACTGGTGTGCGGCTGGTTGGCCGACTAGGTGGATCACCATGGGTTTTTGCAAAAATATTACGCTGTTGGAACTGTTTCCTATAATAGTATCTTTAGAGATCTGGGGACATTGCTTTGCTAATAAGAGGCTGATGGTAAGTACGGATAATAAGGGTGTAGCTTTCGCAATCAATACGTTATCCTCTAAATCTCCGCAGGTAGTGTCGTATTTACGCCACTTGGTTTTTCTGTGTTTGAGATGGAACATTTGGGTTAAGGCAAAGTATATTCCCGGTAAGAGTAATGTGATTGCTGACGCTCTCTCTCGTTTGCAGATGGACAGATTTTTCTAAATGCTACCGCAGGCAGAGCAGATGGGATCACCTTTCCCTTCCCGGTTGTGGGAGCTGATTTAATTGTTAACATCCAGAACTCTGTGGCCACTTAGACATGGAAGAATTATACTTCTTCATGGCTGTTGTGGTCAGAATTTTTGATGTCATTACGGCTATCTGTGTCAGATCATTCTGAGCAGTTGGTGCTTTTATTTCTTCAGAACTTGATTCGGAAGGAATATTCATGGTCGCATATCAGTAAGACCTTGTCGGGAATATCTTTCTTCTTGCGTCTTTACAGTCTGCCCCCGTGTCGCATTTTTTTCACGGTAAGGCAGGTTCTAAAGGGGTACAGAAGGGGTACCTTCAGGAAGGATAATAGAGCTCCAGTTACCCTGCCATGTTGACCCAGATTTGTTCAGTCACGCCATTAGTATGCTCGTCCGAATTTGAATCTCGCCTGTTTAACGCAGTTTTTTCGGTAGCATTTTTAGGGGCATTTAGAATATCAGAGATCCTGCCGGCTGAAGGGGCAGGTTTGGTTGGGCTATTGGCATCTAATTTAATAATGTTCGAAGAAGGATTAAAAATGTTTCTGGGTTCTAGTTAAATGGGTCAGGTGGGTATCGGGGCGTGGGTACAATTTAGGAAGTGTCACCAGGGAATCATTTGTCCGGTGGCTGCATTACGTGCATATATGGCTGTTCGCCCAATGGTGTCTGACCTCCTGTTTGTTCATGTTAATGGTGCCCCGTTAACGGTATATCAATTCTCGGCAGTGCTTAAAAAATGTCTGGTACAGCTGAGTTTGGAGCATTTAAAGATATCAACGCATTCATTTAGAATTGGTGCGGCTACCGAAGCCGCCAGGATTGGACTTGAGGAAAGCATCATTAAGCGAATTGGACGGTGGTGGTCAGATGCTTATAAAAGGTACATTTGTCCATATTAACTGATTATTTTCTTTCAGGTTCATGCCGTACGGTCTGGATATTAGGCTATTCCTTTGTGTTTTGTGCACAAAAGCGAGCAGCAGATAGTTTATTCAGAAAATTTGGGCCTGGATCCTTCAGCGTTTCGAGTTCAGTGGTTTGGACGTAGGGGTATGGTATGGGAAGATTTAGTCTTTCAGTTAGGTAGATTGTTTGCGGAATATGAGGCACCGGATATTATGATTTTGCACATCGGGGGCAACGACATAGGTAAGAAAAAAAACACTGGATCTGATATGAAAGATACAATACAATTTTGGAGAATGGTGTCGCCCAACACAGTGCTGGTATTTTCGGAAATAATACCTCGTTTACGATGGATGGACTCTTTGGTATTCAGGCCACTTGAAAAAGTTTGGAAACGCATCAACAGAGCTGTGGCAAAGTTTATTGCACCAGAGCTGGGGGAAATCATTCCGTCATGTTGAGTTGGAAGGGTGGTTTCCAGGATTGTATAGACAGGACGGGGTGCATCTGTCAGATATTGGATTGGATATTTTCAATTCGGATATGCAAACATGCATAGAGACGGCCGCGGTCTGGGGGTATGGGGACAGGAGGGCTAATAGTACCCTCCTGTTGGGAGGTTAAGTAAAAATGGTTTAAATTAATGAATCGGCTCGAGTCTAAGTGGCTGGGCTGAATATGGTCGTTATGAAAATATTTGGTGAAAGTTGGTTTTCAGATGATGTTTTTTGATATGATGATTATAATTTAATAAACCAATGAATCCCGCCATGGCCAATAATATTCCAAAATAAAATGTATGGTTTTTGATAAATGGAAAAATGTGAAATGTAAATAAAATTATTGTTGTTAAATTTCATTAGTGGTGTGGTTAATTTCTCTATGCATGTTTGTGTGGGTTGTATGATGCCTGTGATCCCATGGGGATGGAAAGGGGAAAGCCAATTAGGCCCTCCTTTCCTTATGGGATCATGGTATCAGCAGTAGAAAAGGTTGTAGGTATAGAAGGTTTAGGATTGGGTAAGAAAGGTCAAGTGTCTCAGGGGTCATTAGTTCAGAAAGGTAGGAAAGGTGAGGTGAAAAGGTGAAAGTCAGGTTAAGTTACAGAATTGGTGAGGAGAATCAGGTGGGTTAGATGGTTCTGGAAAGGGATGTAAGGTATGCAGGGATTGGTTAAAAGGGTCATATGATGATGGGAGAATTTTCTGGAAACTGGTACCGGCCTATTTAAAGGAACAGGGAATATGGGTCAGTACCAGATCCAGGCGGAAGAGTGCAAGAGGACTTCACGCCCTACCCCCCCCCTTTTTTTCCTTGTTGTGGCCGATTTATGTGGTGGCTCCCTCCGGTGTTCAACTGGAGGGGAGGTTAAGTAAAGATGGTTTAAATTAATGAATCGACTCGAGTCTAAGTGGCTGGGCTGAATATGGTCGTTATGAAAATATTTGGTGAAAGTTGGTTTTCAGATGATGTTTTTTGATATGATGGTTATAATTTAATAAAACAATGAATCCAACCGTAGCCAATAATATTCCAAAATAAAATATATGGTTTTTGATAAATGGAAAAATGTGAAATGTAAATAAAATTATTGTTAAATTTCAATAGTGGTGTGGTTAATTTCTCTCTGCATGTTTGTGTGGGTTGCATGATGCCTGTGATCCCATTAAGCAATCACATTCTCATTGTTAAAAGGTATCAGTCAGAACGGTTCAAAAGAATTTCCGAGGCATTAGATATACCAAGAACTGGACGTCCCTCCAAAATTGATGAAAAGACGAGAAGAAAAGTGGTCAGGGAGGCTGCCAAGAGGCCTACAGCAACATTAAAGGAGCTGCAGGAATATCTGGCAAGTACTGGCTGTGTGGTACATGTGACAACATTCTCCCATATTCTTCATATGTCTGGGCTATGGGGTAGAGTGGCAAGAAGGAAGCCTTTTCTTATGAAGAAAAACATCCAAGCCACGCTAAATTTTGTGGGAAAACGTGTTGTGGTCTGATGAAACCAAGGTTGAACTTGGCCATTATTCCAAAAGATATGTTTGGTGCAAAAACAACACTGCATGTCACCAAAAGAACACCATACCCATATGAAGCATGGTGGTGGCAGCATCATGCTTTGGGACTTTTTTTCTTCAGCTGGAACAGGGGCCTTAGTCAAGGTAGAGGGAATTATGAGCAGTTCCAAATACCAGTCAATATTGGCACAAAACCTTCAGGCTTCTGCTAGAAAGCTGAACATGAAGAGGAACTTCATCTTTCAGCATGACAACAACCCAAAGCATACATCCAAATCAACAAAGGAATGGCTTCACCAGAAGCATAAAGTTTTGGAATGGCCCAGCCAGAGCCCAGACCTGAATCCGTTGATAATCTGTGGGGTGATCTGAAGAGGGCTGTGCACAGGAGATGCCCTCACAATCTGACAGATTTGGAGTGTTTTTGCAAAAAGTGGGCAAATATTGCCAAGTCAAGATGTGCCATGCTAATAGACTCATACCCAAAAAGACTGAGTGCTGTAATAAAATCAAAAGGTGCGTCAACAAAGTATTAGTTTAAGGGTGTGCACACTTATGCAACCATATTATTATATTTTTTTATTTTTACTTCCCTCCACCTAAAAGATTTCAGTTTGTTGTACAACTGGGTTGTACAGTTTATAGGTCACATTAAAGGTGGAAAAAAAATCTGAAATTATTTCTTTTTGTCAATTTTTTTTACATCACAGAAACCTGACATTTTACCAGGGGTGTGTAGACTTTTTATAGCCACTGTATATGGGGCTGTATAGCCACAGACCAGTCAGGTTTACCTTGCTGACCCGTGTCCACAGCCAAAGCACCTACAATGGGCACATGAGCATCAAAACTAGACCTAGAGAGCAGTTCTCAGTCCAATTGAGCATCTGTGGGAAGTGCTGGTAAAACAAGTCTAATCCATGAGGGTCCTCCTCGCAACTTACAAAAGGCAGAAGGTTTATTTTTCTTGTTCATACATCACGGGACACAGAGCAGCATAGTCATTACTATGTGGGTTATATAGAATTACCTTCGGGTGCTGGCACTGGCAACTTCCAAAACAGGAAGTACCCTCCCCTATATAAGCCCCTCCCATCCGGGAGTACCTCAGTTTTTTGCCAGTGTCTAAGGTGTTGGCCAAGGTTAACATGTATTCATCTGGGCTTGTGTACAGGTTCTCTGGGCCTTAGCAAGCTATTCCGGATCCGACCAAAAAAGCTTCATAGCTAAACGGTCGGTACCCGGGCCTTGCAGAGAAGAGCAGGGTTTTGCCTGTAATGCCTCTCTTAGGAGGGCTGGACCCTGGGATCCAGAGCTCTGGTCATACCCAAAACCAAGAGGCTATCTGTGCAGGGTGCTATACAGGTCCAGGGGAGTGGAATCCTTGGGAACCCTGTCCCTGAAGGTCTAGTACAATGCCTGCCGTGAGAGGTGAAGTTTGGGCTTCTGTGGACCAAACAAAGTCCTGCGGCGGGGAAAAGGTAAGTGGGGGCCCCTCAGGAACTTGGTTCTATTGAGGGGACCCCCAAGCCTAATATGTCTTTCTGCCTGTTACCTAAAGGTATTCCTGCTAATAGCTGTATATGCCTAAGAAATCCTAGAAATGTCTTTTCATAAAGGAAGTTTTAAAAACTGTAAGCCTGGAAATGTTTTTCATAAAGGAGGTTTTAAAAAAAAAAAAAAAAAAAGACAAAAGTGCGGTACCTGTGTTTGTCCACTAGAGGCCGCTGTGGAACGTCTTTTTTTCTTGGGACTATTCCTTCCATGGTGAAAGTCCAGGCAGATGAGTGAGCTCTCTATCAGGGAAGCTGCATTCCTCTGTCATGCTGCCAAGTAGTTTCCTTCCATCCCCGAGTCCTGGTGAAACAGGGACCCTGGCTCCTCTCCCTACAGGGCGCCAAGAGCGCACACGTGCGCGCGCACACACGCTTTCTTTTTATAGATTTAGCTTAAAAAAAGTGGGCGGAGCCTGGCGGATGACGCGCTCTGTGCGCCCAGCGCTTCTGCGCATGTGCGGGCGTCCCAGCAAGATAAAAGGACTCAGTCCACGCTGCTTGCTATGGACACAGAGCATGAAAAGGAGCTGGTAGCATGATATAGGGGCTTACAGCGGGCGGTTGATACAGGCATCCCCAGAAAGACACATTAGTAGACACCCACTGATGTACATAGCAGCAAATTGCATTAGACTATTTCAGTAAAGGGGTGTATTGCGGCTGGAATACCTCAGCTTTGAACTAAGGAATATGCCGCCTAAAAAACTCCGAGATATACCTCTCAGGAAGTGTAGGGGGTCTCCATCGGGCTCTGAGGATCTGGAGCAGTCATCTGCACCCTCCTCCCCTGAGAAATCAGAGGTTGATACCCATAAGGAACCCCCGGGAGTGCCAGGTACTGCGGCTGTCCTCAGTCCACCTGCTCCTGCATATATAACAGAGGAGGTTTTTGCCTCAACTCTGGAGGGATTGGAGCAGAGATTGGCAGCATTGATCGCTTCTTCTCTACAGGAAAGAAAGCGCGCCAGATCTCCATCACCTCCATTAGAGTGCCTGTTGGCAGAGCAACAGTCCCAGGAAGGGACCGACCTACCTGAAGGGGATCAGGAGGAGGTTAACTCTGTTTTTGAGGAATCGACAGTAGATGAACCATTTTCAGCATCACAGACTGAAAGATTGTGGGTCCAGACCCTAACTGACATGGTTCGATCTGCATTTAAAATGCCTCTTGTTGAACCATCAACTACTGCTGTCTCCTCATTGGGGTCGCTAAAAGCTCCCCAGGTTAATTGCTCCTTTCCAATACATCCATTATTGGAAGGACTTTCCGGTGATCTATCCCATGGAGGAAAAGTTCACCCAGAGATGGAATGTTCCTACGGTGGATGCAGCCATCTCTTCTGTGAACAAATCACTGACATGCCCAGTAGATAATGTTCAAATGTTCAAAGATCCAGTAGATAAAAAATTGGAATCTTTATTAAAATCTGCTTTTTCCACAGCAGGGGCTGTTACACAGCCAGCAGTGGCAGCTATTGGGGTCTGCCAAGCTTTAAAGGATCAAATGAAAATGGTCCTGAGGGATTTGCCAGACCAGCAGGCCCAGGCTCTGGCTGATCTGCCTAGAGCATTATGCTTTGCGGTTGACGCCATCAAGGATTCTATCCATCAGGCCTCCCGCCTCACGCTGTCTTTGGTACATATGCGTAGGCTTCTGTGGCTCAAAAACTGGTCTGCTGAAGCTCCCTGTAAGAAGCTCTTAGCTTCCCATTTCATGGGGAACGCCTTTTTGGCGAGGACCTGGATAAGTATATCCAGAAGATTTCCAGTGGTAAAAGTACTCTCTTACCGAGTAAGAAGAGGTCTAGGGGTCCATCTTTTAAGAGGACTACCTCTCCTATCCCTGCGACGTCTGCTACTAAGCAGTTCCGACGGCCTCCTCTGTCAAACTCAGGGGGTAAAAATCAGGGACAGTCACAGGGTAATAAGAAACCCTGGATCCAAAGGGGTACTAAACCAGCCTCCAAGTCAAGCCTATGAAGGGCTGCCCCCACTCAAACGGGTGGGGGGAAGACTTCAGTTGTTCGCAGAGACCTGGCGGGAGACGATCAAAGACAGATGGGTGCTCTCCGCAGTAACTCTGGGATACAAGTTGGAGTTAAGAGTCTCCTCCTTCCCATTTTATGTGGTCAGGCATGCCAAGAGACCCTCTGAAAAGAGGGTCTCTCCTATTGGCGTTAGAACAACTATTGCTCCAAGGAGTAATTATGGAGGTTCCTATGGAAGAGTGGGGGTTGGGTTTCTACTCAAACCTTTTCACAGTCCCGAAGCCAAACGGGGACATAAGACCCATATTGGACCTAAAGAGTCTAAACAAATTTCTAAACGTCCGGTCTTTCCGGATGGAGTCGATCCGATCGGTCACCGCTGCCCTACAGGGGGAGGAATGGTTAGCCTCGATCGACATCAAAGATGCTTACTTGCATGTTCCCATCTTTCCAGGTCATCAAAAATTTCTACGCTTTGCAGTAGAAGGGCACCATTTTCAGTTCAGAGCCTTACCATTCGGTCTGGCCACAGCACCACGAGTGTTCACAAAAATTCTGGCCCCACTGTTGGCCGATCTAAGAACACGAGGTGTAACGATAATGGCATACCTAGACGACCTGTTGTTGATGGACCACTCAGTTGCCAAGCTAGAAGTGGTAATTGTCGATACAATCAAGTATCTAGAATCTCACGGTTGGGTCATCAACCTGGACAAGTCAGCCCTACAGCCAGTGAAAAACCTGGTATATCTAGGGCTACGGCTGGATTCAGACCAGAGGAAGATTTTCTTACCTCTAGACAAGGTATCCTCTTTGAGGGGCTTGGTCCGTCTGCTTTGTGCAAAGACAGCCGTCCATACGCCTGTGCATGAGGCTGCTAGGAAAGATGGTAGCATCATTCGAAGCTGTGCCATACGCCCAATTCCACTCAAGGAATTTACAGAGGGCCATATTGTCAGCCTGGAACGGAAAAATTCAGGCTCTAGACTTCCCGATGGCTTTGTCCCCTTCCGTTCGGAAGAGTCTCTGCTGGTGGTTGATCCCCCAGAATCTCCAGAAGGGAAAACCTTTCAGTCCGATATCCTGGAAGGTGGTCACTACAGATGCCAGCCTTATAGGCTGGGGGGCAGTACTGGAGCAATGGTCTCTCCAGGGCAGATGGTCAAATGTAGTAAAAACCCTGCCCATCAATCTTTTAGAGATACGAGCAGCCCGGTATGCCCTAGTAGCCTGGACATCCAGACTCCAAGGGTCCCCTGTCAGAATTCAATCAGACAATGCCACAGCAGTGGCATATATCAATCATCAGGGAGGCACCAGGAGTCGTGCAGCCCAGAGGGAAGTAAGTCACATCCTGGAATGGGCAGAAAAGCATGTCCCATGTATATCAGCTGTCTTCATTCCAGGGGTGGAGAATTGGAAGGCGGACTTTCTGAGTCGCCAACAGTTATGCCCAGGGGAATGGTCCCTTCATCCCGAGGTCTTCCGAGCAATATGTCAGCGGTGGGGAACACCGGATGTAGATCTGCTAGCATCCAGATTCAACGCAAAGGTGGACAGATTTGTCTCCCGGACAAGGGATCCCCTCGCTTGCGGCTCGGATGCTCTGGTGTTCCCTTGGGATCAGTTCAGACTGATATATGCATTCCCTCCGCTACAATTGTTGCCTCGACTCCTTCGCAGAGTCAGGTTGGAAAAGAAGCCGGTGATCCTGGTGGCTCCAGCGTGGCCCCGAAGGGCCTGGTACGCGGAGATCATCAAAATGTCTGTGGGGAGTCCTTGGACCCTTCCACGTCGTCCGGACCTGCTTTCGCAAGGACCGATATACCACCCTTCCTTACTAACTCTAAGTTTAACGGCCTGGCTATTGAATCCCACATCCTAAAGAAGAGAGGTCTCTCTAACTCTGTGGTATCAACTATAATCAATGCCAGGAAGCCTGTATCCAGGCAGATCTACTATAGAGTTTGGAAGGCGTACATCACTTGGTGCGAGGCCAGAAAATGGCATCCACGTAAGTACGTTATAGGCAGAATTCTGGACTTCCTGCAGTGGGCTGTAGACAGGAAGTTTGCCTTAAGTACTATCAAGGGCCAGGTTTCGGCCTTATCAATACTATTTCAAAGGCCCCTGGCTATGCATTCACTTGTCAAATCCTTTATGCAAGGGGTGACTCGTATTATTCCACCGATTAAAGCTCCCATATGCCCATGGGATCTAAATTTGGTTCTGTCGGTTCTGCAGAAGCAGCCATTTGAACCTTTGCGGCACATTTCCTTGGTTCTACTCACCAGAAAATTGATATTTTTAGTAGCCATATGCTCGGCTAGAAGAGTGTCGGAATTAGCCGCCATGTCCTGTAAGGAGCCATATCTGGTTATTCATAAGGACAGAGTAGTATTACGCCCTCACCCAGCCTTTCTTCCTAAGGTGGTATCGAGGTTTCACTTGAACCAGGATGTGGTTCTTCCTTCTTTTTTCCCCAAACCAAGCTCGGTAGAGGAAAAGTTATTGCATTCTTTGGATGTAGTAAGAGCAGTTAAAACTTATCTAAAAGCCACTGCTCAGATTCGTAGAACGGATTCTTTGTTTGTTCTGCCGGAAGGCCCCAGAAAGGGTCAGGCAGCATCAAAATCTACTTTAGCCAAGTGGATTCGACAGGTCATAATACAAGCCTATGGCTTGAGAAGTAGACCGCCTCCGTTCAAAGTTAGGGCGCATTCCACGAGAGCAGTTGGAACTTCATGGGCAGTGCATCACCAGGCCTCCCTGGCTCAAATTTGTAAGGCCGCAACATGGTCTTCAGTACACACGTTTACTAGGTTCTACCAGGTGGACGTTAGAAGTCAGGAGGATGTCGCCTTTGGGCGCAGTGTGTTGCAGGCCGCAAAAGATCCTCATGCCTGATGGCGCCCAGCTTATGTATGGTGTATCCCCCCCCTCATTTGGCATTGCTTTGGGACGTCCCACATAGTAATGACTATGCTGCTCTGTGTCCCGTGATGTATGAACAAGAAAGTAGGATTTTTAAAACAGCTTACCTGTAAAATCCTTTTCTTGGAGTACATCACGGGACACAGAGCTCCCACCCCTCTTTTGGGGACACGTATTGCTTTGCTACAAAACTGAGGTACTCCCGGATGGGAGGGGCTTATATAGGGGAGGGTACTTCCTGTTTTGGAAGTTGCCAGTGCCAGCACCTGAAGGTAATTCTATATAACCCACATAGTAATGACTATGCTGCTCTGTGTCCCGTGATGTACTCCAAGAAAAGGATTTTACAGGTAAGCTGTTTTAAAAATCCTACTTTTTTATCCTAATGCATTGTATGCATTAAGATGAAAAGCCTTCTGTGTTCAGCAACCCCTCTAATACTTACCTGAGCCCCATCTCGATCCAGCGATGTTGCACGAGAGCCACGGCTGTACGGGACTCCCCCCTCCTCATTGGCTGAGACAGCCATGGGTGCCATTATTGTGAATAATACATTTTCTTTCTTTGTGTGGCTGCGCTGTAATTATGGAGGGAGCCATAGTTGTCACCCAGGCAAACATAAACATAAAAGGTAACGTTTCATCAAACCAATACTGCACAGCAAAACATAGGTAGCCCACGTGAAGAGTGGGTGCTTGGCTTTTTGGTGCTTCCATACAAAATCCAGCAATAACAACAACAAAAAAAAAAAACACACCAAGAAGCAAATTCAGAAGCAGGGTTTACTGGTTAATATCAACAAAAAAGTTACAAAAACATTTGCCGATATGGAACGTCAGTAAATTCAGATAAAGAATCTATTTCTCAGTGTGCTGGCTTTCTCTTCATTGCTGGATTTTGTATGGAAGCACATGTTAATTGTATGTTTGAAGTCCAGCCTCGCTGACAACTATGGCTCTCTCCATAAAAACAGTGGAGTCACACAAAGAAAGAAAATGTGTTATTCACATGTTAGTAGTGACATGTTTACATGTGACATCACGCGGACAGCGCTGACCAATCACCATCCATCTGGTCCATCCTTTCAGTGCTGGATAGAAAGGACATAAATAGCGGGGATTTCAAATTCCCGGACCGTTGGTTCGGCTTGGGGGAGCCTTGCCAGCTCAGGATCATGGCAGGTAAGTACAGCGGGGACAGGGACTGGTGTTGGGTCACCTTTACAGATTTCCTATAGTCTCTAAAGAGAGCAAGTTACCAATGGGCATGTGTAATAAACTGCTATATTCAGATGTATTTAGCAAGCATAATCCTGAGAGGTGAGACTGCACTATTACAACAACTTCGAAGTGGATATTCCAATGCCAATTTTTACAGAGCTTTAACTGGGTCTCACTGGCTGTGTGACCTGTTGCCTCAGTTGTCTTCTCGATTAAAAGTAACCCACCAGGCTAGAAATTTGAGAAGCTACTGCTGACTTATATTTAAAGTTGCTTGCTCCATGGCTGTCATCCCTATCCTCCCTTCACCAATTAATTGATTTGTCACTGACCTAAAGCAAACATCTTCCAGGTCAGATTAGGATGATAGCCCCGACAGATCTATCCAATCAAACATTTTCTTGAATTTCACAGAGATTGCAAATCTGTACAAATTAAAGAAATAAAGTGAAGTAAATGTGTTTCAGTACATGCTACATTTAATGTCATGTATGGATATAATGCCTAATTAATTACATATGTATATGACCTAAATCCATGTTTTGAAAAGCTATTCCAGAGGGACAATCCCTGACCAGAATGCACAGTACTGTGTATTAATTAAAACCAGGTTTCAGTTCAGTGGAAAAGAAATGTATTAGAAGCATACTAAAAAGCATTCATGAAATTGTGAAATTAAACGTTTGAGCATAATAATCATTTTTTAATGAAGTACATAAAAATCATTTCATATCTGATCACAAATATATTTACTTTTCACAAATGCCTACATCCAATTTCCATCTAAATATGGATTTGGTAATGGTAATACAGTTTTGATGTTCTAAATTTGTGTCTGTAAAAGACACTATATTACCAAAAGTATTGGGACACCTGCCTTTACACTCACATGAACTTTAATGGCACCACAGTCTTAGTCCGTAGGGTTCAATATTAAGTTGGCCCACCCTTTGCAGCTATAACAGTTTCAACTCTTCTGGGAAGGCTGTCCACAAGGTTTAGGAGTGTGTCTATGGGAATGTTTGACCATTCTTCCAGAAGCGCATTTGTGCGGTCAGGTACTGATGTTGGATGAGAAGGCCTGGCTCGCAGTCTCTGCTCTAATTCATCCCGAGGGTGTTCTATTGGGTTGAGGTCAGGACTCTGTGCAGGCCAGTCAAGTTCTTCCACCCCAAACTCGCTCATCCATGTCTTTATGGACCTTGCTTTGTGCACTGGTCCAAATCATTTGGTGGAGGGGGGATTATGGTGTGGGGTTGTTTTTCAGGGGTTGAGCTTGGCCCCTTACTTCCAGTGAAGGAAACTTTTAAGACATCAGCATACCAAGACATTTTGGACAATTTCATGCTCCCAACTTTGTGGGAACAGTTTGGGGATGGTCCCTTCCAGTTCCAACATGACAGCGCACCAGTGCACAAACAAGGTCCATAAAGACATGGATGAGCAAGTGTGGGGTGGAGGAACTTGACTGGCCTGCACAGAGTCCTGACATCCCATAGAACACCTTTGGGATGAATTAGAGCAGAAACTGTGAGCCAGGCCTTCTTGTCCAACTGATGTTGGACAAGAAGGCCTGGCTCACAGTCTCTGCTCTAATTCATTTTGCCTGACCTCACAATGCGCTTCTGGAAGAATGGTCAAACATTCCCATAGACACACTCCTAAACTTTGTGGACAGCCTTCCCAGGAGAGTTGGATCTGTGATGGCTGCAAAGGGTGGGGCAATTCACTATTGATCCCTATAGACTAAGACTCGGATGTCATTTAAAGTTCATGTGCGTGTAGAGGCAGGTGCTCTAATACTTTTGGTAATATAGTGAATAAAGGTATTTAGTTTGTTTTGGAATTCTGTTGACTAAATTTAAAATACCGTATTTATCATGGGAAAATCGTGGGTGCGTTATACGCCGATCCCCGCTGTCTGTGAGGGGAAGAGAGGAGCAAGCGCCGCCGATATTCACATAGCCAAGTGTACTGTGTACTCGGCTCCGCTCGCAGTCACGCCCAGTCCTGCCATTGGACCTGTGTTATGTCCATCATAGGAGCCGTGCCCAAGGGCGGGACTGCGAGAGGAGCCGAGTACACAGGACATCCGGCTCTGTATATCTCGGCGCCGCGGCGGTAAAATTTAAACGATCATGCTGCAAGGACACTGGGCAAGGCTGCAGATGGACACTGATCATTCTGCAATGATGGACAAGGCTGCAGATGGACACTGATAAGGCTGCATTGATGGGCATTTAAAAGTTTTTATCCTTAATCTTCCCTCCTAAATGTTTTTTTCCTTTAAAATTCCCTCCTAAACTTGGAGTACATGTTATACGCCAGCACGTGTTATACGCCGATAAATATGGTAACTGTTAAGACACAAAAACCAGTAAAAAAAATAAAAAAATATGCAGTGTGCTATATTGACCAAAGTTGTACATCTGGGATGATGCACTCTCAATCTCACCCTGTACAGATATCAACAATCCAAGGCCAGCAGGCTGAGATTGATTGTCACTGGAGTTGACTCTGACCCCAGTGACAGTTTATACAACAAACAATAGCTGCCACCGTGTTTTTAAGAGAAACACACACCACTCACAGTACCTACTGTAGTAATTCTAATTTTAAAGAAATGTCTTTAATACACACACCATCACACCAGACAGGAATATGGCAGAGCCTTAAATATTGAAACCACACATAAAAAGGGCGCACCAACCTAATGCATTATCCTAAGACCAAGATTTTATTGTAGTAAAAAGTAGTAGGTATTATACTCACAAAATGGCTATTAGATCAAAGTTCAGCATCATTAAGTCCATAATAATCAACTAATGTCACAGATGGTGAAGATCCAATAGGCTGACACGTTTCGAGGACTAACCTCTGCCTCAGAGCCTTGAAACGCATCAGCCTATTGGATGATACTTGACAATGTTTTTCTTAGGATAAAGCGCTAGGTTGGGGTGCTCCCTTCTCCAGTCTGAGGGCAGCAAGACGTGACTCATCCGTAAAGAACCAGGATGGAGATCTAGCCTACCTATCTGGAGTGGGCATTTTCCCAAGCACAGGAGATGTTGTAGTTTTGACTAGAGGCTAAAATATAGTAGCACTCTTCAAAGAGACTTTTAGTTTTGGAACATTTAGGTATAGGGCCTAATGATTTGAAATATTTGTTGAATGGAATGTAAAAACAGTGCAAGCAAAATATTTCCAGAAAAAGGTTTTACAAAATAGACAATAATAGCTGTTCAGCCTCCAGCAGGGTATCAATTAGGTAGTTTTGTCTGCAATATCAGATTTGACCACAAGAAGGAGCCAGTGGTAAATTTACTGTTTTTGCAGAATCTAGAAACTGTTCACCTTTAATAAAACTTCCTATCATTCTTTAGTCTAAGAAAAGCTAGCAGATGCATCATGGGAGCTCAGACTCCATCTTTAGAGACGGAAGCCTAGTACACACGGCCGAGAATCTCGTCAGGAAAAAACCTGTTGTTTTTCCTGACGAGATTCTTGACAAGAATCTTGTCCCGGCCGAGTGTACACACGTACGATTTAAAAGAACCGCCGTTATTTTGAATGGCACGAACGCGGTGACGTCATTGACTACGACGAGCATGCGCATACACGGAATATCCGATGAAAAAATTCCGTCTAACTTTTTTTCTCTGAAATTCCGACCATAAGACAGGTATTTGCACCCACTTCCGGGCATAGACCCCTGTATTATCTGCCATAGTCTACGCCACGTCTGGCGCCCCCCCCCGCTGTCTTCTGGGAGACACACGGGTCCCAGAAGACAGGAGGGACCAGTGGCATTGCGCAGCGTCAGTCGCGCATGCGCAGTAGGAAACCAGGAAGTGAAGCCGCAAGGATTCACTTCCTGATTCCCTTACCGAAGATGACGGCGGCAGCATCTGAGGGACTGGTCGGCCTCGGGTGCTGACATTGCGGACGCGCTGGACAGGTAAAGTGTTGGAGAAGACATGGCTTAAGATCATAGTTCTGGACTTTACAGTCAAAGCTTTGTAGCATATTAGCATCTGCATGACAAAATAGCTTGTCTCCAGCCCCCCTGGTGTGGCTATGAACTTCAAAGAGAGAAGAAGAACTAGCTTTGCATTATCTGATTGGACAGGAAGCAAGTGTGGGTGGTTATGGGTGAGGGGATTGAATGTTAAAAGCACATACCGAAGAGTAAAGTCCTCTTTGTCCACTTTTGGTTCCTAGCATGCTCATGTGAGCCTTATGCCCCGTACACACGATCGTTTGTAATGTCATTTTTTAAACCAACGTTTTTCTCCTCGTTTTTTTTCATGTTTCCTCTCAAGCCTGCCTTGCGTACACACCATCATTAAAAAAAACGATCAAGCAAAGCGCAGTGACGTTCAACACGTACGACGGCACTATAAAGGGGAAGTTCCGTTCGAATGGCGCCACCCTTCATGTTAGTAAAGTTTGTTGAGCGACGATTCGCGCTTTTCAGTCCGTTACTGTGTAATGAATGTGCTATCTCCATTACGAACGCTAGTTTTACCAGAACGAGCGCTCCCGTCTCATACTTGATTCTGAGCATGCGCATTTTTTTCACGTCGTTAAAGCATACACACTATCGTTTTTCACGTCGTTAAAAAAAACGACATGAAAAACGACGTGAAAAAAGAGAGCATGTCCGTAATTTTTAATGCCCGTTTTTCACATCGTTAAAAATGCTCTGGAGCATACACACGATCATTTTTCAGGGCCATTTTTTCAAATTACAGTTTTAACGGCATGAAAAACGATCGTGTGTACGGGGCATTAGGCTCGCTCCCTTCACCATGGAGAACCCAGCTGATGAAACCATGAGTATTAAGTATCTTTCATATTATTATTAGAGTTGTTATAGACTGTATCTGATATCTATTGTTAAGATATGTTTCCTATTTTTAAAGGAAGTAAATAGGACTTGTTTAAGCAACTGTGTCTGTCTTTATAGGTAATATTAGAGCATTAGGCCTAGCATTCTCTGATAGGCTAGACTAGCAAACAAGGGACTATACAATTAATACATGGATGCAATAGTTATAGATTAATATGTATAACATTGCACAGTTTACAATATTTGGCCCCCTACAAGAAGGCATGTTGAATGTATTTCAGCATAGAACCTGCAAACCCTAATGTATTTTTTGTTTTGAGTTTCTTTTTAAGCTAGAAAGAATCAAATAACTTGGGACTGAAGGCCGTCTTTACCATGGATAAAGATTTGCGCAAAATCTGGTGAAATTTTTGACTGCTGTATATTTATATGTAACGTTTATGGTATTGCTAATGCAAATTGTTATAGGCCTGTGTAGCTGGGTAAGTGGCCTGGCGGGTAGAGGGCTGATCACCCTTGGCTAGAAATTTACAGGATAAACCAAACATCTTTGCGGAAAAAGTGGGAGAAAATATTTATTTATTTATTTATTTATTTATTTATTTTTAAAGTTTTTAATTTTTAGCCACGTGCTGTTCCTAGAGAAGTTCAATGTGGCCTGCAGTTTAAAAGGAGAGCACGGATGAAGAATGTGCTCTGGAGAACTAAAAGTTACAAGTTAGTTTTAAATAGCATGATACAAGTTTTTTTTGGGGGGGTTGATTCCTGTGTGTGTGTATGGTAAACAGCTGAGGTAAAGGCTACCTTAAACAGCTTTGTCTGTAGATCTGTGGCTGTTTGTTTGTATGTATTGTCTAAGCAGCTGTTCAAACAGGTTTGGTAATGAATGAAGGATATTGAATGCTAGAAGAGCGATTGTTTTTTTTATTCGTGAGTTGTAAGAGCTAAAGATAATTGAGTTTAGCTCATTACTCAGTGCAGTGTTGGAACGTTAGTACTAATAGAATTGTGTATGGTGTGGATTGTATAGTTGTGAAATGGAACTTGTGTATACGTATGTTAAAAAGTATGCCTCTGCCAGTTATCATTCATGTACAGATGAACCTCTTAAAAACCAGTGTACCAGATTATTGGGTAAACAGTTAAAAAAAAGTGAAGAAAGAAAGATTAGCAAATGAAATTGCAGTGTTGCTCAGAATTAAATTTATATCTGAGCAAATGGGAGAGAAGTGGAAATCAGAGAGGAGACGTGTCGGGGAGGACATAGAGAAAGTCAGTGAAAACCTTCTAAAGATTGCAACAGCCTCCAGTAGTGAGATGGATGAATTGCAGGCAAAAATAGTCAGTTTGTCATGAAGGAACAGTGAACTACAATAGCAGCTTCAGAGGTGCAGCATGGACTGTGAAATGAAGAGCAAACTTTTAGAATCATTGCGAATAAAGTTGTCAGAGATGGAAGAGTTGGTTATATCTTTAGAAAGAAAATTAGCAAATGCAGACTCCCAGCTTCTTACTAAAGAGCAATGTATGGTATCGCTCAATGAGCACAAAGGAACATGTCAATTGGCCGATATCTGCACAGTCAATAGGGAAAAGGGCCGTGATGAAACAGTCAGATATGGCACCTATAGCTGCAAATCAGAATAACAGTTTGATTACAATCCAAGAGAGACTTACTTTGTGCCAGATTCTGGGTGAATTTAACACCCTGGAATCACCAGTGGGTCTGTCCAATAAATTTGAGGCTCTAGTGCTTAAATTCCATTTGAGTAATGAGGATGCATGCTCTCTTCTAAAAGCATGGCTACCAGGACCTTTGGTAGGCCAGTTGTCTGCACGGGTTAATGATAACTTAGCAGATGTAGAGGTGCGGAGGAAAGAGTTGAAGCGTATTGTGGACAGTCGTGATAATGGTATGAGTGATTTACAACGAATGAAATTTAGGAGAGGACATGACCCAATATTGTTCTGCAGTGAGTATCTTGCATTGTATACGAAAGTGTTCAACTGTCCTGACTTATTGGAGGATGATGCAAGTTTCGTATACTCAATGGCCACTAGACTGGCTCTGAGGAATGCTAGATCCTACCAAAATGTTGTCAATATCCTACGAGACTTCTGCCAAGAGTCCAGTTTGAGGGAATACGGGTCAAAGGCAGATGTATCCGTAATAAGCAGAGGTACAGGAAGGCAGAGAGAGTTCAGACGTTCTAAATGGAATAGACAGGCACAGAGATGTAAAGCCTTTAACATTGCTATCATGGAGCAGGAAACCCCAGAAATACAGGTATCTGCAATGAAAACCCCCACCCAGGGTAGGAACAACATAGCACAAAGGCCTGATAGGAAAGATAGCAGCCGGGACAGATCACACCGTTCTGAAGAAGAGATAATAATTGACGGCCCACACCCTAAATACAGCCAGCAACAAGACTGGATGAACATTCCAATGTTTGCCCCCTGCGCTAATCTACCACTCTGGCTTGTATATAGTTGGACGCAAATGGCGTTGCCATTTTTTCTGACTAATATGGCAAAGTGTTCCAATACTGCCTGCTTAGTATAGGAAAATATGGCAAATGTTACTCTAGCACAATTAATGGGAAAATGCTTGGGGGACTTAAAAAGTCAATTGTTATGATTATTGTGTGTAATAACCGTCTTTGTGTTCCTTTTTTTCTTGAGACCAGGGAAGAAATTAAACTGGTTTGGATACTAATGTTTGTGGTTTGTTTGCAGATCCTTCAAAGTGAAAACAGTGGGCAAATTTTGCAGAGCAGGGGTTAGGTTATTGTAAATGCATAATCGATTATCACATGGTACCATTAGCTCATTAATTAGTAATTGTTTGCAAACAATGAAAAAAATTAAACAATAGGAAGACAGTAATGGAGTAAAGAGTTACAAATTAAGTTACAAATGTTGTGATGAAGTACAGATGTTGTTTTTTGTTTTTCCCGTTAACTAATTCTCTTCCAGATCGAAATGAGCACTTACTCTTCTCATGAGAAAAGTCCATGGATGTCTTTAATTAAAAGTTGAGTGTTTGTCATTGTTTGATGATGGTTGTCTTGTCATGGTGTTGTGTGTTGATGGGCAGATTTTAAATTTTTATTGATTTTAATTTTTCAAAGAAAAAAAATATATTTTTAAAAAAAAAATTTTTTTTAAGTTTTAATTTTTTTCTCATTCATTTTCTTTAATTTTGTCTTTGTAATTTTTTTTAGGATTTTGTTTTATTATTAATTATTTTTAATTTTGTAATTTTTATTATTTTATTTTTTTTCTTTTCCATTTTTTTATTTTATTATTTTCATTGTTTTTTAATATTGTTTCATCTATTTTATTTTTGGTTTTGTTCAGGTGGAATAATTGTTAGGTTTAATCCACCTGAAAAGGGGGTCATTAGCAACTGACTAGGTGGTCATTGACTATGTCCTCAATTAGCAGCTAACTACATTTTGTCTAGGACAAGAGCTGATAGGAAGCCATTTTAGCTACGAAAGTTGTTTGTTTTGTTTGTTTTTCTTTTCATTCAGGTGGAAAAAGTTCCAAAGGTTTAGGATTTATCCACCTAAAAGGATAATGCATTGTCTTTTTGAATGTTTAAAATTTTGAATTTTTGAGAAGCAACATTCACGTTCATCTTTTATTTTACATTTTTTTATTTTACATTTTTGCTCATACCATGGGGGATCCATTTTAGAGTGGGTTCATCCGAAAGGAATCATGGTTGTTTTGGTAATTTGTTCAGAAGTCAGGAATACTAAATTCTTGTGTTAGTAGATATTATGGATAAGAATTTGATTCTGCTCTTGTTCTTAACTTCCAGAATCTTGGTGGAGCGAGATTGGAGAGGATTCTGGAACAGAGATGAAAGATGTTCATCTGGTTGGCAGTTCGTCTGTGCCATACCACACCAAAAAATTGTTCTTATAAACGTTCAGGAGAGAAAAGATTCAGACTAATACTTGAAATATAAGGTTTCTTTTTCTTATGGACAATTTTTGCGCTGATACTGAATCTGGAGGTTGGGGAAGGAATAAAACCTATCCAATCCTTCAAAACAAGAGATGTAACATATGTTTTTTTCTTTTTTTATCATGGGTTGGAGGTTGGGGAAGGAATATAACCTATCCAATCCTTCAGAACAAGAGATGTATTATATGTTTTTTTTCTTTTTTATTATGGGAGGATGAATTGAAAGAAGGAAATGTTTTTAATGTGTGACATGTATTGACGTAGCTGAATTAATATGGTGCAGGTACCTAGGAGGTTGACACTTATGCATAAAGGTGTCTGGTACCAGGTGACACATCAATGGGGTGAAAACTTCCTCGTAGCGGTGGTGTCTCAATCTTAGCAGTCCTATAGAGAAGCTCTCGGTTAGTGGACATGTGGGACACCAACACCGGACATGTGGGAGATACACCTAATTGATGTCTCACCTGAGAGGTTTGAAACCCTGCACAAATAATGCCAGTGACTACACACAGGAGCATGCTCCGTTGAACAAAGGAAATAAACACTGGCTACCAGGGTACAGTATACCTTAACCACATGGCGCTTCAGCATCTCATAGTGGTTGATAAAAAACTATTACCCTATATGTGCTGAATATACTCTGAATCAAGTGCGGTCAGTATATCAGTGGCTTGCTCCCAGAGATATGCGGAATGCATATTTCTGAGGAGTAACCCGAAAGAGGAGGGATGTATTCAGCACTATATTGGGTGAATTGGAGCTGGGATGGGTGTTGATAGTGGAGTGGACATCGATCTCCTGGGGAACAAACTCTCATCCATAGCTTCAGACAGCAGGCGGGGTTTTGTCACTCAGAGAGATCGGTGCCCCCCCCTTTGATAACATTCAACAAAGTCACATAAATATCCAGTGTAAAGTGGCTCAAGATTTTGTCAACCATGGTGAGAGTTGGTAGAGAGTGTGAGATGGTATGGGACAGATATATGTCATTGGCTCTGGCATGCACACAGGGGCAGGCGGAGTTATCGACCAGCATCAAGCTGATCGACAGTATCTCTACATGAGGGGCAGTGGCCTGATGAGTTAGCATCACTGCTCAGTAAGACTTTGCCAAAACACAGCGCTTACACTAATCCAAAGTGGTGGTGCAATGCCTGGATGGGCTGTACTGGTTTGGATTGTGAAAGGTTTTGTACTGTATGATCCCATATACAGAAGTGCAGACTCGGTCTGTATATTTTGTGGCATCAATGGGCTTACTGACTGGGGATTCTATCTTGTTGCATTTGTGGCTAAGTGACCCACAGGTGATCAGAGAATACGGAAGCTGGGGGCAGGTTGATATTTCCCTCTGTCGGAAGCATGACCACGATGTCCTTTGCATACCAGGTCAATACACGGTGTTCTGGATGGAGAGATCATTGCTGGGAAGGAAGCACCTGGGTATTATTTAGGACATAGACAAGATTGTTTCTTTGTCCTAGAGGATACCGATGTTGCGTTAGTCATGGAAGTAGGGTATTTCTTGAACCTAACAGTAGGCAGGGGTGCATGAGATGCCCTGGGCATGGTCACTGAAATCCAGACACAGGGATGAAATTTTGTGGGTTTTGTTATTGTTTGAGATTTATATGTGTTGTTAGACTCAAAACTTATATGGGAAGCTCTCCCGCTTATCTATGCAAGTTGAGGGACAAATTGACGGTAGGGTCTCTTCGTACAAATTAGAGACTTTGTTGCCAATTTATCTCCCTGAGACACCGCAGACAGGCTAAGTTGCGGTAGGAAAGACCACTGTGGGCAAGCCTGCCCAAGCCCGACCTGTATCTACAATAAAGAGTTATAGGAGGTTGGGAGTGGGAGGCGTAACTGGATGGATCATATATATGCATATATTATGATAATGGGTTGACTTATGTCATGATATAGCGTGATAAAGGTATGTTCTAGGCTAGTAATATGGGCAAGTAAGGCCCTCCCCGAGACTCTGTAGTTGAAAGCTGGTTGATATGCTGCTCTGAGTGTGTGCTGGTGAATGGTGAGTGAATGGATACCCCTTGCCTGTACTGCACCCTGTCCTGAAGATGTCAGAAAGAAGAAGATACAGAATGGTGACAGGGAAGCTGTCACGGAAGAATGATGTTGGTGTGTCACCCAGTAGCAAAGCGGCACGTGTTGAGAAGCACAGCTCATTAGGACTGTTATGGACTGTTCCATAGGAGCTGTTTCTGAAGCCTACGTTGAGAGGCGCAACACGGTAAAACCATTATGGACTGTTCCATAGGAGCTGTTTCACATGTTGAAAAATGCAACACGTTCCAGAGGAACTGGTTCAGAAACACATGTTGGGCGTTAAGACCATATGGACTGTTCAATGGGAGCCATGTCTAAAGAAGGATGGTATGCGATCTTTAGGCGCAAAGCGGCATATGTTGGAGGAGCAAACATGGCTTAAGATCATAGTTCTGGACTTTACAGTCAAAGCTTTGTAGCATATTAGCATCTTTATGACAAAAGGGCTTGTCTCCAGCCCCCCTGGTGTGGCTATGAGCTTCAAAGAGAGAAGAAGAACTAGCTTTGCATTATCTGATTGGACAGGAAGCAAGTGTGGGTGGTTATGGGTGAGGGGATTGAATGTTAAAAGCACATACCGAAGAGTAAGAGTCCTCTTTGTCCACTTTTGGTTCCTAGCATGCTCATGTGAGCCTTTGGCTCGCTACCTTCACCGTGCAGAACCCAGCTGATGAAACCATGAGTATTAAGTATCTTTCATATTATTATTAGAGTTGTTATAGACTGTATCTGATATCTGTTGTTAAGATATGTTTCCTATTTTTAAAGGCAGTAAATATGACTTGTTTAACTAAGCAACTGTGTCTGTCTTTATAGGTAATATTCTAGCATTAGGCCAAGCATTCTCTGATAGGCTAGACTAGCAAACAAGGGACTATACAATTAATACATAGATGCAATAGTTATAGATTATAGATTAATATATATAACATTGCACAGTTTACAATATAAAGTGTCCTTATTTTAAAAGTCAGTAGCTGCTGACTTTAAAAAAAGAAAAATTTGGCGGACCTCCGCTTTAACACAGATTTTCTTTGGTCTATGGCCCTGGCACTTCAGCCCATACTGTATGCAATTTCACAGGGTCACTGGCACTCAGAATAATTCTCTGCCTATATGCATGAACGTTTAAGAGCCCCAGCTGCTATGTCCAGCAGCTTTTTTTTTTGCTCGCTCTGTAGGGTATCACTGGTCCCCCTCCACCCAATTACAAGGGCTAAGGTGTGTGAAGGAGGAAGGATGATGTGTATTGTTCAGAAAACCCCTCCCACAATGTCCATTTTCTAGCTGTATCTATATTTCAGATGACCAAGTTTTACAGTCTGACAGCCAACATATTGCCTAGCCCAGTGTTTCTCAACTCCAGTCCTCAAGGCGCCCCAACAGGTCATGTTTTCAGGATTCCCTCAGACAAAGCGGCTGTGGTAATTACTAAGAAAGTGAAACTGATCAAATCACCTTTGCAAAATAATGAAAAGCCTGTTTGTTCTCCTTAGGAGATGTAATGTAACTAATGTGTCTTCTGTACAAGATGAGTGGTCTTGAACTGTTTGGATTCTTCTCATACATTTGTGTAAGCACTTGTTAATGTAATTTTATCAAAGCAAGATTTATGAAATATGACTGGTTTTGGAGATTTGCAGTTAATCTCAGACAGGAATGTAAATTGCTGTAAGCCAGGGGTCCCCAAACAACAGCCCACTACGAGATTTTACCTATGCTGCAGAGTCTTGCGCCCTGCTCAGCGAAGGGACCATTTGACACACTCTAGTGCACTTTGTGTGTGTGTGTGTGTGTTCACATGCACTTTTTTTGTTCACTTTGTTTTGTTTTTGCTCAGGCTAAAATAAAAAAAATTAAAAACTTCTTTCTGAAGTTTACCCTCGGCATCTGATCAGTCTGACAGATCAGATTGAGCTATGATCCCTCAGTGGATGCATGGTGTTTGGTAACTCTCATCAGATTGGTTTCTGTGGTTCTTAAGAGGATTCTCTGACTCAAATGCTGTTCTGTGTTAGTGTTCCCGTACTCAGGCAGCAGGATTCGTAAGGGGGCCATAATAGAAATGTGCTCTTTCTGGTGAAAAAACAGAGGTAGTGGAAAAATCTCTCCAGGGGTAACAATAGATTCTAACCTGACTGACTGATGTTCCAGCGCAGTAGTGGGGACTCCCCATAGCTGAGATTATCAGATCAGGTGGCAGTCATATTAGAGGCTTTGAAAACCTTTTATGTGTTGATAAATTGATATCACTGGTGCCCCTCTGCACAGTAACCACCAAGAAAAAGCATGTTTAGAAGCCCTTTTGGTATCATAGCCCAGATAATTACTGTAAGTACTGCGTAAAGCGGTTTTATTAACCTCTTGCTGACTGTCTCAACAAGCACTTATACGTCGGCAGAATGGCATGGGCAGGCAAAGCAACGTATATATACGTTGCTTTTAATCTGCTGCCTAAATCTCCGTGACCGTGCCCGTGGACTCGATGTCCGCCGGTGTCCCGCGATCGGGTCACGGAACGGCAAAACGGGGGGGATGCCTTTGTAAACAAGGCATCTCCCTGTTCTGCCTAGTGACAGGACACTGATCATCTGCTCCCTCTCATCGGGATCAGTGTCGTGTCACAGTAAGCCCCGCCCCCACACAGTTAGAACACACTTAACCCCTTCCTAGCCCCCTAGTGGTTAACCCCTTCACCGCCAGTCACATTTACACAGTAATCCGTGCATTTTTATAGCACTGATCGCTGTATAAATGTGAATGGTCCCAAAATAGCAGCAGTGTCCGCCATAATGTCGCAGTCACGATAAAAATCGCTGATCGCCGCCATTACCAGTAAAAAATTTTTTTATAAAAATGTCATAAAACTATCCCCTATTTTGTAGACGCTAGAATTTTGCGCAAACCAATCAATAAACGCTTATTGCAATTTTTTTTTTTTTTACCAAAAATATGTAGAAGAATACGTATCAGCCTAAACTGAGGAAAAACATATTTTTTTTATATATTTTTTGGGGATATTTATTATAGTAAAAAATATTGCTTTTTTTTCCAAATTGTCGCTCTATTTTTGTTTATAGCGCCAAAAATAAAAACCGCAGCGGTGATCAAATACCACCAAAAGAAAGCTCTATTTGTGGTAAAAAAAGGACGCCAATTTTGTTTGGGAGCTACGTCGCACGACCGCGCAATTGTCAGTTAAAGCGACGCAGTGCCGAATCGCAAAAAGTGGCCTGGTCATTTGGCAGCCAAATGGTCCGGGGCTGAAGTGGTTAAAGGAAACTTGTCCTAACAATAAGACATCATTTATCACTGCTGATCTTTCCTAAAAATTCTAATTGCCTGGCTGTCAAGTCCATGTTTAAGGAAGAAAGGGTGACCCCTGGAAGTCGCACATCCATGATGTCCTGCTGCAATGAATGGAGTGGCAAGCTCAGCCTAGACTCTGACCAGGCCATGCCCCAACACGTTTCACTCCGCCCCCCAGAACTTGGGGTGTCATGGGAAAACTTGTTCTTACAATAAGACAGAATTGGTCACTGCTAATCTTTCCTTCTAAAAATTCTTATTGCCTGGCTGTCTAGTCCATGTAATGGCTTTTGCACTTTCTAAGTCACTGAACCAAAAAATGTATACAGATCAGGTATTCGGATATTACTGGCTTAATACTGTATTGTAGGTCAATGGCTCAGGACAATATTTTCATCAAAGGAATCAGTAGACAATCAATATTTCTAGAACTAGGTCACCCGTTTTTTCTCTGCAAAGTTCTTCTTTAATGTGCCTATTTCTGCACCCTTTCTACCTATACGATGCCAACTGTCACCGTATTGTGAGCAATAAAAATGTTAGCCGCATCACTGGTCTAAATTCTGTCCTTTGTTTACCTTTCATATGGCTTTTTGCTCCTGAATTGATTACTAGGCTTGTGCAATTCGTTTCGTAACGAATTGAAATTCGTCCGAATTTAGCAACTTTCGGACATTCGGAAGCATTCGAATTTCCGAACAAAGCAATTACGAATAAGACCGAATCCGAAATAAATTATACCGCAAATAGCGAATGCCCGAATGTCTTCGGCATAATTCGTTATGAAAAAGTTACGAATGTACGAATCCATACGAAGCACAATAACACTCACTCTGCTCTGCTCTCTGCTTCTCCCACACCGTGCTGAACTCCCTCTCAAAATGGTGTACAGGGGCGGAGGTTATAGCCGCATGTAAAAAACGAAAGTAAAATACGAGATTTCGAATCCATTCGAAGCACAATAACACTCACTCTGCTCTGCTCTCTGCTTCTCCCTCACCGTGCTGAACCCTCTGAAAATGGTGTACAGGGGCGGAGCCTATAGCCGCATGTTAAAAACGAAAGTAAAATACGAGATTTCGAATCGTTACAAATAACCGCAATGTATTTAGAAAAGTACAAATCCATTCGAAGCACATTAGGCATAATAGGCAGCGTCGTTGTGAGAGAGACACGGAAAATTACGAATCAACGAACCCAAAAAAAGTTACGAAAGTAGGAGTTGTGTCCAGAATCAACGAAAAACAACGTACTCTACCGAAAGTACGAATTATAAAGCAACAAAAAATTCAACGAAAAATGTCGCTTGCAAAAATACGAATGAGTCCGAACACGAAAAATCCCGTCTAGCAAAATTACGAATGATTACGAATCAACAGGACCGGAAAGAAACGAACCGAAACGGAACAAATTTTTCCGTTGTGCACAAGTCTATTGATTACCTTTCTGCTCAGATTTTAAGCAAGACACGACACGTGTTTTCCATTTCCTTTTGCTCAGGCTGCTTGTCGTCTTTTGCATTTACAACGTGGTTACATCTGCACCTGTGGTTTTGTGTCTTATTTATGCATACTTTATGAAGCCATAATACAATCTCAGAACTCGGCATACACAATGCAGAAAAACCATGGAAAATATTTATTCCCTATAACAAAAATTATCTTAATTTTTAACTTCTGAAGCCTCGTACACACGCACCGTTTTCTCGGCAAGAAAGCTGCTGGGAGAGCTTTTTGCCGTGAAAACCATGCGTGTGTATGCTTACTCGGTGAGAAAACTGACGGGAATCCCGACGAGAAAAATAGAGAACCTGCTCTCTATTTTCTCGTTGGGATTCTCGGCAGAGTGTTTCCTGCCGAGAAAACCGTGAGTGTGTATGTTTACCTGTTGCCAGGTAAACCCGCGCATGCTCGAAAAGTCTTTGACGCATGCGCGGTAGCATACAAGGGTAGTGTAGGGTGTAGCAAGATGACGGCGACGGCATTGAATGTGACAAGCGCAGGCTCGTCGTAGTCGATGACGTCACCGCGTTCTTGCCATTCAAAAGAACGGCGGTTCCTTTGAATGGCCGTCTGTATGCACGGCTTGGCAAGGAAAGCTTGCCAGGAATCCCGTCAGGAAAACCAACGTTTTTTTCCTGACGGGATTCCTGGCCATGTGTACGAGGCTTAAGAGTCTTTCAGAACTTTTTTCAAAGTTACCCAATTCTCATTGGTCCATGAACTCTTACACAAAGCTAACTTTTAAAGATACACTCCTATAATTTATAATTTAAAGAGACCCTTTTATATGTTAATGTAATAGTGCTTTATTTGCAGTTAATATTTCCATACCTGATTGATTTTTTTGGGGGATTTTTTTTTTTAAATGCAGCGTTATAGGTGGGGAAAAAGGGACAATATGGCTCCTCCATTGATGGGATGGTCTCCTAAAAACAAAAACATTGGCATATGTAAACTGGTGGTGCTGTGGCTGTGCTGAGAAACTCCTCTCCTAAACGCTGTCGTCTCAGTGCTGTCATTTCTCTTATCGTCCATGGACTGACACAGCTGGATACTGTAAACCCGTGGGTATATGTCCCTGCTCGCAGGAGAAGATCTAGGCAGAATGTTAGATGTTAGAAACATTCTAGAACAAACCAGAGCTGAACAGCCCCGCCCAGGGGGGCGGTCCCTTTCGGACATTACCCTCCCACCTGCAGTCAGCAGACCTCAGTTTTTTTTCTGCCTAGCAGAGGAGAAGACGTGGCTCTCTCAGGAGCCAGTCTCCTGGAAGATTTTACTTTTAAATTTTATTCCTTTGGGAATTTTATTATTTTATTTTTGAGACCTTCAATCAACTGTCGGCTGGGCAACAGGTTGGGTACACTAGTATCCTCGTAGTCTTCCCTGTCCGACCATCGAGCGTGCTGATCCTCGCCTTGTGTGCGTGAGACTCAGATCACGACATACCCCATGGCTCCAGGGGTGGCCGGGTTGCTTTTGCGGTGGTCCGGGCCGACAGCTACGCAGTACGACTCTGTGATAGGTCTGTCTGAAACAAGCCAGTGGGTCCCTCTAGGGACGGGTAAGTAATCTCTCCTGCTGCAAGGTGAGTACATACTGGCTTTGTTTGTGTGTGTGGGGGGTTCTCCCTGTCTCCCCCCTGTTATGCTGCTCTCTGCACCCTGTACTGGTGCTGTGCTGTGGGGTGCTTGGGGGTCACTCTGGCCTGGCTGGGCACTCATGTCTGCAGTTTTTTCTGGTGTGTGATGTGATTATTGCGTGCGCCGTTAGTGCGCGCATTAGCGGGAGCTTTGAATTTTGCGCTCGGCGGCCATCTTGGCGTTCAATGGCGCAGTTGTAGCTGCGGCCGGCGCCCATTTTCTTGTGGCCGCCGCGCATTTATTTTCGATTCTAGCAGCGGCGCGAATCCCCTCACAATCTCCTCACAGACTGAGCGGTCCTTAAGGGTTGGTGGGTCCTCCGGGTATCCCCTCCTCAGCCTCGGCGTAGCCAGTGGGTGGACTGTATATTCACTGTATAGTGTATAAGGTCTGAGGGTGGCGTTATGGAGTCTGATACACCTGCTCTCCACACTTGCCTGGGGCAACTGGCATTGCTGCACAGTTAAACATGTTCATATGTTTCCTGCACCTGCGGTCCTTTATGGACCAGTTGTCAGCAGTCCTGGAATCATTCCTTGTCAGAATGGAAGCGGTGTGTGAGCAAAAGGAGCTATAAGCCCCCTCCCCCCACAAAAATCTTTAGTGAAGGAGTGCTCTGAGTCAGATATGGGCCTAGCTATTGGGCTCAGGACCCTAGCTCTGAATATTTAATATTTATGAACAGGACATTCCCTTGTGAGGAAGACTCCAGTTCTGTGTCAGTGAATGACAGGGCGCTTGTAAGTGATCTCATTGATGATGTGAGGAACACTCTCAAGCTGGAATTGCTGTCACAAGCCTTTCTTTTACACAGTTTCCTCACTGTTTTCCACACACCCTGCCTCAGAGCAGCATGGATGATACATGGTGGGGGGGAGGACTTTATTCATTTATGTCTCTAGTCCCTGTGAGCCTTCTGTGTGATATCCTGAGGCAACATTTCCTGCCATTTCCTGGGGAACGCTTGAGCTCTGACAGACACACGATCTGAGGATCAGAGGTTACCTGTTACCTGCATGCTGCTTCGGCAGCACAGTCAAGCAGGTTGGAATGATAGAGAAGATTATGCGCCTCTGCGCCATAATTTAAACTCATCCTATACCTCTACACTGCATACATTCACAGTGTATGTATGTGTTATTGGTCTCTGTGTCTGCGTGAGTGTTCCCCCACGTTCCAATGCTGTGTTTCAGTGCCATGCATGATATAAACGTACAAAATATGTTTATGCACAACTCCAGATACATTCACAGTATATGTATGTATTATACTCTCTGGGTCGGCGGGGGCTCCGGTGTCCTCCCGCGCTCTCATGGTATGTGCGCTTTGGCTCTCCGCACAGTATAGACATTGTGACAGCAGGAAGGTAAAGTCACCTGGTTGCATCCAGGGGGGTAGATATATTTCGCCCAGATTCAGGCTTTACGCTGACTTATACAGCTAGGTGGAGAGTTGTATAAGCCCAGCTGAGACTAGTGGGCTCATTGATGACTCATACCTCTAGGGAGAGGGCTGGGCGTCGTGCAGACAGGGAGTTGATGAGGCCAGCTGAAGCTTGTCAGCTCATTTAGGCCTCTATAAAAAACTCCCAGATTCATTAGATGTTAGCTCATGCCTGGAAGCAGACCTGTGTGGACTGTCTAGGGAGAGTGAACCCCTGTGCGGTGAGAGAAAGCCTGTGTGGCTATATTTTGCTTGGACATTTAAAACCAGGGACTAGGACAGCACTAGGCTGATCCCAGTCGTTAGTTAGGAAACCTGTAAGTTTAGTCAGAGGTCAAGTTGACCAGGATTTATTTTGTTTATGTTTTTTTTGCCTTGCTGTGTTTTTGTCACTGTAAATAGAAAATAAACCGCACCTTTTTGATTTTGAAAACCACAACCTCCGTCTGCTGGGCCTGTTTTGGGTGGGGAGCCCATCCCGGGGGTCACACATACCCGCTGCCGAGCTAGCCCCCTCACAGTTGGTGGAGAATGCGGGCAGTTTTTTTTTAAGCCAGCATGGAGGAGATACTGAAACAGCTGGCTCTAGCAAATGCCAATCAACAGCAGACAAATGCAGGTTTGCAAAGGAGCCTTGCAGCCCAGCAGCAAGCTCATCAACAGAGCCTTGCAACTTTACAACAGAGTCTGGAGGCTCAGCAACAAGCCCAACAGCAATCTGAGGCCCGCTTCATAGACCTGTTGCAGAAGCAAGAGCAGAGACTACAACAACAGATGGAAGCAGTAATGCAGCAACGTCCGCAGACCAGTGAGGAAAGCCGTCCCACTAATACCGCGTCCTTTGGGGTGAGTCGTTTATTGACAAAAATGACTGGAGAGGATGATCCAGAGGTATTTTTGACCACATTTGAAAGGACCGCTGAAAGAGAAAAGTGGCCTGAGGAGCAGTGGGCTGGACTAGTGGCTCCTCTGTTAACTGGTGAATCGCAGAAAGCTTACTATGACCTAGAGCCTAACCAAGCAAAAGACTATGTGATGCTAAAAGCTGAAATATTGGCAAGGCTGGGTGTCACCCTGGCTGTCCGGGCTCAGCGTGTGCATAACTGGACTTTCCAGCTTGGAAAACCCCCCAGGTCTCAAATGTATGATCTCATTCACCTGAGCAGAAAGTGGCTACAGCCAGAGACTTTGTCCGCACCAAAGATTGTGGAACGTGTTGTAATGGATCGGTTTTTGAGAGCTCTTCCTACTGCCATCCAAAAGTGGGTAAGCCATGGAGACCCAGAGACGGCCGATGGTCTTGTGGATCGTGTGGAGAAATACTTGGCTACAGAGAACCTGACGGCCTCTTCCAGAGACACTCGGACTTTCCACCCTAAGACCAGACCATCCCCAGGGGCGGATAAGAGGATTCCAAGGGGTGAGGGTGGAGAGAGTGAGAGGGTGGGAGCTCTACCCCAAGTTTGGCGAGAACAGCCTGGGAAATCAGCGGCTCAAGAGGCCGCAAGAAGGATCGTTTGCTACCGCTGCCGGCAAGCGGGACATATTGCAGCAAATTGCCCGGTTGTGGAGGAACCCATGCAGTGTGACTTTCTGACGGGCAGACGTCAGTCGCTGTGTGCGACAGTCGCATGCACTGCCATTCGGGGAACTGAGAAACATTTATGCAAAATGTGTATTAATGGTAGAAATGTTGTGGTATTGCTGGATTCAGGTAGCCTTGTGACCCTGATAAAGGCTGAGTTAGTTAAAACAGAGGTCTCTGGGAATAGCAAGGTAGCCGTTATTTGTGTGCATGGGGACACCCGAGAGTATCCAGTGACTACGGTGTGTTTCGAGACCCCCAAAGGTACCCTCTCTCATCCAGTGGGCTTAGTATCTCAGTTACCGCATGACGCCATTGTGGGAAGGGATTTTCCGAAGTTCTGGGAACTGTGGGATGATCCTGAGCCCCCCACTGGTGCCCCTATGTACCAGGAATGTGATAGCCAGAACTCCCCTGAGAGTGGTGAGGACTCTCCGGAATTTCCCTTGTCAGTATTGGCAGGGGAGACTCAAGAAACTGGAGAGGAGCCCACCTCCTCAGACGAAAACCTACCGTCTGTGGAGTTTTCTGATCTTGAGGTTCACAGGGAAAACTTTGCCACAGAACAGTTGAAAGACCCCGCCCTAATAAAGGCACGGGAAAACGTAGTGAAAATAGATGGCGAGTTAGTGAACCCAGATAATACTGGCACTTACCCATACTTCAGCGTAGAGAAGGACCTACTGTATCGGGTGGCAAAAAGGGCAGAAGAAACCGTTGAGCAGCTTGTGGTGCCCAAACCTTACAGGAAGTTGGTGTTGGAGTTGGCCCATGGGCACATTCTTGGAGGTCATCTGGGGACAGAGAAAACCCGAGAGAGGGTATTACAGAGATTCTATTGGCCTGGGGTGATGAAGGACATAGAAAATTATTGTTCCTCCTGCCCTGTGTGTCAGAGGTCGGCCCCGATGCCACATTTCCGTAGCCCGCTGGTCCCTCTACCCATCATTGAGGTCCCGTTTGAGAGAATCGCAATGGATTTGGTAGGTCCTATAATCAAGTCCGCTAGGGGGCACCAGTACATATTGGTTATAATGGACTATGCCACCCGTTATCCAGAAGCGATCCCTCTCAGAAATACCTCGGCCAAAACCATAGCCAAAGAGCTATCTCTTGTTTTTAGCCGGGTGGGTATTTGTAAAGAACTGCTTACGGACCAAGGTACACCCTTTATGTCCCGGGTTATGAAAGAGCTGTGTAAATTGTTCAAAGTGACGCAATTGCGTACATCTGTGTATCACCCCCAAACCGATGGGCTGGTTGAAAGATTCAACAAAACCCTAAAACAAATGTTGAAGAAAGTGGTGGATAGAGATGGAAGGGATTGGGACTGTCTACTTCCTTATTTGATGTTTGCTATTAGGGAGGTGCCCCAATCCTCTACGGGATTCTCCCCCTTTGAGTTACTGTATGGGAGACACCCAAGAGGGCTGTTGGATATTGCCAAGGAAACTTGGGAAAGTGAGAGTTCTCCCCACAGGAGTGTGATTGAGCATGTCGCCCTGATGCAAGATCGAATTGCACAGGTAATGCCCATCGTGAAGGAACATTTGGCCCAAGCGCAGTTGGCACAGCAGAGAGTGTACAACCGTGGAGCCAAGACCCGTACCTTTTCCCCGGGGGATAGGATATTGGTACTTGTCCCTACGGTTGAAAGTAAATTCCTTGCCAAATGGCAAGGCCCCTACGAGATAATGGAAAAAGTGAGCGAAGTGAATTACAAGGTCAGACAACCAGGAAGGCGAAAGCCCGAACAGATCTATCACGTTAATCTGTTGAAAGCCTGGAGGGATAGAGAGTCCCTAGTCGCAGACACTTGGTCACCAGCTCAAACTGGTTGCGTGATTCCTGAGGTTGGAATCGCAGCCACCTTGTCACAACCCCAACAACAGGAGGTTAAGGAGTTTGTACTTCGCAACAAGGAGGTATTCTCTGAGCTGCCGGGACAAACATCTGGGGTAGAGCATGACATTATTACCCCGCCCGGTGAAAGGGTGAAGTTAAAACCCTATCGGATCCCAGAGGCCCGACGGGAGGCAATACGGGAGGAAGTACAGAGAATGCTGAACTTAGGGGTGATAGAGGAGTCCCAAAGTGATTGGTCTAGTCCCATTGTGTTGGTGCCTAAACCGGATGGGAGCTGGCGATTTTGTAACGATTTTCGTCAGTTGAACAAAGTTACAAAATTTGACACCTACCCCATGCCACGTATAGATGAGTTGATCGACCGGCTGGGAACAGCCCGATACATGACGACTCTTGACCTCACAAAAGGGTATTGGCAAATCCCCCTGGCCAAGTCGGCCAAAGAGAAAACCGCATTTGTAACCCCAGACGGGGCGTTCCAATATAAAAGAATGCCGTTCGGGTTACAGAATGCGCCGGCCACATTCCAGCGGAAAATGGACCAGATGCTGAGGCCCCATCGGAAGTATGCTGCGGCTTACCTGGATGACATAATTGTCCATAGCACAGATTGGGCCTCACATCTGCCAAAAGTGCAAGCAGTCCTGGACTCTGTTCGGGAAGCAGGGTTTACGGCTAACCCCAAGAAGTGTACCATTGGGCAGGAGGAGGCCAAATATCTTGGGTACACCATTGGGAGGGGAGTAATAAAACCCCAACTCAACAAAGTCGAGGCCATCCAGAGTTGGCCACGTCCCAACAGCAAGAAGCAGGTACGAGCCTTTCTGGGAATCGCTGGGTATTATCGGCGATTCATTCCCCACTTTGCTTCTAAGGCTGTGCCCCTAACCAACCTGACGAAGGGGAAAGGGTCGGTCATGATTAAATGGACCCCCGAGGCTGAGGCAGCATTCCAATTCTTGAAACAAGCCTTATGTAGCCAGCCAGTGTTGTACTCACCCGACTTCTCTAGAGAATTTGTCGTACAAAGTGATGCGTCAGATGTGGGGTTAGGAGCAGTATTGTCCCAGGTCTGGAACGGGGAAGAGCACCCAGTCATTTACCTCAGCAGGAAGTTGAAGTCCCATGAGGTAAATTACGCCACCGTTGAAAAGGAGTGTTTAGCGGTGAAGTGGGCTCTAGATTCCCTTCGGTACTACCTGCTAGGTAGGCACTTTGACATGGTTACGGATCACGCTCCGTTAAAGTGGATGGCTCAAAACAAGGAAACAAATAGAAGAGTGAATAGGTGGTTCCTGGCCCTCCAGGAATTCAACTTCACAGTAAAGCATCGCCCTGGCGTTCAAATGGGGAATGTGGATGCTTTGTCTCGAGTACATGAATGCCTGATTGCTGGTGTTCCAACCCCGAGGTTAAAACAAGAGGGGGGGGTATGTGACAGCAGGAAGGTAAAGTCACCTGGTTGCATCCAGGGGGGTAGATATATTTCGCCCAGATTCAGGCTTTACGCTGACTTATACAGCTAGGTGGAGAGTTGTATAAGCCCAGCTGAGACTAGTGGGCTCATTGATGACTCATACCTCTAGGGAGAGGGCTGGGCGTCGTGCAGACAGGGAGTTGATGAGGCCAGCTGAAGCTTGTCAGCTCATTTAGGCCTCTATAAAAAACTCCCAGATTCATTAGATGTTAGCTCATGCCTGGAAGCAGACCTGTGTGGACTGTCTAGGGAGAGTGAACCCCTGTGCGGTGAGAGAAAGCCTGTGTGGCTATATTTTGCTTGGACATTTAAAACCAGGGACTAGGACAGCACTAGGCTGATCCCAGTCGTTAGTTAGGAAACCTGTAAGTTTAGTCAGAGGTCAAGTTGACCAGGATTTATTTTGTTTATGTTTTTTTTGCCTTGCTGTGTTTTTGTCACTGTAAATAGAAAATAAACCGCACCTTTTTGATTTTGAAAACCACAACCTCCGTCTGCTGGGCCTGTTTTGGGTGGGGAGCCCATCCCGGGGGTCACACATACCCGCTGCCGAGCTAGCCCCCTCACAACATGTTCAATATGTTTATTGCACATACTATACATATTTACAGTATGGGTATACTGTTTGCGTGGGGTTCCTCTGGGTACTCTGGTTTCCCCCTACACTCCAATGGAAATGCACAGCATAAACATGTGCAATATGTTGATTCGCATGCTATCATTCCTACACGGTATCTGTGTGCTGTCTGCGTGGAGTTCTTCCGGGTGCTCCGGTTTCCTCCCACGCGCTGACGGTATCTGTGCCTTTTGGCCTTCTGCACAGTTAAACATGTTCAATGTTTATCACGCATGCTATAATACCTACACGGTATGTGTAGGCAGTCTGTGTGGTTTTCCTCCGGGCACTCCGGTTCCCTCCCACACTCCATTGGTATGGGTGCTTCGGCGCTATGCACAGTCTAAATTTGTGCGATTGGATATCCACATACTAACATACCTACCTGGTATGTCTGTGCAGTCTGCGTGGGTTTCCGTCCACGCTACATGACATGCATGTCTTTGGTGCAATACACGGTGTAAACATACACATTATGTTTATACACAACACTAAATACATTCACAGTAGTTGTAGGTATTGCATTCTCTAAGTATGCGTGGGGTACTTCGGTTCCTCCCACGCGCCAACGGTGTGCGCGCCTTCGGTGCTATGCACACATGAGCTTGTGCAAAATGTTTAGCACACACACTATAATACCTACAAGGTATGCGTATGCAGTCTGTGTGGGTTTCCGCCCACGCTACATGACATGTATGCCTTTGGTGCAATACACGGTGTAAGCATACACATTATGTCTATACATTACACTAAATACATTCACAGTAGTTGTAGGTATTGCATTCTCTAAGTATGCGTGGGGTATTTCGGTTCCTCCCACGCGCCAACAGTGTACGCGCCTTCGGTGCTATGCACACATGGGCTTGTGCAAGATGTTTAGCACACATACTATAATACCTACACGGTATGCGTATGCAGTCTGCATGGGTTTCATCCGGGTGCTCAGGTTTCTCCCCTGCGTTCCAATGGTGTGCGCATTCTCAGCGCTATGCACAGTATAAACATGTGCAATTTGTTTATTCGCAGGCTAACATACCTACACGATTGTGTACGCAATCTGCGTGGCTGGTTTACGTCCAAGCCCCGATGATGTGCGCGCCTTCGTCGCTGGCACAGTATATACGTGTTTAATAGGTTTATCCACACATACTAAACTACATACGCTGTATGTGGTGGTATTTATGCTCTTTGTGGCTGGGTGGGTTTCCTCCCACACTCTATTTGCGCGTTTGACGCAATACATAGTATAAACTATGTGTTTGTACAATCAGCACTTATCCATGGGTAGCTGCTGGATGGAGTATTGTAACAAGGATCCCTGGTTTCAGGGGTATCACTTTCCACCTGCTTTTAGTGGTGATTAGAAGCGCTGGCTTGGACTGTGTTCGCCAGGCTGAGGTTAGCGTTACGCCCGTTAGTGGCTGCGTCTCTGGCGTTTTTTGTAGCTCAATGACTGGGCAAAAGCCTCTGCTTCATCCATCAGTCGTCTAGCAGGTGCACTGCAACTGCTTTAGCCTCTAGGGTCTCTGTGCCCGGGGTGGGTTTGCGCCACCTGTGGAGGCTGAGGTACTAGTCCTCTGACCGAGTTTCTAGGGAAGTTCCGTCAAGTTGCCTTTATTGGCCAACAGTTGAGGCACCCTGTACACCGGGGCCTCCCTTCTCCGATGCATTGCGGAGTCCCTTTGGGATTTTCATACATCTCGCTGCAAGACGGTCCTGTCGGCCGTGTGCATTGCAGGGGAAGGGTCCTTGCATCCGGAGGTGTTTCCACCTCCTTTACCTGAGGTGGGGCACCGGAAGTGGACCTTATGGCCTCTCGACTCACTCGCAAGGTGGCAAGATCGTGGTCAGGTCCAGGGACCCCTGGGCGGACGCGTCAGACGCGTTGGAAGCCCGTGGGGGCAGTATCGCCTGATATATGCTTACCCTCCGCTACTGTTGTTGCCTCGCCGGCTTCGCAGAGTAGGGGCTGAGGCCATTCCAGTGCTCCGGAACGGCGACATTGGTACGCCAATCTACTTTGGCTAGTCGCAGACGTTCCTGGCGACTGCCTATTGGGGTGGACCTTCTGTCTCATGATCCCATACTTCATCCTCCTTTACAGTCCTTGGCTTTAATGGCATGGCTGTTTAAAGCCAGGTGCTGAAGGACCGAGTTCTCTCGTATTCGGTCATCTCTTCTATGTTGTTGACACGGGAATCTTCCTCCAGTAAGAGATCTCACCGTACCTGGAAGGCTTACATCGCTATGTGCGAGGAACTTGAGTGGCGTCCTCAGATGTATTCCGTTCCCAGGATTTTGCTGTTCTTACAGCGTGGTGTGACCCAAAAGCTGGCCTTGCATACCTTTTTTTGAGGGTCGGATTTCGGCCCGGGCTGTCTTTTTCAACGACCGCTATCGGGCCATTCCTTGATTAGCACCTTTTGTGCAGGGGGTTCGCCATGTGATCCCCCCCTGTCACGCCTCCTCTCCCTACTTGGGATCTGAATTTGATGCATCTTGGTTCTCCAAGAACATCCCTTTGAGAATATCAGAGAGATTCCTCTCTTGACCTTGTCCCGGAAGTTGGCCTTCTTAGTAGCCATTGCTTCGGTTAGACGGGTGTCTGAGTTGGCGGCCTTGTCCGGCAAGTCACCTTACTTGGTCCTCCATAAGGATATGGCGGTCTTATGCCCACGACCGTCCTTCTTTTCTAAGGATGGTCTCGGCCCTTCACCTTAAGAAGGACATTGTTCTTCCGTCCTTGTGACCATCGCATCCCTGAGAGTTTGTGCTTCATACATTAAGATGGGTACAAGCCTTACGAGTGTACCTGTCTGCTACTGTTTCCATTCGGAAATCTGTGTCTGGTCCAAAACAGGGCCGAGCGGTGTCGTCTGCCACCGTCTCTAGGTGGATCAGGCAGACCGTCATACAGGCCTATGCCCTTAAAGGGCGGGTGCCTCCCTTTCCGGTTGCGGCGCATTCCACTAAGGCAATTGGTGCTTCCTGGGCCTTCCGACATCAAGCGTCGGTTGCACAAGTGTGCAAGGCGACGACCTGGTCATCCGTTCATACCTTTTCAAGATTTTATAAGATTGATGTTGCTGCATCTTCGGATGCTCCCTACGGCCGCAAAGCATTGCAGACCGCTGTTTAATGTTGCAACTCATCCGTTCAGGAGCTCTGCTTGTTTGGAGTGAAGTTTTGGTTGTTCCTTTACTACTGCTCCCACCCTTCTGATACTGCTTTGGGACGTCCCACGCGTTTACAGTATACAGCTGTGTCAGTCCATGGACGATAAGAGAAAATAGGATTTTTGTACTCACCGTAAAATCCATTTCTCTGACGTCCATGGACTGACACAGCACCCACCCTTCCTTTTAAGGTTTGTACTTACTGCTTTGTTACGAACTGAGGTCTGCTGACTGCAGGTGGGCGGGTAATGTCCGGAGGGACCGCCCCCCTGGGCGGGGCTGTTCAGCTCTGGTTTGTTCTAGAATGTTTCTAACATTCTGCCTAGATCTTCTCCTGCGAGCAGGGACATATACCCACGCGTTTACAGTATCCAGCTGTGTCAGTCCATGGACGTCAGAGAAATGGATTTAACGGTGAGTACAAAAATCCTATTTTTACATATTCTGAGGCTGTGTTTGGGAGTTGCTGTAGCTGTGATAAATCTGGAAATAGAAAAATCGGACACACCCGGAAGTGTCAGATTCTTTGTTTTTTACCTGCCTATAACACTGCAATTTGTAAATAAAATAATTGCCCAGATGGGGAATGGTAAATACAAATAAAGTACTATTATATTATAATATTTGTTTTGGTGACGGGGTCTCTTTAAACTCATTGGCTGACTAATCTGCAAAATGGCGCAAATTTTTATCTTGCGTTCATCTTGCACAGATGTTATATAAAAATGTGCAGCATTATACTTAAAGTGCAAAGTGCAATAGTGTTTGAAAAACTCATCCAGTTGAGATATAAATTCATGAGCATTCCACATGTAATATAATCTCAAATAAAGTGCAAAATTCATAAAGTGTGACAGTGCTGTGAAAATGTATTCAAGTGTAAACAACGATAATCCCCCAAAAAAACGCAAAATAAATTGAGCCCACAAACAGTCCATTAAATGAAGTAGAAACGGTATTTCCAACCATCCAGTAGTACACAGTCTTTATATAAGTGAGAACATCACCCTGGAAATTAGTGTAAAAATAGCTTGAAAAGCCCTCTAAGAAAGGTCACTCCACCACGTGCTGTAAAGTAAGTGGCTTACCAGATGATTCTGACCCTGGTTAAGGTGGTCAAAATAGGCTTAATGCACGTATTGGAACATCAATGTCTCCTCTTAATATGGAAGATACTCCCAGCTTCAGGCATGTCCTCCGTTTGACCTCCAACTCTGTTCGCCAGATTAGATACCATGTGTATAAAACGGATGACCCACAAAAGCATAATTCAGTATAAAACAATTTATTTATATCCTGAAAAGTTGCACTTGCATGCTGACAGCAATAAACGATGCAGTAACATAAACAGCTCCACTCGGTAGTAACCAAAATTTCCGAAAATGGCTGTGCATGCGTGGTAAGTTCCGTGTTCAATGTCCTAGCTCCACCCTACGCATTTTGTCATAGATGATGTCATCAGGGGCATTGTATACGTCTTGCACATATAGCTGTCTTGCTAAAACAGTATACCTGATGGTGTCATTTATTTTCTTCAAAATTATCTTTCCTAAATGTGAGCTTTTAAATTTGCACTCCAGAATGTGCCAGGGATTTCCCTCTTCCCTCTGAATGCTGCACAGCTCAGAAATATCTGACAAGGGCCAGACCCACTCTGAAGCACTGTAAAGCACTGTGTAATGCCGCGTACACACAATCGGAAATTCCGACAAGAAAAGTCCGATGTGAGCTTTTGGTCGGAAATTCTGACCGTATGTAGGCTCCATCGGACTTTTCCTGTCGGAAATTTCCGCCAGCAAAAATTTGAGAGCTGGTTCTCAAACTTTCTGACGGAAAAAAATCCAATCGGAAATTCCGATCATCTCTAGCAATTCCGACGCGCAAAATTACGACGCATGCTCGGGAAACAATTTGACTAATGCTCGGAAGCATTGAACTTCATTTTCACGGCTCGTCGTAGTGTTGTACGTCACCGCGTTCTTGACGGTCGAAATTTCAGAGAACTTTTGTGTGACCGTGTGTATGCAAGCCAAGCTTGAGCGGAATTCCATCGAAAAAAACAACCAAGGTTGGTGTGTACGCGGCATAAGGCTTGCTGAATCTGGATGCAATAAATAATATAACCCTCACACAAAGTGGACCTGTCATTAAATAAACACTTTTCCAACTCTATAAAATCACAATGTGTTACCAACTGGCTGGTGTTGTTTTGAAAATAAAATTTGAACTTTATAAAAACGACAAAAAAAAAACTCTCTTGTATTGCTTTACTGGCCATAGACAGATTGAAGTTTGGTGGGTATAGCAGGGACTGGGTCAATTTGGATCAATGTGTGGGCATCCCTGTTCAACAGACGTCGATAAGACAAGTTGGTAAACCCTTGTTGATCGTGTATTCTGACAGCGCCAGGTCCTGCAGTCGGAATACAATGACCCAGCGGGAAGGATTTCTCCACCCACTGTCTTTGTATGGATGGTGGAATCTGTTCGTTTTTTTGGGGGGTTTTTTCAGCCCGCTGAACATAAAAAAAAAATACTCATCTATGGCCATCCTTAAAGGACCAGATCATAATGATTGTTTTCACGCAGATAGGCCTTGTCTGGTATAACTGTAGTGGGATAAAGGAACATAACCTACAACACAGACCCTGTATATTGTATGTAATGACAAATATGGCTACCACTATGTGCCTATATATAAACTATACCTAGAACCAGGTTTAAAAAAAATTAAAAAAATCTGCATACACAGATACATTTATTATTTTATACATTTTGTACATAAAAAAATCTCAATTTAAAGTATCTGCCAGCAACCAATAATCAGTTTAATGAGACAACTCTTATTGAAAATCTAAGCACTTTAATTGGACAGGTTTCATTTGATGACATCGGCTCTGAAGTCAGGCTAATAATAATATCCTTGGTAACCACATGAAACTAGTTTCTGAGAGGCAGCAAAAGTGGTATTTCTTGGTAAGAAAATCTAACAAACATTTTACTTTTAACATTTAACCACTTCTCATCTAAGGACGTCCGTGGGACATCCTTGACTTTGAGCCGGGATATCTGAATGATGCCTGCAGCTACAGGCATCATTCAGATATCGTTTTTTAGAGCCGGCGATTCTGTGTACCGTAAGAATGATCATAGCGGCTGTTCCGCCGCTTGATCGTTCTTACAGGCGGCGAGAGGGGACGTCCCCCCCCTCCCGCCGCCCTCCGGTGCTTCTACCGACTCACCTGAGCAGTCGGTGACAGGATCCGCCGGCCCCGGCTTCTAACCATAGAGATTTCCGGCGGACCAGATGGTCGCCGGAGTCCCTATGATCGTTCGGAGGCCGGGCGCGATGTTATGACGTTACGCCCGGCCTCTGCATTCAAAAAAACGGCGCCGCTTCGGCTAGGAAGCGGTGATCGTTTTTTTTTTTTTTTTTTTTATTTCAGGCTTCTCAGCCTAGAGGTGAGATGTGGGGTCTTATTGACCCCATATCTCACTGTAAAGAGGACCTGTCATGCTTATTCCTATTACAAGGGATGTTTACATTCCTTGTAATAGGAATAAAAGTGATCTTTTTTTTTTTTTTTTCTAACTGTCAAAGTATAAAGTTAAAAATTAACAAAAAATAATAAAAAAATAAAAAGTAAAGCGCCCCTGTGCACGGTAGCTCGTACGCAGAAGCGAACGCATATTTAAGTCCCGCCCACATATTAAAACGGTGTTCAGAACACACATGTGAGGTATCGTAGCGAACGTTAGAGCGAGAGCAATAATTCTAGCCCTAGACCTCCTCTGTAACGCAAAACATGTGACCAGTAAAAAAAATTAAAGCGTCGCCCATGAGGATGTTTAAGTACCGAAGTTTGGCGCCATTCCACGAGCGTGTACAATTTTGAAGGGTGACATGTTAGGTATCTATTTACTCGGCGTAACTTCATCTTTCACATTATGCAAAAAAATTGGGCTAACTAAAATGCGTTTGAAAAATTATTGTGCAAATACCGTGCAAGATAAAAAGTTGCAATGACCGCCATTGTATTCTCTAGGGTCTTTGCTAAAAAAACATATATAGTGTTTGGGGGTTATATGTAATTTTCTAGCAAAAAAATTAGGCTTTTTACATGTAGGAGCGAAGTGTCAGAATTGGCCCGGATGCGAAGTGGTTAAAAATGGGTGACCTGTTCACTTTAAATGTGGTAAATGAGTTGTACAAATGAATGGCAGGTATGTACTGTATGTTCATATACGTTATGCAATACCCTAGTGTCCCAAAACAAAGAAAATGACAATTCCCACAAGTTCCTGCTGTGAAGAGCTTATCCCTTGTCCCTCCCTGTGGAATCCCCCCATTACAGATACACTATATTGTCCAAAATATTGGAACACCTACCTTTACACACAAACTTTAATGGCATTCCAGTATTAGTCCGTAGGGTTCAATATTGAGTTGGCCCCCCCTTTGCAGCTATAACGGCTTCAACTAGTCTGGGAAGGCTGTCCACAAGGTTTAGGAGTGTGTCTATTGGAATATTTGACCATTCTTCTAGAAACGCATTTGTGAGGTCAGGCACTGATGTTGAAGGAGAAGGCCTGGCTCGCAGTCTCCGCTCTAATTCATCCCAAAGGTGTTCTATCGGGTTGAGGTCAGGACTCTGTGCAGGCTAGTCAAGTTCCTCCACCCCAAACCCACTCATCCATGTCTTTATAGACCTTGCTTTGTGCACTGGTGCGCAATCATGTTGGAACAGGAAGGGGCCATCCCCAAACTGTTACCACAAAGTTGGGAGCATGAAATTGTACAAAATGTCTTGGTATGCTGATGCTTTTCCTTCACTGGAACTAAGGGGCCAAGCCCAACCCCTGAAAAGCAACCCCACGCTATAATCCCCCCTCATCCAAATGATTGGGACAAGTAAAGACATGGATGAGTGAGTTTGTGGTGTAGGGACTTGACCGGCCTGAACAGAGTCCTGACCTCAACCGGATAACACACCTTTCGGATAAATTAGAGCGGTGCCTGGAAATGCTCTACAGAAGAAATCCTGCTGCTGGTGCACGTTTGCGAGCGCCAGTGCGCATGAGTCTTGGTGCCAGATGAGCTATTTAAACTGGGCTTGTAAACAGAGCCAGTGCTGTCTGATCTGCAGCTTTCCCATGACCCCTGCTACCTGTAACCTGCTTTAGAGATCTGCTCCTGTGTTTGGACCCAGCTTACCTTTGACTCTTCCTGCCTTCTGCCTGCATCCGATCCCGGCTTGTCCTTGACTTTGATCCTGCCTGCTCCTTTGATTACCACGTTGTCCGCCTGTTACCATACCCCGACCTGCTTTGGCCTCTGCACTTGTCCTGACATCTCAAGCCGGTGTATGACCCAATGTGCCTGTGCCTGTCTGTACTCCATATCCCTCAGGGCTGATCCGCTGTGGGCTGCCGCTAGCATCCAGGTGTGTGGTGTCCTGATTTCCACTGATCCAGCTCCAAGACTGCCTGCTGTCCCGACCTCTCATCTCACTGATCCTCATCCCTGTGGCATCAGGAATTCCAGAGCAGCTCCTCTGACAACCAACCTGCCAGGTACTCGTATCATTCTGCACTCTGAGGTCCCAGTCTGCTCTATCAGAGGCCTGGAGTCAGATACATAAGGGAGGCCTTCCTCTGCATTATCGGCTCAGCCACAAGGTACGTGAGAATATGACAAGTGGAGACTGTGAGCCAGGCCTTCTTGTCCACATCAGTGCCTGACCTCACAAATGAGCTTCTGGAAGAATGGTCAAACATTCCCATAGACACACTTCTAAACCTCGTGGACAGCCTTCCCAGAAGAGTTATAGCTGCAAAGGGTGGGCCAACTCAATATTGAGCCCTACGGACTAAGACTGGGCTACCATTAAAGTTCATATGCGTGTAAAGACAGGTGTCCCAATACTTTTGGTAATATAGTGTATGAGCCAATAGGTGTGTGCAGTAGAGGGTTGTGCTAAACTTCCAACCACAAAAGCTAATCAGAATTTACATAACAAGACTGGATCACGCTTCTCTGCCTCTTAGACAAGACCTAAGGGGTGGAGCACATAAAAAAGTAAAACCATTAACCTAATATTAAACTAAAAATAAAAAACCGTGCCAATACACATTCAGGTTGACATCCAGGGGCTGGTATGCAAACAACGGTACACAATTGACAATGCCACCAGAAGTTATTGCAAAAAATCCGGCTAAATGTACAAAAATGTCCGTATAGATAGAAAGTCCGGATATGTGCATAAAGATAAGAAAGTAATTAAAACCCCAAAAATAGAACCAAATACAAAAAACAATCCTATCCAGATGATAATGAAGATTAGTAGATTGCAGAGAATCAATTATGCAGTCAGTTCAAATGCAATTCACCCGGTGATTCAAAGGAAACAGGAGGTGCCCACCACCGTAATAGGGTTTTCCGCTTACCAGAGGCAAGCCCACGAAAGCAGTCGGCTGTAACCCAGCCGCGGCCTTTGGCTTGTGTGTGGAATACCGGAAACAGCGTCAGGAACCACGGTAACCCCGGGAGGTAGGAGACCACTCTGAAGATGTTCCATCCGATCACAACACGCATGCAGCCATTACGTTGAACCAAGGGGAGGAAGGAACACAAACCATAGCGTGATACCGCAAAAACATTTAATAAGTAATATAAAAAGGGAGCACTTACATCAAGTACGATTTAAAAGTTCATAAAAATTGTATGCCGGCCGGCAGGAACAGAAGCCCTTCTCCTCTAAGCGTGGTGACGTCAGCACGTCGCTCCCATGCGCATTTCGACACCGCAGACATTCTCAATGGGGATAGGTCGACGTTCTGACACACCACTATTTAAGGCCAAGCCTCGCTGTGAAATGCGAGGATCGGATCACAAGCGCCATTTTAGTTGTAGGCAAAAATGCCAGTATTGCCATAGAATGCCAACACTGACATATAGGGTATTGATAAATACAAACCACATTGGAGGGGGAGTCTATTAGTCAGGGAGATCTCTAGGATGGAGATGGCCTGGATTCATAGACTCAAGACTTATGCCCCCTATGGGTTGAACATTGAGACAGATGTTAACGCCTTTATTAATATTCCATAGAGGGTCTGACTTGATGTGGAATGCTAGGATGGATCTAATTTAATTCACTGTAAATTCACAATTGAATTACTATATTAACTAATTAATTTTTCAGTTAATTATTCATATAATTTATATATATATACTATTTTATTAATATTTAAAAAAAAAATTTTTTTTCATAATTCAATGATTGGCTATTCACATTGCCACTTATCATTTTTTCTTACTATATATTAATTACTTATTTAGCATTTTTGTACACTTAATTAATATTATACATCATAATGTATGTTGCTATCACTTTAATTTATTCCATCATACGCGGATTGTGTCCGCGCTTCATGATCCCATTAACATTTGCTCACGATCCAGTGGCGTTCTATGCCCTGGTGGTTTGTGTATAATCTAGTTAGTCTAATGGTCGTTAGTTGCTCTCTTTTATATTAAACTTAATTTGTTTTATCATTTTTAATTCTTATATGTCAGTGTTGGCTTTCTATGGCAATACTGGCATTTTTGCCCACAATTAAAATGGCGCTTGTGATCCGATCCTCGCAATTCACAGCGAGGCTTGGCCTTAAATAGTGATGTGTCAGAACATCGCCCTATCCCCATTGAGAACATCTGTGGTGACGAAACACGTATTGGAGCGACATGCTGACGTCACCACGCTTAGAGGAGAAGGGCTTCTGTTCCTGCCGGCCGTCATACAATTTTTATGAATTTTTAAATTGTACTTGATGTAAGTACTACTTATTAAATGTTTTTGCGGTATCACGCTATGGTTTGTGTTCCTTCCTCCCCTTGGTTCAACGTAATGGCTGCATGCATGTTGTGATCGGGTGGAACATCTTCAGAGTGGTCTCCTACCTCCCGGGTTACTGTGGTTCCTGGCGCTGTTTCCGGTATTTCACACACAAGCCAAAGGCCGCGGCTGGGTTACAGCCGACTGCTTTCGTGGGCTTGTCTCTGGTAAGCAGAAAACCTATTACGGTGGTGGGCACCTCCTGTTTCCTTTGAATCACCGGGTGATGTGCATTTGAACTGTCTACATAATTGATTCTCTGCAATCTACCAATCTTCATTATCATCTGGATAGGATTGTTTTTTGTATTTAGTTCTATTTTTGGGGTTTTAATTACCTTCTTATCTTTATGCACACATCCGGACTTTCTATCTATACGGACATTACTATACATTTAGCCGGATTTTTTGCAATAACTTCTGGTGGCATTGTCAATTGTGTACAGTTGTTTGCATACCAGCCCCTGGATGTCAACCTGAATGTGTATTGGCGCAGTTTTTTAATTTTATTTTTTGCCTGTGTTTATCTCACTATTGCTGCTGCCGTTGTTATTCTCTATCCAATCGCAGTTTTTTGTGTTTATTAACCTAATATTGTTGCGCTGTGCATAATAATACCACCAAGTTGTGCAACAACAATAAATGTGTCAATAAGTAGACAATAAGCATCAAATTTCTTAAGAAAATTATGAGCACCAAAAACTGTGAATAGTAAGTAAATTGTCTATAAATGTATAAATACAATGTGAAAATAAATAAATGTCCATTGTAGCTTTTAAATCATTGATGCGTGACAAGTGAACCCTTCACCGCTATTCACACAGCCTCCTACCAGATTGTTAGACCCCAAATCATAGGTGGTCTAACAAAGCATGAAGCTGCATAAATCTCGCCTCTTGGATCTGTTCTCGTATGGAACACATGCGGTATTCCAATGTTATACTCCACTTCAGTCCTCCTTCCTGTTCCATATACAAGCTCGGTCAGAAAAAATAAGACTCCAAAGAGTGCGATAACATCAGGTGTTTATTAAAATTAGACTGAATAAACTGCAAATATATATTGTAACGGCACCCCAAATACGAAAGGGGGTAACGCCGTTTAGATCCCTTCCCTCTCCTGGACACAAATTCCCTGTCGATCCTCCACAGCCAGACGACCACTTCCCATAGGAATTAATCCTTCTGGAAGAACGAGACGCACTCTGTATCTTCCTAGCATCGAATGAATTTATTGAGAAAAATATTGTAACTTTTATATACATCCAATACACCTTAGTTTAACATGAACAATGACCCAGCTCCACCCACACATTACAAGACTCAACACATTATTTTGACGTCTGTTAGGCTTCAAAAGACTTTACACAATAGAACATAACGATCTCCAATACACATAAGTATGCAGGGGATTCATCAACATCTCTTCAATTAACCCGTCTGCTGCTAATTCCACAACCTATAATTATAGGCTTAATTCCCCCAAACCACAATGGACAATAGAATGTAAATCACCACAAACAATGAACAGGTCCCTTAGAAGCTGGGATTAGCATCACACTAGGCAGACAGGTGACCGAGGCTGAACACCTCAGTATCTCCCAATTAACCTGTTGAGTTCAGAAACAGTAAATAGTCCTTTACAGATATCCTTGGGGATATGGTGGATAAATATTACAGACCCATTTTAGGTAGCCCAAGATATATTTCTTAATGTCCATTATTTCCTGGCTCACCCTGTGTCCAAAGTGACCCTCCTGTCACACATCTCCCCTTTCGGCAGGAGACTAACAAAGGAGGTGACCCCAGACGGGTTGACTCCGAAGTTAGTCCATAGGTCCATTCCTCCAATGCCGGTATCCACACCGTACCCCAAATAAATTGCTCCAAACAGAGCATCATTTACCCAGCCAACTCTGCCTCTCTCAGAGAACATACCCGCCGCTGGGGAGAAGACAGGGTGACTGGGCTCAGTCTTGCATGCCGCTGGGGATCCGGGCGGACTGCCCAGCATCCCCGAGGTACACAAGTGGAGACCGAAGTCCCATCCACTTGTGGTAGGTGAAAATCCCCCAGTGCTTGCAAAGCAAGGCTGACATCCTCCTGTCCCAGTGTCACACCATTTTCTGGGGTTGTGTCAGTGAGGACCGAAGTCCCATCCAGTACCACAGGAACTCCCTCTTCTGTTAGTTGAGAGCAGAGGCCCGCGGCACTCTGCTCTGTTGCCAGCTCTTCCGCTGGGTTGCTGTGAGTGGAGACCGTAGTCCCATCCACCGATATCCGCTCAAGTGGAAGTTGTGTGCAGCGGCCAGTACCATTCTGCCCTGCTGCCAGTGATTCAGCTGGGGATAAAAGCTTTACCACCTCAGCTTGTTGCTGGAGAGATGGGCCAACTGCCCCCGCTCCCTGAAACTCCACAGTTGTTTCCGGTGCTGGGCAGAGGTTGCTAGCACTCTGCCCTGTTGCCAGCACTTCTGCTGGGGACTCCACCCCATCTGCTCTGGCTAACTGTTGGGGAGGGAAAAGGGCTGCTTCTCCCCCCTGCATCTCTGAAATCCCCTGGGAAAGAGGAACCATCACCTTCTCATCTCGGGCCTCCAAAACTGCCACGGGTGTAGAGCAGGGGTCTGCAGTACTCTGTCCTGCTGCCAGTACTTGGGCAGGCGATGCATAATCCATAACATCCTCTGAACAGTCCCTTAAGTCCATACCTTCTGTAATCCGTAGCTGGGAAGATGAGCCAACTGCTCTAGCTCCCTGGAACTCCATATCATCCACTTCAGCTTTAGGGATGGCAATCTTCAGATTTTCCACTGCCGATTCTTCAGCCAGGCTAGCTCCCTGGAACTCCATATCATCCACTTCGGCTTTAGGGATGGCAATCTTCAGATTTTCCACTGCCGATTCTTCAGCCAGGCTAGCTCCCTGGAACTCCATATCATCTACTTCGGCTTTAGGGATGGCAATCTTCAGATTTTCCACTGCCGATTCTTCAGCCAGGATGTCAACTGGTATTTCCTGATAGTCCCAGGCAAAGGTAGCCCCACCCTGCTGCTGAGCCGAGTCTAGCAGCTGTCTGTAGGCAATCTCCAGCTCCCATTCCTGAACGGCCAGAAACTCCAAATCTTCCTGTGCCCAGTGCCCTTCCGAGACATTCAGTCTTTGCTCTCTGTGCTCCATTATTTCCTCCAAACGCCACTCCCAATCACTCCCAAAGTCAGGGTCCTCGGACAGCCTCCAATACAACAATCCCAGGCCATTATAGTCAAAGCCTTCCGTGGGGCTGTCATCCGCGGACCACTGGCACTCTTGGGCTACATACCACCGGAGGGCTCTGTAGCTCTCGTCCAACCGCATCTCTGCCCGGATCAGCCTGCTTAACTCCGCTGTCCACTCCTGCTTCGGTTGTTCCCCCAATAACAGCATTCGTACTTCATACTGCGACCAGTACCTTACATGGATGGAGGGGAGAACTTTTCCCTGGTGTTGCTGCTCGAGAGCTAGCACTTTCTTCCAGAGTTCGCAGCGTATTGAATCAGACCATCCCAGCAGGACCTCCTCTGATACTGGTCCTCTATGCTGTATCTGCATCTCTCGCAACCTCCTTCTGAATTCCTTTTCCATGTCGGCTGGTATCTGTATCTCTTCTCTCCTTTCAGTTGGTGCTGCTTTTTTAGGTGTTGTCTCTGATTGCCGTATTTCCGCCATTCTCTGCTCATGTTGCCGCTCATCCTGCCGCTCGATGTCTCTAATGGCTTCCTGTATGGCGGTCTCTGATGGGTTAGCACCATATAATGCCAACCGCTGTAGCACTCGTTGCTGAAACAAATCTTCAACTGACCGGGGTCCTGCATCACCCTCCTTCGGCTGCATTGGTGGTCATTCACTGTGATGGTTTGGAGTGTCCCAGGAACTGGAGGGAAAATCCCGCTGCTGCCAACCAAAGTAACGGCACCCCAAATACGAAAGGGGGTAACGCCGTTTAGATCCCTTCCCTCTCCTGGACACAAATTCCCTGTCGATCCTCCACAGCCAGACGACCACTTCCCATAGGAATTAATCCTTCTGGAAGAACGAGACGCACTCTGTATCTTCCTAGCATCAAATGAATTTATTGAGAAAAATATTGTAAATTTTATATACATCCAATACACCTTAGTTTAACATGAACAATGGCCCAGCTCCACCCACACATTACAAGACTCAACACATTATTTTGACGTCTGTTAGGCTTCAAAAGACTTTACACAATAGAACATAACGATCTCCAATACACATAAGTATGCAGGTGATTCATCAACATCTCTTCAATTAACCCGTCTGCTGCTAGTTCCACAACCTATAATTATAGGCTTAATTCCCCCAAACCACAATGGACAATAGAATGTAAATCACCACAAACAATGAACAGGTCCCTTAGAAGCTGGGATTAGCATCACACTAGGCAGACAGGTGACCAAGGCTGAACACCTCAGTATCTCCCAATTAACCTGTTGAGTACAGACACAGTAAATAGTCCTTTACAGATATCCTTCGGGATATGGTGGATAACTATTACAGACCCATTTTAGGTAGCCCAGGATATATTTCTTAATGTCCATTATTTCCTGGCTCACCCTGTGTCCAAAGTGACCCTCCTGTCACATATATATACCTGTGTATATATATATAGATATATATAAATATATAGATATATATTTATGATATATGTGCATAATCATTAAAAACACAGCTGGTGCCGGTGTCTTGTCGAGCTAGTTCCCCTATCGGATGCAGGTGCAGACGAAGCCCACAGAAATCTCCGAACCTGATCAGCTGTTCTTTAGGTGTACACGGCGCATGCGCGGCTCGGGGCGGCATCCAGGCTCATTCCTTACCATCCCCGTGGACTTGGAGCATGTTAAAAAAAAAAAAGAGCCAGGAGGCCGAGCAAAGCGAGGACGTGAGGCCGACTGGCCACTTACAGCGAGGTCCACGTCGCCCTGGACCTGTTGCAATAACAACTGAGGGGCGGGTACACCTGAAAACAGCTGATCAGGTTCGGTGATTCCCGTTGGCTCGGATTGTACCTGCGCAGTGAAGGGGGAACCATATCGATAGGAGGAACCATATCGGCAGAACACTGGCTCCAGACAGGGGCGGGACGGAGTTTGTGCTAAGGTCACCCATGCCTGTCTGGAGCCGGGAACCAGCAAGAAATATATTTGATACTCATTATCTACATATTAACACATTTATTGTTTTGCACAACTTGGTAGTATTGTTATGCACAGCGCAACAATATTAGCTTAATGGTATTTGAGCAATTTGTATTTTTTTGCTTTTTAGTGCACCTGTGCCATTCTGGTGTTTGATTTATCTAATACATTTTTTAGCACTTAGTGCAGTTTCTATCTATTTACAAACATAAAACCAGCCCTTGTCAAAATGGGTTTATTTACTAAAGCTGGAGGGTGCAAAGTCAGTCTCATTTCTGCATAGAAACCAATCAGCTTCCAGGTTTTATTGCCGAAGCTTAACCACTAGCGGCCCGCGCTATAGTCAAATGATGGCTGCAGCGCGGACCTGAAAATCTGGGAGGCCATCAATAGACGTCCTCCCCTTTTGCACGCGCGACGCGCGCTCCCTGCAGGGCGCGCAATGTGATCACAGAGTCACTGAGACTCGGGAGATCACAGATCCGCGTAAGGGGCCGGTCCCGGCCCCTCACCACGTGATCAGCTGTCAGCCAATGACAGCTGATCACGTGATGTAAACAAAGGATCGGTAATCGTTTTTTTTCTCCTCACGCTGACAGCGTGAGGAGAAAAAAAAGCCGATCATCGGCTTGTTTACAAGGGACATCGGTCCTGAAGAGGAAGGAGGCACATCTGCCTCCTCTGTGCCCAAAAATACCGCCTGCCAGTGCCACCTATCAATGCCCGCAATGCCACCTATCAATGCCCACAAGTGCCACCTAGTAATGCTGCCTATCAGTGTAACCGATCAGTGCCCATTATTGCCACTTATCAGTGCCGATCACTGCCACCTATCAGTGCCACCTATCAATGCCACCTATTAGTGCCACTTCTCAGTGCCCACCAGTGCCACCTATCAATGCCCTTCAGTGCCACCCATCAGTGCCACTTCTCAGTGCCGCCTATCGGTGCCCATCAGTGCAGCCCATCAGTACAGCCTCATCAGCGTACATCAATGAAGGAGAAAAATTACCCGTTTGCAAAATTTTATAACAAAATAGAAAAAAATAAAAAAAAATCTTTTTTTAATGTCTTTTTAATTTTTTTTTTTTAACAAAAAACAAACAAAACGCAGAGATCAAAATACTACCAAAAGAAATCTCTATTTGTCTGAAAAATCGTTTGGGTACAGTGTTGCGTGACCACGCAATTGTCATTCAAAGTGCGACAGCACTGAAAGCTGAAAATTGGTCTGGGCAGGAGGGGGGTTTAAGTGCCCAGTAAGCAAGTGGTTAATTGAACAAGCTGAGGTTAGAAGCTGATTGGTTTCTCTGCAGAAGTGATATGACGTGAGTGATTTTGCACTCTCCAGCTGTATTAAATTAACCCCCAAGTGACTAAATTGTCACTTTAAAGGGAGCATTACTATTCCTGACCACCTTCTTAAAATGTTGGCTGCCTGACTGTCTCTGGCTTCAATACTTTGGGCTTTCTCTAATGTAGGTTGTAGTTTGTGGTTGTTCTGACCCCTAAAGTTACCTTAAGAACCCTGGGTTTAAAATCGTGTACTGAGCTGAACGGCTCAGTTCATACTTCAGATAAGGTGGGAGGGAACTAAACACTACCTGCAGCATTTTCACTCTGCTGGGACATCGACTGTGCCACAAGCAGAACCCTGTACAAAAAAACCTGCATTACACTTTAGTATGAACACAGCTTGTGAGTCATGGACCTGGAACAAGTCTGTAGCAAATTATGTCAGCATGACGTCAGAATATCTCAGTAAGTACTTAAAGCTGAAATTTAGCTATGATCTTTATTGCATAGTTACATTGGTCCAGCTTGGACCCTGTGGACGTTGTAAATATGCATATCTCATGCCTGGGGGACAGCTGTGGAAGGTCACATTCCCTTTAGCATTCGCCGCTACTACAGTGATTGCCGCAATCCTCCGGGTCCTGTTCTCAGCGACTTTCCTTCTGCATAGTGACCGCAGGCACTGCGACCATTTACAAGATACCTTGTATTGTTTAATGAACAAAAGGCATTCTCTTATTGAAGGTGGTGGAGATTGTGACATCACCACCCAACAGTACTGTGCAAAACTTTTAGGTAGTTGTAAAAAAAAATGCTGTAAAGTAAGAATACTTTCAAAAATACAATTTTAGTTGCTTATTTTAATCAATTTGCAAAATTCAAAGTGAGGGAACAGAAGACAATTTTATATTAAATCAATATTTGATGTGACTACTCTTTGTTACGCTTGCACACGTTGTGTTGTGTAAGACAGTTTCATGTCACAGGTCATACACTATGGCAAGACTGAGCACAGCAACAAGACACGTAAAACAAGGTAGTTATACTGTGTAACGGGAGAGCCCGTGGAACCCAGAAGTTCTTAGAAAGTATGAGCCAGAAAATAATGGACATTGAGAATATGTCTTGGATTGCTTTGAAATGGGTCTGTAATATTAATCCACGGTATTTCCCAGGATATCTGTAAAGGACTATTTACTGGTTGTTTGATTCTGAACTCAACAGGTTAATTGAGAGATGCTGATGTGTTCAACTCTAACCACCTGGCTGCCTGTGTAATGTAGATTAAATCCAGACTAGCTTCCAAAGACCTTTTTCATTGTTGTTTGTGTTAATGTGGATTGGAGCTGGTAGACCGCCTGGCTGCCTATTATGGGATGTTTAAGTGTCTTGCTGTGAGGAAAGGGGGGGGGGGGAATCACTCCAGCAACCCCTCCTGCTAAGACTGTTTACTGAAGGAGAAGTTTGAACACACCTGACCTGTATCACCATTGTCATTGGACAGTTTAACCCGCCCTGTTCCCCAAGGATGGGAGGGAAGTGTTTTGAAGGGAAGTGTGTTACCATGTGCTTGTAATAAAGATTCATTCCCTGTTTTTGGAACTTCAACACAGAGCGTTGTCTCATTTGTGCGGGGAGAAATATTTGTATGGGGTCTTATTCGGCTGGTTGGAGTGTCTGGTAGCTGGCGTGTGTTAGAGAATGGAATATCCTAAATGACGTTAACCCCTGTCGTTACATACTGCATCAGCAAGGTCTCTCCAAGGCAAAGATTTCAAAGCAGACTGGGGTTTCAAGATGTGCTGTTCAAGCTCTTTCGAAGAAGCACAAATAAACGGGCAACGTTGAGGACAGTGGTCGGCAAAGGAAACAATGCAGAAGATAAGACACAATATGCTTACTTCCCTTCGACATCATAAGATGTCCAGCAGTGCCATCAGCAAAGAACTAGAGGAAACCAGTGGGATCCGGATACACCCATCTACTGTCTGGAGAAGTATGACCAGAAGTGGTCTTCATGGAAGAATTGCAGCCAAAAAGCCATACTTCTGACGTGAAAACAAGGCTAAGCGACTCAACTATGCATGAAAACATGGGAACCGGGATGCAGAAAAATGGCAGCAGGTGCTCTGGACTGATGAAGCAAAATTTGAAATATTTGGCCATAGTAAAAGGCAGTTTGTTCACCATAGAGCTGGTGAGTGGTACAATAATGAGTGTCTGCAGGCAACAGTGAGGCACGATGGAGGTTCCTTGCAAGTTTGGGGCTGCATTTCTGCAAGTGGAGTTGGAGAATTGGTCAGCATCAATGGTGTCCTCAATGCTGAGAAATACAGTCAGATATTTATTCTTCATACCATCAGAGAGGTGTGTGATTGGCCCCAAATTTATTCTGCAGCAGGACAACGACCCCAGACATACAGTCTATATCATTAAAAACTATCTTCAGTGTAAAGAAGAGCAAGGAATCATAAAAAGTAATGGTTTGGCCCCCACAGAGCCCTGATCTCAACATCATTAAGTCTGTCTTGGTTTACATGAAGAGACAGAAGGATTTGAGACAGCCTACATCCACAGAAGGTCTGTGGTTAGTTTTCTTATGCCCCGTACACACAAGCGGAAATTCCGTTGGAAAAACCTTGGATGGTTTTTACGACGGAATTCCGCTCAAGCTTGGCTTGCATACACATGGTCACACAAAACTTCTCTGAACTTTCGACCGTCAAGAACGCGGTGACGCACAACAGTACGACGAGCCGAGAAAATTAAGTTCAATGCTTCCAAGCATGCGTCAAATTGTTTCCGAGCATGCGTCGGAATTTTGCGCATCGGAATTGCTACAGACGATCTGAATTTCCGATTGGAATTTTTCCGAAAAATTGAGAACCTGCTCTCAATATTTGCTGGCAGAAATTCCGACAGCAAAAGTCCGATGGAGCATACACACGGTCGAAATTTCCGACCAAAAGCTCACATCTGACTTTTTCTGGCGGAATTTCCGACCGTGTTTACGCGGCATAAGATGTTTGGAACAACTTACCTGCCGAGTTTCTTCAAAAAGTTTGTGCAAGTGTACCTAGAAGAATTGATACTGTTTTGAAGGCAAAGTATGATCACACCAAATATTGATTTGATTTGGATTTATCTTCTGTTCATTTATTTTTAAACTCGTGAATTGATAAAATAAGCTATTAACACTTCTATTTCTGAACGCATTCTTCATTTATAGCATTTTTTCACACCTGCCTAAAACCTTTGCACTGTAGTGAACCCTGTCTACCTTGTCCATTGATTGACCACTTGCCGACCGCCGCACGCCGATTTACGTCAGCAGAATGGCACGGGCAGGCAAATGAGCGTACCTGTTTGTCCCTTTAAATTTGCCGCCTAGCAGGCACACACACCCGCCACGGGAGCGTGTCCGTGGGTTCCGTGAACTCGATGTTCATCGGCGGCCCGCGATCGTGACACGGGAGAGGCAGAACGGGGAGACATTTCCCTGTTCTGCCTAGCAACATGACAGGGATCCACTGCTTCCTGTCATCAAGAGCAGTGATCTCTCTCACATGTTGTAATGAGCCCATCCCCCCTACAGTTAGAACACCTCCCTTGAGCGTCCCCTAGTGTTTAACCCCTTCCCAGCCAGTGACATTTATACAGTAATAAGTGGCTATTTGTAGCTCTGATCGCTATATAAACGTCAATGGTCCCAAAATAGTGTCAAAAGTGTCCGATGTGTCCACCATAATGTCGCAGTCCCGATAAAAATCACAGATCGCCACCATTACTGGTAAAAAAAAAGTTACAAATAAAATTGCCATAAATCTATCCCCTATTTTGTAGACGCTATAACTTTTGCTATAACTTTTGCACAAACCAATCAATATACACTTATTGTGATTTTTTTTACCAAAAAATATGTAGAAGAATATATATCGGCCTAAACTGTGGAAGAAATTTAGTTTTTTTATATATATATATATATTTTTGGGGGATATTTATTATAGCAAAAAATATTGCTTTTATTTCAAAATAGTTTATAGCGCAAAAAATAAAAACCGCAGAGGTGATCAAATACCACCAAAAGAAAGCTATATTTGTGGTTAAAAAAAAAAGGACATCAATTTTGTTTGGGTACAACGTCGCACGGCCGCGCAATTGTCAGCTAAAGCGATGCAGTACAGAATCGCAAAAAAATGCTCTGGTCACGAAATCCTTCCGGGGCTGAAATGGTTAAACACCTTGAACGCATTAAAAAAAAACAAGGTGTTTTGAAAATTGTGATGGTTCTGAGCCCCCCCCCCCCCCCCCTGTACCTGTGGTCCCTGTGTAGAGAGGACACAGCTCAGCACAGGACCTGGGCGATTGCGGCGATCACTGTAGTAGCAAAGACTTGGGTATGAGACATGCATACTTAAGTTGGGTACACACAGACAGTTCGATGCAGGGATCTCTCCCGCTGTGCTATTGTTTTCTGACAGGACTACCCCAAACCCCCCCACACCAGATTACAATTACAATAATCAGCACTCACAGCACTGATCGAATGCCAGTTTTCCAGCATATCTGCTTGAAACAAACCGGTTCACACAGACTTGAAAGTCGTCCAGTTCCTGCTGAACCAGACAATTTTCAGCCCGTGTAAACCAGGCTTTAACATTGTTCCAAGCTGGATCAATCTATCTATGCAATAAAGGTCATACCTAGGCTTCAGCTTTAACCCTTTTGTTACCAGGTCTATACGTGCTATCGTCCTGACAGCAGGGGGTTTCACGCACAATCTGGTGGCTGCCGCCACCGGGATTGTGTGTAAAACTGACAGGTAGACTCCTGCCTGTCAGGTGGATGCATTCGGATGGCTGTGCTGCCGCCTGATTGCCTCCACACACCCCCAGTACCAGCGCCCCTGCCATGTATTACGGGCTCCGCTTGCCCATCTGCGGGCTCAGGAGCAACATGGCAGGTGGAGGGGGAAGAGAGAAAAGCGGACACATGTCTACTCTCTTAACATTCTTGCTGTGGCCCGGAAATCGGCGTGTATGACGTCACTTCCAGGTCAGGCTCTCCGTGTTCCCGGCTAGCATAGCCAGGAGGGGATGTATTGCAATGCGATCTGCATTGCAATACATTCAGTGGAGCCCAGAGAAGACATGTAGAGTCTTTTAGACCCTGCATGTCTCATTAAAGAGAACCTGTCACCTAAAAATCATCTCCTATGGGACTTTATGTCCCCTATGTGATGGGAAAAAAAAAAGTTACGCAAAAAAATTAAGTTACACCCAAGCACATAAACCCCCCCCCAAAAAAAATGTTGAAGCCCCCCCTACCCCCACATACCCACGTATGAGCATAATCGTATGCGCCGGGGTATCAATGTGATAGCTGGGAGGAGGTAGAATCAGGTGAGCGTCTTGCCATCCTAGGCTATGGGGCTGTGTGTTTCTGTTGATGCACTTAGTGTAGAGAAATACACCACTTGTCCCTGGATGCAAGGATGGCGCCATAGGACGCTGCAACAGAAAATAAATATGCATAAATAGAAAAGCTGCAGGAGCAGTTATGGCAAGTGCTTAAACAGGAACATGAGCAAAGATTAAAAGATAATGAAACTGCATACTCAGTAAGTGATATAATCAGCTAGTAAAAGTGTTTAATATTAATTTAACTGGGGATAGGAAATGGGTAAAGACTTTTTAGAAAATTATGTCCTCGCTTTTACCTTTGTTATACTTTAATGGCTCTCTGTTCAGCTATGATATAAAGGCAGCATATAGAGCGACCATGAGACTAGCTGCAATTAGAACAATTGTACAGTGGTCAATAAAACACTGCACAGCTTTAACTAGGATAGAACAGAATACTGTTAGAGTTAGAGACCTTCATTGAAAAATGATTAAAACATTGTGGGCACTAAAGGCAATACGGCACTCCCTAAGCATAGCTCCAAAATTGTCCTTTTGAAATCAAATCCCTTTGTACCGTTTCCTTATTTTTGGCCTTAGGTATAAATAAATTTACCATTTAGCTGTCAAGTGTTTAACTACTATAAAACTTCAGCCAACCTTTAATTATTGCATTTACTTATTTTCACATGCTGGCATTAATAAGAATTAACAGTGAAAATGTGGATTTAAACAGAACTAGACCCCCCCCCCCAAATAAAATGTAATTTCTCCTAAGAATTTTTTATGTAGTGTACACTGCCTGCGGAGTGGTAGAAGACCTACAAAAGATGTAAACAGTTGTTGACTAAGTAGTGAGGGGGGAGTGTAAATGTCACATTAACAGGAAGAGGGCACTCTAGAGCAGGGATGTCAAAATGGCGGCCCTCCAGCTGTTGCCGAACTACAAGTCCCATGAGGCATTGCAAGGCTGACAATTACAAGCATGAATCTCAAAGGCATCATGGGACTTGTAGTTCCGCAACATCTGGAGGGCCACCAGTTTGACATTCCTGCTCTAGAGGATAAGTGTGTAATAATATGCAAATATTCGTTTAAAAACCTATTTTCTCTTTTGTTTATTGGAGGACACGGCTCTACTTAAAAAAATCACCAACTGGGTATACTGTCACCAGGAGCAATGCACCAGAGGCACTAAAAATAAAAAACAGCCCAGGGGGTTGCACCTACTGGGGACGGCCAAATACCCCCTCCACGGTTGTGAAAAACTCCACTATTATTCTATCTTTTGGGATTTAGGACATAGAATTTTTTTCCTAATTATCCTTCCCTCCTTTGTTTTTGTTTTTTTAAATAAGTCGCTGGCTGGGTGACAGACTGGATAATATAAATCCTGGTAGGTCTTCCCAGTTGCAGCCAATCAAATTAATACAATTCTAGTTGTGACAGCCCAATGTTTTTGTTTCCCTAGGGGGCACATATGACCAATCAGCCTGATGGTCCGTCAACAGTGTTCCTCTTACAGACCTGCAGCACCTTAGCTCTGGTCAATTGTGATCTCCAGTCTCCTTGGCAGGCAGGTGTGACTTCAGGTGAATTTGAGCCTAATGCCACGTACACACAGTCGGAATTTCCGATGAAAAACGTCCGATGGGAGTTTTTCGTCGGATATTCCGATCGTGTGTATGCCCCATCGGACTTTTTATGTCGGAATTTCCGACGGACTTAGAGAGCAGGTTCTCAATTTTTCCGTTTGTCTGTATGCAGTTCCAACGCACTAAAAACCATGCATGCTCAGAATCAAGACGACGCATGCTCGGAAACATGGAACTTTATTTTCTCGGCTTGTCTTAGTATTGTACGTCACCGCGTCCTTCACGGTCGGAATTTGGTGTGACCGTGTGTATGCAAGCCAAGCTTGAGCGGAATTCCGTCTGAAAAAACATCCGATTTTTTTCCAATGGAAAATCCGTTTGTGTGTACGCGGCATTAGGTGCAGTGAGTAATGCTCCTTTCAAATCCCCCCAACCCTTTCTGTCCCATCCCTGTCCCATATAATGAAATGGTCATTAACTCTATTTTGCAAGTACTGCGTTAGCAGAAATATGGGCACCAGGAAGTTACATTCGTAATTTAAAAAAAAACTTCCATGTGTTCTGTGTTCCCCTTCCTAAGACTCAATCATGGGACATTACTTGTCTGTCAGTGACTACACTGCTTGTTAGCAGGATACCCTTTTATATTCAGTGAACGTCTGCAGTAATTTCCCACAAGGTTCTCTGTTGGTAATTCATAATTATTTATTCTCTGTAATGCTGTCTGTATGGAGAAATGTGTATTTATACTCAGGTTTATGTTTATAGAAGTTTTACAACATAAAGCACAACTATAATATATGGAACTACAAGAAAAGTCAAGTTTCTTCAGTTTTTTTGAAGAGTTGAGATGGTTTAACCTGATGTCTAACTGTACATAGAGCTGCATGCAGGTAGAGCTAAAGGCAGTATACCGTGAAACTTAGACAAATATGTACAGTATACAGTGCTTCGAAAAATATTCATACCCCTTGAAATTTTCCAAATTTTTTCATGTTACAACCAAAAAACGTAAATGTGTTTTATTGGAATTTTATGTGATAGACCAACACAAAGTGGCACATAATTGTGAAGTGAAAGAAAAATGATAAATGGTTTTCAATTTTTTTTACAAATAAATATGTGAAAAGTGTAGCGTGCATTTGTATTCAGCCCCCTTTACTCTGATACCCCTAACTAAAATCTAGTGGAATCAATTGCCTTCAGAAGTCTAATTAGTAAATAGAGTCCACCTGTGTGTAATTTAATCTCAGTATAAATACAGCTGTTCTGTGAAGCCCGCTGAGGTTTGTTAGAGTACCTTAGTAAACAAACAGCTTAATGAAGGCCAAGGAACACACCAGACAGGTCAGGGATAAAGTTGTGGAGAAGTTTAAAGCAGGGTTAGGTTATACAAAAATATCCTCAGCTTTGAACATCTCACAGAGCACTGTTCAATCCATCATCCGAAAATTAAAAGAGTATGGCACAAACTTACCAAGACATGGCCGTCCACCAAAACTGCCAGGCCGGGCAAGTAGAGCATTAATCAGAGAAACAGCCAAGAGGCCCATGGTAAGGCTCGGTTTCCACTAGTGCGACTTGTCATGTGACTTGGGACTGCAAAGTTGCATGACAAGTCGTACCCCATGATTTCCAATGAGTACCGTTCATATCTGTGCGACTTCAAAGTAGTCCCAGCACTACTTTGGTCCCACTTTGATGCGATTTGAGGTCCATAGGCATTGTCTCAAGTCGCATCAAAATCGCACGACTTTCAGGTCGCAATAATGGAAACCTAGCCCAACTCTGGAGGAGCTGCAGAAATCCACAGTTTAGGTGGGAGAATCTGTTCACAAGACAACTATAATGCCGTGTACACACGGCCGTTTTTCTCGTCGAAAAAAATGACATTTTTCCCATTTGACGAGAAAAACGATAGTCTGTGGGCTTTCTGTCGTTTTTTTCGACGAGAAAAACGGCATTAAAAACGACGAGAAAAATTAGAACATGTTCTAATTTTTCTCGTCATTTTTTTCGACATGTTTTCCGCGGCAGTGTTTCCCATAGGGAAACACTGCCGCGGAGCCCACAGACGGTCGTTTTTCTCGTCAAGAGAAAAAATGACGTGAAAAACGACCGTGTGTGGGGAACAAGCTGTTCCCCGTTTTAAATGACATTATTCACGGCGGTTTTTTAACCGCCGTGAATAATGATCGTGTGTACGCGGCATTAGTCGTGCACTCCACGAAACTGGCCTTTATGGAAGCGTAGGAAGAAAAAAGCCATTGTTGAAAGAAAGCCATAAGAAATCCCATTTGCAGTTTACGAGAAGCCATGTGGGGGGGACAGCAAACATGTGGAATAAGGTGCTCTGGTCAGGTGAGACCAATATTTTACTTTGACCTAAAAGCAAAATGCTACGTGTGTCAGAAAACTAACACTGCACATCACCCTGAACACACCATCACCACCGTGAAACATGGTGGTGGCAGCATCATGATTTGGGGATGCTTTTCTTCAGCAGGGACAGAGAAGCTGGTCAGAGTTGATGGGAAGATAGATGGAGCCAAATACACGGCAATCTTAGAAGAAAACCTGTTAGCATCTGCAAAAGACTTGAGACTGGGGTGGAGGTTAACCTTCCAGTAGGACAATGACCCTAAACATACAGCCAGAGCTACAATGGAATGGTTTAGATCAAAGCATATTCATGTGTTAGAATGGCCCAGTCAAAGTCCAGACCTAAATCCAATTCAGAATCTGTGACAAGACTTGAAAATTGCTGTTCACAGATGCTCTCCATCCGAACTGACAGAGCTTGAGTTATTTTGCTAAGAAGAATAGGCAACAATTTCACTCTCTAGATGTGCAAAGCTGGTAGAGACATTCCCAAAAGACTTGCAGCTGTAATTGCAGCGAAAGGTGGTTTTACAAAGTATTGCCTCAGGGGGGCTGAATACAAATGCACGCCACACTTGTCAGATATTTATTTGTAAAAATTTGTAAAATCATTTATCCTTTTTTCCTTCCACTTCACAATTATGTGCCATTTTGTGTTGGTCTATCACATAAAATCCCAATAAAATACATTTACATTTTTTGGTTGTAACATGAGAACATGTGGAAAATTTCAAGGGGTGTGAATACTTTTTCTTGGCACTGTACCTAGAAACTTATATATAATAATATCAGGAAAATAGGTGCATTTCCAGGTGCAATAGTGCAGGGATCACGAACTGGCGTAGGCAGAGGCACGCCAGCGCAAATCAACGCACAAGGACGCGCAGCGCCGTGAACAGACGAACGTGCATGCAAGGGGCACACGCACAGCATGATAGTGGATCCACTGCCTATTTAAACCCACTGCTTACAAGGGTGCATTGCTGGTTTATCGTCCACTCCCCTCTGTGTTCCTGTTCCTTGTATATCCTGCTGAACAGACTTCCTGTGTACCGACCCGGCTTGCCTTGACCAGCTCTTCTTGATCTTCCGGCTTGACCATTCGCATTGTATCCTGACCTTGTTCCTGCTTGCTCCCTGCATCTGATCCTGGCCTGGCTTATGGACTCTGCCTTTACCTGTCTCCTGTGCAAAGACCTGGCTGACCCCTGTTACACTTATCTTGGACTGTCTTACTGTGAATGACCCCTGGCCTGGCTCCCGACTCAGCTATCCGGTCTGCTCCACTGGTCCACATCTCCTGGACCTTACCAGCACGATTGCCTTGCAATATACCTTGCCTGTTCCAGCAAGTTCCTGGCAACCAGCTCCCACATTCAGGCAACCCATGCTTCTGTGTCACCTTCAGGGGGGTGCTGCACTTGGCTGCAAGGGGAGCCCTCCCAGCATCTTGGCCTCCTACCAAGCACCTGACAGTATAAACCAGCCAGGTCAGAGGCCGATGGAGGTGTATCCCCGCTGGAAGCCTTATGTCAACAAGTCACGGCCCTCACCCAGCCCGTCCAAAGACTTCAGGAAGGATACTTCCAATTGCAACACCTTTCAGTGACCCCTGCTTCCACAGACCAAGGCCCATCCTCAGCCAGCTCTCCCGCTGCCGCTCCTGCCCAAGAATGCACCGTGGTCACTCCTACTTTGGTGGTACCCCCAGCAGAACCACGAGTGCCAACACCGGAACGATTTTCCTTTAAAAACGCCTGTCTCCTGTACCTGGCTCTGCACCCACTGACTTTTTCTATTGAAACAGTGAAAGTAGGGTTCATCATTTCCTTACTAACAGATGAATCTCAAGCATGGGTACATGGTTTATTGGAGCAGAAATGTCCTGTCATTAACTCTGTGGACCTGTTTTTCAAAACCATGGCACAATTATCTTAAGACCCCCAGGGGATGGCCACTGCTGAAGCTACTCTGCATACTCTACAGCAGGGAAGACGCCTTGTGGAAGATTACACAGTGGAATTCCGCAAGTGGTCCACAGACATAAGGTGGAATGAGGCAGCCTTGAGATATCAGTATCGGCTGGGGTTGTCTGAACCCCTCAAAGATGAGTTGGCCAGAGTGAAAAAAAAACCTCAACTCTAGAAGATCTCATCCAACTGGCCATTCAGCTAGACAGACGGGAACGCCGGTCTGAATGTGCTCAAACCTTTCGTGCTGGATGCTGCCTAAAGCCCCGCCTACATCGGCACCCATGCCTCCTATCATACCTGTACCTGAAGCCGAACCCATGCAGATTGGCTTGGTCCATCCAGCATTGACCCCAGATGAGAGACTTTGTTGCCGACAGTCAAACCTTTGCCTGTATTGCGGAGGAACTGGACATTTCATACGCAGTTGTCCCATAAGACCTAGTAAGTTCACCCCACGCACTCCAGTCTACTTCCAGGTTTCCAGGTCTTCCCTGTCTCATTACAGGTGGTGGGAGAGGAAGTTCAACTTCAGGCAATACTTGAATCTGGGGCATTTAGCTGTTTCTTGGATCTGACCTTGGCAAAAAGACTTGCTATTCCTCTCCATCGCAAAAAGCAAAGATTGACAGTCCATCTGGCTGATGGCTCAATGCCTAGTTCCAGGCTTGTCACACAAGAAACGGCACCTATCTTTACCTCCACCAACGCAGATCACCAGGAATTTATACGTTTTGATGTCCTGTGCTCCCCTATATTCCCTGTCATCCTGGGAATCCCATGGCTACAGACGCACAACCCTCAGATTAATTGGTCCAAAAAGGAAGTACTCTTCACCTCTTCCTACTACTGGCAGCATTGCCTTGTTCACGAATCCAAAGACTTTACTATCTGTCTGACAGTATTACCAACATCCAGTGTGGACCACAATATACCAGCAGCCTACCTGGAATTCCTAGACGTCTTTGACAAGAAGAAGGCAAATGCCCTTCCTCCACACCATCTCTACGACTGTCCCATTGAGCTACTCCCGGGGGCTGAGATACCTTTCGGCTGCATATTTCCCCTTTCCGAAACAGAACTTGAGACATTGCGGCAGTATATTGATGAAAACCTAGAAAAAGGATTTATCCTCCTCTCCTGCCAGTGCCGGCATTTTCTTTGTTGAAAAGAAGGATCAGACATTAAGACCATGTGTGGACTACAGGGAACTATATAAAATCACCCTAAGAATCGCTATTCACTCCCTCTGGTCCCCAAACTCTTCTAGAGGTTCCGTACGGCTCATATCTTCACAAAACAAAACCTACAATCTTGTCCTCTTCCGGGAGGGAGGCGAGTGGAAAACTGCGTTCAGAACAAGGTTCGGACATTTTGAATACCTAGTAATGGCATTTGGATTGTGCAACGCTCCAGCTACGTTCCAGCACTTTATAAATGACATTTTTCGGGAGTATCTAGACCACTTTGTCATCATTTATCTTAACAATATTCTCATATTCTCAGCCACCCTGGATCTTCACAGGACGCACGTAAAAAAGGTGCTGTGCATCGTCAGAACGCATGGATTGATTGTTAAGGCCGAGAGTGTGATTTCGCAAAAAAAATGTCAATACAGTTTCTAGGGCTCATCATCACTACTGTTGGAATCGCTATGGATCCTCAAAAGGTTAAAGCCATCCTCGAGTGGCCGGCTCCATCCGATAAGAAGAGCGTTCAGAGGTTTATAGGTTTTGCAAACTTCTACAGGAGGTTCGTAAAGAATTTCTCTGCCATCGTAGCACCTATTACCCAAATAACCCACCAACATACCAAATTCCAGTGGTCTATAGCAGCACAAACCGATTTTGACAAATGAAAGTCCTTCTTTACTTCCTAGGAGCGTGTACATTGCTCGCAGGCTCCCATGAGTTCTCAATCCCACCTGGCTTACGGACTCTGCCTTTACCTGTCTCCTGTGCAAAGACCAGGCTGACCCCTGTTACACTTATCTTGGACTGTCTTACTGTGAATGACCCCTGGCCTGACTCCCGACTCGGCTATCTGGTCTGCTCCACTGGTCCGCATCTCCTGGACTTTCCCAGCATGCCTGCCTTGCAGTATACCTTGCCTGTTTCAGAAAGTTCCTGGCAACCAGCTCCCGCATTCAGGCAACCCGTGCTTCTGTGGGCACCACACCCCCTGTGTCACCTTCCCAGCATCTCAAGCCTACTACCAAGCTATTGACAAATAAGTTATAGTTATATATAACTTACATATATTTTCTATATAAGTATATATACACAAAACCAGCCCACGACCAGGCAAGCTCTGGGCTGATTCTTGTTTCTGCTGCCCGCAGTACTGACCTTTCATCTATACACATCAGAGAGTCTTTAACTGGTTAACACTGTATTGATTAATCAATAGCTTGCCAAATAATTTATATAGAATACATGTATTAGTAATTAGCAGGCATTCAGTTCATGGCCTTGAATCACCTGAGGGATTTGATTTTCGAATTGCACTCACACCCAGAAATGTAATCCCATATTGTTTGCCTAAATCTCTTCATCATAGACCAGGCACTGAAAAGAAAAAAAACATTGAAAATAGATTACAGATCTTTAATGAGCGCATTAAACTGTAGGAGAAAATGTAATACACAGAATGCAGCAAAAGTTTAGCCTTGTAGATATTAATCCTTTCCTCGATACCTGTTGTCAACTAAATCCAAAAAATAAGTAGTATGAATAATAGAATATTAATAAAGTCTGATGTAGGACTTAAAGTAGTATTAAATGCTGACAGATTTTACCAGCTCGCCCAACTACATCCATCCACTCACAGGTTACATGTAACCCAGCGCATGTGTCCTGCTCTTTTAAGCACAGCTTCCCGGAACTTCCTGTCAGGGAATTGTGCAATGGTCACATGGGGCCGGTCCCAAAGGACTAAGCAGTCTTGAACTACTGTCAGCCAAGGAGGATGGGGGGGTATACAGTTGTGACTTTCCATCCCTAGGCTTTGGGGCCATATTACATACACAGTGTAGGAACAGTTGGTCTGGATCGTGCATGAAATTGTGGCACCATAGGAACTTGCAAGGCAATATAGCCACACTAAAACAGAAAACCTGTAGCGGTGATCTTTGTGGCACTCAGTTAAAAAAAAGAACATGACAAGGTAAGTGATCATGTTAGCTGCTGTAATAGTTAAAGTATAACTAAAGGTAATTTTTTTTTCTACTTCTGGATGGAGTGGAGGGGGATTAGAACATCTGTTTTTAATGCTGTCTGTGCCCCGTTAGGGAGATTCACCCTATACATTTTTCCTGTTTAACATTGTCAGTGAAAGTGAAAGAAAGTCCCAAATTTTTACCTTTTCTCAGAACACTAATATAGGGGAAATCTTGCAATGGGGACACTAGTTCTGGTGATTCTGGTGACAACCAGGGATTGCCTTACTTTGGAGGGATTTCCTCTTCCTGTTTTAGCTAAGGGACAAGAAGTGAAGGTAAACATCCCCAGTAGGACACAGATGGCGGGGATGATAACCCTCCCTCAGTGTATCCAAAAATAAGGGCCAAGCTGGCCCAAACGAACTATGTTTAAGGGATAGGGGCAGTATCAGTTTAGGGGAGTTAATTAAGGTTAGGTGTAAGGTTAATTATTAATGGTTACATTTAGGGCCAGGTTTAGCAGAAGCATTACAATTAACCCCTTGCCACCGACTGCACACATACGTACGGCCTCACAGAAGGGGGATTTTTTTCTATTAGGGCCACATATTATTATTATTATTCAATATTTATATAGCGCCTACAGTTTACGCAGCGCTTTACAATGTATAGGGGGGACAACACAATTACAGTACAGTTCAATACAGAAGGTAAAGGAGGGCTCTGCTCATAGAGCTTACATTCTAAAGAGAGGGGGTGGTGGTACAAGAAGTAATAGCTGCAGAGAATGATTTGATGGGGTGGCATATATGCGTATCTCCCTTTGTGCTGGGAGCGCTCCGCACAGAGACGGGGCTCTTACCCGCGATCGGACCGGGGACGTTCGGTTCCGGGTCATCTGATCACTATGATAGCCTCTGATTAGCTATGGCAGTGAGCACTCACTGTGAGCCCACCCCATGTGTTTAACTTCTCTTCTGAATGAAGAGAAAGATACGTTGTATCGTTCTCTTCTTGCAGGAGAGGAAAATGTAAACAAACCAAAGTGTGTAAAAAAATAGATCAAATAATAATAATAAAAAAATAACAAGATCAAGGTTTGCCAGGGTTAGTCTTATGGCCAATGTCGGGATCAAAGGTCATGGTCCACAAATTTTGAGTAGAATTAAAAAATAATAGTTTTTAATTAGTATAAGGCCGGGTTCACACCTATGCGAATTGGTTACGGCTTACACCGCATCCAATTCGCATAACATTTTAAAATACATTGATTTCAATGAGGCTGGTTCACATATGTGTGATGCATTCGCACTGCGTATTGCCCAAAAAACGCGTGCGTTTTCTAGGCATTGCGGTGCGAATTGTCTGCCCATTATGTTCTATGGGAACGCATCTGATTCGCAGATGTGTTGCGTTCTGAACACAGTATGTATGAATCATGAGGGGGAACTCCACGCCAAATTTTAAATAAAAAACCGGCATGGGTTCCCCTCCAGGAGCCTACCAGGCCCTTAGGTCTGGTATGGATTTTAAGGGGAACCCTTACGCCGAACAAACGGTGTGGGGGTCCCCCCAAAATCCATACCAGACCATTATCCGAGCACGCAGCCCGGCCGTTCAGGAAAGGGGGTGGGGATGAGCGAGCGTCCCCCCCTCCTGAACCGTACCAGGCCGCATGCCCTCAACATGGGGGGTGGGTGCTTTGGGGCAGGGGGGCGCTCTTTCCGACAACCCTGGCTGTTGGTTGTCGGGGTCTGCGGGCGGGGGGCTTATCGGAATCCGAGAGCCCCCTTTAATAAGGGTCTGGTATGGACTTCGGGGGTCTTTTTCTGACTTCGGAGGTCTCTTCCGACTTTCTGGCCTCTTCTCCTGCTCTCCGGTGCCTTCTCCACACTCTCCAGTGCCTTCTCCATGCTCTCCGGTTCTCCTCCCGCTCTCCGGTGCTCTCTTCCTTCTGCCGGGCACCTCTGCTATCTTCAGCTAGCTCTTTTGCTAGGGGGGGCCCTGTCTTCATCATCGTCTTCTTCTCTCTTCTCTCCTCCCGATGTTGCCTCAACGCTCTCTGCCGCTATAATGCCGTGTGCGCGGAGCGCAATGACTTATAAAGGCATGGGGCGTGGTCACCGGGTGATGCCACTCGGTGACCCTGCCCCGTATGATGTCACAGTCCCATCATTCCCCGGGGCTGTGATGTCATACGGGGGCGGGGTCACCGGGTGGCATCACATGGTGACCACGCCCCTTGCCTATATAAGTCGTTGCGCTCTGCGCACACGGCATTATAGCGGCAGAGAGCGTCTAGGCAACATTGGGAGGAGAGAAGAGGGAAGAAGACGACGATGAAGACCGGGCCCCCGCTAGCAAAAGAGCTGGATGAAGCTAGCGGAGGCGCCCGGCAGAAGGAAGAAAGCACCGGAGAGCGGGAGGAGAGCAGGAGAAGAGTCCAGAGAGTTGGAAGAGACCCCCGAAGTCGGAAGAAGACCCCCGGAGCTGCCTAATAAATTACTTTAAATACCTGTGTAAGGTATTTTTTTATTGACATTTTTCTTCCACCAGGTGAATGGGTAGGGGTACGATACCCCATACTCATTCACATAGGGTGGGGGGCCGGGATCTGGGGGCCCCTTATTAAAGGGGGCTCCTGGATTCCGATAAGCCCCCCGCCCGCAGACCCCGACAACCAACGGCCAGGGTTGTCGGGAAGAGTGCCTTGTCCCCATCAACATGGGGGCAGGGTGCTTTGGGTTTGGGGGGGCCGCAGGGCACCCCCCTGCCCCAAAGCACCCACCCCCCCCATGTTGAGGGCATGCGGCCTAGTACGGTTCAGGAGGGGTGGGCGTTCGGTCGTCCCTACCCCCTTTCCTGACCGGCCGGGCTGTGTGCTCTGATAAGGTTCTTGTATGAATTTTGGGGGGACCCCTACGCCGTTTTTCGGCATAGGGGGTTCCCCTTATAATTTATACCAGACCTAAGGGCCTGGTATGCTCCTGGAGAGGAACCCATGCCAGTTTTTTATTTAAAATTTGGCGTGGAGTTGCCCCTCATGATAACAGCGGCGATATCGCGGTCAGACACTGTACACTTCCCTCTCCTCTCCCAGGTCAGCAAATCCGCAGCTAAAACACAAAGGAACGGCTGAACGACTGATTGTGAACTGGCAAAGACTCCGGAGCTCAAAAACGCAATGCACAAGTGTGAATCCAGCCTTAGTGTCAGTGTGTTTTAGTGTCCGTGTGCTGATAGGTCAAGCCAAATGATCACCCTAGCGGCCAACTTCAGTGAAGAGGAGAGACCACTGACAATGGCTGCAGAGCCTGGGCGATGATGTCACCCATAGGCATACTATGGGGTATCTAATGTTGGCTGGCCTTCCTTTACAGTGAAGCCACCACTGGGAGCCAGTAAATTCTAAGAAATATTGGGATTTTGCCCACAATATTACTATGTTTAAACTAAAGTGGTTTTTGACACCTTTTATTTTGTTACTTCTTGCAAAATTAAAGAGGAAGTAAACCCTCTTTTTTTTTTCCTGAAAAAAAAACCATGCAAGAGAAAGGCATAATGAGCTAGTATGCATAGCATGCTAGCTCATTAGGAATGACTTACCTGAGATCGAAGCCCCCGAAGCGCTTCTCGTTCCCCTCCTCCGCTGCAGCCATATCCCCTCCGAGCGCCTTCCGGGTATTGCGGCTTCGGCACTGTGACTGGCCGGAGAGGCGATGACGTCACTCCCGCGCATGCACGCGGGACCGGCATAATCCCGGCATGATCCCATTCATAAAACGGGGACACTCTGTGCGCCTGCGCCATTGTCTACGGCGCGCATGCTCCGTAGACATCTGTGCAGTGTTTTTTGCAAATACCTCCTTAACCGTGTAGGTTAAGGAGATATTTCTTGCACCTACAGGTAAGCCTTAATCTAGGCTTACCTTTAGGTGCAAGTTGTCAGAGTGGCTTTACAACCACTTTAAGGATTATAAAGAATGTTATTATTTTGTATTAAGTTCTTACTTTGCAAATCAGTCAATTAATCACTTGCCAACCTGAATACATATGTATACGTTGCGGTTTGCAAGTGGTTTGCCAGGATTATGGCTAAAGATATCGTATAATTTTTTTTTTCAGTCGGCGGCTGTTTTTCTCTTGAAAGCATTCCAAGCAGCTCTTGAGTTGCTGGAACACTTTCAGAAGCTGCTTTTTCTTGGGCTTAACATTTCCACCAGATCGCCTGAGAAATGATCAAAGACCAGATCCATTTTGATCGTCTCTATAGCCTTGGAGGACTGGAGCGATGTCATGATGCCACTTCTAGTCCAGGCTGGAAGTAAATGTTTTTTTTTTTTTTACAGCAAAAGATCAAAAAAAATAGTTTTTAATCTTTTTGCTTTTAAAGGTAAAGAAGTGATTTTGGGTCTTGTTGACACCAGATCTCTCCATAAGCCATTTTCTTCCCTAGGGTCTCTGCTAAAAAAAAATTATAATGTTTGGGGGTTCTAAGTAATTTTCTAGCAAAAAAATACTGATTTAAACTTGTAAACAAAAAGTGCCTGAAAAGGCCTGGTCAACAAGTCAACAATATAGCCTTCTTCCATGCTTCAGTGCATGCTGTGCATTAGACATGTGCAAAAGGAAAAAATTCGTTTCGTTTCGTTTTAATTCGTTAATTAATTAATTTCGTTTAGTTAGATTCGTTAAATTTGTTAAATTCGTTTTCGGATTTCGTTTTGTTTTCGACCGAATTCGAAAATCAGTCGCATTCGAAAATATTTCAACCGAATTCGAAAATATTTCTACCGGATTCGAAATTATTTCAACATGATTCGAAATTATTTCAACATGATTCGAAATTATTTCAACCGCATTTGAAACTATTTCAACCGGATTCGAAAATATTTTGCGACCCGACTTTGGGTCCACGTATCTCAGGGTCACTTAGTAATAGAAACTCCAAATTTGGAGATGTTATAGTGCTAGTTCTACTGTGTTTGCATACCAAATTTGGTGTTTCTATCACCAAGGAACCCCGAGATACATGGACCCAAAGTCGGGTCAAAAATATTTTTAGATTCGAAAAAATTCGGATTCGGTTAAATTCGTTAGTATTGTAATTCGGTAATTCGGATGCATCCGAATGTCCGAATAATGAAAAATTCGTCCGAATTTCGATTCGGAACGAAACGAAATGCACATGTCTACTGTGCATGCCAGATGAATTGATAAGATAATGAGAGAGCCCAGCACTTACAGTATATTGCACCTTCAGGCTGCACATTTGTTGACTGAAGTTCTAGATGGCACTTTCTCTACTAGGAGAAGGGGATGTGTCTCTTTTCTCAGTCAATGAGCTGACCCAGCTGTGTGCCTAAGCTACCAGATACCACTATTGGATTTGTAGCTGTAAATCAGCTGTCTGAAACCCTGGCATACCAGACCAGTTGCTGCTGGTTACAAAAAAAAGTAAGCATGAAATATCTGCATGCTATGTTTATATTTACCTAACTATAAAACTTTATACTATAACTATATATTTACTTCTGAAAATACTGTATTTATTGGCGTATAACACTCACTTTTTTACCCTAAAAATAGAGGGTAAACAGTTATACGCAGGGGGCTGTGGAAGATTTTTTTCCTGAAACTTCCCTCTTAAAGTTAGGGTGCGTGTTATACGCCGATAAATACGATAATAAATTAATAACTTAATAATTATAATATCCTAAAATAAAATACTTAAAATTATTTTTTTTAAAAAGTGAAATACCGTATATACGCAAGTATAAGCCGACCTGAATATAAGCCGAGGTACCTAATGTTACCACAAAAAACTGGGAAAACTTACTGACTCGAGTATAAGCCGAGGGTCAACAATGCCTCACTGTTCCCATCCACACTGTTCCTCACTGTTCCCATCCTCACTGTTCCCATCCTCACTGTTCCCATCCTCACTGTTCCCATCCTCACTGTTCCCATCCTCACTGTTCCCATCCTCACTGTTCCCATCCTCACTGTTCCCATCCTCACTGTTCCCATCCTCACTGTTCCCATCCTCACTGTTCCTATCCTCACTGTTCCTATCCTCACTGTTCCTTTCCTCACTGTTCCCTATCCTCACTGTTCCCTATCCTCACTGTTCCCTATCCTCACTGTTCCCTAGCTCACTGTTTAAATTTAACATTGTAAATAGTACCTGAAAAAAAGTTGAGAGGCTGCGGCGTCCATCGTTTAAATCCCGCGGTCTCTTCCTGGTCCCTTCCGTGATAGGCGATTCTCAGCAGACACTCTCCGCCTATCACAAACGTTCTCTCATCCTCAGTTTCCCAGCAGACACTGTGTTCGGTGTTCCGCCAATCACAGACGTCTGCTGGGAAACTGAGGATGAGAGAACGTTCGTGATAGGCGGAGAGTGTCTGCTGAGAATCGCCTATCACGGAAGGGACCAGGAAGAAACCGCGGGATTTAAACGATGGACGCCGCAGCCTCTCAACTTTTTTTCAGGTACTATTTACAATGTAAAATTTCACTGACTCGAGTATAAGCTGGAAGGGCTGAAAAGGGCTGAAAATCTCGGCTTATACTCGAGTATATACGGTTATAAAATGTAATTCTCTTTCAGGTTTATAACGTTTTTTTTTTTTTTATCAGTTTAGATTGTTTCATTAAATGGTAATTTATGTGTCCACCCTTATGTCATAAGTGAATGGTACAGAATGAGGGTGAGTCTACAATCTTGTTGATAGGTTGCATGGGAATTGCATAAAAGGTAGAAAAGCTGTACTAGAATGATATGTTGTACACAATATTGTTGTGACTGGGCTCATGTTTTTCAGCTTTCCTCTCTATTACCTTCCATTGCAATAAACCTGTTTTGGTCATAGCGTTGATATAACTTCAGGCTGCATATCATGGGTTTGCTTGATAAGACTCTCCAGCCTGTGAAGTGCCACCTATACTTATAATACTGCATCTGATTGCTGTTATCAGTGAACAGCTGCCCTTTTAAATGAGCTTGTTTTGAAAATAATGCTCCATTTAGAGTATAATGCCACCTATTTTATTTTGAAATAACACTTGGCTATTAAATGACATACATTAGATGAAAAGCAGAATACGGTGATTTCTGGGAAAAATACAATTTACTCAAGAATTTTCAACTTTCCTATTTATGTAAGAATAAGCAGTACAAGAAATGGTTCAGTGCTTTGAAGAGTCTTAACAGTTGGTAAGACAATTGAAGAAGCTGAAATGGGGTTCAGCAAACCGCAATACGAAAAACTGAGTCTCTTTGAATCAGAACAGTCATCAAATGTTTAGACTATTCCTACAGACTGCATACAAAAAAGTGTCTCTGTTACAAGACGATGCATATCAATGCACATTATGTATGTTCTGCATGTAAATCACTGTAGCTCACATTAAATTTGTTTTAATTATTTATTATCTTATTGGTTTCTTGATTTATTGCCCTCCCTTGTCTGTATCTTTCCATCCCATTTTTAGACCATATCTACATACCAAAATTGCAGGTAAAACATGAAAGAAATCAAGTATTTTAAGAGCAATGTTACCCTAAAAAATTTTTGCAGCTAAAAAAAAAAAAATTGAATTTTTTCCCCTTAGGAGCCTGTAAAGCATTGTACCCATGATTAGCAGATTGTGGATGCAGTGTCAGGCTCCTGCAGACTGTCAGTAGAGCTGTCTGCCCATACCTCCAGGTAAAGATCAATAAACTTTGAGTGCTCACCATCAACCTCGTAGTTCATTGAGAACTACAAGCCACCTGCCGCAATGGCTGATGGTAGTTGCAGTTAATTTTTTTACAGAACTCTGTGAATGAATGATGCAGTTGTGTGTAGAGCCCGGCCGCTCTGTATTTGGATTGTAACAGTGGGTGCCGGGAGAAGATCCTCTGCCCACTGTCACAATGGAGGATTGGGTCAGGATGGCAGCAGGTGATTTAGTAACATATTACATGTTACACCCTAAATATGAGTGTAGCACGTTACTAAAGGTGAATTTATCCTTTAAAATGTTTACTTGCAGTGTTTTTCCTTTCCATTAATTATTTTGGAAATTTTAAAGTTCCTTTAACCGCTTGCCGACTGCCTCATGTAGATATACGTCGGCAGAATGTCACGTAAATCTGCCGCCTAGCGGGCGTGCACACCGCGGTCTCCGTTCTGCCTAGTGACAGGACACTGATCTACTGCTTCCTGTAATCGGGAGCAGTGATCAGTGTTGTGTCACTAGTAGCCCAGCCCCCTCCCAGTTAGATACACACCCTTCCTCGCCCCCTACTGGTTAACCCCTTCACTGCCAGTGTCATTTACACAGTAATCAGTGCATTTTTATAGCACCGATCGCTGTATAAATGACAACGGTCCCAAAATAGCATCAAAAGTGTCCGATGTGTCCGCCGCAATATCGCAGTCACGATAAAAATCGCTGCCATTATTAGTAAAAACAAATTATAATAAAAATGCCATAAAACTATCCCCTATTTTGTAGACGCTATAACTTTTGCGCAAACCAATAAATATACGCTTATTGTGTTTTTTTTCAACCAAAAATATGTAGAAGAATACATATCGGCCTAAACTGAGGAAAAAAATAATTATATTTTTGGGGGAAATTTATTATAGCAAAATGTAAAAAATATTGCTTTTTTTTTCAAAATTGGTGCTCTTTTTTTTCCTATTGCGCAAAAAATAAAAAACACAGATGTGACGAAATACCACCAAAAAAAGCTCTATTTGTGGGAAAAAAAGGACGTAAATTTTGTTTGGGTACCACATTGCACGACCGTGCAATTGTCAGTTAAAGCGACACAGTGCCGAATCGAAAAAAATGGCCTGGTCGTTCAGCAGCCAATTCTTCCGGGGCTGAAGTGGTTAAACTTCCTAGAAAATTTTACTATTCCAGGTATAGTCAAATTCTTATCACATCACCCTCCCTCTTTGCAGGTTATAGCCCTCCTTTCTTCTTAGAGTATATACAAGAAAGGAAAACAAAGGCCACATATGCTGAGACTAGAGACTAGGGTAAGAACCAAAATGAAAATTTTGCCTGTGGGACTTTGATGAGTTGTGTCAAAGAAGATTGATAGCAATATCATAAAAACAATAGAAAACGTATTTCATATAACAGTTAGAATCAAACAAGTTCGACATTATATATGTCATGATAAAAACATATCACAATATAAATATGTTCCTGGTAGTTATATATATATATATATATATATATATATATATATATATTGTGAGGGTGCGACTTTGTGTGACCTTCAAGAGGGTTGGTTTATGCCAGATTTGGTAAAGAAAGACACGCTGATGGAACAGCTGTGTCTTGGGTTATTTAGTTCAGAGGTGATTATGGAACAGGGCTCCACCCAACAGAGAGGAAGTCTGTGTGCATGAGAGCCAGGTGGGCTCTCATCCTCTGAAGTGGAGTCAAAGGCGGTGCATGTCTGCAGGAGGCAGACACCGTTAGTGATACAGCAACAATGGTGCTGACCAGGAGAAGCTAGGAGAAAGCTGAAACTCTTGAACACTGTTTGGGTCTGAGGAACAGACCGTCAGGCCTAGGCTAAAGGCCTGGATCGCTAGAAGGTAAAGCTACGAGGCTACTGTTAGTATGAAAGATACAGGAATGGTGGAATCCCCCTGTGAATACTACAGATGTGTTTGTGAACTTTCGTGCTTTTAAATAAAAATGGGCTACCATGCCCTTAAACAGAGTTGCTGACTGGCTTGCATCACTGGAAATACGCATCCACCACAAGAGCTAACAACCCCCAATCTTACAAGTGGTGTAGAATGCGGGCAGTTTTTGGAAGAGTTCCAGATCCTCGCATACCAAAAACAGTGAGTAAAAATAAACTGTGTGTTTAACAGCAATACTGTGATGAACAGCCTATCTGAAGGAAAAGTTAAAGTTTTCTGCGGTGAACTGCTGCTAGCTGTGTGTGGCAGCCAGGCGAACTGCACAGGAGTTCAATTAATGGACTGTGTTGTATACAGGTGATGTGCCTGTGGAAGTGAGCTCAAGCAGAGAGTGAAGTCTGCATGTGAAAGTGTGCTGTTTGCAAGTCTTGGAGACAGTACTTCAAAATTGTCCTGTGTGAAAAGGAAGCAATGTTTGCTGAAATGAGAGACAGAGCGGGTGTTGTTCCTAGCAACACTGGTGCAAGGAGTGCACAGGTGACTGCAAGTATGGAGAGTTCACCTGAGTCTGCAGTGGATTGGTGCAGGCGACACTTGGCTGCACTGAACCAAGTTAAAAGGGAAGGACATGTTGTTGCCCCTGGCAACGCTGGTGCAAGATGGCCAGCTATCAATGTGCAAAGGGTTAAGAACCAAGTGCGCTGTTTGCGGTGCAGTGAGTGGGGGCATGAAGTTTCTAAATGCCCTTTGTCCCAGGCTTCACCAAAGCAAAGGTATGAGAAGCCTGCTCTGAGTGTAAAGAGTGAGCAGATGGGTGTGGTTGCCCATGGCAACAAAGCAGAAATCCATACAGCTGACTTCATACGGCCTATGTTGCCTTCTGAATGTATTGAGGACTTTTTGGATGAGTTTGCGATGATTGCTTCCTACAGAAGATGGCCCAGAAATCGCTGGGTTGAGTTGGTGCAACCTTTTCTGATCGAGGAGTACCAGGAGGTGTACCGTGGGATGTATAGTAACCGAGATGACTACGATAATTTTCTAGGAGCAGTCCAGTCTAGCGAGCGCTGCAAGAGATCAGCGGGGAGAAGGTGGTCTCCCATAGCAACAGGAGAAAGTCGCAAAGTGACATGCCTGGAATGTGGTCAGCTGGGCCACGGGATCTTTTCTTGTCCAAGCTTGTGGAATACAGCTGCTGATCGTGTTGTTGGGCTTAATGCTTTGCCTGCAGGCGATGATGGAAAATCCAAGAGGGATGTAATGTTACCCTGTTTCCAGGAGGGGGTGTCATCTTGTGTGAGCATGGCAAAGAAGGGACAACGCCCTCAATTTAAGTCTTCAACCCATGCTAAAGAGAATGGTAAGACTGTTCCTGTTAAAATCATGGGAAAGGCTGACTGTGTGGTTGCTCACAATGAAGTGGAAGTGACCCCAGAGCGGAGATCCACTGAAGGTGAAAAAATTAACTTGCTGCAGTGTGCTACCCAGATCAGTGGGGAGACACAGGTTAAAACCTTGCTTGCAGCGAGGTTTAAAAATGGAAAGGGACATATGGACTCTGCGTACAGCTAAGGTAATCCAGCGGAGTGCTGGAAAGAATGAGGTAGGGGTGATCGCTAAGCAGGATATGCGATTCCCCTTGGCAACAGTATCTAAGGCTGCAGAGGTGTCCTTAGAAACCTCCAGGGAGCTCTGTGTGTTGGAGCCAGAGGTTGCCTGGGACAACTGTGGTGCTTGACCTTGGTGATGAGAAAAATGGTAAAACTCAAATGTTTAAAATTTCTTGTACTGATAATGAGTTGCTACGGTCTGTCACTGCTGACAGTCCTCATGGGTTTAGTGAAGCGCCACCCGAGCAAAGTGGTGAAGTTATGTTATTGCAGCCTGTTGTGTTTGAAAATGTTTTGCCACAAGTGCATTTAAACAAGGAAGGCTTAGTGGGTAACAGTGGAGTGGACACAATTTCTGCTATTCTAAATAGAGAGGCTGCAGGGCCGGTAGACACGGGTGCGTTGGCTTTTGCAGAAATTAACCCTCTCCAGTTGGAAGGATCTGAAAAGGGCGCATACATAGCAGAGGTTTTGTCCACAGCAAAAGAGATGAGTAATGTTAAATGTCAGATTGATGAGGTAGTGGATAGCGATTTGGAAGGGCTCAGTGTTGCTGAAGGTGAGAGGATGAGTGTGACACATGCGATTGGCAGTGCTCAGCGGGAGCTGCAAATTTTGTTATTTGCCTCTGAGGTAGAGGTTGTTTTAAGTGTCCCGGCCTCTCACACCTTAGCAAATGAGTCCCTCCACATCGTTGGTAAAGGTCAAGTTCCTAGAGTTCTGTGTTTAGATACGGCATGTCTAGAAATTTCTGAGATGTTGTGGGAATTGGTGAGATGCTTTCCAATATACACCTGCGTGTATCCACAGCAGAAGGGCGACATGGTACTGCATAATACCAATCGGTGGACGCAGGTGATACATGCGTTGTTAAGCAATGTTGATGAGAATTGGTTGCTACACTGTTGGTTGCTTTTGTGGAAAGTTGTCTCACAGTTCTCCGCGAGAGTGCTTCCAGCGGCGGTTATGTGCGGAAGGCGCTCAGGGGAATTGTTTGAGAAATTAGAGATGTTAGACATAGTGGAAGTCTCTCCGTATGTGGGTGTGATGGGGAGTATTCCTGCTGGTGCGGTCCGAGGTGCGGCTGAGCAGTGGTTGGTACGTGGCGCGCGTGCTGTCTCACCCGCTACACCTCATGTAAAGGAAGGGCCCGGAACGGACGTGGCGGTAGTGGGAATTCAGTCCACCACGCGCAGAGAGGTGCAGTTTAAGGTACCCGGACTCACTTTGACAGGAAATAACAGTGATGGTAACTGTAACGGAAATATGTATGAGAAGCACTGTGGAGCACTGTCAGACAACTCCGAGCTATTAGTTGAGGTACCAGTGGACACAGAAATGGTTGAAGAGATTGGTGTGAGAAAATGTGGTGGAACATGTGCGTTGGTAGGACAATTTTTATTGGAGTGTTGGACAACAGGGGGCGATGTGAAACTACGGGACTGTCCCATAGGGAGTAACTGCTTGCCTGTAGATGGTCCCTCCATAGACACTGTCCTAGCAAACAGGACAAGAGGTCCGAATGACCATATTGTGTTGAATAACCCCTTGTGGAACATTGCTATTGAGAATATGGTATTAATCACAGATGGTTTGGTGGCCAAGAGTAACCACACAGGGGTTAGTGAACCTGAGAAACAAATGTTGTTGGTTAATGTTGCGACAGGTAGTGAGAGTGGCCAGTCCCTGACAGATGTCATGAAAGTGGGTCCCCAACAGTCCCGGAAGAGTAGGTCGGTGGGAGAAAAAAGAAGGGTCCTGAGGCCAAAAGGTAGAAGGGATAGAGAGATTAGTGGGAGCCCATGGTTCAGGAAGAAGGGCTGGTGGAAGTACACCCGGAAGAAGATGTGGGTGAAGTGCCCCTTTAGAGAAAAGGTTGGGCAGATTAGGACTACTGCTACGGATAGTTGGCACAGAGGCGCCAAGGTGAAGTGCTGGTGGACACATACCCCGAAAAAGAAATGGGCCTACGCAGCCAATGGCTGGCAAGGAGGTGTCCCGGTTATGGTGACGGGATCATGTGTTCCTCCCTCCGGTTCGAAACAAGGGGGGAGGGTATGTGAGGGTGCGACTTTGTGCGACCTTCAAGAGGGTTGGTTTATGCCAGATTTGGTAAAGAAAGACACGCTGATGGAACAGCTGTGTCTTGGGCTATTTAGTTCAGAGGTGGTTATGGAACAGGGCTCCACCCAACAGAGAGGAAGTCTGTGTGCATGAGAGCCAGGTGGGCTCTCATCCTCTGAAGTGGAGTCAAAGGTGGTGCATGTCTGCAGGAGGCAGACACCGTTAGTGATACAGCAACAAAGGTGCTGACCAGAAGAAGCTAGGAGAAAGCTGAAACTCTTGGACACTGTTTGGGTCTGAGGAACAGACCGTCAGGCCTAGGCTAAAGGCCTGGATCGCTAGAAGGTAAAGCTATGAGGCTACTGTTAGTATGAAAGATACAGGAATGGTGGAATCCCCCTGTGAATACTACAGATGTGTTTGTGAGCTTTCGTGCTTTTAAATAAAAATGGGCTACCATGCCCTTAAACAGAGTTGCTGACTGGCTTGCATCACTGGAAATACGCATCCCCCACAAGAGCTAACAACCCCCAATCTTACAATATATATATATATATATATGTAGCGATACCCCCAGTTAAGAGGGCCACCGGTATTGATTTGGGCCCTGTAATGCACCGCTGTCAACCCCTGGCAATCGGCTCTAACCTCCCGTGGCACAGCTAGTGATAGTGGGATAGGACAGCGTGACCGCAACTGTTGGTGACACAGTCCTATAGCAAACATACACAGAAATATACTTTTAAACTCCTATAAAAGTAAGCAAAACTGACACCAAATGTACTTAACCCAGATATTTTACTGATGCTAATGGGCAAGTAATTAAATAACAGTATAACAAGTTGCAGATCGCTGCAATAAACAGTATTTAAAATGAACAGAACAATCACACTACTCAAGTAATGCGATGCGGCTCTAGCGCTGCCCTTTTACAATCACTTCCCCTTGTGGGCAGACTGACTCTCAGAAATGTCTACCTACGCAGTCAGGCCTGACTGATCTAAATGGAAGTTCAGGGTAAACAATCTTCGCTAGCAATCTTTCGGCGGTGCACTTGAAGAACAACTTTGTAATCCAACGAATAGTAAAGATAAAGTATCTGTCTATGAGCAAGTGCTCTCTCACCACCCGGACAAGTCCAAGTCCGTTTCCTCCACCGATTCGTCTAGGAACAGGAATCCACCGACATCCAGGCCTTCGGTCCTTCTGGTGTAGTACAGCAAGGATGAGGAAATGTCTCTGAGGTTCTGCTAGGCTGGCAGAGGGCTCTTTGGAGAAATGCACAAGGCCCAGGCTTCAGGCCTTGTGCACACAGCAGTTTAGCACAGGGATCCTCTTGCTAGGAGAGGGGGTGTCCAAAGAGACAGAACAAACTCCGCCTCCCCTTTATAAAGTCTGCCCCAGCAGTCTTTGCACGGGGCAATGCACCCTGGGTGCTGCAAGATGTACTGGGAGATTTAGTCTCTCGGTATTAAAGGGGAATACCTCACTACACACTCCCCCCACTTTGAATCTTTGGTCCCCAAAGACATCTAACATTTTTAGATCTGCAAAACATTTTAGCTTCAATGCGGTTGCATAGGATTGACAGAGGAGCCTCCCACCAATCATCATATGATGGGGAGCTGTCCTGTCCACAGGTCGCTTCAGTGGGGGCGACCTGTCTAACTGTGCCAGGAAGTGAGCTGGGGTTGCCCTCCAAATCTGTGGTGAGAAGGTCAGGCTCTCTTGGCAACCCTTGAGGGGTGAGGTTAACTTCTTCGGTGCTCTCACCCATCACTTCACAAGTCGGTCTCTTGAGAGGATACTTAACTCTTCGCTTTCTCTGTTCCACTGGCTCAGACATGGTATGCTCACTAGCCTCTTTGAGTACTTCTGCCTCCTGCAGATTGGTTTCTTCCACTACTGCTATGGATCCTTCTTCTGGCAGTGAGGGTAAGGGATCACATCTGGGGACAGCAGGGGCTAAAAGCCGTTTCACCAGATCAGTATTGGTCCCAACGTTGAGAGAGCTTCTTGAGGGCCCTGGCAGCCAGGGACCGACAATGGCCAGTGTCTCAAAGTTCTGGGACTCCCCAGCCCTCAATGGATCACACGACAATTTGATCCGCAGACATCTATCACAAGAGTACTCTTCTGCTTGAATACCCTGAATCTTGGTGTCTCCCAACTCTTCCAGGGGCAGGTATGACAGGTGGTACTTGTAAAAGTCTCTGGTCATCAGGGTAACCTGAGCACCTGTATCAAGGATGGCTCTGGTGTAGATCCCTTAGATCAGAACAGGCACTACAGGCAGAGGACCTACCAATTGGGTAGCAGTCCTTTTGGAAACACCTGTAACAGCAGACTGGCATACTTGGACTTGTGCTCTCTTCAGCTTCTGGCACTGGGAATGCCGTTTCTGGCGTTGTTTGGAAGGCTGATAAGCGTTGTTCACTGAGATGGCATAAACTGCAGGTGTTCTCCACCGCTCCCTCGCAGATTCAGGGAAAGTTATTTTTGAAGGCCCGTATCTTCTCTCCATTCTTGGGTCACTTCTCTGAGGCCTCCGCCAGCCTTCTGTCTCCATTCATGGACTTGGACATACTTGCTGGTAGTGACCTACACCTCCACAGTTTCGACAGATGTCTTGCTTCGTGGGCTTTTGGGCGGACAATCCAGTACTTTCTGCCATCAATTTGTTCATTATCTCAGCCAGCTGGGACACTTGCACCTTCAGTGTGTCTATCTCAGACCTGACATCCAGTGACCCGGTCAACATCTCCATTATTTTGGACATCTGAGTCTTCAGGATCTCTACTTCTGAGTCCTGTTCCGTAGCCATAAATAATCTGACTCCCACCGCGGGGAGGGTAGTGGTCTTCTCAGCCCCTTGCTGTTCATTTAAGAGGGTTTCTTCATCTCTCATGATGCGCACAAGATCTGGGTAACTCAAAGTCATCACTCCCTCAGAGGTCTTCAAGTAGAGCCAAACTGGATCTGAACGCAGGGCTCCCCTCAGGATCTGCTTCATTCGGGTTGCGTCTATGACCTGCGGCAGTATTCCCTTCTTTAGGACAATTTGGCACAGCTTCCGATTTAGCCTCCGCACATATTCGGATAACTTCTCTCCCGGCTGTTGGAGAGTATGTTCGAACTGGTATATCAGTTCAGTCGCCTTCTCCAGCTGGCCAAATTCCTCCTTCAGCATAGCCAGATAATCGTATGCAGTACAGGTAGCGTTGCTAAGCCTGAGGTTCTTTACAGCTTCAGCAGCAGCGCCCTTTAGACTTTCGCTGATGCGCTGCTTCTTCTGCGCCTCTGGTACCTCCCATCCTTCTACCGCTTGCATGGCCTGTTCAATCCAGGTGTCAAATTCTTCTTCTCCGACAGGTACTGGTTGTTTCTCTGAGAAGGTGTGAAGCTTCCGGTAACCGGCCTCCACATGCACCGTGTTATTTTTTTGGCATTTAACAACAAAGTCCCCCAAAGCAGTCAACAGTTCGGGACCTATGGCGGTCAGGGGTGACTTTGTTGCTTTTGTTTCGCTACTGCCTCCCATTTTGGAGAAGAGTGACGGAGATAACTGTGGGGAGGTCTGTGGGGACTCTTTCTTCACAGCCCCAGTATGCACTAAGCGATACGTTCGGTCATCTATGTCTTTTACACTCTGTCCTCTAAACTCCTCTGGGACTCCCCTTGTCCACTCCATTAGTGCATATGTCCCTGAAGTATTTGTCTTCACATCTACTGGCCATGCTTTCCAGTTTGGGGACATTGACATTATTAGTTGCTTTATCTCTTCTTTCTCCTGGATCTCTTCCGGGAGTTCAACAACTACCGCCCGGAGTGGATCCACGCCCTCCTCTGCGCACCATTCTATTACTGCCTGCGAGTCCATGCTGGTATTTCAGGCCGCCTTGATCGCAGCGTGCAATATACAAGGGTCCCGGACCGAGCCCCCACGTGTAGCAATACCCCCAGTTAAGAGGGGGTGTCCAAAGAGACAGAACAAACTCCGCTTCCCCTTTATAAAGTCTGCCCCAGCAGTCTTTGCACGGGGCAATGCACCCTGGATGCTGCAAGATGTACTGGGAGATGTAGTCTCTCTGTATTAAAGGGGAATACCCCGCTACATATATATATATATATATATATATAGATATATACAAAATATATATACAAAATAAACATCATGTGTGTAGAAGGGGCCAGGCTGTTAAACACAGCCAAACCTCAGCCATGACGCATATGGCGGTAGGACACCACTGAAATGCGGCGTGTTAAAAAGCTGTGGCGCATGAGCGTGACGTCACAAAGGCGTGGCAGCCCATGCCTGCACATGCGGGAGGACACAGCTACATCGCGCATTCGCTGGACACCAATCGACCAGCAGATGGACTTCGGGCGCAGGGAAGCAGGGATAAATGATGTCAAAGACAGGGAGTGTGCTGGGAGTCCCCCTCTCGAGGCCAAAAGAGGGTGTAAATACACATGACGCCGATGCCATCCTTGGATGGCCAACCAATGGCCAATCAACGGTCAGGGGGCTCAACAGGCAACAAAGAAAACATAAAAAGAAACACAACAATTAACGGAAAAATAATGAAATAGAAATTAATGTAGTAAAAATAATTATTTAGAATTCCGTCCGTTCATGTACATGTATACAGTGAAAAAATTAGCTAAATACCGCGCTGTCCAAAGAAGGGGGGAAGCTGCCAGCACCGCAAATGACAATTGTAAAAAGTAAAAGTGGGAAAGTGATGGTGCAGCGCTAGTGACAATTTGAAATTTAAATGGGTGATCTAAAGTGCATAGATAACCTGATACACATCTAAATATATCAAAGTTAGAATAATTGTGAAGTTATCAAACTAACAGTATACATGTGCAGTATTGAAATAATGATATCAGGTAATTAGACCAATGTATACCATACATATAAAATGCAGTGATCACGGTATAGGGCTGCTGTGAGTGGCTCAGATACCACATGATCGCTGTGCGATCACGTCACGTAGTAAACAAGAGTCATCAATGGAATACATTTATTGTTAGTACTGTGTGTGATCTGTGATTGGTCACCAGCGATCACATGGTACCTGGGCCAATACCCTAGAAATAAATACCCTGTACCATGTGATAGCTGTGGGCCAATCACAGCATCGCAATAGTAAACAATGCAAAGAGTCATGAATAAAAGACCCCCCCCCCCTCCCGAGTAGTACAGTTTCACAATATTGACAGTATGTAAAATCAAAAAAATTTTTTTTATTTTTTTAGATGGCAATAAATAATACATTCTCTCATTCACTATACTACCAAAAGTATTGGGACACCTTTACATGCACATGAACTTTAATGTCATCCAAGTCTAAAGCCCTGTACACACAGGTGGGAATCCCGTCTATTTGAAAACCGTCGGTTTTCCTGACTGAATTCCTGGCAAGCTTGTCTTGCAAAGCCCCGTTCTTTTGAATGGCAAGAACGCGGTGACGTCATTGACTACGACGAGCCGGCGCTCGTCACATTCGATGCCGTCGCGGCCATCTTGCTACACCCTACACTACCCTTGTATTCTACGGCGCATGCGTCGAAGTCTCATCGAGCATGCGCTGGCTTACCTGGGACAGGTAAGCATACTCACGAACGTTTTTCTCGGCAGGAAACACTCTGCTGATAATCCCAATGAGAAAAATAGAGCACAGGTTCTCTATTTTTCTCGTCGAGATTCCCGGCAGTTTTCCTGTCGAGAAACCATACACACGAAAGTTTTTTACGCCAAGCAGTTTTCTTGCCGATAAAAACGGTCGTGTGTACGAGGCTCCCTAGGGTTCAATATTGAGTTGGTCCACCCTTTGCCGCTATAACAGCTTCAACTCTTCTGGGAAGGCTGTCCTTAAAGTTTAGGAGTGTGTCTATGGGAATGTTTGACCATTCTTCCAGAAGCACAATAGTGAGGTCAGGCACTGATGTGGATGAGAAGGCCTGGCTCACAGTCTCAGCTCGAATTCATCCCAAAGGTGTTCTATCGGGTTGAGGTTAGGACTCTGTGCAGGCCAGTTAAGTTCCTTCACCCCATATTTTGTAAATGCTATAACTTTCAGACAGACTAAATAATATACACTGTGTTGGGTTATTTTTACCGAAGAAATGTAGCCGAATACATTTTGGCCTAAATTATTGAAGAGAGATTATTTATTTGCAAAATTTTATAACAGAAACTAAGAAAAACTTATTACAATCATGGTAATTAGGGACTGCATTTTTTTGTTTATATAGCAAAAAAAAAAACAAAAAAAAAAAAACCCAGTGGTCATTAAACACCACTAAAAGAAAGCTCTATTTGTGTGACAAAAAAAAATTATATAAATTTCATTTGGGCACAGTGTTGCATGACCGAGAAATTTCCATTTAAAATAACAGTTTTGAATAGCAGAAAATGCCCTGGTCATGAAGGGGTTAGGCCCATTTTACATGGGGCGGATGTCGGCAGCAGATCCACCCGCTCACCAGGAGGTCTCTCCGCTGATCCCCACTGAGAAGGCGAATGACAGGCCTGTGTCCGCTCCGCTGATGCAGGAGAATAGATCCCCATTCGTCTGTTTTTGGCGGACCGGATCAGATGCCGGCAGGTGTCAGTGGACACACATCTGCCGCTCCATAGAGAAGAAAGGAGTTTCCAGTCGGGTCCATCTTAAAAACTGACAGGAGGACTCAATCGGAACATCCGTGTGAAAGGGGCCTTAAACCCTCCGGAGGTCAAGTGGTTAATTGCTGCCAGTTTCCTAATCTGTGAACACGCAATATTTCTGTAGGAATCTGTTGCTGTCGTAGCATCAGGTTCTTAAAATGTGAATTGTTAGAACTGCTTGAATCTGGCGGACATGTCTGTAATGCAATGAAAACTGGCACAAATGCTTGCTTTAATCAGGCTCTAAAAGGAAGTGCTGCCAAAAAAGTATTTAAGAGCTTTACTGAATTCTTCTGATATAGTTTGCCAAAACACTAAAAACTGCATATTTGGTTATTTAAATAAAAAAAAAAGTTTCATTCCTTGTTGCATTCCAGTGCTGCTGACCTCCTGGAGTTCATTTTCAGACACTTCTTGTCTATGTATACTCCAGCGGTGGCTGCGTGTCATTTTTTAGGGCAGGATTCGTGATTGTGATAACCGTGGACTTTTCCTGCATAATGTGTCCCTGGCGGAACATTAAAGTAGAGCTCCGCCAAAAAGGGGAAGCTCTCCTTGTTTGCACCCCCCTCCTCCACTGTCAAAACCAGGTACCCGCTCCCACTTCCACTTCTGGCTTGCCTTACTAGCGATACCAGTGCCTACAACCGAAGCTGAATGACAAAAAGTGAGGACATCGCTGGATCCCTGGACAGGTAAGTGTCCTTATATTAAAAGTTAGCAATATTTGTAGCTGCTGACTTAAAAAAAATTTTTGCGGAAGCCTGGAGCTCCTCTTTACCTACTCCTTAGTCTGCACTTGCAGGAAAAACCTTTGAGCAATGTCCACTTCTCAGTTTGTGACAGAATCCTCAAGTGCAGCAATGACCCTTCCCATATACCTCTGCCTACCGCTGATCCTCAGGAAGCTTTGTCAAAACTGGAAGCTCTGCATGCCACACAAGACCACCTTATACACTTGTAGCAATACCCCCAGTTAAAGCGGAGCTCCACCCTAAAGTGGAACTTCCGCTGATCGGAACCCTCCCCCCCTCCGGTGCCACAATTGACACCTTTCAGGGGGGAGGGGGGTGCAGATACCTGTCTAATGCCGCGTACACACGCAAGTTTTTAATGTCATTTAAAAAAACAATGTTTTTCTCGACGTGATTTTTCTCGTTTCATCTCAAGCCTGTCTTGCATACACACGTTCATTAAAAAAACGCTCGAGAAATGCGCATTGACGTACAACACGTACGACGGCACTATAAAGGGGAAGTTCCGTTCGATCGGTGCCACCCTTTGGGACGCTTTTGCTAATTTCGTGTTACCGCGTGTTAGTAAAAGTTTGGTGAGAGACGATTCGCGCTTTTCAGTCTTCGTGCTTTTAAGAACGTTTTGTGGAGTTCAGTTTGTGCTTGTTGGTTCGTATCTGTCTTTCAGTGCTTGTAGTCAGTTCGTATCTGTTTATTCAGTGCTTTATTGTCCGCTCGTTACTGTTTTTCAGCTCGTTCTTCATAGGCCTTGCTGTTCTTCCGTGCGTTCTTTTAGTTCGTTCTGACCAGCCGGCCGTTATCTAGCCATGTTGCGGCTACGTACTCGTCGTAGAGTTCGTGCTGTAGTTGGAGCAGGGGTTCTTTCTGTATCCCGACTCCAGTCCATGAACAGGGTGAGGAGGAGTTCATGGACCAAGAATTGGTTGCTCCAGCGGCACCAGTTCTGTCACATGCCTTTGTTGCGGGAGATCAGGGAGAATAATCCTGAGGACTACAGGAATTTTCTCAGGATGTCTGACCCCGTATTTCAGCATCTGTTGGCTTTGGTGTTCCCCTATATTACCAGGCAGGACACTGTTATGCGGGAAGCCATCACTGCTGAGCAGAGGCTCATCGCCACGTTGCGATACCTGGCGACTGGGAGAAGCCTGCAGGACCTCAAGTTCTCAACAGGCATCTCCCCCCAGGCTCTGGGGATCATTATTCCAGAGACTTGTTCTGCCATCCTTCAAGTTTTGCAGGAGGACAATATTAAGGTAAGTTTTCTCCTTTAACATCACATTTTATGTATTTCTTGCTTAATAATGTTTAATATTTCTTTCATCAGTCCCTAATTACCATGATTGTAATATGCTGTGAATGTCCCCTTTCTCCCCATGCATGTTGTATCGTTTTTGATGCAAATTTTTTGGCCTACATGCATATTTCCCCTAACTAACCTCTCCAGCATGCTATGCTGGGGCCATACCCACCTAGCCTAGTCACTTCCCATGTTTTTGCTGTCTGATCCATTGTAGTGCTTTACCCTAAACGCCCCCTAAAGATTTCTTAAGGAATGTTATATTTTCTTTCAATTCATACAGAGTGCTACAGCCTGGATTTGTGAGGTCCCCAACTAATCTTCAAACCCCCCCCCCCCCATAAAATGTCTGAAATGGCTCATCAGAGGGGTTGTTGAATTTTTATAAGTGACTTTTTTTATTTTTATTTTATTTTAATATTTTTGGAGGTTAGAAATCATTTAAAAATCTATCTAAGTTTATCCTGATGTTGGCCAGGAATGATTTTGTCAAATCTGCTTGCAATGTTTATGTATGAAAGTATTAATTTTTTTTTGTTTAACTCCCCAGTTCCCTTCTACGCCACATGAATGGCAGAATGTGGCATCTCAGTTTGCCCAGCGATGGAACTTTCCAAACTGTGGAGGGGCCATCGACGGCAAGCATGTACGGGTCGTACCACCACCCCATTCGGGATCCTATTACTTCAATTATAAGGGATTCCACAGCATCGTCATGATGGCAGTGGTGTCGACCACCTACGAACTTCTTTATGTGGACGTTGGTAAAAATGGATGTATGTCCAATGGAGGGGTCTTTGCGCAGACTGAGTTTGGCCAACGGCTCCTATCAGATGAGGTGGCCTTGCCACCAGCGGACCAGAATGTGGAGGGACTCCCGTTCGTCTTTGTGGCGGATGAGGCGTTTGGCCTGGGTACCCATTTAATGAGGCCATTTCCTCAAAGAACCCTCACCCCTGAGAGGAGGGTGTTTAACTATCGGCTGGCCAGAGCCAGAAGGGTGGTGGAAAATGCCTTTGGCATCATAGCCAGCCGATTCCGCTTGTTCCTCACCTCCATCCATCTTGCCCCATACAAATGGAACCATGTGGTCATGACCTGTTGTGTCCTACACAATTTTTTACGTGTACATTCCACAAATTATCTTTCTTTGAGTGGGCCTGAGGCCTCATTACAGGACGGTACTAATTTAGTGGCCCTTGAAGCTGGCCGTCCAGGCTTGGCCCCCCAAACTGACCATGATGGCAGCAATATTTGGATTATTTTGTGGGTAGGGGGGCCATTGATATGCCTGTGGATTCTTAATTTTCTTGTGTTAAAAAAATAAAATCTTTCTGCCAAAATATTTGTTGTATTGTCTTTTATGTTTCTCCTCGGTTCTCCTAGTGCACTTGTAGTGCCATGTGTGTTTTCCATTATTAAATACCCATCATTGTCAGTGTAAACACAAATCCTAATTTTGCTTACTTTGGGCAACATTTAGATAATAAGCCACACATTTTTTAGTTTTAAAATCTTTTTATTCTTTGCACATATTTTTTTATTTATTTTTTTGTTTTTATTAAACAAAAGTATGTTTTAAATTTTTTGTGTTATAAAATTTTTTGGGGGGTAAAACGCATGAACAGGCATGCTTAAAAAACTTACAAAAAATTATTTATCTAAATTTCTATATGTATTATTAATTAAACATTAAACCCAAAAAAAACCTTCCAAAACAAAGCAAGTTCAAAGTTCTTTAGTGGCAAAAAATTAAACCCGCCCAAGCACAGCCATGATATTTTGGAGCCTTTGCTCCACCCGATTGGTATTTTACCTGATCTGTATCAAGTCTCCCTTGATTTTTTCAAGGTCACGACAGCAGACCATTAGGTATTGTATCAGGATCTGTCCACTGTGACTTGTAAAATTGTCGGGGTCTTCAGGCAGAACAGCACCTAAAAAATTAAAAAACAACATGTAGTATAAATATGTAGGCCTACATCTATTAACCTGAATCTGTGGTGTTTGACACTGACCTGTTGGGGTGCCACTTTCCACTTCCTCCACTTCACGTTTCTCTACATCATGTGGTCATGGGGGTCTTGTTGGAGGTGTGGGATTTATGGGCTCATGTCTCAAACCTTTTTGAAGCCCTATTGAGATTGCAATAAAAGGTATAGTTTAGTTCCTAAATAAGAATTATCTTAAAAAATAAGCCCTGAAAGAGGAATATGAAACATTCTTTGGAAGTGTGGTACAATTGTCTTTTTAGCCCAGGTTACAAGCTGAACACATGTTTGGATCCATACCCAAAACAGGAACATATAATTCGTTTTACCAAGTTTCACACATGGAAACACACCCAAGTATATACACTGTTTCACCTGTGTGTGACACCCTAAAAAGGTTGTTCTGTTGGGCCACACTTGTGCTACTGAGTCCAGATGTTCAAACAGCTGCTGAGCATTCTCTCCTTAACATTACAATGCATACACTTAATATTTTAAAAAATATATTTCACGAAAAATCTATTCAAACATCACGTCCCAAAAATCATCTCCCCCCAAATATACATGGTAATTTTTAGGGTAACGATGGATCAGCCAAAAACATCGTATTATTAAGTGTACGTACGAAAGAGGTTTACTACGACTGTTTACTGTGCCCACGAACATGAAAGTTGCTATCTTTAACTGTACTACATTATAGAAAAAAACACACAGCAACATGCAATTATTAATAATTTGAAGTTCAAAGACATGAAAATTACTTACTTTTTCCTATAACTTTCTTGATTCTTTTGTATTGGTCGGGCTCCCGCAACTTGAGATCAGACCACCGTTTTCTGAGCTGTTCTGCACACCCCAAATTTTTGGTGAAGAGTTTTAACCACTTTCCCCATAATTTTTGACTTGACAAGATTAGGCCTTTTATACGGCCCATGCTTGGCATCATAATCCTCCCTCCTCAAAATGGCGACCATCTCCACCATTTCCTCGAATGTCATGTTGGATGCCTTATATCTCCGGGATCGGGTCTTTGGTTGCTCCGGAATTTCATCCTCTGTTGATGTAATATCAACCACCTGAGTCTCCGCCATGTTGTGTAGCACTACGACGAGCGAGGAGGGGCGGGGAAAGTACTATATCGAACGTCAGGGGCGGGGAAATCGTGTGGAGTTTCACGCATTCGCAGTGTATATAAAGCTAATACGCATGTGTCGTAAATACGTTCATTGTGCGGAAGAAGGAGTAAACAACGAACGTGATAACGAAGGTACATAACATTTTTCTGATTTTGGTTTCAGCAGTGGATGAGATTGTGGCCTATATATGGTTATAAAGAGTATTTGAAGAGTCTTGACTGACACTATTATTTTTGTGTTGTTTTTGACTTTCAGCAAACATGCAGGCTTTCAAGAGTCCAGAGTTTATGGGGGAGTTCCTGGACAGATGGAAGGAACTTTCTGTTCTGTGGCAAACTAAAACAGCCAAAAATAAAAATAAAGCAGCCAGGACAGCAGCACTGGAGAGCCTGCTCGAATTTGTAAAGACCCAGATCCCCACAGCAACCATCCAAGAGGTGAACACCAAACTATCTACCATTAGGGGCACATATAGGACTCAGAGGAATATGGTCCTGAAGTCCCAGAGGTCAGGAGCTGCAGCAGATCAAGTATATAAACCCAGTCTGTGGTACTACCACAAATTATCATTTCTGGATGACCATCTGGAAGTCAGGGAATCTCTGTCAACCCTTCCCCCCAGACATCTCTCCAGCCTTTCTTGCAGCCAACCCTCCAGCCTTCCTTGCAGCCAACCCTCCAGCCTTCCTTGCAACCCAGCTCTGGCTTCTTCGGAGGAACAACCAGAGGTCCTTGAGGAGCCAGATTTGGACATATCGAGCCAGGTATAGTATTGATATCAAGATTTATATGTAACAAAAGTAATGATGTAAAATAGATGTTACTATTGCTAAGTATTTAATGTTTGAAAAAAAAGTGGTTTAAGTAGCAATAGACAGTAGTGGTCAAAATTGATGGGGACAAGAATAAAAAATGCAGGGGTCAGAATCATTGTATTTTTAATTTAATTTGGCATTCAATTTTAAAAATGTCTTGAGGTGAAAAATGTGTGTGATTGATGAAGCAAAAAATATAAGTATGTCCCTTTTTTATACACAGCCAGAGCAGAGCCAGGAAGAGGGTGACGTTGGGGACCAGGAGGCAGGGCCCAGTGGCACACAGGAGGAGGCCAGGCCCAGCACAAAAGCCCAGATGCCTCCCCTGAAAATCCAACAAAGAATGCCCAGAAGGGTTAGGCAGGTGGAGGAGGAAACCCGGGCCTTTATTCGAGAGGCTACTGCGGCCCTCAGAGAGCCCCCCTCCGTTGAAGAGGGCTATGCCGCAGTACTGGCACATAAACTAGGCCAAATGGACATGAGGCAACGGCTATACAGTGAAAACTTAATGTTGAAGGTAATCAACAGGGGGTTGCTGGGTGAACTAACCCAGTTCACTGACCTAACAGAGGTTGTCCCTCCTCCTCCTCCTCCTGCCACAAGCTCTCCTCCTGAGACACAGCCCCTGAGGAAGCACTTAAAGGCTGGAGAGAAGGCTACAAGGAAGAGAAAAAAATAATGACTGTTCTAGTACCACAGACTGGGGACAGATATCTGACTTACCTGCTGCTGTTCCTGACCTCTGGGAGTCCAAGACAAGATTGTGCTCCTATTTTTTGAGTTTTGGAATTACATAGTTTGGTGTTCTATTCTTGGATGTTTGCTGTGGGGTCCAAAGGATGCACAAATTCTCCAGTGCTGCCTTCCCCTTTAATTTCTTATTTGCCAAAATAAAGGATTTTTTGATTTACAGCAAATACTTGACTATGTGTTTTAAATTCAAAAAGAGAGTTTGCTAGTGAATAGGCTGGGACATAATAATTACAAAATAATTTTATAATTAACAAGGGACACAAACCTCCTTGAGGAGAAATAATACAAATTTATAATGTTGGTGTGGTAACTTGACACACAAAAGAAAATTGTCAAAAAAAACATTCCTAAATAGAAAAGAAAAACAAAAAACATTCCTAAATATCAAAGTAAAAAAATAAATAAAAATTATTTGATTTAAGATAGTTAAAATTATTTTATAATTTATTACCGAGATCTGGCTTACCAACAAATATTTAAATTCATGAGATCACTAACAATTAATAATAAACAAGTTTGTCAGAACTCTGAATATCATTTAGCAAAAGAAGTTCATTATTTTAGCATTATATCAAGAAGAAAGGAATGCGCTGCATTAAACGATGCAATAATTTACAGCGTTACGAATGTGCTCTCTCCATTACAAACGCGAGTTTTACCAGAACGAGCGCTCCCGTCTCATACTTGAGTCTGAGCATGCACGTTTTTTTCCCCTCGTAAAAGCATACACACTACCGTTTTTCACGACGTTAAAAAAAACGACGTGAAAAAATAGAGCAGGTTCTAATTTTTTGCTCTGGAGCCTACACACGATTGTTTTTAATGCCCATTTTTAAAAATGCCATTTTTATTGCCATGAAAAACGATCGTGTGTACGCGGCATAAGACTGGTATTTGCACCCACTTCCGGGAGTCCTCTCTGCGGGAAATCTGCGGGAGCACGTCACTTCCCGCAGATTCCCCGTTGTGTTCTGGGAGACACTCGGCTCCCAGAACACAGGGGACCATTCAGAATGGCGCAGCGTGACTCGCACATGCGCCGTAGGGAACCGGGCATGAAGCTGCAAGGCTTCACTTCCTGGTTCCCTCACCGAGGATGGCGGTGGGGGCAGCAGAGTGATGAGCGATTGCTTGTCCTCTGCTGCGGACTTCGCTGGACTCCAGGACAGGTAAGTGTCCATATATTAAAAGTCAGCAGCTGCTGCTATATATGCTTTTAATATTTATTTTTTCCGCGGCACTTCCGCTTTAAAAGGGCTGCAGGTATAGATTTGGGCCTGTAACACACCGCTGTCAACCCCCAGGAACTGGCTCTAACCTCCCTTGGCACAGCTAGCACAAATAGGAATGTGAAACCCACTATGCTATAGGAATCACCACTCCGCAATAAAGCATACACAATAGTTAATATCAATTTACCTGAGTTGACTGCTTCAGCTGGGATAGACAGTACACCACACACTTTGCTTGCTTAACCACAAATACTTTTACTGAGTAGAAATATAAGGTTAGACAATGGTACATTTATCTATGCAGGGCCCTGCAATATTAAAAGTCAAGCAAATAACAAGTACAATGTTCTAACAGTCTTATGCGCACTGAATGTCTCTTAATAAATTACGCTCGCGAGCTTTCCCTTCGTGGCCAATATGGCGGCCAAAAAATGTCTCACTGCTGAACAGTCAGGCCTGACTAATTCACACACAGTTAATTTGTTGAGAAGCATCTTCGCTAGCAATGGTGGTGCACTTTGTAGGTTATTTGTAATCCAAAGGTATTAAATTGTTAGTTACTCAGCAAGCAATAAGACAACCTAACTCCGGCTGCACAACTCACTGTTCCTCTGGGGTGCTATTTAACACTCCGGTAACGGTGGGCCCTGACCAAAGGATACTGGGCCTAAAAGGTAGTCAAAGTATACTGAGCAAGTGCTCTCTCACCCGACCGGACCAGTCCGTACAACCGACTTCAGTAGTTGGTGCTCCAGAACACAGTCTCACGATACCCACAGTCTCCGATCCTCTCGACCATCCGAGGGAGATTGATGGATGAGACGAATCTGGGTTCTCCCGTGACGAACAGCAAGCTCTCCGGATCCCTAGGCCTAGGCTCTCCAGCCTAGTCCAAAGCAACAGACCCCAACGTAGGCTCCACTTGCTAGGAGGGCGGTGTCCGAAGAGACCCGCATGTTGCTCCTCCCTCCTTAAATAGTCCTTCCCCAGCAGACCTTGCGCCAGACAATGCACTGTGGGTGTCACGCTGCACACTGGGTATAGTAGTCTTTGTACTTATTTAAAGCGATACCCCGCTACACACTCCCCCCACCTAAAATCTTTGGTCCCCAAAGATAAGCAGTAAAGATCATTGTTAGCGTATGCACACGAAATACAGTTCACGGCTACAAAGGAGCCTGGCAGAGGAACCTCCCACCAAGCTTTGGGAGAGAGGTTGTCCTGCCCACAGGTCACATTAGTGGAAGTGGCATGTCTAACTGTGCCAGGGAGTGAGCTAGGGTTGCCCTCTACTAAATTCACAGTAGAGGGACCAGGCTTATCTACTGTCCTCCTTGCTGTAACAACAGTCCCTTCCGAGCACTCCCCCATTTGAGTGTAGGTTAGTCTTCTTGGGGGGTGGATGGCCCTTCTCTCTCTTTGCGCCCTAGGAACCGGGGTCTCAATTGCAGTGGGTCCTTCCAATTATCCCTCTATTAAGTCAAGTGTATTGGGTTCCGCTGGTCCAGGGGCATCTAATTCAGGTGCAGAGAGATACAAGGAATCCCTGGGGTCCTCTATTGGAAAAGAGTCCAGAGCATCCTCCCATTCTTCAGTAAGAGTATCAAGTGGTATGAACTCAGCAGCTTCAGCATTTAAAGTGTCCCCAGTGATGACTTCAGATGATGGAAAGGCCATGGTCATGGGTTCAGGTACTTGAGAGGACCATAACCAATCGAGTTCCAATTCCTCATCTTCACTCTGATCTTGGGCATCCATTTCCCCTGAAAGAGTTGTTTGAGATCTAGTGACAGGTCTAGGGGTATTAGAGGCTGAAAGGGGCTCAGAAGGATCCGAGGTAGGAGGCAAACTAACTGCTTCGGAGAGGGGCAGTAAGTGATTCCTGTGCCATGTCTTCAACGGTCCCACACTCCCTTCTGGTTTGAGTTGATACACTGGCAAACCTGGCAATTGTTTACAGATTACATATGGTTGTGATCTCCACTGGTCGGCCAGCTTATGCTTCCCTGGAATGCCCAAGTCCCGCAACAGCACCCGGTCTCCTGGCTGTAGGTCATGAATTCGGACCTTGAGGTCATAACTCTGCTTATTCCTGGCTCCTCTTTGATTTGAAGTTACCTGGGCCTTCTCATACGCCAGTCTTAAACTCTGTTGCAACCGATCCACATATCCCTTGTGAGAAGCTGCTGAGGTATGATCTATTGAAGTGCCAAAAGCCAAATCTACCGGTAGTCTTGCTTCCCTGCCGAACATCAGTCTGTATGGGGAATACCCAATAGCATCACTAGTCGTACTATTGTATGCATGCACAATGGCGGCCACATGCTTGCCCCAGTGCTTCTTCTCACTACTCAATGTCCCCAACATATTCAATAATGTCCAATTGAATTGTTCAGGTTGGGCATCCCCTTGTGGGTGGTATGGGGTGGTTCGGGTCTTCTTTATACCCAGTGAATCTAACAGTTTCCAAATCAGTCTGCTTTCGAAATCCCTTCCCTGGTCTGAGTGGAGGCGTTGAGGTAGTCCGTAGTGTACAAAGAACTTTTCAACAAGAACCTTAGCCACTGTGGAGGCCTTCTGGTCTTTGGTTGGGGATGCCTGAGCGTATCTAGTGAAATGGTCGGTTATCACCAGAACATTCCCATGTCCACTCAAATCAGCTTCCAGACAAAGAAAATCAATGCATACCAGATCCAAGGGCCCTTGACTTTGTAGGTGGCCCATTGGGGCAGCTTGATGAGGCAGCGTCTTTCTTTGTGTGACAATACTCCTCCACTTCAACCCGCATACAGGGCCAGTAAAATCTGTTCCTTACAAGCTGAAAGGCTATTTCCGACCCCAGGTGGCCATGATCATCATGCAAAGCGGTCAGAACAGTCTTCCGGTGTCTCTCTGGCAGAAACAGTTGCCACTTATCCTCCAAATCATCAAAGGGGCCCCTTCGGTAGACCACCCCTTGATGCATTTGTAGCCGGTCTCATTCCCTTCTTAATAGATAAGCCTCCTATGAGGGGTCCTTCAGAAGCAAGTCTGGGTTTTGGCTTTCCAATGCTTCCAGAGCCAATTTCCCCAGCGGGTCTTCCATTTGATCTCTTCTCAGATCCTTCTTTGAGAGTCTGGGTAGATTCTCTTCTCCAATCTGGGTCACATCACAGTAATACTTGGGTACTCCAACAACCGAGACTCCTATTTCTTCGGCTCTGGACCCTCCACTTGTCTGGAACTCTGCTCCCTGGCACAAGGCTTGCACTCCCTCTGGGGCCAGCCGAGTCCAGTCTTCCGTAGGATTAGTGGGAGCATGGGACCTTCTGGATAAGGCATCAGCGTCTCTGTTTCCAGTCCCAGGTCTGTACTTTAGACTGAAAGTGAACCCTGAGAGAGCTGCTAGCCAACGGTGGCCGGTGGCATCCAGTTTGGCTGTAGTCAGGAGGTAGGTGAGCGGGTTATTGTCTGTCTTTACCACAAACTCAGCTCCATACAAGTAGTCCTTCAGCTTATCCACCACAGCCCATTTCAAGGTCAAGAATTCCAGCTTGTGGGTGGGGTAATTCTTTTCAGCTTCTGGGTGGGGTCAAACTTCTGCTCACATAAGCAACGGGCCTCAGTTGGTCATCATGCTCTTGATACCGCACTCCCCCCAGTCCATCATGACTGGCATCCACATGTAGTTCGTACGGATTTCTGGTGTCCGCATAAGCCAAGACGGGGGCAGTGGTCAGGCTCTCCTTCAATCTGGTGAAAGCCTCCTCACAGCTCACAGTCCACTGGTCTTCTATAGACTCCCGTGGTTTCCTGGGCCCTGACTCATCTTCTTCTCCTTCGGTCTTCAGGAGTAGGGATGAGCCGAACACCCCCTGTTCGGTTCGCACCAGAACCTGCGAACAGACAGAAAGTTTGCGCGAACTTTAGAACCCTATTAAATACAATGGACTCGAACGTTCGAAATCAAAAGTGCTAATTATCAAGGCTAATATGCAAGTTATTGTCCTAAAAAGTGTTTGGGGACCCGGGTCCTGCCCCAGGGGACATGTATCAATGCAAAAAAAGTTTTAAAAACTGCAGTTTTTTCGGGAGCAGTGATTTTAATAATGCTTAAAGTGAAACAATAAAAGTGAAATATTCTTTTAAATTTCATACCTAGGGTGGGTGTATAGTATGCCTGTAAAGTTGCCCTTGTTTCCCGTGCTTAGAACTGTCCCTGCACAAAGTGTAATTTTTGAAGGAAAAAAAGTAATTTAAAACTCACTCGCGGCTATAATGAATTGTCGGCTCCCGGCAATACATAGAAAAGTCATTGGTAAAAAAATAAATAATGCGTAGGGGTCCCCCCAAATTCAATTACCAGGCCCTTCAGGTCTGGTATGGATATTAAGGGGAACCCTGCCGCAAATAAAATAAAAAATGCGCGGGGTTCCACCAAATATCCATACCAGGCCCTTCAGGTCTGGTATGGATTTTAAGGGGAACTCCACCCCAAATGTAAAAAAAAAATGGCGTGGAATTCCCCCAAAAATCCAGACCAGACCCTTTATCCGAACACGCAACCTGGCAGGCCACAGGAAAAGACCCTTAATCCGAGCACATAACCTGGCCGGCCGCAGGGGAAGAGGGGGGGACGAGAGAGCGCCCCCCCCCCCTGAACCGTACCAGGCCACATGCCCTCAACATGGGGAGGATGGTCCCATGTTGATGGGGACAAGGGCCTCATCCCCACAACCCTTGCCAGGTGGTTGTGGGGGTCTGTGGGCAGGGGGCTTATCAGAATCTGGAAGACCCCTTTCACAAAGAAAGTGTAACAAATTGTAAAAAAAAAAACACAGACACCATTGGGAAAGTCCTTTATTAAAAAAAAAACAAAAACATTCCAGCGATGAAATCCAGTGTCCCGCGGTGATCCGATGTCCAGCGCTGTCCACACGAAACGTCATTGGCTGAGCCTGAGCGGACCTGATGGGGAACTTCCTCAGCAGTGTAATAAATGAATAGACCCGCCCCTTCTAAAGTTCCCCATCAGGTCCGCTCAGCCAATGACGTAGGTTTAAGGCTAAGTGGACCAGATGCGGAACGTGAGAAGGGGCGGGTCTATTCATTTATTACACTGCGGAGGAAGTTCCCCATCAGGTCAGCTCCCTCGTATGTCAGACCCCGCCTATGTCATTGGCTGAGCGGACCTGATGGGGAACTTCCTCCGCAGTGTAATAAATGAATAGACCCGCCCCTTCTCACGTTCCACATCTGGTCCGCTTAGCCTTACACCTACGTCATTGGCTGAGCGGACCTGATTGGGAACTTTAGAAGGGGCAGGTCTATTAATTTAATACACTGCGGAGGAAGTTCCCCATCAGGTCCGCTCAGACTCAGCCAATGACGTTTCGTGTGGACAGCGCTGGACATCGGATCACCGCGGGACACTGGATTTCATCGCTGGAATGTTTTTTTTTTTTTTTTAATAAAGGACTTTCCCAACGGTGTCTGTGTTTTTTTTTCAATTTGTTACACTTTCTTTGTGAAATGGTAGGGGTACAATGTACCCCATTACCAATTCACATGGGGGGGGATCTGGGGGTCCCCTTTGTTAAAGGGGTCTTCCAGATTCCGATAAGCCCCCCGCCTGCAGACCCCCACAACCACCGGTCAAGGGTTGTGGGGATGAGGCCCTTGTCCCCATCAACCATCAACATGGGGACATCCTCCCTATGTTGAGGGCATGTGGCCTGGTACAATTCAGGAAGGGAGGGGGGCGCTCTCCCGTCCCCCCCTCTTTTCCTGCGGCCTGCCAGGTTGTATGCTCGAATAAAGGGTCTGGTATGGATTTTTGGGGGAACTCCACGCCATTTTTTTTTAATTTAGGGTGGAGTTCCCCTTAAAATCCATACCAGACCTGAAGGGCCTGGTATAGATATTTGGGGGGAACCTCATGCATTTTTTTTAAATTTGCGGCAGGGTTCCCCTTAATATCCATACCAGACCTGAAGGGCCTGGTAATTGAATTTGGGGGGACCCCCACGCATTTTTTTTTTTTTTTAATCAATGACTTTTCTCTATATTGCCGGGAGCCGACAATTCATTATAGCTGCGAGTGAGTTTTAAATGACTTTTTTTCCTTCCCTTGGCACAAAATGACATTTTGTGCAGGGACAGTTCTAAGCACGGGAAACAAGCGCGACTTTACAGGCATACTATACACCCACCCTAGGTACAAAATTTAAAGGAATATTTCACTTTTATTTTTTTACTTTAAGCATTATTAAAATCACTGCTCCCGAAAAAACGGACGGTTTTAAAACTTTTTTTTGCATTTATACATGTCCCCTGGGGCAGGACCCGGGTCCCCAAACACTTTTTATGACAATAACTTGCATATAAGCCTTTAAAATTAGCACTTTAGATTTCTCCCATAGACTTTTCGAATTTGCCGCGAACACCCCAAATTGTTCGCTGTTCAGCGAACGGGCGAAGAGGCAATGTTCGAGTCGAACATGAGTTCGACTCGAACTCGAAGCTCATCCCTATTCAGGAGTTCATTCAATGGCTTGGTGATTTTTGCAAACCCTTCCACAGTTAAAGCAAACTTCTTCTTCTCTGTCCTGCTGGAAGACTGGTGTTGAGGCATTCTGAAACACTTCCTTCTTTAACCACTTAAGCCCCGGACCATTTGGTAGCTAAAGTACCAGAGGTGAATTCAGAATTTTGCACTGCGCTGCTTTAACTGTAAATTGTGCGGACATGCAATGTTGTACCCAAACGAAATTTGCGTCCTTTTCTTCCCACAAATAGAGCTTTCTTTTAATGGTATTTGATTGCCTCTGCGATTTTTATTTTTTGCGATATAAACGGAAAAAGACCGAAAATTTTGAAAAAAAATGATATTTTCTACTTTTTGTTATAAGAAAAATCGAATAAACTCAATTTTAGTCATACATTTAGGCCAAAATGTATTCAGCCACATGTCTTTAGTAAAAAAAATGTCAATAAGCGTATATTTATCGGTTTGCGCAAAAGTTATAGCGTTTACAAACTAGGGTACATTTTCTGGAATTTACACAGCTTTTAATTTATGACTGCCTATCTCATTTCTTGAGGTGCTAAAATGACAGGGCAGTACAAAACCCCCCCAAATGACCCCATTTTAGAAAGTAGACACTCCAAGGAAATTGCTGAGAGGCATGTTGAGCCCATTGAATATTTTTTTTTTTTGTCCCAAGTGATTGAATAATGACAAAAAAAAAAAAAAATTACAAAAAGTTGTCACTAAATGATATATTGCTCACACATGCCATGGTTATATGTGGAATTGCACCCCAAAATACATTCTGCTGCTTCTCCTGAATACGGGGATACCACATGTGTGGGACTTTTTAGGAGCCTAGCCACGTACGGGACCCCGGAAACCAAGCACCGCCTCCAGGATTTCTAAGGGCGCAAATTTTTGATTTCACTCCTCACTACCTATCACAGTTTTGAAGGCCATAAAATGCCAAAATAGCACAAAAACCCCCCAAATGACCCCATTTTGGAAAGTAGACACCCCAAGCTGTTTGCTGAGAGGCATGGTGAGTATTTTACAGCTCTCATTTGTTTTTGAAAATGAAGAAAGGACACTTTTTTTTTTTCTTTTTTTTTTTCAATTTTCAAAACTTTGTGACAAAAAGCGAGATCTGCAAAATACTCACAATACCTCTCAGCAAATAGCTTGGGGTGTCTACTTTCCAAAATGGGGTCATTTGGGGGGGTTTTGTGCCATCTGGGCATTCCATGGCCTCCGAAACTGTGATAGGCAGTGGGAAGTGAAATCAAAAATTGACACCCTTAGAAAGCCTGAAGGCGGTGATTGGTTTTTGGGGTCCCGTACGCGGCTAGGCTCCCAAAAAGTCTCACACATGTGGTATCCCCGTACTCAGGAGAAGCAACAGAATGTATTTTGGGGTGTAATTCCACATATGCCCATGGCATGTTTGAGCACAATATCATTTAGTGACAACTTTTTGCAAAAAAAAAATAAAAATTGTATTTTTTCCGCAACTTGTGTCAACATATAAAATATTCCATGGACTCGACATGCCTCTCAGTATATAGCTTGGGGTGTCTACCTTCCAAAATGGGGTCATTTGGGGGGGTTTTGAACTGTTCTGGCATTTTATACACAACATTAGGAAGCCTACATCCACTCTTCTAACCACTTGAAGACAAAGCCCTTTTTGACACTTTTTGTTTACATGAAAACATATTTTTTTTTTGCAAGAAAATTATGTTGAACCCCCAAACATTATATATATTTTTAAAGCAAAGGCCCTACAGAATAAAACGGTGGGTGTTGCATTTTTTTTTTTCTACACAGTATTTGCGCAGCGATTTTTCAAACGCATTTTTTTGGGAAAAAATACACTTTTTTTAATTTTAATGCACTAAAACACACTATATTGCCCAAATGTTTGATGAAATAAAAAAGATGATCTTAAGCCGAGTACATAGATACCAAACACGACATGCTTTAAAATTTCGCACAAACGCGCATTGGCGACAAACTACATAAATTTTTAAAAGCCTTTAAAAGCATTTACAGGTTACCCCGTTAGATTTACAGAGGAGGTCTACTGCTAAAATTACTGCCCTCGATCTGACCTTCGCGGTGATACCTCACATGCATGGTGCAATTGCTGTTTACATATGACGCCAGACCGACGCTTGCGTTCGCCATTGGGCAAGAGCAGGGCAGGACAGGGGTGCTTTTTTATTTTTTTATTTTTTTTTTTATATTAATTTTGCTTTTTTATTTTATTTTTAAACTGTTGCTTCCATATTTATTTATTTTTATCACTTTTATTGTTATCTCTGGGAATGTAAATATCCCCTATGATAGCAATAGGTAATGACAGGTACTCTTTTTTGAAAAAACTGGGGTCTATTGGACCCTAGATCTTTCCTCTGCCCTCAAAGCATCTGACCACACCAAGATCAGTGTGATAAAATGCTTTCCCAATTTCCCAATGGCGCTTTTTATATCCGGGGGGGGGACATTCCCTCCCACTGCTTGTAAAAGCAGTCCAGAGGCTAATTAGCCACTAGGATTGCTTTTACATGAAAGCCGGCTGCTGGCTGAAAAAAATGATACCAAGATGATACCTAAACCCGCAGGCATCATTCTGGTATAAACATTCAAAGTCCAGCAACATACCAGTACGTTGCTGGTCCTTGTTGGACATGTATTGTAATCTTTTTTTTCATGCAGCCTGTTGGCTGAACGAAAAAAAAAGATTGATCGGTGGGTATGCCCACCATTAGAATACCGCCCTTCATCCACCCACTTCTAATGATGGGCATACATGCACCATTTATATATGCCGAAGCATGGGGGCATCTTCTCGCAAAAGTTATGCCGCGTACACATGGTCAGACTTTTCCACGGGCAAGCCTCCGTCGGAATTTCGACCGTATGTATGTGGCATTAGGAGCAAAATCGCTCCTCCGCTCCTCTGCCCCTGCTGCCCCAATGCTTCGGCATATATGCTTTTTTTTTTTAACTGTGGTGGTGAAATCACCTCCTACAGCACTGGAGTCGCAGGGATCAGGCCTGTCTCTGCGAACGCTGCAGTTATGTGTGTTGTGTTTTGCAAGTGACAGTGATCGATCGATACTGCACTTCGGTGGCCTGGGCTGGACGGAGGGGCAAAACGCAGGTGCTAGCAGGTATCTGGGCTGATCCCGCTAACACTGCATTTTTGGGAACCCTAAACTGCTGGGGACGCTAGTATAGATCTGATCAGATCAGATATTGAGCTGATCAGATACTATACCACTAAGGGGGGTGTATGCTTCACGTGTGGGTGTTAGCGCTACTGGCACTAACCTGACGCTGCCTGGGGTGTGACTCAGACCCTCTCTGACGCTAAAACCTAATTGATATCACCCGCCGGGCGATCAGGGGGTTAAACCTTTATTGGGTTATATACGGCGGGTGCCCTGACACTATAAAAAGCAAACTAACTAACCAGCGTCACCCGTAACACTTATATGATGATCACTGGTGAAAGGGTTAACTAGGGGCAATTAGGGGGTTAAAACCTTTATTAGGTAATATATGGGGGTACCTGACGCTATATAAAAACCTGACGGCGAACCTAAAAAAAAATTACTGGCTACCTATCGGCATCACCGACACTAAGACAACGATCATAAAAACGATTGCTTAGCGACAGTGGTGATAGGGGATGAAAGGGTTACCTGGGGGGCGATCAGGGGGTTAAACCTTTATTAGATAATATATGGGGGTACCTGACGCTATAAAAACCTGCGGTGAACCTAAAAAAAATTACTGGCTACCGATCAGCATCACCGACGCTAAGACATCGATCAGAAAAATGATCGCATAGTGACGGCGGTGCTAGGGGGTGAAAGGGTTACCTGGGGGTGATCAAGGGGGTTACACCTTTATTAGGTAATATATGGGGGTACCCGACGCTATAAAAACCTGCGGCGAACCTAAAAAAAATTACTGGCTACCGATCAGCATCGCCGACGCTAATACATCGATCAGAAAAATGATCGCTTAGTGACAGTGGTGATAGGGGGTGAAAGGGTTACCTGGGGGGGTGATCAAGGGGGTTAAACCTTTATTAGGTAATATATGGGGGTACCCGATGCTATAAAAACCTGCGGCGAACCTAAAAAAAATTACTGGCTACCGATCAGCATCACCGACGCTAAGACATCGATCAGAAAAATGATCGCATGGCGACGGCGGTGCTAGGGGGTGAAAGGGTTACCTGGGGGGTGATCAAGGGGGTTAAACCTTTATTAGGTAATATATGGGGGTACCCGACGCTATAAAAACCTGCGGCGAACCTAAAAAAAATTACTGGCTACCGATCAGCATCGCCGACGCTAAGACATCGATCAGAAAAATTATCGCTTAGTGACAGTGGTGATAGGGGGTGAAAGGGTTACCTGGGGGGCGATCAAGTGGGTTAAACCTTCATTAGGTAATATATGGGGGTACCCGACGCTATAAAAACCTGCGGCGAACCTAAAAAAAATTACTGGCTACCGATCAGCATCACCGACGCTAAGACATCGATCAGAAAAATGATTGCTTAGTGACGGCGGTGCTAGGGGGTGAAAGGGTTATCTGGGGGGTGATCAGGGGGTTAAACCTTTATTAGGGGGGGGTTAGGGGGCTACACTGGACCTAAAACTAAATGTAGTGACACTTTTACAGTCACAAATGTCACTGATTGCAGTGATCACTAAATAAATGGTCACTGCAATCAGTGACACTGTGACTGGGGGCTGGGGGGTGTCTGGGGGGGGCGATTTATGTGCCTATGTGTCCTGGTGTCAGTGTGCTGTTTTGTGTACTAACCTGCATCTTCTCCTGTACGGCGCTCGGTATATGTGAGCGCCGCAGGAGAGATGACATCACTTCCTCCTTCCTGGCAGGCAGGGGAAGCTCTCTCATTCGCCGGGAGCGATCGAGAGGGGGTGGCCGGAATCGAACGGCCGTCCCCTCATGCCGGATCGCTCCCGAAGGTAAAACGACCACCCACTGTAAAGAAGGGGGGTCCGATTGGACCCCCCAACTATACAAAGGCAATCACGTATATGTACGTGATTCTGCCTGTCGGTGCCATTCTGCCGACGTATATTTACAGTGGGCGGTCGTTAAGTGGTTAAGTCTTCTTTTTTTGTAGCACCTGAACTTTTAGCCATTAAAGAAGTCAGCATTTCCAACACTTGGGCCATCTGTGACTTTAAGACAGCCACCTCAGAGTCCCGTTTTGTGGCCATAACAGATCCAACCCCCCGCTGAGGGAGAAGGAGTGAGTTTCTCAGTTGCCTGTTGGTCATTGAGTAAAGCCTCTTCATCTCTCACTACACGCATGAGGTCTGGATAGCTTAAGGACATAACTCCTCCGGTAGTCTTCAGATGGAACCAGACTGGATCAGAGCGCAGTGCTCCCCTCATGACCTGCCGCATCCTGGCTGCATCTATGGCCTGTGGTACCATCCCTTTCTTCAGGACTATCTGGCAGAGCATTTTATTCAACCTTCGGACATATTCAGAAAAACCTTCTCCTGGCTGTTGAAGAATATGCTCAAACTGGTAGATTAAGTCAGTAACTTTCTCCAACTGGCCAAACTCCTCCTGCAGCATAGTTAAGTAATCATAGGCAGTACAAGAGGTGTTGCTGAATATAAGATTCTTCACAGCTTCTGCAGCGGCCCCCTTTAAGCTTTTGTTTATGAGCTGTTTCTTTTGAGCTTCCATCACTTGCCATCCTTCCACGGCCTGCATTGCTTGTTCCATCCACGTATCAAAGTCCTCTTCCCCGAGTGGTACAGGCTGTTTACCTGAAAAAAATCTCAGCTTCCGGTACCCAGTCTCCACACACACCGTATTACTCTTCTGGCACTTTGTGACAAGGTCCCCTAAAGCGTTGAGGAGTTTGGGGCCTATAGTGGTCAGAGGCGCTGCTGAGATCGTTGTCTCTTTTGGCTGCTTTTCCCTAGGGCCCGGTTCTGGGGTTCTTTCTTTATAGACTTCGCATGTGTTAAGCGCTATGTCTCCCGGTCTATGGACTGTACACTCTGACCTCTGAAACTCTCAGGTATCTCATCCTTCCATTCTAGCAATGCATAGGTACGGGAAGCCCCTTCATCTGGCCTGAGGTCAATTAACCATGCCTTCTGGCTCGGGGACAGTAACTCTATGAGCCTGTCTACGTCGCTCCCCGACCAGTCTTCCCCGGGTAGCTCAACGACTACAGCCATGTCTGGAAAAGTGCCGGCTGATGCACACCACTGGGTCACTGTTAAAGGATCCATGCAGGTACTTCTGGCGGGCTTGATTGCAGCGTACAGGATCCCGGACTCGAGCCCCCACGTGTAGCAATACCCCCAGTTAGGAGGGCTGCAGGTATAGCTTTGGGCCTGTAACACACCGCTGTCAACCCCCAGGAACTGGCTCTAACCTCCCTTGGCACAGCTAGCACAAATGGGAATGTGAAACCCACTGTCAGGAATGGTGTCATTACTGGGCTCACCTGCTGGTGGCACTGTTGCTTTTGGCACCAGTGGGTGTAGTTCTGGTGGTCACCAGCGGGTGTCTCCTCACCAAGAATTTCTACCAGCCATCAAGCACACCTGATCTGGGTCTGCTGGACTATATAAGCCCGCCCTTAACCAGGCTCAATGCTCCAGAATTCCTTCTGTAAGCCTGGTCCCTGCCTGAACCTGAACCTGATCCTGATCCATTTCCTGATCCGTTTCCTGCCTTGTCCTGGACTCTGTTCCTTGTATCCTGTCCCCTGAGACCTGTTCCCTGATACCAGCTTCCAGCTCCCCCTTTCTGACTGCTCCCAGTACCTGGCCTTCTGCTCCCCTTGTCTCTCGTCCCTGCCTTGTTTATATATGTGTGTTCCCTTTACTTGTATATATTAGATAGTTAGATTAGGTTGTTTTGGGATTTGCTGTGTTCTCTTGTATTCATTTCTTGTTTATGGTTTGCTGTTGTTTGATTTCACGTGTGTCTTTATCTTCAATAAATATATATATTTTCACTTACTCTGTTCCTGATTCCTTAAGTGCAGCCCAATGATCTGATCACCTGTATTGGATGTCTGTGTATAGCATCCCCGTGACACCCACTATGCTATAGGAATCACCACTCCGCAATAAAGCATACACAATAGTTAATATCAATTTACCTGAGTTGACTGCTTCAGCTGTACACCACACACTTTGCTTAACCACAAATAATTTTACTGAGTAGAAATATAAGGTTAGACAATGGTACATTTATCTATGCAGGGCCCTGCAATATTAAAAGTCAAGCAAATAACAAGTACAATAACAAGTATGTTCTAACAGTCTTATGCGCACTGAATGTCTCTTAATAAACTACGCTCGCAAGCTTTCCCCTCGTCGCCAATATGGCGGCCAAACAATGTCTACCGGCTGAACAGTCAGGCCTGACTAATTCACACACAGTTAATTTGTTGAGAAGCATCTTCGCTAGCAATGGTGGTGCACTTTGTAGGTTATTTGTAATCCAAAGGTATTAAATTGTTAGTTACTCAGCAAGCAATAAGACAACCTAACTCCGGCTGCACAACACACTGTTCCTCTGGGGTGCAATGTAACACTCCGGTAATGGTGGGCCCTGACCAAAGGATACTGGGCCTAAAAGGTAGTCAAAGTATACTGAGCAAGTGCTCTCTCACCCGACCGGACTAGTCCGTACAACCGACTTCAGTAGTTGGTGCTCCAGAACACAGTCTCACGATACTCGCAGTCTCCGATCCTCTCGATCATCCGAGGGAGATTGATGGATGAGAGGACTCTGGGTTCTCCCGTGATGATCAGCAAGCTCTCCGGATCCCCTAGGCCCAGGCTCTCCGGCCTAGTCCAAAGCAACAGGCCCCAACGTAGGCTACACTTGCTAGGAGGGCGGTGTCCGAAGAGACCCGCGTGTTGCTCCTCCCTCCTTAAATAGTCCTTCCCCAGCAGACCTTGCGCCGGGCAATGCACTGTGGGTGTCCCGCTGCACACTGGGTATAGTAGTCTTTGTACTTATTTAAAGCGATACCCCGCTACACACTACACAATCTGGATTCTTGCCCTAAAGGGTAACTCCACTTTTGTGGGAAAGTTTGTATATACAAAAAATTATAATATAGAGTATACAATTGCAACACAAGTCATATTGTAATATTTGAATGGAATGTTATTAAAAATCACCTTTCCTTATTATTCTGAAGCTGCTGTAGTTTAATGTACTGTAAAATGTAATGCAATATGGCAACCTGGAGACATTATATTTACAGATGGTGTACAGACACCCCCCCCCCCCCCAGAAATGTTATTTTCTGCTTGTGTGATTGGCTTACTGATTTTCCTAGAAGTCTGCACTAAGATATAAGTCAGATTTTGAACATCCCCTGCAACAAAAATGTAATTTGTGGTGGGATACTGTGGTGGGAAATCACATCTAAAGGGATGCAGACCTGGCTACCTTCCTCATTAGAGACCTGCAAGTGCAGCAGCTGATTGATAGTTATAGAACCACTTCCATCCACATTCACTCTACACATGGACAGGGAAACAAGCAGCTATTTTTTCAGAATAACAAAAGGTAGGGATCAGCAACAAAGTTTGTTAAAGTCCCAGCAATGCACATAGATTACCCAGAGGGGAATGTTGTTTTTCTCAACAATAGTGGAGTTACTATTTAAACTGCCTGAAAGCCTTCCCCAGGTGCCCTAACCACTTACAATGCCCTCGCCTCCTGAACAACCTTGGCCAATTTTTTCCATCTCAATTCTGCAACCTTCTCATTACTCTGGGCATCATGAAAGCTACTTCGGGCTTCCTTAATCAGTGAGGAAATAATCTGAACTACAACCGCAGAATGTCCTTACTCATCATGCAAAGGTGACTTATGTGATCTGCCTCTTTGCTGTTGATGGCCTGACCTGGGCCGCTCTCCTCTAGGAAAGAGGAAATACCCTAGTTTATACTGTAAGTACTGAGCTGCCTTTCACCACATGTCTGTTGAGCCAGGACATGCCTTCCACGCTGCCAGTGGCCTCCTACAGCATGACAGTGGGTTTGTATGTGTGGCAGTCGACTGAAGCCCTAGTCTACATATTTTTGCAAGGGCTATCTCATTAAAGACAAGCTGGCGGAAGAGAACTACCTTCCTCCCTGGATCTAGGTCCCAAGAATGCTTCCAGGAGCATAGTCTTCAATACCTCTTCTACTCTGCTTCTCGTCTAACTGCATCTAAGAAGACGAATACTCCCACCAGGAATCCTCATCTGTCGAATCTGTGCAACTAGGCAGAGCTTAGCTGTCCCCCAGGGAAAGAACTCGTCTACTGACCCAGGGTCTCTGCATGCATTGAAAGGGAGAAGGTGCACTTGCTCAACTATTGTCACCAGCATCTGGTAAAATTCCAGGCCTAGCACACCTCTGGTCTGTTCCTGTCTGGGCCTTTAATGACTCTGGGGCTGTGTATAATTTCATTGAGGCACCCCTAGTCCTAGGACTCAGGATTGCCCTGGAACCCATCTCTCTGTGTCAGCCTTTGATGAAACATTACTTTTTAGAGAGCCCAGAGCCCAAGCAAACAGTTCACCTCTAAATGTTCATTGGAGTGATGCTTTGGGAAAATCCTATGCCTTTTTGGTCTTGCCTCAGGCCACCTACTTCTTAATCCTGGGTCTTTTCTGCTTGCAGGGACACTCTCCAAGTGGAGGCTTCAAGTCAAGTCTTGTGGCCCTCTTTGCCATCCCAGTGTTTTCTCCCCACTCCTATTATGAAAGTAGTGCCGCTAACCCATGCTCAGTTCCTGCTATCTATACAGATTTTTTTTTCTGTCTTCTCTAAGTGCACTGCTAACACCTTGTTTCCTCACCACTCATTTGACTGAGTGTAAATGAATAACTCCCGCTCTGTCTAAAGAAATATCTAAACCCTGGGGGGCACTGCTGCAAACACCTGTAAGTTTGATCCTGAACAGAAAGGGTAATAAATGGTGGTATTTGCGCTGTGCAAAAACGAGAGAGAGTGTACTGTGAGAGCAAAAGTAATAATACATGTGTATGGAATATAACCAACAAATATATAACTGCATAAATAACACGATGAAGTCACGTGACGACACGCGCCGGATTGGAGCACTAGGTACCATTCACATTTGACGGAAGGATACAAGCTCGGCGCTCGTGGTTGGCTGTACTTTTGTTCTACTCTATATGTGAGTTTATTTTGTTGTTGTTATCTCAATAAATTATTTTATAATACGGGATTACACTATGGGCATCTCTCTTTCCCACCTCTAAAATCCACATACCGAGCTTGCACCAGAAGGGCTTTGGATCAAAGGCAGCACCAGGATTATATGCAGAGGCTTACGAACTCGGCGATCGTGGATTGATGTTTATGCTTCTAATTTAAAAAGTGAGTGTATCACTTTTGGGTCTGCTTTCATCCATTCTCCTGTTATCTTATGGAATTATGCTATGAGTTTTTTATGTTTTTTTTCTTGTATGCCTCAACTTGCCACTGAGACTTAAGAAAGATCAAGACTACTAAATACAGGAATCATTGAATACTGCACCTGTGATTTATCCATGATGTATTACGGCAGTAAGGTGAGTGGCCTGCAGACACACAGGTGTCCCCACTAGTGATGAGCCGAACACCCCCGGGTTCGGTTCGCACCAGAACCCGCGAACGGACCGAAAGTTTGCACAAACTTTAGAACCCTATTAAATACAATGGATGCGAACGTTCGAAATCTAAAGTGATAATTTTAACGACTATTATGCATGTTATTGTCCTAAAAAGGGTTTGGGAACCCGGGTTCTGCACCAGGGGACATGTATCAATGCAAAAAGAAGTTTTAAAAACGGCCGTTTTTCTGGAGCAGTCATTTTAATGATGCATAAAGTGAAAAAAAAAAGTCAAATATTCCTTTAAATATCGTACCTGGGGGGTGTCTAAAGTATGCCTGTGAAGTGCCACGTGTTTCCCGTGTTTAGAACTGTCCCTGCACAAAATTTAATTTCTAAAGGAAAAAAAGCCATTTAAAACTGCTTGCGGCTTTAATGTAATGTCTGGTCCCGGTAATATGGATGAAAATCTTTAAGAAAAATGGCATAGCTACCCCATCACAGCCCCCCCCCACCCCAGCCCATTACCAGCCCCTTTGGATCTTGTATGGATATTAAGGGGAACCCCGCACACAAAATAAAAAAGGCCCTATATACTCTGAACAGCCGTATACAGGCGGTGCATACAAGACAGGGACTGTAGGTTTGTTCTTATGTAGAATCTGTTTGTAATTTTGAACAGGTACATTGTTTAAGTGTAGCTCCAGCCAAAAAATCTATTTTTAAGCTTTTTGGAAAACATAGGGAAGGGTTATCACCCCTGTAACATTTGTTTTGCTGTCTGTGCAGTGTGCACCTGTTCAGAACAGTTCACCTCACTTTCCGTCCTAATGACAAATGTTTTTTGAAAATTTGGGGTTTTTATTGAAACAAGAATTGGTGATAAAGCATCAGTGGAGAGGAGACACTTTTTTTCCCATATTAACTCTTACAGGAGAGAATTTGCCTTCCTAGGGGTAGATTTCCTCTCACTTCCTGTTGTATCCTTCCGTTTGCAAGGAGGAGTCGTTTGTAAGTTGGATGTTTGAAAGTAGGGGCCTGCCGTATATACTCAGCTGAAATTTGCCCCTTACATGTTGGTGTTGCCACAACACTGTGAGCCCTCAGTTACTCTTGGTGGGCGCATGAATGAGCCCTGTTGCAAAGTATTGCATCAAAAATTTTAATTACACGCCCCTGTTAAACAGGGGCTGAAAAATTGGGCCTTTGGTGGTGGTGGTGGTGGTGGTGTTGACACAACACTGTAAGGCCTCACAGTTAGTCTTGGTGGGCACAGGAATGGGCCCTGCTGTGAATTATTAGATCAAGAATTGTAATTACATGCCCCTGATAAACAGGGGCAGAAAAATTGAGCCTTAGGCACTGGTGCCACAACACTGCAACCCCTCACAGATACTGTACTTGGAGCACAGCAATGAGCCCTGTTGCAAAGTATTGCATCAAAAATTGTAATTACACGCCCCTGTTAAACAGGGGCTGAAAAATTGGGCCTTAGCCACTGGTGCTGGTGCCACGACACTGCAACCACTCCCAGATACTCTAGTTGGAGTGCAGGAATGAGCCCTGCTGCAAAGCATTGCATAAAAAATTGTAATAACACACCCCTGTTAAACAGGGGCTGAAAAATTGGGCCTTAGCCACTGGTGGCGGCACCCAGAAACAAAAATGTTCTTCCAAGCTATCATCGTCAATCGGATCATTGAGGAGGAGGAGGATAGTCAGTCAACATAACAGGTGTGACAGCAGGAAGGTAAAGTCACCTGGTTGCATCCAGGGGGGTAGATATATTTCGCCCAGATTCAGGCTTTACGCCGACTTATACAACTAGGTGGAGAGTTGTATAAGCCCAGCTAAGGCTAGTGGGCTCATGGATGACTCATACCTCTAGGGAGAGTGTGGGGCGTCGTACAGACAGGGAGTTGATGAGACCAGCTGAAACTTGTCAGCTCATTTAGGCCTCTATAAGAACTCCCAGCTTCATTAGATGTTAGCTCATGCCTGGAACCAGACCTGTGTGGACTGTCTAGGGAGAGTGAACCCCTGTGCGGTGAGAAAAAAGCCTGTGTGGCTATTTGCTTGGACATTTAAAACCAGGGACTTAGGAACTGTGAGGGGGTTAGCTCGGCAGCGGGTGTGTGTGACCCCCGGGATGGGCTCCCCACACAAAACAGGCCCAGCAAACGGAGGTTGTGGTTTTCAAAATCAAAAAGGTGCGGTTTATTTTCTATTTACAGTGACAAAACACAGCAAAGCAAAAGAAACATAACCAAAATAAATCCTGGTCAAGTTGACCTCTGACTAAACATACAGGTTTCCTAACTAACAACTGGGATCAGCCTAGTGCTGTCCTAGTCCCTAAGTCCCTGGTTTTAAATGTCCAAGCAAATAGCCACACAGGCTTTTTCTCACCGCACAGGGGTTCACTCTCCCTAGACAGTCCACACAGGTCTGGTTCCAGGCATGAGCTAACATCTAATGAAGCTGGGAGTTCTTATAGAGGCCTAAATGAGCTGACAAGTTTCAGCTGGTCTCATCAACTCCCTGTCTGTACGACGCCCCACACTCTCCCTAGAGGTATGAGTCATCCATGAGCCCACTAGCCTTAGCTGGGCTTATACAACTCTCCACCTAGTTGTATAAGTCGGCGTAAAGCCTGAATCTGGGCGAAATATATCTACCCCCCTGGATGCAACCAGGTGACTTTACCTTCCTGCTGTCACACAGGACAGTCTCTCAGCATCAGCATCAGTCTTGAAGGGATGTGACATTTGAAAATAAATTAGTCTGTTATATCAGCTTCAGGTGTTTGGTAGCTGGTGGTGATCCAAGACTGGTTCATCTTTATGAAGGTCAGTCGATCAACAGAGTCGGTGGACAGGCGCACCCTGTGATCCGTGACAAATCCTCCAGCAGCACTGAATGTGCGTTCTGAAAGAACGCTGGATGCAGGACAGGCCAGTAGCTCAATTGCATACTGTGCAAGCTCTGGCCAGTGATCCATCCTCAAGACCCAGTAAGCCAGAGGATTTTCGGTGGGGAAGGTGTCCAAGTCTGACCTTGCCCCTAGGTATTCCTGCACCATGTATATCAGACGCTGGCGATGGTTGCTGGAACCGATCATACCTTGGGGCTGCGGACTAAAGAATTCTCTGAACGCATCGGTCAGACGGCCACCTTCCCCACCGCTCCTTCTTTGACTGACCGAAGCCTCAGCAACTCGTCCAGGACCAGGAGTTTGTAACCTCCCTGTCTCTGGGAACGCGTTGCACAGACCTTTCTGCAAGGCCTCCCGGAGTTGTCTCATCCTCTGCTCCCTCTGCGACGGTAAGATAAGGTCCGCAACCTTACCCTTGTACCGTGGATCAAGGAGAGTGGCCAGCCAGTAATGGTCCCTCTCCTTGATCCGAAGAATACGAGGATCCTTCCGCAGACTTTGCAGGATCAGGGAGGCCATGCAGCGTAGGTTAGCTGAGGCATTCAGTCCGGAGTCCTCTGGGTCACTAAGGACGACATGATCCGCAGCCACCTCCTCCCAGCCACGTACAAGTCCACTGGTTTCTTGGGACTGTAAATCATCCCTACAAGACTGCTGCTGATGATGTTGAGTGCCAGGATCCACCTCCATGCTGACACAATCCTCCTCCTCCTCCTCTTCTTCCTGTGCGATGGGTGGGACAGAAGGAACACTGTCTGGGTAAAGGGGGCATTGAGAGGCAAGGAAGTCCTCCTCTTCCTGCCTCTGTTCTGCCTCAAGTGCCCTGTCCATTATTCCACGCAGCGTATGTTCCAACAGGTGGACAAGAGGTACAGTGTCACTGATGCATGCACTGTCACTGCTCACCATCCTCGTGGCCTCCTCAAATGGTGCCAGGACAGTGCATGCATCCCTGATCATGCCCCACTGGCGTGGTGAAAAAAACCCGAGCTCCCCTGACCCTGTCCTGGTGCCGTAGTCGCACAGGTACTCATTGATGGCCCTCTGCTGCGTGTGCAGCCGCTGCAGCATGGCCAACGTTGAGTTCCACCTGGTGGGCATGTCACATATAAGGCGGTTCTTGGGCAGGTTCAACTCCTTTTGCAGCTCAGCCAGGCGAGCACTGGCATTATAAGATCTGCGGAAATGCACACAGACTGGGTACCTGCCCAAGAACCGCTGCACCACCAGGTTAAGGACGTGAGCCACACAGGGCACATGGGTCAGTTGTCCCTGTCGGAGAGCGGAGAGGAGGTTGGTGCCATTGTCGCAAACTACCATTCCTGGCTTAAGCTGGCGTGGCGTCAACCACCTCTCGGCCTGCCCCTGCAGAGCAGACAGAACCTCTGCCCCAGTGTGGCTCCTGTCCCCCAAACACACCAGCGCAAGCACGGCATGGCATCTTTTTGCCTGCGTACTTGCGTAGCCCCTTGAACACCTACGGAGCACCGCTGGTTCTGAGGACAAAGCACAGGAAGAGGCCACGGAGGAAGAAGAAGAGGAGGGGGTGGAGGACAGAGGTGTGTCACAACCAGTAGTAGCATTTTGGAGGCGTGGCGGTGGAACAACCTCCAACACTACTGCACCTTGTCCTGCATCCTTCCCAGCTGCCAAAAGAGTGACCCAATGGGTCGTGAAAGAAAGGTAACGTCCCTGTCAATGCCTGCTGGACCATGAGTCAGCGGTAATATGCACCTTACCGCTGACCGCCCTGTCCAGTGAGGCCAAGACATTGCCTTCCACATGCCGGTAGAGAGCCGGAATCGCCTTCCGTGAGAAAAAGTGGCGTTTGGGAACCTGCCACTGAGGAACCGCACATTGCACAAACTCACGGAAGGGGGCCGAGTCTACCAACTGAAAAGGCAGCAGTTGAAGCGCTAGCAATTTAGCCAAGCTAGCATTCAACCACTGGGCATGTGGATGGCTGGGAGTGAACTTCTTTCGACGGTCCAGCAGCTGGGGCAGGGAAATTTGCCTGCTAGAATCGGACGTTGGTGTACTGCTAGCAGAGTGCCCGCAAGTACTTGGCTGTGACACACCTAATTCTACACCTTCATTCCTCTCAGAGCAGGTTTCAGAGAGGACTGAAGGTATAGTGGGGTTGGAGATCCCAGCTGATGCAGTGCAAGAAGAGGTCAGCTTTGTTCTTTGGTGTGGGTCTTTAAGGTAGGCTTGCCAACGAGCTGCATGGCAGGTCAACATATGTCTGGTCAAGCATGTGGTGCCCAAGCGGGTGATGTTTTGGCCACGCGATATACGCTTGAGACATATGTTGCAAACAGCAGCTGTGCGATCTGATGCACTCGACTCAAAAAAGGCCCACACCAAAGAACTTTTTGAATAACGGGCAGAGGCAGCGCCCTGCACAGGCGGAGCTCTGCGGTGTGATTCCGTCGGTGTGCTGCCCTTACGCTGGCCCCCCGAGGGCTCCTGCCTCGTTGGAGATGTGCCTCCTCCTCATCCTCCTCCTCCTCCTCCTCTCTCCTATTAGGCACCCACGTGGAGTCAGTGACCTCATCATCCCCTCCCTCCTCATCACTGGAGCCAATCTGGCAGTATGCTGCAGCTGCTGGAACATGACTGCCAGATTGGTGTCCTTCTTGAGCATCCCCTCTCTCTGCTCTCACGCTACTGCCTTCCTCTAGCTGGGTATCATCATCAGACCCTTCGAAACGCTGGGTATCCTCCTGGAGCATGTACCCAACACTGTGCTCAAACAGTTTGGGGGACTCCTCAGGAGGACATGGTTGGTCTAGGGAAGGAGTGACTGATGATGACATTGATACCAGGGAAGAGGACGCTTTGGCAGCTGCTTTGCCAGTACCCTGAGCCTGGGTGAGAGAGGATGAGGAGGATGAGGAGGGCTTGGTCATCCACTCTACCAAGTCTTCGGCATGATGCGGCTCAACACGTCCAGCTGCCGAAAAGAAGGACAAGCGTGTCCCATGGCCACGTGCTGATGGCGATGCACCGCGTCCACGACCAGCACTGTTGTCTCTAGACACAGAGCCTGCTTGCCCTCTTTTTTTGGCTCCTGACTGTCTGCCTCTCCTTGTTTGCCTTCCAGACATTCTAATGGCCTGCAGGGAAATGGGAAAAGCAGCAATACAGGCTATGTTAAGGTGTAATATGGTCAGGAGGCACACTCCGCCCGCTGTAAGTGCCGCAAAATCCTGTTGGTGTAACACACCAGGAAAAAGCAGCAATACAGGCTAAGTTAAGGTGTAATATGGTCAGGAGGCACACTCCGCCCGCTGTAAGTGACGCAAAATCATGTTGGTGTAACACACCAGGAAAAAGCAGCAATACAGGCTAAGTTAAGGTGTAATATGGTCAGGAGGCACACTCCGCCCGCTGTAAGTGCCGCAAAATCCTGTTGGTGTAACACACCAGGAAAAAGCAGCAATACAGGCTAAGTTAAGGTGTAATATGGTCAGGAGGTATACCCCGCCCGCTGTAAGTGCCGCAAAATCCTGTTGGTGTAACACACCAGGAAAAAGCAGCAATACAGGCTAAGTTAAGGTGTAATAAGGTCAGGAGGTACACTCCGCCCGCTGTAAGTGCCGCAAAATCCTGTTGGTGTAACACACCAGGAAAAAGCAGCAATACGGGCTAACTTCAGGTGTATAATGTGCAGGAGGCTTAGCAACACTGACACTGTCCCCTGCCTATCCTTCTCTCTCCCTGCACACAAGGTTTATCAAAGTATATGACACTGACACTCTCCCTGCCTATCCTTCTCTCTCCCTACACACAAGGTTTAGCAAATAATATGACACTGACACTCTCCCTGCCTATCCTTCTCTGTCCCTACACACAAGGTTTAGCAAAGAATAGATTTGACAAGATTTGACACTGTCCCTGCCTATCCTTCACTTTCCCTGCTCCGGAACACACTACACAAGGCCGCCGCGCTTGCGGCCTTTTATAGTGTGGGGCGTGTACTAAACCCCCTCAGCTATAATTGGCCACAGGCATCCTGCCTGTGGCCAATCATTGCTCTCCTCGCTGCCGGCGCTGTGATTGGCCAAGCATGCAGGGTCACAGTGCATGCTTGGCCAATCACAGCGCCGGGATTACACTGCGATGGCGCAGTGTATTGTGGGCCGTTCGCGTCACTCGAATTTGGCGCGAACGGCCCAAATCGTTTGTTGTTCGCCGAACGCTCGAACACCGAGCTCATCCCTAGTCACCACTGAAGATTTTTTTTTTCCAGCACTCATTTGCCTCCTTTGGTGGTGGGATTTATTTTGTATACCTGACATGGACTTTTGTTGGATTTGTCACTTATTACTGTCATGGATATGCATTAATGTCTGTCTGCCATCTTACCTTTCCTCCTCATGTGTTCGTCTTAGAGGCCAGACTCTCTCTCACCTGGCTTCCTTTATAATCTCCTCCCAGCCTGACTCCACCCCAGGCCCTATCACAGAACACTATATTAACCTGTGCACTGCAAGCCTGCTTTGCTGATCAACGTGTTTGTTAAGCATTATGTGTTTGGGTTCCTGCCTGCCGTTTGCTACGTCTGTCTATCTGTTACGTTATTGGCTTATCCCCGACTATCCCTGTCTGTTTGTGACCCTTGACCTTCGGCTTGTCCTTCGTTATCCTTGTCTGCTTGTGACCCTTGACCTTCGGCTTGTTATTCGTTATTCTTGTATCTTGTGCTGCTGCTTCCCCTCTTCTCCCCTTACCCTACGGGGCGTGAGCTAGGAGACTCTAGGGGCCGCGACCTGGACCTAGCCTGCAGCGTAACATCCTCACCACTAGAGGCTCTGGAGAAGACCTGCTGGGTCTTAGACTCCGCGCCCTGGGGAATCTTGGCTCTAGCTTCCTGTGGGATCCCGGTTGTGCTCCTCTGGTCCCGCTTTCCACAACCACCCAGTTTCCTATCCGCAGCAGTCAGCCATAGGGTTCACTATCTTGTGGTGCACTCCTGTCCCCCTACGGTGTGCACCTGTCATCTGGCCACAGGTGACCTGACAATTACTTTGTATATTGACACAGACTTCTTTTACTGGATCATTCAATTCAATTTGTTTTGTCACGTTTTTTTCACAAAGTATTTATCACTCATTTGACTGAACCATTGATCATATTCTCAAGTCTGCTCCTCAATTTGGAAGAACCCACCCTCTTTCAACTTCTAAAATGCAGGCCACATCTGATTATATTGCAGAAAAATAAGGAAAAGGCTTCATCTTGAAATTCTGCTTTGCTGACTGGAGACAGCTTTTTCATTGTTAGAAAGAAAGAGGGAACCCTAATGTCGCGTACACACGATCGTTTTTCACGCCGTTAAAAATGCCATTTTTTAAATTGGGCATTAAAAACGATCGTGTGTATGCTCCAGAGCATTATTAACGACGTGAAAAACGGCCATTAAAAATTTCGAACATGCTCTATTTTTTCACGTCGTTTTTCATGTCGTTTTTTTAACGTTGTGAAAAACGGTAGCGTGTATGCTTTTACGAGGGGAAAAAAAACGCGCATGCTCAGAATCAAGTATGAGACGGGAGCGCTCGTTCTGGTAAAACTAGCGTTCGTAATGGAGATAGCACATTCGTCACGCTGTAACGGACTGAAAAGCACGAGGCTGAAAAGCGCGAATCGTCGCTCAACAAACTTTACTAACATGAAGGGTGGCGCCATCCGAAGGGAACTTCCCCTTTATAGTGCCGTCGTACGTCACTGCGCTTTGCTCGAGCGTTTTTTTTAATGAACGTGTGTATGCAAGACAGGCTTGACAGGAAACAAGAAAAATCACGTCGAGAAAAACATTGTTTTTTAAAATGACATTAAAAACGGTCATGTGTACGCGGCATAAGACTTTGCATGGCCTATCAGGGCCTCAATGTCATCACAAAAAAAAAAATCATTGTGCGTTGCCCCTCATCACTAAATCATTTGACCGCTTGTGCTTAGCCCATATCTTCTCCAAGCTCAACCTGAGGTGGGCCTATAATCTGGTCTGAATAAAAGAGAAGATGCATGGAAGACTTTGTTTTACATTTGGGGCAGGCACTACGAATGTTTTACATTGCCCTCTGGGTTATGTAATGCCCTTGCAGTCTTCTATCACCTAGTTAATGAAGTCTTTTGAGGACTTTTCTGTGTGTGTGTGGTGTATCTTGACAATAGTCTATTCATCCAGCCTCCATGAACATTGTGAGCACATGCAAATGACCTTACAGTGCCTGCAGGAAAACCGACTACGCCAAGACATAGAAGTGCATTTTTGAGCAACAAGAAGTGCTATTTCTTGGATACATTGTCTCCAAGGCTGTCCTTTAAGCACTTGCCGACCCCTGCACAAACATTTCCGTCAACAGAATGGCACGGCAGGCAAATCGGCGTGTATATACGTCCCCTTTAATTTGCCGCTGTGTGCTTGCGGCGCGCTCGCGACCCTTCCGCGAGCTCTGTGACTGTGCCCCTAGGACCCGCGGACTCGATGTCCGCCGGTGTCCTGCGATCTTGTCACGGAGCTGAAGAACGGGGAGATGTTAGTGTAAACACAACATCTCCCCAATCTGCCTATGACATGTCACTGATCGGCTGTTCCCTGTCATCGGGAACAGCGATCACTGACGTGTCACGGCAAGCCACACCCCCTAACGGTTAGAAGCACTCCCTAGGTCACACTTAACATCTTCAGCGCCCCCTACAGGTAAACCCCTTCACTGCCAGTGTTATTTTTACAGTAATCAGTGCATTTTTATAGCACTGATCGCTGTAAAAATGACAATGGTCCCAAAATGGTGTCAAAAGTGTCCGATGTGTCCGCCATAATGTCGCAGTCATGATAAAAATTGCTGATCGCCGCCATTACTAGTAAAAAAATATATATTAATAAAAATGCCATAAAACTACCCCCTATTTTGTAGACGCTATAACTTTTGCGCAAACCAACCAATAAATGCTTATTGTGCTTTTTTTTACCAAAAATATGTAGAAGAATACGTATCGGCCTAAACTGAGGAAAATAATTATTTTTTTGATATTTTTGGGGGATATTTATTATAGCAAAAAGTTAAAAATATTGCATTTTTTTTCTAAATTGTCGCTCTATTTATGTTTATAGCGCAAAAAATAAAAACCGCAGAGGTGATCAAATACCACCAAAAGAAATTTCTATTTGTGGGAAAAAAAGGACGTCAATTTTGTTTGAGAACCACGTCTCACATCCGCGCAATTGTCAGTTAAACCAACGCCGTGCCGAATCGCCAAAAGTGGCCTGGTCTTTGGCCAGCCAAATGGTCCGGGGCTGAAGTGGTTAAATGGATCCCAACAAGGTGTCTGCCATTGTTAATTGGCTGCATCCCACCAGTCTGAAGACACCTCAGCGATTGCTAGGCTTCACAAACTATTATCTTTAGTTTACCAAGGGGTAACCCTTGATAATCTGATGGTAATAGTTTGTGAAGCCTAATAATCAAGTTGCCTTTTAGATTCTCTGGTGGCGCCTATCAGTGCCCTGACCTGTAATGATGTTAATCCTTTAGGCTGGTTTCACACTGGGGCGGTGGGAGCAGTGGCGGTATAGCGCCGCTATTTTTAGCGGCGCTATACCGTCGGAATTGCGGAGGTATTCAGCCGCTAGCGGTGCGGTTTTAACCCCCGCTAGCGGCCGAAAAAGGGTTAATACCGCCGGCAATGTGCCTCTGTAGAGGCGCATTGCCGGCGGTATTACCGTGGTTTCCCATTGCTTTCAATGGGTAGGAGCGGTGTAGGAGTGGTAAACACACTGCTCCTCTCACCACTCCAAAGATGCGGCTAGCAGGACTTTTTTTCACGTCCTGTTAGCGCACCGCTCCAGTGTGAAAGCCCTCTGGCTTTCACATTGGAGAGACAGCAGCCGCTGTTTAGGGACGGTTTGCAGGCGCTATTTTTAGCACAATAGCGCCTGCAAACCGCCCCAGTGTGATAGGGGCATTAACCACTTAACGACCGCCCACTGTAAATATACGTCGGCAGAATGGCACCGACAGGCAGAATCACGTACATATACGTGATTGCCTTTGTATAGTTGGGGGGTCCGATCGGACCCCCCTTCTTTACAGTGGGTGGTCGTTTTACCTTCGGGAGCGATCCGGCATGAGGGGACGGCCGTTCGATTCCGGCCACCCCCTCTCGATCGCTCCCGGCGAATGAGAGCGCTTCCCCTGCCTGCCAGGCAGGAGGAAGTGATGTCATCTCTCCTGCGGCGCTCACATATACCGAGCGCCGTACAGGAGAAGATGCAGGTTAGTGCACACAACACTACACTGACACCAGGACACATAGGCACATAAATCGCCCCCCCCCAGACACCCCCAGATCACCCCCCAGCCCCCAGTCACAGTGTCACTGATTGCAGTGACCATTTATTTAGTGATCACTGCAATCAGTGACATTTGTGACTGTAAAAGTGTCACTACATTTAGTTTTAGGTCCAGTGTAGCCCCCTAACCCCCCCCTAATAAAGGTTTAACCCCCTGATCACCCCCCAGATAACCCTTTCACCCCCTAGCACCGCCGTCGCTAAGCAATCATTTTTCTGATCGATGTCTTAGCGTCGGTGATGCTGATCGGTAGCCAGTAATTTTTTTTAGGTTCGCCGCAGGTTTTTATAGCGTCGGGTACCCCCATATATTACCTAATAAAGGTTTAACCCCCTTGATCGCCCCCCAGGTAACCCTTTCACCCCCTATCACCACTGTCACTAAGCGATAATTTTTCTGATCAATGTCTTAGTGTCGGCGATGCTGATCGGTAGCCAGTAATTTTTTTTAGGTTCGCCGCAGGTTTTTATAGCGGCGGGTACCCCCATATATTACCTAATAAAGGTTTAACCCCCTTGATCGCCCCCCAGGTAACCCTTTCACCCCCTATCACCACTGTCACTAAGCGATAATTTTTCTGATCGATGTCTTAGCGTCGGCGATGCTGATCGGTAGCCAGTAATTTTTTTTAGGTTCGCCGCAGGTTTTTATAGCGTCGGGTACCCCCATATATTACCTAATAAAGGTTTAACCCCCTTGATCACCCCCCAGGTAACCCTTTCACCCCCTAGCACCGCCGTCGCTATGCGATCATTTTTCTGATCGATGTCTTAGCGTCGGTGATGCTGATCGGTAGCCAGTAATTTTTTTTAGGTTCGCCGCAGGTTTTTATAGCGTCAGGTACCCCCATATATTATCTAATAAAGGTTTAACCCCCTGATCGCCCCCCAGGTAACCCTTTCACCCCCTATCACCACTGTCACTAAGCGATCGTTTTTATGATCGTTGTCTTAGTGTCGGTGATGCCGATAGGTAGCCAGTAATTTTTTTTTTGGTTCGCCGTCAGGTTTTTATATAGCGTCAGGTACCCCCATATATTACCTAATAAAGGTTTTAACCCCCTAATTGCCCCTAGTTAACCCTTTCACCAGTGATCATCATATAAGTGTTACGGGTGACGCTGGTTAGTTTGCTTTTTATAGTGTCAGGGCACCCGCCGTATATAACCCAATAAAGGTTTAACCCCCTGATCGCCCGGCGGGTGATATCAATTAGGTTTTAGCGTCAGAGAGGGTCTGCGTCACACCCCAGACAGCGTCAGGTTAGTGCCAGTAGCGCTAACACCCACGCGTGAAGCATACACCCCCCTTAGTGGTATAGTATCTGATCAGCTCAATATCTGATCAGATCTATACTAGCGTCCCCAGCAGTTTAGGGTTCCCAAAAATGCAGTGTTAGCGGGATCAGCCCAGATACCTGCTAGCACCTGCGTTTTGCCCCTCCGTCCAGCCCAGGCCACCCAAGTGCAGTATCGATCGATCACTGTCACTTGCAAAACACAACACACATAACTGCAGCGTTCGCAGAGACAGGCCTGATCCCTGCGACTCCAGTGCTGTAGGAGGTGATTTCACCACCACAGTTAAAAAAAAAAAGCATATATATGCCGAAGCATTGGGGCAGCAGGAGCGGAGGAGCGATTTTGCTCCTAATGCCGCGTACATACGGTCGAAATTCCGACGGAGGCTTGCCCGTGGAAAAGTCTGACCATGTGTACGCGGCATAACTTTTGCGAGAAGATGCCCCCATGCTTCGGCATATATAAATGGTGCATGTATGCCCATCATTAGAAGTGGGTGGATGAAGGGCGGTATTCTAATGTTGGGCATACCCACCGATCAATCTTTTTTTTTCGTTCAGCCAACAGGCTGCATGAAAAAAAAGATTACAATACATGTCCAACAAGGACCAGCAACGTACTGGTATGTTGCTGGACTTTGAATGTTTATACCAGAATGATGCCTGCGGGTTTAGGTATCATCTTGGTATCATTCTTTTCAGCCAGCGGCCGGCTTTCATGTAAAAGCAATTCTAGTGGCTAATTAGCCTCTGGACTGCTTTTACAAGCAGTGGGAGGGAATGTCCCCCCGGATATAAAAAGCGCCATTGGGAAATTGGGAAAGCATTTTATCACACCGATCTTGGTGTGGTCAGATGCTTTGAGGGCAGAGGAAAGATCAAGGGTCCAATAGACCCCAGTTTTTTCAAAAAAAGAGTACCTGTCATTACCTATTGCTATCATAGGGGATATTTACATTCCCTGAGATAACAATAAAAGTGATAAAAATAAATAAATATGGAAGCAACAGTTTAAAAATAAAATAAAAAAGCAAAATTAATAATAAAAAAATAAAAATAAAAAAAAAGCACCCCTGTCCTGCCCTGCTCTTGCCCAATGGCGAACGCAAGCGTCGGTCTGGCGTCATATGTAAACAGCAATTGCACCATGCATGTGAGGTATCACCGCGAAGGTCAGATCGAGGGCAGTAATTTTAGCAGTAGACCTCCTCTGTAAATCTAACGGGGTAACCTGTAAATGCTTTTAAAGGCTTTTAAAAATGTATGTAGTTTGTCGCGAATGCGCGTTTGTGCGAAATTTTAAAGCATGTTGTGTTTGGTATCTATGTACTCGGCCTAAGATCATCTTTTTTATTTCATCAAACATTTGGGCAATATAGTGTGTTTTAGTGCATTAAAATTTAAAAAAGTGTATTTTTTCCCCAAAAAATGCGTTTGAAAAATCGCTGCGCAAATACTGTGTAGAAAAAAAAAATGCAACACCCACCATTTTATTCTGTAGGGCCTTTGATTTAAAAATATATATAATGTTTGGGGGTTCAACATAATTTTCTTGCAAAAAAAAATATGTTTTCATGTAAACAAAAAGTGTCAAAAAGGGCTTTGTCTTCAAGTGGTTAGAAGAGTGGATGTAAGCTTCCTAATGTTGTGTATAAAATGCCAGAACAGTTCAAAACCCCCCCAAATGACCCAATTTTGGAAAGTAGACACCCCAAGCTATATACTGAGAGGCATGTCGAGTCCATGGAATATTTTATATGTTGACAGAAGTTGCGGAAAAAATTTTTTTTGCACAAAGTTGTCACTAAATGATATATTGCTCAAACATGCCATGGGCATATGTGGAATTACACCCCAAAATACATTCTGTTGCTTCTCCTGAGTACGGGGATACCACATGTGTGAGACTTTTTGGGAGCCTAGCCGCGTACGGGACCCCAAAAACCAATCACCGCCTTCAGGCTTTCTAAGGGTGTCAATTTTTGATTTCACTTCTCACTGCCTATCACAGTTTCGGAGGCCATGGAATGCCCAGATGGCACAAAACCCCCCCAAATGACCCCATTTTGGAAAGTAGACACCCCAAGCTATTTGCTGAGAGGTATTGTGAGTATTTTGCAGATCTCGCTTTTTGTCACAAAGTTTTGAAAATTGAAAAAAAAAAATGTTCTTTCTTCATTTTCAAAAACAAATGAGAGCTGTAAAATACTCACCATGCCTCTCAGCAAACAGCTTGGGTGTCTACTTTCCAAAATGGGGTCATTTGGGGGGGTTTTGTGCTATTTTGGCATTTTATGGCCTTCAAAACTGTGATAGGTAGTGAGGAGTGAAATCAAAAATTTGCGCCCTTAGAAATCCTGGAGGCGGTGCTTGGTTTCCGGGGTCCCGTACGTGGCTAGGCTCCTAAAAAGTCCCACACATGTGGTATCCCCGTACTCAGGAGAAGCAGCAGAATGTATTTTGGGGTGCAATTCCACATATAACCATGGCATGTGTGAGCAATATATCATTTAGTGACAACTTTTTGTAATTTTTTTTTTTTATGTCATTATTCAATCACTTGGGACAAAAAAAAATATTCAATGGGCTCAACAGGCCTCTCAGCAATTTCCTTGGGGTGTCTACTTTCTAAAATGGGGTCATTTGGGGGGTTTTGTACTGCCCTGCCATTTTAGCACCTCAAGAAATGAGATAGGCAGTCATAAATTAAAAGCTGTGTAAATTCCAGAAAATGTACCCTAGTTTGTAAACGCTATAACTTTTGCGCAAACCAATAAATATACGCTTATTGACATTTTTTTTACTAAAGACATGTGGCTGAATACATTTTGGCCTAAATGTATGACTAAAATTTAGTTTATTCGATTTTCTTATAACAAAAAGTAGAAAATATCATTGTTTTTCAAAATTTTCGGTCTTTTTCCGTTTATATCGCAAAAAATAAAAATCGCAGAGGCAATCAAATACCATTAAAAGAAAGCTCTATTTGTGGGAAGAAAAGGACGCAAATTTCGTTTGGGTACAACATTGCATGTCCGCACAATTTACAGTTAAAGCAGCGCAGTGCAAAATTCTGAATTCACCTCTGGTCCTTTAGCTACCAAATGGTCTGGGGCTTAAGTGGTTAAACTTGCCTCCTAAAGCCAGGGAAGCTATTGAAGCTTTGAAATATGTCTTTCTAACCGGCCTAGCTTTACAATGGCCAGATACTGCTAAATCCTTCTATTTGGAAGTCAACACATCCACTATTGGCATAGGTGCTTTATTTATACAAACTGTCTGAGTCAAAAAGCTATTTTGTGTACACCAGCAGAAAAGAGTTATGGTATCAGGGATATTGAGCTGTCTGCCATAATCAAGCTAGCCCTGGAGGAATGACAGCATCTTCTTGAGGGATCTCCACATCATCTGATTTACTAATCTCAAAAACTACATTACGTGTAGTGTTTTCGAAAGCTGAATCCAAGGCACGTCTGATGGTACCCTTTCTTACTTTAATTTTTTCATTACATACTATCCTTCTTACTTGAATCATCACAACAAAAAGTTTTCCTCTGAATCAGAGCCCATTATTCTTCCAGCTTGAAATCTGGTTGTGACCTCCATTACAAAATTCTTCATTTCTCCAGGCAAAAATCTAGTGCCCCTCAGAACCAAAATTCTACATTGTGCCCAAAGCTCCAAAATAGCAATTCATCCAGGGGTCCATAGGATGTTCTTCTTTCTGTCCTGTGACTATTGTCAGCAATAAGTAAAGTCTTTGTAGCAACCTGTACCACCTGTGCCCAAATCAAGCTCTCTTCTTGTGTGCCTGTAGGCTCTGGCGTCTCTTGCTTTTCCCAAGAAACCCTGGAAACATGAGTTCATGAATTTTATCATATTTATATTTATAATGACTCTAGTCATTTGGGTTATGGTTAACAGATTCCCATAGGAATTGTACACTTTGTCCCCCCCCCCCCTCCCGCTCCTTTATCCACTGCAGCCCTGGCATCAGTCTTCATTCAGGAAGATTACATGTCATGTTTTAGATTGTCTCTGCTAGGTGTACTCCATGTTATATTGGTACTTTTGAAAAATCAGCCTCAATTAAACTGCCTTTCAAGTTATGTCTTCCACCTCATTTCTGCATACCCAATTCCTTTAATGCCTTTCTTCAGAAACTGCTGGTTCACAACAGATTTTCTCCTCCTGCTCCAGTTCTTTTAATTCAAGCAGCTTCCTCACAGGAATATGAGGTTCAACAAATCTTAGATTCCAAAATATCTAGAGGCAAGTTGTTAGGACCGGGATCTAAACCCACAACCTCTCCTGTGTCTAGCATTGGCTCTTTTTGGTGAACCACCTGAGATGCTGAACAGCTCCATGTCTGATTCTTAGGACTTTCTTGCCGTGTCTCTTGTTTCTGGTAGATGTTGAACTTTTTGCTCTTCCCATGAACTTCCTGATTTAAGCCATGTCTTTGCACTTCCTGTTTGTCAGATTATTGTGCTCTCTTCAGCTGATATCTTGCTCCTTTGCATACCTGCAGCTGTCCTTAGATCCACTACCACTTATTACCAACTTTTGGCTTGTTCCTCGACTATGCTTCCTCTTGATCCCAACCTGTAAGCACATGTTACTGACCTTTGGCTTGTTAACTGACTACATTTCTGCTTAATCCCTACCTGCTGTATCTGCTACTGGACCCTGGCTTTTTGTGGGGTAATCTTGAGGACTGTGACCTGGTAATAACATGCAGCAAAACCCACCTTAGACTTAGACCTTAGACCCCGCGTCCACCAGAGTGACCTGCTATTTTACTTATCCTGCAGGTCAGTTGGAGACTCTTTAATACTATAGCTACTGGTATCCTAACCTGACCCCTGACTGTGACACAAGTTGTATTGAATTGAAAAGGCTGCTATCCAGAAGAATGCTCCCTGACCTTGTCATTTTTTTTTGTTTCTCACCTTCCCTCAAAATTCCATTGCCTCTTCCCTCTGAAACCAGGCCCTCAATGGATGGGGTGAGGGACCTGCCACGGTCACTTAACTTTCACATTTCAGCACCGTAGCTTCCTCTCTCATACAGATGTGGGCACTTAGTGATGTCATGGCCATGTCAGGAAGAAGAGGAAACAAGGAATATTGGTGACAGTCTCAGTACACGAGCAGAGAGTGGCACTGATGTATATTCCAATATGCCTGTATACTAATCCTTGTTGTAAGTAGAATTTTAATAAAACTCTTGTGCTTTTAACTGGGTGTTGTGCAATGAGTTGTGTTTCTTTTTCGTACATCACGGGACACAGAGTGGCATAGTAATAACTATGTGGGTTATAGGCCTACCTTCAGGTGATGGACACTGGCACACCCAAGACAGGAAGTCCCCTCCCCTATATAACCCCTCCCATACCAGGAGTACCTCAGTTTTTTCGCCAGTGTCTAAGGTGGTGGTCACGGATGAAGATGTGTTTCAGAGCTTCGCTTAGAGATCCCTTGTGGGCCAAGCAAGCTTTTTTCTGGATCTGTCCAAAGTGCCACTGCGGCCAAAGTGGACAGTACCCGGGACTCGGTTAAAGAAGAACGATGTTTTGCCTGTACTTTGGTTAGACCAAATACAAAAAGTCTCTGGCAGGATGCGATACAGGCCCAGGGGAGTGGAAATACTAGCCAGGACCCCGGTCCCTGAAGGTCTTGTGACAAAGCCCGCCGTGATGGGTGAAGATTGGGATATCTGTTCCAAGCAGAGCCCCGTGGCAGGGAAGGTAAGTGGAGGTCCCTGGGAACTTGGTTCAACAGTAAGACCTCCCATGGAGCTAGTGTGTCATGCCTGTAAGTTGCCCCCAGGGGTAACATGCCTGTTAATAACATGTCAGTTTGTACAATAGGTCCTGCCTTCTTTCAGGAGACCTCTGGGAGTTGTGGTGTGATATCTTTATGTTACCACTATGGGGTGCTGTTACCTCTTCATGCTTGCCTGTAAGGAATTTTCTGAGCGGTAAATATGTCTGTTTGCCGCCTATACAGTATTAAGGTCACTTAGTGTACTTTTCTGGGGTATTCCTTAGTGCTGCCTAGTCTCTCCTGTCATGGATGCAGACTGTTACTTGCTTGCCGCTACAGCGCCGTCAGTGAGCATGGCCGTTTCTCTGAGCGGCTTCCGGATCTCCTCGGCATCTCGCTCCCCCTCCCCCTCTCTCTCTTCCTTCAGCGTGTTGGGCACTCACATGTGCGTGCGCACGCGAGATAGCCGGATGTATGCTAAATGTCCATGGCAAGTGGTGGAGGTGGACGGAGCTTGGCGTCCTGACGCTCCGTGTCCTCCCTGCTTGTCGGCGCAGGGCAACCTAGTGTATAAACGCTTAGTCTTTAAAGTACACTCTGGCTGATGGAGGGACACAGGAGCGCGGGCCACAGTATCTATTGGCACAGTAACTGTTTGTCACAGTGTCTATTGGCAAGACATAATTACCAGACTACACTGACAAATACATACAAGTGTTGCGGGCATACAGCAGGTGGTGTATACAGGCATTCCCAGGCGCATTAGCTCTGCATCAGGCTGATTTTCAATAGCAGCATTTTCACTGGACTATAGCTCAGCAGTGGATGCGACTTTGGCTGTGAGTACCTCTGCTTTGTGCTTAGGACTATGCCTTCTAAGGGCTCTGGGACTAAAAATCCTAAGAAGCTAAAGGGTTTGCCGTCGGGCTCTGAGGATCTCGGTCATGCTTCCGCTGTTCCGTCCTCCCCTGATAAAACAGAGGTAGTTGCCCGGGGTGAGCCATCTGGGTTGTTAGGTGCTGCAGCTTCCCTCAGCCCGCCTGCTCCTGTGTATGTTACGGAAGACGTTTTTGCTTCAGCCCTAGGGGGATTAGAACAGAGAATAGCGGCATTAATCGCATCTTCCCTTCTGGAGAGGAAGCGCGCCAGGTTTCCTTCCCCCTCGCCGGAGTTCCTAACAGCGGAGCAGTTATCCCCAGAACAGGTTGACTTGCCCTCAGGGGACCAGGCAGAGGGGCACTCTGAGGCTTCTGCTTCCGAAGAGTCCACTTTAGAGGAACTGTTTTCAGCTTCACAAACTGAAAAAATTGTTGGTGCAGTCTCTTACTGACATGGTCCGTGCAGCTTTTAAATTGCCTCTGTCAGAACCGACAGCGAGATCCGTTTCCTCTCTGGGTTCCTTGAAAGCCCCTTAGGCCAATTGCTCATTTCCTGCTCACCCTTTACTGGAGGAGCTCATTTACCAGGATTGGGTAGACCTGGATAAAATTTTTCTTCCTCCTCAGAAATTTTCTATTTTGTATCCTTTGGAGGAAAAGTTCACCAAAAAATGGAGTGTGCCAGCAGTGGACGCTGCTATCTCCTGTGTGAACAAAAGTCTGACTTGTCCGGTAGACAATGTACAGATGTTTAAGGATCTAATGGATAAGACGTTGGAGACATTATTATTGAAGAATACTTTTTCTGTGGCTGGTGTGGTAGTCCAGCCTGCAGTGGCAGCTATAGGCATTTGCCAAGCTCTAAAGGATCAAATGTAGCAGGTTTTGAAAGATATCCCTGCTCAGCAAGCAGGAGACTTAGCTGACCTGCCCAGGGCATTATGTTTCGCGGTAGATGCCATTAAAGATTCAATTCATCAGGCCTCCCGCCTTACGCTCCTATTGGTACACATGCGTAGGCTCCTGTGGTTGAAGAATTGGTCAGCCGAGACACCTTTTAAGAAACTCCTGGCTGGGTTTCCGTTCCATGGGGAACGACTGTTTGGAGATGACTTGGACAAGTATATACAGAGAATCTCTAATGGGAAAAGTACCCTTTTGCCAGTCAAAAGAAGGATCAGGCGTCCTTCCTTTAAACGGTCCACTTCTCCAGTCCTGGGGACATCAGCCTCTAAACGGTTCTGACGGCCTCCCCGGTCAGGTCCTGGAGGAAAATCTCAGGGTCAGGCCCAAGGTCATAAGAAACCCCGGGGACGTAAACCTGCTAAACCAGGGCCCAAGTCTACATTATGAAGAGACGCCCCCGCTCGGTCGGGTGAGGGGGAAGGCTTCAATTGTTCTCAGGGACTTGGAGGGAGAGGATTCAGGACAGCTGGGTCCTCTCCACGGTGTCACTAGGATACAAGCTGGAGTTACGAGAGTTCCCTCCACACCTCGTTTTCTGAGATCAAGTGTTCCAAAGGATCTAGTAAAGAGAGGCTCTCTCTTTCGGGCATTAGACCGTTTGCTGTCTCAATGAGTGATCATAGAGGTTCCTGTAGAGGTTCACGGCTTAGGTTTCTATTCAAACCTTTTCACAGTGCCAAAGCCAAACGGAGACGTCAGATCTATCCTGGACCTCAAGGGCCTAAATCGGTTTCTGAGTATCTGATCCTTTCGCATGGAATCGATACGTTCGGTGGTCTCCACCTTGCAGGGGGGAGAGCTGCTAGCGCCAATCGACATAAAAGACGCATATCTGCATGTACCTATTTTTCCCGCTTATCAGAAGCTCTTGCGCTTCGAAGTGGAGCAGCACCATTATCAGTTTGTGGCCTTACCCTTCGGGCTAGCCACTGCACCTCGGGTGTTTACAAAGATCTTGGCCCCATTGTTGGCCAGGCTAAGTGCTCAGGGTGTGTCGATCATGGCTTACTTAGACGATCTGCTGCTGGTGGATCACTCAGTTGCCAGCCTAAATCAGGCTGTACGCAGCACGGTCAAGTATCTGGAGTCTCTAGGTTGGATTCTCAACCTGGAAAAGTCAGCCTTGCAACCGGTAAAAAGGTTGGAATACTTAGGTCTGGTCATAAATACAGAACAAAAGAAAGTTTTTTTGCCTCGGGCAAAAATTGCTTCCTTAAGACAGCTGATCCACGTAGTCAGGACAAAAAGAGATCCATCCATTCGTCTTTGCATGCGGTTATTGGGGAAGATGGTGGCCTCATTCGAAGCTGTTCCTTATGCCCAATTTCATTCGAGGATGTTACAAAACGCCACCCTCTCCGCCTGGAACAAAAAGGTCCAAGCATTAGCTTGGCTCTGACACCGGCAGTTTGTCATAGCCTCTGTTGGTGGTTAGTACCCCAAAATCTACAAAAAGGGAAGTCCTTTGTTCCAGTCTCTTGGAAAGTGGTAACTACAGATGCCAGTCTTCTGGGTTGGGGAGACCTCCTAGGGGCTCTGTCACTCCAGGGAAGGTGGTCGGTTTCCGAAAGGTCCTTGCCCATCAATATTCTGGAAATTCGGGTGGCTCGCTTAGCCCTGAGGGCATGGACATCCGAATTACAGGGCTACCCTGTCAGGATACAGTCCGACAATGCCACAGCTGTGGCTTATATCAATCACCAAGGAGGCACCAGAAGTCACACTGCCCAAAGGGAAGTAAACCAGATCCTGGTCTGGGCAGAAAAGCATGCTCCTTGCATATCTGCAATCTTCATTCCAGGAAAGAATTAGCAGGCAGACTTTTTAGGTCGCCAACAGTTATTTCCAGGGGAATGGTCTCTTCACCCCGACATTTTCCTAGCCATATGTCAGAGATGGGGGACCCTGGACGTAGATCTCTTGGCGTCCAGGTTCAACAAGAAGGTGGACAACTTTGTGTCCCGAACAAGGGATCCCCTTGCATACGGGACGGATGCGTTGGTAATCCCTTGGGATCAGTTTTCACTGATTTATGCATTACCTCCAATGCAACTATTACCACGGCTCCTTCGCAGAATCAGGTTGGAGAAAAAAACTGCAATTCTTGTAGCTCCGGCATGGCCCAGAAGGTCCTGGTACGCAGAGATTATAAGGATGTCTGTGGGAAGCCCATGGGCCCTTCCACTTCTGCCAGACCTGCTCTCGCAAGGCCCAATATTCCATCCTTCCTTACAAACTCTAAATTTAATGGTTTGGCTATTAAATCCCACATTCTAAAGAATCGGGGTCTCTCGAGTTCAGGAGTGTCTACCCTAATGCAAGAAAACCGGCCTCCAGGGCTATTTATTATAGAGTCTGGAAGGCATATATGTCTTGGTGTGAAGCTAGAGGTTGGCATCCTCGTAAGTATGTCATAGGCAGAATTCTTGACTTTCTGCAGTTTGACGTAGACATGAAGCTAGCCTTGAGTACTATTAGGGGGTCAAATCTCGGCCTTGTCGATATTGTTTCAAAGGCCGCTAGCTACGCACTCCCTGGTTCGACTTTTTTTGCAAGGAGTGACACGGAATCAATCCTCCGATTAAGTCCCCCTTGTGTCCATGGGACCTGAACTTGGTCCTATCAGCTTTCCAAAGGCAGCCATTTGAGCCTTTGCCCCATGTTCCCTTAGTCCTTTTGACTAGGAAATTGGTCTTCCTGGTAGTCATATCCTCAGCTAGAAGGCTGTCGGAATTAACTGCCCTTTCCTGTAAGGAGCCTTATCTGATTATTCATAAGGATAGAGTGGTTTTACGTCCTCATCCGTCCTTTCTTCCTAAAGTAGTATCAAGTTTTCATTTAAACCAGGATGTTCTCCCTTCATTTTTTCCCGAACCAAGCTCTGCAGAAGAGAAATCATTACATTCCTTGGATGTAGTGAGAGCAGTTAAGGTCTGTCTTAAGGCTACTGCTCAGATTAGAAAAACTGATGTTTTGTTTGTTCTGTCGGAAGGCCCCAGAAAGGGTCAGGCAGCTTCAAAATTTACTATTTCAAAGTGGATTTGACAAATTTTTGTTCAGGCTTATGGTTTTAAAGGTAAGATTCCTCCGTTTAAAATGAAAGCGCACTCTACCAGAGCAGTCAGTGCTTCTTGGGCAGTGCATCACCAAGCCTCCATGGCTCAGATCTGTAAGGCTGCAACTTGGTCTTCAGTCCATACATTCCCTAAATTTTACCAGTTGGATGTAAGAAGACATGAGGATATCGCCTTTGGGCGCAGTGTGCTGCAGGCTGCAGTATAGGTCCTCTCGTCTGATGGCACCCTGCTTTATAGATGGTGTCTGCCTCCCCTCATTTGGCATTGCTTTGTGACATCCCACATAGTTATTACTATGCAACTCTGTGTCACGTGATGTACGAAAAAGAAAATAGGATTTTTATAACAGCTTACCTGTAAAATCCTTTTCTTGGAGTACATCACGGGACACAGAGCTCCCGCCCCTCTTTTGGGATGCTTATTGTTTTGCTACAAAACTGAGGTACTCCCGGTATGGGAGGGTTTATATAGGGGAGGGGCCTTCCTGTCTTGGGTGTGCCAGTGTCCATCACCTGAAGGTAGGCCTATAACCCACATAGTTATTACTATGCCACTCTGTGTCCCGTGATGTACTCCAAGAAAAGGATTTTACAGGTAAGCTGTTACAAAAATCCTATTTTCCTCTTCTTCCTGACATATGGCTCAATTGGATCTGAGGCCTGTGGGAGATCGATAGACACAATATTGGTGTTCCCTATAACAGGTGGAAAAGATGAGCTGAGCTGGATATACCTGTAGTGAGGGGTAACAACTCACTGAGGCACATATCTGCCTTGAAAGGTCATGTTATCAGGTAAAAGGATATCTTTACTTCATGCTCCCCAGGAGGTAAACAACCGCAGCTGATTTAGAAGGATATCACCATTTTTCTTTCACAACCAGGACTATTTGATGTTTTGGATCTTCTTTTTCACTTCAATTAATACTTAATTTTGTGGATCACATAAATGGACTTTCATTGTTTATAAATATTTGTGTAGCGCACACACCCCCTTCTCCTTGTCTGTCTTGGCTCCTCCTAGGAGAAAGGGGCACACTGCACCACAAGCCCATACCCTCCCGTGTTGAGAGGTTAGGCGGTGTTGTTTTTGGGCCTTGTCTGCAGCCGGGGCACAAAGTCCTCCCGAGAATGATTCTCACCTACACAGTGTGTAGATGCAAGTCCTTGACTTCCACAGGAACGTAAATGTCCACACCAGCTGGAAGTCCAACTCAATCTTTATTTTCCACTTGCACAACACATTTTCTCTTGGATGAACGAAAGGGTGGAATAAAGACACAGGATAGCTTTAAGGTGTGGAGGAAGTCCAGGCACAAACGTAGCTCAAGGCGGCACCCTGGACTCCTCGATCCCTTGTGGACCGCAGCCGAAGGCTGCTGGGCTCCAGGCCGTTACTGCAGCTCCTGGGCCTCCATGCCCAGGCGAACAGGAGCGGTGAGATAGTACCTCACCCCAGGCTAAAGGTGCCTGAGGTGGAACCGGAACAAGGCCTTCGGGCCTAGGGCACCCGGAGATGACGAACCACACTCCCACACACCCAGGCTGAAGGTGCCTGGGCGTGGACGGACGAAGACCCCACTCAGAAGATGTCCGCCCCTTTTATATCCTCTCCAAGCATGCACATCAGGTTCCCCGCCTTACCGTACGGCTGCCGAGAGGGGACACAAAAGGCACAGCACTGCGCCCGCAGTTCAACCCTGGCCCAGAATGGCAGCGCCACCCTCCGGCCACAGGGAACACATCACAAGCATTAACCCCTGAGAACAAAAATGGTCCATGAACCCTATCAATTTAATGTGTCTGAGCCTAGTTACCACTCAGACACTTCCCTTAAATTGAACACCCCGCTACACATTCCCCCCACTTATGGACACTGGTCCCCAGTGTCTGGAGCAAACCCATGCCGCTAAAATCCGAGTTAACATAGGCCTGGTCCAGAGACAAAAAAACAACAAAAAAATAATTTAAAACTGCTTGTTTGTGCCGGAACCTAACATGGGGGAAAGGGAATTAAAAGCAGAGATGAAAGAAGTTCAGTAAAACATAGTATGTACATCTCAAATATCACATAAACATTATCTCAGTCATTGACATTCCCTCTCAACCTACACTAACTGAAATCACCCTCTTCTCTGTGTTTTGCTCGACGTCCACCTGCAGAGGGAGAAAGCACAAACATAGACCCAACACATTCTCAGCAGAAGTGAAAAGATTCCCCCGGAGGAACAATCCTTTCCTTCCAAAAGTGAAACACACACTTTCAAAGGTACTGTAAATGTTACGCAACACCGCCACCTGGTGGGAGTGTCACCGTCAGAACACCTGTCCTGAAAGAAGAAAAACTCCCTTTTTTTTTCGGTAAAACTTCCTCTTCTCCTTGGCCCTGCTCTGAACTATTCTACCCCAAAGTTCTTATGTCTTTGCAGTGTGGAAGAGGGAGAAAAAAAACAACTGCTCCCGTTCCTTCAACAAGTAGAACACCCTTTTTCAAGGCAAACAGTTCTGGACTCCAGAGGGTGCACTCCGGACATAAAAGGCAACAACAAGAGTTCAGTCTCTTCACAGATAATATTGAGGATGCGGCAATACCAACGGCTTTCATTGCTTATTAAATGTGTCAATATGGTACTCAACATTATCTTTGTCCTTTCGGCAAATAACCACCTTGTCCGCATGTATGTGCCGACCAAGCATCCAAGCATTTCTACAGTCCTTGTACCGCTTGGTAGCTGTGGGAGAACATGAATAGAACCTGCGGGCCGGGGGTACTTTGATATGTGTCCATACAAAGTCCGCGTACCACCGGTGTCTATAGGCCTTCACCTCAAACAAAAGTTCCTTTGGCAGGTACGGGTACTCCCACCCATATTCGCTAGCAACCTTCTGGTTAAATAACCTCTGCAAACGGGATAGCGGTGGCATGGTCAGACGATCTCCCATACCGGTCATGACTATGGCATCCGGGTGCCGAGGTACTTTCACTACCTCCGGACCAGACACAGGGGCCCGCAATGACACCCGCTCCATCCCAGCAACGGATCCAGGCATCTCTAACGGCGGAAGGGCAGGCAAGGGGACAGATCCCTCCTCAGGCTCCGGGGCCTCCACCCGGGGTGTGCTCTCGCCAGTAGACATTGGTGGGTCCCTACTTCTACGGGGCAAGGACAGGGGCATCTTATCCCAACCCTTTTTCTCGAACACCTCGTCAATGGCGGTGTCGTCTCCCGGGTCAGAGACCGACTCCAGGTCAGAGGTATCACATTCCTCTGCAGGCAAGTAGCTCTGGGTAGAAGAAGAGTCACCGCCTCTAACCAGTTCAAGGGCCCTGGGATCCCTGACCAAAGCATCCCTGATACTTCGGACTTCCGACAGAGTCTTTTTCCCCGGCTTACCTCGGCTTGTAGCTGAGCCAGGACGTCCGGAACTTTTCCCTTCGGATGCATCTGTTCCGAGTAAGCGCTGGGGCATAACTCCACCACGGCCGCAGGAAGCCTTCACAAAGCCAATCTTCCTCTTGGGCGGTGGGAGTAAGGAATCTGTGGAGACCGAGGCGAAATCCTCCAGTCTCTCCGATTCCGGTTCCTCAATCTCTGGAACATCTCTGCTCGCGACTTCCTCCGAAGTCTCAACAGTGCGCATAGGGGTGGCTGCAAAAGCTCTGGCTCCTTCCTCCGAAGTAGTGGCGCCTGTAAGGCAATTGAGGCGGAAAGGCAGAGGCTTCTCTGTAGGTTGCTCCACCTTACACTGCTCGCATCTGCCGAAGGGCTTGAGATGCACCACCAGTCCTGAGCAGCCGGGACAAACCACTCTGAGGGCCTCCAAATCTTTGCAAACGTAGAGGGCAAAACGTCCCCGGGGCTTCAGCCGAATCACTGTATCCGTCACAGAAGCAGCAAACAAGATCATATTCATGGTGGTTGCGGACGGAATACATGAGGCATGAGACGCCATGTTGCTCGCTTGCTGTTCCATTGCACACTGTCCTTTTCGCGCCAAAGTCCCCACGTGCAACTCCTCACATGGCCAGACTCCTCCCATCTTCTGCACTGTTCTCGGGCTTTCTCTATAGGCACGTCCACGAACTACGCAGTCAGGGTTCTCCTCGTGGTGCAGTTCTCAATATGGCTGACCTCCACGTAACTTCACTGGGGAATAAAGTTCAAACTCTGGGGGGGTCCTCACACTTTCCAACCGCAGACAAATCCCGGACTCGAGCCCCCACGTGTAGCGCATACACCCCCTTCTCCTTGTCTGTCTCTGCTCCTCCTAGGAGAAAGGGGCACACCGCACCACAAGCCCGTACCCTCCCGTGTTGAGAGGTTAGGCGGTGTTATTTTTGGGCCTTGTCTGCAGCCGGGGCATAAAGTCCTCCCGAGAATGATTCTCACCTCCACAGTGTGTAGATGCAAGTCCTTGACTTCCCCAGGAACGTAAATGTCCACACCAGCTGGAAGTCCAACTCAATCTTTATTTTCCACTTGCACAACACATTTATCTCTTGGATGAATGAAAGGGTGAAATAAAGACACAGGATAGCTTTAAGGTGTGGAGGAGGTCCAGGCACAAATGTAGCTCAAACTTTTAGGACAGTTCAGATTCTCAAACAGTTTTGGCGCATGGTCTCTGCCACAGACCATGAGGTTGGTCTCTGCCACAGACCTGGTGAATAAGGTCACTGCCACTGACCTGGCGGATAGGGTCACTGCCACTGACCTGGCGGATAGGGTCACTGCCACTGACCTGGTGGATAGGGTCACTGCCACTGACCTGGTGGACAGGGTCACTGCCACTGACCTGGTGAATATAAATTTCCTTCCTCAGGCATAGCCCCTTTTAGGGAGAAGACATCCCCCCAGAGAGTCAACAGACCCCTTCCTTCACCGTGTCCACAGCACTGGTCCTTTGGAACAGGATCATCCCTTCTCTTAGGGTGCGGGTCCCCTCGCAAGGCGGCGCCCTGGACTCCTCGATCCCTTGCAGACCCCAGCCGAAGGCTGCTGGGCTCCAGGCCGTCACCGCAGCTCCTGGGCCTCCATGCCCAGGCGAACAGGAGCGGTGAGATAGTACCTCACCCCAGGCTAAAGGTGCCTGAGGTGGAACCGGAACAAGGCCTCCGGGCCTAGGGCACCCGGAGATAACGAACCACACTCCCACACACCCAGGCTGAAGGTGCCTGGGCGTGGACGGACGAAGACCCCACTCAGAAGATGTCGGCCCCTTTTATATCCTCTCCCGGCATGCACAGCAGGTTCCCCGCCCTACTGTACGGCTGACGTGAGGGGACACAAAAGGCACAGTACTGCGCCCGCAGTTCAACCCTGGCCCAGAATGGCAGCGCCACCCTCCAGCCACAGGGAACACATCACAAGCATTAACCCCTGAGAACAAAAATGGTCCATGAACCCTTTTAATTTAATGTGTCTGAGCCTAGTTACCATTCAGACACTTCTCTTAAATTGAACACCCCGCTACAATTGTTTATTTGTAAATTGATTTTATTATCACAATAATGACAGCGCAACATTTTTATTATTTTAAAAATAGAACTAGGCAGACAACAAAACAGAAAAAGTGCCTTTAAGCTGAATGCAGCGATCTGTATCTTATAGCAACTGCTGCCTTCTATAGCAACAACTTCACTCACAGTATCCCACTGTAGATCCTCAAGCTCATCTCACAGTATCCCACTGTAGATCCTCAAGCTCTGCTCACAGTATCCCACTGTAGATCCTTGGACTCTCAGCTACCAACTGGATCCCTCAAGCTCAACTCACAGCTACCCGCTGGATCCCTCAAGCTTTCTCACAGCTACCCGCTGTACTTCTCTTCAAGCTTTACTTACAGCTACCTGCTGTACTCCTTCAAGCTTTACTCACAGCTATCCGCTGTACATCTTGGATGAGTTCTCTCCTGAAGCTTTCCCAACCATGATGAAGAGTCTGCTCTGGTACTCCTTCAAAACTCCATCCCTTTAACACCTGCCTCCGGTAACAAGATTGGTTGACCCTCTGGTAACGTCTTCTCCTAGGCTTCTTGGCAATGATCAGGCTCCCCTCGGGCCGAGCCCCTTTACATGTGGTTAGGCCTCAGGCTTCAGGCCTACACCTCTGCTGCTTCTGCTCCACACACACCCTCCCAGGCCACAGCCCGGGTGGAAAAGAACCTTGATCACTTGACTCTCTCCAAATAAATAGACTATCACAGCAGCCTCAGCAGGCACATAAACTCCTGCTGATTGGCTGAGAAACGCATAGTCAATCATAACCTAAATTCACTGTAATCTATCATACTAATGCCAAAGGCAACATCAGGGGAGGGCTGGTAGCCTTAGGCCTGGGGGGCAAGTCCAGTCAAGTGGCCCACTGAACCGCCGAATCAGCTCACCATCCATGACCCACCTGGTTTTTCAATGCAGCCTCACCAGTGCTTATCAGTGCAGCCAATTCCAGTGCCCATCAATGAAGCCTGATCACTGGGGCAGGTTATATTGGGTGTATGGTGGGGGAGATGGGGGGTCAGCTAGGGGTGCCAGGGTCTCTCACCTCAGCATTCTCAGCTCAGCAGGTCCTTGCACACCACGGTCTCCTGGGGGGTAACGCTCCTGATCCTGGGGTCAAGTTGCAGCCAGCGCCCAGTCCTGCATCCTGACTCCCTGGCACGCCCTGCCTCTGTCTGCTTCCAAGAATCCGGTCCCAGGGAGTTGTAGTTTCCTCTGCGCTGCTGTGTTTTCCACCCACCGGAAGCTTGAGTGCAGACTACAACTCCCAGAATGCAATAGCTAGTGGTCGGCCGTGCCCCCGACCCGACTTCCTAGACCAGAATAAAAAAAAAATGGTAGCGGGCATCGGCTGCCGGCCATTTTGAACATAAGTTAGGGCGGCCTGGAAGGCAATTGCCACCCTGCCCTATGGCCCAGCCCTCCCCTGGGTAACATCACCACCTATCAGCAAAAGAGAGAAATCACAGTTAAACCCAAGATTAGGAGAAACTCATTTGATCAAGACTACAAATTAGCCAGGCTTAGCTACCACCTAGCACAAGTAAATTTACTAGCAGCCTTGTTTAGGACAAGGGTGCTATATATTGTAAATGTAACCATTAAACAGAGAGCTGCTCAAAGACTCAATTCACTTTGCAGATGATGTTTTTAGGCTTTTAGTGCCCACTTTTATTACTACAAGAGAGAGTTTTTTTAAGCAAAACAGCTTTAAGTCTCCTGGGTAAATGGTCATTCAGCTTGGGCTGTGTAGGCTCTCTGTTGTTCACCTCAGGGTCTGATAGGCCTCAACATGCACCCCCTACATGTGTGCACATATGCTACATCTGCAGCAATTTCTTGCACACTAGCCCTAAGTGGATAGAAACTCCTCCCAACACCCTCCTTCTTGTGATGCCTATTCTAATCCCTCAGGGCCATTGCATTGCCCAAGGTATCTCTTCTACTGTCACTTTTTACATCTTTACAGTGACTGACAGTGCTTCTATTTAAAAAAAAATCCATACAGTATATATAGATATGTAATGTTACATGATACACCTTTACGTCTTTTCATCTTATTCAAGTGGTTTGTTATATAAATACAATATCTTGGTCTTATATAAGGTTTCAAAAGACTACCACAACTCTAAAGATCCCATGTACCAATTGGTCTTTCAGTCTGCAAACTGACTAAAATCCAAATGCTATGAAAATACGTCAAATTGTGGAACTCATGCAGGAATAGGAAAAGATTCTAAGGTCTATGTAGTTCATTGTATGGGTGTGAGTCAGTGAGGGATTTCTGTAGTGCTTGAATAGATCTTAGTATCTATAGCTACAAGCTGAGTCATCCTGACCATATTGAGCATATCATTCAATTGAATGAAGATATAAACTTGTTATATAACACTGTGAAACAAAGAATAACATCTCTGGCAATGATTACCTTGAACTCTAGAACAAGAGTTTACCGAGCGGTAAGCTTTCAAACTGCAATGTTTTCTCCATATTGCTCTGTTAACAATGAACTTAAAATATTGAGGTTTTATTATATTGCAAGTACTACTCCCATGATAATAGTGTAGTGGGTATTTTGTGGTTCTTGGTGGTGCAAGGTTCCCTGTGGCCTGCAGGTGGCGTTGTCGCCCTGGGTCGGAGTTAAACCTGCACCGCAAGACTGTTCCTTTTTGTCCTTTCCTGGCACCGGTACAGTGGGGCGGGGAACCCGCTGTGACGCAAAGGGAGAGGAGATAAAAGGGGTGGACGCCCTGACCTCGGGGTTCAGAGTTGAAGGACGCGGCCGCACCCAGGCACCTTCGGCCTGGGTGCTGGCGTTCCAGAGTTCCGGGCCCAGGTGCCCTTGACCTGGCCTGAGCGAGGGATGGAGTCCATCCCAGGCACCTTAAGCCTGGGGTGAGGTACTATGACCAAGGCCTGGGGCCCAGTAACTTCGACTGGGTTCCGCGAGGGTGGAGGAGTCCGAGGGGCCCTAAGGTGTTGGGACCTGTATCTGAGGCGAGGAGGCCGGGGAGTGTAACCCTTCCGAATAGCCCGGTACAGCATTAATCCGGTGACGGCGGGGCCTCCGGTAACTCTCTTGGAGGAATGTCTTTCCCCTGACAGGGGCTGCAACGTAGCGAAGGTAACTCCAGTTCCTGTTCACTAGAGTCGCTGGAAGAGACTCTGAAGCCAAAAAGTCCATTTAACTTAGCTTAGCAACCGTTGGTGAAACCTCAACGGTTTAGTTTTCTTTGAGGATTGTGCCTTGACCTACTCCCCACCAATACTGAACTGTTCTATGGGTCTCAAATTGTCTGCTCGCAAAGGACTATTTGTTTGCCGTTATGGAATAAATAAGTGTTGGACCTTTTCAGTGTGTGGTGCTCCAATTACTGGGAGCAAAGGGGGTTATCAGCATAACAGACTTGGCTCTGAGCGTATACACAGCCCGAAGGTAATCTGATTCTGGCCTTCACCTCTACATGCTGCAATCTAGAGGACATGGGCCGTGGCGCACCTTGCACTCCCCTTCAAGGTACCCCTAGACCGAAGCCAAAGTATTCACTAAAGAAGAGAGAGAGGGTGAGGCCGCTACAATAGTATGTGAGAAGAAATAAACATGAATACTGTAGCACAGTAAGAGCCATGTAATTTTGACATTATATAGTGGATACTGGCATATATAATTAAAAAATCTGAAACCTTCAACTTCATCAGGAGGTACAGTATATAGTATGTAGGTATGTGTTTCCTAACAGCCTTGTTGTGCTAGTATTTTACTAATTTGTAAGGACTCTTCTAGAATTTGTCGATCAAGGAATAGGGATGAGAATCGGGTTTGGGTGAAACCACAATTGGGCAACGCGCCAAACAAACTGATCATATTTGGCTAGTTCAACTGCCCAAATCCCTGCTGCTAAAATGTAAACATAGCAGCCAAGGATCCAGGGCATAATCATTCACCAAATTTGTTCATGACCATATTTTTGGTCAATGACATTACCCAGGACCTATGAGCAGTCGTTTATATTATGGATGTGGGGAAAAGGCCTTTGTTCTTTATCCGCTGCTGGCTCATTCTGAGTCACAGGAGAGCACAAGTGCACTCCTGTGACCCACATGAGAAGAACTTTAAGAAATAGTATGAGTATTGGGTGGGGGAGCTTGTTTAGAAATTCTGGCACAATCCCCTAGGTAAGGTCAAAATTGTAGAAAATGTATTTCCCAAGTCTCTCCCGAGGGGGATATTATGAGAGATGGGGATTTTAAAGTGCCCGGATACAGTAAATCACTATGATAAAACAGGTAAAAAAACAAGATATTTTATTTATTCAAAATTATTTAAAAGCAAGGGGAGTATAGACTTATGCTGCGTACACACGATCGAAATTTCCGACAACAAATGTTCTATGTGAGCTTTTGGTCGGATATTCCGACCGTGTGTAGGCTCCATCGGACATTTGCTGTCGGAATCTCCGACAACAAATGATTGAGAGCAGGATCTCAATTTTTCCGACGGCAAAAGTTTTTGTCGGAAATTCCGATCGTGTGTAGCCATTTCCGACGCACAAAAGTGCTGCGCATGCTTGGAACCAATTTGACGCATGCTTGGAATCATTGTACTTAATTTTTTTTGGCTCGTCGTAGTGTTGTATGTCTCTGCGTTCTTGACCATCGGAATTTCCGAGCAACATTTGTGCGACCGTGTGTATCCAAGACAAGTTTTTAGCCAACATCCGTCCGGAAAAAAAACACGGTTTTGTTGTCGGAAATTCCAATCGTGTGTACGTGGCATAAGTGCACATTGATATGTTCAATATCTGTGCTTAGATAGAGGAAGATTTATGGATCAATTCGTTTCGCCCAGAAGGAGGGCTTCTTCAGGATCCGCCTTGCAATATTATTAGAGTTTATAGCTAGTAAGTAAAAAAAAACCAGGATATTAATGACAGAAATACATACAACGTCAACATTCCATACAAAATATCATACATGAACATATCGTATCATTAAAAGAAAAAGAAAAAAAAAGCTTTAAGGAACATTCCCAGTCAAAAGTCATGCACAGCAAATGTTGTTTACATTCATTTCAGCCAAAAAGTTCAATGCATATGTAAAGAATCGTCTGGGTAATAAGGAAGACAACTTGCAGCTTAAATCAGAAGTATGACCAAAGCTTTTTTGGCCATACTTCTGTGGAAGACAGGAGTGCAGTTCACTCTTCACTCTTGTGACCTGATGTCCCGACACCTGGCGCAGCCTTTCAGCTATCTGCCAAGAGCCTGAGACAGCCCCTTCTGATCCCTCCACAAGACAGTGCTCCAGTAAGCACTGGACAAGAGAGCAAATAGCCGCTGACTGGCAATCATGGCTCTCTGCCCAGAGTGGAGGAGGTGTTTGATTGTTCGGATCGATGCTCATCCACCTAGGTGAGTATAATTGTTTGTTTTTCTAGAATTCCAAACTATTCTTTTAAGCTCTAAACACAACTAACACGTCAGCAGGGATGAGCCGAACACCCCCCTGTTCGGTTCGCACCAGAACCTGCGAACAGACAAAATGTTCGTGTAAACTTTAGAACCCTATTAAATACAATGGACTCGAACGTTCGAAATCTAAAGTGTTATTTATAAAGGCTAATATGCAAGTTATTGTCCTAAAAAGTGTTTGGGGACCTGGGTCCTGCCCCAGGGGACATGTATCAATGCAAAAAGAAGTTTTAAAAACGGCCGTTTTTTCGGGAGCAGTGATTTTAATAATGCTTAAAATGAAAAAATAAAAGTGAAATATTCCTTTAAATTTCGTACCTGGGGGGTGTGTATGATATGCATGTGAAGTGGCGCATGTTTCCCGTGCTTAGAACTGTCCCTGCAAAAAATGTCATTTTTGAAAGAAAAAAATGCATTTAAAACTGACTCGCGGCTATTAATGAATTGTCGGCTCCCGGCAATACATACAAAAGTCATTGATAAAAAAAAAGCAAAAAAGCGTGGGGGTTCCCCAGAATTCAATTACCAGGCCCTTCAGGTCTGGAATGGATATTAAGGGGAACCCCGCCGCAAATTTAAAAAAAATTTGACGTGGGGTTCCCCCAAATATCCATTCCAGGCCCTTCAGATCTGGCATGGATTTTAAGGGGAACTCCACCCCAAATTTTAAAAAAATGCCGTGGAGTCCCCCTAAAAATCCATACCAGACCCCTTATCCGAGCACGCAACCTGGCCGGCCGCAGGGGAAAAGGGGGGGACGAGAGAGCGGCCCCCCCTCCCTCCTGAACCGTACCAGGCCACATGCCCTCAACATGGGGAGGATGTCCCCATGTTGATGGGGACAAGGGCCTCATCCCCACAACCCTTGCCCAGTGGTTGTGGGGGTCTGGGGGCGGGGGGCTTATCGGAATCTGGAAGACCCCTTTAACAAAGGGGACCCCCAGATCCCGGCCCCCCCCATGTGAATTGGTAAGGGGTACATTGTACTCCTACCATTTCACGAAGAAAGCGTAAAAAAATGTTTAAAAAAAACACACAAACACCTTGAAAAAGTCCTTTATTTAAAAAAAAAAACAAACATTCCAGCGGTGAAATCCAGTGTCCCGCGGCGATCCCGATGTCCAGCGCTGTCCTTCATTGGTTGTGCCTGAGCGGACCTGATGGGGAACTCCCTCTCAGTATTTTAAATGTATAGACCCGCCCCTTCTAAAGTTCCCCATCAGGTCCGCTCAGCGGACCAGATGCGGAACATGAGAAGGGGCGGGTCTATACATGTATTGCCAAAGTGAGAGCAGTTCCCCATCAGGTCCGCCCCCTCGGTATGTCGGACCCGCCTACGTCATTGGCTTGAGCGGGGAACTTCCTTCACTATGTAAATTTAAATTACACAGTGAAGGAAGTTCCCCGCTCAAGCCAATGACGTAGGCGGGTCCGACATACCGAGGGAGCGGACCTGATGGGGAACTTTAGAAGGGGCGGGTCTATACATTTAAAATACTGAGAGGGAGTTCCCCATCAGGTCCGCTCAGGCACAACCAATGAAGGACAGCGCTGGACATCGGGATCGCCGCGGGACACTGGATTTCATCGCTGGAATGTTTTTGTTTTTTTTAATTATTTTAAATAAAGGACTTTTTCAAGGTGTTTGTGTGTTTTTTTTAAACCTTTTTTTATGCTTTCTTCGTGAAATGGTAGGGGTACAATGTACCCCTTACCAATTCACATAGGGGGGGCCGGGATCTGGGGGTCCCCTTTGTTAAAGGGGTCTTCCAGATTCCGATAAGCCCCCCGCCCGCAGACCCCCACAACCACCGGGCAAGGGTTGTGGGGATGAGGCCCTTGTCCCCATCAACATGGGGACATCCTCCCCATGTTGAGGGCATGTGGCTTGGTACGGTTCAGGAGGGAGGGGGGGCCGCTCTCTCGTCCCCCCCTTTTCCCCTGCGGCCGGCCAGGTTGCGTGCTCGGATAAGGGGTCTGGTGTGGATTTTTAGGGGGACTCCACGCCATTTTTTTAAAATTTGGGGTGGAGTTCCCCTTAAAATCCATGCCAGATCTGAAGGGCCTGGAATGGATATTTGGGGGAACCCCACGTCAAATTTTTTTTAATTCGCGGCGGGGTTCCCCTTAATATCCATTCCAGACCTGAAGGGCCTGGTAATTGAATTCTGGGGAACCCCCACGCTTTTTTTTTTTTTTTATCAATGACTTTTGTATGTATTGCCGGGAGCCGACAATTCATTAATAGCCGCGAGTGAGTTTTAAAAGACTTTTTTTCTTTCAAAAATGACATTTTTTGCAGGGACAGTTCTAAGCACGGGAAACATGCGCCACTTCACATGCATATCATACACACCCCCCAGGTATGAAATTTAAAGGAATATTTCACTTTTATTTTTTCATTTTAAGCATTATTAAAATCACTGCTCCCGAAAAAACGGCCGTTTTTAAAACTTCTTTTTGCATTGATACATGTCCCCTGGGGCAGGACCCCGGTCCCCAAACACTTTTTAGGACAATAACTTGCATATAAGCCTTTATAATTAGCACTTTAGATTTCTCCCATAGATTTTTCGAATTTGCCGCGAACACCCCAATTTGTTCGCTGTTCGGCGAACGGGCGAACAGGCAATGTTCGAGTCGAACATGAGTTCGACTCGAACTCGAAGCTCATCCCTACACGTCAGTAAGGACAGTAGCTGAATCCTTAGACATAGGCATAGTCTATTACCTCAAAGGCTTGAAAAATTAACATCACAGTTATAGCAAGCTGCATGGCAGGGGTTGCGAACAAAAACATCTGTAAAGAGCTTCCAGATGTTTGTCAGTGGTACCTTTAGCACTAGTGAATCCTAAGAGCCGGTTCACACCAGGGCGACTCAGGATCCGACTTCAGGTCGCCCCGAGACGCCCCAAGTCGCGCTGTAATGTTAGTCTATGGAGCCGTCTTTATGCACACTACAGAAGTAGCTCCGACTTCAAAAAAGGTTCCTGTACTACTTGAAAACGACTTCTAGGCGACTTGTACCCATTGATTTCAATGGAAGTCGCCTCCAAAGTCGGATCAGTGTCTTAACTGAAGCAACTTTACAGGAAGAGAAAATAGTTTTCTCAGGCAAACCCCTCCCTTCCACAGAGCTGATTATTGTTTGATTGGCCACTGGCAAAGTCGCCTGTCCTGGAGGAAAATTGAAGTTGCCTCGAAGTTGCCTCGAAGTTGCCTTGAAGTTGCCTCGAAGTTGCCTTGTAAAGTCACGCTGGAAGTCGTGTTGCCCCAGTGTGAACCGGCTCTAAGTGTTTTATTAAGGCAGAATATAGTCAGATTCACAGTGGGGATAACCACTTTCTTGGTAAGTAAAATGCTTTGGAGAAGTGAATAACTTCTTAGGATATGTCAATTCTCCATATAGAACAGTTCAAGGAAGAAGTGTAAGCATGTAAAGAGCTTGAGAGACCCAGTATAGTGGGTCTGCTCCCCTTGTGGATCCCATTAGGGACATGCTGCACTGTTAGACTGAGGCAACGAGATTTAAAGCACCAAGAAAATACCTTGGGTACTCACAACTCAGCTGCTGAGAGCTGGAAAGGTTCAGTGGCCTGAGGTGACAAGGACTAACGGAGGTGAAAAAAGTGCCCCTTGCAAATAGGAGCAATGGCAGGAAAAAACTATCTCACATTAAAAAGCAGCAACAGAGTGGAGAGTGCACGTGTAACTATTTTAGTGGTAAACAACAGAACATGGTGGCGCATAACCAGTAATGTAGTTGTTCTCAAAGCTCATGTGTGTGCAGAGGAAATCTTGATTGAAGCAAAAAAAAAAATCCTAAGAAAAAACTATAAAATGACTAGTAAAATGGTTAAATGTTTTCCCGGTAGAGAGAGCATGTTTATCCTCTCGGTACACTAGAATGCACAACGTTCTCTGATTGGATGAGGTGGAGAGCGTGACCTCACAGCCCTGCCTCTCCACCTCATCCCAACAGAGAAAAGTTTGCATTTATTCAGAAAATACAAAGCATTTTCTGAATGGCGCCCTTGCAGTGTGGCAAACCTCCTGTATTCACAATGCATCAGTAGGTGTGTCTACTTCAGTAATTTCCAGCTCCTAGGGACATTGGCCAGGTATGTCGTATTCATAGTTAGATTGGTCCAAGCTAGACCAATGTAACTATGTAAAAATATGACATGCCTGGAATTCTTAAAAAACAAAAACGAAAGCATAATGACAGTGGGAGGGGATAACCTAACTGGCCAACAGCTTTTTTGTTTGCCAGTGTTCAGTTACTCACGTGATTGACAGTTTAACCCTCTAAATACTGTATCCTGTGTCCCTTAGTGAACTTATAGTTGTAGTGCTATTGTGAAGCAGGCAGACACAATTTTAAAGGAATACAACTCTTCAGCTACCCAATAGCTGTACATGTCCCAGGCCCACTTGGCAATAAATTGTCAAGGCACATTCCTGTCAGGGTGACGTTCTTTTTTTTTAACAAGAAGAACATTTTTATTTAGATCTTTACAATACAAGCGATGCAAACACACAATCTTTTACATGAAGGACATTACCCAGTAACTTAGAAAACATCAACAATATTGACCACAGGATGGGTGAGAATAAGGTCCAAGGAACTTCTAATGTTAGGTCAGGAGGTATACATTACAGCATAATCACCCAGAATGACCGAGATGGGGGGGGAGGGGGGAAGGGAGAGGGGGAGGGGGAAGGGAGAGGGGGAGGGGGAAAGGAAGGGGGAAGGGAGAGGAGGAGGGGGAAATGAAGGGGGGAGGGGGAAGGGGGGGGGGAGGGAGGGAGGGAAGAGAAGGAACCTCAAGCATACGGATGAATAACATAACAAAACAGGTCATCAACTCACAGGAAAACCAACCTATGGATTCAGGGCTGTGGTGTATCCCCAGCTACCCCATCCCGTGCGTTCTCCAGGGGCCCCTCCCCCCAGGCATCTATCCATCCCGACCATATTTTATCAAATTTGTCGGGGCAGTTCCGATTAAGGTAGGTAAGTTTGTAGAGTGGTAACACTGAGTTTACAACCGTACGCCACATAGAAACTGTAGGTGGCGCCGCGTCTTTCCAGTGGAGAAATATCACCTTTCGTGCATAAAAGGTGGCATAGCTCAGAAACAGCCTGGTATACTTGCCCCGGACCGCTGCCCCAAAGATGTTTAGCAGCAATGCCCGAGAATCAGGGTGACGTTCTTGTCCTCTGGTTGGAGAGAATGATGAGTGCCAGTTTTCAAGATTTTTTGCACATACAGTCGCTATAGAAAAGAATCACCCCCTTTAAAATAATCACATTTTGTTGCTTTTCAGACTGAAATTAAGACAGACACCATTTTTGTTTTATCCAGCTGTATTTACTCAGTGCAACTTATAACATCCAAGTGAAAGATATAAGACGAACGTGTCAGGAAAAAAAATAATTCTAAAACATAATTACTGAGTTGGAAAAAGGATCACCTCCTTGTGTCAGTATTTTGTTGAACCACCTTTTGCTTTAATTACAGATTTTAGTCTGTTGGTATACATCTCTACTAATGTTGCACATCTAGACTGCAATATTTGCCCACTCTTTTTTGCAGAACTGCTCAAGTTCAGTTAAATTTAGTATGGGCCATTTGTGGCTTGCAGTCTTAGTCATTCCACAGATTTTCAATGAGGTTTAAGTCTGGACTCTGAATAGGCCATGCAAGGACATTCATCTTTTTCCCCTTCAACCAATGTGTGGTAATATTTGGTGTGTGCTTTGGGTAATTGCCATGTTGGAAGGTAAACCTTTTTTCCCATCGACAACTTTCTGGTGGAGGGCAGCAGATTTCCCTCAAGAATTTGACTGTATTTTGCCCCATCCATTATTCCTTCTATCCCAACAAGTGCTCCAGTCCCTGCTGCAGAGAAACACCCCATAACAGGATTATACCACCTCCACTACTGTAGGAATGGTGTTATTTGGATGGTGAGCTGTATTGGATTTCTACCCATATCGTTTAAATTTTAGTCTCATCTGACCAGAACACCTTTTTCCATGTGACCTCAAAATCTTAAAGGAGCGTCTTGGCAAAGCTCAGTCGTGTCTGCATGTGGCCGTTCTTAAGGAGTGGCTTTTTTCTTGCATCCCTTCCATGCATGCCACATTTCTGGAGAATTTGTGACATTGTTGTCACATGTACACAATGACCACTTTTTGTCATAAATTCCTGCAACTGCTTTAGAGTTGCTGTAGGCCTCTTGGTAGCCTCTCTGACCAGTTTCCTCCTGGCTCTTTCATCCAGTTTGGAGTGACGTCCTGATCTAGGGAGGGTCTGTGTTGTACCAAATACCTTCCACTTTTTAATAATAGACTTCACTGTGCTTCTAGACATTGATAAAGACTTTGAAATTTGTGCCTGTCCACAACTTTATCCAGGAAAGCTCTTTTCATGCTGAGGTAATCAAAATGACCACAGCTGATCACAGTTGAAAGTCAAATGGCTTTATGTGCCATTGAGAAGGTGATTAACCTGATTGAGTTTACAAATCATTTTTAGGAGAGGGTGATCCTTTTTCCAACTCAATGGTTCTGTTTTTGATTTTTTTTTTTTCTGACATGTTGGTGTTATATCTTTAAGTTGCACTGAGTAAATACAGCTGGATAAAAAAAACTGTGCCTGTCTTCATTTCAGGCTGCAAAGCAACAACATATGATTATGTTAAAGGATGGTGGTTCTTTTCTATACCTACTGTATGTCTTATGAGCAGAGAATGAGAATAGAAGGGAGCACAACCTAGTTTCTGGTCTTTCATGCTAGTTTTTCTAGCTTTCTGGATCCCATCCTTTTTGGGCTTTATTGGCTGGACACTGAATCTTTAGGTTGGCTCCTTGAAATATGAGGTTCTAGTGGTATCTCAGAACTGTAGTTAAAGCAGATAAATACTTACCTCATCTCCAGCGATGTGGCATCCCCGAGCTCCCCGCTTGGCCTCTGAAATCTTTAGGCGGCTGGCTTTTGGGTCTTGATCACCAGCCGCTGTCATTGGCCAGGCCAGGGTGACATCACCCCCACGCATGCACAAGAGTTAAGTCAGATTTGGCATTGTCGAGTTTGTACAGTTAGCTTTAATGCAGAAAAGACAAAGCATGTCTCTTCTGCATTAAAGATCCTGCCTGTCGCCATTTTTACTGCCTTAAGCCTCGTACACACGGGCGAGAATCCCGTCTATTAGAAAATCGTCGGTTGTCCTGACGGGATTCCTGGCAAGCTTGCCTTGCCAAGCCCTGTATACACACGGCCATTCAAAAGAACCGCCATTCTTTGGAATAGCAAGAACACAGTGACGTCATCGACTACGACGAGCCTGCGCTCGACACATTCGATGCCGTCGCCGCCATCTTGCTACACCCTACACTACCCTTGTATGCTACCGCGCATGCTTTGAAGTCTCATCGAGCATGCGTGGGTTTACCTGGGACAGGTAAGCATACACACTCATGGTTTTCTCGGCAGGAAAACTCTGCCGAGAATCCAACGAGAAAAATAGAGAGCAGGTTCTCTATTTTTCTCGTCGAGATTCCTGGCAGTTTTCCCGACGACAAAAGCAAACACATGGCCGGTTTTCTCGGCAAAAAGCTCTCCCAACAGCTTTCTTGCCGAGAAAACCGGCCGTGTGTACGAGGCTTTAGTCTAAAATTCCACTTTAAGGCAGGCAAGCCATGAAGAGGTTCCTGTGTTACTCTCCTACTCAATAGTTTCTCACCATCTCTATGTGGGAAGGGGGGGCTCTGCAGTTTAATGGCATTCTCACTTTTTTAGCATGGGAAGAGCAATAAAAGAAAATTTTATGATTGTTCATAGGATTTTCTACTAGTGTGTACTAGGCTTTAAGCTCACTAACAGATGATAAAATACAAAAAGAGAATTTAGAAAAAGAATATGTCCCTACACAGTTATCAGAGAAAATTGGAAGATGCTTGTAGTCTGATGCCACGTACACATGACCGGTTTTCCCGTCGGGAAAACTGCCATGACAGCTTTTGGCTGGGAAAACCAGTCGTGTGTATGCTCCATCGCAGTTTTCCCGACGAGAAAACTGCGGGAAAAAAAGAGTAATTGTTCTCTTTTTTCCCGCCGGGATTCCAGGCGGCCTTTTTCCTGTTGTGAAAACTGTCGTATGTATGCTTTCCAAGGGAAAAAAAAAATGTGCACGCTCGTAAACAATTTGACGCATGCGCGGAAGCATGGAACGTCATTTGTTCGGCTCGTTGTAGTCTTTGACGTCACCGCATTCTTGGCAGTCAAAAGTTCAGTGGTCTTTTGTGTGCCCGTGTGAATGCAAGGCAGGCTTGAAAGGAATCCCGTCGGGAAAACCGGTCGTGTGTCCGAGGCATGACTGTTACTCTGTTCTCTGGCTTCAAAACTTTCTGAAACAAGTTTGCAGATTGGAAGGGTCAAACAATAGTCAGAAATACTTACTATTTCTAATTACTAACTAAAAGCAAAACTTTTTTTTTCTTTTACTGTTGGATAGAGTAGAGGGATTAGAACCCCTGTCAGTTTTATTTGCTGTCTGAGCCCCCATTAGGGAGATTCACCCTCTCTATTTGTCCTGTTTACTGATATTGAAAGTAGAAGTGAAAGAAAATTTCAAACTTTGGGTTGACACCAGAACAGTAATAAAGGGAAAACCTTCCAATGAGGACACAGTTCTGGTGATCTTGGTGACACTCCATGATTTCCTCCCCTTGGAGCGATTTCCTCTAACTTGCTGTTTTGGCTATGGGACAGGAAGTGAAAGGAAAAATTGAGGGGGGTTGCCTTGCTTATTCTATCCAAAATGAAAACATTATACTTTATTACTTTACTTTAGTTCTACTTGAAATATATACATATATTTTTGGTTTAAAGTATTAAACCAACTTTTGAGGTGAGTTCAGGATTGGAAGAATGCCTCTATGACATATCCCACATACCTCAAAATTAGAACTATTTTTGGCGATACAGTATTAAAATGAGTATAGAAAGTATCCATGAACGGTAATTGATTTTCTGCTGATCACGAAAATATTCACTATTTTGTGAGTGCCCATTTACTCACCATGTGCAGATGCAGCTGCAGGCCCCTTAAACTCCATCTGCCACAACTCCCTGGCTTCCAGAACACACGTCCATAGAGTATCAATTCCTCTGTTTCACTCAGAGAGGTCACATCTAATGAGGCAGTGGCAGTGGTATGTAGCCAGGTGAGATGCCCTTCACTGTCAAAACTGGAGTGCATTCAGTAGGGCTGGAGCCTAATAACATACAGTGTCTCTAGAAGACCCAGCAACTGTGGAGAGGCTTTATCCTTGGTCTTGGATCCCTCTAGCTGTTCACCTTTGTTACCAACCCTGGACTTCACTCTGTGGAACACTGCTTGTGCGAATAATCACAAGAACTATTTTACTTATTCTCAGCTTGACTCTCTTTAGTTTTAGAGCCCTATGGGGACTATGCTATAAAGACACATGTTACGTTGATTGAGTCACAGAGACATTCATATGTAGAGTCCATGTCTGTGAAGCTTTTGTAATCAGATTTTGCTGTGCATGCATGTTTTTTGCCATTCTGAAACTGTTTTGCATTATTGCTTCTAACTTTGGCATCATCAGTGCAGTCATTTGTCTGGAAATCGTACATAATCTTGTGATAATCCTGAATTCCTCTAAATTGTGAGCAGCCCGATATGGAATTTCCCACAACAGTTTGTCACACTGATCGTAAATGTTTTTACTGTATGAGCACAAGGACAGAGGAGGATTTTTACTTACAGAAGAAGAATCAGCACAAGGGACACATCCTAATGATTGTACGTTATGTCCCTTGTGTTGATTTTCCTGTTTTTTATTTTAACTACACTTATGCGGCATACACGCGATCGATTTTCATGCCATTTTTTAAACCAACGTTTTTCTCGTCGTTTTTTTTTTCATGTTTCCTCTCAAGCCTGTATTGCGTACACAAGATCATTAAAAAAAACGTTCAAGCAAAGCGCAGTGACGTACAACACGTACGACGGCACTATAAAGGGGAAGTTCCGTTCTAATGACGCCACCCTTTGGGACGCTTTTGCTAATTTCGTGTTACCGCGTGTTAGTAAAAGTTTGGTGAGAGACGATTCGCGCTTTTCAGTCTTCGTGCTTTGAAGATCGTTATGTGGAGTTCAGTTTGTGCCTGTGGGTTCGTATCTGTCTTGCAGTGCTTGTAGTCAGTTCGTATCTGTTTATTCAGTGCGTTCTTGTCTGCTCGTTCCTGTTTTTCAGCTTGTTCTTCATAGGCCTTGCTGTTCTTCCGTTCGTTCTTCTAGTTCGTTCTGAGCTGCCGACCGTTATCTAGCCATGTTGCGGCTACGTACTCGTCGTAGAGTTCGTGCTGTAGTTGGTGCCGGGGTTCATGCTGTATCCTGACTCCAGGCCATGAACAGGGTGAGGAGGAGTTCATGGACCAAGAATTGGTTGCTCCAGCGGCACCAGTTCTGTCATATGCCTTTGTTGCGGGAGATCAGGGAGAATAATCCTGAGGACTACAGGAATTTTCTCAGGATGTCTGACCCCGTATTTCAGCATCTGTTGGCTTTGGTGTCCCCCTACATTACCAGGCAGGACACCGTTATGCGTGAAGCCATCAGTGCTGAGCAGAGGCTCATTGCCATGTTGCGATACCTGGCGACTGGGAGAAGCCTGCAGGACTTAAAGTTCTCCACAGGCATATCCCCCCAGGCTCTGGGTATCATTATACCAGAGACGTGTTCTGCCATCCTTCAAGTTTTGCAGGAGGACTATATTAAGGTAAGTGTTCTTATTTAAAACCTCACATTGTATGTATTTCTTTGTTAATATTTTTTTTTGGTTTATTAGCAGTCCCTAATTCCCATGATTCTTAGCTGCAGGGAATGTCCCCTTTCTCCACATGGTTATTTTTTTTTGGGAATGTTTTTATTAGGCCTACATTTAAATTTGCCTTACCTAACCTCTCCAGCATGCTATCCTGGGGCCATACCCACCTTGCCTAGTCATTTCCATGTATTTTATTCTATGCTCCATCGTAGTGCTTTACCCTAAACGCACCCTAAAGATTGCCTAGGAATGTTACATTTATTTAAACTTCATACAGAGTGCTACAGCCTTCATTAGTGATCTCCCCAACTCATCTTCACCCCCCCCCAGTTTTTATTTTGTGTTTGTTTTTGGTTTGTTGTTGCTTACTAATAATGTTTTCATTTTTCTGTTTCTCCTAATGTTGGCCATGAATGCTTTTCTTAAATCTGCTTTCAATGTTTCTGTCTCAAAGTATTAGTTTATTTTTAATTTAATTCCACAGTTCCCTTCTACGCCACATGAATGGCAGAATGTGGCATCTGAGTTTGCCCAACGATGGAACTTTCCGAACTGTGGAGGGGCCATCGACGGCAAGCATGTTCGGGTCATCCCACCACCCCATTCAGGATCCTTTTATTATAATTATAAGGGGTTCCACAGCATCGTCATGATGGCAGTGGTGTCGGCCACCTACGAATTCCTGTATGTGGAAGTTGGCAAGAATGGCAGGATGTCAGATGGAGGAGTCTTTGCACAGACTGAGTTTGGGGAACGGCTCCTATTGGATCAGCTGGCCTTGCCACCAGCGGAGCAGAATGTGGAGGGACTCCCATTTGTTTTTGTGGCGGATGAGGCGTTTGGCCTGGGTCCCCATTTGATGAGGCCATTCCCGCAATGCACCCTCACCCCTGAGAGGAGGGTGTTCAACTATCGGCTGGCCAGAGCAAGAAGGGTGGTGGAAAATGCCTTTGGCATCATTGCCAGCCGATTCCGCCTGTTCCTCACCTCCATCCACCTTGCCCCTTATAAATGGAACCATGTAGTAATGACTTGTTGCGTGCTCCATAATTTTCTGAGGGTGCATTCTTCAAATTATATGACTTTGAGTGGGCCTGAGGCCTCATTATTGGAAGCAGATAATTTAGTGGCCCTGGAAGCTGGCTGTCCAGGCTTGGCCCGCCAAACCGGACGTGATGTCCGACAAAAATATGTCCACTATTTTGTGGGTAGGGGGGCCATTGATATGCCTGAGGATGTTTAACAATATTATTTGTTAAAATAAAACTTTTTATTGAGAAAATATTGGTATTGTGTTTTAATTTAATATTCTTTTAGGTTTCTCGTAGGTTTACCTAGTGCACTTGTAGTGCCATGTGTATTTTGCATTCTTAATTAGCCTTCATTGTCAGTGTAAACACAAAACATTGATTAGTTCACTTTGCACAACATTTACATAATGAAGCCACAAATCCTTTGTCTGAAAATACCTTTTTTTATTTTGTTTTAGTAAACTTCCTTTTAAATGTAGATGTCTTAAAAATATTTTTGGGGGTAAAACGCATGAACAGCCATGCATACAAAAACAATATTAAAAATTTTCGTGTAAATGTAAACATGTACTATTCATTAAAGCTTAATAGCAAAAAATACAGGCAAAAACACAGCAAGTTCAACGTTCTTTTGTGTTAAAACATTATACACGCCCAAGCACAGCCATGATATTTTGTAGCCTTTCCTCAACCCGCTTGGTATTTTCCCTGATCTCTATCAAGTCTCCCTTTATTTTTTTAAGGTCACGACAGCAGACCATGAGGTATTGTATCAGGATCTGGGCACTGTGATGTGTAAACTTTTCGGGGTCTTCGGCCAGAACTGCACCTAAATAAAAAAAAAAACATGTAGTATAGAATATGTAGGCCTACATCTATTAACCTGCATCTGTCTGGTTTGACACTGACCTGTTGTGGTGCCACTTTCCACTTCCTCAACTTCACGTTCCTCTCCATCACGTGGTTCTGTGGGTATTGTTGAAGGTGTTGGATTTCTAGGCTCATCTGACGTAGCTTTTTGAAGCCCTATGGAGATTGCAATAAAAGATATAGTTTCATTAGTAACTAATAATTATTTTCCAACAAAAACCCTGAAAAGTTAATTTTGAAAGATTATTTTGAAGTGTGATCCATTTTTAAATGTACCCCCAGTGACAACCTGAACACATGATTGGATACATAGCCAAAACCAGAGCATATACTTTTTTAAATAAAGTTTGACACATTGTAACACCCCAAAGTATATACACAGGATCACCTGTGTGTGACACCCTAAAAATTTGGGGGTTTTGGCCCACACTTGTACTACTGCGTTCAGATGTTTAATCAGCTGCTGAGCATTCTCTCCCTTAACATTACAATGCATACCCTTTTAAAAAAATGTAATTTGGATTATAAAAATAAAGCAACTTGTTTACAAAATTAGCTCCCCAAAAAAAAGTTAGAAATTTGGGTGTTCACACTGGATGATCCAAAAACATTGTTTTATGAACTGTACAGAGAAAGAGGTTTACTACGTCCGTTTACTGTGCGGACAAACATGAAAGTTGGTATCTTTCACTGTACAATATCAAAGTCAAATATACACGACTTAATACAAGTAATAATCTTTAGCAGGGAAAATGAATAAAAAGTACTTACTTTTTCCTAAAACTTTCTTGATTCTTTTGTATTGGTCGGGCTCCCGCAACTTCAGATCAGACCATCGTTTTCTGAGCTGTTCCTTCGTTCTGCACACCCCGAATTTTTGGTGAAGAGTTTTGACCACTTTGCCCATAATTTTTGTCTTGACAAGATTAGGCCTTTTATACGGCCCATGCTTGGCATCATAATCCTCCCTCCTCAAAATGGCGACCATCTCCACCATTTCCTTGAATGACATGTTGGTTGCCTTATATCTCCGGGATCGGGATTTGGGCTCCTCAGGAATTTCCTCCTCTGTAGAGGTAATCTCAGCCACCTGTGTCTCCGCCATGTTGTTAAGCACTACGACGAGCGAGAAGGGACGGGGAAAGTACAATATCGAACGTCAGGGGCGGGGAATGTGTGCGGAGTTTCACGCATGCGCAGTGTATATCAAATGAAGATCCATGTGTCGAAAATACGTTCTTTTGCCGGGAAAGGGAGTTTGCAACGAACGTGTTGACCAAGGTACATAACATTTTAAGGATTTGGGTTTCATCAGAGGAGGAGATTTGGGGCTTTTATATCTGTCCAAAATGCTGATTTGATGAATGTTGCCTGAAACATATGTATTTTCTTGGTTCTTGATTTTACAGAGAGAATGAATACTTTCAAAAATCCAGAGTTTATGGGGGAGTTCATAGATAAATGGAAGGAACTCCCTATCCTGTGGCAGACCAAAAGTGGTGCGAATAAAAATAAAACGGCCAGGACAGCAGCACTGGAGAGCCTGCTTGCATTTGTCCAAATCCAGATACCCACAACAACTCTCCAAGATGTGAAAACCAAAATTGCTACCATCAGGGGGACATACAGGACCCAGAGGAATATGGTCCTGAAGTCCCAGAGGTCAGGTGCTGCAGCAGATAAGGTTTATAAACCCAGTCTGTGGTACTACAGCAAGTTATCTTTTCTGGATGACCAGCTGGAAGTGCGGGAATCTCTGTGTCATAGAAATCCTGTCAGCTACAGGATTCCTGGACTTCCTCATTCCGAATCTCGGGCACGTCCACGCGCGCGGGCACGCGCGCGCGATGGCGAGCACGTGCGCGCGCACGCGCTTAGCGGGGGCGCGCCCACGCTCCACAAAGCACGCCAGAAGAGCTATTTAAACATGCCTGTGACAGACAGTCCCTGCTGTCTGCTCTACAGCGTGTAGTACCCAAAGAGACCTGATTCGTGAATTTACCTGCATCCGACCCGGCTTACCTTGACCCTTCCAGTTTCCTGCCTGCCTCTGACCCCCGGCTTTGTTTGACCAATCTTCTGCCTGATCCTCCAGTACCTTGCCGCCAGCCAATACTACCGACCCGGCTTGTCCGACCAATCTCTCCAGTTGCTGTGTCCTGGTTCCAGTCCAGTCAGCCTCATCAGTTCCAGTCCAGTTGCTTGTTCCTGGTTCCAGTCCAGTTGCTGTGTCCTGGTTCCAGTCCAGTCAGCCTCATCAGTTCCAGTCCAGTTGCTTGTTCCTGGTTCCAGTCCAGTTGCTGTATCCTGGTTCCAGTCCAGCCAGTCTCATCAGTTCCAGTCCAGTTGCTGTGTTCCTGGTTCCGGTTCAGCCTGCCATACTTCCTGGGTGCCTGGATCCGTCCCAGTCTTCAGACTCTACTCTACCTTGATCCATCCTGCCAGGCACTCGTACCCCTTCTACCTCCGTGCCTCCTGTCTTCAGTACCAGGGGCCGCCGGTGGAAGCCGTAAGAGAGGCCTCCCTCTGCAGATCCGGGCTCATCACCGTCAGGTACGTGACAGTAGCAGACAGCCATGTCTGAGCCCGGGCAGGGAGCCTCACCTATGGAGGAACTCTGTCGGCACCTGGCAGGTTTGTCTGAAGCAGTCAAGAGTCTTCAACAAGGATACACCCGCTTGGAAGAACAAGTGCGGGCCCTCTCCAATCCTTCTGCCATCCAAGAGGGGCCCCACGCCTCTGCTTCCACAGCCGGAACAAGTTCCTCACCCACAGTGGTCATGCTTCCTCCTGAACCTAAGGTTCCTACACCCGAAAGATTTTCCGGGGATCGGAGCAAGTTTAGGGCCTTCCGGAATTCGTGTGAACTGTATTTTGCCCTACAGCCCCGTACCTTTTCTCTAGAGGCCACCAAGGTGGGCTTTGTGGTCTCTTTGCTCGCTGGAGACCCTCAGAGCTGGGCCCACCGTCTCTTTGAACAGAAGGATGTATCACTAAACAACCTCGCTGCTTTTTTCGATGCCCTGGCCCAGCTATACGAAGATCCCCAACTCTCAGTAACCGCAGAAGCCGCCTTGCGTTCCCTTCAACAAGGACGCAGACCAGCGGAGGACTATGTGGCAGAATTCAGGCGGTGGAGTGCGGATACCAATTGGAATGATGCCGCCCTCCGCCATCAGTTTCGCTTAGGACTTTCCGATTCCTTGAAGGACGAGCTAGCTAGAGTCGGTGTACCACAGAAACTCAACCTGTTGATTGATCTAACCATCCAGATTGACCGACGTCTGAGGGAACGGAGGGCTGAGAGGACCACTGGCTTCTCCCGCCCAACCTGGATGCTTCCTCGGGCTCCTAGTCACCTGTACTCGGCTCCTGCTACACCTCCAACTCCCACATCTGACACGCCTGAACCAATGCAGCTCGGGCTCCTTCGTCCATCCCTCGCTCCTGAGGAACGCCAGCGCCGCCGAATAAATAATCTGTGCCTGTACTGCGGGGACCCCGGACATTTCGTTAGAACCTGTCCCCTGAAGCTTCGTAAGTTTCTTTCAGTTTCTTCTAACATGACTAACCTACAAGCCAAAACCACATCTCACCTTGCCCTCTCTGTTTCATTACAGCTCCCAGGAAGGACTTTGCAAGTACCCGCCATTATTGATTCCGGAGCATGCAGCTGCTTTATGGACTCAACCTTTGCCATTAAACACCAAATTCCCCTTTGTACCAAGACCCACGGACTTCGTGTCCATCTGGCTGATGGTTCCGTCATTAAGTCCGGACCTGTGACCCAGGAGACCACTCCTATACCCGCTACCATCTTTACCACCTCTGGAACCCACCAAGAATGCTTATGTCTGGACATCATCTCTTCTCCGTTGTTTCCCTTGATCCTTGGTATGCCTTGGTTACAAGCCCACAATCCCACTATCAACTGGACTACGGGAATAGTTGCCTTTCCTTCTTCCTATTGCCAACAGTCCTGTGGCTCATATAAACCTCCTGGGCCGGCCTCGTTACTTTGCATTGACACCGAAGATGGCACCCGTCAATCCATCCCAGAAGTTTACCACGACTTTCTTGACGTATTTAGTAAACAAAAGGCAGAGACTCTACCGCCCCATCGGGCCTACGATTGCCCCATCGACCTACTTCCTGGAGCAAAGATTCCGTTCGGTAGAGTCTTCCCTTTAACGGAGGTGGAACAAGGGGCTTTAAAAAATTATGTTGATGAGAACTTGCAAAAGGGGTTCATCCTCCCTTCCACATCCCCAGCAGGCGCAGGCATCTTTTTTGTAGAGAAAAAGGACCACACCCTTCGACCTTGTGTGGATTACCGGGAATTGAATAAAATTACAGTAAAAAATCGCTACCCTCTCCCCCTGGTACCAGAGTTATTTCAGAGACTAGGAACTGCCACCATCTTTACCAAACTTGACCTCCGCGGAGCCTACAACTTGATCCGTATCAAAGAAGGGGACGAATGGAAGACCGCCTTCCGTACCCGGTATGGACATTTTGAGTACTTGGTAATGCCATTCGGGTTGTGTAACGCCCCTGCCACTTTCCAGTATTTTATCAACGATGTTCTACGGGACTTCCTAGACCTCTTTGTTATTGTTTATCTTGATGATATCTTAATTTTTTCTTCCTCCCTTGATTCTCATCGCAGACATGTCAAAAATGTGTTGGGTCGGCTCCGCCAGCATGGCCTGTATGCGAAGGCCGAAAAATGCGAGTTCGAGCAAGAGAGTATATCATTTCTGGGGTTAATCATTTCCAGCGAGGGCATCAAGATGGATCCTCAAAAGATTACCGCAATCCTGGACTGGCCAGAACTGGTGGACAAGAAGGGAATCCAACGTTTCGTTGGATTCGCCAACTTCTACCGCAAGTTCATCAGGGGGTTTTCAGCTATTATCGCACCCATTACTCAACTCACCAAGCAAGGAACACGTTTTCACTGGTCTCCTGAAGCCCAAGAAGCTTTTGAACGCCTGAAGGCCCTATTTACCTCAGCCTCTATCTTGAAACACCCAGACTCCTCACTACCATTCGTACTTGAGGTAGACGCCTCCGAAATAGCGGTAGGAGCAATACTGTCCCAAAGACAGGGAGTCAAAGCCTTGCTCCACCCAGTAGCCTTCTTCTCCCGCAAGCTTTCTGCAGCAGAGAGGAACTACGACGTGGGGGATCGGGAGCTACTAGCGATCAAGTCTGCACTAGAAGAATGGCGGTACCTGCTGGAGGGCGCGGCTCATCCGATTCTAATATTCACTGACCACAAGAACCTGGAGTACCTGAAAGCCGCGAGAAGATTGAATCCACGGCAAGCCAGGTGGGCACTCTTCTTCTCCCGGTTCTCTTTTCATGTTACTTATCGTCCTGGGGCCAAGAATATTAAGCCTGACGCCCTGTCTCGGATGTTCCATAAGTCCAAGGAGACTTCTCCGCCTGATACCATCCTTGCCCCCGGAAATTTCCTTCTTCTACAGGAGAACCTGTTCACTCAAATCAAACAAGCTTCCACCGGGCAGAGACAGTTCTCCGAGCCGGAATTGCAGGTTAAGGATGGACTATTGTGGTACCAAGACAGAATCTACGTACCTGAGAAACTAAGAGTAACCGCATTAGAACTCTGCCACGACCACGCCCTGGCCGGGCATTTTGGCGTTGCCAAGACCACTGACCTGGTACAGCGCACCTTCTGGTGGCCTCGAGTACGTGAAGACTGTAGGAGGTTTGTAGATTCTTGTACAACTTGCACCCGAAACAAGGGTTCCAGATCCAAGGCCTGGGGACTACTAAAACCCTTACCCGTTCCAGATAGGCCCTGGAGAATGTTGTCCATCGACTTCATTGTCGAGTTACCCCCGGCCGAGAACCATTCCACCATCTTTGTTATTGTGGACCGTCTGTCCAAGATGGCACACTTCATCCCTATGAAAGGGACTCCCTCCGCTCCTGAAACCGCACAGGTATTCATCAGAGAAATAGTCAGACTCCACGGGGTACCAGCCAATATTGTTTCCGATCGCGGGGTTCAATTTACCTCTCGATTCTGGAGATCCCTTTGCAAAACCTTGAAAATCGAATTATCGTTTTCCTCTGCTTACCATCCACAGACCAACGGACAGACGGAGAGAACGAATCAGACGCTCGAGCAATACCTGCGATGCTTCTCCTCTTTTGCTCAGGACAACTGGGTTTCCCTACTTCCGTTGGCCGAGTTTGCGTATAACAATTCCATCCACTCCGCTACCTGCCAGACTCCTTTCTTTGCAAACTATGGTTTTCATCCTACTTTTCTGCCTAATTCCCTTCCTGAGTGTCCTGTACCTGCAGTCCAGGAAAAGTTAAATTTTTTCTCGGTCAATAACCAGCTTCTACAAGAGACCATGACCAAGACTCAAGAACGCAACAAGACAATCTATGACAAGAAGAGACGGGGTGAATTAGTGTTGGTACCCGGCGACCAAGTATGGCTATCTACCACAAACCTAAGAATGGCATGCCCTTCTAAAAAACTGGGCCCCAAATTTTTAGGTCCATTCCCTGTTAAGAGGAAAATTAATGAAGTAGCTTATGAATTGGAACTTCCTGACTCTCTTAGAATCCATCCAGTTTTTCATGTCTCTCTCCTAAAACCCACAGTCTCTAATCCGTTTCCAGATCGGAAGCCGGATCACCCTGATCCGATCATTATTGACAGTGAGCAGGAATTCGAAGTAGAAGCTATCATGGACTTCAGGAGAAGAAATAACCAGAACCAATTCCTAATTAAATGGAAGGGCTACGGACCCGAGGAAAACTCATGGGAACCCGAGGAGAATATCCATGCCAGGAGTTTGATACAGGCTTTCAAAAGGACTCACCCTGGAAGGTTCACCCGGCTGGGCATCCGGAGGCTGCCCCTTGGGGGGGGCAATGTCATAGAAATCCTGTCAGCTACAGGATTCCTGGACTTCCTGATTCCGAATCTCGGGCACGTCCACGCGCGCGGGCACGTGCGCGCGCACGCGCTTAGCGGGGGCGCGCGCACGCTCCACAAAGCGCGCCAGAAGAGCTATTTAAACATGCCTGTGACAGACAGTCCCTGCTGTCTGCTCTACAGCGTGTAGTACCCAAAGAGACCTGATTCGTGAATTTACCTGCATCCGACCCGGCTTACCTTGACCCTTCCAGTTTCCTGCCTGCCTCTGACCCCCGGCTTTGTTTGACCAATCTTCTGCCTGATCCTCCAGTACCTTGCCGCCAGCCAATACTACCGACCCGGCTTGTCCGACCAATCTCTCCAGTTGCTGTGTCCTGGTTCCAGTCCAGTCAGCCTCATCAGTTCCAGTCCAGTTGCTTGTTCCTGGTTCCAGTCCAGTTGCTGTGTCCTGGTTCCAGTCCAGTCAGCCTCATCAGTTCCAGTCCAGTTGCTTGTTCCTGGTTCCAGTCCAGTTGCTGTATCCTGGTTCCAGTCCAGCCAGTCTCATCAGTTCCAGTCCAGTTGCTGTGTTCCTGGTTCCGGTTCAGCCTGCCATACTTCCTGGGTGCCTGGATCCGTCCCAGTCTTCAGACTCTACTCTACCTTGATCCATCCTGCCAGGCACTCGTACCCCTTCTACCTCCGTGCCTCCTGTCTTCAGTACCAGGGGCCGCCGGTGGAAGCCGTAAGAGAGGCCTCCCTCTGCAGATCCGGGCTCGTCACCGTCAGGTACGTGACACTCTGTCCACACTTCCCCCAGAGGTCAATCCAGCCTTCCTTGTAGCCAAACCTCCAGCCTTCCTTGCAGCCAGCCCTCCAGCCTTCCTAGAAACCCTGCTCTGGCTTCCTCTGAGGATCAAGATGAGGTCCTTGAGGAGGCAGATTTGGATATATGGAGCCAGGTAAAGTATTGATATCTACATTTATATGTTACAAAAGTGATGATTTTAAATTGATGTTAGTATTGTTAGGTATTTAATGTTCGTAAAAATTAGGATTTACAGAGCAACAGATAGTAGTGGTCAAATTTGATGGGGACAAGGCAACAATATCATGAGGCGGAATCTATGGAAATGTAATCCCTTTTGCCATTCAATTTAAAAATGTCTGGAGGTGAACAATGTGTGTGATTGATGGAGGCAAAAAATAAAGAATGTCCCTTTCTTTTTTTACAGCCAGAGAAGAGCCAGGAAGAGGGTGATGTTGGGGACCAGGAGGAGACAGGGCCCAGTGGCACACAGGAGGAGGCTGGGCCCAGCACAAGAGCCCAGATGCCTCCCCTGAAAATTATCCAACGAGGGCCAAGGAGAGCTAGGCAGGTGGAGGAGGAAACAAGAGCCTTCCTAAAAGAGGCTACTGCGGCCCTCAGAGAGGCACCCTCGGCTGAGGAGGGCTATGCTGCAGTCCTGGCCCTTAAGTTAAGCCAAATGGACTTAAGGCAACGCCTATATAGTGAGAACCTTATGCTGAAGGTCATTAACAGGGGGTTGCTCGGGGAACTTACCAAGTTCACAGACCTTACTGAGGTTGTCCCTCCTCCTCCACCTCCTCCTACTACTCCTCCTGCCACAACCTCTCCTCCTGATCCCCAGCCTCTGAGGAAGCAAGCAACAAAGGCTGCAGGGAAGGCTGCAGAGAAGGCTGGAGAGAAGGCTACAAGGAAGAGGAAAAAATAATGCCTGCTGTAGTACCACAGACTGGGGACATATCTGACTTATCTGCTGCTGTTCCTGACCTCTGGGAGTTCAAGCCAAGATTGGGCTCGTTTTTGTTTGAGGAATTCCAGAGTTTGGTTTTCACATCTTGGATGGTTGTTGTGGGGTCCAAAGGATGCACAAATGCAAGCAGGCTCTCCAGTGCTGCCTTCCCCTTTAATTTGTAATGTACCTAAATAAAGGATTCTCTTTTTTTTTGCTTAAAATACTTGACTATGTGATTTCTAGTTTAAAAGAGAGTTTGATAGGGAGTAGGCAGGGACATTTCAAATAATATTATTGTTATTAACAAGGGACACAAACCTCCTTGAGGCAAAATGATGAAAATTTAGAAGGTTGGTGTGGTAACTTTACACACAAATATTTTTTTCTAAATCAACCAAAAAAAAAAAAAACGCCTACATATATCAAAGAAGCACAAAAAAATAATAATAAAACTAACTTAATTACAAAAATAAACAATAAAAAAAAAAAAAAAAAAATTTGTGAGCTGGACATTTAGTTTTGAATTTATGAGGGAGATGTGGCTTAACAATAATATTTTACAATCATTAGATAAATTAGGAATTACTTAAGAAACAAGTTTGCCATAACTCTGAATATCATTAGCAAAAGAAGGTAATTATTTAAGCATTATCAAAAGAAGAACGGAATGCGCAGCATTAAAACAAAGCTATAAATTCCACCGTGACGAATGTGCCATCTCCATTTCCAACGCTAGCTTTACCAGAACGAGCGCTCCCGTCTCATACTTGATTCTGAGCATGCACGGTTTTTTTCACGTCGTTAAAGCATACACACTATTGTTTTTCACGTCGTTAAAAAAACGACATGAAAAACGACGTGAAAAAATAGAGCATGTTCGAAATTTTTAATGCCCGTTTTTCACACCGTTAAAAATGCTCTGGAGCATACACACGATCGGTTTTAATGCCCATTTTTAAAAATTGCAGTTTTAACGGCATGAAAAACGATCGTGTGTATGGGGCATTAGGGCCTGTTCACGTCAGATCTGGTGTGGAAAATCCATGTTTCCCTCATCGCATGGGAACGTGCTGCCCTTGCTAGACATGCATGGGTACCATTATTGTAAATAGAACCACAACATGAATCTAGCAAAAGTGGCACAACTTATGTGTTATGAACAGAGAACTGCTTTAATTACTGTTTGTGGTTTGTTTTTAATGATATAGTCATGGTTATTTGTCTTTGTATGGCTTTTAGGTAAAAATCCTCAGTAAAACCTTTATTATTTGGGTCCTTAATTCAGCCCTGGACCATTTTGCTGGCCAAAGACCAGAGCATTTTTTGCGATTCGGCACTGTGTCTCTTTAACTGACAATTGTGCGGTCGTGCGATGTGTCTTCCAAACAAAATTGACGTCCTTTTTTTCCCACAAATAGAGCTTTCTTTTGGTGGTATTTGATCACCTCTGCGGTTTTTATTTTTTGCGTAATAAACAAAAATAGAGTGACAATTTTAATTTTGATTTTATATTTTTAACTTTTTGCTATAATAAATATCCCCAAAAAATGTAGAAAACAACAAAAAATTTCCAGAGATTAGGCCAATATGTATTCCTCTACATATTTTTGATAAAAAAAATCGCAATAAGCGTATATTGTTTAGTTTGCACAAAAGTTATAGCGTCTACAAAATAGGGGATAGTTTTATGGCATTTTTTTTTTTTTTTTTACTAGTAATGGCGGCGATCAGTGATTTTTATAGTGACTGTGACTTTATGGCGGACACATCGGACACTTTTGACACATTTTTGGAACCATTGTCATTTTTACAGCGATCAGTGCTATAAAAATGCACTGATTACTGTGAAAATGACACTGGCAGTGAAGGGGTTAACCACTAGGTGGTGCTGAAGGGGTTAAGTGTGTCCTAGGGAGTGATTCTTACTGTTAGGGGGCGTGGCTACGAGGGACATGTCACTGATCGCTGTTCCCGATGAGAGGGAACAGACGATCAGTGACAGTGTCATTAGGCAGAACGGGGGGGGATGCTTGTTTACACTTGCCTCTCCCCGTTCTGCAGCTCTGTGACACGATCGCGGGACACCGGCGGACATCGAGTCAGCGGGTGCCGCGGGCACGGTCATGGAGCTTGCGGCAGGGGCGCGCGCCCGCACGGCGGGAGTTTCAAAGTGACATATATATACACGTTACTTTGCCCAGCCATGCCATTCTGCCGACGTATATGTACAGGAGCCGGTTGGGAACCGGTTAAATTAAAAAGTGTAAGAATTCCTATTTTGTATAAAGTGGGTTGGGAAGCTTCTCCTGATTCTCTTTTATCTTTATATCATCTTACCTGGTGTTCCCAGTACTGTTTCAGAGGGGGGTGATGCACTGAAAAGTAGAATGGAATGTCAGGTTGTTCTGATTATTCATTTCCAAACAATCAGATCTTAATGTGTTCCTGACTGCGTAATGCATACAGTTGTGTAAGCAGCAGCAGAAAAAGTGGGCTTTGATGCCCAACTGCACTCCACCGCTTTAACTGAACCTAATTATTTACATACACTCAATTTGGAATCCTCTTTGAAAATGTTTCTATTGCCCCTAGGGTAAAGTCTACAGACTATCATACACTGCCAGTCTCTTGCGTGTTTATTATTTGTAAGGATTTAGTTTAAATTTAGTTTCATGTCTCCATCTGTACACTTGTGTAATAAGCAAAGCAAATTAGAAATTTGGATGACTCAGCACTTGTAATCCTACAGTAGGTTATAGGAAGAAAGAGTTCATTTATTGTGTGCAACAAATAAAAATATTTCTGCTTCCCAAATTCCAATGTTCCCCCATGAGGATTCTTGAGAAATACTGTTTACATTACCGTGGCATTTTCTAAAGGAAAAATCATTTCAGAAGGCACGCTAGGGAAGGCAGTTTGTAAGTCATCGTGCCATGTCGTTATCATGATTTATTTAGTGAACGAATCTTGGCATGATATTACCCAAAACTGTGTTTGTTTTTCTAATGAAAGGCATAATAACCATGAAGAAAGATCATATATTTTGTATATGTACTTACTTTTCAACAACTTGTTGGTAGTCAGGGAATGTGAGTCTAATTTCTTGCTGGTGCTATGGAAGCAGGAGTATGCCTGCTTCATTTGTGGCGCAAGCAGGGAGCTCCTTATTTCATCAGGTGTGTACTTAAAGGCAGTGGCAGCTGGTGCTCAATTTTTTTTGGGGGGGTGGCGGCAAACCTGGCCCCCTCCCATCCCCCATCACTCGATATATCGCCGCTTCGCTCGCCCATCGCGCTGCCCTCCAGCCCTGCACTTACCCGATCCAGATCACGGCTTTGGCAGCTTCCCCCCTGCATCTTTCCCCCGAGTCCCGGCAGTCACTTCTCCTCCCGGCCAATCGGGTCTTAGGACTCCCAGCCAAATCAGGTCTCAGGACCCACTTCCTGATTGACTGGGAGGAGAAGCAGAAAGACATTAGCGAATATTAATTTGCTAATGTCGCACAAGTGACAATTAGAGTTTCAGGCTCTAATCATGTGCTTAAAAAAAAAAAAAACACATTGAAGTCCATGCGTTCGGTGCCCTGCATGAAGATTAGGGGCCGGGCACATGGATTAGGGTGGCGGTGCCCCTGCGGCCCTTATGAGCGGCCGCCACTGCTTAAAGGGGTTGCTCCGCCGGAAAAAAAAAATTAAAAGCCAGCAGCTACAGCTACAGCAGCTGCTGGCTTTTAATATTTGGACACTTACCTGTCCTGGAGTCCAGCGACGTCCGCAGCAGAGGACGAGCGACCGCTCGTCGCTCTGCTGCTCCCTCCGCCATCCTCGCTGAGGGAACCAGGAAGTGAAGCCCTGCGGCTTCATGCCCGGTTCCCTACGGCGCATGCGCGAGTCGCGCTGCGCCGTTCTGATTGGTGCTCCTGTGTTCTGGGAGCCGAGTGTCTCCCAGAACACTACGGGAAGTCTGCGGGAAGTGACGTAACTCCCGCAGATTCCCGGAGACAGGACTCCCGGATGTGGGTGAAAATACCTGTCTTAGACAGGTATCTTCACCCCCCTCCCCCCTGAAAGGTGTCAATTGTGACACCGGAGGGGGGGAGGGTTCCAAATAGCAAAAGTTGCTATTTAGGGTGGAGCTCCACTTTAAAGTGGAACTTCACTCTCCCACTCAACATTGATTTTTTACATTTCTTCAGATACTTTCTGGTTTCTTGCCTAGGCAAATTATGTCATACATCCCAGGAGTCTCCAGGAGGGGAGGAGATGATGAGGGGTTTTCTCACCTAAGCACACTATCCTGCCTGCATGCCTGATCAAATGGATTTCAGGAAGTAAATGCTACTTGAATCATCTGCCCTTACTCAAGATTGCCATGGCCAGAAATGCTAGGGGGTTGTTTTTTAAAGTAATTTATCAACCAAATAAAGCTCGGAGACCTGGAGGGATGGGGGAGTTCACTTTACATATTAAAAATGAATCAAACAGTGTTTTTGGTTTGTGGTGCTTAGATACAGTGAAGATCCGCTATGAAGCTGAACTCTGGGATAATCAATTTTTGTCTAAATACAAGGGGCATTCCTATTTAAATTCTGTAGTGCTTTTGATATTTCCTCCAGATTTGTGTAGTAATCCAGTGTGAAATTTTTCCTCTGTGTAGGAGTTTCCTGTAATGAAGACCGGTCACTGCTGCTCTCTGAGCTTGTACAGAGTCACTGATTTTGTCTCCACCCCCTCCTGTAGTTTTTTGCGGGTAACATGTAGTGGGTGGGGCCTGATCGTTCCCTCCCCCACTGCTCTGTTCTCTATAGAGGCTATGTACAGTACAGATATTTTTATATGGTGATATCTGGGTTTGCAAGAATATTTGGCACACACAATTGTATTTATATATTTTGTTGGCATTAAGAAATATATTTAAATAAAGGTTTTTGTGCCTGAAGTTAAGCTTTAAACAATAATTACAAAGGATAAAGCATATATGGTAATGCCAACTACCTAGAGCTGTACTTTGAGTGGGAATGTCAAAACTGTGCTCAGGAACTCACAATCATATGCAGAGATTATATGCAACTACCTGTCCAAAGTACAGGGCATCCATGTATTAAATAGGTTTGACCATGCACCTTACTGTATATGATATTCTTCATAAATAGATCACTTCCATATTTCCTCCAAGCGGCCTATTTTTAAAGTAGGGGTATAGCCTAACCATAGCTATACTGCTGATTTTATTTCAAGAACACCTGGCCTGGCACATTTATATTGCACTGCTCTATGCCTCTTAAACCTGCTTACTTGCTTTTTGCTTCTTCTCTTGCTTGAAGTATCACCATCATTTTCAAACTCTTGTGGAATCTCCCAGGGCACTTTGTGCCCGAAGCATTTAACCCCCTTCCTTATCCATGATTGCATTGTGTTCTAAAAGAACATCTTTTTCACTGTTTGTGCTGGCTGAAAGCTTCTCCCATTCTTTAGTGCTTGTTTGGCTTTACTTCATATTGGCATGTGTAACCCTTCATGGCTGGCTATTATTCATTTTATAATCCTGTTTATCAGCTTGTATATGGTCGACGACTGGAATCGCTGTAGTAGCCACTGTTGCTGTGGTTCTTTTGTTTGTTTGGTGTTAATTTTGTATGGTCTACTGTTCTGTATGACTTGCATTTTTATGATATATTAGAATTCCATAAAAAATATTAATAAAAAAAAAAGCTTCTCCCCAGGCTAAAGCCCAATTTAGCTTCCATTGGGAACTACAGCACTGTAGCCATGCCCCTTCTCTTTGTTTTATTATTTAAAGTTTACTTCTTTTTTTATTTTTTTACATATGTTTTGACACACAGACCCCAAGTAGGACCCAGCACAGACATTACAGGGCTCAGACACAGTGACCACATCAATGAGTTGACTTTCTGCTTAGTGGGGGGGGGGGGGCGGGACAATTATTGATCTTGTACAGGAAGTGCACTGATTGGCTCCTCATTCACAACAATAGAATGACAACAACGCAAACTGCCAGCTAGTATTCTGACTGTAAATGATCAATCACCACCACCTGCTGGCACTGAGAGGAGAGTCTGCCTATAAAAGACCCATCACTGCCCTGCTGGCACTGAGTGGAATGTCTGCCTGTAAGAGATCCATCACCATCGTACAAGCAGTGAGTGGAGAGCCTACCAGTCCATTTCTTCCCCACTGGATTTGAGCTGAGAATCAGTGCAGAATCAGTGCAGATGCGTTGGCCGCATCCATGGGCAGATTTCCCGCTCAGTGTCAGCAGAGTGGTAATTGATCATTTACAAACAGAGTAATATCTGGTGGCTTGTATTGTTGTCATTTCATTGTTGTGAATGAGAAAGCGCTATGTGTTTATCTTTCAGCTACATCTTCTCACTATTGATTCTCTTATCATCAGGTTCCCTGTAAGAGACTACCTGCCTCATGTTCCACCATTTTAGGTGGCTTAAGCACTCAAGGCTCCACCTTTTCCTGAATAGACTTACTCCTCTATATCTGTCAATGCTTTTTGGGCTTTTCAGCATCAGGCATCTGTTTTCAGATTGTAATGCAGCAGCCATCTGTTTTTCTGTTCACACATACTCTTGGTTTTACCAGATGGATGATCAGACCTCTTCTGATGCCAGCTTTGGAAGTAGGTTTGTGTTTGTGAGCTCCACATAGCCCCCCAGTGTTACATATTGTTTTTGTGGACCCACTGGTGTGTTGTTTGCTATGTTGCCAACCCCTAAATTGGAATGTTTTTGGATGTCCCTAGGTACCTGAATTACTCATCCCTTAATGTACAATTAAATAGCATTATTTAAGGGTATCACCCCTCTCATCCCTCTGTCTTATGATCATTCATACTTTTGCAAAAAAACAAAACATAATGAGAGTGGGAGGGGTTATAATTCTTGCTGAACAATTTTTTTGTTGCCAGTGTCTTATTCTTCTGTAGGTGATAATCCTATGTACTTGAATTAGTCATTCTATGTCCCTTAAAGGTAAACTCTTAATATTGTTTTCTACTTTTATTTTTAATTTGAAACGGCCTAGTGTATATAGCATTGATCTCAGTCAGATCAGTGGCACCACTGGGGAGTAAAAGCCCCTTTATAGTAAAAAAATAAAAATAATAATAAAAATGCCATAACTTTTGCGCAAACCAATCAATATACGCTTATTGTGATTTTTTTTTACCAAAAATATGTAGAAGAATACATATTGGCCTAAACTGATGAAGAATTTTTTATTTCTTTTTTTGGGCTATTTATTATAGCAAAAAGTAAAAAATATTGGGTTTTTTAAAAAGTGTTGCTCTTTTTTGTTTATAGCACACAAAATGAAAACCGCAGAGGTGATCAAATACCACCAAAAGAAAGCTCTATTTGTGGGAAAAAAAGGACATCAATTTTGTTTTTTGTACAACGTCGCATGACCGCGCAATTGTCAGTTAAAGCGACGCAGTGCCGTATTGCAAATAATGGCCTGGTCATTAAGTGGGTAAATCCTTCCGACCCTTAAGTGGTTAAATCAAGCACTTTACATTTCTAATGGCTCATGCATGTTTTTGATGCTTCGAGTGGAGTTATTTTTTCTTGTTTAGAGAACACATGTGGCCAGGTCACCTCTCTACCAGCACATGGTCAGCTGAAGTCTCCCTTCATTCCCACAAGCCACCTTTTCTTGTCCTCACTATCTCCTAACAAAATGTTAAAACTCAGATTTTCTGTGACTAGGTTGAATTAATTTCTTCAAAACATCTCAGAAAAACTCATGGCTATTGGAACTCTTCCCTGATTTGATTTTATTAATACGGTTCATGCCATTCCACAAGTTGTTTTTTCCTCTCACATAAGCCAGGGAATTGTGGGGAATTCTCTAAAAGCTTACACTGAATTCATGGCCAGCTTAAGAGCTTTGGATGGTCTTCTGGTCCCCTGGTACATTCTCTAGAAGGATCATCTCTTGGATTATTTCATTTCCATCTAAGACTACCATGCCAAACGAATACAGGCAGTGAACACATAACAGATCTTTGGCAGGATCATCATGTAATAAAAACCTGCTAGTGACTGACTGCAACATACAGTATATGCAATTTATTGTTTTTCGCCCATAGTCACATGTAAGGTTTGTAATGAGAATAAAAGTGAGTAAATAGCACTTAGTTTGAAAATAAAGTAATATTTAAAGGTGCATGGATTTCCCTACACAAAGAGAATGTAAAATCAGATAGATAACGTGATGACAAGTTGAATATATAGTAGTGACATTCAAAGAGTATCAAGCAGAGGTAGGGGCTGTAGTATTGATCACTTTATGATTAGGATAACTTATAAAAAATATATAAAAAATAAACTGCTGGCAAAAACGGTCCATTTTCAGTTTGAAAAGTTCTCAGCGGGTGTAAACATCTTCACCAACACACTCCCTGTCTCTGTCCCACCTCCCCTAAGAGATGTAGCTGTGCTGATAGATAGAAATATATAGTGTAGATTCTCAGACACAGCACTATCAGTGACTTCTCTCACATTACACTCACTGAAGTGCTGAAATCTCTGCCGACTCTTCTGACCATTGTAATATGCTGCAGAGGAGGAGGGAGGGGGGAGCAACTATGCTCTGTGAAGTCTCAGGAACGAGCAGAGGGAGGAGAGCCAACATCAATCAAGCAAAATGACAGGAAAGGGGGTGGATCCAGACTTCATATCCAGGCCATTGTCGGGATGATACTGTATAACCTCCCACAGGTATTTATCTCAATTTTAATAGAATGGGGGCACTTCTGAGAGGGCTGGAAGGGTTTATAGATATCAGCAGCTCACATAGAATAGATGTAAGCAAAAAAAAAGGAAACCCATACTTCTCTTTTAAGAAAGCAGCTGCAGAGCCAGCAGTCCAACTGTTGCACAATAAAAGACAGACAGGAAGAGAATAGTGCTATGATACTGTAAGATTCCAAAAGAACATAGGAGCACTCACCAGTGTGGATTCAGGGAGAAAAGATGGACAGTCAACAATATATTTGCAATATGTCGAATATTAGGAAAATTCTTTAACTACAATATGAACCTCTGTATGATATTTGCCCTACTAAAAGTCACCAACGACCTACTAACTGCTAAAACCAATGGCCAGTACTCCATACTCATACTCTTAGACCTTTATGCTGCCTTTGACACAGTTGACCACCCACTCCTCTTTAATAAATAATCTCCTTATGCATCACAATCTTACTGAGCGACATACCAGTATGGATGTCACACCACTTCCTCAAACTCAATCTTTCTATAACTGAGCTTGTAATATTTCCTCCTCCCCGATCCCCTCCCCATGACTTTACCATTGAGATCAATGGCACAACCATTGGTCCCTCCACACATGCCAGGGTGCTGGGTGTAATCCTAGACTCTGATCTCTCCTTCAGCCCCCATATACAATCACTGGTTAAATCTTGCTGCCTTAACCTCGGCAACATCTCCAGAATTTGCTCCTTCCTAACTAACGACACCACAATACAACTTATTCACTCATTGGTTATTTTTCACCTTGACTACTGCAACTCCCTCCTTATTGGCCTACCTTTACACAGGCTATCCCCCATGCAGTCTATCATAAATGCTGCTGCCAGACTAATACACTATACTTACCGATGCGTGACTGCTGCCCCTCTCTGCCAATCTCTCCACTGGATTCCCCTTCCCCATCGTATAAAATTCAAAATACTAACCACAACATACAAGGCTATCCACAACATTGCCCCCAGCTACATCATCAATCTCATCAGCAGATATTGCCCAAATCGTCCTCTCCGCTCCTCACAAGACCTCCTGCTCTTTAGCTCCCTTGTTACCTCCTCCCATGCTCACCTACAGGACTTCTCAAAGCCTCTTCCATCCTCTGGAACTCCCTGCCCCAGTATGTCCGGTCAGCTCCTACCCTGTCCACCTTTAGGCGATCCTTGAAAACTCACTTATTCAGGTTTTATAATGATGTATGTAGCTGTTTGTCTAGAATTCAAGTTTAGGTGTTGTGTTGCAGTTTTGATATGTAATGAGCAGAGTCATATTGCCAGTCATATCTATCAGAATTAATAAAAATATCATCAAATATTATAGGCTCCATCTGTTAAAAAAATAAATAAAAAATATATATACAGGTGATACTCGGAAAATTAGAATATCGTGCAAAAGTTCATTTATTTCACTAATGCAACTTAAAAGGTGAAACTAATATATGAGATAGACTCATTACATGCAAAGCAAGATAGTTCAAGCCGTGATTTGTCATAATTGTGATGATTATGGCTTACAGCTCATGAAAACCCCAAATGCACAATCTCAGAAAATTTGAATATTGTGAAAAGGTGCAATATTCTAGGCTCAAAGTGTCACACTCTAATCAGTTAATTAAGCCATAACACCTGCAAAAGGTTCCTGAGCCTTTAAATGGTTTCTCATTCTGGTTCAGTAGGAATCACAATCATGGGAAAGACTGCTGACCTGACAGTTGTGCAGAAAACCATCATTGATACCCTCCATAAGGAGGGAAAGCCTCAAAAGGTAATTTCAAAAGAAGTTGGATGTTCCCAAAGTGCTGTATCAAAGCACATTAATAGAAAGTTATGTGGAAGGGAAAAGTGTGGAAGAAAAAGGTACACAAGCAGCAGGGAGGACCGCAGCATGGAGAGGATTGTCAGGAAAAGGCCATTCAAAAGTGTTGGAGACTTTCACAAGGAGTGGACTGAGGCTAGAGTCAGTGCATCAAGAGCCACCACACACAGACGGATCCTGGACATGGGCTTTAAATGTCGTATTCCTCTTGTCAAACCACTCCTGAACAACAAACAACGTCAGAAGTGTCTTATCTGGGCTAAAGAAAAACAGACCTGGTCTGTTGGTCAGTGGTCCAAAGTCCTCTTTTCTGATGAGAGCAAATTTTGCATCTTATTTGGAAACCAAGGACCCAGAGTATGGAGGAAGAATGGAGAGGCACACACTGCAAGATGCTTGAAGTCCAGTGTGAAGTTTCCACAGTCTGTGTTGATTTGGGGAGCCATGTCATCTGCTGGTGTTGGTCCACTGTGCTTCATTAAGTCCAGGGTCAACGCAGCCGTTTACCAGGAGATTTTGGAGCACTTCATGCTTCCTTCCGCAGACGAGCTCTATGGGGATGCTGACTTCATTTTCCAGCAGGACTTGGCACCTGCCCACACTGCCAAAAGCACCAAAACTTGGTTCAATGACCGTGGGATTACTGTGCTTAATTGGCCAGCAAACTCGCCTGACCTGAACCCCATAGAGAATCTATGGGGCATTGCGAAGAGAAAGATGAGAGACATGAGACCGAACCACATGCCAATAGCTTCCATGCCACGCCACATTGAGGCAGTAATTGCTGCAAAAGGGGCCCAAACCAAGTACTGAGTACATATGCATGCTTATACTTTTCAGAGGCCTGATATTGTTCTATGTACAATCCTTGTTTTATTGATTGCATGTAATATTCGAATTTTCTGAGATTGTGGATTTGGGGTTTTCATGAGCTGTAAGCCATAATCATCACAATTATGACAAATCACGGCTTGAACTATCTTGCTTTGCATGTAATGAGTCTATCTCATATATTAGTTTCACCTTTTAAGTTGTATAGAATAAGGGAACAATCAGCGCAAACAACCTCTAATATAACCTAAAAATGCCAGCTGAACACAAAAGGTAATCACAAGCCCAAAGATAATCTGTAAAATAAATGGTATGTGCAGCGCAATAGCTAAGATAAAACAAAATAAAATGTGACAGTCCAATCAAATAAAACAGATATTCAAATGTCCCATTGGATAATGATAAGACAAATTCCTCATAGAAGAGAGTGAGAAGAAATCTCTGCCGACTGGGATGACGATACAATCCTCCCCCACACATGCAATATGCTTACCAGAATTGGTGGACCTCTCAATTAAGAGAAGGTCATGCGAGCATGTATCCACCCTGGGATAATGGGATGTGGCTGCTGCAGATGAATCCTTCCAATGTCAGGAGTGAGGAAAAGCCGGATACTATCTCCAATGAGCAAACAAACTTCCACTGTAGGATGCTGAATGGATCTCCGTAAAGTGCAGGTGCCAAGAGAAAGATGAAGGGGACAATCTAAGTGTACTCCGTATGTACTTTATTTAAAATAGGTTCTCATATAAAATCAGCGCTATCGCGCAATGCATAAAAGGCTGATACTGAACAGCAAGCCGGATCAACTATCCAGCAGAGAGATGGCAGCGGGTGACGTCCGTGCATAAGCTCTTACCCCCGTACGCAGCGTTACGTCCAGAAGGACTTCGTCAGCGAGGGTGGAGCTTCAGTGTCACCCGGCTAACTGATATACCCAGCTGGTAACCATAGAAACGGAAATGCTAAAGCCGGAAGTCAGAGGAACAGACGGCTGATTTCCACCATGGTGTCACCAGCAAGTAAAAATACAATAAAGGTAAACAAGTGGTATGAAGTTTGTTACAATACCCTAGGTCCTTATGTGTGATAGAAAAAATAAAAATAAAAGTCGGACATAAAAATACCCGCGGCCATCTTTAACATGGGACAATAAAAAATCAACAATAAAATAAAGGCAACCTAACTATTTGTCTGAAATAAAACAGTTGAGATCAAACTCAACGTTTAAGCCTCTAGGTACAGCAACCTTGGTCTCATGTATCCACATGGACTCACGCTGGCTCAGTTGCCTAATAAAGTTGCCCCCTCTCCAGTGTTTAGTCACTTTTTCCAAACCCCAAAATTTGAGGCATTTTGGATTCCTATCATGAAACATTCTAAAATGCTTGGACACATAATGAGACTTCACACCTCTCCTAATGTTACCTACATGTTCTGCTATGCGGACTCCCATGGGTCTAGAGGTCCTCCCCACATATTGGAGACCGCAGTCGCATTCAAGCATGTATGCCACCCCAACAGTGTCACATGTAATGAGGTTCTTGATCTGGTATGTTTTTTTGGTGGCAAAAGCAATAAAATCCTTTCTCTTCTTAAGATTGAATTTACATTGCCTGCATGCTGGACATTTTCCGCATGCGTAAAATCCTGACAAAAAGTTGAAAATCCTATTTTCTCTAATAACAGGGGGGTCTACAACACTGGGACCAAGAATATCCCTAAGAGTAGGTGGTTTTTTGTAGATGAATTTCGGGCGCAGAGGAAGCACTGCACCCAAAACGCTATCTTTTCTTAAAATGTCCCAGTGTCGCAGGATGATTTTTTCAAATTTTTTGTGCTGTATATTGTAGTCGAGAATGATTTTATACTCAAATTTGTTCGCACCTCCTGCTTTTTTATCATTTTTATTAGAATCTGTAATGAGGGTGGTTCGATCCATGTTCCCAACTACCTGAATATCACCCAAAATGTGATCCCTTTTGTATCCTTTTTGGAGAAAACGATCAGCTAATATATTGGCTTGTGTATGGTACAAGTCTGTACAACTTGTATGTTACCAACGATACATTGATGATTTAATCATGATCTGGGAAGGAGACCTCATTGGCCTGCAGATGTTCATGTCAAGGCTTAATGGTAATACCAAGAACATACGTCTAACTTGGAACGCTGACCCCTCAAACATAGCCTTTTTAGATCTGGAAATTTTCAGAGAAGGTGAATCATTTAAAACAAAAAAAATTTTTAAACCCACAGACCGTAATGGATTCATTCCATTAGATAGTTGCCACCATCAATCGTGGCTCTGTAACATTCCCAAGGGGCAATTTATTCGCCTACGGCGTAATTGCACCCTTGAGTCTGATTACCATACACAAGCCAATATATTAGCTGATCGTTTTCTCCAAAAAGGATACAAAAGGGATCACATTTTGGGTGATATTCAGGTAGTTGGGAACATGGATCGAACCACCCTCATTACAGATTCTAATAAAAATGATAAAAAAGCAGGAGGTGCGAACAAATTCGAGTATAAAATCATTCTCGACTACAATATACAGCACAAAAAATTTGAAAAAATCATCCTGCGACACTGGGACATTTTAAGAAAAGATAGCGTTTTGGGTGCAGTGCTTCCTCTGCGCCCGAAATTCATCTACAAAAAACCACCTACTCTTAGGGATATTCTTGGTCCCAGTGTTGTAGACCCCCCTGTTATTAGAGAAAATAGGATTTTCAACTTTTTGTCAGGATTTTACGCATGCGGAAAATGTCCAGCATGCAGGCAATGTAAATTCAATCTTAAGAAGAGAAAGGATTTTATTGCTTTTGCCACCAAAAAAACATACCAGATCAAGAACCTCATTACATGTGACACTGTTGGGGTGGTATACATGCTTGAATGCGACTGCGGTCTCCAATATGTGGGGAGGACCTCTAGACCCATGGGAGTCCGCATAGCAGAACATGTAGGTAACATTAGGAGAGGTTTGAAGTCTCATTATGTGTCCAAGCATTTTAGAATGTTTCATGATAGGAATCCAAAATGCCTCAAATTTTGGGGTTTGGAAAAAGTGACTAAACACTGGAGAGGGGGCAACTTTATTAGGCAACTGAGCCAGCGTGAGTCCATGTGGATACATGAGACCAAGGTTGCTGTACCTAGAGGCTTAAACGTTGAGTTTGATCTCAACTGTTTTATTTCAGACAAATAGTTAGGTTGCCTTTATTTTATTGTTGATTTTTTATTGTCCCATGTTAAAGATGGCCGTGGGTATTTTTATGTCCGACTTTATTTTTATTTTTTCTATCACACATAAGGACCTAGGGTATTGTAACAAACTTCATACCACTTGTTTACCTTTATTGTATTTTTACTTGCTGGTGACACCGTGGTGGAAATCAGCCGTCTGTTCCTCTGACTTCCGGCTTTAGCATTTCCGTTTCTATGGTTACCAGCTGGGTATATCAGTTAGCCGGGTGACACTGAAGCTCCACCCTCGCTGACGAAGTCCTTCTGGACGTAACGCTGCGTACGGGGGTAAGAGCTTATGCACGGACGTCACCCGCTGCCATCTCTCTGCTGGATAGTTGATCCGGCTTGCTGTTCAGTATCAGCCTTTTATGCATTGCGCGATAGCGCTGATTTTATATGAGAACCTATTTTAAATAAAGTACATACGGAGTACACTTAGATTGTCCCCTTCATCTTTCTCTTGGCACCTGCACTTTACGGAGATCCATTCAGCATCCTACAGTGGAAGTTTGTTTGCTCATTGGAGATAGTATCCGGCTTTTCCTCACTCCTGACATTGGAAGGATTCATCTGCAGCAGCCACATCCCATTATCCCAGGGTGGATACATGCTCGCATGACCTTCTCTTAATTGAGAGGTCCACCAATTCTGGTAAGCATATTGCATGTGTGGGGGAGGATTGTATCGTCATCCCAGTCGGCAGAGATTTCTTCTCACTCTCTTCTATGAGGAATTTGTCTTATCATTATCCAATGGGACATTTGAATATCTGTTTTATTTGATTGGACTGTCACATTTTATTTTGTTTTATCTTAGCTATTGCGCTGCACATACCATTTATTTTACAGATCACCTTTTAAGTTGCATTAGTGAAATAAATGAACTTTTGCACGATATTCACATTTTTTGAGTATCACCTGTATATATATATATTATAGGCTCCTGTTTGATTGCAGTTGGTATAAACATTTAAATCATTATATGCTCACGGAGAAGTTTCCTAAAAATGGTAAGCTATGATGATGTAATAATGTATCTATTAAATTTATACTATAATCCAGTGTCTGTTTTACGTGTACATAACTCAAGATTGTTATTAGAACAATATTACGCCTAAAATGATTACAGTACATAACAACAGTTAGCACTCAGCTCATCAGCATATTTTATTAGCTACATTAAAATCAAAGTCACGTTAAAATTTTTATTAAAAAAAAAAGAGAAGCAAACACATATATTCCTGCATATTTAAAATCCAGTTAATCCAGGCAAAGATAAAAAGCCACAGTAGTATAGTTTTAATTGCCATCACAGGGAAATAATTCCATCCTGACACAACACAGCACTACGATAAATCCCCGGATCAACTTATTATTTTGTGCTTTTGAAAATTAAAGTGAAGATTTATACATTTTTAGAGAAATAGTGATACAATATGTAAAATACTGATTGAGTCTATCCACACTAAAGTGTTCCGTTGTGGTGTGTTAAATCAGTTGTATTAATACGTCTTATGGCATAAGTTAAAGAGCATTATGTTAAAGTAGCCAATTCATTATGAATTCACACCACAATGGATAAAAAATTGTGCAGGGCCAAATCATGGAAAAAAACAAAACCTTTCCTGTTAGATGCCAAAACCAAAATATCTAGGATACTAATTCAGGAAAAAATGGCTAGCATCTTATCTAATACCATTCCCAGATTCGAAAAAAATATGGGAACCTTGGGCCAAATATATGGGGATTTCGATTGATGAAGATGCTGTTTTACCTTCTATTCATCATTAAGTTGGACACATACCCATCCCTTTCCCTCCATCCTCTTTTTTACCCGCGGTCTTTATTTTCCTTTTCTATTCTTCCTTCTTAAAAGGATTTATGGAAACTCTTTTTTTGGGAATTCTAGTTTCCCATTACAAGTTATGTCTCTTTCATTTTGATTTAACGGGATACTATCAAATGCTTTGTTCGGCCTTGTTTAGTCCATCCCGATCTGTTGGCCCTGATAATCTTCTCGGGGCCTAAGAGTCAGAAGAAGGTCTCTATGCCTGGAGCAGTTAGTTCCCGATAAGGGGCTCCTGGTTACTAAGGAGAGAGGGTTTCCCTTCTCCCTTCCATTATATTATAAGGATGATAAGATCTCCCCCTGACAAACTTTTGATTGCTTTAGTTTTAGGGATCACACCCTTCATTTAATTGCTTATCATTTTAAGTTTATGTTTCTCTGATAGCTTACATGAATCTATCCTTTTTTCTAGGATGTTTTTATTAATTCATCCATTTATTGACTTTTAGAGCCCATTCACACAGGGGCGACTCGTCAGGGAACTCAGCCGTCTGACAAGTCGCGTCCTGCTCTGTTCAATAGAACCGTTCTAATAGGAGCGATGCAAGTCGCTCCGACTTAGATAAAAGGTTCTTGTACTACTTTGGGGGCGACTCGGGGCGACTTGCATTGACTTCTATACAGAAGTAATTTTGCAAGTCGTCTCTGAAGTCGTCTTCAGATCGCCTTGCCGAGTCGCCCCCAAAGTCGTGCCGCCCCTGTGTGAATGGGCTCTAATGATTTTGTTTATTCCTGAACATAATCTTTTTTCTTTATTTGAATTTATTTTTATCTAGCATGATGTAATGTTCTGTATTATTTATCTTCTTCTGAAAATAAAATATTTTGAAAGTAAAGGTCCCTTTTATCGAAACACATCACACACAGCACAATACACAGTATATTCTTTGTGGTGTGTTGTGTGTTCACAATGAATGACACTCCAATACACTGCATATGGAGAAGGCATCCTGCCATGTGTTGTGACAATGCACGTTTATGTGCCTATTTTATCGTGATTTGCCACAATGCATGTGTGAACAGGCCCTCATAATAAAAAATAAGTTAACTTTGTATTTACCTATTTAAAGCTGAACTCCAGGCAGATTTAAAGATGAAAGTTGATACAGCTAGAAACTTAATAAATCATTAATTGTAGTTATAAATGCAGCTAGTGTAAGTACCTAAATTTGACTTGACATCAGCTTTCTGCAGCGAGATGACCTCATCAGGGACATAGTCGTAGTAGAACTAAACCTGCCTATCCTTTACAGCCATGGAAGCTGCCATCCTAGCCTATGTGATTTGCAGTTACTATTGTGTTGCACATGTGATCAGCTTTGACACCAGTCATTTTATGGTTTTACATTTCAGTCAAGAGCTAATATAAGCACATTAGTTGGTCCACCCTTTTCAGCTATAACAGCTTCAACTCTTCTGGGAAGGCTGTCCACAAGGTTTAGGAGTGTGTCTATGGGAAGATTTGACCATTCTTCCAGAATCACATTTGGGCAGGCACTGATGTTGGACAAGAAGGCCTGGCTCGCAGTCTCCCCTTTTTTTTATTGCCATATGCACAAAACAAGGAAAAAAGCAGTTTACAGAGCATAGGTATGCAAAGGGTCAATTATAACATTGCTTTTTCAATACATGACTAGTTCTCATATAACTTTCAGCAATAACCGCTATGTACATAAAGCTTTTCATTTTTTTTAATTATATATAACAAAACAAAGAACATAAAGGGGTAAATTACCTAATTTGTTTTGGAGTGTGCTACCCCCCCTATATTAATGATGTCGTCTGAGTACACATATCAAGTTGTAAGCAGGCATGCAGCATTTCACAAGCTACCACATCAATCTTCCAAGGTGTCTTGCCACCTCTTCCCCTCCTCAAGAGCTGTCAGCCACTGTCTCAATGGATTCCACCCCTTTGGCCCAAATTCTATTAAATTTATTAGGGCAACCCCTAGCATCATAAGTCATTCTATATAAGTTTTTTTTTTAACAGTGAATGTTTTTTTATTGAAAAGAATCAAAGTTGACAATGATACAGTATATGGACAGCAAGTAGAAACGTAAACATAAGGTCACAGAGGTCTAAGGCAACAGGTCAATGAAAATCACAAATCGTTGTCTCAAAATATCAGTAGTCTATAGCATATAGTGCATAGTTGTGAACCAGTGCCAATATCAAAAGTAGCTATAGAAGGGAAAGAAAAGAAGGGAGGGAGGAGTGAAAGAAAGGGGGGGGGGAGGTGGGCAGAAGAGAGAAGGAAAAAGGAGAAAAAAAAGGGGGGGGCGGGAGAGGGGAGGGGATATAAAAGACATATGATAGAACAAAGTTTCTAGTCACAACCAGGAGACAAAATAGAGGACAGCAATAACAAGTAGGATTAACCCATGAGCTCTAAAGCTCCTTTCCATGTGCATCGATCCATTGGGACCAGACCATATCAAATTTTTTGGGGTAGTTTCTACTCTCGTATGTTAGCTTGTACAAAGGTAGACAGAGTTTATCGTGGCCGTCCACGCTTGAAGCGTGGGAGGGCCGGGCTGCTTCCACTTAAGAAGAATCTCTCGCCTAGCGTAGTATAGGGCATAGAACAAAAACAGTTTTTCATGCCTGGACACCTCCACACCCTCCATGACCCCAAGCAACGCCAGGGCCCGGGTCCAAGGTAAGGGACCAGTCCCCAAACGTTCCCAGGACACCCAACACCCCCTCCCAGTATGGACGCAGTACAGGGCATGACCACACCATATGAAAGAATGTGCCTGGAGACAGACCGCATCTAGAGCATTGAGCACTCGTTCCGGGGTATATGTTTGCTAATCTAGCGGGGGTATAGTATGCCCTGTGCAGGAATTTCAGTTGGATGAAGCGATCTTTAGCTGAAATCATTTTAGTTCTGCCTGGGCTGATCAAAACCACCACCGGACCGTAACCAGGACTGCAGCCCAATAGTAGAGCAGGAAGTGGGGCAGTGCCAGGCCCCCCTGTGACAGGGGGAGCTGGAGTGTCCTCCTCGCCAGTCGCGGGATCCTGCCAGCCCAGACAAATGTAGAGACAATGGAGTCAATCTTTTGAAAAAAGGACTTAGGGAGTGGGCAGGGAGTGTTCCTAAAAAAATACAAAAATTTGGGGAGATAAACCATTTTTACTAAATTCACCCTACCCACCGGGGATAGGGGCAATGTTTTCCAGAGTTGGCATTTCCTGCCGAACTGGGTCAACAGGGGAAGAAAGTTGTCATCGATATACGCCTGAGGGGACCCCCGGACCACCACCCCAAGATATTTAAATTCGTCCACCCATTGGAGTGGCGTGTCTGTGACCGCCCCGGAGCCCGAAGGGTGGAGGAAAAAAAGGACTGACTTGTCCCAGTTGACACGAATCCCAGAATATTTCCCGAATTGGTCTATTATCTCAAGTGCCGAAGTGAGAGAGGGTCCCGCATCAGCCAAGTACAGCAGGGTATCGTCGGCATACAGCGAAATTTTCTCCTGAAGTGTCCCGACCCGAATGCCCCTCACCCTCTGATCCTGCCGGATTAAGATTGCCAGGGGTTCAATCGCCAGGGCAAAAAGCCCTGGAGAAAGGGGGAATCCCTGCCTGGTGCCCCTATGTAATTTAAAGGGAGGGGACAGCAGGCCATTAACCCTGACCCGGGCGATTGGGTCCCTGTAGAGCAGTTGAATCCAGGAGATAAACCTAGGCCCAAAACCAAAATTCTCCAGCACCTTCCAAAGGAAAAGCCACTCGACCGAGTCGAATGCCTTTTCGGCATCAAGCGCCGCCACCACCCCAGCATCGCCCTTACCAGCCAGATCGACGTGGGTATACAGCCTACGGATATTGATATCCGTGCCTCTGCCTGGCATGAAGCCGGACTGATCCGGATGGACCAGAGCTGTGATCACTTTATTCAATCGCATTGCCAGTATTTTGGCCAGCAACTTGGCATCCACGTCGATCAGGGAGATCGGGCGATAGGACTTGCACAGTTCGGGGTCCTTACCCGGCTTTGGAATAACCACTATGACCACCTCTGACATGGAGGCCGGCAAGGCCCCATCCTTCAGTGAGGTCAGAAGCATGGAGTGAAACTTAGGGGCCAGATCCTCAGCGTACGTCCTGTAGAATTCCGTGGGGAACCCGTCAGGGCCTGGTGTTTTCCCAGCCTGAAGTGAGGAGATAGCTCGCTGGACCTCCTCAAGGGTAATAGGGGAGTCAAGTTGGTCTCTATAGGTATCGGTCAGGACTGGGAAGTCAACGTCCGACAGGTAGATATGGAGGTCGTCCGACGAGTAGTCAACCCAGGTAGAATAGAGGTCAGAGTAATAGGACGCAAAACACCCATTGATCGCCCTAGACGAAGTCTGTCTGACCCCGGCACCGTCAATCAAGGCGGGAACGCTCATGGAGGCAGACTGCTCCCTGACCAACCACGCCAGAAACCTACCCCCCCCGCTCACCCTCCTCAAAGATCCTTTGGGACTGTTGGAGCAACTTCTTTTTAGTCAGGGCAGTGCGAAGCAGCATAACCTCTCTGGTGCCCTCCTGAAGCTTAGTATGGATCAGTGGATCACCTGACTGGGCATATTGGCGCTCCAGGGAGGCGGCCTTATCCTCCGTCTCAACTAAATCGGCCTTCAGTTGTCTACGAGCACCGCCAATAAGCGATTGATACTGGCCCCTGGAGGAGGCTTTAAAGGCATCCCAAACCACCGCCGCCGGGGCGGACCCCGGATTAAGAGCCCAGTAAGTGGTCATATGCAGGCGAAACCCAGAATCCAAGTAAAGGAAAACAGAAGGCGCACCGACCTAGTGCATTACCAGAATCCACCCCAGGGTCAGAGATCCAGAATCTCGACAGCCGCCACAATTTATCTGTGGGGGAGCCTTCCAGAGACAATTTAAGGAGGAGTGGGGCATGGTCGGATATACCTCTTGGAAGAATGGAGATCTGTTGGACCCTAGATAATAGAGGTCTCCCCGCATACATCAAGTCTATGCGTGAGAGAGTCCTATGGGTGGCCGGATGACAGGTAAAGGACCTATCGGAGGGGTGACGCCACCTCCACAGGTCCGTCAGGCCATAGGTCTCCGCCCAGACCGAGAGATCCGAAGTGGATCCCCCCACTGAGCCAAGACGATCCAGCCCAGGGTTAGGCGGCATGTTAAAATCCTCCACAATCATCAAGTTATCAGTACTATAGTTGGCAATGAGGGGGCCCAGTTTGTGAAGTACCTTTACCGACGCAGGAGGGGGTAAATAGACACCCACCAGCACCATCTCGAGGCCCTCCACCATTGCATGTAATATTATGAACCGTCCATCCGGGTCAAGCACGAGCCCCAAGAGCCTAAACGGCAGGGACTTGCGCACCAGTATACTAACCCCCCTAGCAAAATTAGAATAGGTGGAGTGGTAGTGATGACCAACCCAGGTTTTTTTTAGACTAAGGGTTCTCCTCCCCATGAGGTGAGTTTCCTGAAGGACATATATATGGGGGTTGTAGGTCTTCAGGAATTGGAACACCAGTGACCGCTTCACAGGGGAGTTAAAGCCCCTGGTGTTCCAAGAGACAAGTGTCAGCGATGCTATTCAACAAGCAGGCGCATCAGTATTGGAGAGTAATCAGAGGACAGGCCCGACCCGGATGGAGTGGAAGCAAGCAACCCAATAGTACACAAAGAGTATCCCATGAAGGGTAGTAAAAACGTAGGCCCAATTGACTGTATCACATGTGTAACCATAAAATAGACAGTAAAACAGAAAGAAAAATAAAAACAAAACCAACAACAAAACAACCCCCCCCTCCCCGCCAACCCCCCCGAAACAGCGGGTGGCTCCTCTTCCCAAAAACAGCACGGCAAGCCGCCATGCATTGGAGGTAACGTGTGCAAGAGGCTTACTGAACATAAGTCTACAGACCCATAACTGCTAGGGTCGTCCGGATAATAAAAAATGGTGCCAGTCTCCCAGTAGGCTGGGGGTACAAAACTTGGTGCTATTACATGCCTTCCTCAGAAAAAAAAACACATGGGCCCCCGGCTTTAGCAAAGGTCCCCTGTAGTTGACAAACAGGGAAAGGGCAACATAATGGGGGCATAGGGGGTACAGGTAAGCATGTCTTCCGGGCCTTCCCGCTGCGGGGAGCATATTGTAGTGTGACCCCTTGTCTCTCAGCAGGATAACAGGTAGGGAAAGAAAAAAAAAACACCAATAAAGAATAAAAAGCAAAAACCAAAGGGGAAATGTCAAGGTATCACAATGGCAAAGGGGGAAGACCACAGTCAAACCGCAAGGCAAGAGGAAGGAAGATTGCCAGAGGGCCACATGTATGCATGGAGGATGGAGAACTTCAAGGCAACAAGGAAGTGTAGTTCGTATACTTGCTTTATCCCGCACGGATCGTATCAAGCCAGGAAGACGCCTCCTTAGGTGATGTGAAGAATCTCACACGTTCGCCATCTTGGACCCTGAGCCTGGCGGGAAACAGCATACTGTATTTCAGATTTTTGGCGCGGAGGCGGGAGCGGACCTGGTCAAATGACTTCCTCTGCTTCTGCGTTTCAATAGAATAGTCAGGGAATATAAGGAGTTTAGCGTTCTCATACTTCAGGTCACCCACACTTCTAGCCTCTCTGAGGACAAGGTCCCGATCCCGGTAGTTCAGCAGCTTAAAGATGAATGTGCGTGGGGGGTTTCCCGGTGGGCCCCTAGCGGCAGGTATCCTATGAGCCCTCTCCACCACGAAGTGAGGGGAAAATGCGGTACGGGGTAGGAGGGTGCGCAGCAACTGCTCCGTAAACGTGGTGGTGTCGTTCCCCTCAGACCCCTCGGGCAGCCCTATGATGCGCAAATTGTTGCGTCTATTGCGGTTCTCGAAATCTTCAGCACGGAACTCCAGGTGCTTGACTCTAATTTTAAGGGTATGGAGGTCAACCGTGTGTTCCCTTTGCACATCCTCAGCCGCAGACACACGCTGCTCCACCTCTGACACCCTGCCTTTAAAAGCGTCAATATCTCTCCTAATCAGGCCCAGTTCAATATACATGCTGTCAATCTTCTCTGTAAGGGCTGTTTTACAGCCGTTAATGGCCTCCATGAGGGCTGTGTGTTCAGGGGAGGTTCGGGGAGCTGCAGCCCCATGACTCGCCTCCTCCTCTTCCTGAGCCGACATGTTGGGGGAGACTGCTGCGGCCTTCCCTTCAGTATGGCGCGCGGTCCCGCACTTCTTCTGGCTCTGCCGGCGCACTGATCCCCCTCTCCGATAGCCGGGCATGAGCGGGGGTTGCCCGGGGCAGAAAGCAAGCGAACGAGCCGGTGGAAGGGCTCCCAGCACCGCAGGGAAGAAGGAGAAAAGATCCGGATGGCGGAGCAGAGCTAATACACGTCCGCTCCCGTCGCCATCTTGGACACGCCCCCCATTCTATATAAGTTAAACCCATGAAATGAACCTGGGGCCAAATCCCAATCTGGTGAGAAGTGAGAAAAGATATCCCCATTGTAACGAGTCAAATGTTTTTTTGTGTCTAAGGATGCTATCACTCTACTAGCACTATTCTCACGTTGTACTTGTAAGTTAACAAAGAGCCTCCTGAGGTTATTTGAGCACATCTTCCTGGTATAAATCCGTTTTGGTCCGCCCCTACAAGTTTAGTAATCACCGATTGCAGTCTACTCACTAATACCTTCGCCAGGATTTGTATATCAGCATTCATCAGCGAAATGGGCCCATAAGATTCACATACTAAGGGGTCTTTACCAGGCTTTGCTAGCACTACAATACAAGCTTCTTTTATGGATTATTATAGTATGCCCTCCTTTCTAGCAGCTGTATATACCTTATTTAAATGCGGCACTAAGGTATCTTTATACACTTGATACCATTTGGCTGGATACACAGCTAGGCACGGTGATTTATGAGGTTTAAAGGTAGCAATGGAAGCGCTAATTTTGTCTTGTGTTATAGCTTGTTCTAAACTTTCCCTATCTGCTGTGAGTAACTTTGGTAAGGGAATATTATCAAGGTACTTTGAGTTGTCTACATTTGTCTTCCCACTTTGGGGCTGATAAAGATGCCCATAAAAGTCCACAAAGGTACGTAGAATCTCCTGGGGACCCTCTACAATAGTGCCCCCTGTGTTTCTAAGACACATAATAGAAACCGGGGTATAAGATGGTTTGCCCATGAATGCCAAAAGGCGGCCGCCGTTCTTGTCCCCGGATTCAAAAACACGTCTGTACTAATGCAATTGGTTATTGCTGGTTTGTTATGTCAAAAGTAAACGGTATGTCAGAGTATATTCTTGCCATGTTTTATAATTGGTGGGAGAGGGATCCCATTCATAGGAATTTTCTGCATCAGTAACCTGTTCCTCTGCCTGTACAACATCTGAACCCAAAGCCCTCGAAAAATCCTTGACCTCTTTGATAAACATCCCCCTTAGAGTTGCCTTAAATGCCTCCCATTGAGTAGAGGTAGGGGTATCTGCTCCATTTTCCACCCAATAATGAGAAATAGCAGTTTGGCATTTTATTGTAATATAGTCCTCCTGCAGCCATTAAGGCAGATATTTTACACTGTGTATTAAAGACAGAACCTCCATTGTAGATAATAGTATATCAATTCTCGAAAGCGTTCTATGCATTTCTGAATGGCAGAAGAACTCTTTTATCCCTGGATTTTTGTATCACCAAACATCTATAAGGGCAAAGCTCTCCAACCATGAAGAAAGAAAGGGGGATGACCCCGATACACATCCCTGCCGGTCCATAGCTACATTGGATACCACATTGAAGTCCCCTATAAACATTACTGGGACTTTCGCTACTGATACAGCTGCAGTCAGGATTTCTTCCAATACCTGAAAAGAGAAGGGAGGCGGGATATATACACTTACTATTGTCACATAGGTGTTGAATATCTACAAACCAAGATAGCAAAACGACCCTTCAAGTGCGTCTTGATGTGTAAGACATGCATATTCAACGTCTTAGTGATCAGAATAGCAACCCCCCCTAGCATAGGTGGTGTGCTCAGCATGTAGGACTTGTATAACATTTGCTCTTTTCAATGCCATGACCCTAAAACCCTGCAAGTGGGTCTCTTGTAACAGTATAATATGGGGTTTGTATCTTTTAATATAGTCAGATACTAATGAACGTTTAACCTTAAAATTAAGGACTCGTACATTCCAGGACATCAATTTTATGTTACGTGCCATTTGCATAAAAAACACATATAAGCATATATATCAACCAATACATTTTTAGATCTTCAGTAACGTAGAGGCTAGCTCCTCCTAACATGACCCAGAAGACAGTTGAAGCCCCTCCAAACCACATAACACTTCTCTGAGAAGAATAAGTAGCACACTCTGAAAAACTAAGAACAAAAAAAAAACCATCCCTTCCCTCCCTGCACACAACCCCAACATATTGCGTGCTTCAATCCCATAACCAAACTATGGAACGACCTCGGGGGGGGGGGGGTCTTAAGTAGAGGTAAGTAACTACCTATCGCAAAGAATCCCCATAAAAGAACATGAGGGTCCCATGTAGGTAAAAATCTGTCCAGGTAAATTTACCCAAAAAAGAGATCACTCCCAAAAAGGGAGAGTGAGCCAGGGTATATATGAACATATATTAGTTTGCTGAGAATATGATGGGCATCGTCAGTTCAGCACTGGACCCATCTGAATAAAGTCATAAGACAATGACTTCTTCTATTGGGGCCTCACAGAACAATACCAGCAAATAGACTGTGTAAGAAAGTTCAGGATACTCCTCCAGAGGTCTGTATAGGGTTCTACTGAAGTAATAGAAAACGTATAGTTCCCAGTGACTCTTTAGACAGCCATGTTGCAAAAGAAGAGTCAGGATACTGTCCTCTCATCCTGGCTATAAACAGAATCACTTGGAATGCTAAAACAGGAATTGTATAATGATCAGACAGATTCTCATTTCTGTATGTACACTGTCATACAACAAGACGAGCAAGCCAATCAGCAGTTTGCAGCCAGACTAGAGCGCCCTCTAGCATCCAACCTGTGAGAAGCATCAGTGGGAGTGGTAAAGAAGTGAGCCTTGCCTCTGTCAACCAAGCATTTGGCAGAATAGAGTATACTACACACCATCTTTAATCCCTGAAGCCTTTTCCTTACATGCACAAAGCTAGCGCACTGTTTCAATGTAGCTGCAGAAAAATCAGGATATATAGAAATACGATTGCCATTATACCGTATCTCTCTCATTAATCTTGCGGCTTTCAGAATATTTTTGTGATTCCTAAAGTGATGTATGCGAGCAATCAGTGGCTGTGGCTGTGCTCCTGGTAATGGGGATCTGGAGGGTATATGATGAGCTCACTCTATGGCTTTAAGTCATAATTCAAGGAAATACTCAGGTTGTTTGCCCTCCACTTCTTCTGGGAAACCCACAAAGCGCACATTATTACGCCTTAGTCGATCTTCCATATCCCCCAGCTTATGAGTATGTGCAGCCACCTCTTTTTGAACATGTTGCACAGAGTCCTCCAAGGGGTGCACCACATCTTCCAGGTCACTAATTATTTTCCCCAAAAGCTATAGCCCTTTTTTTTAAATTATGCATATCTTGCTTCAGGAAGGACATTTCTACTCTAATGCCATCGATATGCTCAGTCAGTGTAGATGGCAAGTTTGAATGGCCTCCATAATTCGCTTCAATGAGGGCTCTTTTTCCTGTCTCTCCTGTCCAGTATACTCTGCATCCCCCTGGGGCAGCCTATCTAGGGAGTATCCCCTTCTGAGGGCTCTATCTCTGTGGGGGGAGAGGGCTTACCGCTTCAGTGTCTGTAGATATCAGATCTCCTGCATGCTGCTGCTGCTGCTGCACACTCCCCTCACGTGTGTCTCCTGGTCGGTGCCGCCGACATCTTGGGATCCCCAAGCAAACTTAGTCCAGTGGTTCTCTGGTGGATTAAATCAACAGAAAAGAACAACACACTCCTGCGCTAGAGTCAACTGACGTGTGGCTATCTCTCATCAGTTGCTTGAATCACCGAACCTGGGAGTGGGGGGTCCTGGATGAGACCCCTCAGGTTGATGCGTCTTGAAGGCCTGGCCTTCTTCTGCAGAGCCTCTCTGGTGGATTGCCCAGGTGCAGGACCGATTCTGACCATGATGGTCGTATTCTGTGCCTCCGTAAACCTTCCGACACCTGCTGCAGTAAAAAAGTAATTCCTTCGACTCGGTTCAGGATTAACAGTCCCGGCTCGAGCTCCAGATCTTTGCAGATTACATGCCAGCTGCTGGCTCCTCCCCACGCAGTCTCGGCTCTAATTCATCCCATGGAACAGAGAAATTCGGATCGGCAGCACACCCCCACTCAAAGTGTAATGGATTCCTTTATTGAATATGATAAAAGCAATAGATGGATACAGGCAGGGGAATCCTGTAATCTTCCTGTAATGTCGGATCCAAATCACATCAAGATACAGTGGGGAGAACAAGTATTTGATACACTGCAGATTTTGCAGGTTTTCCTACTTACAAAGCATGTAGAGGTCTGTAATTTTTATCATAAGTACTCTTCAACTGTGAGAGACGGAATCTAAAACAAAAATCCAGAAAATCACATTGTATGATTTCTAAATAATTAATTTGCATTTGATTGCATGACATAAGTATTTGATCACCTACCAACCAGTAAGAATTCCGGCTCTCACAGTGCTGTTATTTTTTCTTTAAGAAGCCCTCCTGTTTTCCACTCATTACCTGTATTAACTGCACCCGTTTGAACTCGTTACCTGTATAAAAGACACCTGTCCACACACTCAATCAAACAGACTCCTACCTCTCCACAATGGCCAAGACCAGAGAGCTGTGTAAGGACATCAGGGATAAAATTGTAAACCTGCATAAGGATGGGATGGGCTACAGGACAACATGCAAGCAGCTTGGTGAGAAGGCAACAACTGTTGGCGCAATTATTAGAAAATGGAACAAGTTCAAGATGATGGTCAATCTCCCTCGGTCTGGGGCTCCATGCAAGATCTCACCTCATGGGGCGTCAATGATTATGAGGAAGTTGAGGGATCAGCCCAGAACTACACAGCAGGACCTGGTCAATGACCTGAAGAGAGCTGGGACCACAGTCTCAAAGAAAACCATTAGTAACACACTACGCCGTCATGGATTAAAACCCTGCAGAGCATGCAAGATCCCCCTGCTCAAGCCGTGCATGTCCAGGCCCATCTGAAGTCTGCCAATGACCATCTGGATGATCCAGAGGAGGAATGGGAGAAGGTCATGTGGTCTGATGAGACAAAAATAGAGATTTTTGGTCTAAACTCCACTCGCCGTGTTTGGAGGAAGAAGAAGGATGAGTACAACCCCAAGAACACCATCCCAACCGTGAAGCATGGAGGTGGAAACATCATTCTTTGGGGATGCTTTTCTGCAAAGGGGACAGGACGACTGCACTGCATTGAGGGGAGGATGGATGTGGCCATGTATCGTGAGATCTTGGCCAACAACCTCCTTACCCCAGTAAGAGCATTGAAGATGGGTCGTGGCCGGGTCTTCCAGCATGACAATGACCCGAAACACACAGCCAGTGAAACTAAGGAGTGGCTCCGTAACAAGCATCTCAAGGTCCTGGAGTGGCCTAGCCAGTCTCCAGACCTGAACCCAATAGAAAATCTTTAGAGGGAGCTGAAAGTTCGTATTGCCCAGCGACAGCCCCGAAACCTGAAGGATCTGGAGAACCTCTGTGTGGAGGAGTGGGTCAAAATCCCTGCTGCAGTGTGTGTAAACCTGGTCAAGAACTACAGGAAATGTATGATCTCTGTAATTGCAATCAAAGGTTTCTGTACCAAATATTAGGTTCTGCTTTTCTGATGTATCAAATACTTATGTCATGAAATAAAATGCTAATTAATTACTTAAAAATCATACAATGTTATTTTCTGGATTTTTGTTTTAGATTCCGTCTCTCACAGTTGAAGAGTACCTATGATAAAAATTACAGACCTCTACATGCTTTTTAAGTAGGAAAACCTGCAAAATCGTCAGTGTATCAAATACTTGTTCTCCCCACTGTAGATGAGGTTCTGACTTGCAGGCAACTTCCATTAAAGTCTATGGGCACAAGTCGGATAGAAGTCGCCTTAAAGTAGTATAGAAACCTCTTCTAAAGTCAGAGCGACTTCAGTAGTGCTAATTAGGACAGCTCTCATTGACTAAAATTGGATTTCACATGTCATGCGACTTGGGGGTCTCACAAGTCGGATCCCAAGTCCAGTGTGAACTGAGCCTCACAGAGGATACTTCATATTGTATCTTTATCTGTGTTTTCCATGTACAGGTGTTGAGTATAAGTGTCACAGTAGCTTTCATTTCTAGATTTCTCTCTTATGTCTCTCTCTCTCTTTAGCTTTTTAATATTTTTATTTTTTACCCTTTTTCTCTTTACTTACTTACGTATCTTGTTTGATGTATTAATAAAATATAGGTTGCTACAAATTTTATATAAAATGTATTTATTATAGAAGACAAGAGATGTTCTGGTAATGTAGGCTTGAATAAAAAAACAGGCCCTGCAATTTTTATACCCACTTATTTTCTACATTAACACAAGAAAGACAAAATAATGCAAAAAATTTAACCAAGAACAAAAGGTAGACATTATCAATTAGTGGAGATGGATCATTGTGGTTTAAAGCCAGGATATTGAGTTTTGACCCATGCATACCTCCCAACTTTGAACATCAAAATGAGGGACACTTGAGGGAGGAAGCGACAGCGTGCTATGTGCACTGCTGCAAAAGTGGGTGTGGTCAAGCTCCCTGTACCTATAAAATATGATTTGATTGTTGTGCCACAAGAAAGAGTCTCACAGACACATACAAACCCCAGCACAATCATAAAAAAAAAATGAATAAACAGCTTCCATTACAAATGGTTTTGCATAAACTATAGAAGAGTGCATACACAAAGTGTGGAAGCATTCAGGAGTACAGGGTACATGGTTCAGGAGTGCGCTATGTACAAAGTGCATGGTTCAGGAGTCTGATATGCACAGGGAGCAGGTTTCTGGAGTGCTTTTTCATCCAAAGTGAAGGGCATAGGAGAGCACTAGGTACAAACTGCAGATTTCTGGAGTGCCTTTTGCATAGGGAGCAGGGTTCTGGAGTGTGGTACACAAAGAGTGCAGGGTTCAGGAGAGTGCTAGATACAGAGTGCAGGGTTCTGGGGTGTGTTATGCACAGGGTGCAGGGTTCTGGAGTTACGTACAGAGTGCAGGGTTCTGGAGTGTGTTCTGTACAGGTAGGCAGGTTCTGGAGTGCATTATGTACAGAGTGCAGGGTTTTGGAGTATGTTATACACAAGGTGCTGGGTTCTGGAGTGTGTTATGTACAGAGTTCAGGAGAGTGCTAGGCACAGTGTATGGCTCTGGCATGCATTACGTACAGAGTACAGGGTCCTAGAGTTTGCTATGTACAGAGAGGTAGGTTCTGGAGTGTGTTATGTACAGAGTGCAGGGTTCTGGAGTGCGTTATGCACAGGGTGCAGGGTTCTGGAGTGCGTTACGCACAGGGTGCAGGGTTCTGGAGTTATGTACAGAGTGCAGGGTTCTGGAGTGTGTTATGTACAGGTAGGTAGTGTGAGGGGGTTAACTCAGTAGCGGGTGTGTGTGACCCCCTGGTTGGGCTCCCCACACAAAAACAGGGCCAGCAGACGGAGGTTGTGGTTTTCAAAATCAAAAGGTGCGGTTTATTTCTCTATGTACAGTGACAAAAACACAGCAAAGCCAAAAAGAAACATAAACAAAATAAATCCTGGTCAGTTTGACCTCTGACTAAACATGCAGGTTTCCTAAACTAACAACTGGGATCAGCCTGGTGCTGTCCTAGTCCCTAAGTCCCTGGTTTAGTAAAAGTCCAAACAAATAGCCACACAGGCTTTGCCTCACCGCACAGGGGTTCACTCTCCCTAGACAGTCCACACAGGTCTGGGTCCAGGCATGAGCTAACACATAATGAATCTGGGAGTTCTTATAGAGGCCTAAATGAGCTGACAAGCTTCAGCTGGCCTCATCAACTCCCTGTCTGTACGACGCCCCACACTCTCCCTAGAGGTATGAGTCATCCATGAGCCTACTAGCCTCAGCTGGGCTTATACAACTCTCCACCCTAGTTGTATAAGTCAGCATAAAGCCTGAATCTGGGAGAAATATATCTACCCCCCTGGATGCAACCAGGTGACTTTACCTTCCTGCTGTCACATACCCCCCCCCTCTTGTTTTAACCTTGGGGTTGGAACACCAGCAATCAGGCATTCATGTACTCGAGACAAAGCATCCACATTCCCCATTTGAACGCCAGGGCGATGCTTTACTGTGAAGTTGAATTCCTGTAGGGCCAGGAACCACCTATTCACTCTTCTATTTGTCTCCTTGTTTTGAGCCATCCACTTTAACGGAGCGTGATCCGTAACCATGTCAAAGTGCCTACCTAGCAGATAGTACCGAAGGGAATCTAGAGCCCACTTCACCGCTAAACACTCCTTTTCAATCGTGGCGTAATTTACCTCATGGGACTTCAACTTCCTGCTGAGGTAAATGACTGGGTGCTCTTCCCCGTTCCAGACCTGGGACAATACTGCTCCTAACCCCACATCTGACGCATCACTTTGTACGACAAAGTCTTTAGAGAAGTCGGGTGAGTACAACACTGGCTGGCTACATAAGGCTTGTTTCAAGAATTGGAATGCTGCCTCAGCCTCGGGGGTCCATTTAATCATGACCGACCCTTTCCCTTTCGTCAGGTTGGTTAGGGGCACAGCCTTAGAAGCAAAGTGGGGAATGAAGCGCCGATAATAACCCGCGATTCCCAGAAAGGCCCGTACCTGCTTCTTGCTGTTGGGACGTGGCCAACTCTGGATGGCCTCGACTTTGTTGAGTTGGGGTTTTATCACTCCCCTGCCAATGGTGTACCCAAGATATTTGGCCTCCTCCTGCCCAATGGTACACTTCTTGGGGTTAGCCGTAAACCCCGCTTCCCGGATAGAGTCTAGGACTGCTTGCACTTTTGGCAGATGTGAGGCCCAATCTGTGCTATGGACAATTACGTCATCCAGGTAAGCCGCAGCATACTTCCGATGGGGCCTCAGTATCTGGTCCATTTTCCGCTGGAATGTGGCCGGCGCATTCTGTAACCCGAACGGCATTCTCTTATATTGGAACGCCCCGTCTGGGGTTACAAATGCGGTTTTCTCTTTGGCCGACTTGGCCAGGGGAATTTGCCAATACCCTTTTGTGAGGTCAAGAGTCGTCATGTATCGGGCTGTTCCCAGCCGGTCGATCAACTCATCTATACGTGGCATGGGGTAGGTGTCAAATTTTGTAACTTTGTTCAACTGACGAAAATCGTTACAAAATCGCCAGCTCCCATCCGGTTTAGGCACCAACACAATGGGACTAGACCAATCACTTTGGGACTCCTCTATCACCCCTAAGTTCAGCATTTTCTGTACTTCCTCCCGTATTGCCTCCCGTCGGGCCTCTGGGATCCGATAGGGTTTTAACTTCACCCTTTCACCGGGCGGGGTAATAATATCATGCTCTACCCCAGATGTTTGTCCCGGCAGCTCAGAGAACACCTCCTTGTTGCGAAGCACAAACTCCTTAACCTCCTGTTGTTGGGGTTGTGACAAGGTGGCTGCTATTCCAACCTCCGGAATCACGCAACCAGTTTGAGCTGGTGACCAAGTTTCTGCGACTAGGGACTCTCTATCCCTCCAGGCTTTCAACAGATTAACGTGATATATCTGTTCGGGCTTTCGCCTTCCTGGTTGTCTGACCTTGTAATTCACTTCGCTCACTTTTTCCATTATCTCGTAGGAGCCTTGCCATTTGGCAAGGAATTTACTTTCAACCGTAGGGACAAGTACCAATATCCTATCCCCCGGGGAAAAGGTACGGGTCTTTGCTCCACGGTTGTACACTCTCTGCTGTGCCAACTGCGCTTGGGCCAAATGTTCCTTCACGATGGGCATTACCTGTGCAATTCGATCTTGCATCAGGGCGACATGCTCAATCACACTCCTGTGGGGAGAACTCTCACTTTCCCAAGTTTCCTTGGCAATATCCAACAGCCCTCTTGGGTGTCTCCCATACAGTAACTCAAAGGGGGAGAATCCCGTAGAGGATTGGGGCACCTCCCTAATAGCAAACATCAAATAAGGAAGTAGACAGTCCCAATCCTTTCCATCTCTATCCACCACTTTCTTCAACATTTGTTTTAGGGTTTTGTTGAATCTTTCAAGCAGCCCATCGGTTTGGGGGTGATACACAGATGTACGCAATTGCGTCACTTTGAACAATTTACACAGCTCTTTCATAACCCGGGACATAAAGGGTGTACCTTGGTCCGTAAGCAGTTCTTTACAAATACCCACCCGGCTAAAAACAAGAGATAGCTCTTTGGCTATGGTTTTGGCCGAGGTATTTCTGAGAGGGATCGCTTCTGGATAACGGGTGGCATAGTCCATTATAACCAATATGTACTGGTGCCCCCTAGCGGACTTGATTATAGGACCTACCAAATCCATTGCGATTCTCTCAAACGGGACCTCAATGATGGGTAGAGGGACCAGCGGGCTACGGAAATGTGGCATCGGGGCCGACCTCTGACACACAGGGCAGGAGGAACAATAATTTTCTATGTCCTTCATCACCCCAGGCCAATAGAATCTCTGTAATACCCTCTCTCGGGTTTTCTCTGTCCCCAGATGACCTCCAAGAATGTGCCCATGGGCCAACTCCAACACCAACTTCCTGTAAGGTTTGGGCACCACAAGCTGCTCAACGGTTTCTTCTGCCCTTTTTGCCACCCGATACAGTAGGTCCTTCTCTACGCTGAAGTATGGGTAAGTGCAGGTATTATCTGGGTTCACTAACTCGCCATCTATTTCCACTACGTTTTCCCGTGCCTTTATTAGGGCGGGGTCTTTTAACTGTTCTGTGGCAAAATTTTCCCTGTGAACCTCCAGATCAGAAAACTCCACAGACGGTAGGTTTTCGTCTGAGGAGGTGGGCTCCTCTCCAGTTTCTTGAGTCTCCCCTGCCAATACTGACAAGGGAAATTCTGGAGAGTCCTCACCACTCTCAGAGGAGTTCTGGCTATCACATTCCTGGTACATAGGGGCACCAGTGGGGGGCTCAGGATCATCCCACAGTTCCCAGAACTTCCGAAAATCTCTTCCCACAATGGCATCATGCGGTAATTGAGATACTAACCCCACTGGATGAGAGAGGGTACCTTTGGGGGTCTCGAAACACACTGTAGTCACTGGATACTCTCGGGTGTCCCCATGCACACAAATAACAGCTACCTTGCTATTCCCAGAGACCTCTGTTTTAACTAATTCAGCCTTTATCAGGGTCACAAGGCTACCTGAATCCAGTAATACCACAACATTTCTACCATTAATACACATTTTGCATAAATGTTTCTCAGTTCCCCGAATGGCAGTGCATGCGACTGTCGCACACAGCGACTGACGTCTGTCCGTCAGAAAGTCACATTGCATGGGTTCCTCCACAACCGGGCAATTTGCTGCAATATGTCCCGCTTGCCGGCAGCGGTAGCAAACAATCCTTTTGGCTGCCTCTTGAGCCCCTGACTTCCCAGGCTGTTCTCGCCAAACTTTGGGTAGAGCTCCCACCCTCTCACTCTCTCCACCCTCACCCCTTGGAATCCTCTTATCCGCCCCTGGGGATGGTCTGGTCTTAGGGTGGAAAGTCCGAGAGTCTCTGGAAGAGGCCGTCAGGTTCTCTGTAGCCAAGTATTTCTCTACACGATCCACAAGACCACCGGCCGTCTCTGGGTCTCCATGGCTTACCCACTTTTGGATGGCAGTAGGAAGAGCTCTCAAAAACCGATCCATTACAACACGTTCCACAATCTCTGGTGCGGACAAAGTCTCTGGCTGTAGCCACTTCCTGCTCAGGTGAATGAGATCATACATTTGAGACCTGGGGGGTTTTCCAAGCTGGAAAGTCCAGTTATGCACACGCTGAGCCCGGACAGCCAGGGTGACACCCAGCCTTGCCAATATTTCAGCTTTTAGCATCACATAGTCTTTTGCTTGGTCAGGCTCTAGGTCATAGTAAGCCTTCTGCGATTCACCAGTTAACAGAGGAGCCACCAGTCCAGCCCACTGCTCCTCAGGCCACTTTTCTCTTTCAGCAGTCCTTTCATATGTGGTCAAAAATACCTCTGGATCATCCTCTCCAGTCATTTTTGTCAATAAACGACTCACCCCAAAGGACGCGGTATTAGTGGGACGGCTTTCCTCACTGGTCTGCGGACGTTGCTGCATTACTGCTTCCATTTGTTGTAGTCTCTGCTCTTGCTTCTGTAACAGGTCTATGAAGCGGGCCTCAGATTGCTGCTGGGCTTGTTGATGAGCTTGCTGCTGGGCTGCAAGGCTCCTTTGCAAACCTGCATTTGTCTGCTGTTGATTGGCATTTGCTAGAGCCAGCTGTTTCAGTATCTCCTCCATGCTGGCTTAAAAAAAACTGCCACTGGTTCTCCACCAACTGTGAGGGGGTTAACTCAGTAGCGGGTGTGTGTGACCCCCTGGTTGGGCTCCCCACACAAAAACAGGGCCAGCAGACGGAGGTTGTGGTTTTCAAAATCAAAAGGTGCGGTTTATTTCTCTATGTACAGTGACAAAAACACAGCAAAGCCAAAAAGAAACATAAACAAAATAAATCCTGGTCAGTTTGACCTCTGACTAAACATGCAGGTTTCCTAAACTAACAACTGGGATCAGCCTGGTGCTGTCCTAGTCCCTAAGTCCCTGGTTTAGTAAAAGTCCAAACAAATAGCCACACAGGCTTTGCCTCACCGCACAGGGGTTCACTCTCCCTAGACAGTCCACACAGGTCTGGGTCCAGGCATGAGCTAACACCTAATGAATCTGGGAGTTCTTATAGAGGCCTAAATGAGCTGACAAGCTTCAGCTGGCCTCATCAACTCCCTGTCTGTACGACGCCCCACACTCTCCCTAGAGGTATGAGTCATCCATGAGCCTACTAGCCTCAGCTGGGCTTATACAACTCTCCACCCTAGTTGTATAAGTCAGCATAAAGCCTGAATCTGGGAGAAATATATCTACCCCCCTGGATGCAACCAGGTGACTTTACCTTCCTGCTGTCACAGTAGGTTCTGAAGTGCATTATGTACAGAGTGCAGGGTTCTGGAGTATATTATACACAAGGTGCTGGGTTCTGGAGTGCGCTATGTACAGAGTGCAGGAGAGTGCTAGGCACAGTGTACACACTCATTTTCTGCTCCTGAACTTCCCGAGAAGGAAGGAGATAAGGATTAGGGTGCAGCTCACCCCCCCTCCTATCTCCTCCCCTTGAACAAACTGCAGTCAGCCAGTCCAGCACTTGTGCCGTCTCTAGTGCTGAGCAGGGAGTCTGTTGAAGGAGCCAAGAGCTGTTACTTTGTTTTTCAACTACAGAAGCCAGGCTTCTGTGTTTTAAAGTGAAAATGGCGAGCTGTGAGTGCAGGGCTTACCGGGGCTGAAAAAACCCTGGGGAGGGGAATACAAAACTGAACCTGACCCTTTGCAACTTTGTATCAGCCAGCAATGTATGAATGCTGGCTCTTTCATTATACACTGGTTGTTTGACAGAGGGGTGGGTCTAGGTAGCAGTCCTGCCCATACCCAACATCACAGCTTGGATTTGACAGCTGAAGTCTCTCATCGAGGCTGCGCAGTACACATCCAGCTGGCTTGCTCACGAATCCCTGACTGTGCTGGATGTTCACACTGCTGCAGGTCCTATTAAGCCAGAACTTAACATATAATCAATAGAATTATGCGGGACAACGCCCCTGTATGGCGGGACAGCGGGACAGAGGTGTGAATGCAGGAAAGTCCTGCCCAATCCGGGACTGTTGGGAGGTATGCATATGCAGTCACAAATGTTTCTTTTCAGTCTGAGGATTTAGGAGCAGCAACTGATTGGAGCCATCTGATTAGAATACAGCAGACAACCAGTAAGGGGATCAGGAGGATAAGAGAAAGCCCACAGCACAGAATTAGGTGTATCAGCAGAAGGGTATTGAAAGGCAGGTCAGGAACAGTGAATAAGTATAAGTACTCCGCTCTAAGATGAGAAAAAACTATATATAGTGTTAAAGCTGCTCCCCTCAATGTGAAAAACTTTGAATAATGAAGGGTGTATGACAACAAGGGGGCGCTAATTAAATACTAAATTATTAAGTCATATAAGGATGCCCTGAGGGCAATACAAAAAGTGCAATTGTGCTGTCAACAATCTACAATTGAATGATAAAGTGTTGTGCTCAGTATGTAATTAATCCTGTGAAGGGAAAATTTTACATCAAAAACAACATGCAAATACACAAAACCAGTTGCAATGTGCTACAATATTTTGCCAGCAGCGAAAACAATAAAAAGTCCATCAACTTGAAACTGATTGCTTGATATGCTATCACCGTCACCGCTGTGCAGATATGGAACTAACGACACCCAGTGAGAATGAAGGTAAGTGCCTTCTTACCAAACCACCATGACCTCTTTAATTAAAAAGGAAGGTCAGGTGGAGCTTCGGTACAGCTTGGATATGGCCTGTACTAATACCATAGGATTGGGTCAGAAGGAAACTCCGCCAGATGGATGGTTAATTAGAAAAAAATGGAAAAAATGGCAGACCATAGTATAATTCCGTTTCAATATAAAAAATAGTTTAAATATACACAGGCCAAATGGCCGCTTACTTTAAAAGTGCCTATGCCTCGGCACTAAGGTGACAAGCATGGATTCGACCAGGTGTGTTGTGAAGCAGTCCCCGCTGTCAGTTTCACTTGCGTGGATTGGAACTAGCGTGCGTTTCACCGCCTGGGAGTCCTAAACCGGAAGTGGCTGGATGCTGTAGCGTGACCAGGAAGTGCCTCGACGTACGTTTCGTCGTGATAACTATCTATTTTCCTTTTCGTTCTTTTGGAGGTTTTACACGCTTTACAGCAAGTACAATAGTGAAAGCCCTATTTCATACTGAGCACAAGCACTTTATCATTCAATTGTAGATTGTTGACAGCACAATTGCACTTTTTGTATTGCCCTCAGGGCATCCTTATATGACTTAATAATTTAGTATTTAATTAGCGCCCCCTTATTATCATACACCCTCCAAAGGTCAGGAACAGTAGCTGGGTCATTAACAATAAGTATCCACTGGTCAGAGGTCAGATCAGAGCAAGGGGTGCAGTTAAGAGGCCACTTAGCAATGACACTGGGAAGAGCTATGGCTTAATTAGTCTGTTTGGTGCATGTGCTAACACCAGGTGTGCAAGCATGTCCAAGCACATGCCCTGGAGAGGGTACATAAGCATGTGCACCCTTATGCAGATATGCATGGCTGGCAATTGAGATCCACACACTGATATGCATGTATCCAGCTGGCATTCATCTTTCAATGATCTGTCTCTGCCTGAAACCTGGATGGATGTTGGACGTTGGATGGAGCCATATGAAGGAGGAGAAAAGGGGTAAGTCGATGCTCTGACTCATTCACATGTACACTTCAGTTTGAGCTATTGAGCTCAGCAGACTACAAGCTTTTTTACAACAGGAGATATATATTTTCTGGAATATATAAGTTCCACTTGTAAGAATACATAACATAAGCTTCTTAGGTTGGACTGTGCAAAGAATGCTGCCTCTAAATTATATCTTCATTTAACAACCGTCTCCCTTCCAACGTTAGAGAAATGTATATTTAAATGGTCTAGGGACATTCCTGAACTGGATAATGACGACTGGGATGATATATGGGACTTTCCTGTCAACTCTCTTGTCTCCTTGAGAGACAGGCTGATTCAGTTCAAGATGGTTCATAGGGTATATCTTACTCATATATTACATAAAATGAATCCGGACTGTGCCCCTGGCTGTTGGTGATGTGGGGGGATTCCTGGAGATTTTACCCATATGTTTCGGACCTGTCCAGCAATAGTGGGGTACTGGGGAGAGATATTAGCCTTTATATCCCAAATTACCTCTATTTCATTACAACCATCAATGGCAATATGCATGTTGGGTTTGATAGAGCAATATATTCCCACGGTAGCAGGACGTACTCTGGTGGGGCTACTTTTGTTCTACGCTCAAAAAGCTATAGCTCTTAGTTGGAAAAAAACTACCCCCCCCCCTTCATTGTCTATGTGGAAACGACTCATTAACAATAGTCTGTCACTATACAAAGAGACCTATATTAATAGAGGTTGTCTTCTCAAATATGAGAAGGTTTGGTCAAAATGGTTGATGGTTTCTTCCACAGCCTCTGAAGCTTTTTAGAGGAAGTATATAAAAATAGGACTATACCAATCCCAAATTTTGAAAATGGAGTCAACAGGAGTAGAATCAAATGCTCATTTTTCAATAACTTGATATAATGTCTATTGTAGGAATTATCCAAATACCATGTAAGACCAACGTATGTATGTGGGGGTTTTTTTTTTCCTTTTTCTTTTTCTTTCTGTCTTTGTCTCTGCTTGTTTATTGTTTTTGTAATTGTAAATTTCTGTCTGTATTTTTGAAAATCAATAAAAACGTATATAAAAAAAAAAAAAAGAATGCATAATATTTATTATATAGAATATTTTCATATGTCTATTTTACCTGACTGACTCTTTTTTTTTTTTTTTAGTTTTGACCATAAAAAATTAAATGTAAATATGCACCAAATCACTATACATTCCTTTGATGCAAGTCCAATATTGCGATTTCCCATTATATTTAGCTATTGAGTTACTAATTAGGCTTAATTTGGAGTGATGTGTGGAACTTTTTTGTTTAAAAGTAAAAGACAGGTAGGGGATTACCTGGCTGCTGTCCACACTTTTATTTCCCTTAGTGTTGTCTGATGGATTACTAAAAAAGAACATCAAATTTATTCAATAAAAGTGTTTTAATTAGTCACTGCAAACTGAATCAGATGTGACCAGTACATTAAATGGTAAATGCCCGCAGTCCATCATTATTAATCTTTCCTTTTTTTACCATATGGTGTGTTTAACAATTAGGACATTGTGGAAGAATAAATAGGAATAAGGAGGAAGATAAGTCCGGTAAGAAGTAAATTAATCGGTGACCATTTTTTTTAGCAGAAAGCCTGCTGTAATAATAATGTAACAGCAATTTAAAAAGACTGTCTTTAAAAAAAAAAAATCTACAGGTATAATGTACAGGTGCCTAGAGTTGACTGCCCATACTTGCACCTGCCTACAAAATACTGCCTTTATGGCCAAATCCCAAACTGTTCTAACAGGTAATCTTTCCTTCCGCTTCCATTCTCCTGCATATTCCTATTTACCAGTAAAAGATCTTACAGTGGGGAAAATAATTATTTGATCCCCCGCAGATTTTGTAAGTTTGCCCACTTACATAGAAATGAAGGGTGTATAATTTGTATCATAGGTGTATTTTAAATGATAGAGGCAGAATATCAACCACAAATCCAGAAAAAAAACACATGATACAAATGTTATAAATTGAGTTGCAGTTCAGTGAGTAAAATAAATATTTGATCCCCTACCAACCAACAATAATTCTGGCTCCCACAGACGGGCTACAGTATGTGCTCATGTGGTACACAGATTAGTCCTGACAATTTAAGAAGGTGCTCCTAACAACAACTCATTATGTGTATAAAAGACACCTGTCTACAGAAGCTCTTTCTTCCATTTAAACCTACCATCATGGGCAAGACCAAAGAGCTGTCAAAGGACGTCAGGGACAAGATTGTAGACCTGCACAAGGAAGGAATGGGATACAAGACTATCAGCATAAAAGCTTGGAGTGTCTCAAAAAGAAGCACATTAAGGTCATGGAGTGGCCTAGCCAGTCTCCAGACCTTAATCCTAGAGAAAATCTATTGAGGGAGCTGAAACTTTAAGTTGCCAAGCGACAGCCAAGAATCCTTAAGGATTTAGAGAAGATCTGTAAAGAAGAGTGGACAAAAATCCCTCCTGAGATGTGTGCAAACCTGGTAACCAACTACAAGAAACTTCTTACCTCTGTGCTTGCCAACAAGGATTTCTCCACCAAGTACTTATTCGTGTTTTGCTTGGGGATCAAATATTTATTTTACTCACTGAACTGCAACTCAATTTATGGCATTTGTATCATATGTTTTTTCTGGATTTTTGGTTAATATTCTGTCTCAATCATTTAAAATGCACCTATGATAAAAATTATAGACCCTTAATTTCTTTGTAAGTGGGCAAACTTACAAAATTTGCAGGGTATCAAATAATTATTTTTCCCACTGTATAATAGTAATTCAGAAGGGTTGGAAAGCAGTGACAATTTACACACTATCTATAAGCGTTAGAGCTTTGTCTGTCAAAATGGCCAGGGATTCAGATAGAACAGCAACATCTAATGGCTGCTACAGCAGTTGTTTTTTTTTTTATGTCAAAATTTATTTAAAGGAGTCCACACTCCGTTTTTATATTCCATGGGGTCTGTTTTGTGGAAAGTTTGCTGTTTACAGAACTCAATAGTCCAAGCTGAATTTTAAATATTCATTACTGTCACTCCCCCTTCTTGTGGCTCCACACTGAGTTCCCAGCATAGCTTGAAAACTGACCACGCTGTGTTCTGCTCCTTAGTGTGGTCAGTTTTTAAGAGGAAAGCAAGGGGACTAGCAGGAACACCAGGGATTTCACACAAAGGAAGCAATACGTAGAGAACAGTATACGTTCTCAGACAAGTACATGGTACAGTAGGCACATATCAGGAATATGAAGTGTTGGGGTAACAAACGCTTTAAGGGTTCTTTATCCTGTATGCATATAAGAAAAGGGGGGAAGGACAATAAATTGGGACTTTGAATGAAGCACGTAGTTGCAAAACCCCTCCTTTTTTGGTTTATATAGTCCTTATGGCTGTTAATACTTTCACTTATTAGCTTTTACCTCATGCACCTTATTACTTTTCATGTACTTTCCCCTTCACCTGTGGCACTATCTTTTATACGTGCACCCTTGTTTACCCTACATTATCTTAGGGGTACACTGTGTACCATGGTAATTGTATGATTTACTAATTTTCACAGAAGCCGCTGAATTATTGTTTCTCCCAAAACCCTCAAGCTCAGAGAGATCCGGACAGTTTAGATGCTGGTTCGCCCCTGGTGGTGCTCTGGACTGCGGTCATGGATCACATTCCCACAGTTCCCGAGAATGATGTTCCTGGTGAGCCTCCAGCTCCTTGCAATGCACCTCCCACACACAGCTATACTTACTGTGAGTAATCAAATAGGGCCTGGTTCATCTGACTTCTTATAGTTTCTCCCTAATAGGTTACGGTTCTCATGGCAATCCTTGTATTATTATATTTCAGATCACGCGCTTGCTCCTGAAGAGTGGTAACTACCCAGCCACGAAACGCGTTGAGATAATAAGAAGCCGTGCCCCAATTTTATATTTTTATATTTATACACATCCAAAAAGCCATTTTGATTGATATCATGTGGTTATAGGATCCTCATGTAATGTATTATGGGGTTCTATTCCATTGCAGTCTATGTGGAGGAGCTAGTCTGGAGGCTATATACTAGTAACCTACCTGTCATTGAATTATATCATTCCCATGTGTGCATATTTGTATATATGAGTTATAACAAGTTATTCATTATGATCATGTATGTATGTATCATATATCATGTCTATTATCCTGTTATTTATAGATTTTTTGTATCATTCAGTATGATTGTACATATGAATTACATTATGGATTGTTTTTATTACCATTCATTCATTTTTTTTACCATGTCACTGATTTCAGCAATTAATAAATATGTTTCTACACAATCATTGTACTCGTTTGCAACTACGTGCTTCATTCAAAGTCCCAACTTTTTGTCCTTCCCCCCTTTTATTGTCTTAAACAGGGATGGAGGCATATGACTTATTTAGGTCACGGCCTCATATAAAGTCCCAAACATAACAATTCTTCTGTATGCATGTAAGTAGGAGTTTTTGTTGCTGTTCTGTCTGTCTTGATATGCAGAGTGCTGCTCTCACTTAATAGTCCTTTGCTGTATGACTAGAAACTAGTCTATAGACTCTGCTTTATGACTAGAATCTAGTCTGCTGTGTTTTTGAATTATCCTGTGACCCTAGCCCTCTTGCTCACTGAGGTTTATTGACTTAGCAATCTTTAACAATGGTTCAAAAGTGACTGGCGCACAACTATTCACCTCCTTACTACACTTCAAGAATCCTATCCTGAGGTGAGATGTCAGCCCACCTGACCTTTAAGGATCCCTATTAGCCTCTATGGGGTAAGAAGGTGCTACAAGAAAAAAAAACAGTAATGTAAAATACTGTTTCGCTATTCAGTCCCTGCTCTACCAGCATTTTGCCAAACACTTTCTGTTTTTACAGTGGGCATAAATGGAAATAGAATCGAAAATGGGGTAAACTAAAGCTAAATTATTTATCACTGTATAGCCAATACAGTGATAGATAATTTTTTGGCATCACTGATGGGCACTGGTGGGCATCACTGGTGAGTACTGCTGATGGGGCTGCACTGATAATCACTGCACTGATTATCAGTTCAGATCCCCCCTGTCAGAAGAGTCGCTTAAGGGGGATTGAGCTTCCTCCAGACCCACCTGCCCCTCAGCTATCCATTGAATGCATGTGCTCCCACTGTGGAGACGCTCATAAATTCAGTAGCGTTTAGGACTGCAAGCATACACAGGGTGCCGTGAAGAGGCCTTGCAGCTTACGCACGCGTTTTTCAAATGTGTGCTAACTTAACCCCTGTTTTTAACGCAGACTGTTGGACAGGTTAATTTGGTTGGTCAGCAGACTGGTTGATGAGTTGAGCTATGGGATGTTGTGTTTTTGTGTTTTATGCGTTTGCCCTTCCATGTGCTCCTTGTTGTGAAGGCCAGTTATAGGTGGGAGCAGGGGCCATTTGTTTGTTACTGGTGTAAATATGGTCCAGGGACACACAGGGCATCTTTGCTGCCACTGTGCTACTTGCTGGGTGTCCAGTATGTTCCTGTTTTTTTAAGGGGGATTGGGCTGTCTCCAGGCCCACCTGCCCCTCATCTATCCATTGAATGCATGTGCTCCCACTGTGGAGACGCTCATAAATTCAGTAGCGTTTAGGACTGCAAGCATACACAGGGTGCCGTGAAGAGGCCTTGCAGCTTACGCACGCTTTTGCAAATGTGTGCAAAATAAACCCCTATTTTTAACACAGACTGTTGGACAGGTTAATTTGGTTGGTCAGCAGACTGGTTGGTGAGTTGAGCTATGGAATGTTCTGTTTTTGTCTTTTATTGGCTCTCCTCTACTCATGTACTGTCATTGTAAATAGAGGAATGCCTAGTTACGCTGTGATCAGCTGTGACTTGACACAGCTGATCACATGGTAAAGAGCCTACATCATAGACTGTCTACCATGATCGGAGATGCGGTGTGTCGGAGCAGCTTGTTCTGAAGGATGTCATATGACGTTCTCAGAACCGGAGAGCCGCCGCCTGGCTGTCATTTTGCTATAGGCCGGACAGGATGTGTTTTAAGCAGACCTTGTACTCCATGTAAGGTCCATTTAAATGGTAAGGACCCTTACCCCATGGTAATCTGCATCAAAAGAAATTTAAAAAGAAAACATGTTGGGGGAAGTTAGTAATAATTTAAAATACTTACCTTTCCTCTGGCTTCCATGTTGAAGTGGATGGTGTCAGCATCCTCTGAACAATGCCCCAGAGATTATGCAACAGTGCAGTTGAGTAGCATCTTCTTGTGAGATTTGGGCTATTTTGCATTTCCCGGGATATCACCCGAGATTATGCTACAGTGCAGTGGAGTAGCATCTTCTTGTGAGATTTGGGCTACTTTGCATTCCTCGGGATATCATCCAAAGGATGGCCAAATTGCCCTCACCTAGGCATTGCAGGCAAACTGGAGATAAAGTCAGTATGTTAATTAACTTTATTTTTATTTTTTTCATAATAAGCGGACTGAGTTTTTGAGTGTGAATGCTCTGGGGTAAGCTGTATAAGGGTATGTTTATACTTGTTTTACTACTTAATGAATTACTGACCCAGAACTAATGTAGACATATTAGGTTTTCCAACAGGATCTAAATGACATAAAAAAATCTATTTAATAGAAAATCCAGAAAATAGATTTCATACTTGTAAAGTGTGAATGTTTATGATACATTATTTCATTATTTGGATATTTTTAACTGCAGCAGTTAGGTTACAGATTGTATAGATAATGGCCTGTTCCAAAATAGCAGAATGTGTATTTTAGATTCCAAGAACATAATGTCTAGATGTGAACTGAAATTGCACATTAAAGTAAAGATATTGTGTAAATAGCATTCCTTTTTCTAGGTTTCATTGATTTTTTTGTCTCAACTTAATCGCTTGTAAATAGGGCACCACTTTTTAATGTTTTGCTTATGGAATGTAATGTCAGTTAAGCAATTCTTTGTTTTGTAGGTTTAAAACTTAATTCCAGACAGGAATGACCATTCTTTAGATATAGTGGATGCATTTGTTTACTATTGAAGGCCATTTTTCCTATATTTTCACCTGGTAATCCTGTGAAAAAAAACAGTTTCTGTCCCTGAGTGGTTGCACTCACACCTTCACTGTAACTATATAGGTAGCCATTATGGCCACCCAATCCAGAGGCCAATACACATCAGCACCGGGAAACAGTCAGGCTCTGCTTCTGTGTACATGTGTTGACATGCAAGTTGCGCTTGCTTGTGAAGAGAGACCAGAGTGAGCAGAATATTAACTCATTAGTGTTTTACTGCTACTATACAGTTTTGTTCAATTATCAGACATGTTTTTGACAAACCTGTACTAGTGCTGCAGCAAAGGTCATAAATCTGGCTATCCTTTCTGACAGGGGTGCCTGAAAGGGAAAACAGAATTACATACCCTTTGGCAGGCAATGCAGATCCAATATACAGTATGTGTTTCAGCTGTGCCTTCCTGAAATTTTTAAAATAGAAGCATTTTATTTGTAGTGATCTTAGTGATCCTTATAGAGTATATGATTAAGCATATGAAAGGGGTAAGGAATTTGAAGGTTTAATTGTATTTCTACCAGTGAAGATAATTTTGAACTTCATGTCTGTTGGGGTGAACCCTTCCTTGGTTCAATATACTACGAGATTTGACCAGGTTGTTCCTATTTCCCAGCAGGCCTGGAGAAGCACTCTGAACAAATGGACATGTACGCAGTGTATGGTTGCTCAGAATGATCTGACACGTAGTTTAATTCTTACAGCTTATATGGTAGAAAACAATAAAAAAAAAATCTGCATAAACCAGACTAAACAATATTACATCTTATGTTGAGAGTGAGACTTCCCACAGAATGTACTATAAACAAGATTTTTTATGAGACTTTCCATCCAATGTACTGAAAACAATATCTGGACAGGAATGTGATTAGAAGCGTATTAACGTCATTTCGGGGAATTGCATATCTTGTGAGAACTAGAACTAAATAGCTTGCAATTAAGGGATGGGAAAATATCTATGCAAAGAACAAGTTAAACAAAGTAAGCTATTTCATCTCAAGATGGATGCTGAATACAAAATTGAGCTAAGCTTGTTCATTCTCTTTCAATGTCTAGCTCAAAATTTTAACCTGGGATTTTTCTTGTTTTCTAAAATGCTGAATCTAAACCTTTTACATTTTTTTTATTAATATCTTCCACGTAAAACACTTGAGTGTTTTGCAGGATAGTACACGTGCCATCCATCTTGAAGATTGCTTTTTAGATTATTTACTAAGGCTGTCAAGATTTTTCACTGTGTAAGAGCATTCTACATAATTGATTTGGTTAGCAGCTGTTTTCTGTTGCCTGTGACATTGATGGAGAATTAGATTCTTCATTTTTGCTTAATGTCAAATGAACCATTTGGAATAGCATGTGAGTTTTAAACCTCTACCTTAGCAGTATGTATATTTACTTAACAGGATGTGTAGCCATGGAGAAGAAGCAAGAAGCAAGAAGCAAGAAGCAAGAAGCAAGAAGATGAACATAGATTCATTGGGAATATGCAATGGACTCAGAAGAAAAAACTTTGTAGTTTGCATGCAAACATTTCTGACATCACACAATATACAGCAACAGTATTTGAATTTCAAAAAAGCTCTATCTTTTATCATTATGAATCAGTCCTTGAGCCCAAGTCAGATGACTTTGCCTAGACTGCGATGATGTTATCAATCTCCTGCAGGCAGGAAGAAACAATTCCTCAGTCTCCTCTTCCCAGTGATCAGATTGCCACATGTAGCTTTGCAACAAATAACAAGGTAAGAGGCAGGGATTGATCTGTGTCAGACATTTGTGAACAATGACAGGAACTGCACAGACACCTGGATGTCTGAGAAAACATACAGGTAGCTCTCTCCTAGAGAGAGAGGTTGTTTTTTTTTGTCAGTGGGAGTTCTGTGATCCCTGTGAAAGGTAATAAATGCCTGAAACTTTCACTTAGTATGCATGGACTTAACAAGAAAATTATTTATAAGTTGCTAGGCTTGGGTATATTGAGAATTGACATGTACTATATTTGATCAATTCAAGGGCAGTCTTGATACCTATTCAGTAAATAGATCAGAGCAAGAGAAATACTTGAAAACACATAACATGATCAATTCACAATAATATATAATAATACATGCAATAATTCATAGTAATATACACTATATTATCAAAAGTATTGGGACAGCTGCCTTTACACACACAGGAACTTCAATGGCATCCCAGTCTTAGTCTGTAGGGTTCAATATTGAGTTGGCCCACACTTTGCAGCTAAAACAGCTTCAACTCTTCTGGGAATGCTTTCCACAAGGTTTAGGAATGTGTGACTATTTATCCAAGAAGCGCATTTGTGAGCTCAGGCACTGATGTTGGACGAGAAGGCCTTGCTCGCAGTCTCCGCTCTAATTCATCCCAAAGGTGTTCTATTGGGTTAAGGTCAGAACTCTGTGCAGGCCAGTCAAGTTCCTCCACCCCAAACTTGCTTATCCAAATCTTTATGGACCTTGCATTGTGCACTGATGCGCAGTCATGTTGGAAAAGGAAAGGGCCATCCCTAAACTGTTCCCACAAATTTGGGAGCATGAAATTGTTCAAAATGTCTTGGTATGCTAAAGGCTTAAGCATTCCCTTCACTGGAACCAAGGGGCCAAGCCCCACCCCTGAAGAACAACCCCACACCATAGTCCCCCCTCCACCAAATGATTTGGACCAGTGCACAAAGCAAGGTTCATAAAGACATGGATGAGTGAGTTTCGGGCAGAGGAATTTGACTGTACTGCATAGAGTCCTCACCTCAACCCCGATAGAACACCTTTGGGATAAATTAGAGCGGAGACTGTGAGCCAGGCCTTCTTGTCCACTTCAGTGCCTGACCTCACAAATGCGCTTCTGGAAGAATTCCCATAGACACACTTCTAAATCTTGTGGACAGCCTTCCCAGAAGAGTCAAAGCTGTTATAGCTGCAAAGGGTGGGCCAAATTAATATTTACAAAAAGTAAATTTTTCTTTTCTCATTGGTTTCCTCCAAAAACTTGGTTTTCTTAGCAAAGCATCTGCTGCTCACTCTTGGGGGAACTAACCATTTTATTGTTAGCTCAGCAAAGGCCTATTACAGGCAGGAACTCTCAGTCCCTTGATAAAGTAGTGCAGTGAGAAAACAGCATGACATTCCTCCTTATGCTTCCTGTGGCTACTGATTCCAGCTTCACTTGCTTGCAGAAAATGCTAGCCAACCTGGCTGCCACCAGCCACGACTGGCTGATCTTCCTCCCAGTCCTCCTGACTGACTTTCTGCCCCAGTCCTGCCAGACTAGCACACTTCCATGGATATTCCCCAGGACAAACATTAAGACTGAGCCCACTGCTGTCTTCAGAGAGCACTGTTACAACTGACAGTCTCTCCCCTTGTGTTGTCCTTGCTCAGTGCTGATCTCTACTTACTGTCTTTCTTTGCTCTGTCCCACTGCCTCTCCTGAAGGTTCTCCTCCAACTGCCTCCTGTGATGGGATCCTTCTAGGCCAGCTGTCCCAGCTGTCCCAAGCCTCCAGCCCGAGGTATCACCCCTCCCTGGCAGAAGTTCCCTCAAGGACCACCGACAGCCTCTCCTCAGCACTTCATCCCCATCTTCCACCCAACTCTCCTGCTGGAATGGCCCATGTCTATTTATAGGGGTTGACTCTGCCTTCTTCTGGCCACCTCTGGGGATTGGCCGAGGCCCCATAAATATTCATGGCAGCTCCTCCTAACCCCAGCCTTCTAGTTCTAGAAGGTTCTCCACTTTCCAGACACCAGGGAGAGGCACCAGAGAGCTGTCAGGATGAGTTACCCAGCCCTGAACTCTAGTGAACTTTGACCCAATTCAGATTCCAGGCAGTAACATGAGTCAGGTACATTTTACTACTCTACCACTACTAGTAGCACACACTAGAGCAGGGGTCTCCAAAGTTTTCAAACAAAGGGCCAGTTTATTGTCCTTCAGACTTTAGGAGGGCTGGATTGTGGCCAGCAGGGAGCAGAAAATGTCCTGGGCCCGACATCAGTGAGAATAAATATGGTCTCAGGATTGGTGGTCAGTAGGAGGAGGAGTAGTGCCCCTATTAGTAGGAGAAATAGTATCCCATTATTGGTATCGAAGGAAGAAATATTGCCCCATTGTTGGTGGCAGTGGGAGGAATAGTGCCCCAAGGGCTGGATAAAGGCTAGCAAAGGGCCACATCTGGCCCTCGGGCCGCAGTTTGGAGACCCCTGCACTAGAGGGTGCTACACATTGAAACCAATACTACAGCTTCAATAAATGACACATTATCTATGAATGGAGGACAGGCAGATGTATGAAAGGTCTGCCACCTACATTCATAAATAACTTTGTATTCATAGAAGCTGTAGTATGGCTTCTATAAATGGAGGAATGGGGTGGAAAGGGCGAGCATAGTCAGCCATTCTTGATGAGAGCCTGTGACAACTCCCATAGTTTTATAACCCCTACTGCACTGTAGGATTGTGGGGATGGGGTCACCGATAAAGGAGACTTTACTCTAACAGAAGAGGCACGAGTGCAAGGAACACATCCTACTGACTGTAAGGTCCCTTGTGCTGATTTTGTGTTTTTGTAGATTGATTGCACATCAAGTTTTTAATACTTACCATTCTGCTGGGCAGGGAGTCCTAATTTTGCATTCTCAAAGAGTTATGGTGGCTGAGGAATATTTAGTATCCGCCTTACTGGATGCCTGGTTTTCCTCCTGTGTGGTTTTCCCTCTGGCCACGATATCACTACAGGACATTTTGGTTTATTGCTATAGTTTGATGGGAAAGCCCAAAAATATTGACCTGTCAATAGTTAAATTCCCTCTCTTACTATAACTTTAAAGTTGCTTTTTTAATATTGCTTGTGTATATTTTAACTAGAAGACATAGTATTACAGCATGCACTTTTATTTGTGCAACTGGTGTTAAAAAACATTTGCTATTCTTGGTTGAAGATAACTCTGAAAAAGAGTTTAGGAACTGATTATTCACACTGGATATGCACTTTCCATAATGTCGATAGATAAATGCAAAATGTCAGTAATTTGTGATTCTTTATTCTGCTGACACCATGACTTTGATATAAAATCTTCAGAGTACAGTATGGGGGAAAAAGTATTTGATCCCTTGCTGATTTTGTAGGTTTTTCCCACTGACAAAGAAATGATCGGTCTATAATTTTAATGGTAGGTTTATTTTATCAGTGAGAGACATTTTGATTAGTGAAAAAAGTATTTGACCCCTTTGCAAAACATAAATTAGTACTTGGTGGCAAAACCCCTGATGGCAATAACAGAGGTCAGATGTTTTTTTGCAGTTGGCCCCCAGGTTTGCACACATCTCAGGAGGGATTTTGCAGATCCTCTCCAAGTCATTAAGGTTTTGAGGCTGACGTTTGGTAACTTGAACCTTTAGCTCCCTCCACCTACAGTAGGTGCCGCCGACATTGTATATTCATCGCGATCCCATCGCTGTTCGGTCCAAAACGATTTATATAGGCCTCTCATGATGTCACAGTCACATTCTCCCATGACGTCACAGTCACATGCTCCAGGGCCTCCTGGAGCATGTGACTGTGACGTCATGAGAAGCCTATATAAATTGTTGCGGACCGAACAGTCAGCATTACAGCGGGAGGAAGCGACGAGTGAACATCGAGGAGGAGAAGAGGGAAGAAGACGCAGACGGCGATGGGAAGACCGGGCCCCTCCACTAGCAAAAGAGCTGGAAGAAGATAGTGGAGGGGCCGGCAGAAGGACAACGGAGAGCCGGACGAGACGACAGGGAAGACCGGGCCTCTCCGCTAGCAAAAGAGCTGGAAGAAGATAACGGAGGCCCGGCAGAAGGAAGAAAGAACCGGAGAGCGTGAGAAGAACCGGAGAGCACGGAGACGACACCGGAGACCCCCGAAGTCGGAAGAGACCCCCGGAGTCGGAAGAAGACCCCCGGAGCTGTGTAATAAATTACTTTAAAAAGCTGTGTGTTTTTTTATTGACATTTTTTTTCCACCAGGTGAATGGGTAGGGGTACGATGTACCCCATACTCATTCACATAGGGTGGGGGGCCGGCATCTGGGGGCCCACTTATTAAAGGGGGCTCCCGGATTCCGATCAGCCCCCGCCCGCAGATCCCGACAACCAACAGCCAAGCCCCGTACACACGATCGGTTTAACTGATGAAAACCGTCCGATGGATGGTTTTCATCAGACAAACCGATCGTGTATGGTACCCATCGGTCTTTTTTCCATCGGATGGAAAAAATAGAACTTGTTTTAAATTTTTCCGATGGATAAAAAACCGATGGGAATTTCCGATCGTCTATGGGCAAGTCCATCGGTTAAAATACCCACGCATGCTCAGACGGAATTAGGAGACGGGAGCGCTCGTTCTGGTAAAACTAGCGTTCCTAATGGAGAGAGCACATTCGTCATTCTGCAAGTTATTGCTTCGTTTAATGCAGCACATGTTTTGTTGCTTTAGAACGGTCTTTAAAATGTCATTTTGGCAGCAGATCTTTCTCCTGAGTTCTGACAAACGTATGTCTTTCTTCTTTCTTGTGATCTTAGGAATAATTAGTTTAATTCTTCAAGGCCGACCTCACAAATTACACCTTTTTTTTGTTTTTGTCTTTAAATTTGTTGTGCATTTTTTGGTGTGTCAATTTCTCAGAACAACATATTATTTATATTTTTTACTCATGGAGGTTGGTGTCCCTTGTTATTAATTACACATTGTATTTATGAAATCTTATTGCTACTTCCAAAAAAAACACATCAGGCATGTATGTTGGCTGAAATCAAATTTCCCTTTATTTCGGACAAAAAACAAACAAAAACCGAAGGGCAACTATTCAGAAATTAGCAGAGAATATAAAGTCATTAGATCCCAAATGCAGACCTGACTATGATCAATAATAAAATCAACAACAGCATGAAATCAGGAGCAGCAGCCAAAGACATACATCATCCCAAGCTGTGGTACTCCATCAACCTTCAATTTCTGGATGAGCAGCTCGAGGCCAGGGAATCACCTCCTGCTCTTCCATGTAGCCTTCCTTCCACGCCTCTCTGCAGCGTTCTCTCCACGGCCCCGTCCACGCACCCTTGCAGGCTGGGCCACTGTGGGTGGTGATGTGGCAGGAGGAGAAGGAGGAGAGGGATTGGCCTGCTGCGAGATATGGGTGGCCTCAGTCAGCAGCCTCCTCGCCCCCATGTGTACGGCCATATATATAAGGTGCTCACAAAGGGCCCGTTGTCCCGCCTCCATTCTGAGCAACTTATCTGCCAGATAGGTGCTAAACCCCTCTGTAGGGTTGAGGGGGGCCCTCATGATAGCAGCAGCCTCCTGAATCATCTTTAGTGACTCCTCCTCCACTTGTGCCATCCGCCGTTGTTTTGGCGGTCTGACGTGGAGGGGAGCCACTTGGGAGATGGTGCTGCCACTAGGCCTGGGGACCTGCTGAGTCCCACTTGGCCCTGCCTCCTCCTGCCTGCCACACTCCTGACCCTCTTCCTCCTGGCTTGCCTCATCCTGTTTTTAAAAGAAAATGAAAAATTTGATTTTTGGGGAATCTATCACACACAATTTTGATCTCTTTCCTGGTTTTATTTTTTTTTGGGGGGGGGGATGATATAATTTATGGCTAATCCAAACAGTTCAACACAATATTACTTAGTGGACAATAATTATGATCAAAAATACTATACCGGGCTGAAGATGTGAAGATCTGGCTCTTCTAGCTCGGGAGGCTCCTCCTCCGCCTCTGCAGGGGTGGAGGGAAGGGTGGAAGGAACGCTGGAGGGAAGGGTGGAAGGAAGGGTTGAGGGAAGGCTGGAAATAGATTCCCTGGCCTCGATCTGGTCATCCAGAAATTGAAGATGTCTGTAGTACCACAGCTTGGGCTTTACTACATCGTTGGCTGCTGCTCCTGATCTCTTTGACTGGTGCACTTCCTTGTATTTTACGCAGGTTGTTGATTTTATTATTGATCATAGTGTAGTCTGCATCTGGGATCCATGGCTTCATATCCTCTGCTAACTTGGTAATAGTTGCCCGACGTACATCACTCTTGTGGTACGCTGGGTGTTTCAGTTCCCACAGGTTGCGCTGTTCCTTATATTTTTCTATAAAAATCAGCATCACCTCCGGCTCTCATAGTTTCTGCATCTTTTTTGAACAATAAGTAAAAAACAAAAGAAAAAAAAGTAAAGGATCAGAATTGATTCTCCTCAACTTATCACAATTTTGCCCTTTACAATCATGAACCATTATAGGCCACTGCAGACCCGAGTTCCCTTCTTACCTTAGTTCACTTCGTTGGTTCACTTCCGGTCGTCCTTACTCCGCGCATCCCTAATAACTTCTTTCCCCTTTTTATACCCTGCGCATGCGTGTAACTCCGCCCTCGTCGCCCGCCCATGATGGACTTTTTCTGCATTTCCCCGCCCCTTAACGATCGGCGCACAGTGTGAGACGGCGACATGTCGCAGACACAGGTGGCTTCTTTACTTGAAATTACCGACGAGGAAAGCCCGGAGGCGGAAACGTCCCGATCCAGTCAAAAAAGATACAAGGCGACTAATATGTCTTTTTCTGAGATGGCGGAGATGGTGGACATTCTGCGGAGGAAGGATTACGACGGCAAGCATGGCCCATACGACACCCCTAATCTCCGGAAGTCACAAATTATGGACAAAGTTGCGAAGACTCTCTATAAAAAATATGGGGTCAGGAGATCCAAGTAACAACTCCGTAAAAGGTGGTCAGACCTGAAGCTCAGGGAGCCGGAGCAGTATAGGAAGCTTATAAAAAGCATTGAAAAAAGTAAGTTTATTTTACTGTGTTCTTTCACATTGTAATATGTATTCTTCCATGTTTTGCACCATGTGCTTGGCTTGACTGGTTTCACATTTTAAAATCTCAACTTTTATGTTAAGTGGAGAGTCCACTTATTTGCTAAATGTGTTGAACAAAAAATTGCTGCTCTTCCCCCAAACATGTTTGGCACATATCCACGTAAACTACATGTGGGCATGCCTCATTTTACTTCAACAATGTTTATCTACACATTGTTGGCTAGATGATGTGTTATAAGGAAATTTAGAATGTGAATGAAAGAATTAACTGTATTCTGGGTAAAGGAGATGACACTCCAGCAGTTGTGTACTCTTTTTTGTTCTTCATCAAGATACTATACTCTGGGCCACATGACCAAATTTCTTAACGGTGTCACACACAGGTGCTCCAGTGGATACCTTGGTGTTTATCCAAGTGAATTTGTGAGTGTCCTCCAAAATAACATGTTGCTTTGTTGAGTTTGCAAGATCTCATATGTTCATCTTGAAACTCAGGGCCAAATATCAATTGGACCCCACTTTAAAACATTGAGAATCCATTTTCAGGCCTAAAAAGTCTGTGGGCTAAAAGGATACATTTTTTTTATATTCCCATAGGGGAGAGGAGAGTGGGAGGACACCATGCTCATGAGACGAGGAACCCAACACCACAGAAACTCCCTGAAGATCCCAAAGCAGACAAAGTTCAGCAGGTTCAGGAAGCGGAGGGGGAGAAAGTGGAGGTGGAGGAAGGAGAGGTGGAGGAAGGAGAGGTGGAGCTTATCAGCACAACAGGTCAGTGTCTGTCACCACAACTTCAAGGTGAATACAGATGTAGGCCTGCATAGTTTTAAAATATTTTTTTCTTTTTAGGGACTGAACGTGGGGGTGTGTCAGGAAGTCCAAATCCTCCATTCTCGAGTGCCAGCGCAAAAATAATCATTCAGGAAATCATGGAATGCAGTAGCGAAATGGACATTATGAGAAAGAGAATGATTGTGATTGAGCAAAAATATAAAAACATGATAGATATTTTGGGGAGAATAGTGTGACCCCCCCTTTTTGTGTGTTTTGTTATGTGTTGGAATATTTCTATGGGATTTCCACCAGCCCAAATGTGAAGATGCACACACTGAAGACTCAACATGTGCTATCTGCCGTCACAGGATATCTATGTCCCTGTTTTGGGGGTGCAACCTCTTCCTCCCTCCTCAAGCAGGGGAGAGGAAGGGTTTTCACCCCCAAAGCACGTCCATTGATCCCCCATGATGGCAGATAGCACATGTTTACCCTAGCCATGGGATCATGTTGAAGATACCCATTTGAGCCCCAAAAAGAAAGTGTGGTTCTTCACATTTGGGATGGATCAGGGATAACATCACCCCATCTCCGGTTTGTATTTTTCACTGTGTTATTTTATTACTTTTTAATGGAAAAAAATGTGGCTTTTGACCCATGCATGTTTCTGCCAAAAAAGCCACACAAAACACCCCAAAAAAATCTTTCGAAAAAAAACCAAAACTGTGTTGCAATCAATAAAAACATTGGGGAAGTCGAAAAAAGGTGTGCCTTGTTGTTTCTATGCTCAATAGCAGTTCTGAAGATGCAAAATTAGTGTTTTTACCTCTGAGATTGGAGGCTATTTACTAATAAGGAGAAATACACTTGGCACTACTAGAACCTGGGAGACACATAAACCACAAATCAAAGAATGACAACACAAGTTTGTAGTAAATCAAATATTTTTGTTTATTTAAAAAAGGTAACATCAAAGTTCAGATGTGGTCTGGCATTGCGATGGCCCCCCTACCCGTGAAGTACTCTACGTATTTCTGGCGTACTTCACGGGCACTTTGGGGGGCCAAGCCAGTACGGGCAGTGCTGAGGCCGGTCAGATTTATCAGTTCAGAGGGACCGGCCTCAGACCCAACTGATGACACATAATTTGTGGAAAATTTTCTTAAAAAATTGTGCAACAAGCAGCAGCAGTACACAATGTTGTTCAGTTTATAATCCGCCAAATTGATAGCTGTCTGGAACAGGCGGAACCGGCTGGCCATTATCCCGAAGGCATTCTCCACAACTCCCCGGGCTCTGGCCAGCCGGTAATTAAAAACCCTCCTCTCCGGGGTGAGGGTGCGTTGGGGAAATGGCCGCATGAGGTGTGGTCCTAGTCCAAAAGCTTTATCCGCGATGAAAACGAACGGTAGCCCTTCCACGTTCTCTGCATCTGGAGGCAGTGCAAGACCCCCAGCCTGCAGACGGTGAGCGAACTCCGTCTCAGCGAATACTCCGCCATCGGACATCCGGCCGTTCTTCCCCACGTCCACATACAGGAACTCGTACCGTGCCGACACCACCGCCATTAACACTATGCTATTAAAACCTTTATAGTTAAAATAGTATGACCCCGAACGGGGTGGTGGCACTATGTGGACGTGCTTCCCATCAATTGCCCCTCCGCAGTTGGGGAAATCCCACCGCTGGGCAAATTGGGAGGCCACAGTCAGCCATTCCTGTGGTGTGCTAGGGAACTGTGGAGTCAAACAAAAAGAAGACATTAGTACGGTTTATGTTTACAGTGCAAGCAGATTACACACAAAAACATTGTTGACCAACATCATTCTAACATTGGAAAAAAGAGTAGAAACTGCGCTAAATATATTAGTAGAAAAGAGACACTGAGTGTACTCACTGGTGACTCAATGGGTGCTGCGATTAAGATGTAGACCACCATACATAATAGCAAAATAAGAAAAAAGAAAAAATCGCGCTAACCCGTGGCATAAGCTCCGTGAGGAGTTTATGAAAATAAGTTCAAATTTGTAATTAATTGTAAAAACAACTATAAAATTAAATTTAAAAATAAATTAAAACACACATCAAACAATAAAGAACTAATGAGTGAAACAAATAAAAAGTGTACTATGATGTAACTTAAACTGTAAAGTCCATAAAGTAGATTTCTTAACCACTTAAGCCCCGGACCATTTCGGGCCATTAGGACCAAGCCTGTTTTTGGGATTCGGCACTGCGCTGCTTTAACTGTAAATTGTGCGGACATGCAATGTTGTACCCAAATGAAATTTGCGTCCTTTTCTTCCCACAAATAGAGCTTTCTTTTAATGGTATTTGATTGCCTCTGCGATTTTTATTTTTTGCGATATAAACAGAAAAAGACCGAAAATTTTGAAAAAAAATGATATTTTCTACTTTTTGTTATAAGAAAAATCGAATAAACTCAATTTTAGTCATACATTTAGGCCAAAATGTATTCAGCCACATGTCTTTAGTAAAAAAAATGTCAATAAGCGTATATTTATTGGTTTGCGCAAAAGTTATAGCGTTTACAAACTAGGGTACATTTTCTGAAATTTACACAGCTTTAAATTTATGACTGCCTATCTCATTTCTTGAGGTGCTAAAATGGCAGGGCAGTACAAAACCCCCCCAAATGACCCCATTTTGGAAAGTAGACACCCCAAGGAAATTGCTGAGAGGCATGTTGAGCCCATTGAATATTTTTTTTTTCTGTCCCAAGTGATTGAATAATGACAAAAAAAAAAAATTACAAAAAGTTGTCACTAAATGATATATTGCTCACACATGGCATGGTTATATGTGGAATTGCACCCCAAAATACATTCTGCTGCTTCTCCTGAGTATGGGGATACCACATGTGTGGGACTTTTTAGGAGCCTAGCCACGTACGGGACCCCGGAAACCAAGCACCGCCTTCAGGATTTCTAAGGGCGCAAATTTTTGATTTCACTCCTCACTACCTATCACAGTTTCGAAGGCCATAAAATGCCAAAATAGCACAAAACCCCCCCAAATGACCCCATTTTGGAAAGTAGACACCCCAAGCTATTTACTGAGAGGCATGTTCAGTCCATGGAATATTTTATATTTTGCCACAAGTTGCGGGAATATGACAAACTGTTTTTTTTTGCACAAAGTTGTCACTAAATGATATATTGCTCACACATGCCATGGGCATATGTGAAATTACACCCCAAAATACATTCTGCTGCTTCTCCTGAGTACGGGGATACCACATGTGTGGGACTTTTTGGGAGCCTAGCCGCGTACGGGACCCCAAAAACCAAGCACCGCCTTCAAGGTTTCTAAGGGCATAAATTTTTGATTTCACTCCTCACTACCTATCACAGTTTTGAAGGCCATAAAATGCCAAGATGGCACAAAACCCCCCCAAATGACCCCATTTTGGAAAGTAGACACCCCAAGCTATTTGCTGAGAGGCATGTTGACCCCATTGAATATTTTTTTTTTGTCCCAAATGATTGAATAATGACAAAAAGAAAAAAAAATGTACAAAAAGTTGTCACTAAATGATATATTGCTCACACATGCCATGGTTATATGTGGAATTGCACCCCAAAATACATTCTGCTGCTTTTCCTGAGTACGGGGATACCACATGTGTGGGACTTTTTGGGAGCCTAGCCGCGTACAGGGCCCCAAAAACCAAGCACCGCCTTCAGGATTTCTAAGGGCGTAAATTTTTGATTTCACTCCTCACTACCTATCACAGTTTCGAAGGCCATAAAATGCCAAAATAGCACAAAACCCCCCCAAATTACCCCATTTTGGAAAGTAGACACCCCAAGCTATTTGCTGAGAGGCATGTTGAGTCCATGGAATATTTTATATTTTGCCACAGGTTGCGGGAATATGACAAACTGTTTTTTTTTTGCACAAAGTTGTCACTAAATGATATATTGCTCACACATGCCATGGGCATATGTGAAATTACACCCCAAAATACATTCTGCTGCTTCTCCTGAGTACGGGGATACCACATGTGTGGGACTTTTTGGGAGCCTAGCCGCGTACGGGACCCCAAAAACCAAGCACCGCCTTCAAGGTTTCTAAGGGCATAAATTTTTGATTTCGCTCCTCACTACCTATCACAGTTTTGAAGGCCATAAAATGCCAAGATGGCACAAAACCCCCCAATTGACCCCATTTTGGAAAGTAGACACCCCAAGCTATTTGCTGAGAGGCATGTTGAGCCCATTGAATTTTTTTTTTTGTCCCAAATGATTGAATAATGACAAAAAAAAAAAAAAAAAAATGTACAAAAAGTTGTCACTAAATTATATATTGCTCACACATGCCATGGTTATATGTGAAATTACACCCCAAAATACATTCTGCTGCTTCTCATGAGTACGGGGATACCACATGTGTGGGACTTTTTGGGAGCCTAGCCGCGTACGGGACCCCAAAAACCAAGCACCGCCTTCAAGGTTTCTAAGGGCATAAATTTTTGATTTCACTCCTCACTACCTATCACAGTTTTGAAGGCCATAAAATGTCAAAATAGCCCAAAACCCCCACAAATGACCCCATTTTGGAAAGTAGACACCCCAAGCTATTTGCTGAGAGGCATGGTGAGTATTTTACAGCTCTCATTTGTTTTTAAAAATTAAGAAAGACATTTTTTTTCTTTTTTTTTTCTTTTTTTACATTTTCAAAACTTTGTGACAAAAAGCGAGATCTGCAAAATACTCAACATACCTCTCAGCAAATAGCTTGGGGTGTCTACTTTCCAAAATGGGGTCATTTGGGGGGGTTTTGTGCCATCTGGGCATTCCATGGCCTCCGAAACTGTGATAGGCAGTGAGGAGTGAAATCAAAAATTTACACCCATAGAAATCCTGAAGGCGGTGCTTGGTTTTTGGGGTCCCGTACGCGACTAGGCTCCCAAAAAGTCCCACACATGTGGTATCCCCGTACTCAGGAGAAGCAACAGAATGTATTTTGGGGTGTAATTCCACATATGCCCATGGCATGTTTGAGCAATATATAATTTAGTGACAACTTTTTGTACATTTTTTTTTTTTTTGGTCATTATTCAATCACTTGGGACAAAAAAAAAATATTCAATGGGCTCAACATGCCTCTCAGCAAATAGCTTGAGGTGTCTACTTTACAAAATTGGGTCATTTGGGGGGGTTTTGAACTGTCCTGGCATTTTATGCACAACATTAGGAAGCTTATGTCACACATCATCCACTCTTCTAACCACTTGAAGACAAAGCCCTTTCTGACACTTTTTGTTTACATGAAAAAAAATTTTTTTTTGCAAGAAAATTATGTTGAACCCCCAAACATTATATATTTTTTTAAAGCAAAGGCCCTACAGATTAAAATAGTGGGTGTTGCATTTTTTTTTCCACACAGTATTTGCGCAGCGATTTTTCAAACGCATTTTTTGGGGGAAAAACACACTTTTTTTATTTTTAATGCACTAAAAAACACTATATTGCCCAAATGTTTGATGAAATAAAAAAGATGATCATAGGCCGAGTACATGGATACCAAACACGACATGCTTTAAAATTGTGCACAAACGCGCAGCGGCGACAAACTACATTCATTTTTAAAAGCATTTAAAAGCCTTTACAGGTTACCACGTTAGATTTACAGAGGAGGTCTACTGCTAAAATGACTGCCCTCGATCTGACCTTCGCGGTGATACCTCACATGCATGATGCAATTGCTGTTTACATATGACGCTAGACCGACGCTTGCGTTCGCCTTTGCGCAATAGCAGGGGGGGGGACAGCGGTGCTTTTTTTTTTTTTATTATTTATTTGGCTTTTTTATTTTATTTTTAAACTGTGCCTTCCATATTTTATTTTTTTACCATTTTTATCGTTATCTCAGGGAATGTAAATATCCCCTATGATAGCAATAGGTAGTGACAGGTACTCTTTTTTTGAAAAAAATTGGGGGGTTAGACCCTAGATCTTTCCTCTGCCCTCAAAGCATCTGACCACACCAAGATCGGTGTGATAAAATGCTTTCCCAATTTCCCAATGGCGCTTTTTATATCCGGGGGGGGGGACATTCCCTCCCACTGCTTGTAAAAGCAGTCTAGAGGCTAATTATCTGCTAGAATTGCTTTTACATGAAAGCCGGCTGCTGGCTGAAAAGAATGATACCAAGATGATACCTAAACCCGCAGGCATCATTCTGGTATAAACATTCAAAGTCCAGCAACATACCAGTACGTTGCTGGTCCTTGTTGGACATGTATTGTAATCTTTTTTTTCATACAGCCTATTGGCTGAACGAAAAAAAGAGATTGATTGGTGGGTATGCCCACCATTAGAATACCTCCCTTCATCCACCCACTTCTAATGATGGGCATATATGCCGAAGCATGGGGGCATCCTCCCGCAAAAAAGTTATGCCGCGTACACACGGTCAAGCCTTCGTCGGAATTTCGACCGTATGTACGCGGCATAAAAGGTTATGCCGCGTACACACGGTCGGACTTTTCCACGGGCAAGCCTCCGTTGGAATTTCGACCGTATATACGTGGCATTAGGAGCAAAATCGCTCCTCCGCCCCTGCTGCCCCCATGCTTCGGCATATATGCTCTTTTTTTTAACTGTGGTGGTGAAATCACCTCCTACAGCGTTGGAGTCACGGCTTTATGTATCGTGGGAGCAAACGCTGTTGCTGTCAAGATAAATAGATCCGCGCTGCAACTGAATGGCGTACCTGCTAAGCAAATGGTGGTTAACATTAAAACAAAGTAACATTACAGTACAACAGTAAGACCTTACCATGCCATACCTGCAAAGCAAATACCAAAACAAAACCTAGTAAAAAATAAAAAAATGTTTTAACGCAACCTGTGCCTAAAATATATATATGCCGAAGCATGGGGGCATCCTCCCGCAAAAAAGTTATGCCGCGTACACACGGTCGGAATTTTCCACGGGCAGGCCTCCATCGGAATTTCGACCGTATGTACGCGGCATTAGGAGCAAAATCGCTCCTCCGCCCCTGCTGCCCCCATGCTTCGGCATATATGCTCTTTTTTTTAACTGTGGTGGTGAAATCACCTCCTACAGCGTTGGAGTCACGGCTTTATGTATCGTGGGAGCAAACGCTGTTGCTGTCAAGATAAATAGATCCGCGCTGCAACTGAATGGCGTACCTGCTAAGCAAATGGTGGTTAACATTAAAACAAAGTAACATTACAGTACAACAGTAAGACCTTACCATGCCATACCTGCAAAGCAAATACCAAAACAAAACCTAGTAAAAAATAAAAAAATGTTTTAACGCAACCTGTGCCTAAAATATATATATGCCGAAGCATGGGGGCATCCTCCCGCAAAAAAGTTATGCCGCGTACACACGGTCGGAATTTTCCACGGGCAGGCCTCCGTCGGAATTTCGACCGTATGTACGCGGCATTAGGAGCAAAATCGCTCCTCCGCCCCTGCTGCCCCCATGCTTCGGCATATATGCTCTTTTTTTTAACTGTGGTGGTGAAATCACCTCCTACAGCACTGGAGTCACGGCTTTATGTATCGTGGGAGCAAACGCTGTTGCTGTCAAGATAAATAATTCCGCGCTGCAGTTGAATGGCGCACCTGAAAACAAAAAATTACATACCTGAAAAGCAAGCATGATAAAACATTGCAGAATAGAATACAGTAAAAAAGAGCAGAACAATAGAGAGAAAATAGAGAGAGAGAGAACAATAAAACGACAACTATTTTTGGTTTTTTTATTTTATATTTTTTTTGTGTTTTGTTTTTTACGTTTTTTTTTTCTTTTTTACACTTTTTTTTGTAACTTTACAACTGTAATGGTTCGGGTCTCTCAAAATGTAATGGCATCTTGGGAGACCCTGTGTAAGTGTGTCCTTGCTGTGAAATGCTGTACCCTACGCTAAAACTTCACTTTTGAGTGGTAGCGTTCAAAACATTCACCTTGGCAAAGACCAGGCTTGTCAGGACAGAGTGGACAAAAACTACGGGTGTCACGCCTAAATCCGCGCTTGCTACAGACACGACATCTTTTTTGGGGGTGGCTTTGGGTAGGGGTACTCGGGAGGACATACGAATAATGCCTCTCATGCAGCTGGCTTACTGCATTTGGTTGGGGATGGTGAGGTGCAGAACCGCCTGGATACAGGAGTTCTGTGACTATCTCATTCTGGAATTTTAGAAGAGATAACGTCCCGCCTGAAGCTCTGTATAGCACATGAGCGTTCAGCAAAGCCAATTGGAATAATGATAGAGACACTTTTTTGTACCAGCGTCTCGCCTTACGGTCAATTAGATACGGCACCATCAACTGGTCGTTGAGGTCCACCCCTCCCATATTTTGGTTATATTCGTGGACACAGAGGGGTTTCTCCAGAACACCAGTCGCCGTACGAATTTGGACTGTCGTGTCTGCATGAAGGGAGGTAAGAAGGAAAACATTCTTATTGTCCCTCCACTTCATAGCGAGCAAGTTATTACACTTCAAGCAGGCTCTCTCCCCCAGCCTAAGACGGGCATCTACAAGCCGCTGGGGAAAGCCCCGGCGATTAGGTCGCACGGTGCCACATGCTCCAATCTTATGATCAAACAAGTGACTAAACAGTGGCACGCTCGTGTAATAATTGTCCACATACAAGTGGTACCCCTTTCCGAATAAGGGTGACACCAAGTTCCACACTATCTTGCCAGCGCTCCCTATGTAATCCGGGCAGTTGACCGACTCAATCTGACTGTCTTTTCCCTCATAAACCGTAAAGTTCACTACATAGCCTGTTGCCCTGTCACAGAACTTGTAGAGCTTGACCCCGTATCTGGCACGCTTGCTGGGAAGGTACTGCTTGAAAGACAAGCGGCCAGAAAATTTAATCAGGGACTCATCAATGCAGACAACTTGATCGGGAGTAAACAAGGCTGCAAAACGTTCGTTGAAGTGGTTTATGAGGGGCCGAATTTTATAGAGCCGGTCGTATTCAGGGTCCCCACGTGGACGACAAAGTTCATTGTCGTTGAAGTGCATGAACCGCAAAATCTGCTCGTATCGTGCCCTGGACATGGAGGCAGAGAACACGGGCATGTGGTCAATTGGGTGCGTGGACCAATAAGCACGCAATGACGGAAATTTATGTGTGCCCATGTTGAGGGAAAGGCCCAGAAAGGTCTTAAATTCGGAAACCGTAATTGGTTTCCAATTTCTGGCAATTTTAGGCAACTGGGGGTTAGCGGCGATAAATTGACCAGCATATAAATTACTCTGGTCCACAATAGATCTATAGAGATCTTCCATGAAAAACAGCGAATAAAAATCAATTGGAATAAAATCAGCTGTTTCCACCTGAATACCGGGTTGGGCAGTGAATGGGGGAAGTACGGGTTCTGCAGAAGTGGTGGGGACCCAATCAGGATAGGCGAATTCTGCAGGAAGGGCAGTATGGGCACGACGGGCCTGCCTTTGTCTTCTTGGTGGCAGCGGGACACTACTTGTGCTTGCCACCTCGCCAGCTTGAACTGCACTTATGGGACTCGCCACATCACCAAGTGTTACTGCAGTGCTGGATGTACGTCCAGGCTGTACTAGGCCGCTGGTGCTTGCCAGTTCACCAGAAGGAATAGCGGCGCTAGTACTATGCTCCATGATACGAGAGACCTGCGGTTCTTGCTCCTCAACAACCTCAGAAGATCGGGATCGGGTACGCCTGACCTTAGCAGGGACCTCAACTTCGTCGTCAGAGCTATCTGATGTGGGGCCGCTGACGTCACTGTCTTCTACGGGAAGATATTCTGAGCCTGAATCTGACAGATACGTGACCTCCTCTTCACTATCTGTCATGCTCAGAATCTCGTAGGCCTCTTTACTAGTGTACCTTCGTCTTGCCATTTTGGGCTCTAAATTTAGGGGTACACTAGTAAGATTCACAGGAAAAAAAGCACCTGACTGTCGTCAGCAAATATATCAAACGCTACAAAAAAACTGTTAGCGATCGCAGGGATCAGGCCTGTCTCTGCGAACGCTGCAGTTATGTGTGTTGTGTTTGGTAAGTGACAGTGATCGATCGATACTGCACTTGGGTGGGCTGGGCTGGGCTGGGCTGGGCGGAGGGGCTAAACGCAGGCGCTAGCAGGTATCTGGGCTGATCCCGCTAACACTGCGTTTTTGGGAACCCTAAACCGCTGGGGATGCTAGTATAGATCTGATCAGATACTATACCACTAAGGGGGGTGTATGCTTTGCGCGTGGGTGTTAGCGTTACTGGCACTAACCTAACACTGCCTGGGGCGACGCAGACCCTCTCTGGCGCTAAAACCTAATTGATCTCACCCGCCGGGCGATCAGGGGGGTTAAACCTTTATTGGGTTATATACGGCGGGTGCCCTGATGCTATAAAAAGCAAACTAATCAACCAGCGTCACCCGTAACCTTTATATGGTGATCACTGGTGAAAGGGTTAACTAGGGGCAATCAGGGGGTTAAAACCTTTATTAGGTTAAATATGGGGGTACCTGACACTATATAAAAACCTGACGGGTAACCTAAATAACTAAATAACTTACTGGCTAACCAGTGACACCAGTGACGCTTATACGGCGATCACTGGTGAAAGGGTTAACTCTAGGGGCAATCAGGGGGTTAAAATAATATATGGGGGTACCTGACACCAATAAAAACCTGCGGCGAACCTAAAAAAAAAATAACTGCCTATCTAAAACACCAGCGACACGAATACAGCGATCGGAAAAAGAATCGCTTAGTGACGCTGAAGTTAGGGGGTGAAAGGGTTACCCTGGGGGGTGATCAAGGGGTTAAACCTTTATTAGGGGGGGTTAGGGGGCTACCCTGGACCTAAAGGGGCCTAATCCTAACTGCCCTGCAACTTTTTACAATCACAGATGACACTAAATGCAGTGATCAGTAAAATAAATGATCACTGCAATCAGTGACACTGTGATTGGGGGCTTTGGGGTGACCTGGGGGGTGATCTGGGGGTGACTGGGGGGTGATTTGTGTGCCTATGTGTACCTACGTGTCAGTGGACTGTTGGAGCACTAACCTCTGTCTTCACTCCTCGGCGCCGGGAACGAAAAGACCGCGGCGAGGGAGATGACATCACTTCCTCCAGCCTGTGTTTACATCACATGGCGGAGGAAGCAATTTCATTGGCCGGGAGCGATCGCGAGGGGGGGGGCGGAATCGAGCGGCCGCCCCCTCATGCCTGATCACTCCAGAACACTTAACGGCCGCTCACTGCAGTGAAGGGGGGTCCGGATGGACCCCCCAACTGCACAAAGGCGATCACGTAGATCTACGTGATTCTGCCTGTCCGTGCCATTCTGCCGACGTAAATCGGCGGTGGGCGGTCGTTAAGTGGTTAAATAAAGTCCGTTATAAAGCACCAGTGCTCCGTGTAGAAAATCATATGAAGTGAATGATTGCATCCAAATTTGTGACCTTCCACCACCGAACAACAGAAGTTTCTCCTTACCAGCTACAATTGACCCCCCATGACAGAGGATCAATGAATGCAGAGATTAAGCAGTTCCTCCCACAGGTCAGCACAGCAATTGGGACTCCTAAATCACCAATCCCCGACGATCATCAGTGGGCGCAGGCAGTATGTAAAAGATAGACACACTCCACATAGCGCATTACCGTTTAAAAGGTTTATTCTTTAAAATAAAAGTTGCACTTACATTAATGCAGTTTAAAAATTGCCCATTCAGTCTGGTGTGCCGGCCGCTGCACATTCATCAGACACCCGTCCCGTCCTTCTCGGAAGCGTTTGAGGGGAGTATTTCCTACCAATAAACAAAGGCCCACTTAGCAGATGCCTCACCCCCGCTGAGTGGACATTCTAAAATAAACTAAGGGGGGGGGGGGCCTAAGGTGATTGTGGGGGATCCAAAAAAAGGCTCGACCACTCTGCTGAGCTTGATTGAGAACTAAAAAAATGGTAACATCTTTAGGGGGGGGAGGGAGGGTTGTCAAACTACGCAGGCAATGACCCCACAAAAAGGAAAAGGAAAATAGAAGGCTAGCTGGGTTTGCGCCCACGATAGCATGCTGGAGAGGTTAGTGAAGGGAAATAGGCATGGAGGGCCCAAAAAGGCCTTTACAGGTCAAAAAATGCATGGGGAAAATGGGGACATTACCAGGATATTACAAACAGGCAAATGTGGGTTAGGAGGGAAAAAAGAAGAAGATTCAAAAACAATCAAAACATATAATGTGAGGTTAAAGGAGCAAAATTACCTTCATATAGTCCTTCTGCAGGACCTGAATGATGTCCGAACACGTCTCAGGGATAATGATCCCGAGAGCCTGGGGGGAGATGCCTGTTGAGAACTTGAGGTCCTGCAAGCTTCTCCCAGTCGCCAGGTATCTCAACGTGGCAATAAGCCTCTGCTCGGCAGTGATGGCCTGGCGCATCACAGTGTCCTGCCTCATTATATAGGGGGACAGCAAATCCAACAGACGGTGAAATACGGGGTCCGTCATCCTGAGATAATTCCTGAAATCATCAGGATTATTCTCATGGATTTCCCGCAGCAGAGGCATATGAGAGAATTGGTCCCGCTGGAGCAACCAATTCTTAGTCCATGAACAACTCCTCACCCTGTTCACAGACTGAACTCGGGTTACAGTGTGAACTGCAACACCAAGCCCAAAGCCAGCACAAGCTCGAGAACGAGAATGCACTTCAAACATGGTTTTAAACCGGTCGGCTGGTCAGAACGCACTCAAACAGAACGCACCGTGGAACAGCAAGGCCTGAGAAGAACGACCTGAAAAACAGGAAACCAACGGCCAAGAAGGCACTGCAAGGCAGTAACGACCTGACTGCACGCACTGAATCACAAATACAAACCCACAAGCACAAACTGAACACCAGGAAACGATCTGCAAAGCACGGAGACTGAAAAGCGCGAATCGGCTCTCACCAAACTTTTACTAACACGCGGTAACACGAAATCAGCAAAAGCAGCCCAAGGGGTGGCGCCATTAGATTTGTTCGGCCCTTTTATAGCGCGTCGTACGTTTTGTACGTGCCGTCGTTTTGTTGCCGTCGGTTTTTAAACTGATGGTGTGTGGCCAAGACTGATAAAAAACAGTTTCATCGGATTTTCGATGGTCAAATCCATCGGACGAAAATCCATAGGTTATCCGATCGTGTGTACAGGGCTCCAGGGTTGTCGGGAAGAGGCCCTGTCCTCATCAACATGGGGATAGGGTGCTTTGGGGTGGGGGGGCCGCAGGTCGCCCCCCTGCCCCGGAGCACCAAACCCCCCATGTTGAGGGCATGCGGCCTGGTACGGTTCTGGAGGAAGGGGGGGCCGCTCTCTCGCCCCCCCTCTTTTCCTGCGGCTCGGATAAGGGTCTGGTTTGGGTTTTGAGGGGGACCCCCACGGCGATTTTTCAGCTTAGGGGATTCCCCTTCAAATCCATACCAGACCCAAGGGCCTGGTATGCTCCTGGAGGGGGAACCCATGCCGTTTTTTTTATTTAAAAATTGGCGTGGAGTTCCCGCTCAGGATTCATACCAAACACAGTGCCTGGTATTAACGGGAATCCACGTCGGATCTCCGTCTACTGGCCTCAATGTCAGCAATGCGTGTCGCTCATTGCGAAAGGAAAAACAACATTTTTCCTTTCCCGATGATGAGACAGCTCGGCGCTGGCTCTCGCGACAGGGCTCGTAGGGTGTCAATCTCGCCGCTAGAAGAGGCGAGATTGACACAAAATCGGCGGCACCTACTGTATTTTCTATGGGATTGAGGTCTGGAGACACTCTTTTTTTGCCTTGGCTGTGTGTTTTGGGTCATTGTCATGCTGGAATACCCATCCATCACTCATTTTCAATGCCCTGGCTGAGGGAAGGAGGTTCTCACCCAAGATTTGACGGTACATGGCCCCCGTCCATCGTTCTTTTGAAGAAACTCAACAAAGGAAAACCACACTAACTACAAAGCACTCACTATAAAATACCACAAAGCGATCTTCAAAGCAAAAAAGGAACATTTCTCAAACACCATGTCAAAAGCCCTAAACCGACCTCGCGAACTTTTCAAACTAGAATTCTGCAATGAACTATCGGATATTTTTTTATCGGATATTTTTATCGACAAAATCAAAAACATTCGAGAAATAATTCAACAGAAAAACACAACCAACCTCACTCAGCCTAAACAAGAAGAGGAAATCAATACAAACATTATACAATCGGTTAAATTCTCGTTGGTCCCGATCACCATTGACACCACCAAAAACATCATCAGAAGTCTCCGAGACAGCACATCACCAAATGACATAATTTCTACAAAATTCCTGAAAGAATGTACCGACATCTTGGCACCCACCATAACACATCTCGTAAATCAATCGTTCAAATAAGGCATTGTTCCGATCTCCCTCAAGCAAGGCATTGTCAAACCCCTCCTAAAGAAGCCCAACTTCGACCCAAAAGACCCAAACTACCGCAGACCGGTAACAAGTCTCAACACCATCTCAAAGATCATGGCGAAAGCAGTAGTACAACAGCTTCAACTCCATTTGGACTCCCACAAACTCTTGGATCCACTACAATCAGGCTTCCGCCCAGGCCATGGCACAGAAACAGCCCTTCTCAAAATATGGGATGATGCCCTCGAAGCTGCAGATGACGGAGAATCATGTCTTCTGGTGCTGCTGGATCTCAGTGCAGCATTCGACACAGTAGACCACAAAACTCTACTCATCCGCCTTAAAGAAGTAGCAGGAGTCGAAGACCCTGACCTACCCTGGTTCGCATCCTTCTTAGAAAATCACTCCCAGACAGTGAAACTAGGAGCCTTTACCTCTGAAACTTGCGCAAATTCTTGCGGAGTCCCTCAAGGATCTCCCCTGTCACCCGTACTCTTTAACATCTACCTCCGCCCACTCCTCAAAATCATCAGCAAACAGGACTTGTGCTACCACTCATACGCGGACGACACCCAACTCTACTTTCGTATCACCGGAAAAAAAGACCAATATCACGGACTGTAAAATTGCCTCACATTGATCGATGATTGGATGACTGAGAGTTCCCTCAAACTCAACGGATCCAAAACAAAACTTCTTCTCCTCCACGCAAACCGAAAGACAAAAACAAAGACTTCTTGGACACCACCCACCATTCTTGGACAGACCATTACCCCGAGCACCAAAGTCAAAAGTCTCGGAGTCATCTTTGACTCAGAGATGTCGATGGATGCACAAATAGGATCAGTAGTCAGCGGATCGCACCATCTCCTCCGCCTGCTGCGTAGACTCATCCCCTTCATCCCGGAAGAGGACATAGCAGTAGTAGTTGTAACAATCATCAACTCCCGACTCGACTACGCAAACTCCCTCTACATAGGACTACCTAAATACCATATTTGGCGCCTACAAGTCATCCAGAACACGACAGCCAGACTGGTAACAGGGAAAAAACCTTGGGAATCCATCACCCCTGCACTGAGGACCCTGCATTGGCTAACCGTAAAGGATCGGGTCACATTCAAGACCCTCTGTCTCACCCACAAGTGCACACAAGTGCAAACACTCCTCAATATTTATGCGAGAAGATAAAACACAACACCCCCAATCGCATTCTCTGATCAACCAACCAAAACCTCCTCCACATCCCCAAGTCCCGCTACAAATCGAAGGGAGAACGAAGATTTTCAGTCCAAGAACCACGTGCTATGGAACGCTCTACCCACGGACATCCGTATGGAAGAAAACCATCGGGCCTTCAGGAAAAAACTTAAGACCCACCTCTTCTGAAGGATTAGGACGTCACTGGATGCAAAGCGCCTTGAGGCGATTTAGTTCGCATTTGTAGCGCTATACAAGTTCTCACTCACTCACACACAGTTGTCCTGTCCCCTTTATCAGAAAAACACCCCCAAAGCATAATGTTTCCACCCCCATGTTTGACAGTGGGGATGGTGTTCTTGGGGTCATAGGCAGCATTCCTCCTCCTCCAAACACAGCGAGTTGAGTTGATGCCAAAGAGCTTGATTTTGGCCTCATCTGACCACAACACTTTCACCCAGTTCTCCTCTAAATCATTCAGATGTTCATTAGCAAACTTCAGACGGGCCTGTACATGTGCTTTCTTGAGCAGGGGGACCTTGCGGGCGCTGCAAGATTTCAGTCCTTCATGGCGTAGTGTGTAATTATACATTATTATACATTATTACATTATTATACATTATTATGTCTTTTATACAGGTAACAAGCTGACATTAGGAGCACTCCCTTTAAGAGAGTGCATCTAATCTCAGCTCATTACCTGTTGTGAGGGGGTTAGCTCGGCAGCGGGTGTGTGTGACCCCCGGGATGGGCTCCCCACACAAAAACAGGCCCAGCAAACGGAGGTTGTGGTTTTCAAAATCAAAAAAGGTGCGGTTTATTTTCTATTTACAGTGACAAAACACAGCAAAGCCAAAAGAAACATAAACAAAATAAATCCTGGTCAACTTGACCTCTGACTAAACATACAGGTTTCCTAACTAACAACTGGGATCAGCCTAGTGCTGTCCTAGTCCCTAAGTCCCTGGTTTTAAATGTCCAAGCAAATAGCCACACAGGCTTTGTCTCACCGCACAGGGGTTCACTCTCCCTAGACAGTCCACACAGGTCTGGTTCCAGGCATGAGCTAACATCTAATGACGCTGGGAGTTCTTATAGAGGCCTAAATGAGCTGACAAGCTTCAGCTGGTCTCATCAACTCCCTGTCTGCACGACGCCCCACACTCTCCCTAGAGGTATGAGTCATCCATGAGCCCACTAGCCTTAGCTGGGCTTATACAACTCTCCACCTAGTTGTATAAGTCGGCGTAAAGCCTGAATCTGGGCGAAATATATCTACCCCCCTGGATGCAACCAGGTGACTTTACCTTCCTGCTGTCACATACCCCCCCCTCTTGTTTTAACCTCGGGGTTGGAACACCAGCAATCAGGCATTCATGTACTCGAGACAAAGCATCCACATTCCCCATTTGAACGCCAGGGCGATGCTTTACTGTGAAGTTGAATTCCTGGAGGGCCAGGAACCACCTATTCACTCTTCTATTTGTTTCCTTGTTTTGAGCCATCCACTTTAACGGAGCGTGATCCGTAACCATGTCAAAGTGCCTACCTAGCAGGTAGTACCGAAGGGAATCTAGAGCCCACTTCACCGCTAAACACTCCTTTTCAACGGTGGCGTAATTTACCTCATGGGACTTCAACTTCCTGCTGAGGTAAATGACTGGGTGCTCTTCCCCGTTCCAGACCTGGGACAATACTGCTCCTAACCCCACATCTGACGCATCACTTTGTACGACAAAGTCTTTAGAGAAGTCGGGTGAGTACAACACTGGCTGGCTACATAAGGCTTGTTTCAAGAATTGGAATGCTGCCTCAGCCTCGGGGGTCCATTTAATCATGACCGACCCTTTCCCCTTCGTTAGGTTGGTTAGGGGCACAGCCTTAGAAGCAAAGTGGGGAATGAATCGCCGATAATACCCAGCGATTCCCAGAAAGGCTCGTACCTGCTTCTTGCTGTTGGGACGTGGCCAACTCTGGATGGCCTCGACTTTGTTGAGTTGGGGTTTTATTACTCCCCTCCCAATGGTGTACCCAAGATATTTGGCCTCCTCCTGCCCAATGGTACACTTCTTGGGGTTAGCCGTAAACCCCGCTTCCCGAACAGAGTCCAGGACTGCTTGCACTTTTGGCAGATGTGAGGCCCAATCTGTGCTATGGACAATTACGTCATCCAGGTAAGCCGCAGCATACTTCCGATGGGGCCTCAGCATCTGGTCCATTTTCCGCTGGAATGTGGCCGGCGCATTCTGTAACCCGAACGGCATTCTTTTATATTGGAACGCCCCGTCTGGGGTTACAAATGCGGTTTTCTCTTTGGCCAATTTGGCCAGGGGGATTTGCCAATACCCTTTTGTGAGGTCAAGAGTCGTCATGTATCGGGCTGTTCCCAGCCGGTCGATCAACTCATCTATACGTGGCATGGGGTAGGTGTCAAATTTTGTAACTTTGTTCAACTGACGAAAATCGTTACAAAATCGCCAGCTCCCATCCGGTTTAGGCACCAACACAATGGGACTAGACCAATCACTTTGGGACTCCTCTATCACCCCTAAGTTCAGCATTTTCTGTACTTCCTCCCGTATTGCCTCCCGTCGGGCCTCTGGGATCCGATAGGGTTTTAACTTCACCCTTTCACCGGGCGGGGTAATGATGTCATGCTCTACCCCAAATGTTTGTCCCGGCAGCTCAGAGAATACCTCCTTGTTGCGAAGCACAAACTCCTTAACCTCCTGTTGTTGGGGTTGTGACAAGGTGGCTGCTATTCCAACCTCAGGAATCACGCAACCAGTTTGAGCTGGTGACCAAGTGTCTGCGACTAGGGACTCTCTATCCCTCCAGGCTTTCAACAGATTAACGTGATAGATCTGTTCGGGCTTTCGCCTTCCTGGTTGTCTGACCTTGTAATTCACTTCGCTCACTTTTTCCATTATCTCGTAGGGGCCTTGCCATTTGGCAAGGAATTTACTTTCAACCGTAGGGACAAGTACCAGTATCCTATCCCCCGGGGAAAAGGTACGGGTCTTGGCTCCACGGTTGTACACTCTCTGCTGTGCTAACTGCGCTTGGGCCAAATGTTCCTTCACGATGGGCATTACCTGTGCAATTCGGTCTTGCATCAGGGCGACATGCTCAATCACACTCCTGTGGGGAGAACTCTCACTTTCCCAAGTTTCCTTGGCAATATCCAACAGCCCTCTTGGGTGTCTCCCATACAGTAACTCAAAGGGGGAGAATCCCGTAGAGGATTGGGGCACCTCCCTAATAGCAAACATCAGATAAGGAAGTAGACAGTCCCAATCCTTTCCATCTCTATCCACCACTTTCTTCAACATTTGTTTTAGGGTTTTGTTGAATCTTTCAACCAGCCCATCGGTTTGGGGGTGATACACAGATGTACGTAATTGCGTCACTTTGAACAATTTACACAGCTCCTTCATAACCCGGGACATAAAGGGTGTACCTTGGTCCGTAAGCAGTTCTTTACAAATACCCACCCGGCTAAACACAAGAGATAGCTCTTTGGCTATGGTTTTGGCCGAGGTATTTCGGAGAGGGATCGCTTCTGGATAACGGGTGGCATAGTCCATTATAACTAATATGTACTGGTGCCCCCTAGCGGACTTGATTATAGGACCTACCAAATCCATGGCGATCCTCTCAAACGGGACCTCAATGATGGGTAGAGGGACCAGCGGGCTACGGAAATGTGGCATCGGGGCCGACCTCTGACACACAGGGCAGGAGGAACAATAATTTTCTATGTCCTTCATCACCCCCGGCCAATAGAATCTCTGTAATACCCTCTCTCGGGTTTTCTCTGTCCCCAGATGACCTCCAAGAATGTGCCCATGGGCCAACTCCAACACCAACTTCCTGTAAGGTTTGGGCACCACAAGCTGCTCAACGGTTTCTTCTGCCCTTTTTGCTACCCAATACAGTAGGTCCTTCTCTACGCTGAAGTATGGGTAAGTGCAGGTATTATCTGGGTTCACTAACTCGCCATCTATTTTCACTACGTTTTCCCGTGCCTTTATTAGGGCGGGGTCTTTCAACTGTTCTGTGGCAAAGTTTTCCCTGTGAACCTCAAGATCAGAAAACTCCACAGACGGTAGGTTTTCGTCTGAGGAGGTGGGCTCCTCTCCAGTTTCTTGAGTCTCCCCTGCCAATACTGATAAGGGAAATTCCGGAGAGTCCTCACCACTCTCAGGGGAGTTCTGGCTATCACATTCCTGGTACATAGGGTCACCAGTGGGGGGCTCAGGATCATCCCACAGTTCCCAGAACTTCGGAAAATCCCTTCCCACAATGGCGTCATACGGTAACTGAGATACTAAGCCCACTGGATGAGAGAGGGTACCTTTGGGGGTCTCGAAACACACTGTAGTCACTGGATACTCTCGGGTGTCCCCATGCACACAAATAACAGCTACCTTGCTATTCCCAGAGACCTCTGTTTTAACTAACTCAGCCTTTATCAGGGTCACAAGGCTACCTGAATCCAGCAATACCACAACATTTCTACCATTAACACACATTTCGCATAAATGTTTCTCAGTTCCTCGAATGGCAGTGCATGCGACTGTCGCACACAGCGACTGACGTCTGCCCGTCAGAAAGTCACACTGCATGGGTTCCTCCACAACCGGGCAATTGGCTGCAATATGTCCCGCTTGCCGGCAGCGGTAGCAAACGATCCTTCTTGCCGCCTCTTGAGCCGCTGATTTCCCAGGCTGTTCTTGCCAAACTTGGGGTAGAGCTCCCACCCTCTCACTCTCTCCACCCTTACCCCTTGGAATCCTCTTATCCGCCCCTGGGGATGGTCTGGTCTTAGGGTGGAAAGTCCGAGTGTCTCTGGAAGAGGCCGTCAGGTTCTCTGTAGCCAAGTATTTCTCCACACGATCCACAAGACCATCGGCCGTCTCTGGGTCTCCATGGCTTACCCACTTTTGGATGGCAGTAGGAAGAGCTCTCAAAAACCGATCCATTACAACACGTTCCACAATCTTTGGTGCGGACAAAGTCTCTGGCTGTAGCCACTTTCTGCTCAGGTGAATGAGATCATACATTTGAGACCTGGGGGGTTTTCCAAGCTGGAAAGTCCAGTTATGCACACGCTGAGCCCGGACAGCCTGGGTGACACCCAGCCTTGCCAATATCTCAGCTTTTAGCATCACATAGTCTTTTGCTTGGTCAGGCTCTAGGTCATAGTAAGCCTTCTGCGATTCACCAGTTAACAGAGGAGCCACCAGTCCAGCCCACTGCTCCTCAGGCCACTTTTCTCTTTCAGCAGTCCTTTCAAATGTGGTCAAAAATACCTCTGGATCATCCTCTCCAGTCATTTTTGTCAATAAACGACTCACCCCAAAGGACGCGGTATTAGTGGGACGGCTTTCCTCACTGGTCTGCGGACGTTGCTGCATTACTGCTTCCATTTGTTGTAGTCTCTGCTCTTGCTTCTGTAACAGGTCTATGAAGCGGGCCTCAGATTGCTGCTGGGCTTGTTGCTGAGCTTCCAGACTCTGTTGGTGAGCTTGCTGCTGGGCTGCAAGGCTCTGTTGATGAGCTTGCTGCTGGGCTGCGAAGTTCTGTTGTTGAGCTGCAAGGCTCTTTTGCAAACCTGCATTTGTCTGCTGTTGATTGGCATTTGCTAGAGCCAGCTGCTTCAGTATCTCCTCCATGCTGGCTTAAAAAAAAACTGCCCGCATTCTCCACCAACTGTGAGGGGGTTAGCTCGGCAGCGGGTGTGTGTGACCCCCGGGATGGGCTCCCCACACAAAAACAGGCCCAGCAAACGGAGGTTGTGGTTTTCAAAATCAAAAAAGGTGCGGTTTATTTTCTATTTACAGTGACAAAACACAGCAAAGCCAAAAGAAACATAAACAAAATAAATCCTGGTCAACTTGACCTCTGACTAAACATACAGGTTTCCTAACTAACAACTGGGATCAGCCTAGTGCTGTCCTAGTCCCTAAGTCCCTGGTTTTAAATGTCCAAGCAAATAGCCACACAGGCTTTGTCTCACCGCACAGGGGTTCACTCTCCCTAGACAGTCCACACAGGTCTGGTTCCAGGCATGAGCTAACATCTAATGACGCTGGGAGTTCTTATAGAGGCCTAAATGAGCTGACAAGCTTCAGCTGGTCTCATCAACTCCCTGTCTGCACGACGCCCCACACTCTCCCTAGAGGTATGAGTCATCCATGAGCCCACTAGCCTTAGCTGGGCTTATACAACTCTCCACCTAGTTGTATAAGTCGGCGTAAAGCCTGAATCTGGGCGAAATATATCTACCCCCCTGGATGCAACCAGGTGACTTTACCTTCCTGCTGTCACACTGTATAGAAGGCACCTGAAAACCAGAAATCTTGCTGATTGATAGGGGATTAATAACTTATTTCACTTTGCAAATCAATTAATAACTTTTTTGAAATGTGTTTTTCTGGATATTTTTGTTGTTGTTCTGTCTCTCACTTATAAACCTACCATTAAAATTATAGACTGATCATTTCTTTGTCAGTGGGCAAATGTACAAAATCAGCAGTATATCAAATACTTTTTTCCCCTTACTGTATTTCACTGCCACCAGATTACCTGCCTTTAATTATCAGTTTAGGTTAATGGTATTCTAGATAATAAATTTAGCTGCCTTATGGCACAAATATTTCTTTTGGTTTCTGTACAATATGCTGAGGGTAAATATTTGAGCCATTATTGGTTAACATAGTAAAGCAGTGCCGTAAAGATCACTTTCCTTTTATAACCAGATGACCACTGCAGCGATAAACTTAGTAGCTGGATCATACAAAAGGCAGTCTGAGCGGATGCCTAGGGCCCAGTAAATGTCCAGGGGGCTCAGTTATAACCTTCATACTTCCGCAGTAAAGCAGAGGGATAGCACTATTGGTCAAAGCTGTGCACCTACCCTTCGTAGGTAGGTAGGTAGTGGGTGTCTAGGGTGGTGTCAATACAGATAATGTAAATGTGGTAACTTCTCTTGTGCCTATAGCAATCCTCATTAACCACTTGCCGACCAGCCGCCGTCATTATACTGCGGCAGGTCAGCACGTTCCCGCGAACCATCGTAGCTGTACGTCGGCCTTTTAATCGGGGATAGCAGGCACACACATCTGCTGCACTGCAGGGGTGCCAATGCGCGTGGTCGCAATGACCTCAGAACATTCAAAAGAACATTTCTCCAGCTTGGCATACAGATGATTTTCTTGAAGACGCTGAAGTACAATCCTGACTTGGTTTCTGTGAACAAGCAGATTTTCCGAAAAGATGAGAATGTTACCCAGATAGATGACAACAAATTGATAAAGCAGATCCCTGAAGATTTACTGTGCCTTACTGTGTCCATGCCTCACTGTGCCTCACTGTGTCTGTGCCTCACTGTGTCCATGCCTCACTGTGTCCATGCCTCACTGTGCCCATGCCTCACTGTGCCCAATCTCCCTACCTGATCTCCGGCGCTGTGTCCATCTGCAGCCTTACGATCTCCTGGCGCTGTGACATATTCAGTCTAGACGGCGGCCATGCAGTGTACCAAAGCGCCTCCTCCTCGTCCGTGACGGAACACTGACTCGGTTTCCCAACAGTGAGTCAGTGTTCCGCCTATCACTAGATTGACGACAGAGAGCATATTCGACACAGAGAGCATATTTGACACAGAGAGCAGATTCGACGCAGAGAGCAGATTCGACGCAGAGTGCAGATTCGATGCAGAAAGTAGATTCGACGCAGAGAGCAGATTCGACACAAAGCAGATTCGACACAGACTTGAGTATAAGCCAAGGGGGGCATTTTCAGCACAAAAAAATGTGCTGAAAAACTTGGCTTATTCTCGAGTATATACGGTATTCATAATGCCTATCTCTAGTGTTAAAAGCAGTTTTCCATTCATCACCTTCCCGTATCTGGATCAGATTGCATGCACCCCTGAGATCCAACTTAGTAAAAATGGAGGCACCTTTCATTCTGTCAAATAGTTCAGATATTAAGGGTAAGGGGTATTGATTTTTGATTGTTACTGCGTTTAAGCCTTGATAGTCAATGCAGGGTCCTAAAGTACCATCCTCGGCAGGCGATGAGGATTTCCAGGTCAATCCTTTCTCTAGATTTTCAGCAACATACTCTGACATGGCCTGGGCCTCTGGGAGGGACAGGGGGTAGGTACGACCCCTGGGCAGAGTTGCTCCGGGAACAAGGTCAATAGCACAGTCAAAGGATCTGTCAGAACACATCCCGGAAATCGCTATATGCTGCGGGAAGAGCAGAAGATACTGAGATGGTGGCAACAGTAAGTCTCTCCTTTGGGGCAACCTTGAGTAGGCAGGATGAGAAACAGGAGGAACCCCAAGCCAGGATCTGCCCAGAAGTCCAGTCAACATGTGGAGAATGGAGCTGTAACCAAGGAAGACCCAATACAATAGGGGTTGAAGCCTTTGGTAGGATAAGATATAATATCCACTCCTGGTGGAGTATCCCCACCGACATCTTAACATAGGGCCCCCTGGAAGAACAGATGCAGTTCTCCAGTCCAATAAATTGCCAGTGGCTCCGTAATCCAGATATGCCAAGACCGAATGAGAGGAAGCGCCAACATGAAGGAACACCGAAAGAAGGAGATGAGAAGGTGATATTTCTGAGTCCAATACTCCACCTTTCAGATGTATCAGACCCAGGCGTTTCCCGGACGAAGTGAGCAGGTCTCACGAAAATTACCTTTGCCCCCACAATAGAGACACAGGCCCAGATTTCTATGCCTAGCATGTTCCTCGTGAGATAGCCTGGTCTGGCCCAGCTGCATAGGTTCCTCGGCTGCCAGGAGATGCTCTACGGGACGAAGAGAGGGGAGCTCAGGCTGACTAAGGACCAAGGAGTGTTGGTGTCTTTTTTTCTAGGGCCCTTTCCCTGAAAGCAAACATCGATCTGATTACACAAGGAAATTACATCATCCAGATCAGTTGGGATGGTTCTTCCTGCTAATTCGTCCTTCACTCTCTCAGAGAGGCCATGTAAAAAGTTGCAACTAATGCCTCGTTATTCCAGCTCAGCTCAGCAGTTAGTATACGAAAATAAAGAGCATACTGTCCCACAGAAACAGACTCTTGGCGGAGACATAAAAGGACACTGGCCGCTGAAGAGACACGACCTGGTTCCTCAAAGATATTTCAAAAGAGTTTCAAGAAATTAGACAGGTTAGAAACCACTGGATCATTCTTCTCCCACAGATCGGCAGCCTAGGCTAAAACCTCACTGGACAGGAGGGAAATAATATAAGCTACCTTTGCCCAATCACACGGACGTTTTGGGGCTGTTCAAAATGAATGGTGCACTGGCTAAGGACCCCCCTGCAAGCCTTGGAGTCCCCAGAGTAACGGGACAGAGCTGGTAAATGCAAAAGAATTGTGGCTGCGACTGTAACTGGAACAAGTACAGCAGCAGATTGTGGTTGAGGTTGTTGAATAGGGGGTTCTAAGGAGGCCTGCAGCTGTTCAAAGCGGGAAGCCAAATCCTGAAGGAATTGCATCACCTGGGTCTGATTAGATTCCTGGGTCTCGAGTCTGCGGACTATTACCTTCAGCTGATCATCGGCAGGTAGAGGCACATCAGTTGGGTCCATGGCTTGAGCAAACTGTCAGGTCACCTGAGTCCAGGTGACAGATGCACACCACTGGGGTTAGGAGCGCACCGCTAAGGTTGTGGACCCTACGGCTGATTGCTGCGGATGGAGATCTGGGTGGTTCAGGAAAGCAGCTCCACCTGAATACTGACACGGACCAAGCAGGAAGCTAGAGTGTTTAAGATTCCCCAGGGTGTGGAGTCTAAGAGCCAGCAGGTATTCACCAGAGCCTCTAGTGGTGAGGATGGATTTGGCTGCAGCTGACTCCAGGTCACGGCCCCCGGGGTCTCTCAGCTCATGCTCACGACTGGCTCTGCTGGACAGAGCGGAAGCAGCAGTTCAGGGTTAAACACAGGATAGTCAGGAGAACAAGCCAAGGTCGGTGCAACTAGCAGACAGGGATGGTCAGGAAGGCAAACCAAGGTTGGGGTTAATAGCCGACAGGAATGGTCAGAGGGACACGCCAAGGTCGGGGTTACTACCAGACAGGAATGGTCAGAGAGACACGCAAAGGTCGGTACACAAACGTCAGAGCTAACATACAGCAGGACACCACACCAGAAGCCTAAACACAACTGTTGCTTGGGGAAAGCTGGCTTGCAGTGCATGGAGTTAAATAGGGTTTCCTATTAGAGGCTAGGGATGAGCTTCGTGTTCGAGTCGAACTCATGTTCGACTCGAACATTGGCTGTTCGGCCGTTCGCCGAATTTCGAACACTATGAGCCGTTCGCACCAAATTCGAGTGGCGCGTCACGGCCCATAATTCACTGCGGCATCGCAGTACATTGCTGACTGATGATTGGCCAAGCATGCACTATGACCCACGTGCTTTGGCCAATCACAGAGTCGTCAGCACAGAGAGCCATAATTGGCCAAAGTCAGGGTGCCTTTGGCCAATCATGGCTCAGGGGAGTAGGTACATGCCCCACACTATATAAGGCCGCCTGCTTGTTGGCCTTTTGTAGTGTGTTGTGGCATGTGAGAGAGATAGATAGAGAGTCAGAGTGTCATTTCATTTCAGTTAGATAGAGCAGGCAGGCGATTGAGTTAGCTTTAGTCAGTGTATTTAGTATATATATGCATCCTAGGAGATATATATATATATATATATATATATATATATATATACTGCATTCAGTTTAGCTAGATCTGTTCCTGTTATTCTCTTACTAATATACTGACAGGCAGGCAGTTGATTGTGGTAGCTGAAGTATTTTCAGTCAGTGTACTGTATCCTGTGTACAGTGTGCAACTAAAGCTAACTGCAGACAATTCCTGGTGTTCTCTTCCTAATATACTGACAGGCAGGCAGCTGCAGTATTTTCAGTCAGTGTACTTTATCCTGTGCACAGTGTGCAACTAAAGCTAACAGCAGACAATTGCTGGTGTTCTCTTCCTATTAATACCACAGGCAGGCAGCTGCAGTATTTTCAGTCAGTGTACTGTATCCTGTGCACAGTGTGCAACTAAAGCTAACTCCAGACGATTGCTGGTGTTCTCTTCCTAATAATACCACAGGCAGGCAGCTGCAGTATTTTCAGTCAGTGTACTGTATCCTGTGCACAGTGTGCAACTAAAGCTAACTGCAGACAATTGCTGGTGTTCTCTTCCTAATAATACCACAGGCAGGCAGCTGCAGTATTTTCAGTCAGTGTACTGTATCCTGTGCACAGTGTGCAGCTAAAGCTGACTGCAGACAATTCCTTGTGGACCTACCTATTCCAATACATCAAATAAAGTATGTCTGGAAGGCCCACAAGGAGAGGCAGACACACACAGGCCAATAAAAGAGGGCAAGCAGGCTCTGTGTCTAGAGGCAACAGTGCTGGTCGTGGACACGGTGCATCCTCATCAGCACGTGGCCGTGGGGCACGTTTGTCCTTTTTTTCGGCAGCTGGCCGCGTTGAGCCGCAACATGATGAAGAGTTGGTAGAGTGGATGACCAAGCCATCCTCATCCTCTCTCACCCAGCCTCAGGGTACTTTGTCAGCCAAAGCGGCCTCTTCCCTCGGCTCAATGCCATCAGTCACTCCTTCCCTAGCCCCACCATGTCCTCCTAAGGAGTCCCCCGAACTGTTCGACCACAGTGTTGGGTACATGCTGCAGGAGGATGCTCAGCGTTATGAAGGCTCCGATGATGGTACCCAGCTTGAGGAAGGCAGTAACGTGAGCCCAGAGAGAGGGGGTGCCCAAGAAGGACAGCAAACTGGCAGTCATGTTCCCCCAGCTGCAGCATACTGCCAGGTTTTCTCCAGTGATGATGAGGAGCGAGGGGATGATGAGGTCACTGACTCTACGTGGGTGCCTGATAGGAGAGATGAGGAGGAGGAGGAGGAGGAGGAGATGGAGGCACATCTCCAATGAGGCAGGATGCCCTCCAGGGGCCAGCTTAAGGGCAGCACACCGGCTGCATCACACCGCAGAGCTCTGCATGTGCAGGGCGCTGCTGTCTCTGCGCATTATTCCAAAAGTTCTTTGGTGTGGGCCTTTTTTGAGACGTGTGCAGCAGATCGCACCTTTGCTATTTGCAACCTATGTCTGAAGCGCATCTCGCGTTGCCAAAACAGCAGCCACTTGGGCACCACATGCTTGACCAGACATATGTCGACCTGCCATGCAGTCCGTTGGCAAGCGTACATAAAAGACCCACACCAAAGAACAAACCGGACCTATCCTTGCTCCTCATCAGCTGGGATCTCCAACCCCACTATACCTTCAGTCCTCTCAGAAACCTGCACTGAGAGGAATGAAGGTGTAGAATTAGGTGTGTCACAGCCAAGTACTTGCGGGCACTCTGCTAGCAGTACACCGACGTCCGATTCTAGCAGGCAAATTTCCCTGCCCCAGCTGCTGGACCGTCGAAAGAAGTTCAGTCCCAGCCATCCACATGCCCAGCGGTTGAATGCTAGCTTGGCTAAATTGCTAGCACTTCAACTGCTGCCTTTTCAGTTGGTAGACTCTGCCCCCTTCCGTGAGTTTGTGGAATGTGCGGTTCCTCAGTGGGAGGTTTCCAAACGCCACTTTTTTCACGGAAGGCGATTCCGGCTCTCTACCGGCATGTGGAAGGCAATGTCTTGGCCTCGCTGGACAGGGCGGTCAGCGGTAAGGTGCATATTACCGCTGACTCATGGTCCAGCAGGCATGGACAGGGACATTACCTATCTTTTACGGCCCACTGGGTGACTCTGCTGGCAGCTGCGAAGGATGCAGGACATGGTGCAGTAGTGTTGGAGGTTGTTCCGCCACCACGCCTCCAAAATGCTACTAGTGGTGATTCTGACACACCTCTCTCCTCCACCCCCTCCTCTTCTTCTTTCTCCATGGCCTCTTCCTGTGCTGATTTGTCCTCGGAACCAGCGGTGCTCCGTAGGCTACGCAAGTACGCAGGCAAAAAGATGCCATGCGGTGCTTGAGCTGGTGTGCTTGGGGGACAGGAGCCACACTGGGGCAGAGATTCTGTCAGCTCTGCAGGGGCAGGCTCAGAGGTGGTTGATGCCACACCAGCTTAAGCCAGGAATCGTGGTTTGCGACAATGGCACCAACCTCCTCTCCGCCCTCCGACAGGGACAACTGACCCATGTGCCCTGTTTGGCTCACGTCCTTAACTTGGTGGTGCAGCAGTTCTTGGGCAGGTATCCGGGCTTACAGAATGTCCTGAGGCAGGCTAGGAAACTCTGTGTGCATTTCCGCCGGTCATATAATGTTAGTGCTTGGCTGGCTGACCTCTAAAAAGGAATACAACCTGCCCAAGAACCGCCTAATCTGTGACATGCCCACCAAGTGGAACTCAACGTTGGCCATGCTGCAGCGGCTGCACACGCAGCAGAGGGCCATCAATGAGTATCTGTGCCAATATGGCACGAGGACAGGGTCAGGGGAGCTTGTTATTTTTTGCCACGCCAGTGGGTCATGATCAGGGATGCATGCAATGTCCTGTCACCATTTGAGGAGGCCACGAGGATGGTGAGCAGTGACAGTGCATGCATCAGTGACACTGTCCCTCTTGTCCACCTGTTGGAGCACACACTGCGTGGAATAATGGACAGGGCACTTGAGGCAGAACAGAGGGAGGAAGAGGAGGACTTCCTTACCTCTCAAGGCCCCCTTTATCCAGACAGTGTTCCCGCTGGCCCGCCTATCACACAGGAAGAGGAGGAGGAGGATTGTGTCAGCATGGAGGTGGAGCCTAGCACTCAGCATCAGCAGCAGACTTCAAGGGATCAATTACAGTCCCAAGAAACCCATGCACTTGTACGTGGCTGGGAGGAGGTGGCTGCGGATCATGTCATCCTTAGTGACCCAGAGGACCCCAAACCGATGCCTCAGCAAACCTACGCTGCATGGCCCCCCTGATCCTGCAAAGCCTGCGGAAGGATCTTCGTATTCGTGGTATCAAGGAGAGGGATTATTACTGGCTGGCAACCCTCCTTGATCCACGTTACAAGGGTAAGGTTGCGGACCTTATCTTGCCGTCGCAGAGGGAACAGAGGATGAAACATCTTCGGGAGGCCTTGCAGAAAGGTTTGTGCAACGGGTTCCCAGAGCCTGAGAGGTTACAAATTCCTGGTCCTGGACAACGTGTTGCTGAGGCTTCAGTCACAGTCACAGAAGGAGCGATGGAGAAGGTGGCCGTCTGACCGATGCATTCAGACAATTTTTTAGTCTGCAGCCCCAAGGTATGATCGGTTCCAGCAACCATCCCCAGCGTCTGTTTTACATGGTGCAGGAATACCTAGGGGCAAGATCAGACTTGGACACCTTTCCCACCGAAAATCCTCTGGGTTACTGGGTCTTGAGGATGGATCACTGGCCAGAGCTTGCACAGTATGCAATTGAGCTACTGGCCTGCCTTGCATCCAGCGTTCTTTCAGAACGCACATTCAGTGCTGCTGCAGGCTTTGTAACCGATCACAGGGTGCGCCTGTCCACCGACTCGGTCGATCGGCTGACTTTCATAAAAATTAATCAGTGTTGGAACACCACCAGCTACCAAGCACCTGATGCTGATGTAACCGAATATTTTTTTTTGAATGTCGGATCCCTTCAAGACTGCCTATACTGATGCTGAGTGACTATCCTGTTATGCTGAGTGACTATCCTCTTCCTCCTCAATGATCATGCTGATAGCTTGTAAGAACATTTTTGGTTCTGGGTACCGCCACCAGCGGCTAAGGCCCAATTTTTCTGCCCCTGTTTAACAGGGCCGTGTAATTACAATTTTTGCTGCAATACTTTGCAGCAGGGCTTATTCCTGCGCTCCAACTAGAGTTTCTGTGAGGGGTTGCAGTGTTGTGGCACCAGTGGCTAAGGCCCAATTTTTCAGGAAAAGGGAAAATTCCCCAAGGGGTTTTTTTTTTAGCGGCACATAGGATCAAGAAATAACAATGTAATCTGTTATATTAGGATCAAAAATTGGTCATTTTTATTAAACAAGGAAATCAGAATAAAATTAAAATTAATACACTCTGGTTACAAACACTCTAAGAAGATATCATCAAGGTTTAAAATACAGTACAGTATTACAGTAAGTAAAAGGTATCCATGTGAGTACCCCGACACGTTTCAACCAATTAGCAGTCTTCTTCAGGGGATTTGTACTCTGGTGGAATATATCAGAACAAATGTATATTAAAATTCTGACACTCTAACAGATTACTAACATCTGTAATAAGGGAGGTGGGGTGTATTTACCGCTCAAGGGATAAAATTCAAAGCATAGTAGGTAACCAGAGAGTGAATTGTATGATGACTCGGAAATCCTCGTGTAGCGTCCCTCAGTCTTGCCAAGATGGGACCAATTCCATAGGGGCTTACAGGGGGTCACACATATGGAGCTTCAAAGGGGGGGAGAGGGGGTGGACGACACCTGTGACATAATTCAGTAAGTAATTTAGTAATGATTGAATAATTTATCAATGTACATAGACAACACTTAAAGGGCATAGCCTAGCAAATACAGATGTCCCTACCTACATGCTGAGTAAATTTTAGTCTTGGCCATAACACAAGTTAGGGAAAGAAATGATAATAAATAATAAATAATACGGTATTATATATAGTAAATGTATAGTCTGGTAATATATCCCAACCGTAGGGTATAATAAATGTGATGGGTTAATGAGAGTGGGGTCGAGAGAATAGTGAAGTCAAAATGTGAAAAAAGGAAAAGAGAGAGAGCCCAATTTTTCTGCCCCTGTTTAACAGGGGCGTGTAAGTACAATTTTTGCTGCAATAATTTGCAGCAGGGCTCATTCCTGCGCTCCAACTAAAGTTTCTGTGAGGGGTTGCAGTGTTGTGGCACCAGCACCAGTGCCTAAGGCCCAATTTTTCTGCCCCTGTTTAACAGGGGCGTGTAATTACAATTTTTGCTGTAATACTTTGCAGCAGGGCTCGTTCCTGCGCTCCAACTAGAGTATCTGTGAGGGGTTGCAGTTTTGTGGCACTAGCACCAGTGCCTAAGGCCCAATTTTTCAGTCCCTGTTTAACAGGGGCATGTAATTACAATTTTTGCTGCAATACTTTGCAGCAGGGCTCATTCCTGCGCTCCAACTAAAGTTTCTGTGAGGGGTTGCAGTGTTGTGGCACCAGCACCAGTGCCTAAGGCCCAATTTTTCTGCCCCTGTTTAACAGGGGCGTGTAATTACAATTTTTGCTGTAATACTTTGCAGCAGGGCTCGTTCCTGCGCTCCAACTAGAGTATCTGTGAGGGGTTGCAGTGTTGTGGCACTAGCACCAGTACCTAAGGCCCAATTTTTCAGTCCCTGTTTAACAGGGGCATGTAATTACAATTCTTGATCTAATATTTCACAGCAGGGCCCGTTCCTGCACCCACCAAGAGTAACTGTGAGGGTTTACAGTGTAGTGGCAACACCACCACACTGTCCACCACCAAAGGCCCAATTTTTCCAACCCTGTTCAACAGGGGCATGTAATTACAATCCTTGATCTAATATTTCACAGCAGGGCCTGTTTCTGCGCCCACCAAGAGTAACTGTGAGGGCTTACAGTGTTGTGGCAACACCAACACCTAAGGCCCAAATTTCTGCAGAGTATATAGGGCAGGCCCCTACTTTCAAACATCCAACTTACAAATGACTCCTACTTGCAAACGGAAGGAGACAACAGGAAGTGAGAGGAAATCTACCCCCAGGAAGGGAAATTCTCTCCTGTAAAAGTTCCTTTTTTCACTAAAAACCCCAAACTTTCAAAATCCAGTTGTCATTGGGACAGAAAGTGAGATTAAATCTTCTGAACAGGTGCACAGACAGCAAAACAAATGTTACAGGGGTGATAACCCTTCCCTATGTTTTTCAAAAAGCTTAAAAATAGATTTTTTGGCTGGAGCTACACTTTAAAAATGTACCAGTTCAAAATTAGCAGGAACCCTCCCTCCCTCCCTCCGAGTTGACTTCATATGCTTCCCGGCCGTCTAGGGGGCATGCCCGCCGCATCGCTCGAGACCCGGTACACGTGCCCGGCGGCCGCGATGTCCGCTGGGCACCCGCGATTGCCCTGCGATCACGGCAGGAGTGTGGATCTGTGTGTGTAAACACACAGATCCACCTCCTGTCAGAGGTGAGGAGACCGATGTGTGTTCCCAGTACAGAGGAACACACACATCGGTCTCCTCCCCTTGTGAGTCCCCTCCCCCTACAGTTAGAATCACTCAATAGGGAACATATTAATCCCTTGATCGCCCCCTAGTGTTAACCCCTTCCCTGCCAGTCACATTTATACAGTAATCAGTGCAGTTTTATAGCACTAATCGCTGTATAAATGTGAATGCTCCCAAAAACGTGTCAAAAGTGTACGATATGTCCGCCGCAATGTCACGGTCACAATAAATATCGCAGATCTCCGCCATTACTAGTAAAATAAAAATAAATAAAAAAATGCCATAAATCTATCCCCTGTTTTGTAGACGCTATAACTTTTGCGCAAACCAATCAATATACGCTTATTGCGATTTTTTTTACCAAAACTATGTAGAAGAATACATATCGGTCTAAACTGAGGGAAAAAATCGTTTTGTTTTTTTTTAAATTGTGATATTTATTAAATCAAAAAGTAAAAAATATTGTGTTTTTTTCTAAATTGTCGCTCTTCTTTTGTTTATAGCGCAAAAAATAAAAACCGCAGAGATGATCAAATACCACCAAAACAAAGCTCTATTTGTGGGAAAAAAACCCATAAAGATTTCATTTGGGTACAGTGTCGCATGACCGTGCAATTGTCATTCAAAGTGCAACAGCGCTGAAAACGAAAAATTGGTCTGGGCAGGAAGGGGGTGAAAATGCCCTGTATTGAAGTGGTTAAGCATCATTAAAATCACTGCTCCCGAAAAAACGGCCGTTTTTAAAACTTTTTTTTTGCATTGATACATGTACCCTGGGGCAGACCCGTGTCCCCCAAACCTTTTGTAGGACAATAACTTGCATATTAGCCTTTAAAATTCACACTTTTGACTTCTCACGTTCGAGTCCCATAGACTTTAACAGGGTTCGAAAGTTTGTGCAAACTTTCGGTCCGTTCGCAGGTTCTGGTGCAAACCGAACCGTGGGGTGTTCGGCTCATCCCTATTAGAGGCTAGGGTGGAGCCATGCTGAGAGAAGATTACTTAACAGGCAGGTGTGAGAGCACGGTCCCTAAGTTTATACACAGACTAAAGAGGTAAGCAGACAGACAGGGCATGAAACATCACTGCAGATTCATAACACTTGCACCCTTCACCCCCAACTCAGCTCACCTCTGCACACCCCGTCCGCAGCTCAACTCTGCACACCCCGTCCGCAGCTCAACTCTGCACACACCATCTGCAGCTCACCTCTGCACCCTCTGGCCCCAACTCAGTTCACCTCTGCACCCCCCAGCCCCACCTCAGCTCTCTTCTGCACCCCACAGCCCTACCTCAGCTTACCTCTGCACCCCCAGCCCCAAATCAGCTCACCTCTGCACCCCTCAGCCCCAACTCAGCTCACTTCTGCACCTCACAGCCCCAACTTAGCTCACCTCTGCACCCCCAGCCCCAACTCAACTCACCTCTGCACCCTCCAGCCCCATCTCCGATTAACTCTGCACCCCTCAGCCCCAAGTCAGCTCACCTCTGCACCCTGAATGTGACAGTGAATGAATGGAATAGTGCTTCCTGTTCTGAATTGTTGCCAGACAGAGAAGACGTGTGTACCTAGCTCCTGACTTCCAGGGCTGCATTGCTTCTCTCCCCAGGACTCTCCCCCCTACTCTCCCCTATTTTCCCCCTGGCTCTCTCCCCTGTCCCCCCTTGCTCTCACCCTTGTCCCCCGGTTCTCTCCCCCCCCTCCATCCAGCGGGACCCCAATCCATACGAGCCCCCCCCCGCCAGACACCTCCTCCCGCAGCCGCCGCCGGGCAAGTCCGAGGCTGCGGCCTAACATCACTCATCCCACGGTCCCCCCCTCTGGCGCCTCCCTCACAGACCGGCAGCACCCCTGGCCTAGCTCACCGAGCTACATCCGAGCCCTCCACCCGCCACCGAGGCCATTCATCCGCCGCCGGCGGAACCCCCCTCCACCCGCAGCCACCGACAGGAAAGTCCGCGGCTGCGGCCTAGCCACATTCGATCCCCCTTCCAGCATCCGGATCATCCAAGGAGCCACCCTACGGCACTCACCCACTCGCGGAGCCCCCCAGAGGAGTCAGCAGGCCCCGAAGCAGCAATAGCTGCTACCTGCCCAGCAGGATAGACCGCGGCTTCGGCCTAGACCCGGCCACGGCGGCCATCTTGGGACACCCAGCCCCAGCCCTCAAACTCCTCTCCCGGCCCCCTGGAATATTCTGACCCGGGATAACTACCGGTTCGCATCCACTCACGGGTCACTTGCCTGTGGCTCCCACTGGGTCGCTCACAAAAGGCAGCCGGGAGGACGAAATGGATTTTCGGCCCAGTAAGTAGCGGCCATCTTGATACACCCAGAGTCTTTCCCCAACACTGACAAAAAAAAAAAAAAAACTTTTTTTTCTCTCTATTCCTACTAATTCCCCACCCCACCCCCATTACTATCTTCACAATACTCTTCAATAACTCTACTACTTATGACTGATCGCCCCCCCCCCCCTTACGTACTCAGGCTGCCCCAACCTACAGCATCGACCGCCGCCACTACGCGATCTCCCCAGACCCACACACACGGCCAAGCATAACGGACGTGTGCGATAGGCCCCCGAGGCTCACCACTTCGCAGAGCAATCCGCACGCACGGTCCAGGGAAGCGGACGTGTGTGACAGGAGCCCTGACCTCATCGCTTCACAGAGCAATCCACACATACGGTCAAGCATAACGGACGTGTGTGGCAGGAGCTCTGGCCATACAGGAACCCCCTTGGACTCTGGCGTTTCGCTCCTCCAGCAAACGTTAACCTGACGACCTGCGGCTTCCACGGGACCCCACTCTCCCCAAGCTCAGATCCCCCAGCTCACCACTGCTTCACCCACAGCCGCCGACTGCCACCTGCCGCCATCCGGGCGCCCATTTCTAGACTGTTAGAACTGCAGGACAGACCGCGGCTGTGGCCTAGCTCCGGCCATCACTCTACACCCTCCCCGAGTCTCTCTCCAGCAGGCCCGCGTGTGCCGACCGGGTAAGTACATCGGGGCACCACCAACTAGTAGCGAGTTGATCCAGGGTTTACCCGATCGCCCCTCGGGGGGTCAGGAAGGAATTTTTCCCCTGCTGCAGCAATTGGCCAGACTCGGCTGGTGGTTTTTGCCTTCCTCTGGACCAACGGGAGGGCGGTTTAGGTCATTGGGCCCCATCCATCATCCCCATCACCTTTTCCTCCCATCATGTGCATCTTTAAATACTCAGCGGACACCCTCCGCAGGCTAAGGAATACCGCCCCAACACTTCCAACCGCCACCCAAAAAATCCTACAAAAAGAACAACTGCTTAGGATCAATCGACAATCGACTATCAAAACCACAAAGACACCACTTCATCTACAAGATTTATCATGCGCCTTGATTAACACCAGATCGGCAGTCAAGCACAGACAGGAAATTCACGAGTTCATCACGCAAAACGACATAGATTGCCTCTTTATCACGGAAAGTTGGCTAACACCGGATTGTAACACCGTCCTAACGGAACTAGTACCTGGGAACTACCGCATCCTAACTGAGCACAGAATAGGACAAAGAGAAGGAGGCCTAGCAGTTATCTTCAAATCGCACCTCTCTCTTACCAAACCAACCCTACAGAACTCATTGCCATTCATGGAAACACTCACCCTGCAACTCCAAACAACACCCCATGACACCATTCACATACTGCTATGCTACAGACCACCAGGACCGAAGACAAATCTCCTCACACCCCTCACCGAATTCTTCTCGACATACACTTTAAAAACCAAAAAGTTTTTACTACTCGGGGACTTTAACCTCTGGGCTAACACCACTCAGGACCCCATCGCCACCGCCTGTATCAACCAATTGGAAGAACTAGGGTTGCAGCAACTGATAAATGCACCCACGCATGGATCGGGTCACATTCTTGACCTCATCTTCAAACAAAATATGGACATCAACATACTGGACAACATGCCGTTACCATGGACGGACCACCACGCTATCAAATTCAAATTTACCACCAGCACCATCTCCCAAAAACCGGAAGACTCAACAAAAACATACTGGACAAGATCTCAGAAGAAACTACACTCAAAACTTTTCAAAACCACTCTATCAAAAAAAAATAGGAACGCTAAAGCATAACCGCTCAACGGAACAAACACTCAACTCCTTAAACAAAATATTACTACAAACAGCGGACACAGTCGCTCCGAGACGCAGAGCACACATCCGTAAAAACAACTCGGGCTGGTTTAGTGACACTCTTACGCTACTGAAGCAAGAACGCAGAAGAGCTGAAGGAGCCTGGAGAAGAAACCCAACGGAGGAAAACCACACAAACTACAAAGCACTCACTAAGAAATATCACAAAGCGATTTTTAAAGCAAAAAAGGAACATTTCTCAAACACCATAAAAAAAGCCCTAAACCGGCCTCGTGAACTCTTCAAACTAGTCACTCGGACTATGAATCCTACCTGTCTAGAGCCTCCAGCAAACGAAACCCAAGAGTTCTGCAATGAGCTATCGGATTTTTTTATCGACAAAATCGAAAATATTCGGGAAATAATTCAACAGAAAAAAACAACCAACTTCACACAGCCAAAGCAAACAGAGAAAATCAATACGAACATTATACAACTAGCAAAATTTTCGTTGGTCCCGATCACCATTGACACCACCAAAAACATCATCAGAAGCCTCAGAGACACTGCATCGTCAAATGACATAATTCCCACAAAACTCCTGAAAGAATGTACCGACATTTTAGCTCCTACCATTACACACATCGTAAATCTATCATTCAAAGAAGGTTTGGTTCCGAACTCCCTCAAGCAAGTGTGAGGGGGTTAGCTCGGCAGCGGGTGTGTGTGACCCCCGGGATGGGCTCCCCACACAAAACAGGCCCAGCAAACGGAGGTTGTGGTTTTCAAAATCAAAAAGGTGCGGTTTATTTTCTATTTACAGTGACAAAACACAGCAAAGCAAAAGAAACATAACCAAAATAAATCCTGGTCAAGTTGACCTCTGACTAAACATACAGGTTTCCTAACTAACAACTGGGATCAGCCTAGTGCTGTCCTAGTCCCTAAGTCCCTGGTTTTAAATGTCCAAGCAAATAGCCACACAGGCTTTGTCTCACCGCACAGGGGTTCACTCTCCCTAGACAGTCCACACAGGTCTGGTTCCAGGCATGAGCTAACATCTAATGAAGCTGGGAGTTCTTATAGAGGCCTAAATGAGCTGACAAGCTTCAGCTGGTCTCATCAACTCCCTGTCTGCACGACGCCCAGCCCTCTCCCTAGAGGTATGAGTCATCCATGAGCCCACTAGCCTTATACAACTCTCCACCTAGTTGTATAAGTCGGCGTAAAGCCTGAATCTGGGCGAAATATATCTACCCCCCTGGATGCAACCAGGTGACTTTACCTTCCTGCTGTCACATACCCCCCCCTCTTGTTTTAACCTCGGGGTTGGAACACCAGCAATCAGGCATTCATGTACTCGAGACAAAGCATCCACATTCCCCATTTGAACGCCAGGGCGATGCTTTACTGTGAAGTTGAATTCCTGGAGGGCCAGGAACCACCTATTCACTCTTCTATTTGTTTCCTTGTTTTGAGCCATCCACTTTAACGGAGCGTGATCCGTAACCATGTCAAAGTGCCTACCTAGCAGGTAGTACCGAAGGGAATCTAGAGCCCACTTCACCGCTAAACACTCCTTTTCAACGGTGGCGTAATTTACCTCATGGGACTTCAACTTCCTGCTGAGGTAAATGACTGGGTGCTCTTCCCCGTTCCAGACCTGGGACAATACTGCTCCTAACCCCACATCTGACGCATCACTTTGTACGACAAAGTCTTTAGAGAAGTCGGGTGAGTACAACACTGGCTGGCTACATAAGGCTTGTTTCAAGAATTGGAATGCTGCCTCAGCCTCGGGGGTCCATTTAATCATGACCGACCCTTTCCCCTTCGTCAGGTTGGTTAGGGGCACAGCCTTAGAAGCAAAGTGGGGAATGAATCGCCGATAATACCCAGCGATTCCCAGAAAGGCTCGTACCTGCTTCTTGCTGTTGGGACGTGGCCAACTCTGGATGGCCTCGACTTTGTTGAGTTGGGGTTTTATTACTCCCCTCCCAATGGTGTACCCAAGATATTTGGCCTCCTCCTGCCCAATGGTACACTTCTTGGGGTTAGCCGTAAACCCCGCTTCCCGAACAGAGTCCAGGACTGCTTGCACTTTTGGCAGATGTGAGGCCCAATCTGTGCTATGGACAATTACGTCATCCAGGTAAGCCGCAGCATACTTCCGATGGGGCCTCAGCATCTGGTCCATTTTCCGCTGGAATGTGGCCGGCGCATTCTGTAACCCGAACGGCATTCTTTTATATTGGAACGCCCCGTCTGGGGTTACAAATGCGGTTTTCTCTTTGGCCGACTTGGCCAGGGGGATTTGCCAATACCCTTTTGTGAGGTCAAGAGTCGTCATGTATCGGGCTGTTCCCAGCCGGTCGATCAACTCATCTATACGTGGCATGGGGTAGGTGTCAAATTTTGTAACTTTGTTCAACTGACGAAAATCGTTACAAAATCGCCAGCTCCCATCCGGTTTAGGCACCAACACGATGGGACTAGACCAATCACTTTGGGACTCCTCTATCACCCCTAAGTTCAGCATTTTCTGTACTTCCTCCCGTATTGCCTCCCGTCGAGCCTCTGGGATCCGATAGGGTTTTAACTTCACCCTTTCACCGGGCGGGGTAATGATGTCATGCTCTACCCCAGATGTTTGTCCCGGCAGCTCAGAGAATACCTCCTTGTTGCGAAGCACAAACTCCTTAACCCCCTGTTGTTGGGGTTGTGACAAGGTGGCTGCTATTCCAACCTCAGGAATCACGCAACCAGTTTGAGCTGGTGACCAAGTGTCTGCGACTAGGGACTTTCTATCCCTCCAGGCTTTCAACAGATTAACGTGATAGATCTGTTCGGGCTTTCGCCTTCCTGGTTGTCTGACCTTGTAATTCACTTCGCTCACTTTTTCCATTATCTCGTAGGGGCCTTGCCATTTGGCAAGGAATTTACTTTCAACCGTAGGGACAAGTACCAATATCCTATCCCCCGGGGAAAAGGTACGGGTCTTGGCTCCACGGTTGTACACTCTCTGCTGTGCCAACTGCGCTTGGGCCAAATGTTCCTTCACGATGGGCATTACCTGTGCAATTCGATCTTGCATCAGGGCGACATGCTCAATCACACTCCTGTGGGGAGAACTCTCACTTTCCCAAGTTTCCTTGGCAATATCCAACAGCCCTCTTGGGTGTCTCCCATACAGTAACTCAAAGGGGGAGAATCCCGTAGAGGATTGGGGCACCTCCCTAATAGCAAACATCAAATAAGGAAGTAAACAGTCCCAATCCTTTCCATCTCTATCCACCACTTTCTTCAACATTTGTTTTAGGGTTTTGTTGAATCTTTCAACCAGCCCATCGGTTTGGGGGTGATACACAGACGTACGCAATTGCGTCACTTTGAACAATTTACACAGCTCTTTCATAACCCGGGACATAAAGGGTGTACCTTGGTCCGTAAGCAGTTCTTTACAAATACCCACCCGGCTAAAAACAAGAGATAGCTCTTTGGCTATGGTTTTGGCCGAGGTATTTCGGAGAGGGATCGCTTCTGGATAACGGGTGGCATAGTCCATTATAACTAATATGTACTGGTGCCCCCTAGCGGACTTGATTATAGGACCTACCAAATCCATGGCGATCCTCTCAAACGGGACCTCAATGATGGGTAGAGGGACCAGCGGGCTACGGAAATGTGGCATCGGGGCCAACCTCTGACACACAGGGCAGGAGGAACAATAATTTTCTACGTCCTTCATCACCCCCGGCCAATAGAATCTCTGTAATACCCTCTCTCGGGTTTTCTCTGTCCCCAGATGACCTCCAAGAATGTGCCCATGGGCCAACTCCAACACCAACTTCCTGTAAGGTTTGGGCACCACAAGCTGCTCAACGGTTTCTTCTGCCCTTTTTGCCACCCGATACAGTAGGTCCTTCTCTACGCTGAAGTATGGGTAAGTGCAGGTATTATCTGGGTTCACTAACTCGCCATCTATTTTCACTACGTTTTCCCGTGCCTTTATTAGGGCGGGGTCTTTCAACTGTTCTGTGGCAAAGTTTTCCCTGTGAACCTCAAGATCAGAAAACTCCACAGACGGTAGGTTTTCGTCTGAGGAGGTGGGCTCCTCTCCAGTTTCTTGAGTCTCCCCTGCCAATACTGATAAGGGAAATTCCGGAGAGTCCTTACCACTCTCAGGGGAGTTCTGGCTATCACATTCCTGGTACATAGGGGCACCAGTGAGGGGCTCAGGATCATCCCACAGTTCCCAGAACTTCGGAAAATCCCTTCCCACAATGGCGTCATGCGGTAACTGAGATACTAAGCCCACTGGATGAGAGAGGGTACCTTTGGGGGTCTCGAAACACACTGTAGTCACTGGATACTCTCGGGTGTCCCCATGCACACAAATAACAGCTACCTTGCTATTCCCAGAGACCTCTGTTTTAACTAACTCAGCCTTTATCAGGGTCACAAGGCTACCTGAATCCAGCAATACCACAACATTTCTACCATTAACACACATTTTGCATAAATGTTTCTCAGTTCCTCGAATGGCAGTGCATGCGACTGTCGCACACAGCGACTGACGTCTGCCCGTCAGAAAGTCACACTGCATGGGTTCCTCCACAACCGGGCAATTGGCTGCAATATGTCCCGCTTGCCGGCAGCGGTAGCAAACGATCCTTCTTGCCGCCTCTTGAGCCGCTGATTTCCCAGGCTGTTCTCGCCAAACTTGGGGTAGAGCTCCCACCCTCTCACTCTCTCCACCCTCACCCCTTGGAATCCTCTTATCCGCCCCTGGGGATGGTCTGGTCTTAGGGTGGAAAGTCCGAGTGTCTCTGGAAGAGGCCGTCAGGTTCTCTGTAGCCAAGTATTTCTCCACACGATCCACAAGACCATCGGCCGTCTCTGGGTCTCCATGGCTTACCCACTTTTGGATGGCAGTAGGAAGAGCTCTCAAAAACCGATCCATTACAACACGTTCCACAATCTTTGGTGCGGACAAAGTCTCTGGCTGTAGCCACTTTCTGCTCAGGTGAATGAGATCATACATTTGAGACCTGGGGGGTTTTCCAAGCTGGAAAGACCAGTTATGCACACGCTGAGCCCGGACAGCCTGGGTGACACCCAGCCTTGCCAAAATTTCAGCTTTTAGCATCACATAGTCTTTTGCTTGGTTAGGCTCTAGGTCATAGTAAGCTTTCTGCGATTCACCAGTTAACAGAGGAGCCACCAGTCCAGCCCACTGCTCCTCAGGCCACTTTTCTCTTTCAGCGGTCCTTTCAAATGTGGTCAAAAATACCTCTGGATCATCCTCTCCAGTCATTTTTGTCAATAAACGACTCACCCCAAAGGACGCGGTATTAGTGGGACGGCTTTCCTCACTGGTCTGCGGACGTTGCTGCATTACTGCTTCCATTTGTTGTAGTCTCTGCTCTTGCTTCTGTAACAGGTCTATGAAGCGGGCCTCAGATTGCTGCTGGGCTTGTTGCTGAGCTTCCAGACTCTGTTGGTGAGCTTGCTGCTGGGCTGCAAGGCTCTGTTGATGAGCTTGCTGCTGGGCTGCAAGGCTCCTTTGCAAACCTGCATTTGTCTGCTGTTGATTGGCATTTGCTAGAGCCAGCTGTTTCAGTATCTCCTCCATGCTGGCTTAAAAAAAACTGCCACTGGTTCTCCACCAACTGTGAGGGGGTTAGCTCGGCAGCGGGTGTGTGTGACCCCCGGGATGGGCTCCCCACACAAAACAGGCCCAGCAAACGGAGGTTGTGGTTTTCAAAATCAAAAAGGTGCGGTTTATTTTCTATTTACAGTGACAAAACACAGCAAAGCAAAAGAAACATAACCAAAATAAATCCTGGTCAAGTTGACCTCTGACTAAACATACAGGTTTCCTAACTAACAACTGGGATCAGCCTAGTGCTGTCCTAGTCCCTAAGTCCCTGGTTTTAAATGTCCAAGCAAATAGCCACACAGGCTTTGTCTCACCGCACAGGGGTTCACTCTCCCTAGACAGTCCACACAGGTCTGGTTCCAGGCATGAGCTAACATCTAATGAAGCTGGGAGTTCTTATAGAGGCCTAAATGAGCTGACAAGCTTCAGCTGGTCTCATCAACTCCCTGTCTGCACGACGCCCAGCTCTCTCCCTAGAGGTATGAGTCATCCATGAGCCCACTAGCCTTATACAACTCTCCACCTAGTTGTATAAGTCGGCGTAAAGCCTGAATCTGGGCGAAATATATCTACCCCCCTGGATGCAACCAGGTGACTTTACCTTCCTGCTGTCACACAAGGTATAATCAAACCCCTCCTAAAGAAACCCAATCTTGACCCTAAGGACCCAAATTACCGCAGACCGGTAACAAGCCTCAACACCATTTCCAAGATCATGGAGAAAGCGGTAGTACAACAGCTACAAGGCCATTTGGACACTTACAAACTCTTGGATCCACTACAATCAGGCTTCCGCCCAGGCCATGGCACAGAAACGGCACTTCTCAAAATATGGGATGACGTCCTCGAAGCCGCAGATGACGGAGAGTCATGTCTCCTGGTGCTGCTGGACCTCAGTGCAGCGTTCAACACAGTAGACCACAAAACTCTACTCATTCGGCTTAAAGAAGTAGCAGGAGTCGCAGACCCTGACCTTCCTTGGTTCGCTTCCTTTCTTGAGAATCGTTCTCAGACAGTGAAATTAGGTGCCTTCACCTCTGAAACTCGCACAATTTCTTGCGGAGTCCCTCAAGGATCACCACTGTCACCCCTTCTCTTTAACATCTACCTCCGCCCACTCCTAAAAATCATTAGCAAACAGGACTTATGCTACCACTCATACGCGGACGATGATTGGATGACTGAGAGTTCACTTAAACTCAACGGATCCAAAACAGAACTGCTTCTCCTCCACGCTAACCGAAAGACAAAAACTAAAACCTCTTGGACACCACCCACCATTCTCGGACAGACCATCACCCCGAGCACCAAAGTCAAAAGTCTCGGAGTCATCTTTGACAAGGAGATGTCGATGGACGCTCAAATAGGATCAGTAATCAGCGGATCTCATTATCTCCTCCGCCTGCTGCGTAGACTCATTCCCTTCATCCCAGAAGAGGACACAGCAGTAGTAGTTGGATCAATTATCAACTCCCAGCTCGACTACGCAAACTCCCTCTACCTCGGACTACCCAAATACCAAATGTCACGCCTACAAGTCGTCCAGAACACGGCAGCCAGACTGATAACAGGAAAAAAACCCTGGGAATCCATCACCCCTGCACTGAGGACCCTTCATTGGTTAGCCGTAAAGGATCGGGTCACATTCAAGACCCTCTGCCTTACCCACAAGTGCACACAAGGAATCGCTCCGCAATATTTATGCGAGAAGATAAAGCATTACAACCCCAAACGCAGTCTCCGATCAACAAACCAAAACCTCCTTCACATCCCCAAATTTCGCTACAAATCAAAGGGAGAACGAAGATTTGCAGTCCAAGGACCACGGCTATGGAACGCGCTACCCACGGATATCCGTATGGAAGAAAACCATCGGGTCTTTAGGAAAAAACTTAAGACCCACCTCTTCTGATGGATCATGAAGCTACTGGATGCAAAGCGCCTTGAGGCGATTTAGTTCGCATTTGTTAGCGCTATACAAGTTTTTCACTCACTCACTCACTCACCCTGTCTGAAACTTACCTGTCAGTTTACCGTTGCAACATCTGACTGCAGCTCACCTTTGCACACTCCTCCCTTCCCCCTCCACTGCCCTCATCTAGTTATCAAAACCTTTGCAAAACACAACTGTCAGCAGCTGGCCTCTCTCTGTAGGGACTCCGGTGGCGGGTCTTATCTTCCCACACAGTGCACTGAGTGTGCTTACTTACTGTTTCGCCTTTTCCCCACTGGCTGGTGATCATCCCCTGGGGCGTCAGCTTCCATCCACTAGGCTGCAGTAAGAGATGCCCTGCCCCCCCGATAAGCACACTGCTCCCGCAGATATCTGTTCCTCACTCGTCCTGCGGTGACTACAGCAGTAGGGAGGTTCTGTGGGAGCCAATGTCACTGTCACTTAAAAGAGGCACTGTCACTTGAAAACACAAAAGCCATGCTTCTGTTTTTATAAGAGACAGTATATATTGGCATGCGCAGGGCTAGTGCTGGAGGTGGCGGAACTCTGTTCTGCCACTCTCCGGCTGAAAAAAAGGCCTGGTTATCTGTTATTTACAATTGCAACTAGGGGTCGACCGATAAAGGTTTTTTCAGGGCCGATACTGATACCGTTTTTTTGGCCGCCTTTCAGGCCGATATCAGGTGTCGATATTCTGTACATCACCAGATGCAGCATGTCACTTGCCACTGTCACCTGCCATCCAGATGCAGCATGTCACTTGCCACTGTTGTTGTGGAAATTTTATTAAGTTGTATTCAATATGTATTGTCACAGTGTCTCCCAATGTTAGTTCTGCTGCAGCCCGCTCTAAAGAGTGAATTGTGGCAGACTGACACCGGTTTAAGGCCCATTTGGTAGTAGAAAGCTTCCTGTAAGATGTAGAGAAGTGTTTACAGAGTTAGGATATGTCTGCCAGTGAAGAGCCCCTGTGCAATGCACAGATGACCGTCTGGGGGGGGATGTGTTAACTCTGCAAAGACATTATCGGTTATGGGGGATGTATGCTCGTGTCTCTCTGTGTGTCTGATCAGCACATGGAGGGGCAACGGCATGTCCCTGCAGATAATCTCCGATCGACAGGAATGGTAGAATAATTCGGATATGCGTTGTTCTCTAAACAATGCAGAATAAGGATTCACACCAACGGTAAAAACGGGAGTCTTTGAGTGTGTTTTGGTCAGCGGCAGCATTCATGATTTCTAAGGCCAGCCATGTGGCTTTCCTTGGTCTAGCTGAAGAGCATGGCTTACAGGGATAGGGGGTGGAAAATCATACACACTGCCCCTGCACAGACACGCCCATACACTCCCCTAGTCCCTAGTCCCGTCCGAGCGGGTAAACTTCCACATGCGGGCAGGCGGTGAGAGATGATGTAACAATCTCTCTGCTCGCCTGTGGCTGCAGCTCTGTCAAGGGCAGCCTATGCGTCCCCGCTGTAGGGGTGGAACAGCGGTAATGCGAGGCAGGCAGTGAGAGATTATGTCATCTCTCTGCTGCCTGCCACACTCTTGACAGAGATTTTCAGAGACTACAGCGAGCGCCACACGGGGACAGGGGGAGGAGGTCTGACCAATATCAGTAATATTGGTAAGTTTCGGACCAATGACAATTATTTGAACAATCTGAATATCGGTCCCAATAATCGGCCGCTCCCATAATCGGACCCCTAATTGCAACCTTTATTTGGGTTTATAAATTTCACTTGTATGACAATAGCAATATTTTTTCTTTCTTCACAATATATTCCCCATCCTCATAAATTCATTTGCATTTAGCCTACACTTCCGACTGTGTGCAGCTTGGCCCACTGTTTAAGTCTTAACCTTCTGGTCTTACTGCAGTACAATATTTCAGCAGTAGATGAATCTAGATGAAACGTACTTTATTAACTGTGGTAAGCCTCATAGTGGTAAAAAGACCTACACTTTTAACTAGGGTCACAGAATAAGGACTTTCAATTTTCTTCAAAATATTCTTTAATAAAAATAACTCAAGTGAAAACACAATTCTTTGTTTCCATGGTTTTCCTGAAAGTTGCACAACAGCCCTGCCTTACATACATAAGTAAAATGAGAAATCATTGAGTTTGCAGCGAATCACTTTGTATAATTGAACCTTTCTGTCTTGTTAAATGCCAGCTGTATTCTACATTCAAGTTGTCTGATCAGATTTGCTGCTTAGGGCTCACAGTTCATTTTTCACATGTTGTGATCTTTCTATACCACTTACACTGCTTATTGTCATTCTTCTGTCTGGTCTCTAACATTACTTTCTTGTAGAATTGGTGCTAGGTCACTCACCGCTAACCGTCTGGAACTCTTTCTCTGATCACAAGCATGTCTTTTTTCCCACTGTTATCTTGTTTATATTGGATGGTATAGATGTACCAATTCTTCTTAAGTACAAAAAAGAACAATCAGACATGTTTTTTTTCCAAAGGTTTTTGTAGCTTTCAGTGTTACATTTAAACAGCACATTCTTATAATGTTTTCTAACCTCATCATTAAAATATATATCTGTATTTCTGTACACGTCTACATTTTTACAGGAAAACGTTTGATCAACTGTAAATGTATTTAATGACAATAATGTGAATAGTATAATACCTAATTTCAAAAATATATAAAAACGATGGAGTAAATTAACAAACATCAGAGCAGACATAAAGCCCACACCAATCTGAATGTAATAAAAATGCAGTAGATGCTGCTCCTAATTAACAGAAGTGTGCACAACCCTTTGTTAAGGAGTGATTTTCTTCTTGCTCTATGCTGTGTCTGAGAGAGACACAGCACTGAATAGTACAGCTGGAACTGCATTCTGTGAATTTCCAAGCACAGCATACTCTCCACCCTGCTTAGTAGAGTGCAAGAGGGAGGAGGAGGGCTGGTAGCTCTCTCTGCTTGTACAATCAGAGGGAGAGATGTGAGCTGTCTGGTGGGTATCTGGGGTAGTTTTATGTACTATGAAAATGAGTATGGAGTACATCAGGGCTCAAAATTTCAAGTCATGAGCTACTAGCCAGGCCTTAAGAGTTACTCGCCACCAGTTGTCCCACCCAACCCCTACCCTGCCCGCCCCTAAAGACACCCTCATAAATCATCTCATGAAATGACACTGTTAAATGATTTATGCAGAATTAAGTTACAAAAATAAATATTAACAACAACTTGATCAGTGCCCATCAGTGCAGCCTCATCAGTACCCAATAATGCAGCCCAGTCAGTGCCCATCAATGCAGCCCGACCAGTGCCCATCAGTGCAGCTCGGTCAGTGCCCATCGGTACAGCCCGATCAGTGCCCATCAGTGCAGCCCGATCAGTGCCCATCAGTGCAGCCCGATCAGTGCAGCCTGATCAGTGCAGCCTGGTCAGTGCCCATCAGTGCAGCCCGGTCAGTGCCCATCAGTGCAGCCCGGTCAGTGCAGCCCGGTCAGTGCCCATCAGTGCAGCCCGGTCAATGCCCATCAGTGTAGCCCAGTCAGTGCCCATCAGTGCAGCCGATCAGTGCAGCCCAGTCAGTGCCCATCAGTGCAGCCTGATCAGTGCCCATTAGTGCAGCCCGATCAGTGCAGCCCATTCAGTGCCCATTAGTGCAGCCTGATCAGTGCAGCCCAGTCAGTGCCCATCAGAGCAGCCCGGTCAGTGCTCATCAGAGCAGCCTCAAAGCAATGCAGTGAAATTGGAGGCATAGGTATTGGGGGGGGGTTGGTGTGGAATTGGAGGCATAAGTATAATTCAGACCTATGCCTCTAATTAACCCCCCCTTTTCTCCCAGCACACATCTTCTTAAGTTCCCCATTCAATGCCTCCAACCTCCTCCATGTGCTGCTTTCAATCACAGCACACTGACAGTTACCTTTCTCCTGCAGCCGAGGGGTCAGGCATCGTGTAAACACTGAGGGCGACGGACTGCTTCTATGGAAATGCCCCTAGCTATGAGACTGTGCAAGGGGGCGGGGACGAGCTGCATGAGGAAGTTGGAGACGGGCGGTCCCAGGCGGCAGACTGCTCCTATGGAAATACCCCTCGCTGCCAGCCTGTGCAAGGGGCAGGATGAGCATCATGAGGGAGGTGGAGAGGGACAGTCCCAGTCGGCGGACTGCTCCTATGGAAATGCCCCTCGCTGCCAGCCTGTGCGAGGGGCGGGATGAGCATCATGAGGGAGGTGGAGAGGGGCGGTCCCAGGCGGTGGACTGTTCCTATGGAAATGACCCTTGCTGCAAGCCTGTGCATTCCCGGGACAGTACAGCCTTGTGTCCTTACTCTGACTATTTATAATTTCACTCGCCAAATGCGAGCAGGCGAGTTGAAATTTTGAGGGCTGGAGTACATACTTTGGCTTTACCAATTTTTGCCCCCCCCCATCATACTGGATGTTATGGGGTTTAAGTATCTTGCTTTTATAATGTTACTCCTTTTGAAAGGCTAATGTGTACACTTTTGTATCAAAGAATGTTAGGGGGCTGAGTGCCCTGAGTGAAACTGTGGCTTTATTCTCTACTCTTAAGGGTCACAACCCGTCAGTGGTGTGCTTGCAAGAAACACACTTACAACCTGCTACGCTATCAGTACTTAAGCATCGCCGCTTCCAAACACAGTTTTACTCCACTCACACAGCTTATTCTAGAGGAGTCAGTATTTTGATATCTAATACTGTGCCTTTTCAATTATTGTATTCCCGCTTAGATGATCAGGGTCGCTTTATCCTTTTGCTATGTAATTTGGCAGGAGTACTTTGCATTGTAGCGAATATTTACATCCCTCCACCCTTCTCTCTTGATAATCTGAAAAGTGTGCCGCAATTTATGGCCCCATACTCTAATATCTCAATCTGGTTGTTGGGTTATTTCAAAAATGTTTTGGATAAAGTACTGTATAACTTTTCTTAGTCTTGAGGCTGACCTTGGTGGTCTGACCCCTTTTGCTAGATTGCTTTTTGAACTTGGACTAAGAGATATTTGGAGGGATAAACACCCTGATACGAAATGCTTTTCATGTTATTCTGCTATACATAGGGGTTCATCCCGCATAGATCTAGGCTTGTGTAACTATTCTGAATTGTCTATGGTTGCCTTTATAATGTATTCCCCCGTAACATCTCTGATTACTTGCTCCTTAGAGTGGATGTTGCTATCTCTAGCACTCGTAAGACTAGACTGTGGAAAGTTAACCCCTTTTGCGTTTACCTTATTTCCAGATAATGACCCCAGGTCTCATGAACACCAAGTGTTCTTACAATATAACCGAGGTACAGCCATGCCTGCTGTGGTTTGGGGTGCATTAAAGGCTTATCTTAGGGGACTTTTTATTAGACAGATCTCTAGTATTAAAACCAATACTAAGGAATGGGAAAACCTGGTCATTAGTGAGGCTAGAAAAGCAGAGGAGGCCTATATTACTAACCCTACTGAAGAGTCTGAGAATTGTTGGCTGGAGGCTTAGGCCTTGTACCAACAAATCTCCCTTATGGTGGCTGAAAATAAAAGTTTTTATACAACAGCGGTACTTTGATGAAGGGGAAAATACAGGTCATTTATTAGCAGTAGTTTCCCATGCCCAACAAGGTGTTTCCCATGTAGAAGCCATTCAGAATGTATCGGGTGACAAGGTCCACAACCAGGATCAAATTTCAGTTTTTTGCAATTTCTTTTTAGAGATCTGTAGTAAAGTGTTCTCTCATGGGAAAATGGACAGACTTTAAAATGTTGAATGCATCACTCACATTGGAAGAGCTTTATCTAGCAGCAGCACAGATGGCCAATAGTAGGTCTCAAGGTGCTGATAGTCTCCCAGGTGGAACGTACGATGAAATTATATTGTGTGTCCTATTAGAAACACTAAATGATTCTGTTGAGAATGGTCATCTACCCTCCTTCATGAATGAAGCTACAGTAGTAGTACTCCCTAAACCTGGCAAGGATCCTTTACAACCAGATTCTTATAGGCCCTTTTCCCTACTTAATTCTAGTGTTAAGTTGTTGGCCTGGGTTTTATCTACCAGATTAGCAAAGGTTATCTCCAGATTGGTCCATTTGGATCAATCTGGTTTTATCCTGGCCAGATCAACTGCCTTGAACATACAGAGACTATTTCTAAATATTAAACTCCCAGTAGATAATCCAGGCAACTGAGCCATATTTTTAATAGACGCTGCCAAAGCTTTTGACAGCGTTGAGTGGCAATACTTATGGAATGTGCTGCATAAATTTACCCTGTTTATATCTTGGATAAAATTGTTATACGCTGAACTCAAGGCGTGAATTAGAGTAAATGATTCTTTATCAGAAATCTTTCCCCTGTACCGAGGTACCAGACAGGGGTGTCCTTTGTCACCCCTACTCTTTGCCTTGGCACTAGAATTGCTAGCAGCAGTGGTTCGGGCCCCACCAGATATTATTGGATTTAAGCGTGGGAATAGAGAGGATAACATTTCTTTATATGCTGATAACACCTTATTGTATTTGGGAGACACAGCAGGCTCATTAACATCGATGATGCAGCTGATTGAAAGGTTTAGTCTGTACTCAGGCTTCTCCATTACCTGGCACAAATCAGTTCTTCTTTCTCTAGATCTATTGCCGGAGAGTGTAATTCAGGTACATACTGTTACCTCTATTAAATACCTAGGTAAAGTAGTAATGGGGACCAATGTGAGAATATCTGTTTGAATCTTAAACCTATTGTGCAAAAATGTAAACACTAGTGTGTCAGCTGATGTAAACTGCCATTAACTGTGACAGGGCGTGCCAACCTAATTAAGATGGTATGGGCTCCTAAATTATTATATGCTTTACACAATTCCCCTGTATTGATACCCCACTATTGGTTCTATCGCATAGACTCACAATTTCATGCTCTTATTTTGAAAAACGGGGTAGTTCGTATAAGACTAACAACACTAGGATCAAAGGTGGTATGGCTGTCCCACATTCACAAACATATTTTTTAGCTGCTCAATGGCAGCATTGTACTGGTTGGGATCTGCCCTCTGCAGTAGACTCTTCCAGAGGATTGTTGATTTTCCCATTTGCTGACTACTCAGATTTGTCCCATCTGGAAATGGGGTTTCTAATGTCCCTTCACATTTCCCTACAGTCCATTTATTGATAAAATTGTGGAGTACCATTAGGGTCTGACAGGTTTTCTCTTACACAACTATTTGGCGCAATCGTTACTATGCTGAATTGGCAAAAATTATTCTGCGTGGATAGATGTTGGAGTCAAATACATGCCCCAGTTGTTGGAAGAATCCAAACTGAAACCATTTGACCAACTGTGTTTGGAGTTTCTGTTACTACGACATTGTTACTACCAATACTTACAGCTTCGTCGTGCTGTTTATATTCAAGACAGACATTCGACCATTCTACTTGGTCGAATCTAGCTTCCTTAACTCCATTTTATCTCAACCTGATAAGAAGTGGATCTATGCCTCTTTCTTGGCTTATATTCAGGCCTCTGATCCCTTGCCTTGTCGAAGGAAGTGGGAAAGGGATATTGGGCCCATTGATGGAGAGAGATGGTAACAGATATTGTCAGCTGGACATTTTATTGTCCATATCAGCAGCCCAAAAATGGTCCTTCCTTTTTATTCTTCACCGTACCTATAGAACACCTGTACAGCTTCACACCTGGGGTAGGCGTGAATCTCCCATTTGCCCTAAATGCCAAGCCCATCCTGGTGATATGATCCAAATGCTTTGCAAATGTTCCAAATTAGTGAGGTATTTGAAAAATGTGGTCTCGACTATTAATCGAATATATGAAATTCAATTGACAGTGGATCCGCTGACATGCTTGTAGTCTAGATGAGAAATTATACCCTACTCCTACATACTGTACATTATACACATCTTATTTGGTGGCTATACTTAGCTGGAAAAAATGATAGCAAGGTTCTGGTTATCCGCACAGTCTCTGTGGAACATGCAATGCATCCATCAGGTCAATACTGTCCTTATTCGAGAAAAAATTATTTATATTAAGGAAATTTATGAACATCTGGCAGTGTTGGCTGGACACACTCGGGGTGGCACCGCCACAACTTAATCTTACTAGATTGCTGCAGCTTTAGCTGTTTTTATGACTAATAGGATCCTCATATAGTGTTACTATATGGGTAGGAAGTACAGATTTTTCAATAATTGCAATGAGTCAGAAGGCATGTCTTATTCGTTTATCTACTTGTACAAGGCCAATTGTTATTCCAGGATGTTGTTATGTTTATTTTTCTCTTTGTTTTATGTTTTATATTACTGGGAGTACATTTTTGATATACCAGATATTCTTGTATGTATGGGCAGTTGCTAATTAAGTGCCAAAGCCCCATATAATTAGTCAAGTTTTTATACATATTCTGCACTACTTAATTTTAATAAGGCCTATAGGCCAACTATCTGTACAATGTGATATATTTTGTATTTTTAATAAAAATGTATTCTTGTAAAGAATTCGGAACCTTTCAGTGTGGAAACTGTACATACTGTAAATACATGAACACTAGAAAAAACATTTATTTACCAAACGGTCAAAAACTTCGACCGAAACACTATGCGAATTGTCAAACTACTGGGATAGTATACTTACTGATATGTAGTTGTAATTGCTTCTATGTGGGTAAGACCATACAAAAATTATGGCAAAGACTATACCGACATTTGAAAGCGATGAGGGACAAAGATCCAGATCTCCCGTTCGGCAGACATGTCGTTCAAATTCATGGTGGTATTTTACCAAAAATTTAAGTGGTTGTTTTGGACAGGGTCCACCGCAGCCCCCGAGGAGGCGACTTTGATAAATGCCTCCTTCAGAAGGAGCTGAGATGGATCTCGACCCTCAACGCCACCTCTCCTCCTGGTCTCAACCAAGCCATTCATTTCAAACCCTTTCTACCAGGTTTTTCATCTGGGAAATTTGATAGGGAACTATTGAATTAAGTTTTTACTGTACCCACTCTATAATTGGTGTTCCAGCTGTATTTTTATGTTCAATCTGTCTTGTTTTTGCTGTTTTTTTCTCGCTTAAAAATCCATTTGTATTCTCTGTTGGTTGATAGCATAATGGGATACATGTCAAACTAGCAATCCACGATAAGACTGTATAATATTCTTCAGTCTTGTATATTTTTCATACTTTTTTTGCTTCATAACTAAATTATATGTCATTTCTTATTAGAATTCGTATGGACAGATGAAGCCTTAGTCGGATGTAATGGTCGGACTTACCTGATGGTTGCTTTTGACTATAAGCACCCAACTCTAAAGCTATATGTCCTTTTCTTTTTGCTTCTCTTACAACATGATATTAAATTAAATAATACTCTATTCTTTTAGGACAATTCCTGGATTGGCTCTTCTGGCCCATCGATGCTCCCCAGCACAATACAGGCCCCTGACCCTATATGTGGTCCGGGGCCGTATGCTCCTTTTTGAGCATTGGGTTGTTTTAATGTCCGGCTTGTAGTTCCCCCTTCCCTTCCATCCCCTCCATCCCTTCCATCTTATGTTACTTTAATTTATATATATATATTTTTCATTTTATTAAATTTTTTATTTTTTTTATTTCATTTTATTTTATTTTATTTCATTTTATTTTATTTATTTTATTTCATTTGTTATTCCCATCACACATTTCCTTTCCTTTTTTTTTTTCCTTATCTTTCCCCTTCCCTTTCATGTCTTTTCTTTTCTTTCCCCCTCCCAGTGGACAACCTGTTACTTCTTTCTTATATACATTACTATGTGTCCTTGACATGACGTCTCTGGATCCTCTTTAGGAATCTTTGGGATGATCAGGTTTGTTCCTCCCTATGTCCTCACCTCTCCCCTCCCCCTTCCTTCCCCCCGCCGCGCCTGGTCAGGTGTCATGCAGGCGCCATGAGACTCTCTCTCTCGCCGCACACTTTCGCCCTTCTTTGTGCTGGCGGTCAGGTTGGCGTCTGACGTCATCCGCGCATTTGCGCGGTGACGCCGGACGTCGCTTAGACCGAGGGCGGCCCTTCCATGCGAGGGCTCCTCTCACTGTGGTCTCTTGGGTTTCTTCTTCCCCTCAATGAGAAGAGAAGCATTGCCTTAAAAAGCTTGATCCCGCCTCCAACTCCATCCGCTGAACTGCGGGAATTTTTGGCGCCAAAAACGCCAATTTTTTGAAAATTCCACTGATTGGCTGCATTGTCAGCCTTGTTTCCCTACATAAAGCTCCACTTAGGTCTGTCAGTTTGCTGCACAGCCAGGGAGTGGACATATGTCACATATTGGTCTCTCAGGTATGGAATCTTTTAACCAAAAAATTGTTGAACCAACTGCTTTTCTCTCTCCCCCCCCCCCGCCGGGGGGATGCCTATGCATTCCCCTCTGGGGATGGGAATCTTTGCTAAGTTATATTTATCTTAATATTTTTTCATAACTATTTACATATATATATATTGTGAGGGGGTTAGCTCGGCAGCGGGTGTGTGTGACCCCCGGGATGGGCTCCCCACACAAAAACAGGCCCAGCAAACGGAGGTTGTGGTTTTCAAAATCAAAAGAAGGTGCGGTTTATTTTCTATTTACAGTGACAAAACACAGCAAAGCCAAAAGAAACATAAACAAAATAAATCCTGGTCAACTTGACCTCTGACTAAACATACAGGTTTCCTAACTAACAACTGGGATCAGCCTAGTGCTGTCCTAGTCCCTAAGTCCCTGGTTTTAAATGTCCAAGCAAATAGCCACACAGGCTTTGTCTCACCGCACAGGGGTTCACTCTCCCTAGACAGTCCACACAGGTCTGGGTCCAGGCATGAGCTAACATCTAATGAAGCTGGGAGTTCTTATAGAGGCCTAAATGAGCTGACAAGCTTCAGCTGGTCTCATCAACTCCCTGTCTGCACGACGCCCCACACTCTCCCTAGAGGTATGAGTCATCCATGAGCCCACTAGCCTTAGCTGGGCTTATACAACTCTCCACCTAGTTGTATAAGTCGGCGTAAAGCCTGAATCTGGGCGAAATATATCTACCCCCCTGGATGCAACCAGGTGACTTTACCTTCCTGCTGTCACATACCCCCCCCTCTTGTTTTAACCTCGGGGTTGGAACACCAGCAATCAGGCATTCATGTACTCGAGACAAAGCATCCACATTCCCCATTTGAACGCCAGGGCGATGCTTTACTGTGAAGTTGAATTCCTGGAGGGCCAGGAACCACCTATTCACTCTTCTATTTGTTTCCTTGTTTTGAGCCATCCACTTTAACGGAGCGTGATCCGTAACCATGTCAAAGTGCCTACCTAGCAGGTAGTACCGAAGGGAATCTAGAGCCCACTTCACCGCTAAACACTCCTTTTCAACGGTGGCGTAATTTACCTCATGGGACTTCAACTTCCTGCTGAGGTAAATGACTGGGTGCTCTTCCCCGTTCCAGACCTGGGACAATACTGCTCCTAACCCCACATCTGACGCATCACTTTGTACGACAAAGTCTTTAGAGAAGTCGGGTGAGTACAACACTGGCTGGCTACATAAGGCTTGTTTCAAGAATTGGAATGCTGCCTCAGCCTCGGGGGTCCATTTAATCATGACCGACCCTTTCCCCTTCGTTAGGTTGGTTAGGGGCACAGCCTTAGAAGCAAAGTGGGGAATGAATCGCCGATAATACCCAGCGATTCCCAGAAAGGCTCGTACCTGCTTCTTGCTGTTGGGACGTGGCCAACTCTGGATGGCCTCGACTTTGTTGAGTTGGGGTTTTATTACTCCCCTCCCAATGGTGTACCCAAGATATTTGGCCTCCTCCTGCCCAATGGTACACTTCTTGGGGTTAGCCGTAAACCCCGCTTCCCGAACAGAGTCCAGGACTGCTTGCACTTTTGGCAGATGTGTGGCCCAATCTGTGCTATGAATAATTACATCATCCAGGTAAGCCGCAGCATACTTCCGATGGGGCCTCAGCATCTGGTCCATTTTCCGCTGGAATGTGGCCGGCGCATTCTGTAACGCGAACGGCATTCTCTTATATTGGAACGCCCCGTCTGGGGTTACAAATGCGGTTTTCTCTTTGGCCAATTTGGCCAGGGGGATTTGCCAATACCCTTTTGTGAGGTCAAGAGTCGTCATGTATCGGGCTGTTCCCAGCCGGTCGATCAACTCATCTATACGTGGCATGGGGTAGGTGTCAAATTTTGTAACTTTGTTCAACTGACGAAAATCGTTACAAAATCGCCAGCTCCCATCCGGTTTAGGCACCAACACAATGGGACTAGACCAATCACTTTGGGACTCCTCTATCACCCCTAAGTTCAGCATTTTCTGTACTTCCTCCCGTATTGCCTCCCGTCGGGCCTCTGGGATCCGATAGGGTTTTAACTTCACCCTTTCACCGGGCGGGGTAATGATGTCATGCTCTACCCCAGATGTTTGTCCCGGCAGCTCAGAGAATACCTCCTTGTTGCGAAGCACAAACTCCTTAACCTCCTGGTGTTGGGGTTGTGACAAGGTGGCTGCTATTCCAACCTCAGGAATCACGCAACCAGTTTGAGCTGGTGACCAAGTGTCTGCGACTAGGGACTCTCTATCCCTCCAGGCTTTCAACAGATTAACGTGATAGATCTGTTCGGGCTTTCGCCTTCCTGGTTGTCTGACCTTGTAATTCACTTCGCTCACTTTTTCCATTATCTCGTAGGGGCCTTGCCATTTGGCAAGGAATTTACTTTCAACCGTAGGGACAAGTACCAGTATCCTATCCCCCGGGGAAAAGGTACGGGTCTTGGCTCCACGGTTGTACACTCTCTGCTGTGCTAACTGCGCTTGGGCCAAATGTTCCTTCACGATGGGCATTACCTGTGCAATTCGGTCTTGCATCAGGGCGACATGCTCAATCACACTCCTGTGGGGAGAACTCTCACTTTCCCAAGTTTCCTTGGCAATATCCAACAGCCCTCTTGGGTGTCTCCCATACAGTAACTCAAAGGGGGAGAATCCCGTAGAGGATTGGGGCACCTCCCTAATAGCAAACATCAGATAAGGAAGTAGACAGTCCCAATCCTTTCCATCTCTATCCACCACTTTCTTCAACATTTGTTTTAGGGTTTTGTTGAATCTTTCAACCAGCCCATCGGTTTGGGGGTGATACACAGATGTACGTAATTGCGTCACTTTGAACAATTTACACAGCTCCTTCATAACCCGGGACATAAAGGGTGTACCTTGGTCCGTAAGCAGTTCTTTACAAATACCCACCCGGCTAAACACCAGAGATAGCTCTTTGGCTATGGTTTTGGCCGAGGTATTTCGGAGAGGGATCGCTTCTGGATAACGGGTGGCATAGTCCATTATAACTAATATGTACTGGTGCCCCCTAGCGGACTTGATTATAGGACCTACCAAATCCATGGCGATCCTCTCAAACGGGACCTCAATGATGGGTAGAGGGACCAGCGGGCTACGGAAATGTGGCATTGGGGCCGACCTCTGACACACAGGGCAGGAGGAACAATAATTTTCTATGTCCTTCATCACCCCCGGCCAATAGAATCTCTGTAATACCCTCTCTCGGGTTTTCTCTGTCCCCAGATGACCTCCAAGAATGTGCCCATGGGCCAACTCCAACACCAACTTCCTGTAAGGTTTGGGCACCACAAGCTGCTCAACGGTTTCTTCTGCCCTTTTTGCCACCCGATACAGTAGGTCCTTCTCTACGCTGAAGTATGGGTAAGTGCAGGTATTATCTGGGTTCACTAACTCGCCATCTATTTTCACTACGTTTTCCCGTGCCTTTATTAGGGCGGGGTCTTTCAACTGTTCTGTGGCAAAGTTTTCCCTGTGAACCTCAAGATCAGAAAACTCCACAGACGGTAGGTTTTCGTCTGAGGAGGTGGGCTCCTCTCCAGTTTCTTGAGTCTCCCCTGCCAATACTGATAAGGGAAATTCCGGAGAGTCCTCACCACTCTCAGGGGAGTTCTGGCTATCACATTCCTGCTACATAGGGGCACCAGTGGGGGGCTCAGGATCATCCCACAGTTCCCAGAACTTCGGAAAATCCCTTCCCACAATGGCGTCATACGGTAACTGAGATACTAAGCCCACTGGATGAGAGAGGGTACCTTTGGGGGTCTCGAAACACACTGTAGTCACTGGATACTCTCGGGTGTCCCCATGCACACAAATAACAGCTACCTTGCTATTCCCAGAGACCTCTGTTTTAACTAACTCAGCCTTTATCAGGGTCACAAGGCTACCTGAATCCAGCAATACCACAACATTTCTACCATTAACACACATTTTGCATAAATGTTTCTCAGTTCCTCGAATGGCAGTGCATGCGACTGTCGCACACAGCGACTGACGTCTGCCCGTCAGAAAGTCACACTGCATGGGTTCCTCCACAACCGGGCAATTGGCTGCAATATGTCCCGCTTGCCGGCAGCGGTAGCAAACGATCCTTCTTGCCGCCTCTTGAGCCGCTGATTTCCCAGGCTGTTCTCGCCAAACTTGGGGTAGAGCTCCCACCCTCTCACTCTCTCCACCCTTACCCCTTGGAATCCTCTTATCCGCCCCTGGGGATGGTCTGGTCTTAGGGTGGAAAGTCCGAGTGTCTCTGGAAGAGGCCGTCAGGTTCTCTGTAGCCAAGTATTTCTCCACACGATCCACAAGACCATCGGCCGTCTCTGGGTCTCCATGGCTTACCCACTTTTGGATGGCAGTAGGAAGAGCTCTCAAAAACCGATCCATTACAACACGTTCCACAATCTTTGGTGCGGACAAAGTCTCTGGCTGTAGCCACTTTCTGCTCAGGTGAATGAGATCATACATTTGAGACCTGGGGGGTTTTCCAAGCTGGAAAGTCCAGTTATGCACACGCTGAGCCCGGACAGCCTGGGTGACACCCAGCCTTGCCAATATTTCAGCTTTTAGCATCACATAGTCTTTTGCTTGGTCAGGCTCTAGGTCATAGTAAGCCTTCTGCGATTCACCAGTTAACAGAGGAGCCACCAGTCCAGCCCACTGCTCCTCAGGCCACTTTTCTCTTTCAGCAGTCCTTTCAAATGTGGTCAAAAATACCTCTGGATCATCCTCTCCAGTCATTTTTGTCAATAAACGACTCACCCCAAAGGACGCGGTATTAGTGGGACGGCTTTCCTCACTGGTCTGCGGACGTTGCTGCATTACTGCTTCCATTTGTTGTAGTCTCTGCTCTTGCTTCTGTAACAGGTCTATGAAGCGGGCCTCAGAATGCTGCTGGGCTTGTTGCTGAGCTTCCAGACTCTGTTGGTGAGCTTGCTGCTGGGCTGCAAGGCTCTGTTGATGAGCTTGCTGCTGGGCTGCGAAGTTCTGTTGTTGAGCTGCAAGGCTCTGTTGATGAGCTGCAAGGCTCTTTTGCAAACCTGCATTTGTCTGCTGTTGATTGGCATTTGCTAGAGCCAGCTGCTTCAGTATCTCCTCCATGCTGGCTTAAAAAAAACTGCTACTGGTTCTCCACCAACTGTGAGGGGGTTAGCTCGGCAGCGGGTGTGTGTGACCCCTGGGATGGGCTCCCCACACAAAAACAGGCCCAGCAAACGGAGGTTGTGGTTTTCAAAATCAAAAGAAGGTGCGGTTTATTTTCTATTTACAGTGACAAAACACAGCAAAGCCAAAAGAAACATAAACAAAATAAATCCTGGTCAACTTGACCTCTGACTAAACATACAGGTTTCCTAACTAACAACTGGGATCAGCCTAGTGCTGTCCTAGTCCCTAAGTCCCTGGTTTTAAATGTCCAAGCAAATAGCCACACAGGCTTTGTCTCACCGCACAGGGGTTCACTCTCCCTAGACAGTCCACACAGGTCTGGGTCCAGGCATGAGCTAACATCTAATGAAGCTGGGAGTTCTTATAGAGGCCTAAATGAGCTGACAAGCTTCAGCTGGTCTCATCAACTCCCTGTCTGCACGACGCCCCACACTCTCCCTAGAGGTATGAGTCATCCATGAGCCCACTAGCCTTAGCTGGGCTTATACAACTCTCCACCTAGTTGTATAAGTCGGCGTAAAGCCTGAATCTGGGCGAAATATATCTACCCCCTGGATGCAACCAGGTGACTTTACCTTCCTGCTGTCACAATATATATATATATATATATATATATATATATATATATATATATATATACATATGCTCTCTCATAGAAACCAGCGACCAGCCCACTCTCACTTCTGGGCCTCCCTGCGAGATTTGATGGGCCGGTTTAAGTCCAATCTTAGAACGCCCTGCTTGTCTTTTATTATGGTCGCTGGGTCGGCTTTACTAAAGCCGTGCGACTATTAACCTATAACTTTGGGTTGCATAAAAACTGCTTGGGCCTCTACTCCATCAGAGAAGTCCTTCCAACCGGCTGGCTCCTCTGTTTTGAATATAGACGGATGCATTTATGACATTCGAACCTTAGTGGGATGTAAGTATTCTCGCAAAAATGTTTACTGTATATATAATATGTATCCCTATATTACCAATGAGTATCTTATGGCCCCTCTGCCCCTCTCCTTTTCTCCCCCCCCTTCCCTTTTCTGTGTGTGTTTTAAATCACCCATATTTGGGAGATGTTTAGAATTTGAAGATATGCAATGATTTTGTATCACTATACACTGTTATTATGTATTATATATTTTTTCCTTAGAAATGTCAATCCATATACAACTAATACATAACACCCTGAAGAAGGAAATGTAATGGAAGCTGCTATGAACACAGCGACCAATATCCGAAACATGTCGGTTGCTTTTCGCCGCTATGTATAATTGACTTACATGTCACAAACATAGGGTGATTGTATGTATTTGGTGTCAATATAAATGCATGTCAGTTCTCGTTTTTCAAACTTATTTTATTATGGCTAAAATTATGTGAAAAATCTGTATAAATAAAACTTTTTTACTTTTATATATACTCCTTGGTGGCAAATCCATGTTATTGTTCCAATCTACACCATCCCAGGGGCAACTTTTCTCCTAATTTTTCAAATTAAACCGGGATGTGATTGGAATTAGTGGTAATTGCCCTCTATCCACAGGTTTAAATTGCTTCATTCCTAAACGTATTACCTAAATGGATAATGAGAATATCAGGCTGTGGCCAATAGGTAAGCAATCTAAAAAATTCTAAATTCAAGTCGTCCCACCTCATTCCTCTCCAGCTACTCCAATAAACATTAAACGAAGAACCCAGGTTCAGATTAGAAGTATAAGTCCGTGCTGATGCCCTCTTCTGGGCCCAATACACAAATGAGTGGCCGAGAATCCAAACAATATAAGGACGATTTTCTAAAATAAAATTAAACAAAAGAATTAGGAAGTATATACAATTTGTAAGAATCAGACCGCCATCTACCTAATTTCTTAATAAAGTCAGCATGAAAACCAATTTTTGCAGCAGCAGTGGCAGCACCGATTCTAAAAGAATGTGAGGAAAAAGGCACATGGCCTAACTTTGAAAAATCCAAACATTTATGAAAAACACAGTTAAATTTATATTTTGTCAATGGGGAACCATCGCTGTAAACAAAGAAAATATCATTAACTTTAGGGCGAACTAACAAATATTGTGTCAAGAGCCAAATTGGACAAACAGCACGCAAAGGACATTGATTCAAATAAATCCAATGATCTTTACCATAAACGTCCGTTTTACTGCAAGGAAGAAAAATCCGTAAACGCCCATCTTCGACGATGACATTCTGACATAGCAAGGTCGAGGGCGTATGCTTTGCAGGGGAGACAATCTCAGATATAAGAAAAGCAAGGAAGAAAAGCAAGGAAAAAACTGATTGAAAAAGAATAACTTCATATGCAGAAAAACAAACAGTTGAAGAAATAGAACATAACTTCTGCAATAAATCCATAGTGATAGGAAGGCGTTTGTCCTTACAAAACGAAGATTTTTTATAACCTTTCAGCGCTTGCCGCACTGAAAAGAAACTAAAACAATGAGGTAACGAACTCAAATTTAGAAAAAATGAAACCCCAGACAACGTCTTATTAATATGAGACCATGAATATTTTTGTGACATCAAGTGCCTAAGAAATATTAAAACAACCCCTTCAAAAGAAGAATTGCTAAAATTTTTAGCATTTAAAAACAAAATCCATAACTTCCACGATGAAATATAATTTAACCAAGTAGAAGCAGATAGTGAATGTTGAATATTTTCAATAATTATATCAGGTCCCATAAGTGAGGGGGGGCAAGGAAGTCCAGTCAGATCCACTGCCGGCATCAGATGATAAAAACGATCCATCTGGAAGCAAGAAAGGGAGTCTGACAATTAATTTTCTCTACCAGGAATAAACTTAGCTTTAATCCATATATTAAAATGAAGACATTTAAAAACTAAATAACGCAAAAGGATATTGATCGGAAGAGACTTAGAGGAAAGACAATTAATAGCATAAACAACACCCTTATTGTCAGTATGAACAAGCAAACGTCTATTCTGAAAAAACTGTCCTCACAATTCCAAAGCAACAATGATAGGAAATAATTCTAACAATAAAACATTCTTACAAAAACCTTGGACAATCCATCTAGAAGGCCAACGGGAAGCACACCAGTGTGTCCTCCAAATAGAAGAAAAACCTATAGAGCCTGCAGCATCAGAAAAGAGGGCAAAATCATCACAGGAAATTAATTCAAATTGGCAAATTGACTTACCATTAAAATCCTGTAAAAATTGCAATCAAACAAGCATATCTGCCTTAATACAGCTGGACAATCTAACACGAGAGTAAGGATTCTTCAAACCGGAAATAGCAGAGTAAAATCTCCTAGAAAAAATTTGACCAATAGGAAGAACCCTCGTAGCAAAAGCCAACATCCCAAGTAAAGATGGTATCTATTTCAATGTAACTTTTTTACGCCTAATAAAACAAAGCAATAAATCAGAAATCTTATCCAAAGGAAGATGGAATTCCATATGCACAGAATCAATAGTAACACCTAAGAAATCCAAACACTCAACTGGACCCACCGTTTTCTCATCAACCAAGGGAATATTAAAACAACGACAAACATCAAAGAATGAAGCCAACAAATATTCACAATCATCCTTGTCCTTACTACCCATAAATAAATAGTCATCCAAATAATGTAATATAAAATCAGAACCAGTCACACGCCAAACCACCCATTCTAAAAAAGTAGAAAACGCCTCAAAATAAAAACAAGCTAAAGAACACCCCATGAGTAAACACATATCAATATAATACTGGCCCTGAAAATAAATACCCAAAGAACAAAAACAATCAGGATGAACAGGAAGAAGTCTAAAAGCAGACTTAATGTCCGCCTTAGCCAACAAGGATCCTCTACCTAAAGAGCGAAGCCCATCAATCGCAGTTTCAAAAGACACATGAGAAACCGAAGACAATGACTGATCAATTTGATCATTCAAAGAAGAACTGTAAGGATAAGACAGATGATGAATTAATCTATAAGTCTGAGGTTCTTTCTTTGGCACAATACCTAACGGGGAAATTAGTAAATTATCAAAAGGAGGTTCAACAAAAGGGCCCGCCATCCTACCTTCAGTAACTTCCTTAAGCAGCTTACTAGCTACAATAGAAGAATGTTGCTCAACTGAAGGCAAATTGTTAACTAATTGACAACCAACACCCGTAAACTTTGGAAGCCGAAAACCGTGCAAAAATCCCTCAATTAAAAGAACTGCCTTCTGTCGATCTGATAAATTGTTAGCCAAGGCAACATGTTTTCCATGTTCACCGGTGAGTTGGCTTTTACCTGTAGACTCCCTAGAGTGTTGCTGGGAGGAGGATGATAGTTTACGAAAACATTTTGCAACCGGATGTGCTCCAGAGCATAACGCACATTCATGTTTGTATCTGCAGGATTGCAACCATTTACACTGGTTGTCATTATATACAAAGCAAATTCCCTTCTTATAAGGTAGGTTAGTGGTAGAAGAAAAATAACTAGTTAATGGACGAGCCGGAAAAGATCTAGGCGGGATAAATAAGTTTAACCACAAACCTACATCTTTTACACCCCATTGTAAAGTGGGGTGAACACTTAATTTATGTCTGAAAGCCTCATCGTAAGTAAACCACGAATAACCTCCAAAATTACGATAAGCTTCTAAAATAATGTCCATATGTTGGAAAGGTCCAGAACTCTTGTCTGGGTATTTTTCACAAAGAAAACTAGAAAATATAAAAAATGATTGTAACCAATTAGATTTAGAATTTTTTTTTTTTTTATCATCATCAATTTTATCAACACCTTTTACAATTTTATATGTAAAATCTTGAAAAGAAAGCAATAACGTTAACAAATCAATGTATTCACCATTCCATATCTTCTGTTTAACACTTAAAGATAAATGAAATCCTAATGGCGATAAAACACAAGGCTTTACTTCCTTACCATATAAATGTGATCCACCTGTAGATGCAATGTTATTTACAGTAGGAGAATCAGTCTGACTGCGGATATCAATACCTGCATTAACATTTTCAATATCATTACATACCACTGGGGAATGTGAATCATGCGCAGAAGACCATGCAGAAGCAGCAGGATTAGGGGTGCTAACCGTAGATGAACGTCCAGTAACAGCCATACCTGCAATAATATTACTCATAGAAGAAGAAATCTCAGTCAATAAATGAACAGTATGAGACTCACCACGCAAAGCAGCTGTAGGAACATCAGTGGGCACAGACTGCTGTTGCGGCACTATGACTGGTATAGGGTTGGAAGATGAACCAGGATGAGAAGGAGCAGGAATAGTGTTGACAGGAGGAATGGACTGAGTAATGTCAGAAACTAAGTCACTCCTGGAGATCCTAGTAGAGGAATTATGAGGTGCGTCATACCTGCGCCGTTGAGCAAGATCATTGCGACCGCCTGTCATTGCCGTAGAGCCGGGAAGTGTTCGCTTACCCCTAGCAGAGGATGGCACAGGCGCGCGTCGTGATGCAGCTCTATGAGGAGGAGGGCTATAGCTCTATCTCTGCACGCGCCTCCGTTTACCGAGACCATAAAAGGAAGTCCCGCCTACTCGATCATTCGGATCACGTGACGACGGTAAAAGGTCAGCTGACACCATGTCTTTGGCTAATTCCGGTCCCCGATGGACATCCATAAGGCGAAACTCGGCATCATTCACAGCTGCGGTGGAAGCAGAGGATCCAACGCCCGCAACCACTTGATCAGCTGTACCCGAATGAAGGGAAAGGCAAGATCTCAACCACGACACATCCTCAGTACCGGCCTTCTCAAGTAATTGCTGCATAAGGGATCGGACAGTGCCAGATGCACTGTCAAAAGCCATAGTAGGCAGAAGGAGAGCTGGAGCTGTAGAGCTGAACTTCTGAGCTGTCTTCTTCAGTTCTTCTTGTCAAACTGTCAAAAAGCCTGTTATGAACGGCTTTATTTATAGTGGTACCTTGCTTTTAAAATTAATTTATTGGTGGATAATCTTAAATAAAAGGACCTATCATACTCTAGTCTAATCTTATTTTTGTTGTAATTGGCTAATTTATATTGACCAATCAAAATCTAATAATTTCAAAACTGTTAATTTAAAAAACGTATTGCCGCTGCCTCAGATTCCATGAGGAAAGGGGGGCCTTATAAAAGGCGTTTTTGTGTTTTTTTGACTGAAAAGAAAAGTGTTAACCGAGCAATAAATCTGTCTTATAACTGTGTATGGTCAAGCTGGCCATAAACAGTTGGGTTAAACAAAAGAAAATCAGTTGATTCCCCCATGAACACTAAGCAGCATAGATGGAAGAATCTCTTCTGCTGGTTGTTGTATTCAGTATCCATGGTACGAGGGGCTGCCTGAAAACATTTTGACGGTCAAACAGTGACTGCATCTGATAGAATCAGACAATATTCAACCCATCTACAGTATGGTCAGCCTGACATTGTGCTTTTTTGGTGTGCATACTTTGTTTATAAATTGATTTAGTAATTGGTAATCAAATAAACACCCTTCAATTGACCATTTGCTGACACTGTACAGAAGTCCAATCAGTTACCTTAATAATCTAACATAGTAAGTAGGGTGACAATGTGAAGAAAGATGTTGGCAGTCTTTGATCACTATATAGAAATATAACTATAAATTGCATAGGAAATTTCAAAGGCTCCCGTCACTAAAAGAAAGCAGATCCCGCTGACTGCGATACACCACAATCTTTACTCCACACTGTTCCTGCAATTTGCTCTTCATTCATTAACTGCAGGCCATAGTGGGGAGCCTGTGGTGTCCCACTGATTGATTTCTGCATAACACTGCAGACAACACTTCATGATTTATTTTCATTCATTTAAATGGATCTTCACTGGTTTTGGAGTTCTGAAGCAAGAAAAGTGCTATGCATTTTTGTGAGGCACAGCACTATGCTTTATAAAGTTATGGCTGCATACTTGCTGTATAATTGCTCCCCCAAAAATGATTAATACTTGACTTATGCCGGTATGGACAATGCAAAAGCTACATATTGCCAGAGATGCTGTATACCATGCAGCCATTTCCTGTGTCTTGACCTTAAACTCTTGGCATGTTCCTGGCATAGTTCACCTGCCAGGCTTCCTTCCAATTAAGTTTTAAGATCGGACATACAATTGATAGTCTCAAAGCTCATTTTCAGCCATATTTATTGACAGAGCAGGGAAGGATCAAAGCCTTTGTGATGTTTTACTGCCATCTGCTACTTTTCACAGTGCACACTGGAGATTGCAGACCTTGCCTGGCCGTGCTGCAGCAAATCCATATTATACAATAAGTCTGAGATATTTTTGGCATAATCGGTAGGTGTTTATTCATGCAATAGAGGGAACATCATATATAAGCATCAAATAATGTCCTTAATGCATTGTACATGCTTAATCATTATACGTTCTGTTAAAATAATGTTTTATTGTTGTCCTTTATTTCCTGTCTCGATGACTTATACACCCCTCATTTCCTGCACTGATGTTAAAGGGACAGCAAGTGTGAGGTAACCATCCCAACAAAGGCAGAGGAAAAACAAAAAAAAAATTGACAGCAATTTTACTCACTCGATCCAAAGCGAATAAAAAATGTTGGCTGGATTTGGGCTTTAATTTTAAAGCAAGGCAAAGAGAGATAATAATATCATGGGCTTTAACCCATACCGACTATTCAAGTTTCACTTTAATATGATCAGATCAGTTAAAGATGAATTGGGATTGATCGCTGCACCTTGTGAATTTGGCTTATCAAATATATTTGGCTGTATACTAGAAGAAACATGGAGGAAAAAAACATCAACCCAACAATATAAATAATATAACTACAATTTGCTAAAAGCATGACAAGAACCAAGATTTAATTGATACACATTTTGATTGGCAATAAAAGTTAATATATAATAATATTTTTCATTTTAATATCCATCAATAATTTAAAGCAATAAAAAATATGATATATATAAACTCAAGAATATCCATAGAGAACTGATTGAAATCCCCAGGTGGGCCAGTGAAGCAAGGATACCATTTTAATATCCATAAAAGAAGCATAAAATGATCTCTCCATACATAACATGTTAGAAACGAGACCTTAGATAATCAGGACCCCAAATAACAATTGCAGTTTGTATCATAAAGGGGTGGTTTGTCATTTATTCTCCTGCAGTGACTAGGTCAAATGTGTAAAGCATCTAGGACTGATTTATACTTTGTTATGATTACTATACATTAAATACGTAAGTCACCTAGATTTTAGAGTTTTAAGCTAGTGTTCACTGATTGCAGCTATAGAGCTATTCTTACTGAATATATGGTTAATAACAGGAATTGCAGTTTAGCTGTGTTTGTTCCTAGAGCCAGCAAAGTACATGTTTCAGATGAATCCCACATTTGAGGTTAAAAACTAATCAGTGTGAAGCTGTCAGATTTGGGTGGTATTGCTTACAGAAAAAAATTAAACAATACACAGCAAACCTGCCAGCGAACCAGCACTGATGTTGCTAAATGTAAAGCCAACTTCCTATACCTTCATGGAATTGTCTACATTCTTATGCTGGCCATACACTATAAGAAAAATCGGGCGAAAACCGGTCGTTCAGACTGTTCTTTCGTTTTTCGAACAGTTAATGGCCACAAAAATCGATAATCGTTGGGACGTTTTTGAGCCGAAAAAACGAAGGACAAGTTTGGAAATTTTCTGCCGAACGAACGATAAATCGGAAGGTTAATGTGTTTCCCGTCTGAACTTTCTGCATTTGGTATATGTAAAAAAAAAAATATTATTTTTTTTTATTTATGTCCACTGAACGATTTATCAGTCATTACATGATGGCAATATCGTTTGCGCTCACGGCCGAACGTTCGTTTTCCGAAAGTTCGTTTGGACGATTTTTCGTAGAGTGTATGGCCAGCATAAGTGTTAGTTCTAAACTGACTAAAAAGACACGAGAGGATTATTGGTCGATCTGAGCAATTTTAGCTAGCCTGGAAGAGGATCATGTATTGTAAGCAGTAGGTATCCCCTGGTCAACAACTAGCAGTAGGGAAAGATTAAATCAAATGCTAATCTAACAATGAGATATAAATTCACTGGCAGCTGTCTGCTCACTCCTTCATATTCCTTTATCACCCTAAAATATAACCAATATTACCCTGACTATTCCCTCTTCATTTTATTTTTATTTTTTTAACTAGTGTCATGTATTTGTGCAGCAAAGCAGTACTTCCTCATATCTTAACTAGATGAGGTGTACCACAGGGCTTCAGGTCCTGAGCAAGGCTGCAGCACATCTGTTGTAAATAATTTTTATTAAGTTTACTCATACCAATTTAGTCATACCAAAACATCTGGACAGAATACGATCGAAACACATTGGGGTTTTCTGAGCGGTAGCATCCAGTGTTGAAAAATACACTTTGCATTTCTTGCTATCTGCAGATATAACATTGACATCATTTTTTTTTTAATATCAGGCATTTCAGAGCTCATGTAGTTTTTAATACATGTTCCATATATATTTGTACGCAATAAAGATAATTTTTTTGATATAGTTGATGTAGTTAAAAAAAAAATTCAGATGCCTATAGGCCCTTGTGAGCATTTTTTTTGATTTTACTACTACCCATTAGGAAACCAACACCCTAAGAAATTAGAAGACATACAGAGATTCAAGGAGAAATATCAGTCACTGTCACAGCAGTGGAGGGATTATCTAACCAGCAAGACCAAACTTTCTAAAAGTTACAGGGACATCCCCTATTTGCATATGGCCTGATATAAGGGCAAGTTAGAGTTAACCAAATTCATCCAGAAATGCACTGTGGGATGGGAGTTTTTTTTTAAACTCAGTGTAATTGCCTTATAAGTGTAGCGGGGTGTCACTTTATAGTGTTCATAAGAGACTATATTCCATCAAGTGAGTCCCGATCCCCTCTGGTTTCTTATTGTGTAATATGTTGACTATGAGAAGGGAAGTGCATGGTGGGATTTGTGGTACCTGGAGAGTTGGACTCCAAGGGCAAGGGTATTACACAGACTACCATACCCACAGTGCAACGGAACATCCATCGTGCATTGCCAGGCGCAAGGTCTGCTGGGGATGGACTATTTAAGGGAAGGAGGAGCAACGCGTGGTCTCTTTGGACATCGCCCGCCCAGCAACTTGGATCCTGTTGGGGCCTATCGTGTTGGTTTAGGCCGGAGAGTCTGGGCCTACCGAGGGAGATAAAGCCTGCTGGTCGGAGAGGGAGAGAGACCTCATCCAGAGAGCCTGCTGACATCTCTGAGTTCCTGAGGGTCGAGTCACCTTCACCTTCCCCATTGGTTGTCCGGAAGATCAGAGACTGCGGGTGACCGGAAGATAGTATGCTGAAGCCCAGCAGCAGGATCGGTTAATGGATTGGTCCGGTCAGGTGAGAGAGCACTTGCTCAGGAATTATTAACTGTTGCTAGGCCTGAGATCCTTTGCATAGGGCCCACCGCCATCACAGCAGTGTGCCACGCACCCAGTGACAGTGTGCTACGCAGCTAAAGTTGGGCGTCTTATCGCCTGTGACTTTAGGCCCTAAACTACAGTAGGATTATAACTCACGGTGTTACCCCTTGGATTACAAATGTAAAAGTGCACCAACGTTGCTAGCGAAGATTCTTTTTTATAGGAGTGACTGTAACTCACGGAGACATTGTTCGGGCGCCACATTGCCCACGAGGGGGAAGCTCGCGAGTGCAGTTCTATTAAAGACATTTTAGTGTGTATAAGATTGGTATATCTAGATATTGGTTACATTGTGCATAACTTTGACTTTGCAGGGCCCTGTATGTTTAAATGCCTGTCTGTTAACCTAACCAATTTTATATCTAGTAAAATAGGATTTTTTACTCACTGTAAAATCCTTTTCTCTGAGTCCATGGACCGACACAGCTTCTCTATTGACAAAGTGGGTATTATCCGTTAATTAGGAGTGACTAGGCAGAAAAACTTGTAAAAAGTGTTGCATCACACCTTCTACAGTACCGCCCAGTGGGCGGACCCTCTTGTATAACCTCTCAGTCTGCATCTCGCAGATCAGTTCGTCAAAAAGCAGTACAAACTTAAAAGGAGGGGTGGGTGCTGTGTCGGTCCATGGACTCAGAGAAAATGATTTTACGGTGAGTAAAAAATCCTATTCCATGGACCGACACAGCTTCTCTATTGACAAAGTGGGACGTCCCAAAGCAGTGTCAGAGAAAAAACAAGGGGTGGTAACAGCATAAAAATAAACTTCACCCCAAAACACAAAACAGCACTCCTCCAACGGAGGAGCTGCAACTCTAAACAGCCGTTTGAAAACCTTGCGGCCGAAAGAGGCATCCGAAGATGCACCTACATCAACTTTGTAGAATTTTGTGAAAGTGTGAGCGGACGACCAAATCACTGCTTTACATAATTGGGAAACAGACGCTTGATGTCGGAAAGCCCAAGAGGCACCTATTGCCCTGGTCGAATGCGCTGTGACAAGAAAGGGGGGCGCTTGACCCTTTAAGGCGTAAGCCTGGATTACTATCTGTCGGATCCACCTAGAGATGGTGGCCCACGAGACTGCTTGGCCCTTCTTGGGACCAGCCACCGAAACCAACAGTGAGTCTGACTTCCGGAACAGGTAAGTAGCAGATAAGTATACTCTCAAAGCTCGGACATTGTCCAAGGAATGCAACGCCGACTCCTTAGGATTCGACGGATGAGGACACAAGGATGGAAGTACAATGTCTTCGTTGAGATGAAAAGCCGAAACGACCTTCAGAAGAAAGGAAGGCTGCGGCCGCAGCACCACCTTATCCTTGTGGAAAACCAAATAGGGAGCCTTGCAGGACAAGGCTGCTAGCTCAGAGACTCGTCTAACTGATGTAACAGCCACCAAAAAGACCACTTTCTGAGAAAGTGTCAACAGGGGAATATCTCTAATATTCTCAAACGGTGCCTTCTGAAGCACCGAGAGGACCAGGTTCAAGTCCCACGGAGGTAGCGGGGGGCGGACCGGAGGGGCCACATGTTGAACCCCCTGCACAAAAGTACTCACGAGAGAGTGAGCCGCCAGGGGTCGCTGAAAAAAGACAGCCAGGGCAGATATCTGTCCCTTTATCGTACTTAGGGCAAGCCTTTGGTCCACCCCATGCTGTAAAAACAGCAGGATTCTGGAAACCAAATAGGTACGCAGATGCTATTTCATTTCCTCACACATGGAAATGTAGGCCTTCCAAGTGCGGTGATAAACCTTCCTAGAGGACGGTTTTCAAGCACTTCTCATCGTAGAGATTACTGAGTCTGACAGGCCCCGGTCTCTCAGTACCTGTTTCTCAACAGCCATGCCGTTAAAGCCAATGACTGTAAAGCAGGATGGAGTATGGGACCTTGCGATAGCAGGTCCTTCCGTAGTGGTAGGCGCCAGGGGACGTCTGCTACCAGACGTACTAGATCGGCGTACCAAGGACGCTGAGGCCAATCTGGAGCGATTAGGATCATTGGAATTCCCACTGCCTCCACTCTGCGGAGCAGAAGAGGAAGAAGCCTTAAGGGAGGGAAGGCATAGATTAGCCGATACTGACCCCACGATGCCACCAACGCATCCGTTGCATCTGCCCATGGGTCTCTTGACCGGGCCACAAACCTCAATACCTTCCGATTGAGTCGGGAAGCCAGAAGATCTACGTCTGGTGTGCCCCATCTTTGGCAGAGGAGTTGGAACACCTCCGGGTGTAAGAACCATTCTCCCTGGTCCAGCATCTGGCGGCTCAGGTAGTCCGCCTGCCAGTTCTCCACACCCGGAATGTACACGGCCGACAGTGCCGGTACGCTCTTCTCTGCCCACTTCAGGATGCGAGCAACCTCCGATGCTGCAGCTGAGCTTCTTATTCCTCCTTGATGATTGACATATGCCACCGCTGTGGCGTTGTCTGACTGGATCCTGACTGGACGCCCTTGCAGCCTCTGAGACCATTTGAAGAGGCACAGCCTGATCGCCCGGATTTCCAGGACATTGATCGGCAGGAGGGCTTCCTCTGGGGTCCAGTGACCTTGCGCCGACTGAACACCCCAGACTCCCCCCCAACCTGTAAGGCTGGCGTCCGTCGTGATCACTATCCAGTAAACCAGAAGAAATTACTTCCCGGCCATTAGAGCCGGTGCTGTCAGCCACCATACCAGGGATCTCCTGACTAGGTGACTCACTCGGATTTGATAATCCAGAGATGAAGGGCATCTGTTCCCTCTGGACAGAACTTCCTTCTGTAACACTCGAGTGTGGTATTGAGCATATGGGACCGCCTCGAAGGAGGCTACCATGAGGCCCAACACTTGCATGCCAGAACGGAGTGACGACCAATTCCTGGAAGTCAGCTGCCGTACTGCAGCCCCGAAGGGTCTGCAACTTCTCCAGAGGGAGGAATAGCTTTTCCTCTGAGGAATCCAGAATCAACCCCAGGTACACTAGGCGTTGAGTGGGCACCATACTGACCTTTGCGTGTTTAGTATCCAACCACAGTCTCGAAGAGTCTGACAGGTAATGGACACGCTTACCTCTAAATTCTGAGCTTGAAGGCGCCTTCAGTAGAAGGTCGTCCAAGTAGCCCATGATAGCGATACCCCGCTGTCTTAGAAGTGCCAGAATCGGAGCGAGCACCTTGGTGAACGTCCTGGGTGCTGAAGCAAGGCCAAACGGGAGGGCCACAAACTGGTAGTGGTTCTTCCCGACAGCAAATCACAGAGACTTCTGGTGTCTGGAGTATATGGGGACATGCAGGTATGCGTCCTTGATGTCCAAGGAGGCCAGAAAGTCCCCAGGATGGAGAGCCGTTACTACAGATCGAACAGACTCCATCCAAAATCTTTGTACTTTCACAAAGCAATTGAGGGCTCTGAGATCCAAGATTGGACGAACCCCCTCCTTCTTCGGCACAATAAACAGATTTGAGTAAAAACCCTGACCCCGTTCCTGTTCTGGAACTGGAATAACTACCTCACGCTCCAGTAGACCCTGGACCGCCCCATACAGGGCCTCCCGATGGGTCGGTAGTAGCTGGAGATTGGAGGTGATGAATCTGTCCGGTGGACAAGAGAGAAACTCTATCTTGTAGCCTGAGGAGATTACTTCGCAAACCCACCTGTCGGAGACTAGAGCTGTCCACTAAATCGCGAATTTGCAAAGACGTCCCCCCACCCGAGAGCTGGGTGGGGGCGGACCTTCATGCGGACGCAGATTTGTCCGCAGGCTTGTTGGGTATGCGGGACCAAGGACGCCTTTGTCCTTGGGCAGGCGCTTTATCGGCCTGGGGTCTTTTCCCTGTCGCCCTAGGGGGACGAAAAAAACGCTTGCGTGCAGTAAAGGAGGGCCCTTGCCCTTGGCGTGGCCCCTTACCCTTGCTAATTTGGGGAAGCAAAGTGCTTTTACCTCCTGTGGCATCCTTGATGATGTCATCCAGAGAAGCCCCAAAAAGTCTGTCGCCCTTAAAAGGCAGATCCAACAGGGCTTTCTTGGAAGTCTGGTCCGCAGACCAGCCTTTTAACCAGATCAGGCGGCGTATTGCTACTGCATAAACCGAAGCTTTAGACAGCAGGGGAATAGTATCCATGTCTGACTCGCAGACAAACCTAAGGCCCTGGACCAATTGGTCGGCCAATGTTATCTCATCAGGAGGAGCATCTCGCTCCTTAACCCCTGGAGTAGCAATCTTGCCCATTCAGTAAGTGTGTGAGACACTAGGGCCCCCGCCAAATGCCGGGCGTACTGCCGAGCCTACCACTGAGTATAGGTAGCAAGCGAGTGCTTCAGCCTTCTTATCCACAGGGTCCTTGAAAACAGGAGCCCCTTCTACAGGAATTGTGGTGGCTCTATTAAGTCTGGACACCGGAGGGTCCACTATAGGGGGAGAGGTCCATTTATTCAGAAAACTCTCCTCAAAGGGGTACCGTACCGCAAACCTCTTTGGGGCTGTAAAGACCCTCAGTGGGTTCTCCCATTCCTTGTATAAAGCCTCGTACACACGACCGAGTTTCTCGTCGTAAAAAACACGTAGTTTTTTTCCGACGAGATTCTTGTTAACCTTGTCGATTTTCTCATCAAGCTTTCCATGCGTACACACTGACATTTCCCAATTTCCTCGTTGTTCTCCGCGGTCACATCCATCACGTACGACGGCACTATAAAGGGGAAGATCTTTTTTCTTGGCGCCACCCCTTGGGCTGCTTTTGCTGATCTCGTGTTACCGCGTGTGAAGTAAAAGTTTGGGAAGAGACGATTCGTGCTTTTCAGTCTTCGTACTTTTCAGTTTGTTTTCTGCGGTTCAGTTTGTGCTTGTGGGTTCGTATCTTGACTTTCAGGGCGTCTAGGCAGGTCTTATCTGTTTTACAGTGCGTTCTTGCCTGTTCGTTTCTGTTTTTCAGTTCGTTATTCATAGGCCTTGCTGTTCTAAAGTGCGTTCTGTTCTGTACGTTCTGATAAGACGACCGTTTCCTAGCCATGTCGCCTGGACAAGCTTGGTGTTGGTCTGCTTGTTTTGGACCAAGACCAGTCCATGAATGGTGTGAGGAGGAGTTCATGGACCAAGAATTGGTTGCTCCAGCGGGACCAATTCTGCCATATGCCTCTGCTGCGGGAGATCGTCGAGAATAATCCTCAGGACTACAGGAATTTTCTGCGGATGTCTGACCCCGTTTTTCAGGAACTGTTGGCTTTGGTGTCCCCCTATATTACCAGGCAGGACACCATTATGCGGGAAGCCATCAGTGCTGAGCAGAGGCTCATCGCCACCTTACGTTATCTGGCGACAGGGAGAAGTCTTCAGGACTTGAAGTTCACGACAGGCATCTCCCCCCAGGCTCTGGGCCTCATAATCCCAGACACCTGTTCTGCCATTATACAAGTCCTGCAGGAGGACTATATTAGGGTAAGTTTTCTCCATTAACATCACATTTTATGTATTACATGTATGCTAATGTATTGTATTTCTTTCATCCTTCCCTAATTACCATGATTGTGATATGCTGAGAATGTCCCCTTTGTCCTCATGCATGCTGGAAGCTTTAGATTGCCCCTTTTTTCTCCTCCATGCATATTTCCCTTCACTAACCTTTCCAGCAGGGGCGCCTGTTGCTCCAAATGTTTGGGGGTTCAAACCCCAATTTAGGAAATAAACGTCCTCCTTTTTTGCTCTGGTGCCTATTAAACGCCCCCATTTGTTCCCTCCAATGCAGCCATTTTGTTCCCTCTAATGCAGCCATTTTGTTCCCTCCAATGCAGCCATTTTGTCCCCTCCAATGCAGCCATTTGGTTCCCTCTAATGCAGCCATTTTGTCCCCTCCAATGCAGCCAGTTCCCCCCCAGCCCTGCACTTACCTTCTTGTGGTCAGCGCCATCCTTCTTCTGTCCTTGATGTCTTCTCCTTCCCTTGATGTTGCATCAGCCAATCATGTTACCATTAAACAGACTTGTTGAACATGATTGGCAGAGCAGCCTGTCAGTGTTTACCCAAGGAATGCCCCCCCCCCTGCGTCCCCTATTTAACTTTTCTGAAGCCAATTACATCCCTCAGGCTGTAATGTGCAAGACAATTTTCCTTACTGTTTCTGATATGCAATTTTAAGCCCATAAATGTCGCAGTTCTTCATATGTCGGTCGCTTAACAGGGGGCCATCCACCTGAATAGTGGGTGGCATAGACAATACATAGGTTAATGCAAGGCATGAACCTATGTATTGTTCTGAGTGACGGGCACAGGAGAGAGGGGGCAGTGCTCCAGCGCCCACTCTGGACGCACCGCCACTGCAATGCTATCCTGTGGCCAAACACATCTACCCCCCCTCCCCATTATAATTTATTCATGGACCATCATAGGGGGTGATGAATATGATACATGAGCCTTCCATTATATGTATTTAAAACACCTTAATAAACGTAGACTTTGCTTGATGTTGGCCTCTAATGTATTTTTTTAGAATCTCCTTGTAATGTTTGATTTGTGTATTCTAATATTTTTTCATCTTGTTTGACTCCACAGCTTCCTTCCACGCCACAGGAATGGCAGACTGTGGCATCGGAGTTTGCCACGCGGTGGGACTTCCCCAACTGCGGTGGTGCTATAGACGGGAAGCACGTCCGCATCGTGCCGCCACCCCGTTCTGGGTCCTACTACTTCAATTACAAGGGGTTTCATAGCATTGTGCTGATGGCGGTGGTGTCAGCACGGTATGAATTCCTCTATGTTGATGTAGGGAAGAATGGCCGGATGTCCGATGGGGGATCCTTCATCCAGACGGAGTTTGCCCTCCGTCTCCAGAGTGACGACCTTGCATTGCCACCAGATGCAGGGAATGTTGAAGGACTCCCCTTTGTTTTTTTGACTGATGAAGCCTTCGGGCTCGGACCACATCTTATGAGGCCATTTCCTCAGAGGACCCTGACCCCAGAGAAGAGGGTGTTCAATTACCGGCTGGCCAGGGGCCGAAGAGTCGTTGAAAATGCCTTTGGCATAATGACCAGCCGGTTCTGCCTTTTTATGACTTCAATACACTTGGCGGACTACAAAATAAACTATGTAGTATTATGCTGCTGTGTGCTACACAAATTTCTCTGCCGCAAATCTAATTCCTATATGGCCTCAGTTTTGCCTGAGGCTGGACTTTCCCCTGATAATCCCCTGCCGGGCCTGGAATCTGCCCGTGCTGGCTTGCCCCCCCAAAATGCCCGTGAGGTTCGGGACAAATACATGGACTATTTCACGGGTAGGGGGGCAATTCCTATGCCAGGCTATGGCTAAAGATTCCTGTCTAACGATCAAAATAAAAATCTGGTTTAAACTTCTAACTTTTGTTGGTTTCCTGTCTCCTAGTTTGTCTTAGTGCATTTGTAGTGCCAAGTGTATTTTCCTTTAGTAAATACCAACCATTTCACTATGTAACCTTTAAAAAATAACCAAATAAGGTTAGAGCGTATTAGAAAAAGAAGCTACACGTTGTTTGTGTTCAAATATTTTACTATGTGCAAATTCACACACCTTTTTTTTTTTATTTTACATTTTTTGTTTGCCTGGCCACAAACCGGCAATTGTTTTCTTAGGAAAATACAAAAACAACAGTTGCATTCCAAAAATTACAAAATTGGATACCTCGGAGCTATCTGAGACATTCACTTACACAAACTATATGTCTCTATGTGCCCGTCCTAATATGGGGCCCTGCCACCCCTTGCCCAGCCAAAAATTGAATATGCACACAATTGGGATTATTTTCCTATAGGGATTTTAGACTCCTGATCCCTATTGTCAACATGTGCTATCTGCCATCAGGGGTGATCAATGGACGTGTTTTGGGGGTGCAACCCCTTCCTCAGTTCACCTACTTTAGATACGAGGAAGGGGTTGCACCCCCAAAAGACGTACATGGATATCCCCTGATGGCAGATAGCACATGTTGACACACTGTGTGCAGATTCAATTTTTGGCTGGTTTGATTGTCAAAAAGTTTTTAAAAAGTGGAAGAACAAACATGAAAAAAAAGGTGGTTTGTATGCCTTATTGAATTCTCCCCAAAACATTGATAATGTCTTTAAATGTTTGATCCATCACATGAATTATTTCTTTAATTTTGTCCAGTTCCGTGCTACATTCCATCACTTGCTGGATGAGGCGGAGGGCACTGTCAGCAGAGAAACCTGTACTATCCTTCACCCCAACATTCACATCCCCTAAAAACAAAATAAAAAGGTATTATAACTCTGCAGGCCTACCTCTCTTACCTGAAGCTGTGGTGTCAGATACTGACCTGTTGTGGTGACCAGTTCCACAACGTCATCCACCTCTCCTTCCTCCACTTCTCCTTCCTCCACCTCAACTTCCTCCACATCTTTAGGTTGTTGGTCTTTTGGAGTTTGGGGTTGTTGTGAAGCTGTGGGGTTCCTGTGCTCCCTGGAGTGTCCTCCTCCCAGTCTTCTCTCCCCTATGAGAATCAAACAAAAGGTAGAGTTATCACACAGAAATTCTCTATGTAAAAAAAAAAAACAGGCTAAATTGCTTGGAAGTGGGGTACAAGTGTGTGTTTGGGTGGAAGTTAAAGATGAATGCATTATTTCTGACCAAGAATATGTTTAGTATTCACCTTTGTCTGTCATTTTTTAGACATGTAGGCAACACAAAAATTCTCTGATGCACCTGTGTGGGACACCCAAAAAAGGCGGGTCTGGTGGCCCACACTATAGTGCTCCAAAGTACAGATGTGGAAGCAGCTGCTGAGTGTCCTCTCCTTTACACAGTTTACAGTTTGCATTTCATTCTCTTTACAAACACATCATCTAGCCTAAAACTTTGTGCCCCAAATTTCCCAAAAAATGGCAGATGTCTAATTACTTTTGTGGCTGTAAAATAAGCCAAAACAGCGGATAGTGGCCGAACGAAGTGTCTGTAACGTAACGAACGATTACTGTGCCCAACCAAGTTCAAAATATTACATTTTGGAAGGGAGTCCAATAAGAAAAAAAAACAAAACCAGCAACATGTCAGTTTAGAAAAGGATTAATAGCAGAAAAGTGTACATTTTACTTACTTTTTGCGAGCATTCTCTTAATGCTCCTTAACTGCTCTGGCTCCCTCAGTTTGAGGTCTGACCACCTCTTTCTGAGCTGCTCATTTGAGCGTTTCACCCCGAAATTCGTCTTCAGACTCTTCACGACTTTAGTGAGGATTTTGGCCTTCCTTCTATTTGGTTTGCTATACGGCCCATGCTTTGCGTCATAATCAGACTTGAGCAAGATGTCCACCATCTCCGCCATCTCGGCAAAAGACATATTCGATGCCTTGAATCTCCTCCTTGATCGTGACGTTTCCTCGGTCTCCGGGCTTGTCTCCTCCTCGTTAGTTGCGGAATTATCAGACACCTGCTGTAACTCCGCCATATCTGTCTGTGCGCCGAAAGAGAAGGGGCGGGGAAAAGATGTTAGTTAGAACGTCATGGACGGGCGACGTGTGCGGAGCGACGTGTTCGTATTTTGACGCATGCGTGGTGTGTATATAGCAAACACACATGTGACTATAGTACGTTCGATGTGCGGAGAGAGGAGTTCAAGTTACGGACGTGCGAACGAAGGTATGTGATTTTGTGACTTTGACAAATTGTTGGCCTATGCTGTCTGGAGAATGTTGTAGGATATATATGGTGACTACGATTTTAAGGAGGTTAGACTGTGTGCCTCACATTAGTTATATATTATTTATTTTACTTGCAGATACAATATGAATGTCTTTATTAGCGACAAAGAGTTCCTGGCGGAATTTATTGATCGGGTAAGGGAGCTGCCGGCTCTGTGGGAGACGAAAAACCCCATCCACAAAAAAAGAGGGGTGAGAAAAGCAGCGCTGGAGAAGCTGCTCCCATTTGTGCAGACCAAGGTGCCCACAGCCACAGCAAAACAAGTGGACACTAAAATTGGGAGCTTGAGAGGCACATACAGGACTGAACGCTCTAAGGTCCTGGCTTCTCAGAGGTCAGGAGCAGCAGCAGATGATGTGTATGTCCCGATTTTGTGGTACTACAGCAGGATGTCCTTCCTGGATGACCACATTGAGGCAAGGCCATCACTCTCCACTCTTCCCCCCAGACTTCCCTGCAGCCAACCTGAGCCTTCTCTGGAGCAAGAGGAGGCAGCCATCCTGGATGATCCTGATTTGGCCATCTGGAGCCAGGTATAGTATTAAATGAAATTGCATTGTGATAAAATTAATGTTTGACAAATATGTCAAGATGAGAAACATACAATATTTTGGGTTCCACAAGTGAAATCAAGATCTCGAGACATTAGTCTGCACTTAATTGGGTGCTAAAAAGTCAATCTGATGTAGGTGTAAATTAGAAAAAATGATTTCTGGATTTACATTCTAATTGCTTCAATCATGTTTCTAAAGTTTGATGCAAAGATTAAACCAACATATTAAACTATGTCCCTTTTTCATACACAGGATGAAATCAGCCAGGAGGAGGGTCTGGAAACTGTCAGCCAGGAGGAGGAAGGGCCCAGTGGCAGCCAGGAGGAGGCAGGGCCCAGTGGCAGCCAGGAGGTGGCAGGGCCCAGTGGCAGCCAGGAGGTGGCAGGGCCCAGTGGCAGCCAGGAGGTGGCAGGGCAAAGGAGAAGCACCAGATCCCAGGTGCCTCCCATCCGGCTTCCCAAAAGAGGCAGGAGGGACAGGACCACCAGTGAGGCAGCAATGACCCTTATTAAAAAGGCCCATGCCACCATCAAAGAGCCCACATCCCCTGAAGAGGCCATTGCCGGCCTAGTGGAGGCAAAGTTCAAGGTGATGAGCATGGAGCAACGCCTCCTATGCAAGCCCCTGCTCATCACCTTGCTCAACAAGGGGGTGATGGAAAAAATTACCCCCAATACAGCTATTTGTGAGGTGGCACAACTGTCCCAACCTCAACCTCCTCCTCCACCTCCACATTCTTCTTCTGCCCCACCTCCTTCTCCTCCACCTCCACCTTGTTCTTCCGCCCCACCCCCTTCTCCTCCACCTCCACCTTGTTCTTCTGCGCCACCCCCTTCTCCTCCACCTCCTCCTCCTCCTGACAGGATTACCCCTCCAGTGGCCCAGCCTCCAGCCAAACGAAGAAGGAAGGCTGCAGGGAAGGCTTCAGGAAAGGTTGCAGGGAAGGTTGCCAGGAAGACGAGGAAGTGATGGCCTTGCTTCATTGTGGTCGGACAGAAGGCAGCCTGTTGTAGTACCACACACTTGGGACATATATATCACCTGCTGCTGTTCCTGACCTCTGGGAGGCCAGCATCAGATTGTGTTCAGAAATGTTGGCCTTCTCAAGCTCCCAATTTTAGTGTCCACACAGGGTTGATGTGTGGTCTGGGGTCCCTGGGATGCACAAATGGCAGCAGCTTCTCCAGCGCTGCCTTCTCTTTATTTTAGTTCAAACATGAATAAATGTTATTTTTCTTTAAGTTCATACTTGACTATGTGTATTTGTAAAAATGTAAAATCTAGCTTTGGAGTAAGCAGATACATTTGACTGACAAAAAAAGGGACAGATAACAACCCCCCAAAAAAATAACTCAATCGTATTTCCCAAAAAAGTGTGTAAAATTTCAATAATATATATTAAAAGATTCAATGGGAGATCACTATCAAAACATTGCGAAATTACAATTAACATCAATTAGAAAAATATCTAATTTTTAAATATTCCTAAAAACTTGCACGATATAATACACCTAAGGCCCCATGCACAAAAGACGCTGTTATTTGCTGTTGAACACGCGTTCAGAGGCCGTTGGACGCTTTTTTCAACTGCTCCTGAACCCATTCAATGTTATCCTATGTGTCCATGCACACACTCTCGTTTTTTGGTGTTTACAAGCAGTTGCGTTTAACCTCGTTTTTCCAGAAGCAAAAAAATGGGTTCAGACGCAAAAGTTTTCCACGTTTCAGACGCTAAACGCTGCTAAACGCGGCTAAATGCGGCTAAACGCGGTACCGGCGTTTTGCCGCGTTTGCGTTTATAAGCGTTTTTAAAGGTGACCTATTTTTTAACATTAGAAATCTCAAAAATGATGGCAAATGATGAAAAACTATTAAAAAATATAAAAGAAAACTGTAATTGCTTGCATTGCATTGTGGACAATCCACAACTTGTGGCAGGTAACGTGGCAAGTGGACAATCAACAACTTGTGTCAGGTGATGTGGCCAGGTGACGTGGCCAGGTGACGTGGCAAGTGGACAATCCACAGCTTGTGGCAGGTGACGTGGCCAGGTGACGTGGCAGGTGACGTGGCCAGGTGACGTGGCAGGTAACGTGGCCAGGTGACGTGGCAGGTGATGTGGCAAGTGGACAATTCACAACTTGTGGCAGGTGACGTGGCACGTGATGTGGCCAGGTGACGTGGAAAGTGGACAATCCACAACTTGTGGCAGGTGACGTGGCAGGTGACGTGGCAGGTAATGTGGGCAGGTAACATGGCTAGGTGACGTGGCAGGTGACGTGGCAAGTGGACAATTCACAACTTGTGGCAGGTGACGTGGCCAGGTGACGTGGCACGTGATGTGGCCAGGTGACATGGCAAGTGGACAATCCACAACTTGTGGCAGGTGACGTGGCCAGGTGACGTGGCAGGTGACGTGGCAAGTGGACAATCCACAACTTGTGGCAGGTGACGTGGCCAGCTGACGTGGCAGGTAACGTGGCCAGGTGACGTGGCAGGTAACATGGCAAGTGGACATTCCACAACTTGTGGCAGGTGACGTGGCACGTGATGTGGCCAGGTGACGTGGCAAGTGGACAATCCACAACTTGTGGCAGGTGACGTGGCCAGGTGACGTGGCCAGGTGATGTGGCCAGGTGACGTGGCAGGTGACGTGGCAAGTGGACAATCCACAACTTGTGGCAGATGATGTGGCAAGTGATACGCTAAATACAAGTACACTGCTGCTCTCTCAGCTGCTGCTACTCACTCTGGTCTCACAAACTGGCTGAAATGGTTAAAATTGACTCTTTTTTGAGCTTAGGGAGGGTCTATGATGAAACGCTTATAAACGCAAACGCGGTTAAACGCCGCTAAACGTGGCCGCAAACGCGGCAAAATGCGCGTTTATAAACGCCGGTTTCAGCGTTTAAAAACGTGTGTTCAGCAGAGTTTGCACCTGCATCTCGTGTGCATGGGGCCTAAATCTTCTTAAGAGCAGCATGAAAAAGGTTAAAAAAAGATAGTCATAACTCTGTGTGAATATCAGCAACAAAAGAAGTTCATTCGTTTGGATTAATGTCACATTCTAACGAAGATTTCAATGCACAACATTTAAACGATGCAAAAATTTGGAGCGTGACGAATGTGCTATCTCCATTACGAAGGCTTGTTTTACCAGAAGATGCGCTCCCGTCTCATAATTGCTTCTGAGCATGCGCGCTTTTGGAAGAGTCGTAAAAGCATACACACGAACCATTTTCTCGTCACAAAACAGGCCGACGAGAAACACGACGAGGAAATCTGGAATCCTGACGAGAAAATAGAGAGCAGGTTCTCTATTTTCTCGTCGAGATTCACAGCAATTTTCTCGTCGTAAAACCATACACACGAATGGTTTTCTCGACAAAAAAGCTCTCGCGGCACTTTTCTTGCCGGTTTTGGACGAGAAACTCGGTCGTGTGTACGAGGCTTAAGAGTTTATCAAAAGACACACAAGGGAACACCTTAGCAGTGCGGGCAGGTCTATGAAACCCAAGTGGACCGGAGTCTCTGCTGCTTCTGCAGTATTTTCCAACTTTAGCGTATCCCGCACTGCAGTAATAAGGTCAGATACCAATGCCGTCTCGCGTACTGACCTGGACTTGGAGTGCTCCTCACTGTCCGGTCACGGTCTGCAGTCTCTGATGCGTCAGAATCTGGGCCCTGAGCCGTAGCTGGACCTGGTTCTGCATCAGAATTATCCCCAGAAGCTTGCAGGGGACGGGGCGTTTACTACCCCCTGTATTCCCGTGTGCTGCTTCCACCCTGGCAGCAAACGCCTCTAGGATTGCTGTCATAGCGTTCATAGACACCACAGGGGCACCAGTTGCTAAATCTGGTGTTTCAGGGGAGAAGACATCTGGCTCAGATGCCATGCTGACCACACGCTGACACCCACAGGGCTCCAGGCAAGATATCAATAGGCCACCCTCCTGCGCTGCAGAGATGCTGGGTTACCCAGAGGACTGACCACCCTGGACCGGTACTGCTATGCTGCCGTGTGCTGCGCCTGTGATGCTGTCCCACTTTTGCTGTGTCAGTCTGCTTCTTTTATCAGCACTTCCTGTGTGAATTTTCGCACCAGTGTAATGCACCCAAGAGGCCGGAGGCTCTCGCAAAATGGTTGCCAAAAACGTCTGTATGGAAGATAATGTGGGCTCTAAGAAAATGGCCGCTGAGCCGAAGATAGAGGTCAAGCAGCTGTAGCCCACAAAAAGATGGCCGCCGAACGGCAATATATACATACAGGGTGGACAAACATGGCCGCCGATCAGCTGATAGGGGCCAAGGGGTGTGGCCGAACCACAGGAAGATGGCCGCCGGGCAGTCACAAGAGGCCGAACTCGGCATGGACCACCCCAAAATGGCCGCCGACAGCATGGAGGAGAAAGCACATACAGGTAAGCAGAAATTACATTTCTTTTAAATGTTAGTTACAGCCAGCCCCGCTCCAGTGGAACCCCTTAGGTGACCCCCAGCACCCAGCAACCTTTAGCTAGAAGCCCAGGGAGGAGGGAAAGGCAGGGAGAGAGGGTAGAAAGGGGCCACAACCACATACTTGGTCTCTCCAGGAATGTCCAGCTAAATCACCCAGCCGAGGCAGGGGAGTTTTACTTACCTATCCTGCATGTATTATGCTGGAAGACATTCCAAACAGATCATCGTCCGCGCACGGAACATGACTGTTGGCCAGGCATGCTGTGATTGGACCCAAAAGGGACGATCATATGTATGCCCTGGAGCGTGACGCTCACTGGCCAGGCTGCTGCGACTCAGCCGTAAGGTCAGCCGAAGCTGAGCGGTCCGATGCAGGCCCTGGAGCGTAGGCTCACCAGCCACCCGTGGAGCGATGGGCATGTCGTGGAAAACCAAGCGCGTAGCTAGGGTCGGCACACGCTCCATGGCCGAAACTGGGGGAGACTACAAGGATCGAGGATCCAGCCTGTCACCCAGTCGGCAGTTGAAGATCGCAGGAAACAACAAATGTAGCAAAAAAATATATATTTTTTTCCCCCGGACCAATGGGCCCAAAGGGAGCCATGTCCTACTCCTTGCTAGACAGAAAAAAACTGATCTGCGAGATGCAGACTGAGAGGTTATACCAGAGGGTCCGCCCCCTGGGCGGTACTGTAGAAGGTGTGATGCAACACTTTTTACAAGTTTTTCTGCCTAGTCACTCCTAATTAACGGATAATACCCACTTTGTCAATAGAGAAGCTGTGTCGGTCCATGGACGAAAGAGTACGATATTTTTGGGTTAAGCAATCACGGTGTGTGGAGTGTTAACTGTTCCGGAGAGACGGCCAGCACAGGTACTCTAGTCCTAAACAGTGAATGTATACTGCATTGTAGTTTTCATTACTCGTACGTTACAGAATCTCATTTGTTTAACCGCTGTGCCAGTGGAGGGTCAGAGCCAATTTATTGGGGGTTGACAGCAGTAAGGAACAGGCCCAAATTAATACCAGCAGCTCTCTTAACTGGGGGAAGTGCTACATAAGCATAGAATGGTAACAAGCTGAGAAGGATTCATCCTGCGACCTTGTGCACGAGAGGTTCAACTAGACCCATTAAGCAATATCTAGGTTCAGGAGGGATTACTACTTGTGTGTAAGTAGCAATAAGTTGTAACACATCTTGCCAGTACGTGGCTATAGTGGGGGAAAGTCCAAAAAATATGGAAAAAGTCATTAGACTGATGTGTGCAGCGCCAACAGGCTGGAGAAGTAAGAGGGCTGATCTTGTGGAGCCTATGAGGGAGGAAATAGGCCCAGTGCAGGATTTTTAATTGGATCAACTTGTTCCTGGCAGACACTAACCGAGAGGAGGGAAAGTCCCAGATCTCAGACCAGTTCTCTTCATCCAACTCAGGGATATCCGACCTCCATTTCTGTTTTAAGGAAGACAGCTCAGGACTAGCCGCCACAAGAAGGTACCATTACAACTCAGAAGTGGGTTTCTTTAAATCCGGTGCACGAAGGATAGCCTCTAACTCCGAGTAGCAAAGAGATACACGATGGCCTGGAAATTGCCAACTGAAGGCACGGGAAACCTATATATAACAGTAGTAATAAAATGAGGGCAAATTAATCATAGAATCAAGAATATGAAAGGGAAGAAGGCGATCATTCCCAACAATATGTTCCAATATTTTACTTTTATATTTAGCCCAGGCTTGGGGATCAGGCATTGTAGTGAAATGCGGAAGGGAGGGACTTAACCATAGGGAACTATGGGAGGATAAAGTGGTGGAGGGCATGGACTCCAAACGAAGACCAGCCTTCCGGGCCCGCAAGGTGGTAAGCATGGAGGGGGTTAAGCTATGGAGAGATTTTGGGCCTCTAAACAGTAAAAAATGGAGTGCTTCCAAAGAATGTAGATGTGCTGCTTCCAAAATGGTAGAGGAGTTAGTCAGATCAGGTTGTAACCACCAGTAAGCCATTACTAACTGGGAGGCAGGATGATACTTATACCAGTCAGGCATAGCCAATCCCCCACTATCTGTTGGTCTGGTGAGGGTAGTAATCCTATACCCTACAGAAAGGAAAGAAATATTTGGTTAAGTTTAGTAAAAAAAAAAAATCGGAAGCCATTGTGGACAATTGCAAAAGAAATAAGTAAAGTAAAGAGAAGAGGGACGTTGCCCAATGCCTTCAGTTTAAATTTGATATCAGACAATACAGGGTAGATATTGAGTGCAGCATTTTCAAAAACTTGACGAGACAGCAATACCTAGTGTGAGGGGGTTAGCTCGGCAGCGGGTGTGTGTGACCCCCGGGATGGGCTCCCCACACAAAAACAGGCCCAGCAAACGGAGGTTGTGGTTTTCAAAATCAAAAAAGGTGCGGTTTATTTTCTATTTACAGTGACAAAACACAGCAAAGCCAAAAGAAACATAAACAAAATAAATCCTGGTCAACTTGACCTCTGACTAAACATACAGGTTTCCTAACTAACAACTGGGATCAGCCTAGTGCTGTCCTAGTCCCTAAGTCCCTGGTTTTAAATGTCCAAGCAAATAGCCACACAGGCTTTGTCTCACCGCACAGGGGTTCACTCTCCCTAGACAGTCCACACAGGTCTGGGTCCAGGCATGAGCTAACATCTAATGAAGCTGGGAGTTCTTATAGAGGCCTAAATGAGCTGACAAGCTTCAGCTGGTCTCATCAACTCCCTGTCTGCACGACGCCCCACACTCTCCCTAGAGGTATGAGTCATCCATGAGCCCACTAGCCTTAGCTGGGCTTATACAACTCTCCACCTAGTTGTATAAGTCGGCGTAAAGCCTGAATCTGGGCGAAATATATCTACCCCCCTGGATGCAACCAGGTGACTTTACCTTCCTGCTGTCACATACCCCCCCCTCTTGTTTTAACCTCGGGGTTGGAACACCAGCAATCAGGCATTCATGTACTCGAGACAAAGCATCCACATTCCCCATTTGAACGCCAGGGCGATGCTTTACTGTGAAGTTGAATTCCTGGAGGGCCAGGAACCACCTATTCACTCTTCTATTTGTTTCCTTGTTTTGAGCCATCCACTTTAACAGAGCGTGATCCGTAACCATGTCAAAGTGCCTACCTAGCAGGTAGTACCGAAGGGAATCTAGAGCCCACTTCACCGCTAAACACTCCTTTTCAACGGTGGCGTAATTTACCTCATGGGACTTCAACTTCCTGCTGAGGTAAATGACTGGGTGCTCTTCCCCGTTCCAGACCTGGGACAATACTGCTCCTAACCCCACATCTGACGCATCACTTTGTACGACAAAGTCTTTAGAGAAGTCGGGTGAGTACAACACTGGCTGGCTACATAAGGCTTGTTTCAAGAATTGGAATGCTGCCTCAGCCTCGGGGGTCCATTTAATCATGACCGACCCTTTCCCCTTCGTTAGGTTGGTTAGGGGCACAGCCTTAGAAGCAAAGTGGGGAATGAATCGCCGATAATACCCAGCGATTCCCAGAAAGGCTCGTACCTGCCTCTTGCTGTTGGGACGTGGCCAACTCTGGATGGCCTCGACTTTGTTGAGTTGGGGTTTTATTACTCCCCTCCCAATGGTGTACCCAAGATATTTGGCCTCCTCCTGCCCAATGGTACACTTCTTGGGGTTAGCCGTAAACCCCCCTTCCCGAACAGAGTCCAGGACTGCTTGCACTTTTGGCAGATGTGAGGCCCAATCTGTGCTATGGACAATTACGTCATCCAGGTAAGCCGCAGCATACTTCCGATGGGGCCTCAGCATCTGGTCCATTTTCCGCTGGAATGTGGCCGGCGCATTCTGTAACCCGAACGGCATTCTTTTATATTGGAACGCCCCGTCTGGGGTTACAAATGCGGTTTTCTCTTTGGCCAATTTGGCCAGGGGGATTTGCCAATACCCTTTTGTGAGGTCAAGAGTCGTCATGTATCGGGCTGTTCCCAGCCGGTCGATCAACTCATCTATACGTGGCATGGGGTAGGTGTCAAATTTTGTAACTTTGTTCAACTGACGAAAATCGTTACAAAATCGCCAGCTCCCATCCGGTTTAGGCACCAACACAATGGGACTAGACCAATCACTTTGGGACTCCTCTATCACCCCTAAGTTCAGCATTTTCTGTACTTCCTCCCGTATTGCCTCCCGTCAGGCCTCTGGGATCCGATAGGGTTTTAACTTCACCCTTTCACCGGGCGGGGTAATGATGTCATGCTCTACCCCAAATGTTTGTCCCGGCAGCTCAGAGAATACCTCCTTGTTGCGAAGCACAAACTCCTTAACCTCCTGTTGTTGGGGTTGTGACAAGGTGGCTGCTATTCCAACCTCAGGAATCACGCAACCAGTTTGAGCTGGTGACCAAGTGTCTGCGACTAGGGACTCTCTATCCCTCCAGGCTTTCAACAGATTAACGTGATAGATCTGTTCGGGCTTTCGCCTTCCTGGTTGTCTGACCTTGTAATTCACTTCTCTCACTTTTTCCATTATCTCGTAGGGGCCTTGCCATTTGGCAAGGAATTTACTTTCAACCGTAGGGACAAGTACCAGTATCCTATCCCCCGGGGAAAAGGTACGGGTCTTGGCTCCACGGTTGTACACTCTCTGCTGTGCTAACTGCGCTTGGGCCAAATGTTCCTTCACGATGGGCATTACCTGTGCAATTCGGTCTTGCATCAGGGCGACATGCTCAATCACACTCCTGTGGGGAGAACTCTCACTTTCCCAAGTTTCCTTGGCAATATCCAACAGCCCTCTTGGGTGTCTCCCATACAGTAACTCAAAGGGGGAGAATCCCGTAGAGGATTGGGGCACCTCCCTAATAGCAAACATCAGATAAGGAAGTAGACAGTCCCAATCCTTTCCATCTCTATCCACCACTTTCTTCAACATTTGTTTTAGGGTTTTGTTGAATCTTTCAACCAGCCCATCGGTTTGGGGGTGATACACAGATGTACGTAATTGCGTCACTTTGAACAATTTACACAGCTCCTTCATAACCCGGGACATAAAGGGTGTACCTTGGTCCGTAAGCAGTTCTTTACAAATACCCACCCGGCTAAACACAAGAGATAGCTCTTTGGCTATGGTTTTGGCCGAGGTATTTCGGAGAGGGATCGCTTCTGGATAACGGGTGGCATAGTCCATTATAATTAATATGTACTGGTGCCCCCTAGCGGACTTGATTATAGGACCTACCAAATCCATGGCGATCCTCTCAAACGGGACCTCAATGATGGGTAGAGGGACCAGCGGGCTACGGAAATGTGGCATCGGGGCCGACCTCTGACACACAGGGCAGGAGGAACAATAATTTTCTATGTCCTTCATCACCCCCGGCCAATAGAATCTCTGTAATACCCTCTCTCGGGTTTTCTCTGTCCCCAGATGACCTCCAAGAATGTGCCCATGGGCCAACTCCAACACCAACTTCCTGTAAGGTTTGGGCACCACAAGCTGCTCAACGGTTTCTTCTGCCCTTTTTGCCACCCGATACAGTAGGTCCTTCTCTACGCTGAAGTATGGGTAAGTGCAGGTATTATCTGGGTTCACTAACTCGCCATCTATTTTCACTACGTTTTCCCGTGCCTTTATTAGGGCGGGGTCTTTCAACTGTTCTGTGGCAAAGTTTTCCCTGTGAACCTCAAGATCAGAAAACTCCACAGACGGTAGGTTTTTGTCTGAGGAGGTGGGCTCCTCTCCAGTTTCTTGAGTCTCCCCTGCCAATACTGATAAGGGAAATTCCGGAGAGTCCTCACCACTCTCAGGGGAGTTCTGGCTATCACATTCCTGGTACATAGGGGCACCAGTGGGGGGCTCAGGATCATCCCACAGTTCCCAGAACTTCGGAAAATCCCTTCCCACAATGGCGTCATACGGTAACTGAGATACTAAGCCCACTGGATGAGAGAGGGTACCTTTGGGGGTCTCGAAACACACTGTAGTCACTGGATACTCTCGGGTGTCCCCATGCACACAAATAACAGCTACCTTGCTATTCCCAGAGACCTCTGTTTTAACTAACTCAGCCTTTATCAGGGTCACAAGGCAACCTGAATCCAGCAATACCACAACATTTCTACCATTAACACACATTTCGCATAAATGTTTCTCAGTTCCTCGAATGGCAGTGCATGCGACTGTCGCACACAGCGACTGACGTCTGCCCGTCAGAAAGTCACACTGCATGGGTTCCTCCACAACCGGGCAATTGGCTGCAATATGTCCCGCTTGCCGGCAGCGGTAGCAAACGATCCTTCTTGCCGCCTCTTGAGCCGCTGATTTCCCAGGCTGTTCTCGCCAAACTTGGGGCAGAGCTCCCACCCTCTCACTCTCTCCACCCTTACCCCTTGGAATCCTCTTATCCGCCCCTGGGGATGGTCTGGTCTTAGGGTGGAAAGTCCGAGTGTCTCTGGAAGAGGCCGTCAGGTTCTCTGTAGCCAAGTATTTCTCCACACGATCCACAAGACCATCGTCCGTCTCTGGGTCTCCATGGCTTACCCACTTTTGGATGGCAGTAGGAAGAGCTCTCAAAAACCGATCCATTACAACACGTTCCACAATCTTTGGTGCGGACAAAGTCTCTGGCTGTAGCCACTTTCTGCTCAGGTGAATGAGATCATACATTTGAGACCTGGGGGGTTTTCCAAGCTGGAAAGTCCAGTTATGCACACGCTGAGCCCGGACAGCCTGGGTGACACCCAGCCTTGCCAATATCTCAGCTTTTAGCATCACATAGTCTTTTGCTTGGTCAGGCTCTAGGTCATAGTAAGCCTTCTGCGATTCACCAGTTAACAGAGGAGCCACCAGTCCAGCCCACTGCTCCTCAGGCCACTTTTCTCTTTCAGCAGTCCTTTCAAATGTGGTCAAAAATACCTCTGGATCATCCTCTCCAGTCATTTTTGTCAATAAACGACTCACCCCAAAGGACGCGGTATTAGTGGGACGGCTTTCCTCACTGGTCTGCGGACGTTGCTGCATTACTGCTTCCATTTGTTGTAGTCTCTGCTCTTGCTTCTGTAACAGGTCTATGAAGCGGGCCTCAGATTGCTGCTGGGCTTGTTGCTGAGCTTCCAGACTCTGTTGGTGAGCTTGCTGCTGGGCTGCAAGGCTCTGTTGATGAGCTTGCTGCTGGGCTGCGAAGTTCTGTTGTTGAGCTGCAAGGCTCTTTTGCAAACCTGCATTTGTCTGCTGTTGATTGGCATTTGCTAGAGCCAGCTGCTTCAGTATCTCCTCCATGCTGGCTTAAAAAAAACTGCCACTGGTTCTCCACCAACTGTGAGGGGGTTAGCTCGGCAGCGGGTGTGTGTGACCCCCGGGATGGGCTCCCCACACAAAAACAGGCCCAGCAAACGGAGGTTGTGGTTTTCAAAATCAAAAAAGGTGCGGTTTATTTTCTATTTACAGTGACAAAACACAGCAAAGCCAAAAGAAACATAAACAAAATAAATCCTGGTCAACTTGACCTCTGACTAAACATACAGGTTTCCTAACTAACAACTGGGATCAGCCTAGTGCTGTCCTAGTCCCTAAGTCCCTGGTTTTAAATGTCCAAGCAAATAGCCACACAGGCTTTGTCTCACCGCACAGGGGTTCACTCTCCCTAGACAGTCCACACAGGTCTGGGTCCAGGCATGAGCTAACATCTAATGAAGCTGGGAGTTCTTATAGAGGCCTAAATGAGCTGACAAGCTTCAGCTGGTCTCATCAACTCCCTGTCTGCACGACGCCCCACACTCTCCCTAGAGGTATGAGTCATCCATGAGCCCACTAGCCTTAGCTGGGCTTATACAACTCTCCACCTAGTTGTATAAGTCGGCGTAAAGCCTGAATCTGGGCGAAATATATCTACCCCCCTGGATGCAACCAGGTGACTTTACCTTCCTGCTGTCACATACCCCCCCCTCTTGTTTTAACCTCGGGGTTGGAACACCAGCAATCAGGCATTCATGTACTCGAGACAAAGCATCCACATTCCCCATTTGAACGCCAGGGCGATGCTTTACTGTGAAGTTGAATTCCTGGAGGGCCAGGAACCACCTATTCACTCTTCTATTTGTTTCCTTGTTTTGAGCCATCCACTTTAACGGAGCGTGATCCGTAACCATGTCAAAGTGCCTACCTAGCAGGTAGTACCGAAGGGAATCTAGAGCCCACTTCACCGCTAAACACTCCTTTTCAACGGTGGCGTAATTTACCTCATGGGACTTCAACTTCCTGCTGAGGTAAATGACTGGGTGCTCTTCCCCGTTCCAGACCTGGGACAATACTGCTCCTAACCCCACATCTGACGCATCACTTTGTACGACAAAGTCTTTAGAGAAGTCGGGTGAGTACAACACTGGCTGGCTACATAAGGCTTGTTTCAAGAATTGGAATGCTGCCTCAGCCTCGGGGGTCCATTTAATCATGACCGACCCTTTCCCCTTCGTTAGGTTGGTTAGGGGCACAGCCTTAGAAGCAAAGTGGGGAATGAATCGCCGATAATACCCAGCGATTCCCAGAAAGGCTCGTACCTGCCTCTTGCTGTTGGGACGTGGCCAACTCTGGATGGCCTCGACTTTGTTGAGTTGGGGTTTTATTACTCCCCTCCCAATGGTGTACCCAAGATATTTGGCCTCCTCCTGCCCAATGGTACACTTCTTGGGGTTAGCCGTAAACCCCGCTTCCCGAACAGAGTCCAGGACTGCTTGCACTTTTGGCAGATGTGAGGCCCAATCTGTGCTATGGACAATTACGTCATCCAGGTAAGCCGCAGCATACTTCCGATGGGGCCTCAGCATCTGGTCCATTTTCCGCTGGAATGTGGCCGGCGCATTCTGTAACCCGAACGGCATTCTTTTATATTGGAACGCCCCGTCTGGGGTTACAAATGCGGTTTTCTCTTTGGCCAATTTGGCCAGGGGGATTTGCCAATACCCTTTTGTGAGGTCAAGAGTCGTCATGTATCGGGCTGTTCCCAGCCGGTCGATCAACTCATCTATACGTGGCATGGGGTAGGTGTCAAATTTTGTAACTTTGTTCAACTGACGAAAATCGTTACAAAATCGTCAGCTCCCATCCGGTTTAGGCACCAACACAATGGGACTAGACCAATCACTTTGGGACTCCTCTATCACCCCTAAGTTCAGCATTTTCTGTACTTCCTCCCGTATTGCCTCCCGTCGGGCCTCTGGGATCCGATAGGGTTTTAACTTCACCCTTTCACCGGGCGGGGTAATGATGTCATGCTCTACCCCAAATGTTTGTCCCGGCAGCTCAGAGAATACCTCCTTGTTGCGAAGCACAAACTCCTTAACCTCCTGTTGTTGGGGTTGTGACAAGGTGGCTGCTATTCCAACCTCAGGAATCACGCAACCAGTTTGAGCTGGTGACCAAGTGTCTGCGACTAGGGACTCTCTATCCCTCCAGGCTTTCAACAGATTAACGTGATAGATCTGTTCGGGCTTTCGCCTTCCTGGTTGTCTGACCTTGTAATTCACTTCGCTCACTTTTTCCATTATCTCGTAGGGGCCTTGCCATTTGGCAAGGAATTTACTTTCAACCATAGGGACAAGTACCAGTATCCTATCCCCCGGGGAAAAGGTACGGGTCTTGGCTCCACGGTTGTACACTCTCTGCTGTGCTAACTGCGCTTGGGCCAAATGTTCCTTCACGATGGGCATTACCTGTGCAATTCGGTCTTGCATCAGGGCGACATGCTCAATCACACTCCTGTGGGGAGAACTCTCACTTTCCCAAGTTTCCTTGGCAATATCCAACAGCCCTCTTGGGTGTCTCCCATACAGTAACTCAAAGGGGGAGAATCCCGTAGAGGATTGGGGCACCTCCCTAATAGCAAACATCAGATAAGGAAGTAGACAGTCCCAATCCTTTCCATCTCTATCCACCACTTTCTTCAACATTTGTTTTAGGGTTTTGTTGAATCTTTCAACCAGCCCATCGGTTTGGGGGTGATACACAGATGTACGTAATTGCGTCACTTTGAACAATTTACACAGCTCCTTCATAACCCGGGACATAAAGGGTGTTCCTTGGTCCGTAAGCAGTTCTTTACAAATACCCACCCGGCTAAACACAAGAGATAGCTCTTTGGCTATGGTTTTGGCCGAGGTATTTCGGAGAGGGATCGCTTCTGGATAACGGGTGGCATAGTCCATTATAATTAATATGTACTGGTGCCCCCTAGCGGACTTGATTATAGGACCTACCAAATCCATGGCGATCCTCTCAAACGGGACCTCAATGATGGGTAGAGGGACCAGCGGGCTACGGAAATGTGGCATCGGGGCCGACCTCTGACACACAGGGCAGGAGGAACAATAATTTTCTATGTCCTTCATCACCCCCGGCCAATAGAATCTCTGTAATACCCTCTCTCGGGTTTTCTCTGTCCCCAGATGACCTCCAAGAATGTGCCCATGGGCCAACTCCAACACCAACTTCCTGTAAGGTTTGGGCACCACAAGCTGCTCAACGGTTTCTTCTGCCCTTTTTGCCACCCGATACAGTAGGTCCTTCTCTACGCTGAAGTATGGGTAAGTGCAGGTATTATCTGGGTTCACTAACTCGCCATCTATTTTCACTACGTTTTCCCGTGCCTTTATTAGGGCGGGGTCTTTCAACTGTTCTGTGGCAAAGTTTTCCCTGTGAACCTCAAGATCAGAAAACTCCACAGACGGTAGGTTTTCGTCTGAGGAGGTGGGCTCCTCTCCAGTTTCTTGAGTCTCCCCTGCCAATACTGATAAGGGAAATTCCGGAGAGTCCTCACCACTCTCAGGGGAGTTCTGGCTATCACATTCCTGGTACATAGGGGCACCAGTGGGGGGCTCAGGATCATCCCACAGTTCCCAGAACTTCGGAAAATCCCTTCCCACAATGGCGTCATACGGTAACTGAGATACTAAGCCCACTGGATGAGAGAGGGTACCTTTGGGGGTCTCGAAACACACTGTAGTCACTGGATACTCTCGGGTGTCCCCATGCACACAAATAACAGCTACCTTGCTATTCCCAGAGACCTCTGTTTTAACTAACTCAGCCTTTATCAGGGTCACAAGGCTACCTGAATCCAGCAATACCACAACATTTCTACCATTAACACACATTTCGCATAAATGTTTCTCAGTTCCTCGAATGGCAGTGCATGCGACTGTCGCACACAGCGACTGACGTCTGCCCGTCAGAAAGTCACACTGCATGGGTTCCTCCACAACCGGGCAATTGGCTGCAATATGTCCCGCTTGCCGGCAGCGGTAGCAAACGATCCTTCTTGCCGCCTCTTGAGCCGCTGATTTCCCAGGCTGTTCTCGCCAAACTTGGGGCAGAGCTCCCACCCTCTCACTCTCTCCACCCTTACCCCTTGGAATCCTCTTATCCGCCCCTGGGGATGGTCTGGTCTTAGGGTGGAAAGTCCGAGTGTCTCTGGAAGAGGCCGTCAGGTTCTCTGTAGCCAAGTATTTCTCCACACGATCCACAAGACCATCGTCCGTCTCTGGGTCTCCATGGCTTACCCACTTTTGGATGGCAGTAGGAAGAGCTCTCAAAAACCGATCCATTACAACACGTTCCACAATCTTTGGTGCGGACAAAGTCTCTGGCTGTAGCCACTTTCTGCTCAGGTGAATGAGATCATACATTTGAGACCTGGGGGGTTTTCCAAGCTGGAAAGTCCAGTTATGCACACGCTGAGCCCGGACAGCCTGGGTGACACCCAGCCTTGCCAATATCTCAGCTTTTAGCATCACATAGTCTTTTGCTTGGTCAGGCTCTAGGTCATAGTAAGCCTTCTGCGATTCACCAGTTAACAGAGGAGCCACCAGTCCAGCCCACTGCTCCTCAGGCCACTTTTCTCTTTCAGCAGTCCTTTCAAATGTGGTCAAAAATACCTCTGGATCATCCTCTCCAGTCATTTTTGTCAATAAACGACTCACCCCAAAGGACGCGGTATTAGTGGGACGGCTTTCCTCACTGGTCTGCGGACGTTGCTGCATTACTGCTTCCATTTGTTGTAGTCTCTGCTCTTGCTTCTGTAACAGGTCTATGAAGCGGGCCTCAGATTGCTGCTGGGCTTGTTGCTGAGCTTCCAGACTCTGTTGGTGAGCTTGCTGCTGGGCTGCAAGGCTCTGTTGATGAGCTTGCTGCTGGGCTGCGAAGTTCTGTTGTTGAGCTGCAAGGCTCTTTTGCAAACCTGCATTTGTCTGCTGTTGATTGGCATTTGCTAGAGCCAGCTGCTTCAGTATCTCCTCCATGCTGGCTTAAAAAAAACTGCCACTGGTTCTCCACCAACTGTGAGGGGGTTAGCTCGGCAGCGGGTGTGTGTGACCCCCGGGATGGGCTCCCCACACAAAAACAGGCCCAGCAAACGGAGGTTGTGGTTTTCAAAATCAAAAAAGGTGCGGTTTATTTTCTATTTACAGTGACAAAACACAGCAAAGCCAAAAGAAACATAAACAAAATAAATCCTGGTCAACTTGACCTCTGACTAAACATACAGGTTTCCTAACTAACAACTGGGATCAGCCTAGTGCTGTCCTAGTCCCTAAGTCCCTGGTTTTAAATGTCCAAGCAAATAGCCACACAGGCTTTGTCTCACCGCACAGGGGTTCACTCTCCCTAGACAGTCCACACAGGTCTGGGTCCAGGCATGAGCTAACATCTAATGAAGCTGGGAGTTCTTATAGAGGCCTAAATGAGCTGACAAGCTTCAGCTGGTCTCATCAACTCCCTGTCTGCACGACGCCCCACACTCTCCCTAGAGGTATGAGTCATCCATGAGCCCACTAGCCTTAGCTGGGCTTATACAACTCTCCACCTAGTTGTATAAGTCGGCGTAAAGCCTGAATCTGGGCGAAATATATCTACCCCCCTGGATGCAACCAGGTGACTTTACCTTCCTGCTGTCACATACCCCCCCCTCTTGTTTTAACCTCGGGGTTGGAACACCAGCAATCAGGCATTCATGTACTCGAGACAAAGCATCCACATTCCCCATTTGAACGCCAGGGCGATGCTTTACTGTGAAGTTGAATTCCTGGAGGGCCAGGAACCACCTATTCACTCTTCTATTTGTTTCCTTGTTTTGAGCCATCCACTTTAACGGAGCGTGATCCGTAACCATGTCAAAGTGCCTACCTAGCAGGTAGTACCGAAGGGAATCTAGAGCCCACTTCACCGCTAAACACTCCTTTTCAACGGTGGCGTAATTTACCTCATGGGACTTCAACTTCCTGCTGAGGTAAATGACTGGGTGCTCTTCCCCGTTCCAGACCTGGGACAATACTGCTCCTAACCCCACATCTGACGCATCACTTTGTACGACAAAGTCTTTAGAGAAGTCGGGTGAGTACAACACTGGCTGGCTACATAAGGCTTGTTTCAAGAATTGGAATGCTGCCTCAGCCTCGGGGGTCCATTTAATCATGACCGACCCTTTCCCCTTCGTTAGGTTGGTTAGGGGCACAGCCTTAGAAGCAAAGTGGGGAATGAATCGCCGATAATACCCAGCGATTCCCAGAAAGGCTCGTACCTGCCTCTTGCTGTTGGGACGTGGCCAACTCTGGATGGCCTCGACTTTGTTGAGTTGGGGTTTTATTACTCCCCTCCCAATGGTGTACCCAAGATATTTGGCCTCCTCCTGCCCAATGGTACACTTCTTGGGGTTAGCCGTAAACCCCGCTTCCCGAACAGAGTCCAGGACTGCTTGCACTTTTGGCAGATGTGAGGCCCAATCTGTGCTATGGACAATTACGTCATCCAGGTAAGCCGCAGCATACTTCCGATGGGGCCTCAGCATCTGGTCCATTTTCCGCTGGAATGTGGCCGGCGCATTCTGTAACCCGAACGGCATTCTTTTATATTGGAACGCCCCGTCTGGGGTTACAAATGCGGTTTTCTCTTTGGCCAATTTGGCCAGGGGGATTTGCCAATACCCTTTTGTGAGGTCAAGAGTCGTCATATATCGGGCTGTTCCCAGCCGGTCGATCAACTCATCTATACGTGGCATGGGGTAGGTGTCAAATTTTGTAACTTTGTTCAACTGACGAAAATCGTTACAAAATCGCCAGCTCCCATCCGGTTTAGGCACCAACACAATGGGACTAGACCAATCACTTTGGGACTCCTCTATCACCCCTAAGTTCAGCATTTTCTGTACTTCCTCCCATATTGCCTCCCGTCGGGCCTCTGGGATCCGATAGGGTTTTAACTTCACCCTTTCACCGGGCGGGGTAATGATGTCATGCTCTACCCCAAATGTTTGTCCCGGCAGCTCAGAGAATACCTCCTTGTTGCGAAGCACAAACTCCTTAACCTCCTGTTGTTGGGGTTGTGACAAGGTGGCTGCTATTCCAACCTCAGGAATCACGCAACCAGTTTGAGCTGGTGACCAAGTGTCTGCGACTAGGGACTCTCTATCCCTCCAGGCTTTCAACAGATTAACGTGATAGATCTGTTCGGGCTTTCGCCTTCCTGGTTGTCTGACCTTGTAATTCACTTCGCTCACTTTTTCCATTATCTCGTAGGGGCCTTGCCATTTGGCAAGGAATTTACTTTCAACCGTAGGGACAAGTACCAGTATCCTATCCCCCGGGGAAAAGGTACGGGTCTTGGCTCCACGGTTGTACACTCTCTGCTGTGCTAACTGCGCTTGGGCCAAATGTTCCTTCACGATGGGCATTACCTGTGCAATTCGGTCTTGCATCAGGGCGACATGCTCAATCACACTCCTGTGGGGAGAACTCTCACTTTCCCAAGTTTCCTTGGCAATATCCAACAGCCCTCTTGGGTGTCTCCCATACAGTAACTCAAAGGGGGAGAATCCCGTAGAGGATTGGGGCACCTCCCTAATAGCAAACATCAGATAAGGAAGTAGACAGTCCCAATCCTTTCCATCTCTATCCACCACTTTCTTCAACATTTGTTTTAGGGTTTTGTTGAATCTTTCAACCAGCCCATCGGTTTGGGGGTGATACACAGATGTACGTAATTGCGTCACTTTGAACAATTTACACAGCTCCTTCATAACCCGGGACATAAAGGGTGTTCCTTGGTCCGTAAGCAGTTCTTTACAAATACCCACCCGGCTAAACACAAGAGATAGCTCTTTGGCTATGGTTTTGGCCGAGGTATTTCGGAGAGGGATCGCTTCTGGATAACGGGTGGCATAGTCCATTATAACTAATATGTACTGGTGCCCCCTAGCGGACTTGATTATAGGACCTACCAAATCCATGGCGATCCTCTCAAACGGGACCTCAATGATGGGTAGAGGGACCAGCGGGCTACGGAAATGTGGCATCGGGGCCGACCTCTGACACACAGGGCAGGAGGAACAATAATTTTCTATGTCCTTCATCACCCCCGGCCAATAGAATCTCTGTAATACCCTCTCTCGGGTTTTCTCTGTCCCCAGATGACCTCCAAGAATGTGCCCATGGGCCAACTCCAACACCAACTTCCTGTAAGGTTTGGGCACCACAAGCTGCTCAACGGTTTCTTCTGCCCTTTTTGCCACCCGATACAGTAGGTCCTTCTCTACGCTGAAGTATGGGTAAGTGCAGGTATTATCTGGGTTCACTAACTCGCCATCTATTTTCACTACGTTTTCCCGTGCCTTTATTAGGGCGGGGTCTTTCAACTGTTCTGTGGCAAAGTTTTCCCTGTGAACCTCAAGATCAGAAAACTCCACAGACGGTAGGTTTTCGTCTGAGGAGGTGGGCTCCTCTCCAGTTTCTTGAGTCTCCCCTGCCAATACTGATAAGGGAAATTCCGGAGAGTCCTCACCACTCTCAGGGGAGTTCTGGCTATCACATTCCTGGTACATAGGGGCACCAGTGGGGGGCTCAGGATCATCCCACAGTTCCCAGAACTTCGGAAAATCCCTTCCCACAATGGCGTCATACGGTAACTGAGATACTAAGCCCACTGGATGAGAGAGGGTACCTTTGGGGGTCTCGAAACACACTGTAGTCACTGGATACTCTCGGGTGTCCCCATGCACACAAATAACAGCTACCTTGCTATTCCCAGAGACCTCTGTTTTAACTAACTCAGCCTTTATCAGGGTCACAAGGCTACCTGAATCCAGCAATACCACAACATTTCTACCATTAACACACATTTCGCATAAATGTTTCTCAGTTCCTCGAATGGCAGTGCATGCGACTGTCGCACACAGCGACTGACGTCTGCCCGTCAGAAAGTCACACTGCATGGGTTCCTCCACAACCGGGCAATTGGCTGCAATATGTCCCGCTTGCCGGCAGCGGTAGCAAACAATCCTTCTTGCCGCCTCTTGAGCCGCTGATTTCCCAGGCTGTTCTCGCCAAACTTGGGGCAGAGCTCCCACCCTCTCACTCTCTCCACCCTTACCCCTTGGAATCCTCTTATCCGCCCCTGGGGATGGTCTGGTCTTAGGGTGGAAAGTCCGAGTGTCTCTGGAAGAGGCCGTCAGGTTCTCTGTAGCCAAGTATTTCTCCACACGATCCACAAGACCATCGGCCGTCTCTGGGTCTCCATGGCTTACCCACTTTTGGATGGCAGTAGGAAGAGCTCTCAAAAACCGATCCATTACAACACGTTCCACAATCTTTGGTGCGGACAAAGTCTCTGGCTGTAGCCACTTTCTGCTCAGGTGAATGAGATCATACATTTGAGACCTGGGGGGTTTTCCAAGCTGGAAAGTCCAGTTATGCACACGCTGAGCCCGGACAGCCTGGGTGACACCCAGCCTTGCCAATATCTCAGCTTTTAGCATCACATAGTCTTTTGCTTGGTCAGGCTCTAGGTCATAGTAAGCCTTCTGCGATTCACCAGTTAACAGAGGAGCCACCAGTCCAGCCCACTGCTCCTCAGGCCACTTTTCTCTTTCAGCAGTCCTTTCAAATGTGGTCAAAAATACCTCTGGATCATCCTCTCCAGTCATTTTTGTCAATAAACGACTCACCCCAAAGGACGCGGTATTAGAGGGACGGCTTTCTTCACTGGTCTGCGGACGTTGCTGCATTACTGCTTCCATTTGTTGTAGTCTCTGCTCTTGCTTCTGTAACAGGTCTATGAAGCGGGCCTCAGATTGCTGCTGGGCTTGTTGCTGAGCTTCCAGACTCTGTTGGTGAGCTTGCTGCTGGGCTGCAAGGCTCTGTTGATGAGCTTGCTGCTGGGCTGCGAAGTTCTGTTGTTGAGCTGCAAGGCTCTTTTGCAAACCTGCATTTGTCTGCTGTTGATTGGCATTTGCTAGAGCCAGCTGCTTCAGTATCTCCTCCATGCTGGCTTAAAAAAAACTGCCACTGGTTCTCCACCAACTTTGAGGGGGTTAGCTCGGCAGCGGGTGTGTGTGACCCCCGGGATGGGCTCCCCACACAAAAACAGGCCCAGCAAACGGAGGTTGTGGTTTTCAAAATCAAAAAAGGTGCGGTTTATTTTCTATTTACAGTGACAAAACACAGCAAAGCCAAAAGAAACATAAACAAAATAAATCCTGGTCAACTTGACCTCTGACTAAACATACAGGTTTCCTAACTAACAACTGGGATCAGCCTAGTGCTGTCCTAGTCCCTAAGTCCCTGGTTTTAAATGTCCAAGCAAATAGCCACACAGGCTTTGTCTCACCGCACAGGGGTTCACTCTCCCTAGACAGTCCACACAGGTCTGGGTCCAGGCATGAGCTAACATCTAATGAAGCTGGGAGTTCTTATAGAGGCCTAAATGAGCTGACAAGCTTCAGCTGGTCTCATCAACTCCCTGTCTGCACGACGCCCCACACTCTCCCTAGAGGTATGAGTCATCCATGAGCCCACTAGCCTTAGCTGGGCTTATACAACTCTCCACCTAGTTGTATAAGTCGGCGTAAAGCCTGAATCTGGGCGAAATATATCTACCCCCCTGGATGCAACCAGGTGACTTTACCTTCCTGCTGTCACACTAGACAAGTGAAATTGTCAACCCATTGCGGCGTTTGGGTCCCAGAAGAGGAAGTCTGCAGCACATCTGTGCAAACGCTGGTTTCACCATCTGTGCACATGTGGAGTTTCCTAAAAAGCTGAGCACACGCCACAAATACATTTTGAGATGAACTAAGTATACATGGTTAAAACAGCAAGTTTATAGACATTCTCCCAGTGCCTGCAAAATCGACTGATAACTCCTTTAAGTCTGACGCCATATTTACAAATGAGCTTGTATGTATGAGAATGTATCCCATAGAGACTCCTGAACAATACTGACTGAAGGAGGAATTAATGCGCTGCCTTTAGAAGCCAATTAGGTTTATAATTCCTTGCAAAACAACAAGTGAGAACACTGATTGGTTTGTATAAGCAACAAAGAATGATTTCTAATTTTAAACAAAATGCTCAAATTCTAATATTAGTTGAGAGTGAACAGGAAAGCATATAAGGAAAGAAAAGGTAACAGTGAAAGGAAAACAAGAATGATGAAGAAAAGGGAAAGGAAAGGGAAACTAGGTCTTAGATCCTAGACTAGAAAGCATCAAGTGATACAGTGTTATTCAGCAGACCAATATATAATTAAGGTCATCCACTTTACTGGCAGTTAACCAAGGGCATGAAGAACTGGGCTAATGTATTATTAGTGGGAGGTTTTGTTAGCAGTCTAGTTGCAGCATTTTGCAATAACTGTGAAGATTGCATGGAGTTGGGTTTTAAGAAATTGCAGAATTACCCAGACATGGAAATCTTGAAGCTCATATGCAGGTATGGGACTGAAACTGAGCATTTTTGGTTAAGAATTTTAATAACTCTATTATGAGATTACATCATATACATATTCTGCTAGTATACAGTCTTCAGATGACTCACCAGTAAATAGAAGTCCTGTGAAAAATTACCAGGACCTGGCCTAAAATAAGACTAAAGTCACAACAGTACTGAAGTGCAGGCACCGTGTAATGCCTTCCAGGACTTATATGAGTTATTATACTGATCTACCGAGGCTTTATAGAGGGCCTTAACTCTTCTATAATTGTTAAGCCTCACCCCCAACATTTAAGCCAGTTCCTTGGTAGGAAGCAGAAAACTGGTGTTATCTTAGGGACATTTTCCATATTTAAAACTGTGCTTCACATCTGAAGAGGGAATTCTGGGCAGTTGTAATCCCCCTGCAATCATATAATCAGAGACAGAGATAACTATAATTTTCTACAGCCTTCTTAAATAGTTTCAGGGTACTTTGTATAAATTGTGCAAGCAATAGTATGAACAATGGGTTAAAAAGTCTATAGAGGAGTACAACATTGTTACTTTCATGTATATAAAAAAGCAATTAAATTTAAACTTGATCAGAGACAATAGTGTAACTCTGTGAGAAAAAAAACCGTTAGAAGTTAATTTTATCTCATTATAGCCTAGACCTCAAATAACCGTGCAAGCTGCCAGGAAAACGAGAAGTTTTCTTAACTCTCCTATTGATTTGCTCAAATTTAATACTTATACCCTACGGTCAATTGCTTGAAGTCCTTAGAGGGCTGAGAGGGAATATATCTTGGTCGGGTGGAAATAAATGTATTATTTAACTAGCAAATTTGTATCACACAAGGCAATGTGTTACAGACATAATTTTTTATTTAAAGCAGAACTCTAGAAAAACACCACAAGTCCAATAGGCTGCTTTTTACTGTACTAATCATGGCTTCATTCATGTTGGATACTACATACAGCACACTTCTTCTCCCATTCCTCTTTCTTTGTCCAGTCACAAAACACGTTGTATTCTGTTCATACAATGCAAGGCATTCTGTAAATAGACAAGGGTGATCCTGTCTTTTATCTGCACCTCCTCTCTCCTTGTCCATTCACAGAACACCTTGCATTCTGTGAACAAAGTGTTTGTATGGTATTTTTCTATTTAAAGCAAGATAAATACATTGTAATCATATATACACAATAAACAGGCTTACTAGTAAAGTGTGCATGCGCTTACCTGCATTACACAATGTTCTTCCTTCAGGGGGACATTTTGTCCCATGTCTCACTCCTGCCCTTTATTCTATTGCCCTCCTACGAATATTTAAACTTTCAATATAAAATATGTTTTTGGGAGATTCAGAAAAATGTCATTTTATGTGTGCATGTGTGTGTGTCTGAGATGAGAAATCATAAAGTATAGAATGCCTACAAAAGGGAAAACTTTACTTCCTAAATGATAATGCAGATTCCTTACAAAACAAAAGCCTCTCAGGCAGTAAACCTGTTATACATATAAATGTTAAACGGTTATGTAAAAACGCAGGAGTTAAGCACTTATAAATTGAACTTTAGTGCAGGTTGATGCCAGCCGTGTTTTACCATAGATATGAAAACATTTTTAGTCAGGGTTTTGAATGACGTTGGAAGGGAGCTTAATAAATATACATGCTGCATAAACAATGTTGATGTTATAACCCCACATCATTAAAAACTATCAGTACATGCTGTTCATACTCACTCTATGAGATTAGTTTTCTGTATTCTGCAAAAAACTTGGTTGGTCCTGCTGTCCACTGTCACTCCTCCCTTGTCTGTGTCCCTGCTACAGATTTGTGTAGACCAGCCATTGCCACATCTGCTGAGCATGTTCCAGTTTTTGTTCCATTCTAAGCTGTTAATTTCCTCCTTTGTCTTCTCTGTGCAGCCCACATAACTATAGAGTCACACACATGGGCATATACGCAGGGGTAAATGACAGCCCCTCATCCTCCATGCCCACTTAACAGCTAAAAACAATGGGGACAGGTTATTGCATGTTGATTGAAGAAGACATGACCTCCTTGTACAGTAGGTGCCACCGATATTGTGTCAATATCGCCTCTTCTAGCGGCGAGATTGACACCCTACGAGCTCCGTTGCGAGAGCCAGCGCCGAGCTGTCTCGTCATCAGGAAAGGAAAAATTGTGTTTTTCCTTTCACAATGAGCAACACTCGTTGCCGGAGATCCGACGTGGATTCCCGCCAATACCAGGCACTGTGTTTGGTATGAATCCTGAGCGGGAACTCCACACCAATTTTTAAATAAAAAACCGGCATGGGTTCCCCCTCCAGGAGCATACCAGGCCCTTGGGTCTGGTATGGATTTGAAGGGGACTCTCCTAAGCCGAAAAATCGAGCACGCAACCTGGCAGGCCGCAGGGGAAGTGGGGGGGACGAGAGAGCGCCCCCCTCCCTCCTGAACCGTACCAGGCTGCATGCCCTCAACATGGGGGGTTTGGTGCTCTGCGTCCCCCCCACCCCAAAGCACCCTGTCCCCATGTTGATGAGGACAGGGCCTCTTCCCGACAACCCTGGCAGTAAGTCTTAACGCATACAAACAATAGACATAGGCTGAAGGGGCGTGCAACATACTATGATTGGCAGAACCTCTTACTAGATTTCCCATAGCATGTGATTTGGAAAAAAATAATGATTTGAGTTTAAACACAAATTTGTATGACAATTTAAAACATTTGTTTTCAAATAATTATGTGAAGTATTTTTCCTCTATTTCAAAGTCAGTTTTTTCGAACATGTGACCAGCTGCGGAGGACTAGAAACTCCTCCCGAAGATATTTCCCTGCAGATGAGTTGGGGAAGAGCTGGGCCACATGACAGATGGCATCTGTATATGTATCAATTATGAAAAAAGGTAATTCTTTTTTTATTTTATTTATTAAAATACATACAGTGCCCTCATCCATATATGATGTACAGTACATGAAGATAAGGGATAATGTAAATTAAATAGTGTGTACTTACTATCACTTTAAATAATAATATCCCTAATCCATATCTGATTATGCAAGTCTGGGAAGTTATGGGGTACACATAGAGGGCACCACATCCAATTTGAATGCACAAACCCCAAACTATAATCCCTGATATGTACTTTTGGGGTGCCCCAAAAAAGTCACAACATACAAACTAATTAAAATATGGGGGAATGCACACCCCTCATACAATTTTATTTGTTCAAAATTATAAATGTATACACAGATGTCAAAAAAGCATATACAACATTATTTGCATATACTATGCCTCTCTGTTAATAATAAGATTACACAATTTTGCCATTACAGAGAACCTAACCCAGAAGGGATGGAACAAACAGATTCAGAGTCCTGTGCCTTAAACGGCCGTGCATGCGCGCGAGTGACGTCATCACAGCTCTGGCCACTCACACAGCCAGGGTCCGCAAACCGGAACACGGGTGAAGATGGAAGCCTTGTCAGCAGTGAGAGCTCGCTGCTGGAAGGGCTTTGTTCTAAGGTAAGTTTCACATAATTTGATGCATACTAGCACAAAATGGCTTTACCTCGCAGGTTCCAGAAAAAAAAAAAACACACATTGGTTTACTACAATACATGTTATGTTTCTCCACAAACCAATTCTTCAACATGGTTTGCAGGATGAGCTATGAGGTGTTACCTAATATAAAAAAAAAAGAAAAAAGGAAAACACCAAACCAAACAATGTTATATGTGTCATATAAATCACAAAATACATGTATCACAAATATATGCAGAGCACTTTTACATACAATGAATAAAAGCCAATGAGTAATTACGCTGGACACATCCTAGGGACACAAAGATGGGCCACATCAACCAACCATACAGAATGCCTGGACATACACTGACAGGTACCCCCAAGTACAAATGTGGGGAAAACACACACATGTGAACAACAGTGAGGAAAAAAGGCCAGGAGGGATGTTAAGGCAAAGGACACCTAAAATAAATGATAAATCCATCATCTGGGCATCACACAATCTTCAAGGAGGAATCAAGAATGAAGAGGAAGTGCTATTTACCAGGCAGTATAAAAACATCCACCCAAAAAGGAAATGCTAAAGTCCTCCAGGTTCATGATGCCAGTACTCTGTACACTTGGGGCAGATACAAAAGAGAAAGAGACCATATGAAATTACCTCCAATGAAGGAATGTTCGGAAAATGCTAGGCATAGCCCTAAGTTCCACATTAACTAAAGCAGTGGATGTGACCAGCAACCTAGACATTCCTTGGCCAACAGCAATCTTCCACCAGCCATGTGAGGCCGGCACTTTGATCGGTGTCTAACGTCATCTCCGACTGGGCACCGCTTGGGTTAATCCAAATTTTCTGGCATATATTCAGGTAAATGAAAAAGTGATCATTCATTACTAAGATCTAGCTCTAGCCTAAAGTGGTTATAAACCACAGACATGAAATATGAACAAAGCAGACGAGCTGGAACTTCCGTCCACAGAAAAGTTTAGATTTCACCAAATATCCCGATTCATTCACTCCTTATGGAAAAATAAACCTAATCCCCTGGAATCACGGCATATGAAAGCTGGTGCAAACAAGCCATGGAGCGGAAGGGGGGGATTTCTGTGATCAATGCGTCACTTGCTTCTAATTCTGTGAAACTACCATACATGTCGCCCTGGAAGAAAGACCTCCAGACCGAATGGGATCTGGAGGATTGGCATGCAAACTATTCTCGGTCGATCAAATGCCTTTACAATACCTCACTCATAGAGGCTAATGTCAAAATATTCACGAGATGGTACTTGGTTCCCACAAGATTGGTAGCGTACCCTTCCACTTCACCTCTATGCTTTAGAGGCTGCCAGGGACTAGGTTCTATGATTCACATTTGGTGGGAATATCCCAAAATCCGAGGATTTTGGAATAGAGTCTTCCACATCATACGAAAGGTCACAGGTTGTGCTATCCCTAAAACACCAGCGATTGCCTTGATCAATAGATTTTTGCCGCATGTGCATAAAATCACCCGTAGATTGATTCTGTTTATATTGACGGGAGCCAAAATAACCATTGCCTAAGCATGAAAGAGGTCATTGGTATCACTATTATCCATGAAAAGAAAAGTTTCATGGATAATGGCACAGGAAAAAATGGTCGGTTCCTTATTAGACAAGACCACACAATTTGAAGCTATATACTGTAGGAACCCTGGGCTCGGTATCTGGGAATTTCCCTGATACCGGGCATAGGCAGCAACACCAATCACTGATCTTTGGAAACTGCATCGGACAGAAAGGCATCCTATCCTCTTTTCTTTACTATCCCTTTATTTTACCTTTTCCTCCTCTAGTCTTTTCCCTTTAACCCTTTTTTATTTTATTTTTTTGAACGGTATAGTCTCTCCTTAAGTTATCTAGGAGTTCGCAGGTTTATACAGTAGTTTATCATATTAAGTTTAGGATTTTAGACTTTGCTTTAGTATGATGGGAACATGATTTTGTACCCACGTTAAAGTCTGCAATATTCTTTGGGCTGGGCATCGCACGATGACAATATCACCTCTCATCCTCTAGCAAGAAGTTTATAGAAGATACTAGACGGTGGGGAGGGGGACCCTTGCACCTCCTTAGACACAGCGTGATCCCTTTTGGGGTGTCGGAGGAGAAGTGGGGTTCTAACCCTTCTTAGAATAGTCAGGTGTACAATATGTTATTGAGTTGTCACAGCCAGAGTCACATATTTATTTTCTACTTTATTAGTTCTCATTGTCACATTGGTATGTAAACTAATAGACTATGGTTACATTCTTGGATTTCACTGTGAATTATATTGTAATGATTTTTCTATGATGATTGCATTGTAATGATTTTTTTATGATGAAAATAAAAAACTTTAATGAGAAATATGAACAAAGCATATTCTATAATGAGTACTTTTCTCAATTAAGAGTGCTAAGTGTAATTTCTGCTGCTTCGTTGAGTTACTTCTGACAAGTTTTCTTGACACCAAGAGAAAAATGGTAAAGGGGAGAGAGATTCAGCTGATTGACAGCCTCAGCTCTGTTCCTGTGTGCTGTATGAAGGAGGTGTGTCTCGTTTTATCCAATTAGCTCTCAGAGCTCTCCTCACTAAGCACTGCAGAGTGTAATTTCTGGTCTCTGCCCCATTTTTCTTAACTCTTTGTAAATTCAGCACTTTGAACGGATGTAGAGAAGAGAGGACTGCAGATAGCTAGGTACAACTTATTTAGGAGGATTTGTTTTATATCTGTGTATTACCGGAGTGTAATATGGGTTTATGGGTTTCACTGGGTTTATGTAAAGGTTTACAACCACTTTAACCCTGAAGAGTTAAAGTATGTGTGAACCCAATCAATAAAATCTAATGTAAGCATTAATATGCTAATGTAAATTAGTAGTTTTGAATATATTTACACCTAAAACATTTTTTTAAATAATACTTGGTGATCCTGTTATGAAGATCCTTGTTTTAAAACTCCCTGTTGTAGAGTGACAATGTTCTGTGTATGTGTACTGTTTGTACTCCTGTCATGCAGGATTCCGATGAAGACTTGAAGAAGCTGTTTCAACACACATTATGCAATCATGGTCCACTGTTGTCACCATCAGGAATACCCCCTGAAAAAATGTAACGTAACTGGAGTACATGCATGTAGAAAAAGTGAGCGTAAAAAAGCTGCAGGGGACCAACAGCACTGAGATTCTGCATAAGGATTATAAAAGGTGCTTTAGCAAAAATGTCATTCAGTTAGCATTACCATCTACTTTAGGTATCAGTCTACGAAGTCGGCACTGATATTAGGGGTTAAGTAAGACAGCAATCCCACATTAAAAATATCAGCACTTATAATCAGTTTTAACAGGCTTTTTTGTTTCAATTTCTAGCAATTATAGTAGGCAACCATGGTCACAGGACTGTGGTTTCTCAGCCTGAGTATTTTAATCTGATCAGGAGTGAAGATAGCTTTTCTGCTGCACTGGTGCCCCCCAAACATTTTTAAAGAATTGTTTGTGTAGTGGGGTGTTAAATTTAGGGGAAGTGTCTGAGTGGTAATTAGGCTCAGACACACTAATTGTTAGGGTTCATGGACCATTTCTGTCCATGGGAGATGGTGTTGGTGTGCAGTTCCATGTGGCCTACAGGTGGCGCTGTTGCCGTAAGCCAGGGTTGAACCACTGACACAGGGCTGTGCCCTTTTTGTCCCCTCTCGGCAGTGGTACGGCGGGGCAGGGAACCTGCTGTGCCTGTCGGGAGAGGGTATAAAAGGGGGAGGCCATCTTCCATTGGGGTCTTCGTCCGCGCCCAGGCACCTTCAGCCTGGGTGCGTGTGTCATCTCCGGGTGCCCTAGGCCCGGAGGCCTGGTTCCTGTTCCATCCCAGACACCTTCAGTCTGGGGTGAGGTACTATTTTCGAAGGCCCGGGGCCCAGCAACCTTCAGCTGGGGTCCGCTAAGGATCGAGAGCTCCCAGGGTGCCGCCTTGCGAGGGGACCCGTATCTGAGATGAGGAGGCCAGGGAGGTAACCCTTTCTGAAGACCCAGCGCAGAGTCATGGTGACGGTGAGGGCCTCTGGTAACTCTCCGGAGGGATGGTTTTCTCCTTTACATGGGCCAAATACTTCAAGAAGGTAGTTCTCCAAGTCAGTGGCAGTGACTTCTATTCACCAAGTCAGTGGCAGTGACTTCTATTCACCAGGTCAGTGGCAGTGACCCGTTCTCCAAGTCAGTGGCAGTGACTTCTTTTCACCAGGTCTGTGGCAGAGACCAACCTCACGGTCTGTGGCAGAGATCGTGCACCAAAACTGTTTGTGAAACCTGAACAGTCCGAGGAAATCATTAGAGTCTGTGCCTGGACCTCCTCCCACCTAAGCTGTCCTGTGTCTTGTCCAACCTGTCTGCTGTTAAAGAGACTATTTGTTATCCAGTGTGAAATAAATATAGAAGTTGGACTTTCAGTTGGTGTGGACAGTTACATTACTGGGGAGAAATAAAGACTCGCATCTATTCAAGGTAGAGGTGAGAATCATCCTCGGGGAAGATTCAACTCCAGCCGCAGGCAGGCCCGAAACTAACACTGCTCAACCTCCTCACACAGGAGGGTACGGGCTTGTGGTGCGGTGTGCCTCTCTCTGCCTGTGAGGAGCCTAATTAAATGCAGGTAAAGACAGGGGTTTGTGCGCTACATTTACAATTTATTTTAGACAGTAGCTTGTTTTCTTAGATACATTTATTATTAACATTATTAGCCTGGGAAAGTAAATTGAGTAGAAAGAAAAGCTGGCTGTACTGTACTTGACTTGATAAACGGTTATTTTCTCAAGTACTGTAACTGCAGAAACTCCATAACTAATTTAGGAACAATCAGTGAGAAGTTGGGGCAGAAACATGAATGTTATATCAAAAATAAGTTGAATAAATAACTAATCTTAAAGGAAAATTACCTTTTCACATGCAGTATTGTCCAGCTGGGGCTTTGCTGGGAGTAAACAACAAACCTCAGTCCATGCCATCCTTCTTTTATGTAGTGATTTTCAACCTCCCAAAGTGGCAGTTACAGTCTTCAATCATAGCTCATTTACACTGCAGCTCTGCAATGACAGCCCATACAGAAGTACGGGCAAAAGAGCTGTAGGCAGTGTGTGCAGGAGCCTGACATTGCACCCATGATCTGCTGATCACGGGTGCAATGCTTTCCAGGCTTCTGTTTTAACAAATAATAAATACACATTTTTTTAACCTGCAAAAAGATGTGCATTTATTACCTTTTATGTAAAGGTGAACTTAGCTTTTAAGCCATATCTGTTGCCAATTGTACAGTCGTATTAACCCAACGGGGATGTGCAGGTGTTCTGTGCATCCCCCTAAAGGCAATTGGGATAATTTTGCTGCACAGACAGAGCCGCTGTTCCCAATGAGACATCTGTGTGGGTACATGGCCCTCAATGCATCTATGGAATAACTTTGAAACCCTGAGTGGATAAACAAGGCCCTCCACAGGTGTACATTTATGTACACCCCCCAGTGAATGAGGCCTTACTCCTGAAGAGGGAGTTTTAACATTTCAATAAATTTGTAGTTTTTTGATTTATGCAACCTGGCTGATTTTAGTCCCTCTGGTCTACACCCAATGGGCATACATTATGAATCAGAGCTTAGGCAGTGGCAAATTACACCCGGCATCAGTATTTGGTTCGTTCCTGTGGGTCAGATTATGCTGCACTTAGATGTTAAAATTGTATTTATCTATCAGTGACTGAAAATATTTTCTGTCAACACATACTGCACTACATACAATGTAAAGGGTTGATATTCAATTGATATTAATGTAAAATCTTCTTAAACGATAAGTTTAAATATAAAAAAAAAAAGATACAGCTCCTTCATCAGCTTTCCACTATTTACTATTTAAAATGCAAGGTCCACTTTAGGGCTGTTCACACAAGATGCTTTCCAGTGCGTTTTTGAAACATATCCGGAAAACATGTACAGTAATTGTCATATATTCCAATGGCCCTAGTTATCACCAATGCAGTCAGTTCCAGATTTCAACAAAAGCACTGTTTTTCACGATTTTTTTTTTAGCCGGCAATTCAGTCTTTTTACATTCAGCAGGGAAGCCCGCTGGCAGCTGATGACGCATAGGTTGTTAAGGATGCGGCGGTCATCTTCCCGGCCCCCTCCTTAGCAACCAGTTATATACAGTGAATGTACAGCAAAAAAAAAAAACAGATCGCAAATCGCAGAAAAATTGTGTCAAAATCGCAATAAAAACGCGGTACTTGCGTTTTGAATGCAGGTCTATTACATGCAAAACGTTTTGCGGGAAAAAATGTCCCCGACCCTTTCCAAAAATACAGAGTCACAAAAATGCATTGATGTGAACATCTTCCAGAGGAACCCATGTTAAAAAATGACATCATATTAAAAATGGTATATTAAATATAAAAATTATCATTATATTATTATTTGTTCTAATTATTTATAGTTCTTTATTATATTATAATTTATGCTTTAGTGTTTCAGACTTTAACATACCCGGGATGTCTACTAGACTCTTGTTTGGACAGATTTAAGTGAGGTATTCCTAAGAATTACAGGCTTACAATATAAAACACTAAATTTCTATGCAAAACATTGTACCGCTTCGAGATGCAAAAATCGGACATAATCATACCGCCAGGGAAGTTAATAACTCCTTTTGCAGATCTCGTAGCTGCAGATCTATGTGATTCCATGTGAATGAGGTCTTGTCTGCAGAGGTACCGGAGGGGCCACCTATAAACTGACCTCTGTTAAAAGCAGTAAAAACGTAATACTGGAAATGTGGAACAACCCTAATTTATTTGTCTGTAATATCTCGTTAGGTGATGCTGTATGTACTTAAGTGGCTTTCCTTTTTGTTTGTTTTTTAGAACTGTGCATTGCATTTTTATCAACAAGCTCCCATATTAGCCCGATCCAAAAGCCGCTGCAGCTGGGAAGCTAATTAGCAATTTCAAGACTTGTGTCTTGGCACAGGTACAGTAACTGCCAGCACTCTGTATATGGATGCACAAACTCATTTGGATGCTGTTTGGTATTGCTACAGAATGCAGACTTTATATTTAGATTTTTGACAAGGGTAGGTAATAACCTGTGTGCATTATGGATTTGCATAAATTATGAGTGCTTACTAAAATAAATAAACTGTATTGGTGAAGTACTTTAGCTAAGCTGTCTGTAGTCAAAGAAAGATATATAATTCACATATCAAACACGGTTTTTCTATGACAAGCACTTTTATCATTATATGCACCTATGTTGTTTATAATTTGTTTAAGAATGTGACTACTTTAATTTCCCTCACAGAAGCTCATTTACAACATTTTAATTAAAAAGTGAAAATAGGAAATATGTTCCTCTATCTCTTTAGAAGAACATAAATTCACTGTATTTACATTTTTTGTTGCATATCGTGTGTCAACACAAATGCTTCAACACAGCACGGCAATTGTAGCTGTAGCCTGTAGTGACCAATCAATAAACTTGATTTATTTTGTCTGATAAAAAATCTGAAATCTTACTGGGTCTTGGGCTGCGACGAGCATGGCGTCAGACCACCACCACCTTAATTCAACTTGTGACAAATGGCTAGTCAACATTACACCACACTGATACTGATACTCAACAATGCCTCTCTCAGCCTCACCTTGCACAAACATTTCCAAGCTCGCGGGACCCCAGTCTAAAGCCTAGTACACACGGTATGAAAATCAGAAGGGGATTGTCGTTTGATAGGCTGTTGTAAGAAATTCTTACCGTTAGTACGCTCCTTTAGACAATTGTTTTACAATTTTAGGCCAACAAATGTTGGATGACAGGCTAGTAAATTTTTGGCGACCGATGGCACCACGTCTGATTTTCGGATGGTCAGTACACAAATCCGTCACACAAAAGTCGAAAGTACAAACAGGCATGCGAAAAAACAAGGAACGACTGGGAAGAGTTTGGTCTTGTAAACTACCGTTCGTAATCTAGAATTAACATTTGTGATGCGGCAATTGATGAAATGTCAAAATTCTCATCTTCTTTAATGGGATAATAATGAAGCTGCTTTGCATGTAGTTATGCCAAACGTATTTTAAAAGGCATTTGTTTTGTACGATCTGAAAATCGCGAATCAACGTTCACCAAACTTCTACTACTATGAAATTAGCAGAAGGGGCCCAAAGGGTGGCGCTTGAGAAATGAACTTCCTCTTTATACACTCATCGTATGTCACTATGTTCGTGTTTGTCAAACGACACTTTGCGTACTGTTAGTATGCAAGACAAGATCCTGGCACACGCCCTTTTGACAAAAATCAGAAGCTCGGTTGTCCAACAATCGTAGCGTGTGTACGAGGCTTAAGTGACAACAGACAGAGAGATTGTCACTGGGTTTTGTTAACTACATAATTAACCCTTTACTCTGCCACCAGATATTTTTATTTGTAACACACTGTAGGGGTTATTTACAAAATCTGAAGAGTGCAACATCTGGTACAGCTCTGCATAGAAACCAATCAGCTTTCAGGTTTTATTGCCAAAGCTTAATTGAGCAAGCTGAAGTTAGAAGCTGATTGGCTACCATGCACAGCTGCACTAGATTCTGAGTGCACCAGATTCTGAGTGCACTTCAGCAAATCTGCCCCACTGTCACTACAGGCAGGTATATCCAGAGATTTCTTTAAAGCGGAAGTAAACCCATCCATAAAACAGTTTAATTTCCGTCACGTGCCGGAAATGTAACACTCCCATTGGTTGTACTCTCAACCAAACTGTCAAAGCATCCAATGGCTGGTGTCATAACTGATCACATGTGCAGCACCATGGCAGTTGTGGATTAAACAGAGGCAAAGATGGCAGCTTCCTTGGCTGAAAACGATAGGAGGGTTTACTTACACTTCAAGAGTTCTCTTCAAAGAGTCAGGGTTTCTTTAAGTTCTGCGTTAGTACATTTGAGACAATATTTCTGATTTCTAAATATCATTTGATAAAAAAGTAGTTAAGAAAAAATGGTGCAAACAAATGATTTACAGGAAAAAAAAGTATTACAAAGGAAAAAAAAAACAATAATGCATTGCATTATTATCACAGTTTCTGTTTTCTTTTGTCTGGTTTCTATACATAAGCATGTATGAAAACCTTGACATTTCTTTAGTGCATGGGGATATCCAACTGGGTTATTGTAGGGGCCAAGAAAAAAGAGCCCTCAACTACAATACAGTAAACTTCAGCATGACCTTTTTATTACAGAATATGTTTATTTACAGTACATGTCTTCACCTCCATCGTAAATGCAAAAAGGCATGGGGAGATCTGCTTTCTGCCTTGTGTGCAGTGTGGGCAGTGCCAAGACAAGGTTATCTAGCACTTCGAAGGTGACAAACTGCACAATCCCCCCACCGATGTGTAAGCATCATGTCTCAGTAAAAATCCCCCCCCCCAAAAAAAACAGAACTAATCAACACGCTCACCCCTCTACAAGCCCGAATTCTCCCCAAACAAAAATGCAAAATTCCCCATCTTCACAGTCTACATTCCCCTGTCAGCATAAATCTTTGTCCCCCAATCCCACCGTCCAGGTCCACCCCCCCCCCAAATTCCCCACAAATCTCCCCAGCCCAAAAAAACAACCCTCCTAGCATCCATGCTCTTTCCTTCCAAATCCAGAGCATACATTTTCCCTGGCATTCCCCTCTCCTAGCAAAAATCCTCTACCCTAAATCACCCTTTCTGCAAAAAATTCTCCCCCCAAACCCCCCACAAATTCTCCCCTCCTAGTACAAATTCTCTCCCCAAATCACCCCTTTTAGTACAAATCTTCCCCTTTCAAATTTCCACTCCTAGCACAAATCCTCTCCCCAAAATCCTCACTCCCAGTGTAAATCCTCTTCCAAATCCCCCCTCCTAGTACAAATCCTCTCCCCCAAATCCCCACCCCTAGTGTAAATCCTCTCCCAAATCCCCCTCAATACAAATCTTCTCCCCCAAATCCCCACTCCTAGTGTAAATCCTCTTCCAAATCCCCCCAGTACAAATCATCTGCCACAAATCCCCACTCCTAGTGTAAATCCTCTCCCCCAGATCCCTACTCCTAGTGTAAATCCTCTACCTCCCCTCACATCCCCCCAATACATTTGCTTGAATTGTGCAACAACCTAGCTAAATGTACAGGATAAACTGGATCCAACCAGGTACCTCTCACAATCTGAGAGAAATATTCTATTCGTATATGCACACAAGTCTGCATCTAGGGTCAAAAACTGCATACCTTCTACAATGCTGTGAGTAAGAGGTCACCGCTCTCCCCTCACATACTGTACTGCTATTTTGATCATGCTGTGTTTAGACCCACTCTATTTGCTGGCAAATTATCAGTTCTTTGGTACGTCCTCCCTGCAACCTACACCTAATCTCAGTCCGTTATTCGCTTTATATCTGGGTAAGTGCCAATCCCCTAACACAAGGATTCATGCTAGAGAGGCAGGGGGAAGGAGCAAGCAGAGACAGTGAATAGATGAGCACGGTGCAGGGACAAGACAAGGGGAAAGACTGTCATCAGTAACAGTGCTTTCTTGAAGACCGTGTAGTGCCAAGTCTTCATCTAACCTTGCCCGGGAAGGTTTCCATATGAGTGTGCCAGCAGGGCAGGAGGACTGGTAGGAAGATCAGCCAGACGTGGCTAGTGGCAGCCAGGTGGGCTAGTATTTCTGCAAGCAAGTGAAGCTGGAATAAGTGGTCACAGGGAAGCAGGAGAGATGTCATGCTGTTCACTTCATCTGTGCTATTTTGTCAAGGGACTGAGAGTTCCTGCCTCCCAGATAGCAAGTAATTGTGATGCAAGTTTGAAAATTACTTGTTAAGCTCTTGCTACACTTTACATGTTTGTTGCACAATTGCAGCAAGTCTGCGTGACATGAGTCCAGATCAACTTTCTTTGCAAACATTCTACAAGTCTGCTGCAAGTTCTGGTTCAGTTATGTTGTGTCATGCCGCGTACACACGACCATTTTTAATGACGAGAAAAATTACATTTTTTAAAATGGTCATTAAAAATGATCGTGTGTGGGCTTTCCAGCAGTTTTTCCGACGAGAAAAACGCAGAGAATCACAACGAGAAAAATTGGAACATGCTCTAATTATTCACGTCGGTTTTTACATCGTCGTTTTTCTTGTCATGAAAAACGGCCGTGTGTGGGCTTTAACGACGTGAAAAAAAATGCGCATGCTCAGAATCAAGTATGAGACGGGAGCGCTCGTTCTGGTAGAACTAGCGTTCGTAATGGAGATAGCACATTCGTCACGCTGTAACGGACTGAAAAGCACGAGGCTGAAAAGCGCAAATCGTCGCTCAACAAACTTTACTAACATGAAGGGTGGCGCCATCCGAATGGAACTTCCCCTTTATAGTGCCGTCCTACGTGTTGGATGTCACCGCGCTTTACTCGAACATTTTTTTCCACAATAGTGTGTAGGCAAGGCAGGCTTGAGAGGAAACACGAAAAATCACGTCGAGAAAAATGCTGTTTTTTTTAATGACATTAAAAACGGTCATGTGTACGCGGCATAATAGTCCTCCCACCACACGGGTCACTGTGGCTGAATTTTCATCATTACTCCCTGCTGTGTGTAAGGTTTTTTGTAATTGGTGTTGGGGCGTGGTGTGCAATGAGGTGAGTGGTATCCCTGAGATCTGATATGGAGTTCAGAGAGGTAGAAATTAAAGAGTGACTAACCCTAATATTCCATTGGTGGGGCACAATTTGGAATGTTTAATTTTTCCTTGTTTATATGCTAGCAGCTCCCCTTAAAACAAAGACCACAATAGGTCTTAGTGCGCTTTTAGGAAAGGAGAGTGGAGTGGAATGTGATTTTCCATAAAGGATTCATATGTTAAATGTTAAAGCCTTGCCAAACTAGCTGTGGATTTTGATGCAGGCGAGGAGAGTGGAACGTGAACTGCCATTAAGGATTTGTATACCAAAGTGCCAGTAGACCTGTTGTGGTCTTTGTGTAAGGTTAGCTGCTAGGGCAAACCCCTGGTGGATGCCTGGATGTTGGAAACTAAGGATGAGCTCTGGCGTGTTCGCATAGTACACGTGCAGAGCCCGCCAGCAAGTCGGCACCGCGCTGCGCTAATCACAGACAGGGAGACATTTCCCGATCTCTGCAGCCGAGCATCGGGACAATGTCTCCCTGGCTGTGATTAGCGCAGCGCGGTGCCGAATTCCTGGCGGGCTCTGCACGTGTACTATGCGAACACGCCAGAGCTCATCCTTAGTGGGAACAACTTTCAAGAAAAGTTTTTTGAACATGTGATCTTCACATCTCATCACTTTTTGATGCACTTTATTATTTGGGACTTATTTTATAGTTTTGTATACCTGCTTCTGATTCAAGCACTTTTATCACTGTTTCACATATTATGGCATATTATATATAGATATATATGTTTTTAAATTAGGGATAGTCATTTATGCATATTTGTCTTTTTGCTGTTTAGCTTCTTGAATTAGTGCACTTTATCACTGTTTCGCATAATATCGCATATTATCACATATTAGTGCAATTTTTGTTTTGTGTTTTTTTATTTTATTTTTTTAAATTAGGGATAGGCATTCATGCCTATCTGTCTATTTTTGCTGCTTGGCTTCTTGAATTAGTGCACTTAATCACCGTTTCACAGTATAGCATATTACTGCAATTTTTGTTTTGTGTTTTTTTTTTTGTATCTTTTTTTTATTGTTTTTGAGAATGTTCTTTTTCATATTATAAATGTTCTTTTTTATGTTTTGCTAAAAGTTCACCATAATAAAAAAAAAAACTAAGATGTAATCCAGTGTCATGTATTGATTTTATTCAAATATTTTAACAAATGTTTTTATAAAGATCACTTTTGTCTTAATGCACTATTCAGTGAACTCTACATACACATACAGACAGACACACTCTTATGATAGAGCTGGTACAGTGAAAGAGAAGTACGGTAGCACTTCATGAATGGCAGAACTGGTCAGAGGGAGATATTTCCCATCTCCCTGCCTACACACAGAGGGGGTTGTTTACTAAAGGCAAATCCACTTCGTACTACAAGTGCACTTGAAAGTGCAGTCACTGTAGACCTGAGGGGGACATGCAAGGAAAATAAAAAAACAGCATTTTATTTTGCACATGATTGGATGATAAAATCAGCAGAGCTTTACCTTATTTCAGATCTCCCCCTCAGATCTACAGTGACTGCACTTCCAGTGCACTTTCAAGTGCACTTGCAGTGCAAAGTGGATTTGCCTTTAGTAAATCAACCCCAGAGGGATAATGCTAATGCAATGGGGTGATTAGTGTGTGCCCAGGCACACCTGGCACACCCCCTTTGCATGCCTATGATCACCAGTTAATTGGCAAAAATAAATAAACAAGCAGCACAAATCTATAATCGCACAATCTGGTCATAGTAAACCCACTGCTATTAACCTAATCCCTTACTGTACACATGTGAAATGCAATAAATCCAACAACCATGTGTAATGATAAACTGTGTCATTGCATAAAATAATTCATCTATCATACAAAAATTTTTTTGTTGTTATGAAACAAACCAAGTGCAAATGCTGTTAAAAAAAGTGCAAAAGAAAAAACTGCGTGCTGACACGGTAAACAAAAAGTGCTTAGTGCAAGAAAATATTATTCATTAGTAAAGTGCATGCATTAAAAATTCATGTGTTCAAAATATTTGAAGTCCATATTGCAATCCCAGGAAAAATCCAAGAAGGTGATTATAATCTGGGATTGCAAAATGGACTGCAAATATTTTGAACACCTATGAATTTTTGATGCATGCACTTTACTAATGAATAACATTTTCTTGCACTAAGCACTTTTTGTTCACTGTGTCAGCATACAGTTTTTTTCTTTTGCACTTTTTTTTAACAGCATTTGCACTTTAATTGTTTTCATAGAAACAAAAAAATTTGGTATGATAGATGAATTATTTTATGCAATGGATTGAATGTATTTCACACGTGTACAGTAAGTGATTAGGTTAATAGCAGTGGGTTCACTATCACCAGATTGTGGGATTATAGATTTGCGCTGCTTGCTTTCTTGCCAAAAATGGAGACATGCATAACTCTGGCTATAGACTTGCAAGGCTCTTGCTATAGACTTGCAGGGCTCTTGCTATAGACTTGCAGGGCTCTTGCTATAGACTTGCAGGGCTCTTACTGTAGACTTACCACTGCAAATGTTCTCTTGCTAGAGACTTGCCACATAAATTTGCTACAATGTGGAAAAGTGTCAACTAGAACTTGTGCTTCAAGTGCTCTGCAAGTGTACAACTTGCCAGGTAAGATGTGCCGCAAGTTCACAAGACTTCCAATTCAATACTGCCACAAATGTGTGGCAAATTATTCTTGCTATCTGGGCTGTAATGGGCCTTTGCTGAGCTAGCAATATCCTACTAGTTCTGCTAGAAATAAGCAACAGGTGCTGTACATTGGAAACCAAGTTTGTGTAGGTGGAAGGAAGAAGAGGACTTTTGTAAATAGGGAGGAAGTTGTCCCTGGTTCTTTGTTGAACATTTTCAAGCCCATCCAAGCTATCATCCCATAATAAAAAAAACAACAAAAAAACAAGCCAAAGGACTGTTTTCTGAGTTGTAGTGAATGAAGGACATGCTATGTGACTGGCTGTGCAGCAGTGGGGATGATATTTCACCTTAAAAAAAGCTCCCAATACCCCCCCCCCCCACTATCTCCTTGCTGCTAAATACTGAATATAGCCATATGTCGGTAGGTCATCAACCCAAAAATAACAACGATAGCAAGGACAAATATAAAGGGTGTTTAAGGATGGCCTGGTAATTGCATCATATCTCACAACCAGATTAAAAATACAATAGTTCATTACAAGCGTAGCCTAAGAACATCCCAAAAAGGGGTACAATTAGTATCACTATAATACAAAAAGCTTTCCATAAAACTTCAATAATTAAACGGCATAGGTCACACTGTCAACACCTTTATGCGGTCAATTACGCTTATTCAGGACTCCAGGTTCACATATGGCAAATGCCTTGAATATACAGATTTTTATCTAGAAATCTGAAGCTGCCATTGACACTAAGCATTCTTCTGCAACATTTTTTTTCAGCAACATTCGCTATGGATAGGAAACCTGATGAGTCTGCCTTGTCTCTGTAAATTTCTGCTCCTACCACGCCCAGTACTGTCTTGTTCTTGTGGATTATGGTAGTACCCAAGAAGGTGTTAAGCCCTGTACACACGATCGGATTTCCTATGGATTCTAATCCGATGGATTTTTCCATCGGAAATCCGATGAAGATGACTTCCATCAGTCTTGCCTACACACCATCAGTCAAAAATCAGACCGGCCAAAACGCTGTGACGCAAAACACTCAGACAAGCCGAGAAAAATGAAGTTCAATGCTTCTGAGCATGCGTCGACTTGATTCTGAGCTTGCGTGGGTTTTTTGTCCGATGGAGTTCCACACAAACGATCGGAATTTGCTATCGGTTTTTTCTCCATCGGATAAATTTAAAACATGTTCTATTTTTTCCATACACGATCGGTTTGTCCGATGAAAAAAGTCGGACTGTTTTCATCGGTAAAACCGATCGTGTGTACAGGGCTTCAGGCTTTTTGCGATGTATGAACTTTTAGCAGAGGTTGCAGATCACCACATTATTGCCGACAGCACATACAGTAAAAAAGGGCTACTTGGCAGAGGAGGCTGGGCTGGCCCTAGGGGTATAAAACAAGAAATTGGTCGCACACTGAAACTCCAACTTATCTTGATGTCATCTTCATTGTCAACAGGGTCAGACAGATACAGGCAATGGTAGACGCGTTTCACAAGCGATAGCTTGCTTGTTCACGTTGTGAACAAGCAAGCTATCGCTTGTGAAACACATCTTCTACCATTGTCTGTATCTGTCTGACCCTGTTGACAATGAAGATGACATCAAGATAAGCTGGAGTTTCAGTGTGCGACCAATTTCTTGTTTTATTCGTCTTCCACAGTGGTGAGCCGAGGTCTGCACCTGTGATCTACCTTACATCTGATTCTGCCTGGAGCGGTGTGCTTCTTCTTGTTCTCTGGCCCTAGGGGTAACAGTGATCTTTGTCTTTGGAACAGTGTCACCAGAAAGATTTGAACAGCTGCCTGCTGTTCTCTGCATGTTGTCTCTGTCAATTTACTTTTTTTTGTTTATATTTTCTTTATTGATTTTCTTCAACCTTATACATAACAGTGAGCATACATATGCTTTAATACTTTTCATCCCTTATATTGACAAGATAATAGTAACAACACACATTTGTATAATTAACACCTTTTCCTTTCTATTGAACCTTTTCCCCCCCTCCCTCCCCCCGAGTCTATAGTTTCTTTTACTAGGGTTTCTATCTTCTTTCCTTTTTCACACATTATTTATTTTGCTTTTATATTATTATTTTTTTCCTCCTTCTGCTTACTGCATTACTTCTTTCTTATGGAGGGTACCCCATACTTTCTAACCATGGTTTCCACACTTTTTCGAACCCTCTAATATTCCTTCTCTTAGTGTAGACTACTTTCTCCTTCCATATTGTTTCTGTGACTATGTTAACCCAATCTTTTACCGACGGCAGTCTCTCTGCTTGCCATCTTTGCGCAATTAATTTTCTTGCGTGGAAGAGACACCTGAGCACTGCTTTTATTGTACTAGCCTCCCTGCTTATTCCCTCCCCTAATCCCAAGATACACAGTCTAGGTTCCCTTTCTAATGTTATTTTATATATCCTATTTATGGTGTTAAGTACCTCTGACCAATATCTGAATAATTTGGGGCATCGCCATATCACGTGCATCAAGTCCCCCATGCCCCGACACCTGGGACACCCTGCATCTATCCTTCACCCAAACCTAAACAGCCTTTTTGGTGTATAGTACGTCCTATGTAGCAGCATCAGATATGAGAACTTTTGTGCGGGCAAAATTGTTACCAAGTGTCCCCTTTCTAATATCTTCTTCCATTGCCCCTCTGATATGGGCCCTAGGTCTTCTTCCCATTTGCCCTTACTTTTGAGGAGTTCGGGGCCCTCAACACTTCCTTTACATATATGTGGATAGATTTCAGAAATAAACCTCCCAGTCCTACTCTGATTATCCAGTCTCTGGAGAATAGGAGATTTACACCAGGCTGGCCCCGTCCTGTCAAACTGAACGTTTAGAGCGTGTCTAATTTGAAGATATCTATAAAATGTGTATCTAAGAACATCATATTCCTCTCTCAGTTCAGTGAAGGTTTTTAGGGTACTTCCCTTATACAGCTGGGCTAGCCTGACTATCCCCTTTACTTCCCATTCCTTAATTTTACCCACCGCCTTCAACTCCTGAAGATTCCTGTTGTCCCAGAGAGGCGCATATTCTGTTACTCGACCTTGTCCTCCTATTGATTTTACTGCTTTCCATACTTTTATGGTCATCTTAGCCTTAGGGGATCTATAGGCAAATGAATTGGCCTCCAGTACCTCCACCATTATTTTCTCTGTCAATTTACAACTTTCTCCCTCTTTGCTCTCCCCTACATGGCACCCATGTGTGGTCTGCCACCTCATACTCCTCCACTTCTTGCTCATTGGAGACTACTTCACATTGAGCTCCATCAGATGCACATTCTCTTGCTGCTCCTTGCCTGCTGTTTCCTGCCCTTGGGTTACTGAGCCACCCTTTCCCTCTATGTTATCCCTATATCTTCCTCTATGTCTGAGGAGAATATGGCTTGTGCACCCTCAAATATTCCTTCTGCAAGTCTGCTATAGTATGCTCAAATAATTATCCAGACTCGTTAGTTTTCAGGGCTATGATGGAATTAGCAGAGGGGGAGGAGGGGAAACAGGGTACATTAGTTACACTGACAATGATCTGTAGCCTCTGCACCTGAGGGGTTCAAGTATGGAAACATTTACAAATAATATTTATAAATATAAAAGTTTTTCTGACCAAGGACAGAGAATTTTCAGTGCATTATGGGTTTAGGTGCAGTTTCTTTTTACCATAAATTTGGTGTTTTGCCAAGCTGAAAAACCATAAGATCCAATTTGAACCTTAGATGGCTATGAACAACAACCCACTACCTGCTGAGATTTGATGGCCATGATAACAATTCCTTTATCATAAAGCCCTCTAACCCCTCAGTACAGTTGCATTGGTTAAATACTACAAAAACGGCTGACTTATCAGATTCCTCTCAGTCTTCCAAACCTGGGGGACTGTCCTGAAGCTTAAAATATCCCTGAATTGTTTGGTCAGAGAATCTATTGCTTATTTCATTGCTATGTGGTAATCAAGACTGTTGCTCTGTTAATTCTATTCCTGGCTTTAGTGCAATCCAAGCTATGGTCTAATCCATGTGAAGATTGAATAATATTCCAGCGATACAATTTAAAAAATGGCATTGATAATTAGGTCGAAACTGATGGCACCCTCACTGTGGAGAAGTACAGATAGATTAATATTTATTGTACAATACCATCAGGGAGGCATCTCTTGATCTCAACCCACTATCCTGCAGGATAACAATGACCTTAAATATAAAGCCAAAATCATAAAGGACTTTATCCTGCAGCTAGAAAAAGAACACACATGGTACGCTCTCCACAAAGCCTTGATCTAAACAAGCCTGTACACAATAGTCGTTTTTTCGTTCAACCCAGTCGGTTGAACAAGAAAAAGCTAAGGAGCCGCTATATTAACAATCAAATGATAATATGGCGATTTCCCCTGCTGTGCTATTGTGTTCTGACAGGGGAACGGCCCCGCCAGAACACACCAGTCAGCACGCTCAGCCATTGGTTAAGAGCGCTAATCGGGTGCCGATCAACAGACCTTTTTCGGTCATTTCCCTTCAATAGAAGTCAGCCGAACGGCCAGCTTCTGTTGGACAAGTTTCCGCACACACGATCAAATGTTGGCAGATTTCTATTGAACGGGCCAATGCTGCCAGATATTTGGCCTGTGTGTACGGCCATTTATTCAGCCTGGGATCATTTGCAGAGGCAGAAACAAGGAAGACATCCAAAGATGGCATTGAAGCTGTGGATGCTTTTGAAAACAAACTACTATGTGTGAACCTTCAGAAAACCTAAAACGAGTCATCCTCTACTAATTTTTTTTTTTTTCTAGTCCATGTTCTAAACAAGAGAAAATCAATATATTCCTCCATAAATGCTACACAATTTGTATGGAAGAACCTGCACTTCCGACTATTGTAATGAAACAGCTGCAGCTCCCATGGCTGCTTGAAAACCTGAACAATGGATTCCATATGATGGATGCAGTCATTGTTCTAGTCAACAGTTTTTCACCTGGCTCTTTTGATTTTTCAGTTTGATTTTAATGACCGTAGTGGTACAGACCAGCCTAGCTCCAGCTTAAATTTCCTCAGAGTCTGCAGTATTCTAGCAGTATACAGCCAGCTTAAAGTGGTTGAAAACCCTTACAGACCACTTTTACCTACAGGTAAGCCTAGATTAAGGCTTACCTGTAGGTACAAGAAATATCTCCTAAACCTACACGGTTTAGGAGATATTTGTAGAAAAGAGGGCACCGATGTCTACGGCCGCTGCGGGGGCTTCAATCTCAGGTAAGTACCTCATAATGAGCTAGTATGCTATGCATACTAGCTCCTTATGCCTTTGTCTTGCAGGGTGTATTTTTTTTTTCAGGAGGCTTTACTTCCGCTTTAAGATATATATTTTTTTGTGATGAAGGCAAAAAAAAGTGGTCACACCATATTTTGCTTTTATGTTTTTACAGGCAGTCCCCAAATTACGAACGCATTAGGGACTGTAGGTTTGTTCGTAAGTGTAATCTGTTTGTAAGTCGGAACACTGCTTGTAAGTGTAACTTCCGGCTGTGCAGGGATGTGGGATGTTCCGGCTTCCGCCTGTGCAGGGATGTGGCATGTTCCATGCGCTTCTGGGGCTCTTCTGGCCACGCAGTACATGAAGTACTGCAGTGTGGAATGTGTGGAATGTGGCAAGATCCAGGACTAGGGATGAGCTTCGTGTTCGAGTCGAACATACGTTCGACTCGAACATCGGCTGTTCGATCATTTGACGAAGATCGAACGATTTGGGCCGTTCGCGCCAAATTCGAGTGACGCGAACGGCCCACAATGCACTACGCCATCGCAGTGTCATCCAGGCGCTGTGATTGGCCAAGCATGCACTGTGACCCCGCATGCTTGGCCAATCACAGCGCCGGCAGCGAGGAGAGCAATGATTGGCCACAGGCAGGATGCCTGTGGCCAATTATTCTTGAGGGGGTTTAGTACACGCCCCACACTATAAAAGGCCGCCAGCGCAGCGGCCTTGTGTAGTGTGTTCCGGAGCAGGGAAAGAGAAGCATAGGCAGGGACAGTGTCATTTTTTTTCCTTTACTAATCCTGGATTCCTTGTGTTTAGGGACAAATAAGGATAGGTAGGGAGAGTGTCAGTGTGTTATTCTGTGCTAAACCTTGTTTGTAGGGACAGAGAGGTACAGTGAGGGGAAGTGTCAGTGTGCTATTCTGTTCTAAACCAATCTTGCTGAACCATATTTGAAATCCTTGAGTTTAGGGACAGAGAGGTACAGTGAGGGAAAGTGTCAGTGTGCTATTCTGTGCTAAATCTTGTTTGTAGGGACAGAGTAGGACAGTGAGTGAAACTGACAGTGTGCTATTCTGTTCTAAACCAATCTTGCTGAACCATATTTGAAATCCTTGAGTTTAGGGACTGAGAGGTACAGTGAGGGAAAGTGTCAGTGTGCTATTCTGTGCTAAATCTTGTTTGTAGGGACAGAGTAGGACAGTGAGTGAAACTGACAGTGTGCTATTCTGTTCTAAACCAATCTTGCTGAACCATATTTGAAATCCTTGAGTTTAGGGACAGATAGGTACAGTGAGGGAAAGTGTCAGTGTGCTATTCTGTGCTAAATCTTGTTTGTAGGGACAGAGTAGGACAGTGAGTGAAACTGACAGTGTGCTATTCTGTTCTAAACCAATCTTGCTGAACCATATTTGAAATCCTTGAGTTTAGGGACAGAGAAGGACACTCGTGGAAACTATCAGTGTGCTATTCTGTGCTAAATCTTGTTTGTAGTGACAGAGAGGTACAGTGAGTGAAACTGACAGTGTGCTATTCTGTTCTAAACCAATCTTGCTGAACCATATTTGAAATCCTTGAGTTTAGGGACAGAGAAGGACACTCGTGGAAACTCTCAGTGTGCTATTCTGTGCTAAATCTAGTTTGTAGGGACAGAGTAGGACAGTGAGTGAAACTGACAGTGTGCTATTCTGTTCTAAACCAATCTTGCTGAACCATATTTGAAATCCTTGAGTTTAGGGACAGAGAGGTACAGTGAGGGAAAGTGTCAGTGTGCTATTCTGTGCTAAATCTTGTTTGTAGGGACAGAGTAGGACAGTGAGTGAAACTGACAGTGTGCTATTCTGTTCTAAACCAATCTTGCTGAACCATATTTGAAATCCTTGAGTTTAGGGACAGAGAAGGACACTCGTGGAAACTGTCAGTGTGCTATTCTGTGCTAAATCTTGTTTGTAGGGACAGAGAGGTACAGTGAGTGAAACTGACAGTGTGCTATTCTGTTCTAAACCAATCTTGCTGAACCATATTTGAAATCCTTGAGTTTAGGGACAGATAGGTACAGTGAGGGAAAGTGTCAGTGTGCTATTCTGTGCTAAATCTTGTTTGTAGGGACAGAGTAGGACAGTGAGTGAAACTGACAGTGTGCTATTCTGTTCTAAACCAATCTTGCTGAACCATATTTGAAATCCTTGAGTTTAGGGACAGAGAAGGACACTCGTGGAAACTATCAGTGTGCTATTCTGTGCTAAATCTTGTTTGTAGGGACAGAGAGGTACAGTGAGTGAAACTGACCGTGTGCTATTCTGTTCTAAACCAATCTTGCTGAACCATATTTGAAATCCTTGAGTTTAGGGACAGAGAAGGACACTCGTGGAAACTCTCAGTGTGCTATTCTGTGCTAAATCTAGTTTGTAGGGACAGAGTAGGACAGTGAGTGAAACTGACAGTGTGCTATTCTGTTCTAAACCAATCTTGCTGAACCATATTTGAAATCCTTGAGTTTAGGGACAGAGAGGTACAGTGAGGGAAAGTGTCAGTGTGCTATTCTGTGCTAAATCTTGTTTGTAGGGACAGAGTAGGACAGTGAGTGAAACTGACAGTGTGCTATTCTGTTCTAAACCAATCTTGCTGAACCATATTTGAAATCCTTGAGTTTAGGGACAGAGAAGGACACTCGTGGAAACTGTCAGTGTGCTATTCTGTGCTAAATCTTGTTTGTAGGGACAGAGAGGTACAGTGAGTGAAACTGACAGTGTGCTATTCTGTTCTAAACCAATCTTGCTGAACCATATTTGAAATCCTTGAGTTTAGGGACAGAGAAGGACACTCGTGGAAACTCTCAGTGTGCTTTTCTGTGCTAAATCTTGTTTGTAGGGACAGAGTAGGACAGTGAGTGAAACTGACAGTGTGCTATTCTGTTCTAAACCAATCTTGCTGAACCATATTTGAAATCCTTGAGTTTAGGGACAGAGAAGGACACTCGTGGAAACTATCAGTGTGCTATTCTGTGCTAAATCTTGTCTGTAGGGACAGAGAGGTACAGTGAGTGAAACTGACAGTGTGCTATTCTGTTCTAAACCAATCTTGCTGAACCATATTTGAAATCCTTGAGTTTAGGGACAGAGAAGGACACTCGTGGAAACTCTCAGTGTGCTATTCTGTGCTAAATCTAGTTTGTAGGGACAGAGTAGGACAGTGAGTGAAACTGACAGTGTGCTATTCTGTTCTAAACCAATCTTGCTGAACCATATTTGAAATCCTTGAGTTTAGGGACAGAGAGGTACAGTGAGGGAAAGTGTCAGTGTGCTATTCTGTGCTAAATCTTGTTTGTAGGGACAGAGTAGGACAGTGAGTGAAACTGACAGTGTGCTATTCTGTTCTAAACCAATCTTGCTGAACCATATTTGAAATCCTTGAGTTTAGGGACAGAGAAGGACACTCGTGGAAACTATCAGTGTACTATTCTGTGCTAAATCTTGTTTGTAGGGACAGAGTAGGACAGTGAGTGAAACTGACAGTGTGCTATTCTTTTCTAAACCAATCTTGCTGAACCATATTTGAAATCCTTGAGTTTAGGGACAGAGAAGGACACTCGTGGAAACTATCAGTGTGCTATTCTGTGCTAAATCTTGTTTGTAGGGACAGAGAGGTACAGTGAGTGAAACTGACAGTGTGCTATTCTGTGCTAAACCAATCTTGCTGAAGCATATTGCAAATCCTTGTGTTTAGGGACAGAGAAGGATAGGCAGGGGACAGTGTCAGTGTCATTGTTGCTAAGCCTCCTGCACAGTATACACCTGAAGGTAGCCCTTATTGCTGTTTTTCCCATCTCCCTGCAGGCCATCCATTAAAATGTCTGGAAGGCAAACAAGGAGAGGCAGACAGTCAGGAGGCAAAAAAAGAGGGCAAGCAGGCTCTGTGTCTGGGGGCAACAGTACTGGTCGTGGACGCGGTGCATTGTCATCAGCACATGGCCATGGGACACGCTTGTCCTTCTTTTCGGCAGCTGGACATGTTGAGCCACATCATGCCGAAGACTTGGTAGAGTGGATGACCAAGCCCACCTCATCCTCCTCATCCTCTCTCACCCAGGCTCAGGGTACTGGCAAAGCAGCTGCCAAAGCGTCCTCTTCTCTGGTATCATCTTCATTAGTCAATCCTTCCCTAGACCCACCATGTCCTCCTCCTGAGGAGTCCCCCGAACTGTTTGAGCACAGTGTTGGGTACATGCTCCAGGAGGATGCCCAGCGTTTCGAAGGATCTGATGATGATACCTAGATAGAGGAAGGCAGTAGCGTGAGAGCAGAGAGAGGGGATGCTCAAGAAGGACACCAATCTGGCAGTCATGCTCCAGCAGCTGCAGCATACTGCCAGATTGGCTCCAGTGATGAGGAGGGAGGGGATGATGAGGTCACTGACTCCACGTGGGTGCCTAATAGGAGAGAGGAGGAGGAGGAGGATGAGGAGGAGGCACATCTCCAACGAGGCAGGATGCCCTTGGGTGGCCAGCGTATGGGCAGCACACCGACGGAATCACACCGCAGAGCTCCGCCTGTGCAGGGCGCTGCCTCTGCCCGTCATTCAAAAAGTTCTTTGGTGTGGGCCTTTTTTGAGGCAAGTGCATCAGATCGCACAGCTGCTGTTTGCAACATATGTCTCAAGCGTATATCGCGTGGCCAAAACATCAGCCGCTTGGGCACCACATGCTTGATCAGACATATGTTGACCTGCCATGCAGCTCGTTGGCAAGCCTACCTTAAAGACCCACACCAAAGAACAAAGCTGACCCCTTCTTGCACCGCATCAGCTGGGATCTCCAACCCCACTATACCTTCAGTCCTCTCTGAAACCTGCTCTGAGAGGAATGAAGGTGTAGAATTAGGTGTGTCACAGCCAAGTACTTGCGGGCACTCTGCTAGCAGTACACCGACGTCCGATTCTAGCAGGCAAATTTCCCTGCCCCAGCTGCTGGACCGTCGAAAGAAGTTCACTCCCAGCCATCCACATGCCCAGCGGTTGAATGCTAGCTTGGCTAAATTGCTAGCGCTTCAACTGCTGCCTTTTCAGTTGGTAGACTCGGCCCCCTTCCGTGAGTTTGTGCAATGTGCGGTTCCTCAGTGGCAGGTTCCCAAACGCCACTTTTTCTCACGGAAGGCGATTCCGGCTCTCTACAGGCATGTGGAAGGCAATGTCTTGGCCTCGCTGGACAGGGCGGTCAGCGGTAAGGTGCATATTACCGCTGACTCATGGTCCAGCAGGCATGGACAGGGACGTTACCTTTCTTTCACGGCCCATTGGGTCACTCTTTTGGCAGCTGGGAAGGATGCAGGACAAGGTGCAGTAGTGTTGGAGGTTGTTCCACCGCCACGCCTCCAAAATGCTACTACTGGTTGTGACACACCTCTCTCCTCCACCCCCTCCTCTTCTTCTTCCTCCATGGCCTCTTCCTGTGGTTTGTCCTCGGAACCAGCGGTGCTCCGTAGGCGTTCAAGGGGCTACGCAAGTACGCAGGCAAAAAGATGCCATGCCATGCTTGCGCTGGTGTGTTTGGGGGACAGGAGCCACACTGGGGCAGAGGTCCTGTCTGCTCTGCAGGGGCAGGCCGAGAGGTGGTTGAGGCCACGCCAGCTTAAGCCAGGAATGGTGGTTTGCGACAATGGCACCAACCTCCTCTCCGCCCTCTGACAGGGACAACTGACCCATGTGCCCTGTATGGCTCACGTCCTTAACCTGGTGGTGCAGCGGTTCTTGGGCAGGTACCCGGGCTTACAGGATGTCCTGAGGCAGGCCAGGAAAGTCTGTGTTAATTTCCGCAGATCTTATAATGCCAGTGCTCGCCTGGCTGAGCTGCAAAAGGAGTTGAACCTGCCCAAGAACCGCCTTATATGTGACATGCCCACCAGGTGGAACTCAACGTTGGCCATGCTGCAGCGGCTGCACACACAGCAGAGGGCCATCAATGAGTACCTGTGCGACTACGGCACCAGGACAGGGTCAGGGGAGCTCGGGTTTTTTTCACCACGCCAGTGGGGCATGATCAGGGATGCATGCACTGTCCTGGCACCATTTGAGGAGGCCACGAGGATGGTGAGCAATGACAGTGCATGCATCAGTGACACTGTACCTCTTGTCCACCTGTTGGAGCACACGCTGCGTGGAATAATGGACAGGTCACTTGAGGCAGAACAGAGGCAGGAAGAGGAGGACTTCCTTGCCTCTCAAGGCCCCCTTTACTCTGACAGTGTTCCTTCTGTCCCACCCATCGCACAGGAAGAGGAGGAGGAGGAGGAGGATTGTGTCAGCATGGAGGTGGAGGCTGGCACTCAGCATCATCAGCAGCAGTCTTTTAGGGATGATTTACAGTCCCAAGAAACCAGTGGACTTGTACGTGGCTGGGAGGAGGTGGCTGCGGATCATGTCGTCCTTAGTGACCCAGAGGACTCCGGACTGAATGCCTCAGCTAACCTACGCTGCATGGCCTCCCTGATCCTGCAAAGTCTGCGGAAGGATCCTCGTATTCTTCGGATCAAGGAGAGGGACCATTACTGGCTGGCCACTCTCCTTGATCCACGGTACAAGGGTAAGGTTGCGGACCTTATGTTACCGTCGCAGAGGGAGCAGAGGATGAGACAACTCCGGGAGGCCTTGCAGAAAGGTCTGTGCAACGCGTTCCCAGAGACTGGGAGGTTACAAATTCCTGGTCCTGGACAACGAGTTGCTGAGGCTTCGGGCAGTCAAAGAAGGAGCGGTGGGGAAGGTGGCCGTCTGACCGATGCGTTCAGACAATTCTTTAGTCCGCAGCCCCAAAGTATGATCGTTTCCAGCAACCATCGCCAGCGTCTGATATACATGGTGCAGGAATACCTAGGGGCAAGGTCAGACTTGGACACCTTCCCCACCGAAAATCCTCTGGCTTACTGGGTCTTGAGGATGGATCACTGGCCAGAGCTTGCACAGTATGCAATTGAGCTACTGGCCTGTCCTGCATCCAGCGTTCTTTCAGAATGCACATTCAGTGCTGCTGGAGGATTTGTCACGGATCACAGGGTGCGCCTGTCCACCGACTCGGTTGATCGACTGACTTTCATCAAGATGAACCAGTCTTGGATCACCACCAGCTACCACACACCTGATGCTGATATAACAGACTAATTGATTTTAAAATGTCACATCCCCTCAAGACTGATGCTGATGCTGAGTTCCTGTGCTGTTATGTTGACTAGCTATCCTCCTCCTCCTCCTCAATGATCCGATTAATGATGATAGCTTGGAAGATCATTTTGGTTTATGGGTGCCGCCACCAGTGGCTAAGGCCCAATTTTTCAGCCCCTGTTTAACAGGGGCGTGTAATTACAATTTTTGATGCAATACTTTGCAACAGGCCTCATTGCTGTGCTCCAAGTACAGTATCTGTGAGGGGTTGCAGTGTTGTGCCACCAGTGCCTAAGGCCCAATTTTTCAGCCCCTGTTCAACAGGGGCATGCAATTATAATTATTGATCTAATAATTCACAGCAGGGCCCATTGCTGCGCCCACCAAGAGTAACTGTCAGGCCTTACTGTGTTGTATCAACACCACCACCACCACCACCACCACCAAAGGCCCAATTTTTCAGCCCCTGTTCAACAGGGGCATGCAATTATAATTATTGATCTAATAATTCACAGCAGGGCCCATTGCTGCGCCCACCAAGAGTAACTGTCAGGCCTTACAGTGTTGTGTCAACACCACCACCACCACCACCACCACCACCAAAGGCCCAATTTTTCAGCCCCTGTTCAACAGGGGCATGCAATTATAATTATTGATCTAATAATTCACAGCAGGGCCCATTGCTGCACCCACCAAGAGTAACTGTCAGGCCTTACAGTGTTGTGGCACCAGCACCACCATCAAAGGCCCAATTTTTACTACCACTGTTCAACAATTATATGTTATTACAATTCCTGATATAATAGTTGACAGCAGGGCGTTCCAGCACCCACCAAGAGTAACTGTGAGTGCTTACAGTGTTGTGCCAACACCAACACCTAAGGGGCCAATTTCTGCAGAGTATATACGGCAGGTCCCTACTTTCAAACATCCAACTTACAAACGACTACTACTTGCAAACGGAAGAAGACAACAGGAAGTGAGAGGAAATCTACCCCTTGGAAGGAAAATTCTCTCCTGTAAGAATTAATATGGGAGAAAGGTGTCTCCTCTCTACTGATGCTTTATCACCAATCCTTGTTTCAATAAAAACACCACATTTCAAAATCAGTTGTCATTGGGACGCAAAGTGAGGTGAAATGTTCTGAACAGGGGCACAGACAGCAAAGCAAATGTTACAGGGGTGATAACCCTTCCCTATGTTTTCCAAAAAGCTTAAAAATAGGTATTTGGGCTGGAGCTACACTTAAACAATGTAGCTGTTCAAAATTACAAACAGATTCAACATAAGAACAAACCTACAGTCCCTGTCTTGTATGCACCGCCTGTATACGGCTGTTCAGAGTATATAGGGCCTTTTTTATTTTGTGTGCGGGGTTCCCCTTAATATCCATACAAGACCCAAAGGGGCTGGTAATGGGCTGGGGTAGGGGGGGGGGGGGGTGATGGGGTAGCTATGCCATTTTTCTAAAAGATTTTCATCCATATTACCGGGACCAGACATTACATTAAAGCCGCAAGCAGTTTTAAATGGCTTTTTTTTCCTTTAGAAATGTAATTTTGTGCAGGGACAGTTCTAAACACGGGAAACACGTGGCACTTCACAGGCATACTTTAGACACCCCCCAGGTACAATATTTAAAGGAATATTTTACTTTTTTTTTTCACTTTATGCATCATTAAAATGACTGCTCCCGGAAAACGTCCGTTTTTAAAACTTCTTTTTGCATTGATACATGTCCCCTGGTGCAGAACCCGGGTTCCCAAACTCTGTTTAGGACAATAACATGGATAATAGTCGTTATAATTAGCACTTTAGAATCCGAACGTTCGCATCCATTGTATTTAATAGGGTTCTAATGTTCGTGCGAACTTTCGGTCCGTTTGCGGGTTCTGGTGCGAACCGAACCCGGGGGTGTTCGGCTCATCACTATCCAGGACCATCGTGGAGCACAAGCAGCCGGCATTGAGGCCCGTTCGTAAGTGGGGTGTTCGTAAGACGGGGACTGCCTGTATTTTCTATTTACTGTACTTTCTTGGAAGTTTTTTAATTAACAAAACCTATTCATGGCACTCTTTTAAATGCATTTCTGCTTACAGCATTATTATTTGCAAGTGATGAAAACTTTTGCATGGTATTGTAAGGGAAATGTTTTCTTTCCTAAATATTTGTCATTCTGTTCAGCACCATTTGTGGTTCACACCCTCACCTCCACCTCACTGCATAACCAGGAAGGTAACTCCACTTTTGCTATTAGAGTTACAGTGGTATTACATGGTTTCCCCTATGTGATGTTTTGATAATACAGAGGCAGCAGCATATGGATGAGGTATTCCTTATTTCTATCCTCTCCTGTGAGCGTGTTGCCTGTTTGGGACTGACAGCAGTGTACAATGGAGCTTCACTAGCCAATATTACTCTCCCTTTCTCTCAGAGGACTTTGTGGAAATTGCAAAAAAAAAAAAAAATGGCAAAAAGAGGAACTGGGGCACTTTAACCAGCTGTATTTACTATGCATTTAAAGATCTTTTTAAAGTCATAATTACATTATTATTATTTTTTTATATATATATATCTGAGTGGAGTTTAACTTTAGTTCAAATCTCTTGATGTCATAATTGCATACTGATTTTACCACTCCTAGCATTGAATATGAAGTACTGTTTCTGAAAAGTGATAATGAAATTATTTTTCAAGGCTAACATCTTCTCCACAATAGTGCACAACAATAGTATAATAATGTACTATAGGTGTTCTGTTTATTCTAGCTTTCTAGACGGCTGGAAATCATTCTTTTTTTATTATTATACTACTTAATAAAGCTACAGAAAAGAATGTCTCTTTCATTTTCAATTGATGTTTTATATTCACCAGGATATATTTTCACATTTTGACTCTATGCCCTAAATGATCCTATTTTGGCTATACCAATTAAATTTAATTATATAACCACCTAAATCCCTGAAAGGAAGCTTTGGTTAAATGATGATTTGTCTGTCATCTTCAGAGGCGATGCAACGATTTGTTTTTTCTTTCTGAATAAGGGAGAAGGATAAATGTACGATATGTCATTGTTGCCTAGCAACTGGAAAGTACAGAGTAGCTTACAACACATGCATAACCAAAAATGCAAAGAAGCAAATATGCAAAGAAGAATTAAATGATGACAGGTATGAAAAGGGTGAGAAAATCCAGGGAGGACAATTGATCAAAGTCCTGATTCTAACAGTTTTTTTAACTTTCGTTACAATTTGGATAACTGCTTATAATGTCATGGAACTTGGCTTTTATAAAAAAGTGATTGATACCATTGATAATTTAGGTTAGCGAAGTTCAAAAAGGTCCATAGTTGGGATATTGACCTATCTATGTCAAGGAGAAAATGTTTATCTATCTATATCTATATATATATACCGTATTTGCCGTTGTATAAGGTGACCGGGCGTATAAGATGATTTTACAGTTTTTTAAGATTTTTTTGCCTGTACTCACCGTATAAGACGACCCCCCTTTCCGAGGCTTCCGACGCTTCATATTTCTTCCTTCTGGAGCCATATTCTTCTTCCTTCTTGCTGGAGCTGGAGCCAATCACGGCGAGCAATGTATTCTATTAATGAATACAAAGCCTGCTTGGATTGGCAGAGGCTGTAACATCATCGGCCCACGCCTCTCTGACTCTCAAAGCCAATCTGTGCAGGCTACTGTATGTAGCCTGCTCGGATTGGCAGAGGTTGTCTCTGTATTCTCCGGTGAGGCTCTGTATTCATTTGAATACAATCCCTCACCGGGATTGGCTAAGCGGTATATACTGTATGTAGCCAAAGCTACATACAGTATTATCGCACATCCAGCAGGCATCCGAGCTGATGACCCGGCGTATAAGACGACCCCTGCTTTTTGGCCAGTTTTTTTAAGTTTAAAAGGTAGTCTTATACGCCAGCAAATGCAGTATATGAAAGTAATTTCATTGGTGACACGAAAGACTCCAAAAACAAACTTCCTTTATGCTGGATTAAATCTATAGGTAAGATGGAAATATCCGGCAGTTTCAATTTTGGAGTGTTATTAGTTCTGTTTATTGTAGATTATTTTTGGATTAGCTCCTTGGATCTTTGAGGACCCAAATGGTTTTTGGTTTCACAAATAAATCATATGTATTCTTCACATCTGTGCAAGCACTGCTAAATGATTGGGCAAGGGACATTGTATGTATTCCAGCATTATTATCCTGCCACAGCTTTCTTTAGCTGCATTTAGAATAGCAAGAAGCCTCCTGCCTTTATTCTTACAGAAGTTAAAGAGAAACGCCACTTTTGGAAACAATCCCCTCTGGGTGATCTATGTACATTACAAGGATATTGTTGCAGATTCCTACCTTTTGTTATTTTGAAGAAATCCCTCTGTGTTTGTCTGTGTCCATGGGTAAAGTGAATCTAATGGGAGTGGTTTCTTAACCACTTGCCGACTGCCTCACGTACATATACGTCAGCAGAATGGCACGGGCAGACAAAGCAACGTACAGGTACGTTGCTTTGAATCTGCCGCCTGACCATGCCCAAGGGACCCGCGGACTCGATGTGTCACGGAGAGGCAGAACGGGGAGATGCCTATGTAAACAAGGCATTTCCCTGTTCTGCCTAGTGACAGGACAGTGATCTACTGCTCCCTGTCATCGGGAGCAGTGATCACTGTCATGTCACTGGTAGCCCAGCCCCCTCACAGTTAGAATGACTCCCTAGGACACACTTAACCCCTTCCGCGCACCCTACTGGTTAACCCCTTCACCGCCAGTGTCATTTATACAGTAATGAGTGCATTTTTATAGCACCGATCGCTGTATAAATGACAATGGTCCCAAGATAGTGTCAAAAGTGTCCGATGTGTCGGCCGCCATATCACAGTCACAATAAAAATCGCCGCCATTACTAGTAAAAAAATAATAATAATAAAAATGCCATAAACTATCCTCTATTTTGTACACGCTATAACTTTTGCAAAAACCAATCAATATTTGCTTATTGCTATTTTTTTACCAAAAATATGTAGAAGAATACATATCGGCCTAAACTGAGGAAAAAAATTAGTTTTTTATATATTTTTTGGGGATATTTATTATAGCAAAAAGTAAAAAATATTGCTTTTTTTTCAAAATTGTTGCTCTTTTTTTGTTTATAGCGCAAAAAATAAAAACCGCAGAGGTGATCAAATACCACCAAAAGAAAGCTCTATTTGTGGGGAAAAAAGGACGTCAATTTTGTTTGGGTGCAACGTTGCATGACTGCGCAATTGTCAGTTAAAGCAACGCAGTGCCGAATCACAAAAAATGGCCCGATCATTGGGCAGCCAAATCCTCCGGGGCTGAAGTGGTTAATTATCAACCAGCTGCTGCACCTGCAGGGCTCTTTTTTATTATTAAATTTAAAATATTACATAACAGATGAAAAAGGAACTTTGTATATCATATTATCAAAAAGTATAATATTAACAACATTTTAAAATGACTCCCTTTCTCTCCTGCCCTATTTTGCCCTCCCTCCACCTCCCCTCCCCTCCCCCTCTCCCTATACTCTTCTCCCTCATTCCGTAGTTCTGCAGGATCTCTGTATAATCCTTAGTTCTATTAAATTCTTCCCACTTCCTCCAGTTCTTTTTCAGGTTTTCTGATCAGGCTTCTCCTCTACTACTTAAATACCCCATCCTATATAAAGATTTGACTCTTATACACCAATCCCTCAGTGTGAAGCTATCCAACTCTCCCCATTTTTTTTGTATTGCTTCTTTCATGGGGTTTATTAAGTGTGGTAAGTGTCTTTATACTGTTTTATTGTCTTATCTGTGTTATGGAATAAGCATACCCACGAGTCGTCAACTATGTCCTTTTCCGATATTACCTTTGTATAATGTTGTACCTTTTGCCAATATTCCTTTATTTTCGGGCATTCCCACCAGATATGTAACATTTTACTCCTCATATCACATCCCTTCCAACACAGTGGGATGTCTCTGGTTGATATTTATGCATGTTTACTGGGGTGATGTACCATCTCGTTAAAATTTTATAATTCATTCCTCTGGTGTTTATGTCCGAAGCTGTGCTATATACTGCTCACAGTATTTTACTTACTTGTTGCTCATTCACCTGTGTTCCTATTTCCATTTCCCACGTGCTAATAAAAGGGGGTGTCTCCATTCCTTCCATGTCTGTTATTATCTAATAAATCTTAGCTACACAGTGCTTTACACTTGTTGCTTGGTCACATATTTTTTCAATTGAGTTTTTTTATTATCTCGACCTAATCGGCTGTGGTAGTGTATCTACAAGATGTTTTAGCTGACAAAACCTCATTCAAATCCATTTTCAATTTTTTGTGGTTGGGTGGTTGGTTTTAGACGATCTTGGAGGTTAAGATGCTGGATGTGGAGGTCCTGGGCTGGCGTGGTTACACGTGTGAACAATAGACCTTTTGTGTACATAGAAAAAGTCGTAGATCTTTGTGTTCAGCTCATGACAAATAGGGGCAAACACAAAAGTGTTGCGTTTATAATTTTGCTCAGTGTAAATCATATTATGTGCTATTAAAGGTGAGCTATATTTCCATTTTGCATTTCTGTGAATCTTGTGCCAAATCTTTAATACATTTCTCGTCAACTCGTGAGTCATCCCTCCCATATTTCTATACTTTTTTGGTACCCATATCACTTTACCCAAGTGTATTTAATTTATTGTGTTCTTTACCCCTACCCATCTTTTATCTATGTTTGTTTTTGTCCATACCTGCAGGGCTCTATTGGAGAAAATGTGCAGGGTCTGCATCCCTTTAGATGTGATTTCTTATTGGGAGTATATCACCAAAAATGACATTTTTGTTGCAGGGGATGCCTGATGTCTGACTTGTATCTTAGTGTAGACTTCTGGGAAAATCAGTGAGCCAATCACACAAGCAGGAAATTATGTTTCTGGGGGGCGTTTTGTACACATTCTGTGTACAGAACACCTCCAGGTAGCCATATTGTATTGCATTTTACAGAAAATTACAGAGCTGCAGATTGAAAAGGAAAGGTAATTTTTAATAATTCAATTAAAATATGACTTGAGTTGCAATTGTATATGCTATATTTTTTATTTTTTATTCCCGTGAAAGTGGAGTTACCCTTTAAAGCCTATACAATACATAGGTGCATTATCTATATTTATCAGCTGCTGAAAGTTCCATCAATAAACACAGCTCTGCAGCAGCTGCATGTAATAGATGTGGTGTGGATAGCTATAGGATACAAAGTAAAAAAAATGTACTTGGAGCTCAGAGTAAAAATCTGAAGCTAAGCTGGAAGCAACTGGACACAAAGGGCAATCCCCCTCAATTGATAGAGAAACTGAAATAAATACATGTATAAAGCACACATCTAAAAAGGCTACAAGGCTGTGATTCCATATAATAAACCAACATTTCTTAGGGCTATATAGCCCTAAGCAAAGTTTGTTTTTATAGGAATGTCTGTAAGGATTGGACTGAATTACAGTCTTTTATTAGAGCACAGAACACTTTGATATTGTCGTTAAAAAACTTTTATACACTTTTGTGTCTATCCAGATATTATAGGAAAATGAATCCTTATATGTAAAAAGAAGGTAGGAAAAACATTGACATAATAATATACTTTATCTTGCTGTCATCAGTACTGAGAGCTGAAGATCGAACAGGACCTTGTAACATTATCATGGCCAGCTTAAAGAAAACGTTGAATATAAAAATATCATAAAATACTGTGGGGGTCTGGTGGAAATGAGCCCTATTTGGTTTTCTCTTCCTACATTTTCTTTTCAGAGACGATTCAGAAGTTACCACTGGCTACAACTTCATCCCTGTATCCAGAAAAAAAAAAGCAACCCAGGTATTATAATAATACATTGTATTTACAGTTTTGACTGTCATTTATATAGAAAGCTAAACCAAGATGTCCGGAAAACTTTGGATTCCATTTTTAAATTACCGTATGTAGACAAAGAAATGGTGAAGGTAATTACCACACTGGGCAATAAATGCTGGTTTTGTCATTCTCTAAATTTAGAAGATGAAGCCCATGAAATAATTTATTATACTGATGACTTACAGCTGTACTATGATGGAATGCAGGGACATGCTTCTGATCTTGTTGAATGATTTATGAAATATTTAAAGTAATAATGGGATGTAGGTGACTGGTTTCACTATCCTCATATGATTCTTTAAATTGCATGTATTGGAATGTGAGACATTACATAAAACGTGGTTTATACATACTTAAGTTGATATGGATCTTTCATATGTAGCACACAGTTGCATATTTGTTAAGTTACATATTGCAGCTGTAAAGGTGAAAAGAGATAAAATACTTTAAAACGGTATAAAAGAATTGCAATTCTGCTTCTTGACAAGCCCGGAAATACCTTAAATAGTTAGAATAAATGAATATCTGATATCAAAACACAATAACAATGGCTAGCATAAGTAATATTCACCAATACACTTAGTTTGATGGCAGCATCCCTTTTTTCTCTTTAGTAGCCAATTTGAAATAGAGAGGAAGCCATTATGGTGTGCAACTAAAATAACAATACGAGAAAGTGACCACCTTTTATACAGTGGTCAGCTTTAATTCAGATAACATAAATATATTATTTGAAAAAGATAAACCTTGTCATTGTACAGTGCCTTGCAAAAGTATTCACCTCCTTGGTATTTTTCATGTTTTGTTGCCTCACAACCTGGAATTAACATGGATTGTTTGAGGATTTGCATCATTTAATTTACAGAACATGCCCACAACTTTGAAGATGTTTTTTTTTAATTGTGAAGCAAACAACAAATAGGACAAAAATAACAGAAAAAGTCAATGTGCATAACTATTCACCCCCCTAAAGTCAATACTTTGTAGAGCCACCTTTTGCGGCTATCACAGCTCCAAGTCGCTTTGGATAAGTCTCTATGAGCTTGCCACATCTTACCACTGGGATTTTTGCCCATTCCTCCTTGGAAAACTGCTCCAGCTCCTTCAAGTTGGATGGTTTGCGGCTTTGCGCTTGTGAACAGCAATCTTTAAGTCTGACCACAGATTTTCTATTGGATTGAGGTCTGCGCTTTGACTAGGCCATTCCAACACATTTACATGTTTCCCCTTAACCCACTCAGGTGTTACTTTAGCAGTGTCTTTGGGGTCATTGTTCTGCTGGAAGGTGAACCTCCATCCTAGCCTCGAATCACACACAGGTTTTGCTCACGGATATCCCTGTATTTAGTACCATCCATCTATCCCTCAACTCTGACCAGTTTCCCAGTCCCGACTGCTGGATGGTGTTCTTTGGGTGATGTGATGTGTTGGGTTTGTGTCACACATAGCGTTTTCTTTGATGGCCAAAAAGTAAAATTTTAGGAGCCTCCCACATGCCTTTTCGCAAACTCAAAACGTGCCATTTTGTTTTTTGCTGAAAGTAATGGCTTTCTTCTGGCCACTCTGCCATAAAGCCCAACTCTATGGAGCGTATGGCTTCTTCTCGTCCTATGTACAGATACTCCAGTCTCTGCTGTGGAACTCTGCAGCTCCTCCAGGGCTACCTTAGGTCTCTGTGCTGCCTCTCTGATTAATGTCCTTCTTGGCCGGTCCGTGAGTTTTGGTGTGCGGCTGTCAGGGAAGAACTCAGTACTAACCTGGCCAGTATCTCCATTTCCCGGCACGCATGCGCAGCGGAATGGCGCTTCAGCGCACGTGCATTCGCGGGCAGACTAAACGGCGTGCGCATGCGCACTAGTGCACGCATAACGTGACCGCCTTGCTAGCCTATAAAAGCTGCCTTGTCTCCCAGACAAATCGCGGGTTTGTCTTTCAGCTTCCTGTGAACTTGTTCCTGTTTCCTGTTTACTTATTCCCTGTTGTGACCCGGATTGACCCTGACCTCCCTGATCTTCTCCTGGACCTGACCTTCAACTTGCCTCACCGACTCTGCTTGTTTCTCTGGTGTTTGACCCTCAGCCTGTTACATGGATTACCTTCAGTCTCCTGTGCCTTGACCCTCGACCTGTTACTTGGATTATCTTCAGTCTCCTGTGCCTTGCACTGTATGTGTACTGTGTTTTAACTTTTTTGAATTTGGCACCGATCTCCGTCCCCGTGCGTCGTAACGTCGCAGGGAATGGAGCTCGGCGGCACTCGGGCACTGTGTGAATCGAGCGAGGAGACAGTTCGATCACACAGCAGGGAGGCATCACAGGATCCAGGGGACAAGGTAAGTAACTCTGCCTGGATTACTGCGATGCAATCCCGAGTCTGGCTCGGGGTTACCGCTTTTGGTGCTGAAATTTCACCCAGAGCCAGACTCGGGAATACCGCCAAGGAGGTAAAACAAGATAACTATTAAAAATCGGTATCCTCTTCCACTCATTCCAGAGTTGTTCCAGCGTTTCCGCACTGCCCGGATCTTCTCCAAATTAGATCTACGGGGTGCCTATAACCTCATCCGAATTCGAGCTGGGGACAAATGGAAGGCCGCTTTCAGATCCAGGTTTGGTCACTATGAGTACTTAGTGATACCGTTTGGGTTATGCAATGCCCCGGCCACCTTCCAACACCTAGTAAGCGACATCTTTCGAGAATACCTTGACAACTTTTTAGTGGTCTACTTGGAGGACATTCTTATCTTCTCCGCCACCATTGAACTACACTGGGTTCATGTGAAGAAAGTCCTCAAAGTTCTCAGGAAACATAGACTTTACCTCAAAGCTGAAAAATGCGAGTTTGAAAAGACTGTTGTGCAATACTTGGGTTTCATCATCTTCACCGAGGGGGTCGCAATGGACCCACAAAAGTCAAGGCGATCCAAGAATGGCCAGCCCCAGTGGATAAGAAAGGAGTGCAGCGATTCATCGGTTTTGCAAACTTTTACCGAAGATTTATTATTTGGTTCTCCTCCATTGTCTCTCCCATCACTCAATTAACCCGTCAGCACAGCCGTTTACAGTGGTCCCAGGAAGCTCAGGAGGCCTTTGTCAAATTGAAAGCCTTATTCACCTCCGCACCAATCTTGCAACATCCGGACCCAGCACTGCCATTTGTGTTGGAAGTAGACACATCAGAGACAGCTACTGGAGCCATCCTCTCCCAAAGACAGGGTCCCAAGGCCCTCCTTCATCCCGTAGCCTTTGCATCCCGGAAGCTTAGTCCCCCAGAAAGGAACTATGACGTCGGAGACCGGAAATTGTTGGCTATTAAGTTCGCCCTGCAGGAGTGGAGATATCTGCTGGAGGGTGCGTCCCATTATTTTATGATCTTCACTGACCACAAAAATCTGGAATATCTTAGGACAGCTAAGCGCTTAAAACCCAGACAGTGGGCACTTTTTTTTTCCAGATTTAACTTCCACATTTCTTACAGGCCTGGTTCCAAGAATGGAAAAACGGACGCACTCTCCCGGATGTTTTCACAAACTTCCCAGTCTACAGAACCCAGTACCATCCTATCTACGCAAAATTTCCTTCTGCTCACCCAGACTGATCTGATAACCGCCATCAAATTGGCATCCAGTCAAGTTACTGACACTGAGGCCCTCTCTCTGGAGAAACATGACGATCTGCTCTGGGCCCGGAACAAAATCTTTGTCCCACCGGAAGTAAGACTCTTAAATTTGAAAACTTTTCATGACCACAAGCTGGCAGGTCATTTTGGAATGCAAAAGAGTTGATCTCCCTTTCCTTTTGGTGGCCCGGTTGGAGGCAGGACTGTAAGAACTATATCTCCTCATGTATCACGTGCCAGCACAGTAAGGGGTCCAATACTAAGTCATGGGGGCTGCTGAGGCCTTTGCCCATTCTGGAACGACCATGGACTAAAGTGTCGATGGACTTTAATGTCGACTTGCCACCCTCAGGGGGCTTCACCACCATCCTGGTCATTGTCGACCGTCTCTCAAAGATGGCACACTTCCTACCCATGGTAGGCACTCTCTCTGCTTTGGATACAACCAACATTTTCATCAAGGAAATAATAAGGCTCCATGGAGTACCTGACAGTTGTCAGGGTCACCTGTGGCCAGGTGACAGATGCACACCGTAGGGGGACAGGAGTGCACCGCGAGGTAGTGAACCCTATGGCTGGCTTCTGCGGATAGGGAACTGGGTGGTTGTGGAAAGCGGGACCAGAGGAGCACAACCGGGATCCAAACGGAAGCTAGAGCCAAGATTCCCCAGGGCGCGGAGTCTAAGACCCAGCTGGTCTTCTCCAGGGCCTCTAGTGGTGAGGATGTTAGCTGCAGGCTGGGACCAGGTCGCGGCCCCTGGAGTTTCCTAGCTCACGCCCCGTAGGATAAGGGGAAAAGAGGGGAAGCAGCAGCACACGAAGAGAGAACCGAATAACAAGCTGAAGGTCAGGGGCCACAAGCAGACAAGGATAACGAAGAACGAGCCAAAGGTCAAGGGTCACGAGCAGACAGGGATAGTCGGGGACAAGCCAATAACGTAACAGAGAGACAGACGTAGCACACGGCAGGCAGGAACCCAAACACACAATGCCTAACAAACACGTTGATCAGCAAAGCAGGCTTGCAGTGCACAGGTTAATATAGTGTTCAGTGATAGGGCCTGGGGTGGAGTCAGGCTGGGAGGAGATTATAAAGGAAGCCAGGTGAAGGAGATCTGGTCTCTAGATGAACACATGAGGAGGAAGGTAAGATGGCAGACAGACATTAATGCATATCCATGACAGTACCCTCCCTCTTACGAGGCCTCCCCCTTACCCGCCTGGGCCCAGGTTTAGAGGGAAACTTCAGATGAAACTCCTTTAACAGACGAGGCGCAAAGACCTCAGATGCAGTGATCCAAGACCTCTCCTCAGGACCAAACCCTTTCCAATGAACGAGGTACTGAAGAACGCCTTTACAAAGTCGGGAGTCCAGAATTTGACTGATCTCGTACTCCTGATTATCCTCAGAGACAGGCGCCACGGTAGGGAGAGGACGAGAGAACTTATTGAGGACTAAAGGCTTTAGAAGAGCAACATGAAAGGAGTTAGTGATTTTAAGGCTCTTAGGAATCTGGAGTTTGAAACAAACCGGATTCAGTTTAGCAGTTACCGTGTATGGACCGATGAATCGTGGAGCAAACTTCAGAGAAGGAACTCGGAGCTTGATGTTCCTGGTAGAGAGCCAGACTTTGTCCCCTGGCTGAAGAGAAGGCGGTTTACGCCTGCGGCGGTCGGCAAAGCTTTTGAATTTTTCAGCAGCTGCCCGGAGGGAATCATGAACGTGACCCCAAACGGAATTGAGAGACTCCTGAACCGAAGCCAAAGCTGGAATATCTGGAGAACAGATCATGGGAAGAGGAAGTTGAGGGTGTTTTCCATAAACTGTGAAAAAGGGTGTCTTCTGCGAACTGGTATTCACATGATTGTTATGGGAGAATTCTGCCCACGGGAGTAGAGAGGACCAATCGTCATGGTGAGAAGACACAAAGGTGCGAAGAAAGACCTCTAACTCCTGATTAACCCTCTCAGTCTGTCCATTGGATTGGGGATGGTAAGAAGAAGAAAAATCCAAGACAATATTGAGGGATTTGCAAAAGGCTCTCCAAAAACGAGACGTGAATTGGACTCCCCTGTCGGAAACAATATGAGAAGGGACCCCATGTAGGCGGAGAATTTCCCGAATGAAAATGGGAACCAAGGCAGGGGCAGAAGGAAGACCAGGAAGAGGAACAAAATGAGCCATCTTGGAGAATCGATCGATTACCACCCAAGTGACTGTATTATTCTCAGACAGTGGGAGATCGGTGATAAATTCCATGGCAATATGGGCCCAGGGTTCCTTAGGAATGGGCAAGGGCATGAGGAGACCAGCAGGAGCTTGTGTGGAGGATTTGGACTGAGCACAGACATGACAAGCTTTAACGTAGTCTTTGACGTCTGAGCGGAGATTAGGCCACCAGTAGTGACGACTGATGAGTAGGAAGGATCGGAGGAATCCAGAATGCCCTGCCACCTTGGAATCATGTCCCCAACGAAGGATCTTAGCTCTTAGCTCAGTGGGGACAAAGGTCTTACCAGGCGGAATTTTAGACTTCAGGGTGGTAGAGTGGGCAACAATGCATGAGGTGGGAATGATCGGCTCAGGTTCAGGGGCGGACTCCTCGTCCAAAGTGTCAAATGACCTAGAGAGCGCATCGGCCCGACCGTTGCAGGAACCAGGTTTGTAAGTAATCGTGAAATTAAAACGGGCAAAGAAGAGACTCCACCTGGCCTGTCTAGGATTCAGACGTTTAGCATTCTGTAGATACTGTAAATTCTTGTGATCGGTAAAGATCGTTATGGAGTGAGGGGAACCCTCCAAGAGATGACGCCACTCCTCTAACGCCAATTTAATTGCGAGAAGTTCCCGATCACCGATGGCATAATTCCTCTCTGCCTGAGAATTTTTTTTGGAGAAGAACGCACATGGTTGGCGTCTCTTCTCAAAGATTTGAAGAAGCACAGCTCCCACCCCCATTGAGGAAGCGTCCACTTCAATAAAAAATGCATTCCCAGGATTTGGTCTCCTCAAGAGGGGGCCAGAAACAAAGGCCTGTTTCAGGTTGTGAAATGCAGAGACAGCTTCGGGAGGCCAGTCTCTGGCATTCACACCCTTCTTGGTCAAAGCGATAATAGGCGCGGCAATGGAAGAGTAATTCCTTATGAACTGCCTATAATAATTAGTGAAGCCAAGAAAGCGCTGTGTGGCCTTGAGGCTAGCAGGAAGAGGCCAGTTGGTGATAGCCAAGACCTTCCCAGGGTCCATACGAAGACCCGAACATGAGACGAAGCACCCCAAAAACAGGACCTCAGAACATTCAAAGGAACATTTCTCTAGCTTGGCATAGAGATTGTTCTCTCTAAGACGTTGAAGTACAGTGCAGACATGGTTTCTGTGGACGAGCAGATTTTCAGAAAAGATCAGAATGTCATCCAGATAGATGACAACAAACTGGTACAGCAGATCTCTGAAGATTTCATTGACAAAGTTTTGAAACACGGCTGGAGCATTACACAGACCAAAAGGCATCACCAGATATTCGTAATGCCCGTCTCTAGTGTTGAATGCAGTCTTCCATTCGTCACCCTCCCGTATTCGAATGAGATTGTACGCGCCTCTGAGATCCAACTTGGTGAAAATGGAGGCCCCCTTCAACCTATCGAATAGCTCAGATATTAAGGCTAAAGGGTATCGATTTTTAATAGTAACCACATTTAAACCCCGATAATCGATGCAGGGTCTTAAGGTACCATCCTTTTTGGCAACAAAAAAGAACCCTGCCCCTGCAGGCGATGAGGATTTCCGGATGAAACCTCTCTCCAGATTCTCTGCGACATACTCCGACATGGCCTGGGTCTCTGGGATGGACAGAGGGTAGGTACGACCCCTGGGTAGAGTTGCTCCGGGGACAAGATCAATAGCACAGTCAAAAGACCTGTGGGGAGGAAGCACCTCAGCTGATTTCTTACAGAACACATCCCGGTAATCGCTGTATGCAGCAGGAAGATCAGAAGAAACAGAAGTGGCAGCAACCGGAAGACTCTCCTTGGGGGTCACCTTGAGAAGACACGACGAGAAACATGAGGAACCCCAGGCCAGGATCTGCCCAGAGACCCAGTCCACATGTGGAGAGTGGAGCTGTAGCCAAGGGAGGCCCAATACAACTGGGGTAGAGGCCTTGGGTAGAATAAGAAAGGATATCCACTCCTGGTGGAGAATCCCTACCGACATCCTAATGGGTAGCGTCTGGAAGCGAATAGGGCCCCCTGGGAGAACAGTGCCATCAATTGCCGAGACTACCAATGGGGTAGTGAGAGGTGAAAGGGTAAGCTTCATAGAAGAAGCAGTTCTCCAATCCATAAAATTGCCAGCAGCCCCGGAATCCAGGTATGCAAGGGTTGACTGAGGAGAAGTGCCTACATGAAGGAACACCGGCAAGAGCAGGCGAGAAGGTGATGTTTCTGGGTCCAATACTCCACCTTCCAAATGTATTAGACCCGAGCGTTTCCCGGACGAAGCGAGCAGGAGTCACGAAAATGACCCTTGCCCCCACAATAGAGGCACAAGCCCAGAGTTCTGCACCTAGCACGTTCTTCGGGGGTTAGTCTGGTCCGGGCCAGCTGCATAGGTTCTTCAGCAGGTAGAGGATGCTCCACAGAATGAAGGGAGGGGAGCTCAGACTGGCTAGGACCCAGAGAGTGCTGGCGTTTTTTTTCTAAGGACCTCTCTTGAAAACGAATGTCGATCTGGTTGCATAATGAAATTACATCGTCCAGACCGACGGGAATGGCTCTTCCCGCTAATTCGTCTTTCACTCGGTCAGAGAGGCCATGTAAAAAGGTAGCGACCAGGGCCTCATTATTCCAGCTCAATTCAGCTGTGTGAATACGAAACTGAAGAGCATATTGCCCCACTGAACTAGATTCTTGGCGAAGACGTAAGACAGCACTAGCCGCTGAAGAAGCCCGAGCCGGCTCTTCGAAGATGTTACGAAAGAGCTTCAAGAAATCGGACAGACTGGAAACCACCGGATCGTTCCTCTCCCACAGGGGGGCAGCCCAGGCCAAAGCTTCACCGGAGAGGAGGGAAATGATATAGGCTACCTTAGCCCGGTCAGACAGGAAGCTTTGAGGCTGAAGCTCAAAATGAATTGTGCATTGGCTGAGAAACCCCCTGCAGGCCTTGGAGTCCCCAGAGAAACGGAACGGAGCTGGCAATCTTAGTGAGTGTGAGGCTGCGACTGGTGCGATAGGTACAGCCGCTGGTTGTACTTGGGGTTGCGGATTCGGGGTTCCCAAGGAGACCTGAAGCTGCTCGAATCGAGAAGCCAGATCCTGGAGAAATCGCATCACCCGAGTCTGATTTGATTCCTGGGTCTCAAGTCTGCGAACTATGCCCTGCAATGGATCATCCGCGGGAAGCGGGATGTCAGCCGGGTTCATGGCTGATCAAACTGTCAGGGTCACCTGTGGCCAGGTGACAGATGCACACCGTAGGGGGACAGGAGTGCACCGCGAGGTAGTGAACCCTATGGCTGGTTCTGCGGATAGGGAACTGGGTGGTTGTGGAAAGCGGGACCAGAGGAGCACAACCGGGATCCAAGCGGAAGCTAGAGCCAAGATTCCCCAGGGCGCGGAGTCTAAGACCCAGCTGGTCTTCTCCAGGGCCTCTAGTGGTGAGGATGTTAGCTGCAGGCTGGGACCAGGTCGCGGCCCCTGGAGTTTCCTAGCTCACACCCCGTAGGATAAGGGGAAAAGAGGGGAAGCAGCAGCACACGAAGAGAGAACCGAATAACAAGCTGAAGGTCAGGGGCCACAAGCAGACAAGGATAACGAAGAACGAGCCAAAGGTCAAGGGTCACGAGCAGACAGGGATAGTCGGGGACAAGCCAATAACGTAACAGAGAGACAGACGTAGCACACGGCAGGCAGGAACCCAAACACACAATGCCTAACAAACACGTTGATCAGCAAAGCAGGCTTGCAGTGCACAGGTTAATATAGTGTTCAGTGATAGGGCCTGGGGTGGAGTCAGGCTGGGAGGAGATTATAAAGGAAGCCAGGTGAAGGAGGTCTGGTCTCTAGATGAACACATGAGGAGGAAGGTAAGATGGCAGACAGACATTAATGCATATCCATGACAACAGTATTGTCTCTGACAGAGGGGTTCAATTTACCTCCAAGTTTTGGAAGGAACTTTGCAAGGCACTGGAAATTAAGGTTTATCTCTCCTCTGCATACCACCCTCAAAGCAATGGCCAGACGGAGAGGACGAATCAAACTTTGGAGCAATACCTATGCTGTTTATGTTCAAGTGCCCAAGACGACTGGTCCTCCCTCCTGACTTACGCTGAATTTGCGTACAACAATTCTATACACACAGCTACCAATCAAACACCTTTTTGGACAAATTTCTGATTTTTCACCCCTCTTTTCTCCCGAATTCCATCCCTGAAATTTCAGTCCCTACTGTGCAAGACCGGATAACATCTATCCAACTGAATTTCCAAAAGATTCAGGAGACCATGCAAAGAGCACAGGATAACTACAAAAAATATTATAACAAGGGAAGAAAAGAGAACCCGGATTTCAAGGTTGGTGAGGAAGTCTGGCTATCCGCCTCTAACCTCAGGTTACCCTGCCCTTCCCGAAAATTGGGCCCGGAGTTCATAGGGCCTTTTTAAATTAGATGGTGAACCCCGTGGCTTTTGAGCTAGCTTTACCCAGTTCCTATAGGATACACCCTGTTTTCCATGCACCACTGCTGAAACCAGTGGTCCCCAGCCCTTTCACGGGAAGAGAAGAACCTCCTCTTCCTCCAGTCAAGATTGATGGGGAAAACAAGTTCGAGGTCGAAGCCCTACTAAGCTGCAGGAAGAAGGGCAGACAGCTTCAGTCTTTAATCAAATGGAAAGGGTACCCCCCTGAAGACAACTCCTGGGAACCCTCTGGTAATTTACAAGCTCCACGCTTGATCCAAGCCTTACATCAGGAACATCCAGAGTTAATGTCCAGTTTGGGCATCCAAGGGCCGTCCCTTGGGCAGGGAGGCCCTGTCAGGGAAGAACTCAGTACCAAACTGGCCAGCATCTCCGTTTCCGGGCGCGCATGCACAGCGGAACGGCGCTATGGGCCGACCGAACGGCGCGCGCGCATGCACACTAGTGCACGCATAACGTGACCGCCTTGCTGACCTATAAAAGCTGCCTTGTCTCCCAGACAAATCGCTGGTTTGTCTTTCAGCTTCCTGTGAACTTGTTCCTGTTTCCTGTTTACTTATTCCCTGTTGTGACCCGGATTGACCCTGACCTCCTCTGATCTTCTCCTGGACCTGACCTTCGGCTTGCCTCACGGACTCTGCTTGTTTCTCTGATGTTTGACCCTCAGCCTGTTACCTGGATTACCTTCAGTCTCCTGTGCCTTGACCCTCGGCCTGTTGCTTGGATTATCTTCAGTCTCCTGTGCCTTGACCCTCAGCCTGTTGTTTGGACTTGCCTGGAGCCTGCCTACAGACTTGCTTCCTGTGCTAGACCCCCAGCCTGCTCTGGACTTTGCTTCTCTTGTACTTCTTAACAACATTATCCCTTACTTGTTTGGAGAGTTCCTTGGTCTTCATGGCAGTGTTTGGTTAGTGGTGCCTCTTGCAGCCTCTGGGGCCTTTCAAAAAGGTGTGTATATGTAATGACAGATCATGTGACACTTAGATTGCACACAGGTGGACATCATTTCACTAATTATGTGACTTCTGAAGGTAATTGGTTGCACCAGAGTTTTTTATGGGTTTCATAACAAAAGGGGTAAATACATATGCACATGCCAATTATCAGTTTTTTATTTCTGAAAAATAGTTTTATGTATATATTTTTCTAATTTTACTTCACCAACTTAGACTATTGTGTTCTAATCCATCACATATAATTCAGATTAAAAAAACATTGAACTAAAGGCTGTAATGTAATAAAATAGGTAAAAAGCCGGGGGGGGGGGGTGAATTGTTTTGCAAGGCACTGTATATTGTACAAAACTTGGAATTTTGAAAATGTGCTACCTTCCTGCACATTTGCTGTTATCCCCCTCTTAACTTTCATATATGAAAAAATATTGCTATCACTATATCTTTCTATGAAAGGCTCAAGAATATTCTAATGACAATATATCTTAAAGTCCAACTGAAATCTGATTTGAAGTTAATTCAATTATGAGAGCGTGCAGGGAAACGTATATAGTCAACTGTCTTACTTGTGTATTAATGTTTTCAATTAGTTGTATATAAACATTCTAAATTGATAGCTACTGCAGACAGTTTATGTTATGTTAGCCATCATTGTCTATGTACTGCACTAGGCTTGCAGCAGCATTTACTTAGTATACAGTTCTTAGTCCTGGTTCGATAGCCCCTCTTCACTGCCCACTGCATCTCTTGCACCTATGCCAGTATTGGTAATAGCATAAGTGCTAATAACATCAGTACATTCCATTACAACCTACTAAATTTGAATGCATTTTATGTTGGTGGCCACGGAGCTTTACTATGGCAGTGAACAAAGCCAACAGCTACCTTTGGAAAAAAAATGCGCGAATGCCTTTAATGCTGCATATAACCCCATATATTACTGAAAATGCAAATTGGACCAATGGCCAGAGCTGGCTCGGTTTACCATCATGGTGCATTATTACCCAACCTTTAAGTGGAGTTCCACCCAAGAGTGGAACTTCCGCTCTCATTTGTCTCCTCTCCCCCTCCGGTGCCACAATTGGCACCTTTTGGGGGGAAAGGGGGTGCGATACCTATCTTTGACAGGTATCCTGTTCCCACTTCCGGGACATCACCGCGGGGTTCTCTCCACCTCCCTCCTCCTCCCCCTGTCGCCAGGCCAGTAGGAGAGAGGAGCGGGCCTCGCACATGTGCAGTAGGGTTCCCAGCATGAAGCCGTAAGGCTGGACTGCCAGGTTCCCTTACCCGCAATGGTGTCAGCATCAGCTGCAGTGCCGACATCGCTGGACTCCAGGACAGGTAAGTGTAGCTGCTGGCTTTTATTTTTATTTTTTGTTGGGCGGACCTCCGCTTTAAGAATCCTGTTTGAAAGAGTATTCAGCATGCTGGAAGTGCCACCTCCAAATGTGTAAGCTAATGTGCAGCAAGAGTAGAGAATTGTCTTTTATTCTCTATACATTATCAGAAATATGCCCATTTTTTTACTACTCTTCTCTTTTCAGATTTTTCTACTCTTATAGATCATAAAGCAGCAGCCACATATCACTGGGGCCATTGTATTCTAAGAACAACAATCGGTAGTTTAAAGCTATAACTCTTTATATTCAATCTGTAAACTAATTTATTTGTGTGCCTTGAAGCAATTAAAATGATACTAAGTCTCAGTTTTTTTTTCTTTTAAAACAACAAACATATTATACTTACTTGTTCTATGCAGTGGTTTTGCACAGAGCAGCCCAGATCCTCCTCTTCTTGGGTCCCTCGCCAGTGCTCCTGGCTCCCCACTCCTGTCCCCAGAGCAAGCAGCTTGCTCTGGGGGCACCTGAGCCAAACTGCTGCTCTGTGTGTCCATTCAGAAACAAAGCTGTAGTTTGGCCAGGCCCCCTCTCTCTCCTCATTGGCTAATTGACTTTGATTGACAGCAGCAAGAGCCAGTGGTGCAGCGCTGCCATTTCAGCGGAAGGGAGAGTCCCAGGCAGCCGACACTCTCCTGCAACATCGCTAGATCGAGATGGGCTCAGGTAAGTATAAGGGGGCTGCTGCACACAGAAGGTTTTGTATCTTAATGCATAGAAAAAAACTTCTGTCTTTAAAACCACTTTAAGTTACTCTTGTATATCTTAATCCTATTGTAACTGTTCTACAATATCGTGATCGTTGCTTGCTATAGCAAGTGATACAAATATATCTTTCACCATCTCATGAACGTCTTCCCTTTGTTTAAGGGGTCTAATTCTTTTTTGTTCTGTTAATATAGTTATGTTAAATGAAACTACGTTTTTAAGACAACTGTTGAAGCCAAAAAGTAAATGCAACTTTGGCTTCAAAACAAACAGAACTAGTGAATTGTGTATACATTTCATATTATGTATGGCAGGGGTAGGCAACCTTTGAGAGGTGGAGATCTACCTAAACAACATTAAAAGATCAAAGATTTCCAGGGAGAGGTGTCCTTTTTTTTTTTAAGAAGTTAACTAGCAAGCCCCCAATAAAAAGACAAGCATGAAGAAAGCTTAAAAAAATTAAATAAAACAAATGTAATCGTAAAACTATATACTTAGCCTACCTTAAAAGTTAGATTCCTCAAAAAACTCTGCATTTATTTTCATTCACAATTTTTTCATGTCTGGGGAGTAATTGGTCACCCCCAAAAGTCTGGTGCAGGAATCCATCATGAAGGCAGAACATTTGGGACTGCAGGCTGACTTGCTTAACTAGTTTCAGGCCGGGCTGGCCTCAATGCTAGCCTGGTTGTCTGCTCTGAGTTCTGACCAGTGTAAATAGTATGTAGGGCAGTGTCCAGGGGTCAGTAGAGCTCAGGAGGGAATATCACAGGGGGAGCTCAGGAGGACTCACAGTAGGGGGTTTAGAAGAGTACATTACAGGAGGGCTTGGTAAAGGTAGACTCTGGAGGGCACAGTACAGGGGGGCTCAGGAGGGCACATCACAGAGGGGCTCAGGAACTACGGTGGGGTTCAGGAGGGCACACTATGGCGGGGCTCAGGTGGGCACACTATGGCGGGGCTCAGGTAGGCACAGCACCTTGGGTGGACTGGAGAGGAGGAGTGGTGGGGATCAGAACAGTGCACTCTGAGGAGGAGTTTGGGCGTGTTCGGACAGAGCCACCCAAGCTATCCCTCCTGAAAGCTGTCAAAGCAAACAGCTAAACATAGGCAGCAAAAGTCCCCACTAGTAAACAAGGGTTATGCTGCGGGGCGAGGACTGGATTTGACAGCTACCCAGCCTCGGAGCTCAGGTGGACAATATGCATGAGCTCATCTCTTCCCTGAGCAGCTCTGCCACTCTGAGAGAGAGGCACTTGCGTGTCCGCAAGGCAGAGACTCGATCGTGAGCTGTCACCTGCCCGAAGTTGACCGGTAGATCACAATCGACGGGTTGCCAACCCTGGCACAAACCTGGACTTTGACCCACTTTAAAAAATGTAAATACAGTGCCCCCACCCCCATAATTAAATTAATGACTACCCTTTTATCTTTGAGTTCAGGGGTGGAATGCAGAGAAATACAAAAAATTATCCCTCAATCCCATAGCAGCTGACAACTTTCCTTGCTCCTGCTCCAGTCCCTCAATGTTAGCAGGTTTCAACATCATCACATACAAAGCAGGACCGGTGAGCATAGGTTCTGCATTGTACATGAAGACTGCAAGAGGTGGCTGCTGAAGAAGAGAAGCGGCTCATGAGACCAGACGTCCCTCCTGGAACTGTCAAAAAGTAGCCTATAAAAGCAAGGAATCAGGTAATTGTCTGCCTAAAATCCCCCTTAACCAAACAAGCATTTTTTTCACAATGATACAGGGTTAGAGGTGAGGCACCTTAATTAGTTACATTTTTAATAGCTGGCTGGAGTTCAGCTTTGAATGACATTGTTATTTAATGTACTTCCCAAATAACCCACCATACACAGTACATTAATCTGTAGTTAGAATGCGCACCATGTACTTATTTTGTACAGTTCTATATATTTTATGCTGAACAGTATGTTAATTTGTTCCCTTTCTTCCCTGTAACATTTTATTTTACAATTGGCCTACATTCATACAGCTCATTATTCTGATATTTGGTGGTTTAACGAATCTGGATATTGTGTAATAAGCATTGTTTTGACACTCACTACAGAGAGCAGTCAGAATAAGAGTGCAAAGACATAATTCACAATATTATCACATATATACTGTACATATGTGCAATATTATCACATAAATAGGTAAAAAAAAAACATTTCCAGTTATTGTGACTCGCTTCCATAAACACAATAAATATCTGGAGAACTGAATTAATATATAACAGTAGACAGTGCAGAAAAGGGTACGCTATAGTCACATTTAAAAATGAAAGCAAAACTCCAGCCAAAATTATTAGCTTCATTTTGTATAGAACAGAGACGCTTTAAAGCCTCTTTCTGATTTTAATTGCCATCTGCATTTCTATTGGGGTGATTTTCCCCTCACTTCCTGTCCTAGCGGAGAAAGCTTTAATCTTCTTCTCTCTTTTTTTTTTATTGTGTACATTTCTATATATTAATTCTTCACACTATGTTAATCCATTCCCTTTCATCCCTGAAATATTTTATTCTAAATTTGGCCTACATTTATACAGATCGTTATTCTGATATTTGTTGGATTAAAGAGTTGGGAGAGTAGGGTTTAAAAAGCATTGTTTTGACACTCACTACAGAGAGCATTCAGGATAAGAGTACAAAAATATATAAAAATATTCAAAAGTAAATGTTATCACATAAATAAATAAAATGCATTTCCAGTTGTTGTGGACTTGTTTCCAGAATTACCAGAAATATCTGGAGGTCTGAAATAATGACAGTAGAAAATGGAGGAACAGGTACACTGTAGTCAAATTTAAAAATTCAGTCAAACTCCAGGGAAAATGTTGAATTGAATTTTAGATAAGGTTGTAAAATTATACACCCGCGCTTACGGGGTCCGGAAGACGTCATCTATGACAAAACATGTAGGGCGGTGCTGTGCGCTGTCATCAGTGAGTTTACACTGATCCCCAAAGCGCGGGTGTATCGCTTTGCTGGCAAGAAGGACTGTACAGTTGGCATATATATCTCTTTTTGGATGCAAGTGCAACTTTTAACTGTTTTAATAAACTAGTAAACTATTTTACACCATTGGAGCAACTCTTTTCCTTTATACATCCGTCCATGTGAATTGATGTGGCTGGTCTATAGTTAAAGGGGTTGTAAAGGTTCGTTTTTTATTTTCTAAATAGGTTCCTTTAAGCTAGTGCATTGTTGGTTCACTTACCTTTTCCTTAGATTTCCCTTCTAAATATTTTTTTCTTTGTTTTCTTTGTCTGAATTTCTCACTTCCTGTTCCTCCCCAGTAAGCTGTTCAGTAAGCTGTTCTGGGTGACTCCACACCACTCCAATGAGGGTGTGAAGTTTAGTGAGGAGAAACAGGAAGTGAGAAATTCAGACAAAGAAAAAAAAAATTTAGAAGGTAAATCAAAAGAAAAGGTAAGTGAACCAACAATGCACTAGCTTAAAGGAACCTATTTAGAAAATAAAAACGAACCTTTACAACCCCTTTAAGGATAGACAGTCCATGGTCCATAGAGGCGCATACAACATCTCACTGATGGTTGTGATCAGGGATGAGCCGAACACCCCCCTGTTCGGTTCGCACCAGAACCTGCGAACAGACAAAATGTTCGTGTAAACTTTAGAACCCTATTAAATACAATGGACTCGAACGTTCAAAATCTAAAGTGTTAATTATAAAGGCTAATATGCAAGTTATTGTCCTAAAAACTGTTTGGGGATCTGGGTCCTGCCCCAGGGGACATGTATCAATGCAAAAAGAAGTTTTAAAAACGGAAGTTTCTTCGGGAGCAGTGATTTTAATAATGCTTAAAATGAAAAAATAAAAGTGAAATATTCCTTTAAATTTCGTACCTGGGGGGTGTGTATGATATGCATGTGAAGTGGCGCATGTTTCCCGTGCTTAGAACTGTCCCTGCAAAAAATGTCATTTTTGAAAGAAAAAAATGCATTTAAAACTGACTCGCGGCTATTAATGAATTGTCGGCTCCCGGCAATACATACAAAAGTCATTGATAAAAAAAAAAAAAAAGCGTGGGGGTTCCCCAGAATTCAATTACCAGGCCCTTCAGGTCTGGAATGGATATTAAGGGGAACCCCGCCGCAAATAAAAAAAAAAATTGACGTGGGGTTCCCCCAAATATCCATTCCAGGCCCTTCAGATCTGGCATGGATTTTAAGGGGAACTCCACCCCAAATTTTTTTAAAAAATGGCGTGGAGTCCCCCTAAAAATCCATACCAGACCCCTTATCCGAGCACGCAACCTGGCCGGCCGCAGGGGAAAAGGGGGGGGGGACGAGAGAGCGGCCCCCCCTCCCTCCTGAACCGTACCAAGCCACATGCCCTCAACATGGGGAGGATGTCCCCATGTTGATGGGGACAAGGGCCTCATCCCCACAACCCTTGCCCGGTGGTTGTGGGGGTCTGCGGGCGGGGGGCTTATCGGAATCTGGAAGACCCCTTTAACAAAGGGGACCCCCAGATCCCGGCCCCCCCTATGTGAATTGGTAAGGTGTACATTGTACCCCTACCATTTCACGAAGAAAGCGTAAAATTTTTTTTAAAAAAAAACACACAAACACCTTGAAAAAGTCCTTTATTAAAAAAAAAAACAAAAAAAAAACATTCCAGCGGTGAAATCCAGTGTCCCGCGGCGATCCCGATGTCCAGCGCTGTCCTTCATTGGTTGTGCCTGAGCGGACCTGATGGGGAACTCCCTCTCAGTATTTTAAATGTATAGACCCGCCCCTTCTAAAGTTCCCCATCAGGTCCGCTATGACATTTGTACCCCTTACCAATTCACATAGGTGGGGGCCGGGATCTGGGGGTCCCCTTTGTTAAAGGGGTCTTCCAGATTCCGATAAGCCCCCTGCCCGCAGACCCCCACAACCACCGGGCAAGGGTTGTGGGGATGAGGCCCTTGTCCCCATCAACATGGGGACATCCTCCCCATGTTGAGGGCATGTGGCTTGGTACGGTTCAGGAGGGAGGGGGGGCCGCTCTCTCGTCCCCCCTTTTCCCCTGCGGCCGGCCAGGTTGCGTGCTCGGATAAGGGGTCTGGTATGGATTTTTAGGGGGACTCCACGCCATTTTTTAAAAAAATTTGGGGTGGAGTTCCCCTTAAAATCCATGCCAGATCTGAAGGGCCTGGAATGGATATTTGGGGGAACCCCACGTCAATTTTTTTTTAAATTTGTGGCGGGGTTCCCCTTAATATCCATTCCAGACCTGAAGGGCCTGGTAATTGAATTCTGGGGAACCCCCACGCTTTTTTTTTTTTTTTAATCAATGATTTTTGTATGTATTGCCGGGAGCCGACAATTCATTAATAGCCGCGAGTCAGTTTTAAATGCATTTTTTTCTTTCAAAAATGACATTTTTTGCAGGGACAGTTCTAAGGTACGAAATTTAAAGGAATATTTCACTTTTATTTTTTCATTTTAAGCATTATTAAAATCACTGCTCCCGAAAAAACGTCCGTTTTTAAAACTTCTTTTTGCATTGATACATGTCCCCTGGGGCAGGACCCGGGTCCCCAAACACTTTTTATGACAATAACTTGCATATAAGCCTTTATAATTAGCACTTTAGATTTCTCCCATAGATTTTTCGAATTTGCCGCGAACACCCCAATTTGTTCGCTGTTCGGCGAATGGGCGAACAGGCAATGTTCGAGTTGAACATGAGTTCGACTCGAACTCGAAGCTCATCCCTAGTTGTGATTAATGCTTGTATGATCTTTCTAGAGGTAGAAGATCAATAACATCTGGTAAGTGCCCTTATTATCAGAGGTGGTGGTATTCACATAAGGAGTCTTTTTCATTTGAGGTGCTGGAGCTCTGAATGAACTTTTAAAGTTTTATTTATTATTTTTTTTTCATTTCATGTGGACTATATAATTTCAAAATAATTTATATGTAGCACAACTTTTTTGATTTAGATTTGTTTTACTGTGCTGATTTCACATGGTAAAGTTGCTGCTTTGCACTGTTTTTTTTAAATTATTTCACACTGTTATTTTGGACCACTGTATTGACATTTTTCCTATTAAGATCAGATAAGGTTGTAAGTCTCTTTCAGATTTTACTGTCATCTTTTTCTCTTTTTTTTTGTATGACCATGCCTTCCTGCTCTGGTGACCGCTGGACACCTTATTTTTAATCCTCTTGTCATACTTTTAAAGCAGTAAATCTGATATACAGCAAACATTCTAAATAGGAGAATCTTTGAGGTCCATGTGTTTTAAATGGCTATAAATGATTCTCCACTACAGTGTTTTTATTTTATACTAAAAGTCACATTCAATACTTAAAGTGATATTAAAGGATTTATTTTTTGTTTTTTAAAATAACAAATATGTCATACTCACCTGCTCTGTGCAGTGGTTTTTCACAGGGCAGCCCCGATCCTCCTCTTCTCTGGTCCCTCGCCAGTGCTCTTAGCCCCTCCTTCCTGCCGAGTGCCCCCAGAGCAAGCAACTTGCAATGGGGACACCCAAGCAGGCTTGTTCCTGAGCTGGGGCAATGCGTGTCCATTCATGAAAAGAGCAGTGGATCGGCTCCGCCCCCTCTCACTCCTCGTTGGCTCACTGGCTGTGATTGACAGCAGGGGGAGCCAATAGCTCCTGCTGCTGTCTCAGCCAATGAGGAGGGAGAGTCCCAAGAGAGCCAAGGCTATTGTGCACATCGCTGGATCGAGATGGGGTTCAGGTAAGTATAGAATGCATGAAGGTAAAAAACCTTCAGCCTTTAGAACCACTTTAAAAAAAATAGACCCCTTAGTATTCAACCATGTTTGCTTGTCACTTTTGAAGTTGCTTTCTTCACAAATACTATCTTTATTTTCGGATGCTTCTTGCTCTAAACTGTTGTTTGGTCCTGTCAGATGATAATACTTAAAGGAGTTGTAAAGGTTCGCATTTAACAAACATGTTATACTTACCTGCTCTGTGCAAGGGTTTTACACAGAGGAACCCTGATCTTCTTCTGGGGTGCCCCGCCAGTGCTCCTCTCCTTCATTGGGTACCCCCCACAGAGAGCCACTTTTCATGGGGCACCCGTGCGGGCGTGCTCCCGAGTCCCACTGCTGCGTCCATTGACACAGACAGCAGGACGCGGCCCCGCCCCCCCGCTCTCGTGTCACTGGATTTGATTGACAGCAGCTGGAGCCAATGGCTCCTGCTGCTATCAATCTATCCAATGAGGACAAAGACAGCCGCTGGAGCTGCTGCGCTCATGCTCGTCACTGGAATGGACAGGTTCAGGTGAGAAAAATGGGAGGGGGGGGGCTGGGGGGCTGCAGCAAAGAAGGGTTTTCACCTTAATGCAAAGAATACATTAGGGTAAAAAATAGGGTTGTGGAAATTAACTATTAATTCCTTGATTAATCGATTTATGTCTTTGATCGATTAAAATTATTTTGATCGGTACTCACCTCTCCGCCGACTCCTGGGTCTTCAGGGAGTTCCGTCTGAGATCCGGTGACGTCATGGACACTGGCGGGGCTTGCTGTGTCCATCTGAAGGGCTCCTTTGCTGTGCCTTCATATCTGCATGCTGGCAGGGCTGTTACACTTCCCTCTATCAACCTGGGATTCTACAGCTATCCACTGGGAGTTGTGATAGTTCCCTTCATGAGACATCTACATGCTGAAGGATTGATGTTAACCCCTCCTCATCTGGATTCAGCAGTGGTATCATTGTACACATTTTTACACCAGTATCATACTTAGCTACATGTTTTTATGACTGCTTTTGCTACCGTTTGGTATTACTCGCACCATTTTTACAGTTTATGTAGCTACATCGATTTTATCTCCAGTGCAATATTTATTTTGTTATCTAATTGAAGACATTAAAAGTTTTAATGCTATTCCCATCGAGCGCTGCCTTTGTGTGTTTTTTGTATCCTGATATCCATTTTTCCAGTGGTTGGTTGCTGCACTGGGAATCAGCCTGCAAGGAGATCAGCTAAAAGTAGTTGGATCTGTATTTGCGTTATAATTAATCAAAATTAGTAGATTAATCGATTAAAAAAAAAAACGATTAATCGAACACAAAATTTTTAATCAGTAGCAGCCCTAGTAAAAAACCATGAGACTTTACAACCCCTTTAAGAATAAAACATGATGGAAGACATCATTGACATCATTACAGGCGGAGGGGCCAAGATATAATCATAGGCTTGTAGCATTATATTGAAGTATTATTTGTCAATTAGTCCAAAAAAAAAATAACCAGCACTACAAAGAGTGAGGCTATGCATGTCCATCTTGCCAGTGCTACCATCTAGTTTACAAATGATAATGGAGATCTGCCAGCACAGTACAGGCAGGATTAAAAATGGTAAACATAACTCCCAGGCCCCCCCTTAACATTACATAGAAGGGGGAAACTAAGTAGGATTTTTCAGCAAGTAAGAAGAAAGGGAAAATGTAAACAGCAATTTTTTAATCTTTTTTTTTTTTTTAAGTTATGCTATAGGTAACAAATGTAAATTAGGTGTTATCCCATTTTGGCTGCAAAAATGCAAATACACTTCAAGCGTATTAAACCCAAAAACTATATTATATAAAATATTTAATATATTGCAGCTAGCTTACCAGTCCTTAGATATGATGGCTGCATTAGTTTTATTTTTTAGGCCTTTTTCCTTTATTTCATCTGGTGATCCAGCTAGTAACACACTTCCTAAATTAGATTGAAGTTAAAGCAGACATCTTTGGACAACAGAATTGTCAGTCTGGGAAAAAGGTACTATTAAACTAGCTGATTCAGATGGACTTGACTAACAGGTCAACTAAAGTACAGCATGATCTGTTAAAAAAAGGTTGAAAATTTATAGACTAAAGTCTTAAGGCCTGTACAGACGAAAATGGGAAGTAAAAATTTGTCCGCTGAACGATCTGCTGATTTTCGGATCGTTAGTATGGTGCTTTCGACAGCCGATTACAAATTTAGTGCAAGCTATAAAATTTGTATCGTACGTGAACACAACGTCCGATTTTCGTTTAATTAGTACAGTTTTCGTCCAAAAAAAAAATCATAAGAGCAAGACTACGAATGCTCAGAAACGAAAAAATACATACAAAACAATTCAACACATGACGTCACTTATGAAGTTGAATTTTGTCGTACGAGAATTTTCATATGAAAGTAACCTCTTCACTTTGGACATGAGACTAGCATGCAACAAAAAATGGACAAAAATACGTCCGATAATCCGATTGTGTGTGCGAGGCCTTAGTCACACCAGCCGCTGTGTTACAACCCAGTGACTGGTTAGTGGTGAGATGCAGTGGGATCACCGCAGTGCCAATGTGCCGATCGCAGTGCATTGAACTGTTTTTTTTTATACCAACTTTATTGAAATGTCACACAGCAACATTTGATTAAGCTGTATTGATTGCTGCTTGCTCCAAAGCAGTGGAATGCCTTCTGCTGTGTTGAACTGCAACGTGGTGGTGTGAACTGTGCATATAGCACACATTTTGCCTTGTCCTGCAGTGGGACTAATTCCCCGTACACACGATCCGATTATCGGACGAATAATCGTCCGTTTTTTTTTTTGCATGCTAATCTCACATCGAATCTGATGAGTTTACTAAAGTCATGAAAATTCTCGGACGACAGAATAAAAATTTGGAAGTGATGTCATGTGTTGTAATGCTTTTGCATTGCATTTTTGAACGACAGCTATACTGATTAAACGAAAATCGTACGATCTGGCATTGTACGAAAAAAAATTCAGTGCATGTCCGATAGAATAATTTCGGATGAACTGTCCTGATCGGCTCTCGAAAGCTCTGTACTAACGATCCGATTATCGTACGATCGATTCGAAAGCGTAATTTTTTGTCTGATAATTGGATCGCATGTACGGGGCTTAAGCTGGAATAGCCACCCAACCCAGTTCCACAGCACCTGATGTGAATAGACCCTTACTGGTGATCACCAGGTGAAAATAAAGGGAAAACAAATGCAACTACCACATCTAAGAATTGGTAAGCTGCACTTTAATACATTTTTGGTTTTATACCATTTAATAACACACCAAACAACCAATATTAAGATGCCACAAAAGACATCTTTAGAAAGGAGAAAATGGTGAATGATAACTGACCTTCTCTGATACTTTTATACTGAGATTTTAAACACTGTATATTAAGAAATATTTGTCCTCATTTGTAACAGTATTTGAAAGAAGAGCTCTCTGTGTCCCCTTGGCAGCTAATCACATAAAAATGATCATTTCTGTAGTACAATTTTTAAGCCAAAGTGCAGACTATTGTTGCTATGGGGCGATATACTGTAATTCTTCCATTATATTCTGATATAAAGGGATTGATTTTTACTAAAACTGGAGAATGCAATATCTGGCACAGCTGTGCATAGAAAACAGCATAGAAATCAGCTTCCAGTTTTTTTTTTTGTCAAAGCTTAATTGAACAAACCGAAGTTAGAAGCTGATTGGCTACCATGTACAGGCACACTAGATTTTGCACTCTCCAGATTTAGTAAATCAACCTCAAAGTGTTTTAGTTCATCAAGTAAAACACTATAAACAAGCATAAAGATATATTTTGTAAGCCACATCAAGTATGGTGGAAAACAGGACAGAGATAATAAAAGATGACATCTATAATTCATTGAAAAAAAAGAAATCGCAAACCTTGCAGACTTTAATCCAGGATACCTGTAGATAATAAACTATCCGAAGTTTCAGCAATTTGTTTTCCCAGACATACAGCTCTGTGGGCTGCATAAATGTTATGGGTATTTCATATGGAGAAATAATTTATTCTTCTGTGTCTCACTGTTTAATTGGCTGGCCCTGTAATATAGAGCCATATTTCTCTGCTGCTTTATTGAGGTGGACCTCCAGGCTAAAAAATATATATCAGGGACTGCACTCCAAAACATCTGCTATTCCTTTTGGATACCTTGCAGTAGTGAGTATGTATTTCTTTCAATTATTTTTTATTGAAAATTTAGACCATAATAGACTTACAAGTTACAAAATGATCATCATTAATTAACCAAAATGAGCATTGTGAGTAAACACAGTTGAGTACCATCTTCATGGTAAATAAACTCAAGGAGGTAGTATTATAAAGTAGGTACATGCAGTAAAAATGCAAGGTCTAGACTTCATATTTTCGTTCTATAATAATTAACGAACGAACAAGAAAAGAACATAAAAGAAAAATCGAACAAGTGTGTACCAGAGTGTGGAAAGCGTTTTTGCAGTCGTTTCTATGTAAGCGTTCTGTACAATGAGGTTTAAACATCAACTGGATAACATGAGACCCAGGACGCCCATTGTGGCGTGAAACAACCCATGTTGTTGGAATAAAACGCAAAATGTTTCTCATACAAATAATGAGATGTGACTCCATCTTGCAGTGATAGTAAAGCATGCAGCAATCATTATATGGGTTATCAGACTTCTAAACTGGGTGGGAATATTATTGATAGTCAGATTAAGTAGGGCAAGGTGAGGGGATGGTCTGATAATAGGGCCCGTAGTAGACTTTATAAGGGCAAATACTGTGTTTCAAAAACTAAGTATATTTCTATAGTCCCATAGAATATGGTAGATACTAACTCTCACTTCACATTGTCTCCAACAGAATACTGATTCTGTTGGGAAAAATTGGGATAATCTCACAGGAGTTAAATAGGTTCTATACTGTACGTCAGTGTTTTGCATAAGTTCCCAATGATTAGCGCAATGAGAGTAACGATCAGGGCTTTTTTTCTCAGAGAATAGGTGCAAGAACTCACTCTCTCTGCCCAACTCTCCGCCCCAACCACGCAAGATAGTTTAATAAAATATTTTTAAAAACAGGTTGTAAGAATCACACTCACAAGGAGCGATAAAAGTGGACTTATCTGTAATGTTAGTCATCCACGCTGTTCCGGGGGCTGCTTGAACCACATGTCAGTGAGATGAGATGTCTGTGTATCCACCTTACTGTGATAACGGTGGTGGAACAAAGCGCTGTCAGCAGGCGTGGATAGGAGAAAGTTCTCACAGGTGCACAGGCAGCGATGACATCACTTCCGGGTACAGGGTCAGCGGGGAGGTGCGCACGTTCGAAGCTCCCCTCTTATCACAAATACCCCCAGCTCCCCTCTAATCACAAATACCCCCAGCTTCCCTCTCATCACAAATCCCCCCAGCTCCCCTCTCATCACACATCCTCGCAGTTCTTCTCTTATCACAAATCCCCCCAGCTCCCCTCTCATCACAAATCCTCCCAGCTCTCCTTTTATCACAAATCCCCAAGCTACCCTCTCAACACAAATTGTCCCAGCTCCCCTCTCACCAAAAATCCCCCCTAGCTCCCCTCTCATCACAAATCCCCCAGCTCCCCTCTCATTACAAATCCCCCAGCTCCCCTCTCATTACAAATCCTCCCAGCTCTCCTCTCATCACAAATACTCCCAGCTCTCCTCTCATCACAAATCCTCTTAGCTCCCCTCTCATCACAAATTCCCCTAGTTCCCCTGTCATCACAAATCCCCCCCAGTTCCCCTCTCATCACAAATCCCCCCAGCTCCCCTCTCATCACAAATCCCCCCCCCCACACACACACTTTTCCAGGTTTCCTCTCTGCACAAATTCCCCCAAGCTCTCCTCTGTTTACAATGCTCTCCCCTCAGCTAAACACACACACAAACTTTACCTCTCTGCACACGTTCCCCCTCCCCCACACACTTTCACAGTGGACTCCTCTCTGAATGAACTCAGTCTCTGCAAAAGTTCTTCCTCATTTTCACAGTGACAGATCCCTCACCTCTTCTACCTTCACTGCTCTCCATGGTATGTGCACGCTTTTTTTCCCAGCACACTACAGTGGACCGGAGAGCTCCCCCTACTGTAGCACAGGGCTCCTCGGCTCTGTGCTACAAAGGCTGAGTAGCAGCGGCAAGCAGGCAAGGATGGAAGCTTCCTCTTAAATCACTGCAGCAGCTGAAGGTTGGGACCTGAAGCACTCACCAGTGATCGAGGGCAGCAGCCCTGAGTACCCAGCGCTAGCACAGAGAGGCCAGTAGAGGAAGTGCGCTGTGCAAAAAACTTCCTCTACTGGCTTCAGTATTAAAGGCTGGAGAGGAGAGGGCTGCCAATTGCCAAAGGTTCTGGAATGCAGTTACGGTGCGTTCCGGCAGAAAAAAAGCCCAGGTAACGATAATATGATTTAATAGCATGTTGCCATTCTGCTGTGGTAAATGTGGAGCCCAGATCTCTCTCCCAGTTAATCATTTTAGATGACTTAGTAAATCTCCCCTCTTATTGGAGAATGGAGTAAAACCAGGAAAGACCCCTGGGTTTATTAAAGCTGTTTATTAAATACTCCCAAGATTCCTTGTCTAGCTTATTGTAAATATTTGGATGGTTTGTATGAAAGTACTGTACTTGAATACGGGCATAGGGTGAGGGACCTGGTTGTCTGGATAGTAATTCCTTATATGTTACACCGCAATCAAGGGAGTACCCTCAGATTGGAAATTATATATTCAAGGATCTGGATAAGAAAATCCTCACATTTTTCCAAAGACTCGGTTGAGGTAAAAGTTTGAAGTCTATCCCAGGCCTTAAGTGTGGTTGTTATAGAAGGGAATTCTAGACATGTCAACTGTGCCTGTGTCAGTTTGGCTAATAGAATTGATGGAAGATCCTTATGTCCCAGAACAGCTTTTTCTATGTGTAATCAGAGCTTGTCTGTATTAGGGTCAAACCACGCCTTCATTTGGTCCAGAAGGATTGCGTAGTGATAGTTATGCACAGCAGGGAAACTCATTCCGCCCATAAGTCTATGTTTAAGAAGCAATGAAAATTATAACTTAGCCCTCCCACATTTCCATACGAACTGCCTGAGTAATTTGTCCGTCAGAGTAAACAAAAGATTCTGGCAAACAATTGGGAATTGTTCTGAAGTAATATATGAGATCTGGATCACGGATCTGGTGGACAGATTACTGGGAGGGGCTAGGGAAGACCCAGCCGTCATGATGTACGTTTGCACCAATGACATTGTCAGAGGAAGATTGAGTGTCATAAAAAACGATTTTAGGGACTTAGGAGCTAAATTGAGGAATAGGACCTCCAAGGTAATAGTCTCAGAAATACTGCCGGTACCTCGAGCCACACCAGAAAGGCAGAGGGAGATAAGGGAAGTAAACAAGTGGCTGAGGAGCTGGTGTAGAAAGCAGGGGTTCCGGTTCCTGGAGAACTGGGCCGACTTCTCAGTTGGTTACCGGCTCTTTAGCAGGGACCGACTGCCCCCAAATAATGGGGAAGGTGCAGCTCGGCTGGGAGAGAGATGGACGAAAAGTTAGAGGGGCTGTTAAACTAGGTACCGGGGCGGAGGGTCCAGACGTAGTATTGGGGGAATTAGTGGTAGGTTGACTAAAGCACCTAAACCCGAGGTAAGTAAATTAACAAGTCCAAATTGCAACCTCAGAACAACCAACAAGGAGATCGTATTCGACCGGAAAATACTACGAGGCTTGTTCACTAATGCCAGGAGTCTGACTGACAAGATAGGGGAACTAGAGCAGCTGTTGTATGAGGAGGATTTATATTTTGTGGGAATTTCAGAGACTTGGTTCAACAGCACTTATGATTGGCTGGCAACCATTCAAGGGTATTCCCTATATCGCAGAGATTGGGAGGGTAAAAAAGGGGGGAGGAGTATGCCTGTATATCAAAAATAATGTACAATTGAATGTGAGGGACGACATCACTAATGGAGCATGGGAGGAGGTGGAATCCTTATGGGTAGAGCTTCAAAGGGAGGAAACCAAGGGGAAAAAAATACGAGGATTATGCTATAGGCTCCCTAACCAGAGGGAGGAGGGGGAGGTGGACCTCCTATCACAGTTTGGAATGGTGGCAAAGATGAAAAGTGTCATTATAATGGGGGATTTTAATTATCCAGACATAGACTGGGTGGAAGGAACCGCGCATTCGTCTAAGACTCGCCATTTCTTAAATGTCTTGCATTACAATTTCACGGGTCAGATGGTAAATGCACCAACAAGAAACAAAGCCTTACTAGACCTACTGATTACTAACAATACAGACCTGATCGTGAATGTGGAAATACGGGGCAATTTAGGAAACAGCGATCACAGATCAATTAGTTTCAGCATAAATCACACACAAATAGGAAACACAAGGGTAATACAAAGACAATGAACTTCAAAAGAGCCAACTTCCCTAAACTGTGCTCCTTGCTAGAAGATATTAAATGGGATAAAATCCTAAGAACAAAGAACGCAGAGGAAAAATGGGATTGCTTTAAGAGCATATTAAATAAAGGTATTCATCAAGTGCATCCCAATGGGAAATTAATTTAAAAGAGCTAACAAAAGTCCTGGAGGGCTTAACTCCAATGTAAAAGTGCATGTAAAAGCAAAGGAGAAGGCCTTCAAACAATACAAGGCTGAGGAGTCATCGTCAGCATTCCAACTTTACAAAGAATGCAATAAGAAATGTAAGGGTGCAATGAGGGCGGCTAGGATAGAACACGAAAGGCACATAGCGGAGGAGAGAAAAAAAACTCAAGAAATTCTTTAAGTATATAAATAGTAAGAAAGGGAGATCAGAACATATTGGCCCCATAAAGAATGATGAAGGGAATCTGGTTACAAAAGATGGAGAGATGGCGAAGGGTTTGAATTTATTCTTCTCCTCAGTCTTCACGAGGGAAACGGGGGGATTCAGTGACCAAGACTGCAATGTTTATCCTCGTAACACGTCACAGGAAGCACCCTCATGGCTAACAGAGGATAGAATTAGAAATAGACTTGAAAAACTTAACAGTAATAAGTCACCGGACCAGATAGCTTACATCAGAGGGTCCTTAAGGAACTCAGTCAAGTGATTGCCAGACCATTGTTCCTAATTTTTACGAACAGTCTACCGACTGGAATGGTAGTGGCTGATTAGAGAAAAGTCAACGTATCACCAATATTTACAAAAGGGCCAAGATATATCACTGGGAACTGCAGACCAGTTAGCCTAACATCAATAGTTTGCAAGCTCTTGGGGGGATGTTAAGGGGCTATATTTTAGTAATAAAACTGTATTATTAGCAATAATCAGCTAGGATTCATGGAGAATCGTTCTTGCCAAACCAACCTATTAACCTTCTATGAGGAGGTGAGCCGCCATCTAGATGAAAGAAGGCCTGTAGACGTGGTGCATCTGGATTTTGCAAAGGCATTCAATACAGTTCCCCATAAACGTTTACTGTACAAATGGTCTGTCGGCATGGAACAAAAGGTTGGGTACATGGATTGAAAACTGGCTACAGGGGGGGGGGGCGAGTCCAGAGGGTGGTGATAAATGGGGAGTACTTGGAATGGTCTGATGTGGAAAGCAGGGGCCCCCCAGGGTTCTGTCCTGGGACCAATCCTATTTAATTTATTCATAAACGATCAATCTCAGTATTTGCGGGAGATACTAAACTAAGCAGGGCAATAACTTCTACGCAGGATGTGGAAACCTTGCAAGAAGATCTAAACAAATTAATGGGGTGGGTAACTACATGGCAAATGAGGTTTAATGTTGAAAAATTTAAAATAATGCATTTGGGTGCCAAAAATATGAATGCAATCTACTCACTAGGGGAGAACCTCTGGGGGAATCTAGAATGGAAAAGGACCTGTGGGTCTTAGTAGATGACATGCTCAGCAATGGCTTGCAATGAAGCAAAGCCAAAAGAATATTGGCATGCATTAAAAAGGGGATTAACTTCAGAGATAAAATGATAATTCTCCCACTCTACAAGACTCTGGTCTGGCTGCACCTGGAGTATGCCATCCAGTTCTGGGCACCAGTCCTCAGGAGGGATGTGCTGTTGCTGGAAAGGGTCCAGAGAAGGGCAACAAAGCTAATAAAGGGACTGGAGGATCTCAGCTACGGGGAAATACTGCAAGCATGAAACTTATCCTCTCTGGAGAAGGGACGCTTTAGAGGGATATGATTTCAATGTACAAATACAACATACAGGGATATACAATGTAATATTAACATAAAAGCACTCACTCAAGTTGGATTTGATGAACTTGTTTCTTTTTTCAACCTCACCAACTATGTAACTATATAACTATGAGCATAGGTAGAAGTAACATCTTCAGAGCTGCTACTCTTCCCGTCATAAGAAGAGATATGTTTCAGGTCTTTCCTAATTCTGTCCAATAGAGTAGAAACATTTTTTTTTGGGGGGGGCGTCAAACAAACCACCTGACCCCCCTGTTCGGTGGTCGATTGATCAAACCCCGTCCGCCCACCAGCCCCGCGCTTACCTCATCCAGGTCGAGGGCAGCTTCGGCGGCTTCCCCCTGTATATCTTCCTTGGCGGCTTCCCCCTGATTCTGCTCCCGGCCAATACGGTCACTTCTCCTCTCAGCAAATCGGGTCTTAAAGGGGTTGGTAAAGCTATGTTTTTTATTCTTTAAAAATAACAAACATATCATACTTACCTCTACTGTGCAGCTCGTTTTTCATAGAGTGGCCCTGAACACCGACTTCTGGGGTCCTTCGGCGTCTCTCGTGGCTTCTCCCCGCATCAGATAACCCACTAGGAGAAGCACTCTCCACGGGGGTTACCTTACGGGCGCCCTGCTGAGTCCATTATTTGCATTCATGGACACAAATGCTGGACTCGGCCCAGCCCCCCGGATTGACAGCAGCGGGAGCCAGTGGCTGCGCTGCTATCAATCTATCCAATCAAGAGCCGGGACCCCATGGAGAGAGGGACAGCACGCCCCCGCCGAGGGTAATTCGGGGCTCAGGTAAGTAGAACAGGGGGGGGGCTGGGGGCCGGTGACTGCCAGGTGTTTTTTCACCTTAATGCATAGGATGCATTAAGGTGAAAAAACACGAGGGTTTACAAACCCTTTAAGACTGCTTCCTGATTGGCCGGGAGGAGATGACAATAGCGAATATTAATTCACTGCTCTCACACAACTAGGTGGGCTTGGGGTGCAGTGCTCTGTGCCCGAGCCCACTCTTTTTGAAGCCAATTAGAGCCTCAAGCTCTAAATGGAGCGGCCACCACTAGTAAGGACTACATCGTCTGCAAACAATCCTATTTTGTGGTTGTAACCAGCAATCTCTATTCCTGATATGGATTTGTCACATCCAATGGCCTCCACCTGGGGTTCTATCATAAAAGAAAATATAGCGACAGAGGACATCCCTGGCGGGTCCCATTCATAATATAGATCTGATCAGATATAGTATTAGAGTTATAAACAGTAGCAGAGGGAGTGGTATACAAAGCTGATATCACTGAATATATAAATCCTTGGAACCCAAATTTTTGGAGGGCTGCTCAGAAATAACCCCAATGGATCCTATCAAACGCTTTTCCAGCATTGAGCGTGAGAATCACTGTGAGTTGCTTCCTTACTTCTGCTATCTTGAGGAGATTAAACAGTCTCTGCGTCCCATTGGGGGCCTGTCTACCCTTAACAAAGCCTACTTGATCTGCTTTAACTAATAATGGAGTTACTTTGCCTAGTCGGTTAACGAGTACCTTTGCATATATCTTTAAATCCATATTCAGAAGAGAAATGGGCCTAAAATGTTGTGGTGTATTCGGCTTTTTCCCTGGCTTAGGAAGCACTATTATAGTGGCCTGCAGCATTTCTTCAGGAAAAGAGGCAGAAGTGGCAACCCTATTGAATAGGTTACCTAGGTGGGGTATCAAAATATCAGAGAATGCTTCATAGTACTCTGCCAAAAACCCATCTGTACCTGGTGATTTATGCGCTGGTAAAACGTAGATAGTATCAGCAATTTATTTCTCTGAGATAGGAGCGTTAAGAGATTGCAACGCGTCATTTTGTAATGTAGGTGAATTGACTGAATTCAAAAAATTGTTAATGTTAGAGATTGTTGGTTGGGGTGTACTATCATCTAATTTAAGATTGTATAAATCCTGGTAGTATCTTATAAAGGCATTAGTCCTCACGGATGGGTGATACACCATCTGTCCACAGTGGGGATCTTTAATACAGTTAAGCTTCATATGCTGCTGTCTCTTCCGTATATAATTTGCTAATAATTTCCCTGTCTTATTACCGTGTGCATAATACTTGGCTTTGGATCGTTTTAAATATTTATGGTGAGTAGAAATAAGAGTTAATCAAATCTTTTGGCGACAATTAAAAAGATCAGTAGAAATTTTTGGGGTAGGACTCTGCTTGTGCTGCTGTTCATTAAGGATTTCTGTATCTCAGCAGCAATGCATCACAGAAGGGCAATATAACTTGCAAAAAAATGTATAAAACTGGTATGTAAAAATTAACTAAGTAGTTTGGTAAAGGGCATGGTGCTAGCTATAGACATGCTAAAGTAAGAGGTGAGGGTTCAGTTCTACTGTATGGATTGTTACACCACCCCTTGTTACAGGAATATCCATTATTTAATGGAATATCAATTATATTTTAGTAGCACTGGTTATGAAACTGAAACAGCAATAGATTCTTAGCTCTTGAGGGATGATTTACTAAAGACAAGTAGACTGTTCACTTTACAAAGGAATTTCCTCCAGAACTCAATGAATGAAGTGAAGCTCTGCTGACTTTCATCATCCAATCATGTGAACCAAAAATGCTGTTTTTTTATTTATTTTTTCAAGCACATGATTGGATATTCTTTGCAAAGTGAAAATTCACCACATTGACTAATCTACAGGGAAGATTATCCTGCAAAGTGCAACTTCACTTGCAAAATGAACAGCCTATTTTTCTTTTTGGGGTAACATCCATAAAGGATAACAAAATGTATAGTGCACATCCTTTACGTGTCCTCGCAGCTTGATAAAATAAGTAAATGGCACTGCTTGCCTTTCTTACCCAGATCAATGTACACTGAGCAAGATTATAAACGCAACACTTTTGTGTTTGCCCCTATTTATCATGAGCTGAACTTAAAGATCTACAACTTTTTCTATGTACACAAAGGGCCTATTTCTCTCAAATATTGTTCACAAATCTGTCTAAATCTGTGTTAGTGAGCACTTCTCTTTTTCCGAGATAATCCATCCACCTCACAGGTGTGGCATATCCAGATGCTGATTAGACAGCATGATTATTGCACAGGTGTGCCTTATGCCGCGTACGTACGATCTTGGACGAGAAAAACGGCCGTGTGTAGGCTCTCCAGTATTTTTCCCGACGAGAAAAACGGCGAGAATCACGACGAGAAAAATTAGAACATGCTCTAATTTTTCTCATTGCGAATCATGGCATTTTTTTCCTCTGCAGTTTTCCCATAGGGAAACACTTCTAGGGAGCCTACACACGGCCGGTTTTCTCGACCAAGGGAAAACATGTCGTGAAAAACGGACGTGTGTAGGGGACCAAGCCGGTCCTCGTTTTTCCCGTCGGGTTTCACGGCGGTGTTTTCACCGCCGTGAAACTCGATCGTGTGTACACGGCATTAGGCTGGCCACAATAAAAGGCCACTCTAAAATGTGCAGTTTTATCACACAGCACAATAACACAGATGTCGCAAGTTTTGAGGGAGTATGCAATTGGCATGCTGACTGCAGGAATATCCACCAGAGCTGTTTCCCTTGAATTGAATGTCCATTTCTGGACAGTACAGCCAACCAGCCTCACAACCGCAGAGCACGTGTAACCACACCAGCCCAGGACCTTCACATCCAGCATCTTCACCTCCAAAATCGTCTGAGACCAGCCACCCGGACAGCTGCTGCAAAAATCGGTTTGCATAACCAAATAATTTCTGCACAAACTGTCAGAAACTGTCTCAGGGAAGCTCATCTGCATGCTCATCATCATCATCGGGGTCTCGACCTGACTACAGTTAATCGTCGTAACCGATTTGAGTGGGCAAATGCTCACATTCGATGGCGTCTGGCACTTTGGAGAGGTGTTCTCTTCATGGATGAATCCCGGTTTTCACTGTACAGGACAGATGGCAGACAGCGTGTATGGCATTGTTTGCAGTTTGCTGATGTCAACGTTGTGGATCGAGTGGCGGTGGGGTTATGGTTTGGTCAGGCGTATGCTTTGGACAACGTACACAGGTGCATTTTATTGATAGCATTTTGAATGCACAGAGATACCGTGACGAGATCCTGAGGCCCATTGTTGTGCCATTCATCCAAAACCATCACCTCATGTTGCAGCATGATAATGCATGGCCCCATGTTGCAAGGATCTGTACACAATTCCTGGAAGCTGAAAACATCCCCGTTCTTGCATGGCCAGCATACTCACCGGACATGTTACCCATTGAGCATGTTTGGGATGCTCTGGATCGGCGTATACGACAGCAATTTCTGCCAATATCCAGCAACTTTGCACAGCCATTGAAGAGGGATGGTTAATACATAAAAATGTAGCGCTAAGCATAAATGAAGGTGCACCTGGTGGTGAGTAAACACAGTGCCAAAAAATGAATCAATATGTAAATGAATGAATAAAGCAAAACTGGGTGAACAAATAAACAATAGACAAATATCTGCGAATGAACCAGAAATGAGTGCACTGAAAAAAGTTTATGATGATGATAAGTAAATGAAGTTCAAAAGATGATGCTTTTCTCAAATGTGAAGATTAAGTGAAAAACTGGATAGAGTAGGATCAACCGCCACCAGCAGGTAAGAGGCTTACCGGAAACAGTGAACCCCAAAGAACATACGTTCAAAGGGTCAACTAAGCATGATGTAAAATCACTGTAGGAGATGGATCCTCAGCTGCATTCCACATAAATATCTGACACACCGAACCAATGAAGGGAGGCCTTTCCTGGTATTATGTTTTTATAGGCAATAACTCAGGTGGTACCAAAGTGTTGAACCAGATGTTATATGGAAGAATGGTAGAAGAAAAGAAGGCACGTAGCATAATAATGATAAGCAGACACAGAACTCGCTCCATTGAAGAGGAATGGACCAACATTCCACAGGACACAATCAACAACCTGATCAACTCTATGTGAAGAAGATGTGCTGCACTGCATTAGGCAAATGGTGGTCACACCAGATACTGACTGGTTTTGGACCCCCTGGACCCCCCCCCCCCCAATACAGTAAAACTGCACATTTTAGAGTAGCCTTTTATTGTGGCCAGCCTAAGCCACACCTGTACAATAATCATGCTGTCTAATCAGCATCTTGATATGCCACATCTGTGAGGTGGATGGATTATCTCGGCGAAGTGCTCACTAACATAGATTTAGACAGATTTGTGAACAATATTTGAGAGAAATAGGCCTTTTGTGTACATAGAAAAAGTCGTAGATCTTTAAGTTCAGCTCATGATAAATAGAGGCAAACACAAAAGTGTTGCGTTTATAATTTTGCTCAGTGTATTTGAAACACTGTGGCCAACATCATCTGACTGTCTCTTTCTCTCTTTTTCTTATGTGGAGAGTCTTACACTAGACTAATGAGTGCACATATTTGCCAGCACACCACAGATCATCAGGTTTCATCTGAAGTTTTTATTGAAGAATGATCACATCACAAAGGACCAAGTGCAATGTTTCAGAGCCGCGCAGAACCCCTTTGTCGAAAGGGTCACATGCCTGACGAAGGGGTCCTGCACAGCTCTGAAATATAGGACTTTGTCCTTTGTGATGTGATTATTCTTCAGTAAAAGCTTTGGATGCTGTAGCCAGGGCTGTCTTTAAGGCAGGGCAAAAGGGGCAGCTGTCCTGGGCCCTGTTATTGTTGTGGGGCCCAAAGCAGCTGCCTCATACTTTCCAACTATCCCAGTTTAAATTCCCTCGTCCCTTGAGGTTTTAGTCTCGTGCTGTGTCCTGATATCTCAGTGTGAAGTTCTTATTCCTAATGCTGCACAGCTCTGCCCTATTGTTGTGTACAGGGGACTCACCTGCAGACCCTGTGTTTACATGTAAATACAGTCATTGATATGCAAATAACTGTGGCATTCCTATGTAAATAGAGGCGGACCGGCAGCAGTCATATGTAAATAGAGGCAGCATGCATATGTATATCATGCCCCCCTGAGGTCATTTGCACCATTAGCTACTGAATGCTGCCCACTGGGGAGATGTTTGAACGTCCTGCCTGCAACCAGGGCCGCTGTTAAAAATCATGGGGCCCCCTACAGCCTATCTGATGGGACCCCCTTAACCCCGCCCACACCACTGACCATGCCCCCTGTCCCCACCCACTGACTCGTATGCATTTAGAGACCCAGGCACACCCACATTATATATTGGATACAGTGGCTGTGTCCCAATAGAAATTAATGGGAAACTGGCACGGGGATGCATGCAACACTTTGTGCATTTCTGTGCTGGTAAAAGACGGCCCTGCACAGGAGATGCATATCTGCAGTGCCATGGGTGAATGGGCCCTAAATGAGGTCAAAGGATGTCTTTCACTGTCCTTTCATTATTATTATACTCATGATAATCACACAATACAGGTGCTGTGGTTCAATGCACCTGCACTGTGTGACTTTTTAAGATGATAATGATGATGATCAGATTTAGCTGTATCAATCATGGGCAACAGGGACGTGGCAGGGGGTGTTTTTCTACTCACTGTACCTTTATGGAGACAAAATGATTGCAGACTTGCTGGTCCCCTCTCTGTGTTCATGTCCCATGTCCCCGGTCACTTCTGACACTGACAGAGCAAAAGAGCATCTGTTGTGCTATGATCATAATGATGATGATCATAGGTACACAGTGGGGATGGAGCCTGGTGACTGTACCTTCCTTCCACAGCAGTCAGTGTCACTGTGTGTGCCACTGCTTGCTTGAAGCTGTGCACTGCCATCCGCCACCAAAACAAGCATGCTGTGGCGCGCCCTTCCAGCCGCCCGTCCTCCTTACATCAGTCTTCCCTCAGGCCGTGGCTCTTACTGAGGGAGCGGTGTACAAGAGAATCACTTCGCCAGGTAAGGCATAAGCAGCGGGCACCGCAACCGGAACTATGACAGAGTCAGCACAATATGCGACGCGGTCCTGTCTGCCTGCGCCCAAAAAAGGAAAAAAGAGTCCCTTCTCTGCGGTCACCTCCTGGTAAGCAGGGAGTGGGAGTGAGAGTGTGGTTTAGCAAAACCCTTTGCATTTATTCATGCAGAAATTATTGCCCGGGCCCCCTGTTGAGCTGATGGGGCCCGGGCCCAGTACAACAGGGCTGGTTGTACTGCCCTATCAGCCGCCCTGCCTGCAACTGTGGTCATTAAAGTGTTACTAAATCCAGTAATATGAAAATAGTTCATCTGCCTGCCCACAGCTTATAAATCTTCTTTTTACATTAAAATATTGCTACTATATACCTTTTTGGCTGATTTGTATACCACGGTCAGTGATAAACTTCACAGTTTCTCCAGTGCTGAGAGTTCAGGTAGGAGGAGATTTCCACGTTAGCCTGTATAGACGCCCACATGTGTGATGTCAATATCATGTGATCTAGCTAGTTTAGCTCAAGGGCCCAAGAATTTTTTTGCCCAGGGTCCAATCAATATTAAAGACGGCCCTGGCTGCAGCTCCCGTCACTTCTGAGCCCATTCCAGGAACATGTGCAATGGGAATTTTGACAATATCTTACACTAAGTTACACTGGTGGCGACCAAGGTACACCATATTGGCATATTACACTGGTTATTTCAACATGGACAATGCCTTACCAGCAGTAGACTTGCCAAACTGCAACAAACTCTTTCACTTATGGGTATTACTCCCTTGCTTTAGCTGAAGAATCATGCACACTCGGGAACAGCAATGAAAATACATTGGGGTGGATTTACTAAAACTGGGGACTGCAAAATCTAATTCAGCTATGCACAGAAACCAATCAGCTTCCGTTTTTTTTTCTTGTCAAAGATTAAATTAGAACATGCTGAAGTTAGAAGCTCATGGGCTCCCATGCACAGCTGCACCAGATTTTGCACTCTCCAGGTAAATTAGTAAATCAACCCCGTTGTGTAAAAAAGGGAGTAATACCATAGCAGTCAGCTTACCAGCGAAAGGATTGCTAGTGTGATGTGGATTCTACAGATTAATACTTTTGAAGCTTACATTCGGGAGGCTGCATCCAATACAGCTATTTTTTTAATCATGCATATCACATAGTCTAACAATAGCAGGGATTATGATCACAAATTAATTTGTTTCATAATAAAATTGTGTCTCATCAGATTGCACAACAGGCAGTAAACTCCATTTATGTTATTTTTTTCAGGAGGAGTTGGCAGAACATTGCACTCTGATCAAGATGGTGCCAGAAGGTTATCTGTTGTAATTGCCTGTACTCTATTAGCAACATAATTGTCACCTGAACTTGTAACATTGCAGGTGTTAGACAATTCAATGTCTCTTGGTAAGGTAGGTTATACAACTGCTATTTTACCCTCACAAAACACAGCTTTTAGGGTGAAAATTTCAGAGACGTAAGCTCAGAGCATTTGAAACGCTGAATGCCTGCAACAGCATGTAAATGCGGTAATTCGCGTTTAGCCGTGTTCCGTTTACAGGCGTTTTTAATGGAGATACATTTTTGACTATTTAAAAAAAAAAAAAACGGCTAAACGCGGCATGTAAACGCACCAAAACAGACGTTTTTAAACGCTGCTTACTATCTGTCAAATTAAATAATTCAGGAGAGATTTTAAAATGTCCTGTGTACATTAAGCCTTAAGGCAAAATCATGTACCTGTACGTAATTTTTTTCAAGGGCTCTGGAGCGCGCCCGCGTTTTGCTGGAGCCCCGCTACCACTGTGATTGGACACAGTGGGAGCCAATCAGATGTCCGCCGATCATTGGGAGAGAGGCAGAACGGCGGTCTATCTATGTAAACAAAACAGATCGCCATTCTGCTAGTAGGGAAGATGGAGATCTTGTATTGCTGCTAAGCAGGAACACGGATCTCGGTCTTCCCACAGTACAATCATCCCCCACACAGTTAGAAAGCACTCCCAGGGAACACATTTAACTCTTTAATCGCCTCTGATGTTAACCCCTTCCCTGCCAGTGTCCTTAGTACAGTAACAGTACTTTTTTTTTTTAGCACGATCACTGTATTGGTGTCACTGGTCCCCAAAAAGTGTCAAAAGTGTCAGTTAGCTGTCCGATTTGTACGCCGAAATGTCGCAGTCCCACTAAAAAAGTCCATAAATCTATGCCATAGTTTGTAGACGCTATAACTTTTGTGCCTACCAATCAATACACGCTTATTGGGATTTTTTTCACCAAAAACATGTAGCAGAATACATATTGGCCTAAATTGATGAAGAAATTAGATTTTTTTATTGGATAGGTTTTTTAGCAGAGAGGAAAAAATATTGTTTTTTTTTTTCAATTTATTTTTTCAAAAGCGCAACACATAAAAACCGCATAGGGGATCAAAAAGGACATCGATTTTATTTGGGTACATCATCGCATAACCGCGCAATTGTCAGTTAAAGCAAAAAATGGCCTGGTCAGGAAGGGGGTAAAACCTTTCAGAGGTGAAGTGGTTAAAGAGTTTGTGTCATGAGACCCAACCCTTACTTAAAAGCATGGCATAGTGGCACTGGTCACCATTTTCTAAATGCACTGGAACTAGGCACATTCTATAAATGATACAGAGAGCTTGCACAGATATAGAGCTTTTCATTGCAATCACTGTGTTCGTTTGAGGCTGTTTGCTCTCACTCATTATCATGCTGACATCAGTGACAATGCATTTGTTAACTGGCTTCAAACATTTCAAGCTGTCTAAGCTGCTTCCAGTTCTTCATTTTTCTTCTCAATGCGTATTACATTCATGTTGACTTACAGTGTATTCTGCACATGAATCATGCATGGTATTTGTTCATGATTAACTGTGTAAAAATCATTTCAATTCATGTTACACATACTTTCTAATCATGTACATGTAAGAGCCACAAGAAAATGTACATGTACACAGAGAGCACCAGTTATTTTTGTTTGAATGATTGCTTTAGTCTTTGACATTGAATAGCAGCTCACTTATCTAATATTTATCCTAAATAAAATGAACAATGAATCAGACCTTAAGCTAGCCATTCCCATCTATCATTATTTGGTAATATTACTTTTGTTCAAGAACCAGAAAACAAGTAAAGTTGAAATCTTTACAGTTTATTTTATGAAATTATGGAATAAAATATGTTGTAAATTCAACATAAAATATAGAACATGTTCTGAAACGTATAGTGCTACTTGCTGTTTAACTTAGTAATGTAACTGCAAATCACTTTGAAAGCTGAACAGTTGCAATATAATATTACATCTGTTAAACTGTAATTGAACTATTGTGATGCTACTGATAACTATTATTGTAAAAACTTAGAAATGGCTACTCTTATATTACTGACAAAGGGATCAGTTTTTTTTTTCTTTTTTAGTGCAGTTGTACAATTGCTATCTGAATGAAGTTTTTAAACTGAAGAACAAATTCTTCAAACAATTTGTAAATTAATTTAGAATTTTTTTGCTGTAAAGTTTCCTATTAGAATATCTCACCCCATCTCCTTTGTCTAGGGGTATGTCACACGACAGGGTGAGATGCGCTACGGCCCATGTCCTCCCCATAGCTGTGGGTGAGGTGAAGGCCAGCACCAGATATTTCCTCGGGCCTATGTGCTTTGGTCTAGAATACAGTCCTGCTGTGTCATCATTTCCCTCTGCTCCCATTAACCAGAGTTCCACACACCGATCACAGTCCAACTCTTGCTTTATTGTATATCTCACAATAAACAGTGCTTCAATAGCCAACTGGTTGCGACTTGATAACATTTTGATACGGGGGTGAGCAGGTCGAGGCACTATCCTGGTTATTAACTAAACCACTGCGATCTCGCCAGCGGTTACCATAGCATTCAGCTAGAAAGGACTTAGAATCTGAGAGTCTCTACCAGCATCTCAAGAGAACGTAGATAGGAGTACCTTCGCTGCGTTGCGGCCCCTGTCAGGGGAAGATGTCCCTCCAAGGGAGTTACCAGAGGCCCATCCGTCACTGGGTTGATGCTGCTCCAGACTCTCCGGACGGGTAACCTCTCCAGCCTCCTCACCTCAGACATGGGCCCCATCCACCTCAGGGAACCTCGGACGTCTCCACCCTCCCGGGATCCAGTCGAAGTCACTGGACCCCAGGCCTCCTAGTTTAGTACCTCATCCCAGGCTGAAGGTGCCTGGGATGGACTCCAACTCCATTCCGGTCAGGCCTAGGGCGCCTGGGCCGGAATCCAGAACCGCCCGCACCCAGGCCTAAGGTGCCTGGGCGCGTGAAGAAGATCCTCCCGAAGACCTCGTGGTTAGGGCGTCTCCCCCTTTTATCTCCTCCCATCGACACCACGGCGGGTTCCCCACCCTCGCCGTACCATCTCCGGAAAGGGACAAAAAGGGTAGCACTATCATGGCAAATCTACCTTGAGCCTCCAGGTACCCCGCCACCCAGAGGCCAAAGAGATTATTACACCATCCAATTCTCCACGAACACAAATGGTCCACTATTCCCATACTTACACACCTGGGTGTCCCACCTAAATTTAGAGACCCTGCTACATACTCCCCCCTGTGATTTGACGCTGGTCCCCAGCGTCTGGTGCAAACCCATGTCTCCCATGGAGTGATGACACAAGCTCAGCCCCAGAGGCTATCCCTAAATTTTTGAACCTCAACCATACCAAGACCTGCTCAAAGGGGAAAGGGAATATAAAACAATAAAACTTTTCCCTAAAAACATCTATCATGTACACATATACAATCCCTCCCATCACTGTCCAAGAACCACCCCACACTCAGCAGTCTTGACAGACGAATCTCCTGCAGAGGGAAAAAAAAAACAACACACAAGAAAATCCACATCCTGACATTTTTGTGTTAATTTGGAATGAATGGGTCCATCAACCAATAGACCCATTCGCTCCAATGAGTAAAGTGATGCGCGTGTAAAAAACAAACAAACAGCCGTTGCACAACACTGCCACCTGGTGACAGTGCCGCGGTAATGACACTTGGTGCAATCTTCATTCTTCCTGCGTCCCTACACTAATTCTACCCCAAAGTCTGTCTTTGAACTGTGAGGAAGAGAGAACAAACAAAAACTGCTCTCATCCCTCCTGAAGAGTAGAAAACAAAAGCCCAAATAAATAAAAAAACTAGGGCACAGTTCGGATGCTCCGGCAGGAACACTTCTAGAAGATTGTAGGAAAGGAACAACAAGTGAGTCTCTTCTCACAAGTAGAACTTCAGGTCAGGCAAGAACAAGGGCTTCAGATGTTTATCAAAAACCTCAATTGAATAGTCAGCATCATCTCCATCTTTCCTGCAGATGCGCACCTTGTCTGCGTGGATATGGCGACCCCACATCCAGTCTGCTCTGCAGTCCTGAAACTTTTTCGACACGGATGGTGAACAGGACAAATATCTTCGTGCATGGGGTACTTTGAGCTTTTCCCAAACAAATTCGTCATACCATCTCTGGCGTATGACCTCAACTTCAAAAAGTAAGTCCCGAGGCAAGTAGGGATATTCCCACCCATACTCACGGGCGACTCTCTGTGAGAAAAGTCGTTGCAATCTGGCCAAAGGAGGCATGGCTTCCCTCTCACCTTCTCCGGGTTGAACGATGGCCTCCGGATGCCGAGGTACTTTCACTACCTCTGATGGCTTTTCTCTCGGTGCTCGTAGTGAGGCTCGCTGCATCCCCGCCACCAAGACGGGCGATGTTGTAGATTGTGGGAAGGCACTTTGAGGACTAGACTTCCTCGTAGACTCCGGGGCTTGTACCCCGGGGCGTGCTGTCTCCTATTGACATAGGAGAATCCTGCGGTACACGTAACACAGGCAATGGGTGTTTGTCCCAGCCCTTCCGATGAAACAGTTCATCAATCTCCCCGTCATCTCCACAATCTGACAGCGACTCTAGGTCGGAAGTGTCATACATCTCGGCGGGAAGGTAGTCTCTGGTAGACGTGGTACTACCCTCCCTTGCGGGCTCCACCGGCTGTGGACCCCCGATACCTCCAACCACCACCACAGTCCCAGCCCCTGGCTCACCTTGACCTTTTATAGAACTGGGATGTCCAGGACTCTTCCAACTGGATCCATCCAGGCCAGGCAAGCGACGGGGTGAAGCTCGACCACGACCACAGGAGGCCTGCACCAGGCCAATTTTCCTCTTCGGAGGTGGGAGCAGAGAATCTGTGGTGACCGAAGCAGCATCCTCAGATTTTTCTCTCTCTGTCTCTGATTGGGCAGTCACATCGCCCTGGTCAGTGCGTACGGGAATCTCCGCAAAGGCCTGGATATCTCCTTCTAGAGTAGCGGTACCTGTGAGTCTGTTGAGGCGAAGGGCCCGGGGCCTTACTGTGGATGGCTCCACCTCAAACAAGAACTCTTTGCATGCCTCGCAACGCCCGAATGGCTTCAGGTGGACCACCAGTCCCGAGCATCCGGGACAGATCACGCCGAGGGCCTCGGTGTCTCTGCATAAGTACAAAGCCAACTGCCCTTGGGGCCTGAGTCTTATCCCCGTGTCTGTAAGGGGAGCAGCGAACGTAGTCATCTTCGTGGGGTAGGGAACCGGAATCCACGGGGAGCTTGAAGCCATCCCGACTATCTGCTGCTCCATCACGCACTGACCACGCGCCGAAGTCTCCACGTGAGTTCCTCCACATGGCCAGACTCCTCCCATGACTTGCACGTTTTCGCGGGCTTCCATCAAGCTCCGCCCACGAACTGTACAGTCACGGGGTGATCGTGGCGCAGTGCAATAAAAGCCCCCACATGTAGTACTTCACACGGCTGGACTCCTCCCTCTTCTCGCTCCTCTGCATGGGCCTTTCCCGTCCTAGGGTCATTTCCACGACTTTGAGCAGGGATGTACTTTGGCCAATCACATGGCCGACCTGCTCGGAACTCCTCCGGGCAGCAAAGTCCATACACAGCCATTCTTTCTTCCAAAGTTAAAACACATATCATCCCAGACTCACGAGCCCCCACGTGTAGCGGCCTCACCCCATCTCCTTTGTCTAGGGGTATGTCACACAACAGGGTGAGATGCGCTATGGCCCATGTCCTCCCCATAGCTGTGGGTGAGGTGAAGGCCAGCACCAGATATTTCCTCGGGCCTATGTGCTTTGGTCTAGAATACAGTCCTGCTGTGTCAACATTTCCCTCTGCTCCCATTAACCAGAGTTCCACACACCGATCACAGTCCAACTCTTGCTTTATTGTATATCTCACAATAAACAGTGCTTCAGTAGCCAACTGGTTGCGACTTGATAACATTTTGATACGGGGGTGAGCAGGTCGAGGCACTATCCTGGTTATTAACTAAACCACTGCAATCTCGCCAGCGGTTACTATAGCATTCAGCTAGAAAGGACTTAGAATCTGAGAGTCTCTACCAGTGACTCAAGAGAACGTAGATAGGAGTACCTTAGCTGCGTTGCGGCCCCTGTCAGGGGAAGATGTCCCTCCAAGGGAGTTACCAGAGGCCCATCCGTCACTGGGTTGATGCTGCTCCAGACTCTCCGGACGGGTAACCTCCCCAGCCTCCTCACCTCAGACATGGGCCCCATCCACCTCAGGGACCCTCGGACGTCTCCACCCTCGCGGGATCCAGTCGAAGTCACTGGACCCCAGGCCTCCTAGTTTAGTACCTCATCCCAGGCTGAAGGTGCCTGGAATGAACTCCAACTCCATTCCGGTCAGGCCTAGGGCGCCTGGGCCGGAATCCAGAACCGCCCGCACCCAGGCCTAAGGTGCCTGGGCGCGTGAAGAAGATCCTCCCGAAGACCTCGTGGTTAGGGCGTCTCCCCGTTTTATCTCCTCCCATCGACACCACGGCGGGTTCCCCGCCCTCGCCGTACCATCTCCGGAAAGGGACAAAAAGGGTAGCACTATCATGGCAAATCTACCTTGAGCCTCCAGGTACCCCGCCACCCAGAGGCCAAAGAGATTATTACACCATCCAATCCTCCACGAACACAAATGGTCCACTATTCCCATACTTACACACCTGGGTGTCCCACCTAAATTTAGAGACCCCGCTACATATCTAATAATAAAAAAAAACACATTGTGGGAAAGGAATAAAATATTTCTGACACTTTTCTGGTGGAAGTGACCCTTTTAAACATTCAGCACCAAATTCAAGAGGGCATTGTAACAGTTTAGACACATACGACCGATTCATGTATTTCTTATTTGCATCACTTTTATAATGTGTCATTGTGGCTGTGACAGATTAAAAAAAAAAAAAAAAGCTCTAGTTTGTAGATAACAAAACTGGAGGTAATTAAGACAAGCCAGAGTTGTTGGGGGGAGGAGGTGTGTTGTGGTGTTTTTTTTATTGTGGTCTGCATTTGCTTTATTTGTTGCTAAGATGCCAGCCACTAATATCCTAACAACCAATAAAGCAGGGTCACGTTGACAGTGAGTATAACCTGATGGGGAACTCTGATAGATAAGTTCCCCATCAAGTCTGCCTGCCAATATTGGCTTTGGATTCCACACACTGGGGTTTATTTGCGAAAACTAAAGAGTGCAAGTACAGTACCAGCTGTGCATGATAGCCAATCAGCTTGTAACTTCACCTTGTTCAATTAAGCTTTGACAATAAAACCTGTAAACCAAATGGTTGCCAAATTTTGCACCTTTCAGTTTTAGTAAATCTAACACACTGCTGTTTGCTGTCAATCACAAGACAGGTGGACCTAATGGGAAACTAATCTCAGAGTTCCCCATAAGGCTCAGCCTACATAATAACTTGGTTCCAAAGCCACTGCACCTGTTAGCTAGGTGGAGCCTGATGATGAACTCTGAGAATCTAATTTTACATCAGGGTCACCTTACCTATGATTGACCTTGGACAATAGTGGTCAGATTTCTCAGCTGCTATTGGTCCGAATAGCTGCAATGGAATCTGTCCACTGTCAATCACAGACAAGGTAGACCTGATCAGGAAATAGTCTCTCAGAGTTCATCATCATTTTCTGTCCACCCCACATCAATACTCCAGCTCGCAAAAAATTTACAGGGGTTTCTACCTTTCCCCACTTGAAAACAAGCTTTGGCTATACATACACTTTATTGAGAAGGTTTGCAGTGATTCCGTTGATTCAGAAGAGAAACTACTTTATTATAAGTAATTTTAAGTAAAATTTTAAGTAAAACGATGATCATGGATGTATTACTACTTTCTTAGCACTTACAGAATACCTGCATGTAGTAATTTAATCAAGCCATTGAGTAAATGTCTATGTGCAAAGGAACATTTAGTTATCTTGGTAGTGTCTTCTCTGTATTCTGCTCATTGTCTACTAGTGTAGACCAGTGTTTCTTTTTTTTTATACTTGGCTTATTATTTAGAATTTTGTTACATCTGGACATTTTGATGATAATATTTTAAGGATGGGTGATCAGCCAAATAATTACCAAATCATTAATGCTAAATAGGGGCGCAATAGAAAAAAGCAGAATAGTATAAAACAGATTTATACATGAACTCTTCACAGCAATATCTCTGTAGCTGTAAAACAGAAAACAAGCACCGCTTAGACCATTGAGGTGCAGTATCTCTCCAGGTGCTAGCCCCGGCCCACCATTGCTGAGGTATGTAGAAAGAAGAAACTTGTGAGCAAGCACGGTATATACGTGCAAAACGTTAACCATGGTCCTGTATCGTCTATCTGGCATGCGACAATAAAAAATTCTTTCCAGCCCCCTCACAGTGCCATGGGAATGTCCGCCTCTCCTTGTTTGCCTTCCAGACATTATGGGGGGGGGGGATTATTACCGAAATGTAATAGAGAAGGGGATATATGTACTTGGATGCACTTTAGTCATTGGAAAGTGGTGTTTGGTGCACTTTAACTTGAGGACTCACTACACAGACGCACTCTACTGACACACTACAATATACTGCAGTAAAACTACACTAACACACTTCAATATTCTGCAGTAAAAGTGCACAGACGCGATTCAATATACTGCAGTAAAACTGCACTAATGCACTTTAATATACTGCCGTAAAACTGCACTAACACACTTCAATATACCGCAGTAAAAGTGAACTAACACACTTCAATATACTGCAGTAAAAGTGCCCCGACGCACTATTATACTGCAGTAAAACTGCCCTGACACTCTACACTGACACACCCCAATATACTGCAGTAAACCTGCCCTGAAACATTAAACTGACACTATAGTAAACATGAACGTTTGCACTACTTTCACTCTGCACTATCACTTTATTCACACTACACTTACACTATACACTGCAAATGGCTGCTCTGGGAAGGTCATTTTTAATAGCAATGAGCCAAAATTGGGTACAGTCATCATTACTTTCTCCAATCATGGCTCTGACAGTGTTATGTGCCCTGATTGGGAAAATCCTTTTGCTTCAGCCAATCAGGGCTTCCAATGCAACAAATGGTCATACGCCCCAACAATTAGGGTGTCCTCTGAACAGGTAAACAGTCAATGTTCGGCCCAAATTAATTCTCGGGTCGAACTGTTGTGTACCACACAGAACCTGAATCTGGACAACTATATCGTCACCTCACAGTGCTTGTATCTGTTCTCATTTAATTTTGAGAACAGCTCAAGACCCTGGAATCCAAGTCACTCTATTGTGTTGGAAGCTTCCCTTGCCCTCCAACTGGCAACAAATTCTAAAGGGTGACCTCAAGGGCCAATAGATAGGTTTAGCAGGATAGAGTGGGCCAAAGTGTGACCAGGTCAGCTCTGGTTACTGTAATTCAAGAGTCATTTTTAAGTTATTTGCAATATTATTAAATCAGCAGTTTCTATTTAAAAATACCTGGTGACCCTTCCAATAATGTCCTTGATTAGGAAGTTCTGGATATGAAGTTATAGGGCTATATTCCTGTTTCCTATTTGTGCTCCTGCATTACTGTAACTTTGTTGCACAGAGACTCTCCCAGTGCAGTCTAAAGCTGGGTACACACCATCTGAATATTGGCCAGTGCATAAGGAACTCCCTGACATTCGGACCATGTTTACAGCTGTCCTTACAACAGAAGCTTATATAAAGACTAGCTTTTGTCGAAGGGACATGCTGGAAAAAACAGCATCCGATCAGTGCTGGCAGCCAATGGCTGCCAGCACTTATTAGTGTGTTCTGGTGGGGGAGCAGCCCCCCTGTCAGAACACAAAGGCACAGGGGGGATATCGCTGCTCTAACTTCGTTTAGTTAGTACAGGGCTCTCTCATTTTTTTTCCTTCAGCTCGATGGGTTGAACAACAAAACTGAATGTGTGTAGCAGGCATTAATATGGCTGTGAAGAATTTGCACAGATATGTTCCATTGTGGCCACTATCAAGAACCCTACCCTGAGAAATGATGTGCAGCCATTGTTGGAGTGCATGCTTATAGACACTAAGAGGATGCAAAGAGACTGCAGGGGATAAGTAGTGCTGATAGGCAACAAAGAATGAAGAAAAGGTTAAAACAAGTATTTTTCATTTTTTAAATATGGTAATTGTTTATAACCCATGCCATACAAAACCAAGTGACAGCCGGTTAAGGCTTACATCTACTTTAACAGAGTGACCTAGGTTTTCTGGGTCCTAGGCCATTCTGAAGGTTAACAAACTTCATGAGCATATCAAAAAACTATATTGGTGGCTGTGTGGACTTTAATGTTGCTCCCATAGACAACAACATTTTTTTAAAAAAAACATTGTTTTATTACAACAATTTAGTAAAAACACACAATATTGCGTCATTCCACAGGTACTAAAAATGCTCCCTCCTAATTGGACAAATACATATCAATACCAATCACTAGATGACATAATCTATCACATAGAATTTACCCATTTCTTCTTAACATGTTTCGTGGTTTCATCCGCTTCTTCAGGAGAATTTTTGAGAGAGCAAAATGTCTATAGAAAAATAATGACAATCATGATATCAATATTAAAACGGTACAACATTTATATTCAGAAGTATTGGACATAAAGATCTGGCTGATAGAGGTGCATAAAGGCTTACCCACAACTCAAGGAGGTTCACAGCAAATAAAACGCCAGAAGCACATGTCTCCCCGGCGGGTATGGGAGCACTATAAAGGGGTAAATCCTGCCTATTAAGAACAGCATGTTCAGTGTTAACAGTTGACATAAATAGCTAAAATATAACCATAACTTGCTTCAGATCATAATACACACTGAATCAAGCAGGGGTTCCAAAAATTCCAAGGGAACGATCGTCAATAGTGACCCACAACTCAGGGTGTTTATGAGATGTGTTGCATCCACGGCATCATTGTATAAATATCTAGGCCAAGAACAATAAACATATTCATACATACAGTATGGTATCCCATAAATCTAAACCATGCAGGTGTAGACAGCAGAGAGAGCCCATATATGTCTCACCTTAATGGCAGAAAGATGTAATATGTTTATCAGCCACAAGAGGCCGCTGGTGTAGACACTATAGATCAAACAATCAAAAGGTGCACACAGCCCCATGGGCCCTTGGCTCAAAAAGGTTCCTAGATAGATCAAATCGATAGTAATAAAATATATCAATGTAATGTTTACATCAGAATGCATGAGCAAACACTGGGAGGTACTTGTATTTTTATCGGGATGCTTGTTTAATGTGACATACTGTAGGATCCCACAAATTTACTTTCAAATCTCAAAGAAAAACAGCTTTAAATACTTTGGGAGACTTTATAAAATTAAACTAAAAAAGAAAAAAGCCATTAAGAATATTTCCTTACAGTCTTCAAGAGTAATTCAGTCTCTGACTAGTTTTGTGCCAGGCATTTTGCCAGCACATAATCAAGGCACACCAAGTCTGTGAACTTATAATGAGAATAACACCCCCACTTTTTGCATGTCTGTCAGATATATAATTTCTTATAACATGTCAATGTTTAGCTGCAGGATAAATTCTGGGTAGGACATACTAGCTAAATTTAGTACTTCGACTACCTTGTGATTAATTATTTTGCTTAATTAAGAACTCCAGGGTCCATATTAGTATTAATTATTATTAGTACCCTGAAACAAGCACCAATATAAAATGCATGTAATGCTAATTTTTACCATTTACCAGTACCAGCAACTGATATAATCGACATAATTTCCATAGACTATTCAACCAACAGATGGGTACCATGAGTATTTCTAAATTTTGGACAGAAATGGGCTTTCTCAAGGTCAGAAAGTATGTTGGAAGCACCCTTTGGCGCAGGAAAGGGAATGTTCTAGGAAAGAGTTAGTTTACTTATTAAATAGCATAGACTGGCCACTAGAAATTCTGCTTGAACTTGCTGTTTTTGTTGTACCCTTGCATCAAAAAGAAAATTGCTGACCATTAATATTACACAGGTAATAATATATACAGTATACAGTATATATACAATATATTACAGCTTTGCCAAACTCTCTTGCACCCAGAATTAGGATTTTTCCCAGACAAAATAACAATTACTAAGCTACAAGATGTCTAAAAGAAAGAAAGGCAGTGTCTGTGAGCATGGTGCAGATAATACCAGTGTCCCATACACCAAAGAATAAAAAACGTCCACCATAATGGCAGTAAAAAGCTCTGCAGAAGGAAGGTGTTAACACTGTTCCCATTGGTTTATAAACTTTCAAAGCTCCCACTTTCGCCATCAAATCTTCTTAGATATCAGTTGCATGTAGAAGTCTTTGCAAAGTATCATCACTGTGACATTGTGGGCTGGTTGGCACCCTTGTCCTTGCAGTCTCAGCAGAGGATACTTTAGCCAAGGAGCACCATCACCATGATACGGAAATGCAGACTTTGCTTGCATCCGTCCCTTCCGATCCAGTGCATGCACTTCACCATGCGTGGCGTGCCCTTTTGGCTACGCGCGATGGTGGAGCGCGCCATCGGGTCTGGTGGGGCTGCTTAATCCCTGGAAGAGTGGCGTCATGTCCGGCGGTGACGGATGATGATTTAAGACGCTCTGCAAGTCCTTCCCTTGAGCCTGGCTATGTTATGGCAGACTATATTCATGGATAGTGCCTTTTTTTTTTGGCGCGGTTTATTAGCCCTGTTATTGCTTTGACCAACAGAGAGAGGACCCACCCAGCATCCCGCGGACCTTCCCCTTGTCTTGGTGGCTCTATTTAGAGGGGGGGTCTGCTGTGGGGAGACTTATGCTGATGTGCGGGATCCTCAGGAGACTCAAACTTGTCCCACAATAGGCTATTTCCGCAGGAGGACAACACTCATTTTCCTACAGTATATCTTCACATGGGTTATCTCATCAGACATTGTCCATTCGTTTTCGTCCGAATGCATTTTCGTCCGAATTTCAGGTATTTTCGTTATCGTTTTAACAAACGAAAACAAAAGCGCAGTATCCGAAAACTGAAAGATCCGACATAAACAAATGCTTTATTTTCGTTTTCGTTGCAACAACAGTTCGATATAGATAGGAGATTCGACATGACAGTGACAATTACAATCTGTGTCTATCGAACCTGCGGTCGAATGTGCCTAACCTTAACTCTATTAGTCCAAGATTATTCTACATAGAGAGAAAAGATTTGACATAGAGAGAAAAGATTCGACATAGAGAGAAAAGATTCGACATTATAGAGAGAAAAGATTCGACATTATAGAGAGAAAAGATCGCTGCTGGAATTGGGTGGGGGAAGTAAAATAAAAAAATGATGATGATCAATGTTATTGGCTGAGTGTAACCAAAGAGGAGGAGCAGTAAAATAGCTAGAACTAACTTGACAAATCATCATGAACGACGAAGATTCGACAAAGCATCGAAAAACATACAAACGTTGAATCTGTCATTGAAGGTTTATGGTGTCTGTCGAAAGTTCTAAGAAGACGGAGCAGCTAAACTGTACGACGCTGCAATCGTACATTTCCGGTCAAATGCTCTGCCCATAGGCTATAGAAAAATTCTAATGTTGGTTGACTAGTAATAATAATTAATAAATATAATTATTACTAGTCATACATTAGAATTCTACTATAGCTAACTTGTAGGCGGAACATTCGACCGGAAATGAACGATGGCGGCGTCGTACAGTTTCGCTGCTCCGTCAAATCTTCTATGAACATTCAACAGACACCATAAGCCTTCAATGACATATTCGACCTTAATTAATTCAGATTTTCGGACTAATGCAATTTCTAACGAAAAACAAAATGAATAAAAACGAATTTCGGGAGTAACTAAATAAATGTATTTTCCGCACGAAAACAAAATATTTCAGTGTGCACATGTCTATATCTCATGCGACACCTATACTTGTAGTACTTCTTGGGTACGTTTGAAATACCAGTCTGGGTTTTGTTTTTACCCTTTTGGGTATGTATCTCTCCAGTAGGAGGACATTACCTCTTTTTTATACATGCATGTGTACATCTTTTAGCATAGGATTGACAACCGATGATTGTGGATCTACTACTGCGTACACACGACCGTTATTCATGACGTGAAAAATGCTATTTTTTAAATTGGTCATTAAAAACGATCGTGTGTATAGGCTCCAGAGCATTTTTAACGACGTGGAAAATGGCCTAAAAAAAATTAGAACCTGCTCTATTTTTTCACGTCGTTTTTCACGTCGTTCTTTTTATTGTCGTGAAAAACGGTAGTGTGTATGCTTTTACGAGGGGAAAAAAAATGCGCATGCTCAGAATCAAGTATGAGACGAGAGCGCTCCTTCTGGTAAGACTAACGTTCGTAATGGAGATAGCACATTCGTCACGCTGTAACGGACTGAAGAGCATGAGGCTGAAAAGCGCAAATCGTCTCTCATCAAACTTTACTAATACGAGGATCAGCAAAAGCAGCCCAAAGGGTGGCGCCATCCGAATAGAACTTCTCCTTTATAGTGCCGTCGTACATGTTGTACTTCACCGCGCTTTGCTCAAGCCTTTTTTTTCCACGATAGTGTGTAGGCAAGGCAGGCTTGAGAGGAAACACGTAAAATCACGTCGAGAAAAACTTCGTTTTTTTCAATGACATTAAAAACGGCCGTGTGTACGCGGCATACCATGTATATGGAGGGAGTGAACTGATCCCTTAATGGAGCCCTATCCATTTTCCATCCTAAGGTTAGCATTTACCTTCTTTCTCCCATGTAAATATCTCTACCTTACCTGTTTTTTTACTTTGTCTATATTGGATTGTTCCCTAGCTTCTATTATGCCGCGTACACACAGTCTGATTTTCCGCCAGCAAAAGTCCGATGTGAGCTTTTTGTCGGAAATCAAAACCGTGTGTATGCTCCATCTGACTTTTGCTGTCAGAATTTCCGTCAGCAAAAGATTGAGAGCAGGTTTCCCGATTTTTCCGACGGGAAAAATTCCGATCGGAAATTCCGACCGTCTGTAGCAATTCCGACGTGCAAAATTCCGACGCATGCTCGGAAACAATTCGACGCATACTCGGAAGCATTGAACTTCATTTTCTCGGCTTGTCGTAGTGTTGTACGTCACCGCGTTGTTGACGGTCAAAAGTTCAGAGAACTTTTGTGTGACCATGTGTATGCAAGTCAAGCTTGAGCGGAATTCCGTCGGAAAAACCATTCAAGGTTTTTCCGACGGAAAATCCGATTGTGTGTATGGGGCATTAGAGGAATACAGTCATGCTCGAAATTGTTGGCACCCCAGAAATTTTTCCAGAAAATCAAGTATTTCTCACAGAAAAGTATTGCAGTAACACATGTTTTGCTATACACACATGTTTATTCCCTTTGTGTGTATTGAAACAAATCAAAAAAAGGGAGGAAAAAAAGCAAATTGGACACACAAAACTCCAAAAATGGGCTGCTCAAAATTCTTGGCACCCTTTCATAATTGTGGATAAATAAGATTGTTTCAAGCATGTGATGCTCCTTTAAACTCACCTGGGGCAAGTAACAGGTGTGGGCAATATAAAAATCACACCTGAAAGCAGATAAAAAGGAGAGAAGTTCACTTAGTCTTTGCATTGTTTGTCTGTGGACTTGAGAACCAAAATTGTGAAAAAATATCAACAATCTCAAGGTTACAAGTCCATCTCCAGAGATCTAGATTTGCCTTTGTCCGCAGTGCGCAACATTATCAAGACGTTTGCAACCCATGGCACTGTAGCAAATCTCTCTGAGCGTGGAAGGAAGAGAAAAAAATTGATGAAAGGTTGCAACACAGGATAGTCCGGATGGTGGATAAGCAGCCCCAAACAAGTTCCAAAGAAGTTCAAGCTGTCCTGCAGGCTCAGGGAACATCAGTGTCAGCGCCAACTATCCGACGACATTTAAATGAAATGAAACACTATGGCAGGAGACCCAGGAGGACCCCACTGCTGACACAGAGACATAAAAAAGCAAGACTACAGTTTGCCAAAATGTACTTGAGTAAGCCAAAATCCTTCTCAGGAAAACGTCTTGTGGACAGATGAGACCAAGATAGAGCTTTTTGGTAAAGCACATCATTCTACTGTTTACCAAAAACGGAATGAGGCCTACAAAGAAAAGAACACGGTACCTACAGTGAAATATGGTGGAGGTTCATTGAAGTTTTGGGGTTGTTTTGCTGACTCTGGCACTGGGTGCCTTGAATGTGTGCAAGGCATCATGAAATTTGAGGATTACCAAAGGATTTTGGGTCGCACTGTAGAGCCCAGTGTCAGAAAGCTGGGTTTGCGTCCGAGATCTTGGGTCTTCCAGCAGGACAATGACCCCAATCATATGTCAAAAAGCACCCAGAAATGGATGGCAACAAAGCGCTGGAGAGCTCTAAAGTGGCCAGCAATGAGTCCAGATCTAAATCCCATTGAACACCTGTGGAGAGATCTTAAAATTGCTGTTGGGAAAAGGCGCCCTTCCAATAAGAGAGACCTGGAGCAGTTTGCAAAGGAAGAGTGGTCCAAAATTCTGGGTGAGAGGTGTAAGAAGCTTATTGATGGTTATAGGAAGCGACTCATTTCAGTTATTTTTTCCAAAGGGTGTGCAACCAAATATTAAGTTAAGGGTGCCAAGAATTTTGAACAGCCCATTTTTGAAGTTTTGTGTGGCATTATGTCCAATTTGCTTTTTTTCCTCCCTTTTTTTAATTTGTTCCAATACACACAAAGGGAATAAACATGTGTATAGCAAAACATGTGTTACTGCAATACTTTTATGTGAGAAAAACTTGAATTTCTGGAAAAATTTCTGGGGTGCCAACAATTTCGAGCATGACTGTATATAGCTTCCAAATAGGTATACATACATACATATTTATTTCTCCTTTTCAAGTGAGGAGCATCTATTTTAATAGAAAAACTAAAAACTGCGCTAAGACTAGTAACAAATTATAAAAAAGGCAAGCAGCAATAATGTGATAAGCATATACAAAACTAAAATAAAGAAAACAGCTGCGCCAACATTGTTATAAAGGACTCCTCAAGAGTCTGAGTGAGTGAGTGAGAACTTGTATAGCGCTACAATTGCGAACTAAATCGCCTCAAGGCGCTTGGCATCCAGTGTCGTTGAGATCCTTAGAAGAGATGGGTCTTTAGTTTTTTCCGGAAGGCTCGATGGTTTTCTTCCATGCGGATGTTCATGGGTAGCGCATTCCATAGTCTTGGTCCTTGGACAGCAAACCTTCGTTCTCCCTTGGCTTTGTAGCGAGTCTTGGGGATATGGAGGAGGTTTTGGTTGGTTGATCGAAGGTCACGAGTAGTGGTGTAGTGTTTTATTTTTTCGCATAGATATTGTGGTGCCTTTCCTTGTGCACATTTGTGGGTGAGGCAGAGGGTCTTGAATGTGACCCGATCCTTTACGGATAGCCAGTGGAGGCTTCTCAGGGATGGTGTGATTGATTCCCAGGGTTTTTTCCCTGTTACCAGTCTGGCCGCTGTATTTTGGATGACTTGTAGACGTGCAATCTGGTATTTGGGAAGTCCTAGATAAAGGGAGTTAGCGTAGTCAAGCCGGGAATTGATGATGGTTCCGACTACTACTGCTCTGTCTTTTTCTGGGATGAAAGGGATAAGTCTTCGTAGCAGGCGGAGAAGGTGGTGAGATCCGCTGACTACTGATCCTATTTGTGCGTCCATAGTCATGTCTGAGTTAAAGATGACTCCCAGGCTTTTTACTTTGGTGCTTGGGGTTATGTTTTGTCCAAGGATGGTGGGTGGTGTCCATGTGGTCCCGGCGTTTTTCTTTCGGTTAGCGTGGAAAATGAACAGTTCTGTTTTGGATGCATTAAGCTTGAGGGAGCTCTCTGTCATCCAATTGTTGATTAATGTAAGGCATTTTTCCAGCCCGTAATATTGTTCTTTTTTGTTGTTGATGCGAAAGTAAAGTTGGGTGTCGTCTGCATAGGAGTGATAACGTAGGTCCTGTTCACTGATGATTTTGAGGAGTGGCCGGAGGTAGATGTTGAAGAGTACCGGTGACAGGGGTGATCCTTGAGGGACTCCGCATGTATTTATGCGTGGTGCCGAGGTGAAGGCTCCCAGTTTCACTGTCTGGGATCTGTTTTCCAAAAAGGATGTGAACCATGGTAGGTCCTCGTCCGCGACTCTTGCCACTTCTGTGAGGCGCGTAAGTAGAATTTTGTGATCTACTGTATCAAAGGCTGCACTAAGGTCCAGCAGCACCAAGAGGCACGATTCTCCGTCATCTGCTGCTTCTAGTGCGTCGTCCCATATTTTAAGAAGCGCCGTTTCCGTCCCATGGCCTGGGCGAAACCCCGATTGAAGTGGATCCAGGAGTTTGTGGGTATCCAAATGAAGTTGTAGCTGTTGTGTTACAACTTTCTCGATGATCTTGGAGATGGTGGTCAGGCTTGTTACCGGTCTTCTAAAATTTGGGTCATTCGGGTCAAGGTTAGGTTTCTTTAGGAGGGGTTTGATTATTCCTTGTTTAAGGGAAGTCGGCACAATACCTTCTTTGAACGATTGGTTGATGAAGTGTGTTATGAGCGGTGCTAAGATGTCGGTACATTCTTTCAGTAGTTTTGCCGGAATGATGTCGTTCGGTGAAGTGCTATCTCAGAGGCTTCTGATGATGTTTTTAGTAGTGTCGATTGTAATTGGGACCAGAGTAAATTTCTTTGATTGCAGATTATTTATCTGGTTCTTTTCTTCCTTTGGCCGTGTGGGGTTGTTTGATTTTTCCTGCTGAATTATTTTCCTAATGTTATCGATTTTGTTGATAAAAAAATTTGACAGTTCATTGCAGAATTCCTGTGTTTCGTTTGCTGAAGACTCCAAGCAGATGGTATTCATGGTCTGGGCCACTAGTTTAAAGAGTTCACGGGGGCGGTTTAGGGCTTTTGCGATGGTGTTAGCGAAATGGTCTTTTTTTGCTTTGAAGATTGCTTTATGATATTTCCTAGTGAGTGCTTTGTAGATTGTGTAGTTCTCCTTTGTTGAATTTCTTCTCCATGCTCCTCCTGCTCTTCTGTGTTCTTGTTTCAGTAAAGTCAGAGCGTCATTGAACCAGCCCGCGTTGTTTTTGCGGATGCGTGCTCTGCGTCTTGGAGCAACCGTGTCTGCTGTCTGTAGCAAAGCTTTGTTCAGGGAGTTGAGTGTTTCTTCTGTTGAGTGGTTTTGGTTTAGCATTTCCATATTGTTCTGTAGTGTGGTTTTGAAAAGTTCAGAGCATAGTTTCTTCTGTGATCTTGTCCAGTATGTTATTGCTGATTGTATTGATTTTTGGCGGGTGGTGTTGGTCGTTATGGTAAATTTGATGGCATGGTGGTCTGTCCATGGTAGAGGCTGGTTGTCCAGTGTGTTGATGTCCATATTTTGTTTGAAGATTAGGTCAAGAGTGTGACCTGATACATGTGTAGGAGTATTTATCAGTTGTTGCAAGCCTAGTTTTTCTAGTTGGTCGATGCAGGCGGTGGTGATAGGGTCTTCGGGGGCATTGGCCCAGAGGTTGAAGTCTCCGAGTAGCAGGAGGTTTTTGGTTTTCATGGTGTATGTCGAGAAAAATTAATCGAAATGTGTGAGGAGTTGTGTCTTTGGTCCCGGTGGTCTGTAGCAGAGCAGTATGTGGACGGTATCCTGGGGTGTAGTTTGAAGTTGCAAAGTGAGCGTTTCCATAAAAGGTAATGAGTTCTGTAGAGTTGGTTTGATGAACGTGAGGTGGTCCTTGTAAATTACTGCTAGGCCTTCTCCTCTTTGTCCTGTTCTATGCTCCGTTAGGATGCGGTAGTTCTCCGGCACTAGTTCTGCTAGGATGGTATTGCAGTCGGGTGTTAGCCAGCTTTCGGTGATGAAGAGGCAGTCTATGTTGTGTTGAGTGATGAAATCATGGATTTCCTGTCTGTGTTTGACTGCCGATCTGGTGTTGATTAGGGCACTTGATAGATGTTGTAGTATCCGTGGGGCTCTAATGTTTTTTCCTGTTGATAGTTGACTAATTCTTAGGATTCGTTCTTTTTGTAGTTTTTTTTGGATGGGTGTTGGTAGTATAGTGGTAAAGTTCTTTAGGCTTCGGATGGTGTCAGCTGAGTATTTAATATTGCCCATGTTGAGAATGATCCAACTGACGATAATGATGATGATCCCAATGATGATGATTCCTTGCTGCTCCCTGGAGGCTGTTGAAGCTACCCTGAGCCTTCCCGCTAATGGAAGGAACCTGATATACTTACCTGGGTAAAGATGAGTGATGATGGTGATGCCGCTGGTGGTCCTGGTGAAGACGGTGATGATCTACCCTATCTAACCCCCCCCGTTGATCCAGAGGAAGGCGAAAAACCCCAGCCAAGCACGAGCCAATAGTGCTACAGCGGGGGAAAAAATTCCTTCCTGATCCCTCTAGAGGCGATCGGATTGCCCTGGATCAGCTAGCTAATGGAGGAACCCGGTATACTTACCTAGTTGAAGATGCAGATGAGGAGGGTGATGATGGTGCTGAGAATGAGGGCAAGATAATAGTAATTGTATTAGCAGTTCTTGCTGCTTGTATTTCTGTAGTACTGTTAAAGTCCTGTAGATATAGGCCCATGTGTACCAAGATGGCGCCTGGTGCCTAGGCTCGTTAAGGAGAGTGCTGAGGCCGGGCGGGTGTACCAAGATGGCCGCCGTGGCTGACAAGTTATGCTGGGCCGTGTGCTGTCCTGACAAGGACAGGCGGTGGTAGTTGCGGCTACGAGTCTACTGCCGACTAGAGGATTTCCGATGCGGGGGAGACAGGCGTGCCCGCAAAGGAAGGAAGTGAGGGGGGGCCGATGCTGAGGTGGAGGAGCCCGGAACTAGGCCTCAGCCACGGACTGTCCTGCCGGCCGTTACCGGTCACTGGTGAGTGAGTGGCGGCCTGGATGGCGGCGGTGATGGTACCTGATGGCGGCTGTGCTCCGCTCTAGGTACGGCTGTAAGGGATAGGGCCTGGTCCCGGGGGCTGTAGCCTGTTAGGCAGCCCCTGTATGGGGATAGGAACGCTAGATGTGCCTTGGAAGGCAGAAGGCAGGAGCTCCTGTGACAGACGTCTGCTCACGTCTGCTCACAACTGACAACTGACAGTCTCAATCTTAAAGTTCAGAAAAAGGTAGTCCATATAAGAGAAATGGGGGGAGTCAGTCCATTGATATAGGGAATTCCAACTCGTGGTATGTTGTAAACACAAATTACACCAATCACAGTCACCAATGTACGAAATGGCTCCTTACCACAAACGAAAAAATATTATGCAGATGATTTTAACCCAGCCTAGGTCTTTATCCCTGGGAGAAAATTCACCGGATCACCAGATAGTCCACAAGGCTGATAGGGGAACTCTCCTGATGGCTCCGTGGCAGATAGAACAACAAAAAATATATACCATAGGGTGATACCGTTTTCCACAATGTATAATGTATTCCCACCACCGTGCAAAAAAAGAGGGTTAGAGTGACCACCACCTATATATGAATTGGCTCCTTACCAGACATACACAGGGGATAAACATATATCAGCTGCTTCCAGCCGCGATCCTTCCAGACAGACCCTCTGTGTGATAAACGCTGCTGCGCTCCAAATGGGGTACCAAAAAACAGAGGGGGAGACCATAGAGTAGTACCCTCTTAACATGAGCTTTTATTAAAATTAAAATTCTACTTACAAAAACGTAGCTATATACAAGCATAAAATCTAAGCCGGCCGGCTTAAGCGAGTACCCTTCCGTACTGCGTGGTGACGTCACTGCGTGTCCCTCAGACGCGTTTCATCATAGATGACGTTTTCAATGGGATAGGGCACGCAATGACTCACCTCTATAAATACATAAACCAAGCCTTGCTTTGAGATGCCAATATTAAGGTTGCGAGCGCCATCTTAACTAGGGGCACCTACCAGCATCTTGCGCTACATATCATAACAGCAAGAATACATGTAGGAAGCAAGGCTAGACCTATTCCAAAAAAACATATTAAAAAACAAAACAAAGGATCGCCAAGCAAGCAATCGCCTATCTAGTATTTTGACAAAGCGCGGAACCTTATGTGCGGCAAACGCCATCACTAAAGGTTCGCGCAATGTGTACACACAAAATTGTGGTCATGAGCGCCATCTTAGCTGGGGGCACCTGCCAGTCTCTTACGTTACTATACATAACGACAGGAATATGAATACCACAGCTAAGAGGCAAGACTGAAGGTATAATATAATACCACAAAACAAACTAATGGACGAGCAATCTTTTGACTAAACTAATACTAATATTAACTAAAGCGTGGGCTTCATGTCATAGCCATCATTACAGATCCACGCACTGTATAAGTAATGCATAAACAAAAAAAGTGATCCTGTGCAGTGGCACAAATAGTGACCAACCAGGCAAACATATGCCTAATATATGGATATAATATTTTAGTGGTTATATCATAGGTGATAAATGACTGTATAGTTTTAGTGACTACATAGTGATAATCCCCAACGATACCAATTAAGGGCTCGATGTTAGATATTAATTACAATAAAACATTTATTTATTTTTTTACTAAATGTGACAATAAAAAATGCCATATAAGGTATATTAAAATTGCCATTATATACCCTACAAAAATATATATATTAACATACTCATGAACCCTCAAAAAATTATTTTGACAATCCCTGAAAGTTGGCCAATCATACCAAGTCAGCTATATAATAAAAATGTTGTATGTGATTTTCATTAAACTAAATTATAAAAATATATATGGATATATATGAATATGAACACCCACAAATTGGGAAGGAATAATTACCCCATATTGGCAACCCACAGCAAGTTTACACAGATACACCAATCAAGCATTATTAATAAAGGCATTTACGTCTGTTTCTATGTTGAGTCCATAGGGGGCATAGATGTTAAGTCTATGTATCCACCCCATCTCCATTCTGGAGATTTCTCTAATCATAAAGCTCCCCCTCCAGTGTGGTTTATACTTGTCAATCCCTATATACAAGGTTTTCGAGGGGTCTCTATTGTGTACCAAACGATAATGGTTCGACACTGAGTGGTTTCTAGGACAAGAATTAAGGGAACACACTCTACATCTCTTACACATGTAGTATCCACTGAGGTGATCAAAGAAACCCCTAGTGGCAATAGGGGGATTGAGAATATTGGGGGCCACACGATGCCTCAGGGAGGGCACCCCTCTAAAAATTACCCTGGGTTTCTCTGGGAGAATATCCCTTAAGACCACATCATTAGTGGCCAAATGCCATCTATTTTAATAGACCCGTGATTGTGTTTTTCTGTGATGTGGGTTACTTTTGGTCTCCCCTTAATCCGAATGTCCTAGATGGCTTAAAGGTATAATCCCCCTTTTTTCAGATTTCAGGCATCCCCTGGAACAAAAATTTCATTTTTGTTGATATACTCCCAATAGGAACATGTCTAAAGGGATGCAGACTCAGCAGCTTTCCTCATTAGAGGCATGCAGGTGCACAGCTGATGTATAATTATGAAACTACTCCCATTAGATTCACCTTTCCCACAGGGGCACAGAGGAACACAAATCTTCAGAAAAACAAAAGGTAGGAATCTGTAACAAAGTTTGTTAAAATCCTTGTAATGTACATTAATCATCCAAAGGGGAATGTTTTTTTCTCAACAAAAGTGGAGTTACGCTTTAAGTTAGCTTAAACATCAGAGAATAGTCAGATATTGAAGTATAAACATGATCTAACCGTTTTACAGTTTAAAGCGGAGGGCCGCCCATTTTTTATTTTTAAAAGTCAGCAGCTTTAACATAAGGACACTTACCTGTCCAGCGCGCCCGCGATGTCGGCACCCGAGGCCGACCCGTCCCTGGGTCCTCGGATGCTGCCGCCGCAATCTTCGGTAAGGGAATCAGGAAGTGAAGCCTTGCGGCTTCACTTCCTGGGTCCCTACTGCGCATGCGCGACTCGTGCTGCGCAATGCCACTGGTCCCTGCTGTCTTCTGGGACCCGTGTGTCTCCCAGAAGACGGGGGGGGGGGGGGCACCAGGAGTGGCGTAGACTGCGGCAGATAATGCGGGGGTCTATGCCCCGGAAGTGGGTCCAAATCTGCTCCCCCCTCCCCCCTGAAAGGTGCCAAATGTGACACCAGAGGGGGGGGAGGAATCCGGACAGCGGAGGTTCCATTTTTGTGTGGACCTCCGCTTTAAGCTGTGCCAGCTTTAACCCTAAACAGGAATTCTCAGTTCACACAACCATTCCAGTTTACTCCACTGCCTACAGGCATGGCACCAGCCTGGTTTAGCAACTGGTTTTATCAGTTTCTACCCCAAGAAACTTTTGCTCACATTAGGCAAATTTTATGGAAAGTTCTTCTTTTCCCTTCTACACAGCAAAGGCTACCCTAAACACTAACAGAGAACTGACACTTTATTATATGCATACGACTTTCAAAGTATATAAACGATTTTCAAAATATATAAACACACTTTAGGCCTCATGCCCACAGATGTTTTAAAAAACGGGCTGTAAAGCTAGTACAGACGCCAGGAAAAAAGAGGCGTTTTTAACACGATTTTTCCCACGTTTTGCATTGAATTCAATGCACGTTTCCCCGCGCTAGCTTTCAGACGCGTTTTTCTTTCTCTATTCCAAATCAATGGCTCCCTATAGGAGCCCATTGATTTGAATAGAGGTCGCACCAGAAGTCGGATCAAGATGATCCGACTTGCGGGGCGACTCGTGTGCGGAGAATCTTGAAGGGGAACCCCGCGAAAATGTAAAAAAAATTTGCGGGAGGTTCCCCCTCAGGACGATACCAGGCCCTTCGGTCTGGTATGGATCTTGAGGGGAAACCCCCACACCAAAAAAAATGGTGCGGTGTTCCCCCCAGGATCCATACCAGACCCTTATCCGAGCACGCAGCACGGCCGGTCAGGAAGGGGGGGACGAGTGTGCACCCCCCCTCCTGAACCGTACCAGGTCGCATGCCCTCAACATGGGGGGGTGGGTGCCTTGGGGCAGGGGGGCATCCTGCGGCCCCCCCACCCCAAAGCACTTTGTTCCCATGTTGATGGGGACAAGGGCCTCTTCTCGACAACCCTGGCCGTCGTTGTCGGGGTCTGCGGGCGGGGGACTTATCGGAATCTGGGAGCCCCTTTTAATAAGGGGGCACCCAGATCCCGGCCCCCCACCCTATGTGAATGCGTATGGGGTACATCGTACCCCTACCCATTCACCTGGGGGAACATTTTCAATAAAAAAACACACTAGACAGCTTTTTAAAGTAATTTATTAGGCAGCTCCGGGGGTCTTCTTCCGACTTCCGGAGTCTTCTACCGACATCTGGGGTCTTCTACCGACTTCTGGGGTCTTCTACCGACTTTTTTACATTTTCGCGGGGTTCCCCTTCAAGATTCTCCGCACACGAGTCGCCCCGCAAGTCGGATCATCTTGATCCGACTTCTGGTGCGACCTCTATTCAAATCAATGGGCTCCCATAGGGAACCATTGATTTGGAATAGAGAAAGAAACGCCGGACGAGGCTTAACACATAATTAAGCCTCGCTACATCGCGTTTTTACACCCTTTGCCGGCGTCTGACGTCTTTACAGCTCTAACGCTGGAGCTTCAGAATGCTCTGGTCCTGGTTTTTTTTTGCTGCTTAAAAACGCCTATGCCATTTACAGCTCAAAAACGTCATGGTGGGCATGAGGCCATAGGCTAACATGGAGAGCTGTTTTTAAGCTGAAAAAAACGCTCATAAAAGTGGCTGTAAAAATGTCCGTTGGCATGAGGCCTTAAAGCAGGGGTCTCAAACTGGCGGCCCTCCAGCTGTTGTGAAACTACAAGTCCCATGAGGCATTGCAAGGCTAACAGTTAGGCCTCGTACACACGACCGATTTTCTCGGCAAGAACCAGCAAGAAACTTGCTGGCAGAGAGGTCTTGCCGAGTAAATCGGTCGTGTGTACGCTGCTAGCGGGTTTCTCGTCGAGAAAACCATCAAGAAACCTTGACGAGAAAATAGAGAACCTGCTCTCTATTTTCTCGTCGAGATTCTCCTCGGCATGTTTCTCGACGAGAAAAGTGAGTGTGTGTACACTTACCTGTCCGCCCGGAAGCCCGCGCATGTTCGAAATGAATTTGACGCATGCGCGGTAGCTTCCTAGGCATACGTAGGGTATACCAAGATGGCGGCGACGGCATCGAATGTGACGAGCGCATGCTCAACGTAGTCGATGACGTCACCGCGTACACTCCTTTCAAAGAACCGCGGGTTCTTTGAAACGAGCGTGTGTACACTCGGCCGGGACAAGTTTCTTGTCCAAGAATCTCGTCGAAAAAAACAACATGTTTTTTTCAACGAGAATCTCGGCCGTGTGTACGAGGCCTAACAAGCATGACTCCCACAGGCAGAGGCATGATGGGACTTGTAGTTTTGCAACAGCTGGAGGGCCGCCAGTTTGAGACTCCTGCCTTAAAGTGAAAAGCAGGTTTATGCACAGTCTTTGCATGAAACAGAAAGGCAAAGCCACATGTTATGGAAAAATCTTAAATTACTATCTTTTACAAAAAAAAAACAACTGAGCTATGAATCAATTTTTATTCAAAAATGTTCTGCGGGACCCTGTATGAACATTATAATATTCAAGAAATTATTATTTTCAATATAAAGACATAATAAATTCCATGTTCATTTGTATTACATATTATGGTTGCAAAAACATAGAACATATTTTGCGAGCTTCATGTACTGATTCAATATGCTCATTTATCCAGAGCAACCTTGTATCATTTTATTTTCCAAGTGCAAAGAATGTAATGCCTGATACACACAATGAGATTATCGGACGAATGATCATCCGTTTTTTTTTTTTGCATGCTAATCTCAGATCGAACCTGAAGAGTTTACTAAAGTCACGAAAACTCTTGTACGACAGAATAAAATTTTCGGAAGTGATGTTATGTGTTGTAGTGTATTTTCGGATGACAGCTGTACTGATTAAATGAAAATCGTACGATCTGGCATCGTCCGAAAAAAAAAGGTGCATTTCTGAGCGGATAATATCGGATGAACTGTCAGGATCGGCTCTCGAAAGCTGTGTACTAACGAACCGATTAACGTACGGTCATTTCGAAAGCGGTATTTTCCGTACGATTTTATGATCGTGTGTACGGGGCTTTAGTCATCTATACATTTAGCCCTCTTTAGTAATTTATTTTTCCTTTTTAAATGCATTTTTAGCTATGTAGTTACAAAATAAAAGGTTCAAAGAAAAAAAAAGACTGTGTCCCTTTCATCAATATGTTACAGTTAATTACATATACCGTATATACTCGAATATAAGCCGAGTTTTTCAGCACATTTTTTTGTGCTGAAAATGCCCCCCTCGGCTTATACTCGAGTCACCTTTTTGCGCCTGATCTCCCGGATTTCGGGGACCCGGTACTGGCCGACCTTAGGTCCCCTGGACCCCAAACCTGGCACACATGTAGCCCCACTCTTCCTCTACAAGTTTGCAAAGTTTGTTGTCCGGGGGACCCACGGCCGGGGAGCACCAATTTTTCAAACCCAGGCACCCCTTCCATAGACTCTCATGTTAAACTGTAATTTCTCCGGTGACTTTGGGGACCCGGTACTGGCCGGTCGTAGATCCCCTGGACCCGAAACTTGGCACACATTTCTGCTCTACAAGTGTACAACGTTTTTTGTCTGGGGGAACTCACGGCTGGGAAGCACCGTTTTTTCAAACCCGGGCACCCCTTCCATAGACTCCCATGTTAAACGTCAATCTAGTCATGGGCACAGTGAGACATGGGTACAGTGAGGCATGGGCACAGTGAGGCATGGGCACAGTGAGGCATGCACATGGACACAGTAAGGCATGCAGATGGACACCCTAGGCTTATACTCGAGTCAATATGTTTTCCCAGTTTTTTTGTGGTAAAATTAGGTGCCTCGGCTTATATTCGGGTCGGCTTATACTCGAGTATATACGGTATCTGCTTTTAGTTTGTCCTCATGTACTAAACAATTTGGGCCCGTAAAAAGCTTAAATCTTCCCTAAATGTTTTAAATCAGCATAACAAACCAGGAAGCTTTAGATTTGTAAAGTTGTGTAAATAATGAAATTAATTTCTGCACAAATGATTATATAATAATTGAAATTCGACTCTCCAGATGTTTGTTCCACACATTACCTATATTTATCTCTGTGCGTAGTTATCTAAAATTTATGCTTATTGTCAGATTGAAGAACATTTGGTAAGGACCCAGGAGACTATGTGACACGATGATCATTACAAAACAATTGCAGAATAAATTCACAGGAAGTTGCTGTGAGAGCATATCTGTTTGTATAGTCTATTACAGGCAGATGCTTTTTTATATGCAAGTGAAGGAATCTGTTTTCTTGAGGTTTATTTATTATAAATGTAGCACCCTCTACCATAGGGAGGTGCTAGAGTGAGGATTTTTGTATGGTAGCTGCCAGAGCAGGTACATTTAGGCAGGCCTATGCTTCAGGCTAGGCCAGAGGCGGCTCTAGGCTTTGTGAGGCCTTAGGCAAAACGTAGACATGAGGCCCCACTGATGCCCTTGAACTACGCAGTAGGCCTTCCCAGATTGAGATGCTTGTGTGTTGGATGGGAAAAGTGACGTGCGCGGACGCAACATCACTCCTCATTGGCTGGCAGGCAGAACATCGGGAGTCTTAGGTTACGCGAGATGTGAGGGTAACAAGGCTCTTAACGTTGCCTGCACACAGCGGCATTAAGATGTGCTGTGACCTCTAAAGTTATGTGCTGCAGATCAGATGTTTGGCACGCTTAAGTGAGACACGGCTCTGAGCACAGCAGTGTTAAGGTCCCCTGTCAATCAAAACTGGGGTAATGTGTGTCGCACTACCCCTGAAGGAGCCGCTTGGTAATTTTGGGTTCCCTGTTTTGCGCCTCAACTCCAAGAATACCCTCAGCCCCTCTGACACACCTGGTTGATTGAATCGCTACAGAAACACATAGCGTATAGTACTTTTCACCTTTCTGTAGGATATAGGCAATAAACGATTACACGCGTGCTTAGTGGTAGACACTATTTGTCTAGAATTAGGAACTTGCATAAATGACTAAAAGTGCAGTTCACAAAGCAGAGTAGAACTGCCCTCAGGTAATAAAGGTAAACAAATATATCTATAAAAGCAGCTCCATATCAATAGCAGAAAAATAAATATGAGAATAGGTAAATCAATATTTAGCAACACAACTTTAAACGTGTCTAACGGAATAGCAGTTTCCTAGTGGTTTTTGAGTGCACTCGAAAAAATTAGAGAAGGTGGGGTCTCCCTTTAAATGGCAACAACAACCTGCGCAGGGCCGGTGCAAGGATTTTTGTTTAGTTATCCCTGGTCCAAGAAGTGACGTCATACAGGGGAGGGCTGGCAGCCTGTCCAGTGGCCCACTGAACCACAGAATCAGCTCATCCATGCCCACCTGGTTTTTCAATGCAGCCTCACCAGTGCCGCCTCATCAGTGTCCATCAGTGCAGCCTCATCAGTGTCCATCAATGCAGCCTCACCAGTGTCCATAAATGCAGGCTCACCAGAGTTGTAGTTTCCTCTGCCCTGCTCAGGAGCTTGAGCGCGGACTACAACTCCCGGAATAAAACAGCGGCCGGCTGGGCCGCCGGCCCAACTTCCTACAGAAGAAAAAAAAGGCAGCAGGCAGTGGCTGGCGGCTGTTTTTAACATGGGTTAGTGTGGCCTAGGGGGCAATTGCCACTCTGCCCCCGCCCCAGCCCGCCACTGACGTCATACATGACACTTCACAGTCCGTGTACAGGAGGGTGGCTGAGTGGACGAAGGTCTGCTGAGCTACCGCCGCCCTTCCCAGTGCCACCCACCATGACAGCAGCGGGCTCGCAGGTGGGACAGTGGTGCCCGGTAAACATGGTGAAGGGGGTTACACATTGTGGCAGTGGTGGAAGTGATAGGCAGCTTCACAGCCACTTGTAACACTTCCACATGAAAGGCAACAGTCAGCTTTACTAAAGTACACACACTCCTAGCTGCTATAGGGGCTGGGAGTGTGTAAAAGAAAAAAAAAAACATTCAGCACTGTAAAAATCAGAATCCCCAGCAAGTAGCTGGGGATTAGGATTTTACTGCCCCCCTATCCTGGCGCCTGGGGCCACTACAGTTATAGGGCAGTCTTTAGGCTCGGTTCAAACCAGTGTGCTGTGCAACCTCACATGTGATTCGCACCACACTGCAGTGCAAATCACATGTGAAGTCTGTGCTATGTGATTTCTGCCATACAAATAGTATGGCTGAATTTGCATCGCATTTGGACCAAGGTCATGCAGGACCCTTTTTTGGTCTCCACCAGAATCAGATTGCATGGGTGTTCTCACCCATGCGATCTGATTCATGTCTGAATTGACAGTTTTCACAGCAATATGTGAACCGATCTGGGGGTGTCATTAACTTTGTATTGACACTCCCAGCGGTTTGCATAAGGCATTGTGAACCGCCTGCGAGTCAGGTGCAATGCAGGAACCCACAGTGGATTCGCAGGGTTCTCGCATCGCACCAGTGTGAGCCGAGCCTAAGTGCTGGTTCACACTGCAGCAATGTGGAAACCCTGCGAAACCACTGTGGGTTCCCGCATCGCATGTCTCCCAGTGGCAGTTCACACTGCCCTATGTGAACTGCTGGGAGTGTCAGTTAAAAGTTAATGACACCCCCAAATCAGTTTGCATATCACAGTGCGAACTGCAAATTCGGACAGGAATCGGATCGCATGGGTGTGAACACCCACGCGTTCCTATTCTGGTGCGGACCGAAAAATGGTCCTGTGCAAGTTTGGTCCAAATGAAATGCGAATTCAGCCATACTATCTGTATGACTGAAATTGCATCGCACAGAGATCGCCTGTGATTTGCACTGCAATGTGGTACAAATCACATCTGATGTCGAACATTGCTGCAGTGTGAACCAGCACTAAGTCCTAAATCTTCATCTTTTTATTTGCTAGTGCACGTTGCAGCTGTGAAAAGGGCCTTTGGGCAGTATTGGGGCCAAAGAATAACAGGGTGGGCAGTTCCTCTGGATGGCAGTAGATAATGGCCGATCGGCCCTCTTACCAGACCCGGGGATACAGCAACAATGGTTCCTCCAATCAGGAATTAGCTCATTATGGGTTGCCTGTGGCGACTCCGCTGGGTAGTGCCCAGATCTGTATTCTAGAAATAACTTCATGGCTTTCTTCAGAAGGGATGGTGCTAGGCTGTGTGGATTTCTCTCTGATGGTGCAGTGCAGTGGGATTCTCTCTCTCTGATGGAATCCTGGGTGCACTTCCCCAAAACCTCTCCTGGGCTCCTGGCTCTCTCTCCCTCCTCTTCACCTGGGCATGCTGGGGGCTGCAGTTTATCCCCCTTAGTATTGCATGTCCAGCCCTTGGGACTACATTTCCCAAAATCCTCCTCTCTGCTTCATTGTAGTGTTTTTTTTCCCTGCCCAATAAGAAGGAGGGGGAAGAAAAAATTAGTACAGTGATGAGAGGAGGAGAGGGGAGGGGAGGGGGGAAGAAGAGCCCGCAGAAGCAGCTTCTCTCTCTCTCTCCACACAGACACTGTCGCTCCGATCTTCTGCTGCTCTGCTCTCCTCTGATAGGAGGAAAGAGGAGAATGGGAAGGGAGCACAGAGAGAGAGAGGCATCCAGTTCTTTAGCGGCGGCTCGAGCAGGGGGAATGAAGGAGGTCTCCTTCTCGAACCGCTCCTGTCATTTGCCGGCGGGGAGAGCAAGTGGGAAGGGGATCCGCGCAGCAACCGCTTACACATATCAGGCAAATTCGGCGATCGCGGGGCCCTGCTGTGATCGCGAGGCCTAAGGCGATCGCCTAATTGGCCTAATTGGAGAGCCGCCTCTGGGCTAGGCCTCTTTGTTTTGATCTGGGGGCAGGGAGTGGTTAGTGTAGCAGTGGGTGTGACCACCTGTGCTTCAGTTCTTGGGCGCCTCCCCTGCTTCCAGGGAGAACATTCTGGAAGAGGGGCAGGGCTGAGGACTGGAGTGACAGGGAGCTCATGTGAGGAGCCCTGACCATGGGACTAGAGACCAAAATTCAATTATATCTTAAACTTTAAATCTATTAAATATAATAAAACAAATAATCTCTAAACTGTGGTATGATTGGCCGCGGCCCTTTTATTATGGTATGACAATACAACCAATAAAAAACATGTTTAATTATTTGACGATATAATACTTTCCATTCTTATATAAATTAACATACCAAAAGTCCAGCTTTAAAAGCTCAAACCTACCAACTGATACCAACCAACTACTATCCCTTTCAAAAGAAAGGATATTAAAACGGGGAAGGACCGCGACAAGGGGAGGGAGGGAGGGATGCCTTTTCTTCTGCTGCAGCCGTTGTTCTGTTTAAAACCATTGGCTTGTTGAACTTTTTTAGCCTCTTCTTTATTTTTATAGGTTCGTTGAATCACCTGACCAACTGAAGAATCTTCTAGAAGTTATATGTTAGCTGACAGGTAAGTAACCAATAATAACTGTATTTTTTTTTTTTTTATTACATTGTAATACCCTATTGATTTGTTCCTATTCCCAAAGGTAGGGGGAGCTATTGCGTTCCCCCTACTTTCATGGGACTAGAGACCAAAATTCAATTATATCTTAAACTTTAAATCTATTAAATATAATAAAACAAATAATCTTTAAACTGTGGTATGATTGGCCGCGGGCCTTTTATTATGGTATGACGATACAACCAATAAAAAACCATGTTTAATTATTTGACGATATAATACTTTCCATTCTTATATAAATTAACATACCAAAAGTCCAGCTTTAAAAGCTCTAACATACCAACTGATACCAACCAACTACTATCCCACCCGCCAGGCTCCTCAATTTAAACGAGCCTGGCACCCCACCCGGGCCACGGCCAATTCAATACAAGAATTGAAATCTAGGTTGAGGATATCACAACCAATTTCAGATAGATGGACCTGGTCAGAACTATAAAGACCAGGCAAACCACCTTCCAAATCGACATGACGGAAGGACAGCCCATCAACTGATGGCATAAATTTTGCTATTGATCTGTTAATCCTTTTACGGATCTTCTCTAGAAATAAAAATTCCGGATTAATCAACCACTTAATCCTCGGAATGATCTCAGAGAAGACCAAAACAGTAGAAGGTAGAACTACATGAAGGTGTAAAAGGTCTGTTCTAATTTGAGCAATTAAATCTAAAGTCCTATAATTACCTAAGTCATTACCAGATAGATGTAAAACAATAATAGCCGGAGGAGGCCAAGAGGAAAATAAAAAAGTCAGAGTAGGATGAAGATCAAACCACGACATGCCTCTGCAACCATACCAAAATATTTCATAAGCTTTACTGTCGAGACTTAAGTTGATTCCATAACTCCTCAGGGAAGCTCTTACGTTTGCCCAGTGCACGAAAGAGTGTCCTATAATCCAAATATAGCATGGAAAACCTATAAATTTAAAAAGAGCACAAATTAGGCCTGACACAAGATTGGAAACAGTCAGATTTCCAACCACCCACATTTTTTATAGCATTAGACTATAAACCTAACCTAGAGGCTTCCGTGGCCGCACCAATTCTAAAGGAATGTGACGTTATACGCAAGTGGCCTAAACCAGTATGGCAAAGGCATTTATTCAAAATCGTCTTGAACTGGTATTGAGTAATGGGAAGGCCGGAGTTATGTATCAAAAGAAGACCAGAATGTTCAGGGCGTAAAAGCAGATATCTCGACAACAAGGAGAAAACACAGATCGGTGAATCATGTATGTCGTGAATGACAATCCAACGACCTGTCCCCAATTGGTCCGTTTTACTAAAACGTAACAATATCCTGACGCAATCAGTATTCATAATGAAATCAGAAATCAAAAGGCCTCCAGAAGATGATGAAGCTTTCGGCAATAATTCGGAAATGCTCCAAAGAAACAGAGGCAAAAATAAACTTGTAAAAAAAGCGCTTCATATTCCAAAAAACAAATAGAGGAATAGTCAATTAAAAGGCAATACAAAATAGTAATTGGCACCCTGTCGTCAACTTGAAAAAAAAATTACGGTACCCTTTAAGGGCCTGCAAAACAGAAAATAAATTTGAGCAGGAAGGAAAACCTCGAATTTTATTAAAAAAATAAATACCTGCCAATACCTTAACTAAATGCAAATGCGAATAAGATTTATCCATTAAATCCTCAAGAAAAGCTGAAATCAAAGTTTCAGAGAAAAAACGACTAGACAAATTGGCGGACAGTAGAAAAGAGCACTACAAGTTCCACGCGGCGTTGTATTGCGCCCACGTGGAGGGGGCCAAAGAATTTGAGATGGCCGACGTCACCGAGGACAAACCACTGACCACAACTGTTCTGGGCATGGAGAGCCCAATAGATCTGCATCTGGCACCAAACTGCGGAATCGGTCCAGCTAAAAGCGGGATTAAGAATCGGCAATAGTGTTAACATGACCTGGAATATATTTAACTTTAATCCACAAATTAAAAGCAAGGCATTTGAAAACTAATCGTCTCAAGACTGCTAAAACTGGTAAGCCCCATACACACGATCGGTTTAACTGATGAAAACCGTCCGATGGATGGTTTTCATCAGACCAACCGATCGTGTATGGTACCCAACGGTCTTTTTTCCATCGGTTGGAAAAAATAGAACTTTTCCGATGGATTAAAAACCGATGGGAATTTCCGATCGTCTATGGTCAAGTCCATCGGTTAAAAAACCCACGCATGCTCAGACTGAATTAGGAGACGGGAGCGCTCGTTCTGGTAAAACTAGCGTTCCTAATGGAGAGAGCACATTCGTCATTCTGCAAGTTATTGCTTCGTTTAATGCAGCGCATGTTTTTTTGCTTTCGAACGGTCTTTAAAATGTCATTTTGGCAGCAGAACTTTCTCATGAGTTCTGACAAATGTATGTCTTTCTTTTTTCTTGTGATCTTAGGAATAATTAGTTAAATTCTTCAAGGCCGACCTCACAAATTACACCTTTTTATTTTTTTGGTCTTTAAATTTTTTGGTGTGTCAATTTCTCAGAACAACCTAATTATTATTTTTTTAAATCATGGAGGTTGGTGTCCCTTGTTATTAATTACACATTGTATTTATGCAATCTTATTGCTACTTCCCAAAAAAACACATCAGGCATGTAGGTTTGCTGAAATCAAAATTCCCTTTATTTCGGAAAAAAACACAACAAAAACCGAAGGGCAACTATTCACAAATTAGCAGAGAATATAAAGTCATTAGATCCCAAATGCAGACCTGACTATGATCAATAATAAAATCAACAACAGCATGAAATCAGGAGCAGCAGCCAAAAACATACATCATCCCAAGCTGTGGTACTCCATCAACCTTCCATTTCTGGATGAGCAGCTCGAGGCCAGGGAATCACCTCCTGCTCTTTCCTGTAGCCTTCCTTCCACGCCTCTCTGCAGCGTTCTCTCCACGGCCCCGTCCACGCACCCTTGCAGGCTGGGCCACTGTGGGTGGTGATGTGGCAGGAGGAGGAGGAGAAGGAGGAGAGGGATTGGGCTGATGTGACAGATGGGTGTCCTCAGTCAGCAGCCCCCTCGCCCCCATGTGTACGGCCATATAGATGAGATGCTCACAGAGGGCCCGTTGTCCCGCCTCCATTCTGAGCAGCTTATCTGCCAGATAGGTGCTAAACCCCTCCGTAGGGTTGAGGGGGGCCCTCATGATGGTAGCAGCCTCCTGAATCATCTTTAGTGACTCCTCCTCCACTTGTGTCATCCGCTGTTGTTTTGCCGGTCTGACGTGGAGAAGAGCCACTTGGGAGATGGTGCTGCCACTAGGCCTGGGGACCTGCTGAGTCCCACTGGGCCCTGCCTCCTCCTGCCTGTCACACTCCTGACCCTCTTCCTCCTGGCTTGCCTCATCCTGTTTTTTAAATAAAATGAAAAATTTTATTATTTGAGGAATCTATCACACACAATTTTGATCTCCTTACTGTTTTTTTGGTTTGGGGGGGGGGATGATATCATTTATGGCTAATCCAAACAGTTCAACACAATCTTACTTAGTGGACAAGTGGATTAGCATCAAAAATACTATACCTGGCTGAAGATGCGAAGATCTGGCTCTTTGAGCTCAGGAGGCTCCTCCTCCGCCTCTGCAGGGGTGGAGGGAAGGGTGGAAGGAACGCTGGAGGGAAGGGTGGAAGGAAGGGTTGAGGGAAGGCTGGAAATAGATTCCCTGGCCTCGATCTGGTCATCCAGAAATTGGAGATGTCTGTAGTACCACAGCTTGGGCTTTACTACATCGTCGGCTGCTGCTCCTGATCTCTTGGATTGGCGCACTTCCTTGTATTTTTTTTATAAGAATTGCGCAGGTTGTTGATTTTATTATTGATCATTGTGTAGTCTGCATCTGGGATCCATGGCTTCATATCCTCTGCTCTGTTTATGCATCTATTAGGATCAGCAAGTCCCAAAAAAAACAAAAAAAAGAAAAGGATCAGAATTGTTTCTCCTCAACTTATCACAATATTGCCCTTTACAATCATGAACCATTAATAGGCCACTGAAGGCCCGAGTTCCCTTCTTACCTTAGTTCACTTTGTTGGTTCACTTCCGGTCGTCCTTACTCCGCGCATCCCTAATAACTTCTTTCCCCTTTTTATACCTTGCGCATGCGTGTAACTCCGCCCTCGTCGCCCGCCCATGACGGACTTTTTCAGCATTTCCCCGCCCTTTAACGATCGGCGCACAGTGTGAGACGGCGACATGTCGCAGACACAGGTGGCTTCTTTAGTAGAAATTACCGACGAGGAAAGCCCGGAGGCGGAAACGTCCCGATCCTGTAAAAAAAGATACAAGGCGACTAATATGTATTTTTCTGAGATGGTGGAGATGGTGGATATTCTGCGGAGGAAGGATTACGACGGCAAGCATGGCCCATACGACACCCCTAATCTCCGGAAGTCACAAATGATGGACAAAGTGGCGAAGACTCTCTATAAAAAATATGGGGTCAGGAGATCCAAGGAACAACTCCGTAAAAGGTGGTCTGACCTCAAGCTCAGGGAGCCGGAGCAGTATAGGAAGCTTCTAAAAAGCATAGAAAAAAGTAAGTTTATTTTACTGTGTTCTTTCACATTGTAATATGTATTCTTACATGTTTTGCAACATGTGCTTGGCTTGACTGGGTTCACATATTTAAAACTCATCTCTTATGTTAAGTGGAGAGCCCACTTATTTGCTAAATGTGTTGAGCAAAAAATTGCTGCTCTTCCCCCAAACATGTTTGGCACATATCTCCACGTAAACTACATGTGGGCATGCCTCATTTTACTTAAACAATGTTTATCTACACATTGTTGGCTAGATGATGTGTTGTAAGGAAAACTAGAATGTGAATGAAAGGATAATCTGTATTCTGGGTAAAGGAGATGACACTCCAGCAGTTGTGTACTCTTTTTTGTTCTTCATCAAGATACTATACTCTCGGCCACATGACCACATTTCTTAACGGTGTCACACACAGGGGGTCCAGTGGATACCTTGGTGGTTATCCAAGTGTATTTGTGAGTGTCTTCAAAAATAACATGTTGCTTTGTTGAGTTTGCAAGATCACATATGTTCATGTTGGAACTCAGGGCCAAATATCAATTGTACCCCACTTTGTAAACATTGAGATTCCCTTTTCAGGCCGAAAAATAGTCTGTGTGCTAAAGGATAAATTATTTTTTACATTCCCATAGGGGAGAGGAGACTGGGAGGACACCATGCTCAGGAGACGAGTAACCCAACACCACAGAAACTCCCTGAAGATCCCAAAGCAGACCAAGATCAGCAGGTTCAGGAAGCGGAGGGGGAGAAAGCGGAGGTGGAGGAAGGGGAGGTGGAGGAAGGAGAGGTGGAGCTTATCAGCACAACAGGTCAGTGTCTGTCACCACAACTTCAAGGTAAATACAGATGTAGGCCTGCATAGTTAAAAAAAAAAAAATTCTTTTTAGGGACTGAACGTGGGGGTGTGTCAGGAAGTCCAAATCCTCCATTCTCGAGTGCCAGCGCAAAAATAATCATTCAGGAAATCATGGAATGCAGTAGCGAAATGGACATTATGAGAAAGAGAATGATTGTGATTGAGCAAAAATATAAAAACATGATAGATATTTTGGGGAGAATACTGTGAACCCCCCCTTTTGTGTGTTTTGTTATGCGTCAGAAATGATCTCTGTGATTTCCACCAGCCCAAATGTGAAGATGCACACACTGAAGACTCAACATGTGCTATCTGCTGTCACAGGATATCTATGTCCCTGTTTTGGGGGTGCAACATCTTCCTCCCTCCTCAAGTAGGGGAGAGGAAGGGTTTTCACCCCCAAAGCACGTCCATTGATCCCCCATGATGGCAGATTGCACATGTTTACCTTAGCCATGGGATCATGTTGAAGATACCCATTTGAGCCCCACAAATAAAGTGTGTTTCTTCACATTTGGGATGGATCAGGGGTAACATCACCCCATCTCCTGTTGTATTTTTCACTGTGTTTTTTTTTTTACTTTTTCAGAACAAAAAAATAGGCTTTTGACCCATGCATGTTTCTGCAAAAAAAGCCGCACCAAAAAATAAAAGGCTAGTATTTTGCCAAAAATACAAAATTGTGGTGCAATCAATAAAAACATTTGGGAAGTCTAAAAAAGGTGTGCCTTGTTCTTTCTATGCTCAAGAGCAGTTCTGAAGATGCAAAAACAGTGTTTTTCCCTCTGAGATTTGTGGCTATTTACTAAGGACAAATACACTTGGCACTACTAGAACCTGGGAGACACATAAACCCAAAATACAAGAATGACAACAAGTTTTTAGGAAATCATTTTTTTATTTTTATTTGAAAAAGGTAAAATCCTAGGTCAGATGTGGTCTGGCATTGCGATGGCCCCCCTACCTGTGAAGTACTCTACGTATTTCTGACGTACTTCACGGGCACTTTGGGGGGCCAAGCCAGTACAGGCAGTGCTGAGGCCGGTCAGAATTGTCATTTCGGATGGACCGGCCTCAGGCCCAACTGATGAGACATAATTTGACGCAAATTTGCGGAGAAAATTGTGCAACAAGCAGCAGCAGTAGACAATGTGGTTGAGTTTATAATCCGCCAAATGTATAGCTGTCTGGAACAGGCGGAACCGGCTGGCCATTATCCCGAAGGCATTCTCCACAACTCTCCGGGCTCTGGCCAGCCGGTAATTAAAAACCCTCCTCTCCGGGGTGAGGGTGCGTTGGGGAAATGGCCGCATCAGGTGTGGTCCTAGTCCAAAAGCTTCATCCGCAATGAAAATGAACGGGAGCCCTTCAACGTTCTCTGCATCTGGAGGCAGTGCAAGACCCCCAGCCTGCAGACGGTGAGCGAACTCCGTCTCTGCGAATGATCCGCCATCGGACATCCGGCCGTTCTTCCCCACGTCCACATATAGGAACTTGTACCGTGCCGACACCACCGCCATTAACACAATACTATTGAAACCTTTATAATTAAAATAGTATGACCCCGAACGGGGTGGCGGCACTATGTGGACGTGCTTCCCATCAATTGCCCCTCCGCAGTTGGGGAAATCCCACCGCTGGGCAAATTGAACAGCCACAGTCAGCCATTCCTGTGGTGTGCTAGGGAACTGTGGAGTCAAACAAAAAGAATACATTAGTACGGTTTATGGTTACAGTGCAAGCAGATTACACACAAAAACAGTGTTGACCAACATCATTCGAACATTATTATTTAAGGGAGTTTTCCTACCAAGAAACAAAGGCCCACTTAGCAGTTGCCTCACCCCCGCTGAGTGGACATTCTAAAATAATCTAAGGGGGGGGCCTAAGGTGATTGTGGGGATCTAAAAAAAGGCTCAACCACTCTGCTGAGCTTGATTGAGACCTCAAAATTTGGGAAGATCTTTAGGGGGGGGGAGGGAGGGTTGTCAAACTACGAGGGCAATGACCCCCAAAAAATGAAATGGAAAATAGAAGGCTAGCTGGGTTTGCGCTCACGATAGCATGCTGGAGAGGTTAGTGAACGGAAAATAGGCATGTAGGGCCCAAAAAGGCCTTTACAGGTAAAAACAGGCATGGGGAAAATGGGGACATTAGCAGGATATTACAAACAGGCAAATTTGTATTAGGAGGAAAAAAAAAAAGACGAATCTAAAACAATTAAAACATATAATGTGAGGTCAAAGGAGCAAAATTACCTTCATATAGTCCGTCTGCAGGACCTGAATGATGGCCGAACACGTCTCAGGGATAATGATCCCGAGAGCCTGGGGGGAGATGCATGTTGAGAACTTGAGGTCCTGCAAGCTTCTCCCAGTCGCCAGGTATCTCAACGTGGCAATAAGCCTCTGCTCGTCAGTGATGGCCTGGCGCATCACAGTGTCCTGCCTCGTGATATAGGGGGACAGCAAATCCAACAGACGGTGAAATACGGGGTCCGTCATCCTGAGATAATTCCTGAAATCATCAGGGTTATTCTCATGGATTTCCCGCAGCAGAGGCATATGAGAGAATTGGTCCCGCTGGAGCAACCAATTCTTAGTCCATGAACTCCTCCTCACCCTGTTCACAGACTGAACTCGGGTTACAGTGTTAACTGCAACACCAAGTCCAAAGCCAGCACGAGCTCGAGATCGAGAACGCACTTCAAACATGGTTTTAAACCGGTCGCCTGGTCAGAACGCACTCAAACAGAACGCACCGTGGAACAGCAAGGCCTGAGAAGAACGACCTGAAAAACAGTAAACGAATGGCCAAGAAGGCACTGCAAGGCAGTAACGACCTGACTGCACGCACTGAATCACAAATACAAACCCACAAGCACAAACTGAACACCAGGAAACGATCTGCAAAGCACGGAGACTGAAAAGCGCGAATCGTCTCTCACCAAACTTTTACAAACACGCAGTAACACGAAATCAGTAAAAACAGCCCAAGGGGTGGCGCCATTAGATTTGTTCGGCCCTTTTATAGCGCGTCGTACGTTTAGAACGTGCCGTCGTTTTCTTGCTGTCGGTTTCTTGACTGATGGTGTGTGGCCAAGACTGATGAAAAACAGTTTCATCGGATTTCCGATGGACAAATCCATCGGACGAAAATCCATAGGTTATCCGATCGTGTGTACGGGGCTGTAAAGATTTAGATGTCATACAATTTATAGCAAACGCAACGCCTTTATTGTCGAAATGAAAGAGAATACGAGAATTCCGTAGCTAATCGCCCCACAGCTCAAGAGCTACTAAAATAGGAAAAATCTCTAGGAACACTATGTTTTTAGTCAAACCTCGTTCCACCCAAGAAGTAGGCCAAAAATCATAGACCAATGGCCGTGCCAAAATGCACCAAATCCAACAGAACCTGCCGCATCAGTAAATAATGAAATAGCAGATGCATCACAAAAAGGGGTCTGCCAAAAAGAACAGCCATTATAAGATGCTAAAAATTCATCCCATACCAAAAGATCAGAAACTAAATCTGACGTAATACGCACAAAATGAAAAGGTGATTTAAAACCAGATAAGGCCTTATATAATCGTTTTGAAAAAATACGGCCAATAGGGATGATTCGAGTCGCGAAGGCAAGCAAACCCAGTAATGATTGCACGGTCTGAACTGTAACTTTAGATTTAGAAAGAACAAAGGATACTAATGCCCGCAAACGATCGATTTTAGCAGAAGGGAGGCGACATTCCATCCGAACCGTGTCGATCCTAAGGCCAAGAAACTCAAGACAAGTAGTATGCCAAACTGATTTTTCTTCAGCTAGTGGAACTCCAAAACGACTACAGATAACCCTAAATTCACTAAATAAATATAGACAATGACAAGAATCGGCTGGACCCATAAATAAGAAATCGTCTAAGTAGTGTAACAAATTTGTAGATCCGGCTTGAAATGAGACCGTACATTCAAGAAAAGAAGCAAAAGCCTCAAAATACCTACAAGACAAGGAGCAGCCCATCGGCAGGCACTTATCAAAGTAATAGGCTCCATTGAAGTAAAAACCCAGGGAACTAAAACCGGAATGATGAATCGGTAATAGGCGGAAAGCCGATTTAATGTCAGCTTTGGCAAGCAAGCGGACTGTCCAAGAACACGTATCTTAGAAACCGCATCATCCAAAGATGCGTAAGAGACCGAGCTATCAATAGGGTCAATAGTATCGTTAAGAGACAAACCCACAGGATACGACAAGTGATGTATCAATCGAAAACTATTCTTTTCTTTTTTATGTATTAAACCAAGAGGCGAGACTCTAAAGTTCTGAAACGGAGGTGAAGGAAAAGGGCCTTCAACTCTGCCCTCATTCACTTCTTTTAAAATGTTACTATACACTACATCAGGGAAACGCCGGCAGAAGGGAGATTATCATGACAAACGCAACCTGTGCCACTATATTCCGGCAATTGAAAACCAACAGAGAAACCACTAATTATGAGATCCGCTATCGGACGGTCTGGCCAAAGTTGAAGAAATGGTAACATGGCGGTTAGTCTCACTGGCGTTATTGCCAGAACGAAAATTATCCCTCGATTGAGATGTATTAGCCTGAGACACTCTCTTAAAGCAACGAAAAGCAGGATGAGCGCCAGCGCAAACAGCACATTCATGCTTGTAGCAACAAGAATTTGGCCATTTACATTGCCCTTCATTAAACCCGAAGCATAAACCTTTTTTAAAAGGTGCAGGTTGAGGGGATTGTGAAGAAAATAATTGTTTCCTAAGGTATCAAAAGGTTTAACCACAAACCTACGTCTTTAGAACCCCATTTTAAGTTTTTATGAACCGCTAATTTCTGTCTGAAAGATTAGTCGTAATAGAACAACGCTAATCCAGAATTTTTTTTAAAAGCTAATTTTTTTCAGAATTCTTCTTATCCAGACGATTATCCTTAAAGGAAGGAAGGAGAGAAAGAAGGTCTATATAATCGCCTCTCCAAATTTTCTCTTTTGTAGAAGTATTTAAAATGAAAGCTGAGAGGCGAAAATTTCACAGACCAATGCTTATTTCAAGCAGTTTTCGGGAATTGAATGGGAAGAAATCCGATCATGTGATAAAGCCTGCGTAAGCGGGGATAATGTCGGTGCGGCGGCCGTAGAAGCCTAAATATCCGCATCTTTCCACGCTTGTAACAATGAACTTTCTGAAGTAGAAGGTAAATTACCCATGCATCTTTTAAAATACTCAGTAAAAGAATTAAATGACATCAATAATGAACGCAATTGCTCAGACTCACCGACATTAGTACTCTACGTGACAGAGGATACAGGCGTATTTTGATTAGAGGAGTCACGTGACACTTCAGCAGCAGGCGATGAATCTGGCACACAATCTGTAAAATTAACAAAAGGCAGAGAAACTACAGGCATGACATTATCAATAGATAATGATGAAACAGACGAACAATTAGCTGCGATCGAATTCCCAGCTGTGGAATATATGGGGTTAACAAAAGAACAATTAAGCTGTGAAGAAGAAGTGAAAAGCTGCACTGTATGCGGGTTTTTTGAAATAATAGACTCCGCCGTCAAAGCAGAATGTGGTAACAAGCTATTTTGCAGAGTAGTAGTGTGAGCTAATAGAGCAGAGTGTCCATAGCGCAAAGTGTCATTATTATTACCAGTTTGTTTTTTCTTCTTTGTAGCTGGCTGGTCCCTGGATTCAATCCAGCGGACTGGTTTCTGTTTTGTCCTCTGCGGGCGTCCCGACTGTACTGCACATGCTCCGGCATCGCAATCAACCTCCGCATAGAGAACTGGAGATATGTGAGGGGAGGAAACAAGCGGCCTGGGCGGTACGGAGGCTCGGCCAAACGAGGAAGAAGCTGGGGGCATGAAAGGATGCTGAACCTGAGGGGGGGCCGGAACAGAGGTGAACGGAAGGGAAGGAGATACAGGCGGACCAGGAAGTGAAAGGGGGGGTCAAAGAAGGCGCGGTGGAAACCGGAGGGGCAGAGGACACAGGACGGGGGAATTCAGGCATGACAGCCGAGAGAGGAGGAGGGAGAGGTGGCAGAGAAGCCATGGAAGGGTCAGAAGACAAGCAGAACCTCATCCAGGCATCGCCATCAGGAGCTGAGGCCCTCTCCATCAGCTGACGCAGCAAAGAATCCATGGTGAGAGGGAGAACAACACAGGAGATGCCTTTTCTTCTGTTGCAGCCGTTGTTCTGTTTAAAACCGTTGGCTTGATGACTTTTATAACCTCTTCTTTCTTTTTATAGGTTCGTTGAATCACCTGACCAACTGAAGAATCTTCTAGAAGTTATATGTCAGCTGACAGGTAAGTAACCAATAATAACTGTATTTTTATTTTTTTTAATTACACTGTAATATCCTATTGATTTGTTCCTATTCCCATAGGTAGGGGGAGCTATTGCGTTCCCCCTACTTTCAATCCCCAACTGGAATTGGCTGGGAGATGTGGAGAATGGAGTGCTAGATAGCAGTAGGAGGCCCATCCCCATCTGGAGGGGGGGTGCGTGCCTTGGCGGAGGAGCCCGGGAGAGCTAAGAGGTTGCCTCATCCTTACACCGTCATGGAGGAGGTGTCCTGGAACAGAAGGGCCAGAGAAGCTATTGGAACGCATTTCCAGTTAAAGCTCGGTGAGTGTGTGACACAGTGGTTTTCTGGAAGAGGCATGCCAGGGGATCTGGGTGCAAGGCCAGAGAAGAGACTGTGGGGTTCGTGTCAAATCGAAGTGGCCTGCGGGTGCAGGATTTGCAAGTTGGGCTAGCTGGAATCAGTAGTCCACCAACTAATACAAGCTGCTAAACAACTAGGCCGCCAGGGAGGGGTACTGCAGACCCCTGGCCTAGTAACAAGACAGCAAATTCAGCCAGCATCTGGGATTATTCAGAATGATCTCTTTTGGAAAATGAAGATGATGCGACAGGAAGACTAATAGTTTACAGTGGAAGTTTTGTGCAGGAGGAGAGAAGTCCTGGGAGCAACAGTCTGCAGGAGTTGATGCTGAGGTGGAGCAATAGTCTGCATGAGTGATGCAGGGGAAGTGAATGTAAATGTTAGAGTCCATCAGTTCTTTAAGGCTCAACCTATTTCTAACAATTCTGTAAATATGATGGCAAAGCAAACCATTCTATGTGCATCCCATATTCCCTTTCCCCCAACCAAGTTATACCACCCAATAAACAAAAAAACGCAAATGACTGTTCATTGTCTCTGAGAGTGCTGTATGGAAGTCTGGAAGCAGGGTGATATGGTGGATGTTAGTAACTAGTAGCAACCATCCGCTACATAAAGAATTACCAATTGCTGTGCAAAATTTTTTTTTCCTCCTGATAGAAGTAATGAACATACTTTTTTGGAACCCTTGCCCATTAACCAGGCACAAACAAAAGTTAAATAAAACATTCACACAAATTATTTATTTGAAATAAACAAAAATGTCCCATTCTCTACTAATGTTGTCTAAATTACAATCCAAAAGGGTTATATTGCTTTGTCCAACTCATGTTAAGACTGTTTAAGTTATAAACCATTAAAGTTAGGGAGTAAAAATCAATACAATGCAACTAAATATACTGTATTTCAGTAGTAATTTTTTGTATTTACTGGATTATGGGAAAATCTGCTGACCCAGTTTCACTTTGTCATTCCTAATTATCTAATTTATTAAATAGGAAACATTGCAACTGAAAAAAAAAAAAGTTGTAACCCCTGTGTTTTAATGTACCGTATATACTTGAGTATAAGCCGACCCGAATATAAGCCGAGGCACCTAATTGTACCACAAAAAACTGGGAAAACGTATTTACTCGAGTATAAGCCTAGGGTGTCCATCTGCATGACTCACTGTGCCTCACTTTGCCTCACTGTGTCCATGTGCATGCCTCACTGTGCCCATGCCTCACTGTGCCTCACTGTGCCCATGCCTCACTGTCACTGTGCCCATGCCTCACTGTGTCCATGCCTCACTGTGCCCAATCTCCCTACCTGATCTCCGGCGCTGTGTGACTACACTGAATTTTAACAATGGAGTCTATGGAAGGGGTGCCCGGCTTTGAAAAATTGGTGCTCCCCGGCCATAGGTCCCCCGGACAACAAACTTTGCACACTTGTAGAGGAAGAGTGGGGCTACATGTGTGCCATGTGTATAGCGTCCAGGGGACCTACGGCTGGCCGGAATCAGGCGCACAAAGTTGAAAATGGACACAGACTCCCCTGGACAACAAACTTTGCACACTTATAGAAGAAGAGTGGGGCTACATGTGTGCCAAGATTGGGGTCCAGGGGACCTAGGGCCAGCCAGTACTGAGTACCCAAAATCACCGGAAAAATTACCGTTTAACATTGGAGTCTATGGAAGGGGTGCCCGGCTTTGAAAAACCAGTGCTCCCCGGCCGTAGGTCCCCCGGACAACAAACTTTGCACACTTGTAGAGGAAGAGTGGGGCTACATGTGTGCCATGTGTATAGCGTCCAGGGGACCTACGGCTGTCCGGAATCAGGCGCACAAAGTTGAAGATGGACACAAACTCGAGTATAAGCCAAGGGGGGCATTTTCAGCACCAAAAAATGTGCCGAAAAACTCGGCTTATCCTCGAGTATATAAGGTATTTGAAAAAAAAGAAAAAGGATCACTATTTTTTGTAAGTAAAGCCCTGTACAAATGCTCGGTTTTCCCGGTGGTAAAAAGTCCGTCGGGAAAACCGAGGGCTAAAGCCGAGAACTCGGCAGGAAAACTGCCATTAAAATTTTTTGCCGAGAATCCCGGCCGTGTGTATGCTCCATCGGCACTGCCTCGCAGTGTTTCCCATAGGAAAGTATTAGTAAATCTGGCGGTTCTCTATTTTCCCACCGGGATTCCCGGCTGTTTTCCTGTCGGGAAAACTGCGAGGAAGCATACACACATCCGGTTTTCCCAGGCCAAAAGCTCTCTTGGCAGTTTTCCTGGCAGGAAAACTGGTCGTGTGTACGGGGCTTAAGGGAAAGGAGCTGGACGCTTTTGGCCATCCAGTCATGGGATTGCCAGTTTTCTGTTAATGTGCTTCTAAATAAACTACCAAAAAAAGGGAATACAATTGATTGAAAGAAAGAATACAAGATGTGTTCAGCTGGCCATACACATTATAAACTGGTTATGCAAACTTTGTGCTAACCACTTTACAATAAATGTATTTATATATACACACCATATTGCCAAAAGTTTTAGGACTCCTGCCTTTACACACACATGAACTCTAATGGCATTCCAGTCTTAGTCCGTAGGGTTCAATATTGAGTTGGCCCACCCTTTACAGCTATAACAGCTTCAACTCTTCTGGGAAGGCTGTCCACAAAGTTTAGGAGTGTGTCTATGGGAATGTTTGACCATTCTTCCTGAAGCACGTTTGTGAGGTCAGGTACTGATGTGGACGAGAAGGCCTGGCTCACAGTCTCCACTCCAATTCATCCCAAAGGTGTTCTATCGGGTTTAAGTCAGAACTCGGTGCAGGCCAGTCAAGTTCCTCCACCCCAAACTCACTCATCCATGTCTTTATGGACTTTGCTTTGTGCACTGGTGTGCAGTCATGTTGGAACAGGAAGGGGCCATCCCCAAACTGTTCCTACAAAGTTGGGAGCATGAAATTGTCCAAAATGTCTTGGTATGCTGATGCCTTAAGAGTTCCCTTCACTGGAACTAAGGGGCCAAGCCCAACCCCTGAAAAACAACCCCACACCACAATCACCACTCCACCAAATGATTTGGACCAGTGCACAAAGTCCTGACCTCAACCCAATAGAACAACTTTGGGATAAATTTGAGTGGAGACTGTGAGCCAGGCCTTCTCGTCCAGCAGTGCCTGACCTCACAAATGCACTTCTGAAAGAATGGTGAAACATTCCCATAGACACACTCCTAAACCTTGTGAACAGCCTTCCCAGAGTAGTTAAAGATGTTATAACTGCAAAGGGTGGGCCAACTCAATATTGAACCCTACAGACTAAGACTGGGATGCCATTAAAGTTCATACGATTGGGAAAGAAACATTTATATATAGCAAGAGGGGAAACATTAAGAAATTTGAGAGATTGTGGAAATGATGGTTAGAGGTGGAACAATACCAGTTATAAGGAGATGAGGATGTGTGTGGAGGGAGGGAAGGAAGAAGGGATTAAGTGTAAGTGAGTGGTGCGAATGAGAGGGAGTGGGTGGTCATGGGGATGGGAGGAGGGAGGGAAGGGTGGGGGGGGGGTGAGATAGAGGGAAAACTTTGTTTTGCATTGTTGTATAAAATGGAAAACAATTTAGTTTTCTTCAATAAAAAGTATTTGATATATATATATATATATATATATATATATATATATATATATAAAAAAAGTTCATGTGCATGTAAAGGCACATGTCCCAATATTTTTGGCAATATATTGTGTATGTATGTCCTTGGGAGGAGGTTAAACTTCCTCAGCCTGCAGCCATCATCCAGATATCATTTTTTTTTCAGCTGGTGATTCACTTTTCAGTAAAAGTGATCAGAATGGCTAAACAGCTGCTCAGTCAATTTTACATGCAGCAGGAGGGTGCCTTTCACCCCGCAATGTCATTTCCAGGTTCTCTTGTCCCACCAGGGAGCCCAGTCCGCACACGGCGAGCGTGCTGGCTGACCATAGAGATAAAGGAGTAGCTTACATTCCCTGATTATCTCTATGATGTATGAAAATGGAAGCAATGATAATTTAAAGCGGAGGTTCACCCACATTTTTAAGTTTCCTTTCAGCTGTCCGTCTTAGTAAGAATAAAAACAGAACACTAACCTTTTTTTTTTTTCTCTGTAGTTTTCTTTATTCTAATTTCTTTGCTTCTACTTCCGGGATTTCCTCCCGCGGGAGTAGGCGTGTCCTTCGCTGGGCTATTGTTCCGCAATGCCTCCTAGGAGCAAATTGTCCTGCTTCCCAGGAGTAATATTGTACCGCCTTCCTTTGAGATAGCACGATAATGTAATCGTCACGTGACTCGTCGACCCGGTCACATGACGAGGGCGGATCTAATTCCGCCATTTTAAATAAGATCCAGCGATGAATGCCGGGAGACAAGCATTCATCGCTACCCGGAAGAATATGCTTGTGGGCTTCAAGATGCCCACAAGCAAAATGGGAAATACATGCAATTTTTTATAAAGTGTTTTTTTTTCGCAAAACGGACGGGGGATGCATGGAAGCACAGGAGAAGTGAGTTAACAAAATACACATTTTAAAGCATAGAATGCATAGAAAAAAAAAAGTTAGGGACCGCGGAACCTCCGCTTTAAGTGACTCATCCCATACAATACCCTTTACCAGGGATATGCAAACTGTGGACCTCAAGCTGTTGCAAAACTACAAGTCCCATCATGCCCCTGCCTCTGGGTGTTTTGCTTGTAGCTGTCAGAGTCTTGCTTTACCTCATGGGATTGTAGTTCTGCAACAGCTGGAGAGACACAGTTTGCATATCCCTGCCCTATACCCTAATCTTTACACTTTGCAAAGCATGTACTATGCTCCACCACATTGTTATGTACATTACAATCCCTATTCCACTTTGCCTCATTCTGTACTCTGGTCAGTATGTTCCCTATTCCACAACCCCTCATTCTGTTCTCTGTGCTGTATGTTCTCTATTCCACACTGCATCATAATTTACTCTGCACTGTATGTTCTTTATTCAACACCGTCTTATTCTTTTTTCAGTGGTGAGCATTGCCTATTCTATACCTCATGATTTTGTTCTCTGCACTCTGTGTTTCCTATTAGACATGTGCACTGCCAAAAAATTCGTTAGTTTTCGTTTCATTCGTTTTTGTTTTTTTTTCGTTTTTCGGGTCATTCGTTATGATCACAATTCGTAAATTTGTACATTCGTAAATTTATACATTCGTAAATTTGTACATTCGTAAATTTGTACATTCGTAAATTTATACATTCGTAAATTCGTACATTCGTAAATTTATACATTCGTAATTTCGGAAATTTGGAAATTCGATATTTTCGAAAACCCGAAAATTTGAAAATCTGAAAAAATAACTATTAAATTATAGTTGTAATTTCCTTTCAAATTTGGCTGTTAGCGAACGTAACGAATACAAATTTATCTGAAGTTACGCATAACCTGAAATAACAAATGCCGCATCTAAACAAATGGAACGGAACAAATTAATAATAATAATAATAAAACGTTTTTATTATTATTATTGTTATTTATTATTATTATTAATTCATTACGTTCCATTCGTTTAGATACGGCATTCATTATGTCGGAAAACAATTCGTAACTTCGTTAAGTTCACTAACAGCCAAATTTGAAAGGAAATTACAATACCTATAATTGAATAGTTAGTAATAGTTAAGTTATTAGTTAATTATTATTTCAGATTTCCGAATTTACTAATTTACGATTGTACGAATGTACAAATTTACGAATGTACGAATATTCGGAAATTCGTAAATTCAAATTTACGAATTTCCGGATAGTTGTACATTCGTAAATTCGTGCATTGGTAAATTCGTATATTCGTAAATTCGTACATTCGTAAATTTGAATTTACGAATATTCGTTAAAATTCGTTAAATGAGTTTTCGTTAATTCGGATATTTCCGAATTAACGAATTTGTCGAAATTCGTTAAAAAACGAATTCGGAACGAAACGAATTGCACATGTCTATTTCCTATTCCACACCTCCTCAGTATGTGTTCTGCTCTGGACATGCCTTGTTTCACACGACCTTATTCTGTACTCTGCACTGTATGTTACTTATTCCACAATGTTTCCTTCTGTGCACTGTAGTGTATGTTCCATATTGCACACCCCGGATTCAGTAAACTGCACTCTACTTCCCCATTTTGTCCACTGCTCTCTATGCACTATGTTGTACTATGTTGTACATTACACAACTTTTACTAAGGTGTCCATTGTCTCCACAATTAATTGTTGCAATAGAGCGACCAGCTTTTTTCTTTAAGGTAGAATCAAACAAATTGGTAGCTCTCAGTTTATATTCTTTATCCAGTAAAGCATATGCAATGTAAAAGTTGCGTTTAAAAAAATAAATGATTGTGCTGAGGTTTAAATGTGCTGGTGAGACTCTAGCTGTAGCACATAAAGTATAACATATTTCTGGGTACAAGGACTGTGGTGCATATGTGCTGTTTATATAGCGAGTAGTCTCATGTTTTAGTTAACCATGTGCCCCTTCTTATGTTAGTGCAATGTGGCCACACCCATTTATTAAGGACATATTATCTTTTCACTGTAAATTAAATTTTTTCACTTTGCTTTACAAATGAAACTATACTTGAATTGAGTCCAGTACAGTACCATTTTTTATTTATTTTTAAATATGAGTCTTCAGAATAAAACGTTTAAGAACCCCCTGTCCTCTATAAACAATAAGGATGGACTTGAATGAATCTTGACTCATCCTCCCTATCTATTCATTGGCCATCGAAACATCTCCAGCTGACAGTTGAAATGGATGGCTGACATCACTGACCAATAATGGACATGGCTAGCTTTAGTCAATGGCCACAGACATATTTGCTTAATTGATGCTGACCAAATATACTGTATTCATAATAAAAATGATTATAATACAATTGTAACATACACAGCTTCTTAAGCCCTGTACACACGATCGGATAACCTATGGATTTTCGTCCGATGGATTTGTCCATCGGAAATCCGATGAAACTGTTTTTCATCAGTCTTGGCCACACACCATCAGTCAAAAAACCGACCGTTCCAAACGCGGTGACGTAAAACACTCCGATGAGCCGAGAAAAATTACGTTTAATGCTTCTGAGCATGCGTCGACTTGATTCTGAGCATGCGTGGGTTTTTTAACCGATGGACTTGCCCATAGACGATTGGAAATTCCCATCGGTTTTTTATCCATCGGAAAATTTTAAAACAAGTTCTCTTTTTTAGAACCGATGGAAAAAAGACCGATGGGTACCATACACGATCGGTTAGTCTGATGAAAACCATCCATCGGACGGTTTTCATCAGTCAAACCGATCGTGTGTACGGGGCTTTATTCTGATTGTACTACAATTGCTAAACTCAAGCATTGAAAATTCAAATGCATATCCAAATTAGTTTAACACCACTGTTCTAATGACCTGTTCATAGAATGCACACACATTTAGAAAATTACTTCTAATAAAAGCATGAAAGATTAACCATTTGTCCCCCGCCCACTGTCAATTGACGGCGGGCGGAGGACACTCTCGTTCTGGGACGTCCTCCCTTTAAAACGAGCTAGGGGGCGCGCGCCCGCCGCGTTCCCAAGGCCCCGATGCGCGTGCCCGGCGGCCGCGATTGCCGCCGGGCACCCGCGATTGCCCGGGAAACGAGCAGGAAAGTGGATCTCTGTGTGTAAACACAGAGATCCACGTCCTGTGAGGGAGAGGGGACTTATGGTGTGTCCCTTGTACATAGGGACAACCATCGGTCACCTCCCCCAGTCAGTCACCTCCCCCCACAGTTAGAACACATTGAGGGAACATATTTAACCCCTTCCCGCCCCCTAGTGGTTAACCCCTTCCCTGCCAATCACATTTATACAGTAATCAATGCATTTTTATAGCAGGGATCGCTGTATAAATGTGAATGGTCCCAAAAATGTGTCAAAAGTGTCCGATGTGTCCGCCGCAATATCGCAGTCACAATAAAAATCGCAGATCGCCGCCATTACTAATAAAAAAAAAAAAAATGCTATAAATCTATCCCCTATTTTGTAGACGCTATAACTTTTGCGCAAACCAATCAATACGCGCTTATTGCGATTTTTTTTTTTACCAAAAATATGTAGAAGAATACGTATCGGCCTAAACTGAGGAAAATTTTATTTGAAAAAAAAAATGGGTATTTATTATAGCAAAAAGTAAAAAATTGTGTTTTTTTTCAAAACTGGACGCTCTTCTTTTGTTTATATTGCAAAAAATAAAAACCGCAGAGGTGATCAAATACCACCAAAAGAAAGCTCTATTTGTGGGAAAAAAAGGACGCAAATTTCGTTTGGGAGCCACGTCGCACGACCGCGCAATTGTCATTCAAAGTGTGACAGCGCTGAAAGCTGAAAAATGGCTTGGGCAGGAAGGGGGTTTTCGTGCACAGTAGAGAAGTGGTTAAGGAAACTATTGTCTTGACTTGAGGCTGCATTTTACCCAACATTCATGAACATTTTTGTAAGATACAAAAACGCATACAGTATTAGGGTTGTGTTGCCATTATTATTTTCAATGGCATCCCAATGTGCAAACACAGACAAAACAAACATACCTGACCCTTATGCCCCGTACACACGATTGGTTTTCCTGTTGTAAAAAGTCTGATGAGAGCTTTTGGTCGGGAATCCAGACCGTGTGTATTCTCCATCAGACTTTTTCCAACGGAAAAACTGATGGAAAAAGATAGAGAGCAGGTTCTCTTTTTTCCCGCCAGGAAAAAAACTGATCAGAATTTCCGATCGTGTGTACAAATCCCGACGCGCTAAATTCTGACGCATGTTCGGAAACAAATCAGCACATGCTCGGAAGCATAGAACTTAATTTTCTCGCGTCGTCGTAGTCTTTTACGTCGCCGCGTTCTTGGCAGTCAAAAGTCCACCGAACTTTTGTGTGACCGTGTGTAAACAAGGCAGGCTTGAGAGGAATTCAGTCGTAAAAACCATCTAACTTTTTCCGACGGGAAAACCAATCGTGTGTATGTGGCATTAGGGCATTACAATTAAATAAAGCTGATTTACTAACAGTTGAGAATCTTCGCTCAATACATTGTGTGAATATTCAATTCAATTATCCAATCATGTGAAAAAACTAATTGCTGTTTACTTTGAATATCCAATCATGTGCAGATTAAAGATGTAAACTGGAACTTGCTTATCTCATCATTGTGTAACCTGTACTGTAGCTTATAACTGCTGTGGAACTTCTTCCTTTGTTGCTGCTGTATTATTCTTCTGCAGTGTGGACAGGGTTAAACTGAATATTCATTATTGTGGAAGTGCAATCTATGGAGTGTCTCTAGTGCAGAGGGCAGTCATTTTGGCTGGGTCTGAACCAATCCTGGAGGTAATTGGCTGATGCAACAGAACAAGGAGAAATGGGTCTGTAAGCTGCTAAGAAAAAAAAGGGGGGATTAGCTTGAAGCAAGAACGTGTGTAATCTATTTTTTTGCTACAGTCATTACCAATTAAACTAGCCCAGGGCTTCATAAAGGACCTGCAGCAAGGTTTTTGATGTTTATATGGGTGGGAAAACCAGTAAGGGTTTCAGAGTTCTATATTGACACTTCCAAAGACAAAAGGCGGTATCGGTTTTCTAGACCCACTAAAATACCATGAGGCCATGGATTTATCTAGACTTCTCTATTGGTTTGCCCAAGGTAATAAAAAACAGTGGGTACATTTAGAACAGGTGATCATGGGTATACCGTTAGCTGGTCTCCCCTTGATTTCAGATGAGGCCATCCCAATAGAGGCCACCCAACACCTTCTGGCTGGAGCTACTCTTAAGCCTCATACACACGACCGAGTTTCTCGTCATAAAAAACCCGTCGATTTTCTCGATGAGATTCTTGTCAAGCTTGACGAGCTTCTTGTCAAGCTTTCCTTGCATACACACTGTCAATTCCAAATCTCGTCGTTGTTCTGCGCGGTCACGTACAGCACGTATGACGGCAGTGTAAAGGGGAAGTTCGATTTCAATGGCGCCACCCCTTGGGCTGCTTTTGCTGATCTCGTGTTACCGCATGTGAAGTAAAAGTTTGGGATGAGACGATTCACGCTTTTCAGTCTTCGTGCTTTCAGTTCGTTACGCGTGACGAATGTGCTATCTCATTTACGAAGGCTTGTTTTACCAGAAGAAGCGCTCCTGTCTCATACTTGATTCTGAGCATGCGCGATTTTTTAATATTCGGAAAAGCATACACACGAACGGATTTCTCGTCGCAAAACAGGCCGACGAAAAACCCGACGAGAAAATCGAGAATCCTGACGAGAAAATAGAGAGCAGGTTCTCTATTTTTCTCATCGAGATTCCCAGCAGTTTTCTCGACGAGAAACCATACACACAAATGGTTTTCTTGGCAAGAAAGCTCTCTCTGCAGTTTTCTTGTCATTTTTTGACGAGAAACTCGGTCGTGTGTACGAGGCTTTAGAGTTGTTAGATCAGTTTTTAACCACTTCCATACAGGGCATTTTCACCCCCTTCCTGCCCAGACCAATTTTTAGTTTTCAGCGATGTTGCACTTTGAATGACAATTGCACGGTCATGCAACACTGTACCCAAATGAAATCTTTGTTTTGTTCCCCCACAAATAGAGCTTTCTTTTGGTGGTATTTGATCATCTCTGTGGTTTTTATCTTTTGCGCTATAAACAAAAGAAGAGCGACAATTTTGAAAAAAACACAATATTTTTCTCAGTTTAGACCAATATGTATTCTTCTACATATTTTTGGTAAAAAAAAAATCTCAATAGGCGTATATTGATTGGTTTGCGCAAAAGTTATTGCGTCGACAAAATAGGGGATAGATTTATGGCATTTTTATTATTATTATTTTTTTTACTAGTAATGGCGGCGATCTGCAATTTTTATTGAGACTGTGACCTTGCGGCGGACATATCGGACACTTTTGACACGTTTTTGGGACCATTCACATTTATACAGCGATTAGTGCTATAAAACTGCACTGATTACTGTGTAAATGTGACTGGCAGGGAAGGGGTTAACACTAGGGGGCGCTGAAGGGGTTAATATGTTCCCTATTGAGTGATTCTAACTGTAGGGGGAGGGGACTCACAAGGGGAGGAGACCGATGTGTGTTCCTCTGTACTGGGAACACACATCAGTCTCCTCACCTCTGACAGGAGGTGGACTTGTGTGTTTACACACACACAGATCCACACTCCTGCCATGATCGCGGGCAATCGCGGGTGCCCGGCGGACATCGCTGCCGCCGGGCACGAGCACCGGGTCCTGAGCAATGCGGCGTGCGCGTGTGCGCGCCCCCTAGTCCGCCGGGAAGCAGGGACGTCATATGACGTCCACCCGGAGGGAGGGTTCCTGCCAGCGTCATATTACTATGGCCCTGTAAGGAAGTGGTTAAACATACAGATATTTCACCTCTCCCTAGTCAATTAACCCCTATTTTGGGTAACCCTTTTATCCAGGACTTAATGATCATCAATTTGATTAACTTATTCGTCAGCGGTCCTATCGCTTGATGCCTTTCCTTCAAGAAAAGCGGCTTATGACAAGCTATAAAATTTCAAAGAACTTCTCCCACGCTTTGGATTTCCTTCATTGTTCCCAGTTGGGTATATATCTTCACACTTTGTCGGAGAGGGATTCTAATATAAGAGACCATTCTAAGTTTGAGCAGTCCTGCCTTGCAGGGAAACCAATGAGACACTCATTGTCGCATTTGTACTCAATGCTGATAATGGCCAATGCCCCACATAATCTTTCCTTTCTCCAACAATGGAAAGAGACTTACAAATTACCTTCACGCAAACTCAAAAGGATAGAATCTTGTTATTTGCCCATAAGTCCTCAGTGGCGAGCATATATCAAAAAGGAGGATATAAACTCCTTACAAGATGGTATCAAACACCATCATTATTACATCGTATGTACCCCCAGATCTCAGATCTCTGTTGGCACTGTCGGGAATTGGTGGGTACCCCATTTCACATTTTTTGGGAATGTCCAAAACTGAAAGACTTTTGGGATATGATTGAACATACCGTTAAGGAATTAACTGGTGTGTCTCTTGAGAAGAAGCCGCAGCATACTTTCTCCATGATACACTCTTATCCAATAAAAGCTACAAAAATTCATTGTTGAGACACCTTCTAACGACTACAAAAGCATGTATACTGGCACTTTGGAAAAGTCCAGTTGCTCCAACTAAATCTCACTGGTTGGCTAGAGTTACAGAAATACAGGAAATGGAAGACCTCACAATGGCAACGAAAGAACAGAGTGAGAAATACTGGAGAATATGGACTCCGTATCTCTTAAATAAAGACCAGTCTCCTTTAGTACTAGAGAATCAAATCTTAGGATTTTTTTATTTTTTGTAGGTCTGTGTTTTTATAGAAAGAAGAGAAAGTAAGAATAAGTATGATTTTTTATCCTATCGTGGTCTGGAGGGGAGAGGGGAAGGGAAAAAAAATAAAAGAATATGGGGTAAAAAGATAGGGGTCGAGATTAGCAGGTAGACAGTATAATCTATAATTGAGTTATCCATATGGTAAATATTAACATTTTTATAAGTTTATGTATATCTGCATTACGTTTACAATCTTTCTTTTTTTTTGTTTAAATGGTGTATGGTTATCTGCAAATTTATTGGCTGATTGGTAACCTTCTGGTTATAAACCAAGGAAGTTATCTTATATATTAATTAGAAGTCTGGAGAAGGGAAAGAGAAGGGAGGGGGAAAATAGTAATGGTAAATAGTAAAGTAAATTCGAAATTGGGAGGAGAGGGAGAGGGAGGGGAAGGTAAAAGGAAAGGAGAACCATAATAGTTTATGGCAATGTGCCAATCTTGGAATGTGATGGTTGCATGGGCTTTCCTTTTTCAAGGTTTGTTTCCTCTTCGGAAAGCAGTATTGTCAATCTATGGAGTAATATTTTATACTGTATCTGTAATCCTTGTGTTTATGTTTTGGTATATTATCCTACTTTCCTGTTTTTCGTCTGCATTGTATTAAAAATGTATAAATAAAGAATAAAAAAAATAAATTAAAAAAAAGCATGTGTGTAAGGAAAAGACAGAGCTGCTGCTGTTGGCTGGATGGATCCCTGCCATAGCAGAACGCAATCAACCATTGGCTCCCGCTGCTGTCAGCCACAGTCAGTGAGCCAATAAGAAGAGAGAGAGCAGAGCTGAGTCATGGCTCTGTGTGTGCAGAGCCATGTTCAGGAATGAGCCTGCTTTGGTACCCCAATTGCAAGCTGCTTGTTCTGGGGGCACGCAGCAGGAGGGAGGGGCCGAAAGCAACGGCGAGGGACCCGAGAAGAGGAGGATCAGGGCTTCTCTGTGCAAAACCACTGCACAGAGCAGGTGAGTATGACATGTTAGTTATTAAAAAAAAAGAAAGCCTTTAATATCACTTTATGTAGAGCTTTAGTCAAAACAGGTTTTGGATAGAATTAGAAGGCTTAGAGCCTCTTAGAATCCTGTTAGCAAATAGTTTACTACAAATCTTTGCAAAGAGAATTCATACAGCATTAAAAATGTTTTTTTTTAAATAAAAGTAAAGTGTAGAATAAGGAAAGGTTTTTATTGTTGTTTTCATCTCAGTTGGGATTATTTAACTGAAGTGATGGTGGGCTTAAATCTCCCCCATTGAGCAATAAAAACCTAACATTACTTTATTGTCAGCCCCATTTCAAGACAAAAATTAGTTTTGGCTGCAGGTACACTTTTATCTGTTGATAGGTATTTCCATGTAAATTATATAAAATAATCTTTATTAATGTAAAATTTTACTGGTAATATATATGGGTATACAATGCAGCCAAACAAACCTTAAACTAGGCTGTTAACATTTTTGTACTTTGTTTTAGACAGGATAAAAAACGTATGTGATTTGCATAGCAAAAATATAATCAGACTGTCTTGCAAACTGAAAAAATTACCTTGTCCAGTAAATCACATCAGTCATAATAGCTTACTGAAATAATGTCAGGCTAAATGTCACATTCAAACAAATGAGAGAATGGTCTATTGAAAGGTACTTTAAAAACTGTGAACTGTAAGACCCTATTAGATTCGATTCACAGGTCGCGCACCAAGATCTTCGTTTAAAATTCTCCTCATTCACTGAAGATTAAATTGGTAAAAGGCTGTGATATATGCAGAAATCAGTCATAACATTGTGCTTGCTTAAATAATTCATAATATTCATTAGGCTTTAATTACTTTTTACATATAACTCTGGTCTGGATGGTTTTATTTAATAATATTAGCATTTTATAAGATGGAAACGTATTTTAAAAAGAAACTATGCACAATTTTGAGAATGATTTTATATTTAAGTTCTTTTCTCAGTAAAACCAGAGCAATAAATGATTATAAATTGGTAAATACATGATTAGTAGTCACTTGATGCTACTTAGCCAATAAGGATGAGCGAATCTGTCCAGTTTCAATTTGAGGGGGCTTATTGAAACCTGCTTAAGATCTACGAGTCCTGAACCTAGCATAAATCCCAACTGAAGTCTGTTGGAGACAAATCTAAAATTGTTGCCATTTTCAAGACTCAAGCCTCATACACACGAACGAGTTTCTCGGCAAAAACCAGCAAGAAACTTGCTGGCAGAGATTTTTTGCCGAGAAATTCGTTCGTGTGTATGGTTTCTCGTCAAGAAAAGCGACAAGAATCTCGACGAGAAAATAGAGATCCTGCTCTCTATTTTCTCGTCGAGATTCTCGTCTGCATGTTTCTCGACGAGAAAAGTGAGTGTGTGTACACTTACCTGTCCTCCCGGAAGCCCGCGCATGTTCGAAATGAATTCGACGCATGCGCGGTAGCTTCCTAGGCATACGTAGGGTATACCAAGATGGCGGCGACGGCATCGAATGTGACGAGCGCATGCTCGTCGTAGTCGATGACGTCACCGCGTACGCTCCATTCAAAGAACCGCGGGTTCTTTGAATCGAGCGTCTGTACACTCGGCCGGGACAAGTTTCTTGTCCAAGAATCTCGTCGAAAAAAACGACATGTTTTTTTCGACGAGAATCTCGGCCGTGTGTACGAGGCTTTATAGGTAAGCTGTTGTCAAAGAGCATTGGAAGCTGGGCACTGCCATTGGGGATAAACCTAAAGCCCTCAAGTTTGTACAAATATATTAGCAGCACAACAGTTTAATAATGCATTTTGTGAGCCTATTTTTTTTATTTATTTTTTGCAATACAACACTTGTGTTGCCTTAAAAGTTGAATAAAATGTCAAAGCAGAGTGCATACAAACATTTCATAATCACAACCATATTCCCTGAACGCCCTCTCAAGGGTCAAAGCAAACTTTATCTTGCAATTTTAGAGCACAGATAGAGTGTATTATTGGAGGGACAATAGCCACAAACGTTATTCAGTAGCTGGACAGAATGTAAGTGGCTTGGCTAGGCTGTAATGTAAGAGGGAGACATATTTTATCTTGAAATAAATATTAGAATGTAATATTTGGGAGAAAGTAGCCACAGTATTGTAGAATGGCTGTACAGTATGTAAGAAGCTTGGTAAGGCTGAAATGTAAGAGAGAGAGAGAGAGATGAGGTAGGGCTTATCTTGAAAGAAAAATTTGAGTAAAATGTCTGAGAGACTAAAGCCACAAATATTTTTGAGTGTTGGTGCACTGGAATAGGCCACAAGCTTTGAACCAAAAAGACAAGGTTTTAACCTGCAGCAAACATTTGAAATTTGGCACCTGAGATCCACTTGTGGAAACATTGTGTGTGTCACTTCTATTTCCCATACTGCAATTGTATGTTACTGCTATTCCCAAAGATCAGCATGCATGCTGGTACATGTAGTTCCATGGCTTCAGCTTGTAAGGTTCTACTGTTACCTGTTATCCCACAAGAATTGTGTTCAAGTCTGGTTAACAACCTGTGGTTGATTCAATTAGCTACATACCCAGCCCAACCAGGACATCTGCCTTTCTATTTAAGCTTGGCTTGTTCCCTCAGGTATTTCCTGGGTAACAACTAATGTCCCTAGTGTCAGGTTCCCCAGTGATTCCATGAAGATTTCTAGTGTCCCCTGTGTCTCCTTGCAGAGAGGATTGCTATTGTCCCCTGTGTTTCCTAGGAGAAAAGATTTCTAATGTTCCCTGTGTTTCCTAGGGGGAGAAGACTCCTAGCCTCCCCATGTTTCCTAGTGGAGAAGTTTCTTGGTGTCTCTGGCCCTGAGAATGTTCCCCATGACTCAAAGACTCCTAGTGTCCCTGACTTCCAGAGAATATTCCTTGTGACTCCAAAACTTATTTTCAGCCTGTTCAAAGTGACTAGGGATGAGCCAAACACCCCTTGGTTCGGTTCGCACCAGAACTTGCATACAGGCAAAAAGAAAATTTGTGCGAACACACGAACACCGTTAAAGTCTATGGGACACAAACATGAAAAATCAAAAGTGCTAATTTTAAAGGCTTATATGCATGTTATTGCCAAAAAAAAGTGTATGGGGACCCGGGTCCTGCCCCAGGGGACATGTATCAATGCAAAAAAAAGTTTTAAAAACGTCTGTTTTTTCAGGAGCAGTGATTTTAATAATGCTTGAACTGAAACAATAAAAATGAAATATTCCTTTAAATATCGTGCCTGGGGGGTGTCCTTAATATACCTGTAAAGTAGCACATATTTCCCGTGTTTAGAACAGTACCACAGAAAATTGACATTTCTAAAGGAAAAAAATTTAATTTAAAACTGCTTGCGGCTGTAATGAATTGTTGGATCCCGGCAATATAGATAAAAATCACTGAAAAAAACGACATGGGTCCCCCCCCCCCCAGTCCATTACCAGGCCCTTTGGGTCTGGTATGAATATTAAGGGGAACCCGAAACCAAAAATTAAAAAAATGTATTGCGTGGGGGTCCCCTCAAAATCCATACCAGGCCCTCCAGGTCTGGTATGGATATTAACCACTTGCCGACTGGCTCCTGTACATATACGTCGGCACTTTAACCTCCCTGGCGGTATTCCCGAGTCTGGCTCGGGGTGAGATTTCAGTACCGGTAACCCTACTAGCGGTAACCCTCGAGCCAGACTCGGGCTGCATCGCAGGATACAGGGAGAGTTACTTACCTTGTCCCCTGGATCCTGCAATGTCTCCCCTCTGTGTGTGCGAGCTGTCTCCTCGCTCGATTCACACAGTGCCGCCGAGCTCCGTTCCCTGCGACGTTGCGAAGCACGGGGGCGGAGATCGGCGCCAAATTCAAAAAAGTTAAAACACAATACACATACAGTACACTGTAATCTTACAGATTACAGTACTGTATAAAAAAAATACACATCCCCTTTGTCCCTAGTGGTCTGTCCAGTGCCCTGCATGCACTTTTGTATTATAAATACAGTTTTTTCTGCCTGGAAACTGGAGATTGTCCATAGCAACCAAAAAGTGTCCCTTTATGTCAAAAGTGGTTTTAGACCAGCTAGAAAACAGCGATAATAAATTAGAATCACTTACAGAATTGAGCGATAGCGATTTGTGGGGAAATTCATCATCAAACTCTAAATCTAATGACAGCGACAATTCTGCAACTGAGCAAATTTCAGTGTTTTTGATTTGATTACATTATTGAATAATTTTTATTATTATTATATTATTATTTGTTATAATTATTTATAGTTATTTATTATATTATAATTAATGATTTCTTGTTACAAACTTTATCATACCCGGGATGTCTACTAGACTCTTGTTTGGACAGATTTAAGTGAGTTATTTCTAAGAATTACAGGCCTACAATATAAAACGCCAAATTTCCATGCAAAATAATGGTACCGCTTTCAGCACCTAAAATCTGACATAATCATACCGCCAGGGAGGTTGAAGATGGATATCTTGGTAACGGCAGCAGCTGCTGCCACAACCGAGGTATCCATCTTTTCAGTGAGCGGTCCTGTTTACGATAATGGTGGTCTCTGCGGCAGACTCGCCACGAGATCACCGTTATCTGCGGCAGGAGATGGCCCCCCCACCACTCTCCTGCGCCCTCCGCAGCTTACAGGAGCCGTTCAACTCAAACATCGGGCTCATCCCTAAAAGTAAAATTCAGGGGGAGATTTACTAAAACTGGTGCACACAGAATCTGGTGCAGCTGTGCATAGTAACCAATCAGCTTATTGGTTTTATTAAGCTTAATTAAAACAAGCTAAACTTATAAGCTGATTGGTTACTTTGCACAGCTGCACCAGATTCAGTGTGCATCAATTTTAGTAAATCTACCCCTTAGTGTATTCCCGCTTGCAACCTGTATCCTTGTACCTGTTGTGTCCTTCGAGTATTCTAGTGTGTTTGTGCCTCTGTTCCCCATGTATACCATACGTGACAATCCCCCTTCATGGCAGTGTGTCACATTTACAGTTAACTTATATATAGGGATTGTTTGGTAACTAGTCCAAGCCACTGAGTCAGGGTGGGAAGGACCTGTGATTTCCATTGGATTGCTTTAAACTTCTTAGCATAAAAACATAATATTAACAGAAGAGATTTTGGGTGGCCGGGATGTGAACAAGAGAGGACGTGTGACCGCTGAGTTCCGCTCCTGCCTGAATCCTGACTTACTTTCCAGCGCCGATTCCTCCTTACAGCAGCCACAAACCTGGCACCCTGGGGTGGAAGAAGGCACCCAGCGCCCAGAGGCTATCCCAACTGTCTCCGGGTAAGCTTCGCTTAGCCTCGGCGACTGCTGACCGGTCCGCGACCGCCATCTTGTCCACGAGGCCCGGGGCTCCAGCAATGTCAGCCTGCCCTCCTTCCCACTCTGATCCATCCCCATCCCAGGCCGCCTCTCATGCCGAGCTCCTGGCAGCGATGAAGGAGGGTCCGGACTCGGTGATGGTCAAGATAGACCACCTAGTGGCAGATGTCAGCCTGATCTGCCATGACATGGACAAATTTGGGGCCCGGTTCACTTAGGCAGAAGGCCGCATCTCCCAGCTAGAGGATTCTACCAGGGCAGACCCTACAGGACAAGTCCATAGACACAGAGAATAGGCTCAGGAGGAATAAAATCCATGTCCTGGGCCTCCCTGAGAAGGCGGAGGGCATGAGGCCTGCAGAGTTCACTGAGGCCTTCCTGATCTCACTCCTGGATCTGCCTGCTATGTCTCCTACATTTGTGGTGGAGAGGGCACACAGAGTCCCCCCTATGCCTCCGCCCCCTGGTAACCCACCTAGGCCCTTATTGCTCTGGCTGCTTAACTACAGGGACAGGGACTGGATCCTGGCAGCTGCCAGGGAGAAACGTGACCTGGACTATAATGGCACTTGCATCATGCTTTTTCCTGACTACTCTCCCGAGGTTCAACATCGCCGCCGCACCTTCACTGAGGTGAGGAAACGCCTGAGAGATAAAGGCCTCAAGTTTAGTCTACTTTATCCCAGCAAACTTTGTGTTATTGATGGTGACCGCACAAGATTCTTCACTGATCCGGAGGCGGCGATGTCCTGGTTGGATGGCCGGCAGGGATGAGCCGAACACCCCCCAGTTCGGTTCGCACCAGAACTTGCGAACGGACCGAAAGTTTGCGCGAACTTTAGAACCCTAATAAATACAATGGATGCGAACGTTCGAAATCAAAAGTGCTAATTATAACGGCTAATATGCAAGTCATTGTCCTAAAAAGGGCGTGGGGACCCGGGTTCTGCCCCAGGGGACATGTATCAATGCAAAAAGAAGTTTTAAAAATGGCAGTTTTTTCGGGAGCAGACATTTTAATGATGCATAAAGTGAAAAAAAAGTGAAATATTCCTTTAAATTTCGTACCTGGGGGGTGTCTAAAGTATGCCTGTGAAGTGCCACGTGCTTCCCGTGTTTAGAACTGTCCCTGCACAAAATGACATTTCTAAAGGAAAAAAAGGTAATTTAAAACTGCTTGCGGCTTTAATGTAATGTCTGGTCCCGGCAATATGGATCAAAATCATTGAGAAAAATGTTATGGCTACCCCATCACCCCCCCCCCAGCCCATTACCTGCCCCTTTGGGTCTTGTATTGATATTAAGGGGAACCCCGTACCCAAAATGAAAAAAGGCCCTATATACTCTGAACAGCAGTATACAGGCGGTGCAAACAAGACAGGGACTGTAGGTTTGTTCTTAAGTAGAATCTTTTTCTAATTTGGAACAGGTACATTTTTTAAGTGTAGCTCTAGCCAAAAATCTATTTTTAAGCTTTTTGGAGAACATAGGGAAGGGTTATCACCCCTGTAACATTTGTTTTGCTGTCCGTGCACCTGTTCAGAACATTTCACCTCACTTTCCGTCCCAATGACAAATGTTTTTGGAAAAGTGGGGTTTTTATTGAAACAAGGATTGGTGATAAAGCATCAGTAGAGAGGAGACACCTTTTTCCCATATTAACTTTTACAGGAGAGAATTTCCCTTCCTAGGGGCAGATTTCCTCTCACTTCCTGTTGTCTCCTTCCGTTTGCAAGTAGGAGTCATTTGTAAGTTGGATGTTTGAAAGTAGGGGCCTGCCGTATATTCTCTGCAGAAATTTGCCCCTTAGGTGTTAGTGTTGCCACAACACTGTAAGCCCTCACAGTTACTCTTGGTGGGCGCTGGAACGCCCTGCTGTCAACTATTATATCAGGAATTGTAATTACCATATTTATCGGCGTATAACACGCACTTTTTTCCGCTTAAAATCAGGGGAAAATCGTGGGTGCGTGTTATACGCCGATACTTCGTCGAATTCCCCTGCTGAAAACGAGCGAGAGGAGCGAGCGGAGCCGAAGCCGAAGTACAATCGGCTTTACTCGGCTCCTCTCGCAGTCCCGCCCATCTCTGACTGCGCCGCTGACATAGAGAAAGCCGAGTGTACTTCGGCTAGTCTCGGCTCCTCTCGCAGTCCTGCCTGTGACTGTGAGCAGAGCCGAGTCTAGCCGAAGTACACTCGGCCCCGCTCGCTCCTCTCCACAGAAATCGGCGCCAAATTTTAAAAACCGCCGGGACTGACACGATCGCAAAGGCACTGGGCAAGGCTGCAGATGGACAGATGGACACTGGGCACGGCTGCAGATGGACAGATGGACACTGGGCACGGCTGCAGATGGACAGATGGACACTGGGCAAGGCTGCAGATGGACAGATGGACACTGGGCACGGCTGCAGATGGACAGATGGACACTGGGCAAGGCTGCAGATGGACAGATGGACACTGGGCACGGCTGCAGATGGACAGATGGACACTGGGCAAGGCTGCAGATGGACACTGGGCAAGGCTGCATGCTGCATTTAAATGTAAGTTTTTTTTCCTTGAATTTCCCTCCTAAAAGTTTTTTTCCTTAAAATTCCCTCCTAAACTTGGGGTGCGTGTTATACGCCGGTGCGTGTTATACGCCGATAAATACGGTACATGCCATTGTTGAACAGTGGTAGGAAAAATTGGGCCTTTGGTGGTGGTGCTGGTGCCACAACACTGTAAGCCCTCACAGTTACTCTTGGTGGGCGCATGAATGGGCCCTGCTGTGAATTAGTAGATCAAGAATTGTAATTGCATGCCCCTGTTGAACAGGGGCTGAAAAATTGGGCCTTTGGTAGTGGCGGTGGTGCTGGTGCCACAAGACTGTAAGTCCTCACAGTTACTCTTGGTGGGCGCAGGAATGGGCCCATCTGTGAAATATTAGATCAAGAATTGTTATTACATGCCCCTGTTAAACAGGGGCAGAAAAATTGGGCCTTAGGCACTGGTGCTGGTGCCACAACACTTCAACCCATAACAGATACTGTATTTGGAGTGCAGCAATGAGCCCTGTTGCAAAGTATTAGATCAAGAATTGTAATTACATGCCCCTATTAAACAGGGGCAGAAAAATTGGGCCTTAGGCACTGGTGCCACAACACTTCAACCCATCACAGATACTGTATTTGGAGCGCAGCAATGAGCCCTGTTGCAAAGTATTGCATCAAAAATTTTAATTATACGCCCCTGTTAAACAGGGGCTGAAAAATTGGGCCTTAGCCACTGGTGCCACAACACTTCAACCCAACACAGATACTGTATTTGGAGCACAGCAATGAGCCCTGTTGCAAAGCATTGCATCAAAAATTTTAATTACACGCCCCTGTTAAACAGGGGCTGAAAAATTGGGCCTTAGCCACTGGTGGCGGCACCCAGAACCACAAATGTTCTTCCAAGCTATCGGCAGGATCATTGAGGAGGAAGAGGATAGTCAGTCAACATAACAGGACAGTCACTCAGCATCAGCATAGGCAGTCTTGAAGGGATGTGACATTTCAAAAAAAATTATTCGGTTACATCAGCTTCAGGTGCTTGGTAGCTGGTGGTGATCCAAGACTGGTTCATCTTTATGATGGTCAGTCGATCAACCGAGTCGGTGGACAGGCGCACCCTGTGATCGGTTACAAAGCTACCAGCAGCACTGAATGTGCGTTCCGAAAGAACGCTGGATGCAGGACAGGCCAGTAGCTCAATTGCATACTGTGCAAGCTCTGGCCAGTGATCCATCCTCAAGACCCAGTAAGCCAGAGGATTTTCGGTGGGAAAGGTGTCCAAGTCTGACCTTGCCCCTAGGTATTGCTGGACCATGTAAATCAGACGCTGGCGATGGTTGCTGGAACCGATCATACCTTGGGGCTGCGTACTAAAAAATTGTCTGAACGCATCGGTCAGACGGCCACCTTCCCCACCGCTCCTTCTTTGACTGACCGAAGCCTCAGCAACTCGTTGTCCAGGACCAGGAGTTTGTAACCTCCCAGTCTCTGGGAACGCGTTGCACAGACCTTTCTGCAAGGCCTCCCAGGGATGTCTCATCCTCTGCTCCCTCAGCGACGGCAAGATAAGGTCCGCAACCTTACCCTTGTACCGTGGATCAAGGAGAGTGGCCAGCCAGTGATGGTCCCTCTCCTTGATCCGAAGAATACGAGGATCCTTCCGCAGGCTTTGCAGGATCAGGGAGGCAAAGCAGCGTAGGTTGGCTGAGGCATTGAGTCCGGAGTCCTCTGGGTCACTAAGGACGACATGATCCACAGCCACCTCCTCCCAGCCACGTACAAGTCCATGGGTTTCTTGGGACTGTAAATCATCCCTAAAAGACTGCTGCTGTTGATGCTGAGTGCCAGGTTCTACTTCCACAATCCTCCTCCTCCTCCCCCTCCTCGTCCTCTTCCTGTGTGATGGGTTGGACAGAAGGAACACTGTCTGGGTAAAGGGGGCCTTGAGAGGCAAGGAAGTCCTCCTCTTCCTGCCTCTGTTCTGCCTCAAGTGCCCTGTCCATTATTCCATGCAGTGTATGCCCCAACAGGTGGACAAGAGGTACAGTGTCACTGATGCATGCACTGTCACTGCTCACCATCCTCATGGCCTCCTTAAATGGTGCCAGGACAGTGCATGCATCCCTGACCATGCCCCACTGGCGTGGTGAAAAAAACCTGAGCTCCCCTGACCCTGTCCTGGTGCCGTAGTCGCACAGGTACTCATTGATGGCCCTCTGCTGCGTGTGCAGCCGCTGCAGCATGGCCAACGTTGAGTTCCACCTGATGGGCATTTCACATATAAGGCGGTTCTTGGGCAGGTTCAACTCCTTTTGCAGCTCAGCCAGCCAAGCACTGGCATTATATGATCTGCGGAAATGCACACAGAATTTTCTGGCCTGCCTCAGGACATCCTGTAAGCCCGGGGATCTGCCCAAGAACCGCTGCACCACCAGGTTAAGGACGTGTGCCACACAGGGCACATGGGTCAGTTGTCCCTGTCGGAGGGCGAAGAGGAGGTTGGTGCCATTGTCGCAAACCACCATTTCTGGCTTAAGCTGGCGTGGCGTCAACCACCTGTTGGCCTGCCCCTGCAGAGCTGACAGAACCTCTGCCCCAGTGTGGCTCCTGTCCCCCAAACACACCAGCGCAAGCACGGCATGGCATCTTTTTGCCTGCGTACTTGCGTAGCCCCTTGAACGCCTACGGAGCACCGCTGGTTCCGAGGACAAAGCACAGGAAGAGGCCATGGAGGAAGAAGAAGAGGAGGGGGTGGAGGAGAGAGGTGTGTCACAACCAGTAGTAGCATTTTGGAGGCGTGGCGGCGGAACAACCTCCAACACTACTGCACCCTGTCCTGCATCCTTCCCAGCTGCCAAAAGAGTGACCCAATGGGCCGTGAAAGAAAGGTAACGTCCCTGTCCATGCCTGCTGGACCATGAGTCAGCGGTAATATGCACCTTACCGCTGACTGCCCTGTCCAGCGAGGCATGGACATTGCCTTCCACATGCCGGTAGAGAGCCGGAATCACCTTCCGTGAGAAAAAGTGGCGTTTGGGAAACTGCCACTGAGGAACCGAACATTGCAAAAACTCACGGAAGGGGGCCGAGTCTACCAACTGAAAAGGCAGCAGTTGAAGTGCTAGCAATTTAGCCAAGCTAGCATTCAACCGCTGGGCATGTGGATGGCTGGGAGTGAACTTCTTTCGACGGTCCAGCAGCTGGGGCAGGGAAATTTGCCTGCTACAATCGGACATCGGTGTACTGCTAGCAGAGTGCCCGCAAGTACTTGGCTGTGGCACACCTAATTCTACACCTTCATTCCTCTCAGTGCAGGTTTCAGAGAGGACTAAAGGTTTAGTGTGGTTGGAGATCCCAGCTGATGAGGAGCAAGGAGAGGTTTGCTTTGTTCTTTGGTGTGGATCTTTAAGGTACGCTGGCCAACAAGCTGCATGGCAGGTCAACATATGTCTGGTCAAGCATGTGGTGCCCAAGCGGCTGATGTTTTGGCCACACGAGATACGCTTGAGACATATGTTGCAAATAGCAGCAGTGCGATCTGATGCACTCGACTCAAAAAAGGCCCACACCAAAGAACTTTTGGAATAACAGGCAGAGGCAGCGCCCTGCACAGGCGGAGCTCTGCGGTGTGATTCAGTCGGTGTGCTGCCCTTACGCTGGCCCCCGGAGGGCATCCTGCCTCATAGGAGATGTGCCTCCTCATCCTCCTCTCTCCTATCAGGCACCCACGTGGAGTCAGTGACCTCATCATCCCCTCCCTCTTGATCACTGGAGCAAACCTGGCAGTATGCTGCAGCTGCTGGAACATGACTGCCAGATTGCTGTCCTTCTTGAGCATCCCCTCTCTCTGCGCTCACGCTACTGCCTTCCTCTAGCTGTGTATCATCATCAGACCCTTCAAAATGCTGAGCATCCTCCTGGAGCATGTACCCAACACTGTGCTAAAACAGTTCGGGGGACTCCTCAGGAGGAAATGGTGGGTCTAGAGAAGGAGTGACTGATGACATTGATACAAGGGAAGAGGACGCTTGGCAGCTGCTTTGCCAGTACCCTGAGCCTGGGTGAGAGAGGATGAGGAGGATGAGGAGGGCTTGGTCATCCACTCTACCAAGTCTTCGGCATGATGCGGCTCAACACGTCCAGCTACCGAAAATAAGGAAAAGCGTGTCCCATGGCCACGTGCTGATGACAATGCACCGCGTCCATGACCAGCACTGTTGCCCCCAGACACAGAGCCTGCTTGCCCACTTTTATTGGCTCGTGACTGTCTGCCTCTCCATGTTGGCCTTCCAGACATTCTAATGGCCTGCAGGGAGATGGGAAAACCAGCAATAAGGGGTAGCTTCAGGTGTATACTGTGCAGGAGGCATACTACGCCCACTGTAACTGCTGCAGATGCCTGTTAGTGTAACACAAAAGATAAAAAACTACGAGCAATAAGGGGTAGCTTCAGGTGTATACTGTGCAGGAGGCACACTACACCCACTGTAACTGCTGCAGATGTCTGCCTGTGTTACACAACAGGAAAACACAGCAATAAGGGGTAGCTTCAGGTGTATACTGTGCAGGAGGCACACTACGCCCACTGTAACTGCTGCAGATGCCTGCCTGTGTTACACAACAGGAAAACACAGTAATAAGGGGTAGCTTCAGGCGTATACTGTGCAGGAGGCACACTACACCCACTGTAACTGCTGCAGATGCCTGTTAGTGTAACACAAAAGAAAAAAAACACGAGCAATAAGGGGTAGCTTCAGGTGTATACAGTGCAGGAGGCACACTACGCCCACTGTAACTGCTGCAGATGCCTGCCTGTGTTACACAACAGGAAAACACAGCAATAAGGGGTAGCTTCAGGTGTATACTGTGCAGGAGGCACACTACGCCCACTGTAACTGCTGCAGATGCCTGCCTGTGTTACACAACAGGAAAACACAGCAATGAGGGGTAGCTTCAGGTGTATACTGTGCAGGAGGCACACTACACCCACTGTAACTGCTGCAGATGTCTGCCTGTGTTACACAACAGGAAAACACAGCAATAAGGGGTAGCTTCAGGTGTATACTGTGCAGGAGGCACAATACACCCACTGTAACTGCTGCAGATGCCTGTTAGTGTAACACAAAAGAAAAAAACCACGAGCAATAAGGGGTAGCTTCAGGTGTATACTGTGCAGGAGGCACACTACACCCACTGTAACTGCTGCAGATGCCTGCCTGTGTTACACAACAGGAAAACACAGTAATAAGGGGTAGCTTCAGGCGTATACTGTGCAGGAGGCACACTACACCCACTGTAACTGCTGCAGATGCCTGTTAGTGTAACACAAAAGAAAAAAAACACGAGCAATAAGGGGTAGCTTCAGGTGTATACAGTGCAGGAGGCACACTACGCCCACTGTAACTGCTGCAGATGCCTGCCTGTGTTACACAACAGGAAAACACAGCAATAAGGGGTAGCTTCAGGTGTATACTGTGCAGGAGGCACACTACGCCCACTGTAACTGCTGCAGATGCCTGCCTGTGTTACACAACAGGAAAAAACAGCAATGAGGGGTAGCTTCAGGTGTATACTGTGCAGGAGGCACACTTCACCCACTGTAACTGCTGCAGATGTCTGCCTGTGTTACACAACAGGAAAACACAGCAATAAGGGGTAGCTTCAGGTGTATACTGTGCAGGAGGCACACGACACCCACTGTAACTGCTGCAGATGCCTGTTAGTGTAACAGAAAAGAAAAAAACCACGAGCAATAAGGGGTAGCTTCAGGTGTATACTGTGCAGGAGGCACACTACACCCACTGTAACTGCTGCAGATGCCTGCCTGTGTTACACAACAGGAAAACACAGCAATAAGGGGTAGCTTCAGGTGTATACTGTGCAGGAGGCACACTACGCCCACTGTAACTGCTGCAGATGCCTGTTAGTGTAACACAAAATAAAAAAACAGGAGCAATAAGGGTTAGCTTCAGGTGTATACTGTGCAGGAGGCACACTACGCCCACTGTAACTACTGCAGATGCCTGTTAGTGTAACACAAAAGAAAAAAGTCACGAGCAATAAGGGGTAGCTTCAGGTGTATACTGTGCAGGAGGCACACTACACCCACTGTAACTGCTGCAGATGCCTGCCTGTGTTACACAACAGGAAAACACAGCAATAAGGGGTAGCTTCAGGTGTATACTGTGCAGGAGGTTTAGCAAGAATGACACTGACACTACGTCCCCTGCCTATCCTTCTCTGTCCCTGTATACCAACACACTGTAAATGCACAATGTTAATGAAAGAATATCACTGACACTGTCCCTGTCTATTCTTCTCTGTCCCTGTATACCAACACACTGTAAATGCACAAGGTTAATGAAAGAATATCACTGACACTGTCCCCTGCCTATCCTTCTCTGTCCCTGTATACCAACACACTGTAAATGCACAAGGTTAATGAAAAAATATCAAAGACACTTTCCCTGCCTATCCTTCTCTGTCCCTGCACGCCAACACACTACACAAGGCCGCCGCGCTGGCGGCCTTTTATAGTGTGGGGCGTGTACTAAACCCCCCTGAGCTATAATTGGCCACAGGCATCCTGCCTGTGGCCAATTATGGCTCTCCTCGCTGCCGGCGCTGTGATTGGCCAAGCATGCGGGGTCACAGTGCATGCTTGGCCAATCACAGCGCCGGCAATGCACTGCGATGGCGCAATGTATTGTGGGCCGTTCGCGTCACACGAATTTTGCACGAACGGCCCACAAAGTTCTGGTTTCGCCGAACAGGCGAACAGCCGATGTTCGAGTCGATCATGCGTTCGACTCGAACACCGAGCTCATCCCTAATGGCCGGTAGATGACTTCCCCCGCCGCAAGTATTTGACACTTTATGCAAAAGTTTCCCCCTGTTTCTTTATTTTATCCCCCTGTTTTTTATCCCTGGGGTGGTATGCACTGTCATTTCTCCCGGGGGGTCGCGGCTGTTGTCATCCCCCTCCCCTGTTGCTGGACTAACATCAAGAGATGCTCATACTTTCCTGGGGGGATGATCCCTGGCCCTGGGTTTGATTCCCGTTTGCCTCTTCTGCTCCTGCGGGCCAGAAACGTTTCTGCACTATGGAACCTTGCTTGGTTTTTTGTTTTTCCTTTGCAGGAGTCGACCTGTTCAGTGCTCTGTACTGGACACACACAACTTCACCACCAAAGTTTGGGGCTGCTATCCCCCCCCCCCCCGTTGCTGGTGGCCAGTGCTAGCACCACTGTTACCACCCCCTGATCTTGATCACTGACCGTCGGGTCATCCACTTTGAGACGTTGTCTGGTCGCGGAGTGAGTCCACTGGCTCCGGCCGTGTAGGGCCCCTAGTTCGGGGCTCATTTACACCATCTAATCCACAGGTTTTTGTTCGGGGATTGAGACTACTCCCATCCCCCCGCACGTGTAGGATAGGGTAGTTTATTGTTAGATGTGATTTGTATGTCTGTTTTTGGTTTTCTTTTTTTTCTATGTTTAGTTTTTCTAGTGTGCTCGGGTGATGTCAATGTTCAATGCAATGCAACAGTGGTTTTGCTGCCCCTAAGGTCCACTAGGGTGAATCCAGTTTATCCACTCTACTTTAACCCCTGTATGCCCAATGGCTGATCGCCCGCCTCCTTCCTTTTCCATCCTTTCCTGGAACGTTAGGGGCCTCAATTCTAAATTCAAACGTGCCCTCCTCTTTCAGTATTTAAAATCCCACTCCCCACAGCTTATACTCCTCCAAGAAACCCACCTTATGGGCGGCAAAATCCTAACTCTTAAAAAACCATGGATCCAAAGAGCAATACATGCTACATATTCCACATATGCTAGAGGTGTATCGATCCTTATTCACAAAAACGTCCCTTGTGTAATTGAAGAGGTCCGTACCGATCCCCTGGGCAAATTTGTAATTTTGGTGTTCACATTGTGGACGCAAATGTATATTGTTGTAAATTAGTACATTCCTCCCCCCTTCTCATCTGGTTTATTATATGATGTGCTAGAAAAGGTAACGCCATTTTGCCCTGGTAAGGTTTTGGTGATGGGTGACGTCAATGCCACTCTGTCGCCAGACCTGGATAGGCCCGCACCTCCCAAGAGGCACTGTCTGGACCTGTCAGCTTGGGCTCAGGCGGTGGGTCTGGTGGAGATCTGGAGGTGGAAGCACCCTAATACACGAGCCTACTCGTGCTTTTCAGCATCATACAAGACCGCATCACGGATAGATTTGGCGTTCTCCAACCCCGCACTGTTAGCGGATGTGTTGGAGGCGGCCTATCTTCTGAGCGGTCTGTCTGATCACAGCCCCCTGGCAGTGGTTCTCTGCTCCCCGGCTTCCCGGAGTGCAGCATTCTGGAGGTTGAGTGCTCAATGGGTCTCCCACCCAGATCTCTCGGAGAATCTGCCCCCCCTTCTGGCGGAGTTCTGGGAACACAATGCAGGCTCCTCCTCCCCAGGTATTACCTGGGATGCCTTCAAGGCATATACTAGGGGCCAATACATCTCGTCCATTGCGAGTATAAAGAGGCAGCACTTGGCTGCGACCATAACATTGGAGCAAAAGGTTACTGATCATACTGACGTATACGGTAGGGACCCTACTCCAGCTCACTTTGACCTGCTCATGGCGGCTCAGAGGGAATTACAGCTACATTTGACGGAAGTCACAAGACTTGAAACATACAAAGGCAAACAGAGGGCTTTTGAACAAGGTGATCTGAATGGCTGTCTTCTGGCCATGATGGCCCAACACGACCAACCTCTCACTTTGGTGTCATCCTTACAGACCCCGGGGGGGTGGGACGGTTTCCTCCCCCTCAGACATCCTGCAGCCAGTGTATTATCTGAACATATATTTAGCACGGCAGGGGGCGTTATCACAGACAAGCACAGCCGCCTGTCCAGAGCCAATGTGGACAACCAGGCATGGATCCCACAGGACTTGTCCGTACCTTGTGCAGAATAGACATGTATACCGGTGTTCTGACAAAAACTGTCTGGCCATCGGATTGTGTCCGGCCCGTACTGCACAGGCAAAGCGCTTGCGCAGTACGGAGGACAAGGAGATTCACCAAATCTCCGAAGATGAACGGCGCCTGCGCAGTGAGTGCAGGTTCAAGCCCCACCATCCAAGTGGACATACGGTAGGACATAGTAACAGGGCCCCTCACGGGCTCGCTTCGATCACCACGCTTCGGGCACGGCCTCGCTTGGCTCGGCTTAAACCTCGGATGGTGTGGCTTGAACCTGGACTCACGGCGCAGGCGCCGGTCGTCTTGTGAGATTTTCGAAATCCCCTTGTCCTACGTACTGAGCAAGCGCAGTACAGGGCGGACACTATCCGACGGGGGACAGAATTTGACACATCACCGGCCTTACCCAGCCTTTGTTTTATTTTTGAACCAGTGTTGGCTACCACGTCCACCTACATAGCCACATCCACCGCCACCTCAACCTCCTACTCCATATGGACCTCGTCCTCCTAGGTCAAGATTATAATTTTTATTTTATTTTTTTGTAGCACACAGATCCTTTCCCCCTTACCTGCCTTTATGTTGTTGGCTCCTCGCAGGAGGGAGAAAGGCGCACCGCACTACCAGCCCGTACCCTCCTGTATAAAGAGGTTGAGCGGTGTACTTGACGGGCCGTGTCCACAGCCGGAGTCAAAACTCCTCCAGAGGATGATTCTCACCTCTACTGTAGGTAGAGGCAAGTCCTTGAATTCCCAGTAAAGTCAATGTCCACACCAGCTGAAACTCCAACTCTGAGTTTATTCTCTCATGGCAAAATAAACTGTACTCGGATAGAAAAGGTTAGAGCAAAGAAACAGGACAGTTAAAGGTGTGAAGGAGGTCCAGGCACAAATGTAGCACATTCACTTCACTGCTTAGGTTTCTCAAACAGTTTTAGGTGCACGGTCTCTGCCACAGACCGTGAGGTTGGTCTATGCCAAAGACCGGGTGTACAAGGCCCCTGCCACGGACCTGGAGAACTTTGGTCTCTGCCACAGACCAGGGTGTATAAGGCCCCTGCCACGGGCCGGGTGGATAAGGCCTCCGATACAGTCAGGATGACCTTGAGCTTCTCCTTCTAAGAACTAGCCCATATCAAGGGGAAGACATCTCTCCAGGGAGTCAACAGACCATTCCTTCACCATGCCTCCAGCATCGGGCCATCGGAAGGTTCCTCCCTTCCCTGGAACAGGGTCCCCTACACGAGGCGGCACCCAAAGACTCCTCGACCCTTAGCGAACTCCAGATGAAGGCTCTGGACCCCAGGCTTTACTCCCGCCCCTAGGCCTCCATACCCAGGGCAGCAGGAACTCCAGGATAGTACCTCACCCTGGGCTAAAGGTGCCCGAGATGGAACAGGAACACGTGCACCCAGGCCGAAGGCACCTGGGCACGGACCCCACTGGACATCAGCCCCCAGGCGAAAGGTGCCTGGGGCTCGGACCCCGATCAGGAGGCATCTGCCCCTTTTATATCCTCTCCCGGCATGCACAGCAGGTTCCCCGCCCCGCTGTACTACTGCCAAGAGGGGACACAAAAGGCACAGCACTGTATCGGCAGTTCAACCCTAGCCTACCATGGCAGCGCCACCTGTAGGCCGCAGGGAACTGCACACCAATACTGTCCCCCGAGGACAAAATGGTCCATGAATCCTACAGAATTAGGGTGTTTGAGCCTATTTACCACTCAAACACTTCCCTTAAATTTAGCACCCCGCTACATTTTTATTTTAAATTATTTTATTTTCCCACTAGCTTATCCATTAAATTTAATAATTTTTTACAGAAAGGGCGTATTCTGGGGCATTCCCACCATATGTATGGCATCGTGCCGTTGAGTTTCTGAGGTTCTTAATGACTTCCTGTACCTCTTCTGCTGAAAAGAGGGCCTCCAGCATATTATTTTTTTTATTTTTATTTTATGTTATTTTAAGTTATTTCCCTATCCACATTTGTTTGCAGAGCACTTGCCATGTTCTTAACAACATTTTGCTGCCATTTGCAGCCCTCTAGCCCTTTCCATTACTATTTTAGAGCCATTTTATTCCTCAAAAGTTCGGGTCCCCATTGACTTCAATGGGGTTCGGGTTCGGGGTCATGTTCGGGTCAAGTTCGGTCCCGAACTCAAACTTTTTTCCGAAGTTCGGCCGAACCCCTCGAACCCGAACATCTAGGTGTCCGCTCAACTCTATTTGTCAGTTTATTTGATAGTGATGCTATAACTCATTTACATACCTATATCATTTGTACAATTTTAAAGACATGTAAGACTTTATTTAGTACAAAGATTTCATGAAAATGCATTTTTTAACTTGCTTTTATAGTTAGCAATTATAGTTAACCTACCAGTTTGCACACTTATTGTTCTAAATGGCTGTACCAGATGTTGTTGTAACCAGACACAGCGATAGAAACGGTAAACAATGCCTGTGGCTGCACGATACCAAAAAAATATGATCACAGTGACCCAATACAGCTGACTACAGTGCCCCTGCCTGATCACAGTGCCCCTATCTAATTACAGCCAGCACCAGATTACAGAAAGTGCATGATTACAGCCATTAGATTGTAGCCAGTGCCAAATTTGATTGTCTGATTACAGCCAGCATCAGTATTTCCAGTTTTCTGATCACAGTCAGTGTCAGTGTTTCATGTAAGTTAGAGTTTATGATTCCTTGGGTCATACACTCTGAATACAAGTTTGGGTAATCTAACTGATTTGCACTTCATGCTTGCAGGGACCACTTACCAGTTAAATTTCCTGATGCAGAGTGGCAGTGGGAGCATCTCAGACAAAAGTTTTTAGTCCCATGTTAAGACTATATGTCTTCTACCTGTATATTATAAAAAGGCTTTTTAAAGTAAGTGATTTAGTTTAATAATATTCCCTATTTTAATGGGAAAACATTATTTTTCTTGTTAGGCCAATTGTTTGCATAGAGCGATTGGCGCACAGCTCTCACATTCATTTATCGATTGTTTAAGAGTGTCACAAGTGGACAGTCACCACCCAGCACTGCCCAGATGTAAGAAGTAATCCATTGGAGGCAGTGCTTGCAGAATTTGTATGGTTATGTTAATTTGACATGAGTGAAATATGCCCAAAGCTATTCAATTATATTTATACATATATATATTGTGACAGCAGGAAGGTAAAGTCACCTGGTTGCATCCAGGGGGGTAGATATATTTCGCCCAGATTCAGGCTTTACGCCGACTTATACAACTAGGTGGAGAGTTGTATAAGCCCAGCTGAGGCTAGTGGGCTCATGGATGACTCATACCTCTAGGGAGAGTGTGGGGCGTCGTGCAGACAGGGAGTTGATGAGACCAGCTGAAGCTTGTCAGCTCATTTAGACCTCTATAAGAACTCCCAGCTTCATTAGATGTTAGCTCATGCCTGGAACCAGACCTGTGTGGACTGTCTAGGGAGAGTGAACCCCTGTGCGGTGAGACAAAGCCTGTGTGGCTATTTGCTTGGACATTTAAAACCAGGGACTTAGGGACTAGGACAGCACTAGGCTGATCCCAGTTGTTAGTTAGGAAACCTGTATGTTTAGTCAGAGGTCAAGTTGACCAGGATTTATTTTGTTTATGTTTCTTTTGCTTTGCTGTGTTTTGTCACTGTAAATAGAAAATAAACCGCACCTTTTTGATTTTGAAAACCACAACCTCCGTTTGCTGGGCCTGTTTTTGTGTGGGGAGCCCATCTCGGGGGTCACACACACCCGCTGCCGAGCTAACCCCCTCACAGTTGGTGGAGAACCAGTGGCAGTTTTTTTTTAAGCCAGCATGGAGGAGATACTGAAGCAGCTGGCTCTAGCAAATGCCAATCAACAGCAGACAAATGCAGGTTTGCAAAAGAGCCTTGCAGCTCAACAACAGAACTTCGCAGCCCAGCAGCAAGCTCATCAACAGAGCCTTGCAGCCCAGCAGCAAGCTCATCAACAGAGCCTTGCAGCCCAGCAGCAGACAAACGCAACTTTGCAACAGAGTCTGGAGGCTCAGCAACAAGCCCAGCAGCAATCTGAGGCCCGCTTCATAGACCTGTTACAGAAGCAAGAGCAGAGACTACAACAACAGATGGAAGCAGCAATGCAGCAACGTCCGCAGACCAGTGAGGAAAGCCGTCCCACTAATACCGCGTCCTTTGGGGTGAGTCGTTTATTGACAAAAATGACTGGAGAGGATGATCCAGAGGTATTTTTGACCACATTTGAAAGGACCGCTGAAAGAGAAAAGTGGCCTGAGGAGCAGTGGGCTGGACTGGTGGCTCCTCTGTTAACTGGTGAATCGCAGAAAGCTTACTATGACCTAGAGCCTAACCAAGCAAAAGACTATGCGATGCTAAAAGCTGAAATATTGGCAAGGCTGGGTGTCACCCAGGCTGTCCGGGCTCAGCGTGTGCATAACTGGACTTTCCAGCTTGGAAAACCCCCCAGGTCTCAAATGTATGATCTCATTCACCTGAGCAGAAAGTGGCTACAGCCAGAGACTTTGTCCGCACCAAAGATTGTGGAACGTGTTGTAATGGATCGGTTTTTGAGAGCTCTTCCTACTGCCATCCAAAAGTGGGTAAGCCATGGAGACCCAGAGACGGCCGATGGTCTTGTGGATCGTGTGGAGAAATACTTGGCTACAGAGAACCTGACGGCCTCTTCCAGAGACACTCGGACTTTCCACCCTAAGACCAGACCATCCCCAGGGGCAGATAAGAGGATTCCAAGGGGTGAGGGTGGAGAGAGTGAGAGGGTGGGAGCTCTACCCCAAGTTTGGCGAGAACAGCCTGGGAAATCAGTGGCTCAAGAGGCCGCAAGAAGGATCGTTTGCTACCGCTGCCGGCAAGCGGGACATATTGCAGCCAATTGCCCGGTTGTGGAGGAACCCATGCAGTGTGACTTTCTGACGGGCAGACGTCAGTCGCTGTGTGCGACAGTCGCATGCACTGCCATTCGAGGAACTGAGAAACATTTATGCAAAATGTGTGTTAATGGTAGAAATGTTGTGGTATTGCTGGATTCAGGTAGCCTTGTGACCCTGATAAAGGCTGAGTTAGTTAAAACAGAGGTCTCTGGGAATAGCAAGGTAGCTGTTATTTGTGTGCATGGGGACACCCGAGAGTATCCAGTGACTACAGTGTGTTTCGAGACCCCCAAAGGTACCCTCTCTCATCCAGTGGGCTTAGTATCTCAGTTACCGCATGACGCCATTGTGGGAAGGGATTTTCCGAAGTTCTGGGAACTGTGGGATGATCCTGAGCCCCCCACTGGTGCCCCTATGTACCAGGAATGTGATAGCCAGAACTCCCCTGAGAGTGGTGAGGACTCTCCGGAATTTCCCTTATCAGTATTGGCAGGGGAGACTCAAGAAACTGGAGAGGAGCCCACCTCCTCAGACGAAAACCTACCGTCTGTGGAGTTTTCTGATCTTGAGGTTCACAGGGAAAACTTTGCCACAGAACAGTTGAAAGACCCCGCCCTAATAAAGGCACGGGAAAACGTAGTGAAAATAGATGGCAAGTTAGTGAACCCAGATAATACCTGCACTTACCCATACTTCAGCGTAGAGAAGGACCTACTGTATCGGGTGGCAAAAAGGGCAGAAGAAACCGTTGAGCAGCTTGTGGTGCCCAAACCTTACAGGAAGTTGGTGTTGGAGTTGGCCCATGGGCACATTCTTGGAGGTCATCTGGGGACAGAGAAAACCCGAGAGAGGGTATTACAGAGATTCTATTGGCCGGGGGTGATGAAGGACATAGAAAATTATTGTTCCTCCTGCCCTGTGTGTCAGAGGTCGGCCCCGATGCCACATTTCCGTACCCCGCTGGTCCCTCTACCCATCATTGAGGTCCCGTTTGAGAGGATCGCCATGGATTTGGTAGGTCCTATAATCAAGTCCGCTAGGGGGCACCAGTACATATTAGTTATAATGGACTATGCCACCCGTTATCCAGAAGCGATCCCTCTCCGAAATACCTCGGCCAAAACCATAGCCAAAGAGCTATCTCTTGTGTTTAGCCGGGTGGGTATTTGTAAAGAACTGCTTACGGACCAAGGTACACCCTTTATGTCCCGGGTTATGAAGGAGCTGTGTAAATTGTTCAAAGTGACGCAATTATGTACATCTGTGTATCACCCCCAAACCGATGGGCTGGTTGAAAGGTTCAACAAAACCCTAAAACAAATGTTGAAGAAAGTGGTGGATAGAGATGGAAAGGATTGGGACTATCTACTTCCTTATCTGATGTTTGCTATTAGGGAGGTGCCCCAATCCTCTACGGGATTCTCCCCCTTTAAGTTACTGTATGGGAGACACCCAAGAGGGCTGTTGGATATTGCCAAGGAAACTTGGGAAAGTGAGAGTTCTCCCCACAGGAGTGTGATTGAGCATGTCGCCCTGATGCAAGACCGAATTGCACAGGTAATGCCCATCGTGAAGGAACATTTGGCCCAAGCGCAGTTAGCACAGCAGAGAGTGTACAACCGTGGAGCCAAGATCCGTACCTTTTCGACGGGGGATAGGATACTGGTACTTGTCCCTACGGTTGAAAGTAAATTCCTTGCCAAATGGCAAGGCCCCTACGAGATAATGGAAAAAGTGAGCGAAGTGAATTACAAGGTCAGACAACCAGGAAGGCGAAAGCCCGAACAGATCTATCACGTTAATCTGTTGAAAGCCTGGAGGGATAGAGAGTCCCTAGTCGCAGACACTTGGTCACCAGCTCAAACTGGTTGCGTGATTCCGGAGGTTGGAATAGCAGCCACCTTGTCACAACCCCAACAACAGGAGGTTAAGGAGTTTGTGCTTCGCAACAAGGAGGTATTCTCTGAGCTGCCGGGACAAACATCTGGGGTAGAGCATGACATCATTACCCCGCCCGGTGAAAGGGTGAAGTTAAAACCCTATCGGATCCCAGAGGCCCGACGGGAGGCAATACGGGAGGAAGTACAGAAAATGCTGAACTTAGGGGTGATAGAGGAGTCCCAAAGTGATTGGTCTAGTCCCATTGTGTTGGTGCCTAAACCGGATGGGAGCTGGCGATTTTGTAACGATTTTCGACAGTTGAACAAAGTTACAAAATTTGACACCTACCCCATGCCACGTATAGATGAGTTGATCGACCGGCTGGGAACAGCCCGATACATGACGACTCTTGACCTCACAAAAGGGTATTGGCAAATCCCCCTGGCCAAGTCGGCCAAAGAGAAAACCGCATTTGTAACCCCAGACGGGGCGTTCCAATATAAAAGAATGCCGTTCGGGTTACAGAATGCGCCGGCCACATTCCAGCGGAAAATGGACCAGATGCTGAGGCCCCATCGGAAGTATGCTGCGGCTTACCTGGATGACGTAATTGTCCATAGCACAGATTGGGCCTCACATCTGCCAAAAGTGCAAGCAGTCCTGGACTCTGTTCGGGAAGCGGGGTTTACGGCTAACCCCAAGAAGTGTACCATTGGGCAGGAGGAGGCCAAATATCTTGGGTACACCATTGGGAGGGGAGTAATAAAACCCCAACTCAACAAAGTCGAGGCCATCCAGAGTTGGCCATGTCCCAACAGCAAGAAGCAGGTACGAGCCTTTCTGGGAATCGCTGGGTATTATCGGCGATTCATTCCCCACTTTGCTTCTAAGGCTGTGCCCCTAACCAACCTGACGAAGGGGAAAGGGTCGGTCATGATTAAATGGACCCCCGAGGCTGAGGCAGCATTCCAATTCTTGAAACAAGCCTTATGTAGCCAGCCAGTGTTGTACTCACCCGACTTCTCTAAAGACTTTGTCGTACAAAGTGATGCGTCAGATGTGGGGTTAGGAGCAGTATTGTCCCAGGTCTGGAACGGGGAAGAGCACCCAGTCATTTACCTCAGCAGGAAGTTGAAGTCCCATGAGGTAAATTACGCCACCGTTGAAAAGGAGTGTTTAGCGGTGAAGTGGGCTCTAGATTCCCTTCGGTACTACCTGCTAGGTAGGCACTTTGACATGGTTACGGATCACGCTCCGTTAAAGTGGATGGCTCAAAACAAGGAAACAAATAGAAGAGTGAATAGGTGGTTCCTGGCCCTCCAGGAATTCAACTTCACAGTAAAGCATCGCCCTGGCATTCAAATGGGGAATGTGGATGCTTTGTCTCGAGTACATGAATGCCTGATTGCTGGTGTTCCAACCCCGAGGTTAAAACAAGAGGGGGGGTATGTGACAGCCAGGAAGGTAAAGTCACCTGGTTGCATCCAGGGGGGTAGATATATTTCGCCCAGATTCAGGCTTTACGCCGACTTATACAACTAGGTGGAGAGTTGTATAAGCCCAGCTGAGGCTAGTGGGCTCATGGATGACTCATACCTCTAGGGAGAGTGTGGGGCGTTGTGCAGACAGGGAGTTGATGAGACCAGCTGAAGCTTGTCAGCTCATTTAGGCCTCTATAAGAACTCCCAGCTTCATTAGATGTTAGCTCATGCCTGGAACCAGACCTGTGTGGACTGTCTAGGGAGAGTGAACCCCTGTGCGGTGAGACAAAGCCTGTGTGGCTATTTGCTTGGACATTTAAAACCAGGGACTTAGGGACTAGGACAGCACTAGGCTGATCCCAGTTGTTAGTTAGGAAACCTGTATGTTTAGTCAGAGGTCAAGTTGACCAGGATTTATTTTGTTTATGTTTCTTTTGCTTTGCTGTGTTTTGTCACTGTAAATAGAAAATAAACCGCACCTTTTTGATTTTGAAAACCACAACCTCCGTTTGCTGGGCCTGTTTTTGTGTGGGGAGCCCATCTCGGGGGTCACACACACCCGCTGCCGAGCTAACCCCCTCACAATATATATATACAGTATATATATATATATATATATATATATATATATGTTGTGAGGGGGTTAGCTCGGCAGCGGGTGTGTGTGACCCCCGGGATGGGCTCCCCACACAAAAACAGGCCCAGCAAACGGAGGTTGTGGTTTTCAAAATCAAAAAAAGGTGCGGTTTATTTTCTATTTACAGTGACAAAACACAGCAAAGCCAAAAGAAACATAAACAAAATAAATCCTGGTCAACTTGACCTCTGACTAAACATACAGGTTTCCTAACTAACAACTGGGATCAGCCTAGTGCTGTCCTAGTCCCTAAGTCCCTGGTTTTAAATGTCCAAGCAAATAGCCACACAGGCTTTGTCTCACCGCACAGGGGTTCACTCTCCCTAGACAGTCCACACAGGTCTGGGTCCAGGCATGAGCCAACAACTAATGAAGCTGGGAGTTCTTATAGAGGCCTAAATGAGCTGACAAGCTTCAGCTGGTCTCATCAACTCCCTGTCTGCATGATGCCCCACACTCTCCCTAGAGGTATGAGTCATCCATGAGCCCACTAGCCTCAGCTGGGCTTATACAACTCTCCACCTAGTTGTATAAGTCGGCGTAAAGCCTGAATCTGGGCGAAATATATCTACCCCCCTGGATGCAACCAGGTGACTTTACCTTCCTGCTGTCACATACCCCCCCCTCTTGTTTTAACCTCGGGGTTGGAACACCAGCAATCAGGCATTCATGTACTCGAGACAAAGCATCCACATTCCCCATTTGAATGCCAGGGCGATGCTTTACTGTGAAGTTGAATTCCTGGAGGGCCAGGAACCACCTATTCACTCTTCTATTTGTTTCCTTGTTTTGAGCCATCCACTTTAACGGAGCGTGATCCGTAACCATGTCAAAGTGCCTACCTAGCAGGTAGTACCGAAGGGAATCTAGAGCCCACTTCACCGCTAAACACTCCTTTTCAACGGTGGCGTAATTTACCTCATGGGACTTCAACTTCCTGCTGAGGTAAATGACTGGGTGCTCTTCCCCGTTCCAGACCTGGGACAATACTGCTCCTAACCCCACATCTGACGCATCACTTTGTACGACAAAGTCTTTAGAGAAGTCGGGTGAGTACAACACTGGCTGGCTACATAAGGCTTGTTTCAAGAATTGGAATGCTGCCTCAGCCTCGGGGTTCCATTTAATCATGACCGACCCTTTCCCCTTCGTTAGGTTGGTTAGGGGCACAGCCTTAGAAGCAAAGTGGGGAATGAATCGCCGATAATACCCAGCGATTCCCAGAAAGGCTCGTACCTGCTTCTTGCTGTTGGGACGTGGCCAACTCTGGATGGCCTCGACTTTGTTGAGTTGGGGTTTTATTACTCCCCTCCCAATGGTGTACCCAAGATATTTGGCCTCCTCCTGCCCAATGGTACACTTCTTGGGGTTAGCCGTAAACCCCGCTTCCCGAACAGAGTCCAGGACTGCTTGCACTTTTGGCAGATGTGAGGCCCAATCTGTGCTATGGACAATTACGTCATCCAGGTAAGCCGCAGCATACTTCCGATGGGGCCTCAGCATCTGGTCCATTTTCCGCTGGAATGTGGCCGGCGCATTCTGTAACCCGAACGGCATTCTTTTATATTGGAACGCCCCGTCTGGGGTTACAAATGCGGTTTTCTCTTTGGCCAATTTGGCCAGGGGGATTTGCCAATACCCTTTTGTGAGGTCAAGAGTCGTCATGTATCGGGCTGTTCCCAGCCGGTCGATCAACTCATCTATACGTGGCATGGGGTAGGTGTCAAATTTTGTAACTTTGTTCAACTGACGAAAATCGTTACAAAATCGCCAGCTCCCATCCGGTTTAGGCACCAACACAATGGGACTAGACCAATCACTTTGGGACTCCTCTATCACCCCTAAGTTCAGCATTTTCTGTACTTCCTCCCGTATTGCCTCCCGTCGGGCCTCTGGGATCCGATAGGGTTTTAACTTCACCCTTTCACCGGGCGGGGTAATGATGTCATGCTCTACCCCAGATGTTTGTCCCGGCAGCTCAGAGAATACCTCCTTGTTGCGAAGCACAAACTCCTTAACCTCCTGTTGTTGGGGTTGTGACAAGGTGGCTGCTATTCCAACCTCAGGAATCACGCAACCAGTTTGAGCTGGTGACCAAGTGTCTGCGACTAGGGACTCTCTATCCCTCCAGGCTTTCAACAGATTAACGTGATAGATCTGTTCGGGCTTTCGCCTTCCTGGTTGTCTGACCTTGTAATTCACTTCGCTCACTTTTTCTATTATCTCGTAGGGGCCTTGCCATTTGGCAAGGAATTTACTTTCAACCGTAGGGACAAGTACCAGTATCCTATCCCCCGGGGAAAAGGTACGGGTCTTGGCTCCACGGTTGTACACTCTCTGCTGTGCTAACTGCGCTTGGGCCAAATGTTCCTTCACGATGGGCATTACCTGTGCAATTCGGTCTTGCATCAGGGCGACATGCTCAATCACACTCCTGTGGGGAGAACTCTCACTTTCCCAAGTTTCCTTGGCAATATCCAACAGCCCTCTTGGGTGTCTCCCATACAGTAACTCAAAGGGGGAGAATCCCGTAGAGGATTGGGGCACCTCCCTAATAGCAAACATCAGATAAGGAAGTAGACAGTCCCAATCCTTTCCATCTCTATCCACCACTTTCTTCAACATTTGTTTTAGGGTTTTGTTGAATCTTTCAACCAGCCCATCGGTTTGGGGGTGATACACAGATGTACGTAATTGCGTCACTTTGAACAATTTACACAGCTCCTTCATAACCCGGGACATAAAGGGTGTACCTTGGTCCGTAAGCAGTTCTTTACAAATACCCACCCGGCTAAACACAAGAGATAGCTCTTTGGCTATGGTTTTGGCCGAGGTATTTCGGAGAGGGATCGCTTCTGGATAACGGGTGGCATAGTCCATTATAACTAATATGTACTGGTGCCCCCTAGCGGACTTGATTATAGGACCTACCAAATCCATGGCGATCCTCTCAAACGGGACCTCAATGATGGGTAGAGGGACCAGCGGGCTACGGAAATGTGGCATCGGGGCCGACCTCTGACACACAGGGCAGGAGGAACAATAATTTTCTATGTCCTTCATCACCCCCGGCCAATAGAATCTCTGTAATACCCTCTCTCGGGTTTTCTCTGTCCCCAGATGACCTCCAAGAATGTGCCCATGGGCCAACTCCAACACCAACTTCCTGTAAGGTTTGGGCACCACAAGCTGCTCAACGGTTTCTTCTGCCCTTTTTGCCACCCGATACAGTAGGTCCTTCTCTACGCTGAAGTATGGGTAAGTGCAGGTATTATCTGGGTTCACTAACTCGCCATCTATTTTCACTACGTTTTCCCGTGCCTTTATTAGGGCGGGGTCTTTCAACTGTTCTGTGGCAAAGTTTTCCCTGTGAACCTCAAGATCAGAAAACTCCACAGACGGTAGGTTTTCGTCTGAGGAGGTGGGCTCCTCTCCAGTTTCTTGAGTCTCCCCTGCCAATACTGATAAGGGAAATTCCGGAGAGTCCTCACCACTCTCAGGGGAGTTCTGGCTATCACATTCCTGGTACATAGGGGCACCAGTGGGGGGCTCAGGATCATCCCACAGTTCCCAGAACTTCAGAAAATCCCTTCCCACAATGGCGTCATGCGGTAACTGAGATACTAAGCCCACTGGATGAGAGAGGGTACCTTTGGGGGTCTCGAAACACACTGTAGTCACTGGATACTCTCGGGTGTCCCCATGCACACAAATAACAGCTACCTTGCTATTCCCAGAGACCTCTGTTTTAACTAACTCAGCCTTTATCAGGGTCACAAGGCTACCTGAATCCAGCAATACCACAACATTTCTACCATTAACACACATTTTGCATAAATGTTTCTCAGTTCCTCGAATGGCAGTGCATGCGACTGTCGCACACAGCGACTGACGTCTGCCCGTCAGAAAGTCACACTGCATGGGTTCCTCCACAACCGGGCAATTGGCTGCAATATGTCCCGCTTGCCGGCAGCGGTAGCAAACGATCCTTCTTGCCGCCTCTTGAGCCGCTGATTTCCCAGGCTGTTCTCGCCAAACTTGGGGTAGAGCTCCCACCCTCTCACTCTCTCCACCCTCACCCCTTGGAATCCTCTTATCCGCCCCTGGGGATGGTCTGGTCTTAGGGTGGAAAGTCCGAGTGTCTCTGGAAGAGGCCGTCAGGTTCTCTGTAGCCAAGTATTTCTCCACACGATCCACAAGACCATCGGCCGTCTCTGGGTCTCCATGGCTTACCCACTTTTGGATGGCAGTAGGAAGAGCTCTCAAAAACCGATCCATTACAACACGTTCCACAATCTTTGGTGCGGACAAAGTCTCTGGCTGTAGCCACTTTCTGCTCAGGTGAATGAGATCATACATTTGAGACCTGGGGGGTTTTCCAAGCTGGAAAGTCCAGTTATGCACACGCTGAGCCCGGACAGCCTGGGTGACACCCAGCCTTGCCAATATTTCAGCTTTTAGCATCACATAGTCTTTTGCTTGGTCAGGCTCTAGGTCATAGTAAGCCTTCTGCGATTCACCAGTTAACAGAGGAGCCACCAGTCCAGCCCACTGCTCCTCAGGCCACTTTTCTCTTTCAGCAGTCCTTTCAAATGTGGTCAAAAATACCTCTGGATCATCCTCTCCAGTCATTTTTGTCAATAAACGACTCACCCCAAAGGACGCGGTATTAGTGGGACGGCTTTCCTCACTGGTCTGCGGACGTTGCTGCATTACTGCTTCCATTTGTTGTAGTCTCTGCTCTTGCTTCTGTGACAGGTCTATGAAGCGGGCCTCAGATTGCTGCTGGGCTTGTTGCTGAGCTTCCAGACTCTGTTGGTGAGCTTGCTGCTGGGCTGCAAGGCTCTGTTGATGAGCTGCAAGGCTCTTTTGCAAACCTGCATTTGTCTGCTGTTGATTGGCATTTGCTAGAGCCAGCTGCTTCAGTATCTCCTCCATGCTGGCTTAAAAAAAACTGCCACTGGTTCTCCACCAACTGTGAGGGGGTTAGCTCGGCAGCGGGTGTGTGTGACCCCCGGGATGGGCTCCCCACACAAAAACAGGCCCAGCAAACGGAGGTTGTGGTTTTCAAAATAAAAAAAGGTGCGGTTTATTTTCTATTTACAGTGACAAAACACAGCAAAGCCAAAAGAAACATAAACAAAATAAATCCTGGTCAACTTGACCTCTGACTAAACATACAGGTTTCCTAACTAACAACTGGGATCAGCCTAGTGCTGTCCTAGTCCCTAAGTCCCTGGTTTTAAATGTCCAAGCAAATAGCCACACAGGCTTTGTCTCACCGCACAGGGGTTCACTCTCCCTAGACAGTCCACACAGGTCTGGGTCCAGGCATGAGCCAACATCTAATGAAGCTGGGAGTTCTTATAGAGGCCTAAATGAGCTGACAAGCTTCAGCTGGTCTCATCAACTCCCTGTCTGCACGACGCCCCACACTCTCCCTAGAGGTATGAGTCATCCATGAGCCCACTAGCCTCAGCTGGGCTTATACAACTCTCCACCTAGTTGTATAAGTCGGTGTAAAGCCTGAATCTGGGCGAAATATATCTACCCCCCTGGATGCAACCAGGTGACTTTACCTTCCTGCTGTCACAATATATATATATATATATACATGTGTATATATATATATATATATATATATATATATATATATATATATATATACAGTATATAAATATATATATATATATATATATATAAATATATGAAATTTGGGGGTGCTGTGTATTTTAAAAGAGTTAGTGAAAGCTGATTACTAAAAGTATATTTTGTTGTCTTTTTAAATGACTGTACCCTTGCATATTCTATTACCAATTTTTTCCTAAACATGTTTTAAATTGAAACTGAGAAATATAATAATGACTGCAAAAAATGTAGTGATTCATAGGAAGATACAGGAATTTTGGAAAACGCTATGACGTGTGCACGGATGTGAATCATATAATAAGTTGTAAGGCACGATCAATGGGGTCTTTTCCTAATTGGTATTATTATCATCAGCTAGTTTATTAGCTTCTTAGTAGTTTTTAGGTTGACATGGAAACCAGCAAAAGTGTTAACCTTTGTCCAGACTAATGATTTCCAGAAATACCTTGTAAAAGAACAGTTATTATAGAAAAAAACATAATTATAGAGAATAAAAATAATGTTCAAATATAATTCAAAAATTATTATTTGAATGTTGAATTCCCTAATAAAAGTATCAGATGGGTAATACAGGGATCACTGTTGCTAACAGTCAAATGCTTGTTGTCTGGCTGATGTGCACATTTTTGTTAGTAGTACTTGCAGATGAGAAACGTTAAGTCTTTATTTGCATGCTTGTTTTAGGTATTAGAATAATATAATTTGTTTTTCAATTGTTTTCTGACCTTCCTTCCTGATAATCATTTGCTATTTAGGAAATGGTGGGAGTCACATTGATACTATTGGGCACATTTGTTGTAGCTGGTAGAGTGTCACTAGAAGAATTGTTGCTAGCTTTTATAGCTGGATGGCTGATGTGCACACTAGTGATGCTGTCGGCTCTTGCTTTGTAACAGTAAAAGTGTGGCAGAGAGACTTAGGGAACTAGCGGCAGAAAAGAGTGGATGGCACTCTTCATGGGAAACCCCATTGTTTACTGCACACCATGCTCTGCATTTTATAAGTTATTTGCCTGAGGAACCTCTGTTGAGTTAGTTCTCTCTGCATTATGCTCCAGAGGGAACTAGGTGATAGGAGGAGAGGCAGGTCACATCACCTTGACAGGTCATGTATATGGGAACTTCTTTTGCTGACTTTCTTTTGTGAATGATGCTCCACTTGTCTTGCACTTTTGTAAAGGACAACACCTTGCTTTATATACAGTATATGTCAGTATTTTTTTTGAAAGCAGTGGTATGGCCAAGGTAGGGTCATGCAACTGCTTTTTAAAATGAGTCTTTTGGATTAATTTGCAGTGAAACATTGTGGATAATTTCTGCAAGTAAATTCTATGATGTGGTGAAAGGTATAATGTTTCAATGTACTTAAAGTAGACCTCGAATCTAAGAGAAAGGATGGACAATCCCATGAGTTATCCAACAATATAGCCTAAATGCAATGGGGCTTACCAAAAAAACAAACCTTACTATCTTAGATAGATATTACACATGAATCCTTAGCTCTTTCAGGTGACATGCAGGTTAGGAGATTGATGTATTTAGGCTTCTTCCTTCAAGCTCACAGTCTTTTATAAAGCTCTGTATTGCCGGAAAAAAAAGGCAAGTAAGTAGAAAAATTATACAACACAGATAATGGCATACATTCAGTCATCGTGAAAAGAAGTGGGATTAATAAATACATCCTGTTACGTAGAATGCTACATTTGACAAGCAGTTAACATTGTGTATGTAGGCGGGTTACACTCGCACATCCACAAGATCAAGCAACAGTGACATGTTTAACTTCATATAGACTGGGGCTAGACCAGGCCTGGACAGAGTCACTTTTTTTATTATAAGTGAAGGCTGAATTACATAAATTACAATCTAACTGTCTGCCCTTTATCGGTTGAGGAGGACCCAGACCCGGGACATCCAACCAACCCTGACAGATTTTTATGAATTTATGAAGTGCGTGTTAGAATTTTAATTTCTTTCATAGCAAAAACAAGTTAAAGTGGTTGTTAAGCCACTTTCACATTTTATTACTATCTGCTCTGTGTCCTAATCATGTGTCCCTCTGTTTGAGTGATTTATTAAAAAAAAGCCGATTATACCTCATTTCACAGCGCCTCTTAGCAATCACGTGACCAGCTGGCTTTCTCCTTTCCCCATCTGACAGCTGCAGTAAGCGGGGCTGAGATTTCCCCACTGGCGTCACTGGGGAAGGAAAGAGGGGAGGACAGGAGATAGAGAGCCAGCTGGTCACGTGATCGCTGAGAGATGCTGTGAAATGACATATATATGTATATTCTGCCTTTTTTTTATAAATCACTTATACAGGGGGACACAGGATTAGGGCACAGCGATGATAGTATGACAATATAAATATTATTTGAGCAGCAGGAGTTGCGGGGGCGGTCACTGTCACGAGCTGACAGGCAGGAAGGGTGCTTGGAGAGGACAGATGGTTAGCAGTTATGTTTTCAAGAAGCTCCAAAGGCTGCTGAGAGGGGGGTAATTTCTCTATTTGTGAGAACAGCACATACAATACAATGTCCCCCCTTTGGAGAGAAGCCTACTTCTATAATGCTATATAGAAAATCTCTAGTACCCCATCTTTTGAAGTGCCTTAATCTCTCATACAGTTTGTGTTTGGAAACCCAACACAGTTCCCATGCAACAGTGGGCAACAGACTTATCAAGTCTGAGACCAACATGATAACTTCTATGGTATTTGTGTTGAATGGATTTATTTCACATTTATTTCACGTTCACTGAGCAGTTCAGGGAAACTAACAATGACTAACAATGAAGTTTTACACCGTTAGCACATACTAAAACATGACGCATACTGGATGGGTAACGGTTAATTGAATATAGGTTTATAGGTTTAAAAAAACATTTCATAGCAGGATACAGGACAATGTTCTAATGCTTATTTGCTCACTGACAGGGCTTGCCACAGAGTCTTACATACTATACTGTGAAAGTAACTTTAAAGAAGTTATAAAGGCTCAAGATTTTACCTTCTTGAATTCTATCTTGCTTGCTATGGGGGCACTCAGCAGTTAGGAGGAACGAAGAGCACTGGTGAGGGACCCAGGAAGAGGAGAATCAGGGCTGCTCTGTGCAAAACCACTGCACAGCATAAAAGATTGCTAATCTGAAAATTGCTACTCATATGAAGAAGAAGTTGGATAGGTGTAGTGCTAGAGAAACAAATAACTATTTATTGATTGTAATTATAATTTTGTCAAGTCAAAACCTTTTTTTGGATAAAAAAAGTGAAGGTCCGTCTCTGTCCTTGTTGGAGATTTTCCTTGACTTCTTGTCTGGTAAAAAACATTGTCATTGTGATATCACATGATAGGAGAGCTTTCTAATGAAACACATGGAGAGGAGAAAAAAACCCCACTAGGGCTCTAAAAACCAATGTCATTGTGATATCACATGATGGGAGATCTTTCTAAAGGACCCATGGAGAGGAGAAAAACCCCAACTCGGGCTCTAATACTTTGCTAAGCTAAACAAGATGTTTTTGGCTGGGCTTACATTTTTACAAACCTGGACAGTTCAATCTGAGCATTTGGTATCCTCTTTTACTGTTAGTGAAAACTGCATGTCAAAATGTGCAGAAGATCCAAGAATATAGGCAGCTGAAGTTACATACAATATTCAACTTTTACTGTAAAGATCCATCCCCCAAACCTCTGTATTTGTCATTTAATGTAATGGGAGCCTCATATAGTGAGGATTTAAAAGTGAATATAGGTAGATCCAAAATTCAACTACGTCAGGAAATTATAAGATCTGCATATCTCTCTAGATCTATTGATGATTTTGACATGCAGTTTCCACAGAAAATAACCACTGCTTATGTATTTCTTTTAATATATGCTCATTTTAGATTTCCCAAGTTTGTACCAGGTTTACTTTAAAAAATAAATGTTCTACTATTTGTATTTGTATATCCTAAAATTAGAAAAAAAAAAAAATCAAAACAAATCAAGTGGAGTGACATTATGGTTAAACAGGATTTGTAAAAGAGATATTGCTTAACATTCAAACGATTATTTGATATCGCAAATGTGTTTCCACAAGCTACTCTGTGCCCCATAAGATATTTTCTCCTGTTTGATTTTACTTGCTGAAGTCAGTCTTATCTGTACCAGTTTCTGTGCATTCCTTGTTCGCAGTATATTTTGCTTTAGCTCTATAGCTTTTATTTGATTTGTCTTAATCAATCGCTATTTAGTTTTAAAAATTATACATGCATCAATTCTCCATAGTTGGTCTTTTTATAATCTAGACTCTTTTCCTCTCTATTTATTTAAAAAAGAATAGGAAGTGTACATTTATGTTAAAATTGTGTTGAAAATTTGATTTTATTGGAATTTCCTAAGATAAATAAAATATGTAATTTCCTTAAGGCATGTGAATCCTGAGCTTAGATGTTCCCTTACTCTATCTTTTTGTTAGTTTTAAATCACTTGGTATGTTGCAGTTCTTAGAAAAATGAAACCCCTTTGAGAGGGATTACTTTTTTAGAGCATTCAGGTACTGAAAGAAAAAGCCTAAAGGTCTAAAACAGCACAGTATACTCTTTGTTTTAGAAATATAGTACACAATCTGACCTTTTTATTGATAAAATACCTGGATTTTTGTACTTGCCATAAAGTACTTTTCCTGGAAGCTTGTCGTGGCACAAACGATAAAGAGACATCTGGGGTTACACTGGCACCTACAAGCCGCCTCAGAACTGATAGTGGATTGTGAGCCTGAGGGGTCTAATACAGTGGGACTGTTCCTCTTGTGTTTAGGATCCAACATGTTACACTTTAGATAGGAAGAACTTACCTCTAAAACAAAGTAAAAGTAGGTAGATAACTGAGATATAACCTCATGTCTCTTGCAATTAGGGGCAGAAGTGGGAAGATGCTACTTCTTATTGAATGGAAGGAACAGAGCATGGGGTGCATGTGTGTGTGACACTCCATCTAGTGATGCAGCACTCTATTCCTCAGTGGTTTAATCCTTTCCATGGAAAATAATGGGGTTCAATTGTTATAACAAATAAAGTAGCTCCCAGTGCTCTGCCCACATGACCTACCTAAAACTGAATTGAGATACTGCATACGAAGATAATATGCTTCCTTCAGTAAAATAGCCAGCAATAAAACGTTCTGTTCCAACATGTTTTGAACCAGGCACAACACTTTCTCCAAAAATGGTCATTCCTTGAGAAAACACTGTGCCTAGCACAAAACATGTCAGTACAGAATTGTTCCTGCTGGCTATTTTAATAAACAAATAATAATATTTTGCATCTCAATGTGTGGTATTCCTTTTGCTGGTATAATTGCTTTCTTTGGTGGAGACAAGCCAGCACCTGAGATGTGAATGTGGAGTGTCGAGCCTGATCCCGTCTGGAGTGGCATGGGAAATACTTAAATACTTATTAATGAGTATTCAGAGACTGGGTCACACCTGAGGCTGTGCCATGGCTGTAGACCTGGAAAGTGCTCTGCAGCTAACTAATACAATACACAGTGGTCTGGACAGTACCACAGGCAGGGCCCAGTGCCTGAAGTTCATATTTCAGACAGACCCCACAACCGTCCAATCCAGCTGGGCCAAAGTACAGCCTCTAAAGCTAATATTGATGATTTGCCATTTTGGATAGCTGCATAGGAGACCAGCTTAACCACTGTGTAGAAAAATGGCTAGTGAAAACAGTTAAAAAAAATTCAGGAAGGAAAAGAAGATCATTGTTTTAGAACACTAGCAATTATTTGAGACATGCTGGGAGTTTGAGTGGTTATACCAGACTGATCACTGATCTTTTTTGTTCGCCAGTGCCAAAATCCTCCTGTAGGTGGCAGTATAGCATAAATGTGAAAATAAGAAAAAAAAGAGATATGCAAAATTATATATATATTGTGACAGCAGGAAGGTAAAGTCACCTGGTTGCATCCAGGGGGGTAGATATATTTTGCCCAGATTCAGGCTTTACGCCGACTTATACAACTAGGTGGAGAGTTGTATAAGCCCAGCTAAGGCTAGTGGGCTCATGGATGACTCATACCTCTAGGGAGAGTGTGGGGCGTCGTGCAGACAGAGATGAGGAGACCAGCTGAACCTTGTCAGCTCATTTAGGCCTCTATAAGAACTCCCAGCTTCATTAGATGTTAGCTCATGCCTGGAACCAGACCTGTGTGGACTGTCTAGGGAGAGTGAACCCCTGTGCGGTGAGAAAAAGCCTGTGTGGCTATTTGCTTGGACATTTAAAACCAGGGACTTAGGGACTAGGACAGCACTAGGCTGATCCCAGTTGTTAGTTAGGAAACCTGTATGTTTAGTCAGAGGTCAAGTTGACCAGGATTTATTTTGTTTATATGTTTCTTTTGGCTTTGCTGTGTTTTGTCACTGTAAATAGAAAATAAACCGCACCTTTTTTTTGATTTTGAAAACCACAACCTCCGTTTGCTGGGCCTGTTTTTGTGTGGGGAGCCCATCCCGGGGGTCACACACACCCGCTGCCGAGCTAACCCCCTCACAGTTGGTGGAGAACCAGTGGCAGTTTTTTTTAAGCCAGCATGGAGGAGATACTGAAGCAGCTGGCTCTAGCAAATGCCAATCAACAGCAGACAAATGCAGGTTTGCAAAAGAGCCTTGCAGCTCAACAACAGAACTTCGCAGCCCAGCAGCAAGCTCATCAACAGAGCCTTGCAGCCCAGCAGCAAGCTCACCAACAGAGTCTGGAAGCTCAGCAACAAGCCCAGCAGCAATCTGAGGCCCGCTTCATAGACCTGTTACAGAAGCAAGAGCAGAGACTACAACAAATGGAAGCAGTAATGCAGCAACGTCCGCAGACCAGTGAGGAAAGCCGTCCCACTAATACCGCGTCCTTTGGGGTGAATCGTTTATTGACAAAAATGACTGGAGAGGATGATCCAGAGGTATTTTTGACCACATTTGAAAGGACTGCTGAAAGAGAAAAGTGGCCTGAGGAGCAGTGGGCTGGACTGGTGGCTCCTCTGTTAACTGGTGAATCGCAGAAGGCTTACTATGACCTAGAGCCTGACCAAGCAAAAGACTATGTGATGCTAAAAGCTGAGATATTGGCAAGGCTGGGTGTCACCCAGGCTGTCCGGGCTCAGCGTGTGCATAACTGGACTTTCCAGCTTGGAAAACCCCCCAGGTCTCAAATGTATGATCTCATTCACCTGAGCAGAAAGTGGCTACAGCCAGAGACTTTGTCCGCACCAAAGATTGTGGAACGTGTTGTAATGGATCGGTTTTTGAGAGCTCTTCCTACTGCCATCCAAAACTGGGTAAGCCATGGAGACCCAGAGACGGCCGATGGTCTTGTGGATCGTGTGGAGAAATACTTGGCTACAGAGAACCTGACGGCCTCTTCCAGAGACACTCGGACTTTCCACCCTAAGACCAGACCATCCCCAGGGGCGGATAAGAGGATTCCAAGGGGTAAGGGTGGAGAGAGTGAGAGGGTGGGAGCTCTACCCCAAGTTTGGCGAGAACAGCCTGGGAAATCAGCGGCTCAAGAGGCGGCAAGAAGGATCGTTTGCTACCGCTGCCGGCAAGCGGGACATATTGCAGCCAATTGCCCGGTTGTGGAGGAACCCATGCAGTGTGACTTTCTGACGGGCAGACGTCAGTCGCTGTGTGTGACAGTCGCATGCACTGCCATTCGAGGAATTGAGAAACATTTATGCAAAATGTGTGTTAATGGTAGAAATGTTGTGGTATTGCTGGATTCAGGTAGCCTTGTGACCCTGATAAAGGCTGAGTTAGTTAAAACAGAGGTCTCTGGGAATAGCAAGGTAGCTGTTATTTGTGTGCATGGGGACACCCGAGAGTATCCAGTGACTACAGTGTGTTTCGAGACCCCCAAAGGTACCCTCTCTCATCCAGTGGGCTTAGTATCTCAGTTACCGTATGACGCCATTGTGGGAAGGGATTTTCCGAAGTTCTGGGAACTGTGGGATGATCCTGAGCCCCCCACTGGTGCCCCTATGTACCAGGAATGTGATAGCCAGAACTCCCCTGAGAGTGGTGAGGACTCTCCGGAATTTCCCTTATCAGTATTGGCAGGGGAGACTCAAGAAACTGGAGAGGAGCCCACCTCCTCAGACGAAAACCTACCGTCTGTGGAGTTTTCTGATCTTGAGGTTCACAGGGAAAACTTTGCCACAGAACAGTTGAAAGACCCCGCCCTAATAAAGGCACGCGAAAACGTAGTGAAAATAGATGGCGAGTTAGTGAACCCAGATAATACCTGCACTTACCCATACTTCAGCGTAGAGAAGGACCTACTGTATCGGGTGGCAAAAAGGGCAGAAGAAACCGTTGAGCAGCTTGTGGTGCCCAAACCTTACAGGAAGTTGGTGTTGGAGTTGGCCCATGGGCACATTCTTGGAGGTCATCTGGGGACAGAGAAAACCCGAGAGAGGGTATTACAGAGATTCTATTGGCCGGGGGTGATGAAGGACATAGAAAATTATTGTTCCTCCTGCCCTGTGTGTCAGAGGTCGGCCCCGATGCCACATTTCCGTAGCCCGCTGGTCCCTCTACCCATCATTGAGGTCCCGTTTGAGAGGATCGCCATGGATTTGGTAGGTCCTATAATCAAGTCCGCTAGGGGGCACCAGTACATATTAGTTATAATGGACTATGCCACCCGTTATCCAGAAGCGATCCCTCTCCGAAATACCTCGGCCAAAACCATAGCCAAAGAGCTATCTCTTGTGTTTAGCCGGGTGGGTATTTGTAAAGAACTGCTTACGGACCAAGGTACACCCTTTATGTCCCGGGTTATGAAGGAGCTGTGTAAATTGTTCAAAGTGACGCAATTACGTACATCTGTGTATCACCCCCAAACCGATGGGCTGGTTGAAAGATTCAACAAAACCCTAAAACAAATGTTGAAGAAAGTGGTGGATAGAGATGGAAAGGATTGGGACTGTCTACTTCCTTATCTGATGTTTGCTATTAGGGAGGTGCCCCAATCCTCTACGGGATTCTCCCCCTTTGAGTTACTGTATGGGAGACACCCAAGAGGGCTGTTGGATATTGCCAAGGAAACTTGGGAAAGTGAGAGTTCTCCCCACAGGAGTGTGATTGAGCATGTCGCCCTGATGCAAGACCGAATTGCACAGGTAATGCCCATCGTGAAGGAACATTTGGCCCAAGCGCAGTTAGCACAGCAGAGAGTGTACAACCGTGGAGCCAAGACCCGTACCTTTTCCCCAGGGGATAGGATACTGGTACTTGTCCCTACGGTTGAAAGTAAATTCCTTGCCAAATGGCAAGGCCCCTACGAGATAATGGAAAAAGTGAGTGAAGTGAATTACAAGGTCAGACAACCAGGAAGGCGAAAGCCCGAACAGATCTATCACGTTAATCTGTTGAAAGCCTGGAGGGATAGAGAGTCCCTAGTCGCAGACACTTGGTCACCAGCTCAAACTGGTTGCGTGATTCCTGAGGTTGGAATAGCAGCCACCTTGTCACAACCCCAACAACAGGAGGTTAAGGAGTTTGTGCTTCGCAACAAGGAGGTATTCTCTGAGCTGCCGGGACAAACATTTGGGGTAGAGCATGACATCATTACCCCGCCCGGTGAAAGGGTGAAGTTAAAACCCTATCGGATCCCAGAGGCCCGACGGGAGGCAATACGGGAGGAAGTACAGAAAATGCTGAACTTAGGGGTGATAGAGGAGTCCCAAAGTGATTGGTCTAGTCCCATTGTGTTGGTGCCTAAACCGGATGGGAGCTGGCGATTTTGTAACGATTTTCGTCAGTTGAACAAAGTTACAAAATTTGACACCTACCCCATGCCACGTATAGATGAGTTAATCGACCGGCTGGGAACAGCCCGATACATGACGACTCTTGACCTCACAAAAGGGTATTGGCAAATCCCCCTGGCCAAATTGGCCAAAGAGAAAACCGCATTTGTAACCCCAGACGGGGCGTTCCAATATAAAAGAATGCCGTTCGGGTTACAGAATGCGCCGGCCACATTCCAGCGGAAAATGGACCAGATGCTGAGGCCCCATCGGAAGTATGCTGCGGCTTACCTGGATGACGTAATTGTCCATAGCACAGATTGGGCCTCACATCTGCCAAAAGTGCAAGCAGTCCTGGACTCTGTTCGGGAAGCGGGGTTTACGGCTAACCCCAAGAAGTGTACCATTGGGCAGGAGGAGGCCAAATATCTTGGGTACACCATTGGGAGGGGAGTAATAAAACCCCAACTCAACAAAGTCGAGGCCATCCAGAGTTGGCCACGTCCCAACAGCAAGAAGCAGGTACGAGCCTTTCTGGGAATCGCTGGGTATTATCGGCGATTCATTCCCCACTTTGCTTCTAAGGCTGTGCCCCTAACCAACCTAACGAAGGGGAAAGGGTCGGTCATGATTAAATGGACCCCCGAGGCTGAGGCAGCATTCCAATTCTTGAAACAAGCCTTATGTAGCCAGCCAGTGTTGTACTCACCCGACTTCTCTAAAGACTTTGTCGTACAAAGTGATGCGTCAGATGTGGGGTTAGGAGCAGTATTGTCCCAGGTCTGGAACGGGGAAGAGCACCCAGTCATTTACCTCAGCAGGAAGTTGAAGTCCCATGAGGTAAATTACGCCACCGTTGAAAAGGAGTGTTTAGCGGTGAAGTGGGCTCTAGATTCCCTTCGGTACTACCTGCTAGGTAGGCACTTTGACATGGTTACGGATCACGCTCCGTTAAAGTGGATGGCTCAAAACAAGGAAACAAATAGAAGAGTGAATAGGTGGTTCCTGGCCCTCCAGGAATTCAACTTCACAGTAAAGCATCGCCCTGGCGTTCAAATGGGGAATGTGGATGCTTTGTCTCGAGTACATGAATGCCTGATTGCTGGTGTTCCAACCCCAAGGTTAAAACAAGAGGGGGGGTATGTGACAGCAGGAAGGTAAAGTCACCTGGTTGCATCCAGGGGGGTAGATATATTTCGCCCAGATTCAGGCTTTACGCCGACTTATACAACTAGGTGGAGAGTTGTATAAGCCCAGCTAAGGCTAGTGGGCTCATGGATGACTCATACCTCTAGGGAGAGTGTGGGGCGTCGTGCAGACAGAGATGAGGAGACCAGCTGAACCTTGTCAGCTCATTTAGGCCTCTATAAGAACTCCCAGCTTCATTAGATGTTAGCTCATGCCTGGAACCAGACCTGTGTGGACTGTCTAGGGAGAGTGAACCCCTGTGCGGTGAGAAAAAGCCTGTGTGGCTATTTGCTTGGACATTTAAAACCAGGGACTTAGGGACTAGGACAGCACTAGGCTGATCCCAGTTGTTAGTTAGGAAACCTGTATGTTTAGTCAGAGGTCAAGTTGACCAGGATTTATTTTGTTTATATGTTTCTTTTGGCTTTGCTGTGTTTTGTCACTGTAAATAGAAAATAAACCGCACCTTTTTTTTGATTTTGAAAACCACAACCTCCGTTTGCTGGGCCTGTTTTTGTGTGGGGAGCCCATCCCGGGGGTCACACACACCCGCTGCCGAGCTAACCCCCTCACAATATATATATATATATTGTGACAGCAGGAAGGTAAAGTCACCTGGTTGCATCCAGGGGGGTAGGTATATTTCTCCCAGATTCAGGCTTTATGCCGACTTATACAACTAGGGAGAGAGTTGATGAAGCCCAGCTGAGGCTAGTGGGCTCATGGATGATTCATACCTCTAGGGAGAGTGCTGGGCGTCGTGCAGGCAGGGAGTTGATGAGACCAGCTGAAGCTTGTCAGCTCGTTTAAGGCCTCTATAAAAACTCCCAGCTTCATTAGGTGTTTGCTCATGCCTGGAACCAGACCTGTGTGGACTGTCTAGGGAGAGTGAACCCCTGTGCGGTGAGACAAAGCCTGTGTGGCTATTTGTTTGGACATTTACTAAACCAGGGACTTAGGGACTAGGACAGCACCAGGCTGATCCCAGTTGTTAGTTAGGGAAACCTGCATGTTTAGTCAGAGGTCAAGCTGACCAGGATTTATTTTGTTTATGTTTCTTTTTGCTTTGCTGTGTTTTTGTCACTGTAAATAGAGAAATAAACCGCACCTTTTGATCTTGAAAACCACAACCTCCGTCTGCTGGGCCTGTTTTTGTGTGGGGAGCCCATCCAGGGGGTCACACACACCCGCTACCGAGCTAACCCCCTCACAGTTGGTGGAGAATGCGGGCAGTTTTTTTTTAAGCCAGCATGGAGGAGATACTGAAACAGCTGGCTCTAGCAAATGCCAATCAACAGCAGACAAATGCAGGTTTGCAAAAGAGCTTCGCAGCCCAGCAACAAGCCCAGCAGCAATCTGAGGCCCGCTTCATAGACCTGTTGCAGAAGCAAGAGCAGAGACTACAACAACAGATGGAAGCAGTAATGCAGCAACGTCCGCAGACCAGTGAGGAAAGCCGTCCCACTAATACCGCGTCCTTTGGGGTGAGTCGTTTATTGACAAAAATGACTGGAGAGGATGATCCAGAGGTATTTTTGACCACATTTGAAAGGACTGCTGAAAGAGAAAAGTGGCCTGAGGAGCAGTGGGCTGGACTGGTGGCTCCTCTGTTAACTGGTGAATCGCAGAAAGCTTACTATGACCTAGAGCCTGACCAAGCAAAAGACTATGTGATGCTAAAAGCTGAAATATTGGCAAGGCTGGGTGTCACCCTGGCTGTCCGGGCTCAGCGTGTGCATAACTGGACTTTCCAGCTTGGAAAACCCCCCAGGTCTCAAATGTATGATCTCATTCACCTGAGCAGGAAGTGGCTACAGCCAGAGACTTTGTCCGCACCGGAGATTGTGGAACGTGTTGTGATGGATCATTTCTTGAGAGCTCTTCCTACCGCCATTCAAAAGTGGGTAAGCCATGGAGACCCAGAAACAGCCGGTAAACTTGTGGATCATGTAGAGAGATACTTGGCTGCAGAGAACCTGACGGCCTCTTCCAGAGACTCTCGGACTTTCCACCCTAAGACCAGACCATCCCCAGGGGCGGATAAGATGATTCCAAGGGGTGAGGGTGGAGAGAGTGAGAGGGTGGGAACTCTGCCCAGGGTTTGGCGAGAACAGCCTGGGAAGTCGGGGGCTCAAAAGGCAGCCAAAAGGATTGTTTGCTACCGCTGCCGGCAAACGGGACATATTGCAGCAAATTGCCCGGTTGTGGAGGAACCCATGCAATGTGACTTTCTGACGGACAGACGTCAGTCGCTGTGTGCGACAGTCGCATGCACTGCCATTCGGGGAACTGAGAAACATTTATGCAAAATGTGTATTAATGGTAGAAATGTTGTGGTATTACTGGATTCAGGTAGCCTTGTGACCCTGATAAAGGCTGAATTAGTTAAAACAGAGGTCTCTGGGAATAGCAAGGTAGCTGTTATTTGTGTGCATGGGGACACCCGAGAGTATCCAGTGACTACAGTGTGTTTCAAGACCCCCAAAGGTACCCTCTCTCATCCAGTGGGGTCAGTATCTCAATTACCGCATGATGCCATTGTGGGAAGGGATTTTCCGAAGTTCTGGGAACTGTGGGATGATCCTGAGCCCCCCACTGGTGCCCCTATGTACCAGGAAGGTGATAGCCAGAACTCCTCTGAGAGTGGTGAGGACTCTCCAGAATTTCCCTTGTCAGTATTGGCAGGCGAGACTCAAGAAACTGGAGAGGAGCCCACCTCCTCAGACGAAAACCTACCGTCTGTGGAGTTTTCTGATCTTGAGGTTCACAGGGAAAATTTTGCCACAGAACAGTTAAAAGACCCCGCCCTAATAAAGGCACGGGAAAACGTAGTGGAAATAGATGGCGAGTTAGTGAACCCAGATAATACCTGCACTTACCCATACTTCAGCGTAGAGAAGGACCTACTGTATCGGGTGGCAAAAAGGGCAGAAGAAACCGTTGAGCAGCTTGTGGTGCCCAAACCTTACAGGAAGTTGGTGTTGGAGTTGGCCCATGGGCACATTCTTGGAGGTCATCTGGGGACAGAGAAAACCCGAGAGAGGGTATTACAGAGATTCTATTGGCCTGGGGTGATGAAGGACATAGAAAATTATTGTTCCTCCTGCCCTGTGTGTCAGAGGTCGGCCCCGATGCCACATTTCCGTAGCCCGCTGGTCCCTCTACCCATCATTGAGGTCCCGTTTGAGAGGATCGCAATGGATTTGGTAGGTCCTATAATCAAGTCCGCTAGGGGGCACCAGTACATATTAGTTATAATGGACTATGCCACCCGTTATCCAGAAGCGATCCCTCTCCAAAATACCTCGGCCAAAACCATAGCCAAAGAGCTATCTCTTGTTTTTAGCCGGGTGGGTATTTGTAAAGAACTGCTTACGGACCAAGGTACACCCTTTATGTCCCGGGTTATGAAAGAGCTGTGTAAATTGTTCAAAGTGACGCAATTGCGTACGTCTGTGTATCACCCCCAAACCGATGGGCTGGTTGAAAGATTCAACAAAACCCTAAAACAAATGTTGAAGAAAGTGGTGGATAGAGATGGAAAGGATTGGGACTGTCTACTTCCTTATTTGATGTTTGCTATTAGGGAGGTGCCCCAATCCTCTACGGGATTCTCCCCCTTTGAGTTACTGTATGGGAGACACCCAAGAGGGCTGTTGGATATTGCCAAGGAAACTTGGGAAAGTGAGAGTTCTCCCCACAGGAGTGTGATTGAGCATGTCGCCCTGATGCAAGATCGAATTGCACAGGTAATGCCCATCGTGAAGGAACATTTGGCCCAAGCGCAGTTGGCACAGCAGAGAGTGTACAACCGTGGAGCCAAGACCCGTACCTTTTCCCCGGGGGATAGGATATTGGTACTTGTCCCTACGGTTGAAAGTAAATTCCTTGCCAAATGGCAAGGCCCCTACGAGATAATGGAAAAAGTGAGCGAAGTGAATTACAAGGTCAGACAACCAGGAAGGCGAAAGCCCGAACAGATCTATCACGTTAATCTGTTGAAAGCCTGGAGGGATAGAGAGTCCCTAGTCGCAGAAACTTGGTCACCAGCTCAAACTGGTTGCGTGATTCCGGAGGTTGGAATAGCAGCCACCTTGTCACAACCCCAACAACAGGAGGTTAAGGAGTTTGTGCTTCGCAACAAGGAGGTGTTCTCTGAGCTGCCGGGACAAACATCTGGGGTAGAGCATGATATTATTACCCCGCCCGGTGAAAGGGTGAAGTTAAAACCCTATCGGATCCCAGAGGCCCGACGGGAGGCAATACGGGAGGAAGTACAGAAAATGCTGAACTTAGGGGTGATAGAGGAGTCCCAAAGTGATTGGTCTAGTCCCATTGTGTTGGTGCCTAAACCGGATGGGAGCTGGCGATTTTGTAACGATTTTCGTCAGTTGAACAAAGTTACAAAATTTGACACCTACCCCATGCCACGTATAGATGAGTTGATCGACCGGCTGGGAACAGCCCGATACATGACGACTCTTGACCTCACAAAAGGGTATTGTCAAATTCCCCTGGCCAAGTCGGCCAAAGAGAAAACCGCATTTGTAACCCCAGACGGGGCGTTCCAATATAAGAGAATGCCGTTCGGGTTACAGAATGCGCCGGCCACATTCCAGCGGAAAATGGACCAGATACTGAGGCCCCATCGGAAGTATGCTGCGGCTTACCTGGATGACGTAATTGTCCATAGCACAGATTGGGCCTCACATCTGCCAAAAGTGCAAGCAGTCCTAGACTCTATCCGGGAAGTGGGGTTTACGGCTAACCCCAAGAAGTGTACCATTGGGCAGGAGGAGGCCAAATATCTTGGGTACACCATTGGCAGGGGAGTAATAAAACCCCAACTCAACAAAGTCGAGGCCATCCAGAGTTGGCCACGTCCCAACAGCAAGAAGCAGGTACGAGCCTTTCTGGGAATCGCGGGTTATTATCGGCGCTTCATTCCCCACTTTGCTTCTAAGGCTGTGCCCCTAACCAACCTGACGAAAGGGAAAGGGTCGGTCATGATTAAATGGACCCCCGAGGCTGAGGCAGCGTTCCAATTCTTGAAACAAGCCTTATGTAGCCAGCCAGTGTTGTACTCACCCGACTTCTCTAAAGACTTTGTCGTACAAAGTGATGCGTCAGATGTGGGGTTAGGAGCAGTATTGTCCCAGGTCTGGAACGGGGAAGAGCACCCAGTCATTTACCTCAGCAGGAAGTTGAAGTCCCATGAGGTAAATTACGCCACGGTTGAAAAGGAGTGTTTAGCGGTGAAGTGGGCTCTAGATTCCCTTCGGTACTATCTGCTAGGTAGGCACTTTGACATGGTTACGGATCACGCTCCGTTAAAGTGGATGGCTCAAAACAAGGAGACAAATAGAAGAGTAAATAGGTGGTTCCTGGCCCTACAGGAATTCAACTTCACAGTAAAGCATCGCCCTGGCGTTCAAATGGGGAATGTGGATGCTTTGTCTCGAGTACATGAATGCCTGATTGCTGGTGTTCCAACCCCAAGGTTAAAACAAGAGGGGGGGTATGTGACAGCAGGAAGGTAAAGTCACCTGGTTGCATCCAGGGGGGTAGGTATATTTCTCCCAGATTCAGGCTTTATGCCGACTTATACAACTAGGGAGAGAGTTGATGAAGCCCAGCTGAGGCTAGTGGGCTCATGGATGATTCATACCTCTAGGGAGAGTGCTGGGCGTCGTGCAGGCAGGGAGTTGATGAGACCAGCTGAAGCTTGTCAGCTCGTTTAAGGCCTCTATAAAAACTCCCAGCTTCATTAGGTGTTTGCTCATGCCTGGAACCAGACCTGTGTGGACTGTCTAGGGAGAGTGAACCCCTGTGCGGTGAGACAAAGCCTGTGTGGCTATTTGTTTGGACATTTACTAAACCAGGGACTTAGGGACTAGGACAGCACCAGGCTGATCCCAGTTGTTAGTTAGGGAAACCTGCATGTTTAGTCAGAGGTCAAGCTGACCAGGATTTATTTTGTTTATGTTTCTTTTTGCTTTGCTGTGTTTTTGTCACTGTAAATAGAGAAATAAACCGCACCTTTTGATCTTGAAAACCACAACCTCCGTCTGCTGGGCCTGTTTTTGTGTGGGGAGCCCATCCAGGGGGTCACACACACCCGCTACCGAGCTAACCCCCTCACAATATATATATATATACAGGGCTCAAAATTTCTAGTCCTGAGCTACTAGCCAGGCCTTAAGGGTTACTCGCCACCAGTTAACCCAACCGATCCCTACCCTGCACCGCCCCTAAGCACGCCCTCATAAATTATCTCATGAAATTACACTTAAATGTTTTGTGCAGAATTAAGTTACAAAAATAAATGTTAACAACTTTATCAGTGCAGCCTCACCAGTGCCCGTTGATGCAGCCTCACCAGTGCCCATCAATGCAGCCTCACCTGTGCCCACCACTGCAGCCTCACCTGTGCCCACCATTGCATCCTCACCTGTGCCCAACATTGCAGCCTCACCTGTGCTCACCATTGCAGCCTCAGCTCACCTGTGCCACCATTGCAGCCTCAGCTCACTGTGCCCACCATTGCAGCCTCAGCTACCTGTGCCCACCATTGCAGCCTCAGCTAACTGTGCTCACCATTGTAGCCTCAGCTCTCTGTGCCCACCATTGCAGCCTCAGCTCACTTTGCCCACCATTGCAGCCTCAGCTCACTGTGCCCACCATTGCAGCCTCAGCTCACTGTGCCCACCATTGCAGCCTCAGCTCACTGTGCCCACCATTGTAGCCTCAGCTCACTGTGCCCACCATTGCAGCCTCAGCTCACTGTGCCTGCCATTGTAGCCTCAGGTCACTGTGCCCACTATTGCGGCCTCCGCTCACTGTGCCCACCATTGCAGCCTCCGCTCTCTGTGCCCACCATTGCAGCCTTAGCTCACTGTGCCAACCATTGCAGCCTCAGCTCACTGTGCCCACCATTGTAGCCTCAGGTCACTGTGCCCAACATTGCAGCCTCAGCTCACTGTGCCCACCATTGCAGCCTCAGGTCACTGTGTCCACCATTGCAGCCTCAGGTCACTGTGCCCACCATTGCAGCCTCAGGTCACTGTTCCCACCATTGCGGCCTCAGCTCACTGTGCCCACCATTGCAGCCTCAGCTCACTGTGCCCACCTATGTAGCCTCTGCTCACCTTTGCCCACCATTGTAGCCTCTGCTCACTGTGCCCACCATTGTAGCCTCTGCTCATTGTGCCCACCATTGTAGCCTCTGCTCACTGTGCCCATCATTGTAGCCTCTGCTCACTGTGCCCACCTATGTCTGCTCACCTGTGCCCACCTATGTAGCCTCTGCTCACTGTGCCTACATATGTCTGCTCACCTATGCCCACCTATGTAGCCTCTGCTCACTGTGCCCACTATTGTAGCCTCTGCTCACTATGCCCACCTATGTCTGCTCACCTATGTAGCCTCTGCTCACTGTGCCCACCTATTTAGCCTCTGCTCACCTGTGCAGAGGATCGCCCGGGGAAGAGATCACGGAGGAAGAGAAAAGCCGCAGTATTAAATTTTTGGCGCGGATAGCGCACTGTTACAGCTGAGTTTACATTACAATTGCCTCCGCTCCGCTCGTGGTTACACACAGCCCCGCCTCCTGACCCCGTGCCTGTATCAGATAGACAGAATGCCAGTCCAATGCTGGGATGTGTTCTGTCTATCTGATACAGGCGCGGGGTCAGGAGGCGGGGCTGTGTGTAACCCAGTGGTGTATTTAGGTTTTGTGCTGACCTAGGCCTGACTAAACTTGCTCACCTCCTAATTTAAATATAACCCACCCCTTCCTGTCAAAGCCACACCCCTTCCTTTTTTAGACCTGCCCTGTCATCTTCATGGGAGGAAGACAGAGGGACGCCGTGGGAAGAGGACAGAGGGATGCCGCGGGAGAAGGACAGAGGGACGCCGTGGGAGAAGGACGCCGCGGGAAGAGGACAGAGGGACGCCGCGGGAAGAAGACAGAGAGGGATGTTGTGGCGGTCAATAAGGTCTAGAGAATAGCAAGCTAGGCACTTCCTAATGGCTCAGTCCCTGGGAATAGTAATGGATAATGGCCAACAGGCCCTCTTACCAGACCCAGCAAAATCGCAACAGTGATCCCTCTGGCTGGATGTTCGCTCACTCTGGGTTGCCCGGGGTGACTCTAGTCAGTAGTGTAGCATGTCTGTATCCTGGCAGTGGCTCGGTCTTTCTCCCTCTCTGGTGGTGCGGGTACAACGTGTCTCTCTCTCTCTGGTGGTGTGGGTACACTGTGGCTCCCTCTCTGGTGGTGCAGGTACAGCGTGGCTTCCTCTCTGGTGGTGTGGGTACAGCGTGGCTCTCTGGTGGTTCGGGTACAGCGTGGCTCTCTGGTGGTGTGGGTACAGCGTGGCTCTCTGATGGTGCAGGGTACAGCATGGATCTCTGGTGGTTTGGGTACAGCGTGGCTCTCTGGTGGTGCGGGTACAGTGTGGCTCTCTGTAAAACAGAACAAAACAAAAACAAAAAAGGCGCCACTTAGTTAAGACTGTTTTTACTTAAATAACACAGAAGTATTAAAGCACTCACTCATAGGTTGACTTTAGTAGGCACAATAAACGTCTGGTCTGTGGTCACATTCCGCTTGCCGGGAGTCTCAGTATTTAGTGATGACCTCCTCGTTTGTTTGTGATGAAATCCGGAATGTTATCCATGCAGGATGTTGCCGGAAGATTCTTCCCACGGAGCCAGAAGGAGGGCTGGAGCACAAACGAAGGGTCCAGCTGAGACGCAACACGACGTTCAGCGGGGTGACGTCAGGACCGTCATGCAACGCGTTTCGATGTACAAAGCGGAGAGACGTTCTAGGTCCCTGCGCGCATCTTTTTCAAGCAATGGTATGTCAGGCTAAACTTAGCCCTTTTTATATATGTGTGCGCCTGAGGTGATGTTGCCACCTTGTGGAGATTAGTTAGAAACACATACCCATGAACAGGATAGTCGACACTAATGTTATCACATTATTAAAGGGAAGATAGAGGCTAAATAAGTAATAAGACTGAACTGAATCTATACATACATAACACATTGATCCAATATTGTATAATAGTACATGATTTTGTAAAAAACACAAAGGAATATATAATAAATTTTATCATATGATATGTGAAAAAACATAATTAAAATGATTGTGAATGGAGATGCAATGTAAGCAAAAGAATTAAAATAAATACATAATGAAAAACATACGTGCACAATCCAAGATATATACATGCATGTAATCCATCATGCACAAACATATTATTTGGGTTGTTAGATCGCAGCCCTGATCCATATAGATAAAAATGAATTAAAAATAATTAAAATACAATTCTGGCTTTAAAATAAGATAAAGGCAAAAACCAGGGAGGGAAAAGGAAGGAAAGGGGGGCGGTAATTGGAGGGATTAAAAATACTAGCCACATTCGATATATAGCATCGAAACTTGGTTAGACTCATGATAATGAGTTTATAAAAAGGGGGAAAATAGGTGAAATTAACTTGGAGTTTGGGGGAAGAAGTTTAGGAAGGAAAAATAAAGGGGAAAAAAAGGGAAAAAAAGAGGAAAAAAGGAGGGGAATTAAAAGATTAATATATAAATTTAATAAAAATATTAAATATAAAAGTTCAGACTCTAAGGCAATTACAGTAAGGTGGAGATTTCTAGTTCTTCGTTAATTCCCCCTGGATTGAGGGTATCTAGAGAATAGATCCAGAAGGTTTCGCGCTCACAGAGCTTGTGAAATCTTTCAGCCTCTGACAGTGTGCCTGGAATTTGTTCCACAACCCATACTCTGAGGCCTACAGTGGATTTCTGGTGGCAACCAGCAAAGTGGCGAGGCACGCTATGTTTGTCTTTTCCACCCTCTATCTTTCTCCTATGTTCGCCAAAGCGTTGGCGTAGAGGTCTTATGGTACGACCTACATACAGCAAGTTACAGGGGCAGATTAATACATAGACAACAAAGTCTGAACTACAATTATAAAATGCATCCAAGTGATATTTTTTGCCTTTAGCAAAAAATTCCTTTTGTCCATGATCAACAAAGGGGCATGTTTTGCACAAATTTTTCTTGCACTGAAACATGCCCTTTAAGGGAAACATGTTGAGATGTTGTAACAGTGGAGATTGTTTTGTCTTCAGTTTACTAGGAGCTATTCTATTTTTCAAATTAGTAGCTCTTCTATATGTTACCTTAGGTACGTCACTAAGAACAGGTTTAAGATGTTGGTCTTCCAGTAAGATAGGCCAATGTTTTTTCAAGATGGATTCCATTTTATTGGACTCTATATGGAACTTAGTTATGAACCGAACTGGTGGGTTGAACTTATTTTTATCCTCATGTTGTGTGCTCTTCGGTGCTTTTGGCTCCAAATAATAATTGTATGCACCTTCTATCAAGGAAGTAGGGTACTCTTTGTCATATAGTTTACGTTTAAGAATTGAACTTTGTTCTATATAATCTGTTTTATTGGTGCAATTGCGCCATAATCTGCAAAATTGGCCTTTTGGAATATTATTTTTCCACTTTTTGTAATGGCAACTATTAAAGTGGAGCAATGAATTGCCTGCAGTTGGTTTGAAGTGATTTTTGGCTTGAATGTTCTTGTCTTGATGATAGAGATCTAGATCAAGAAATGTTAGTCTGTCCCTATCCCAAACATGGGTGAAGGACAGACCACATGTGTTATTATTGCAATGATTCACAAATTCATCAATAGCACCATTCTCGCCATCCCAAATGACTATAATGTCATCTATATATCTGCCAAAAAAGACCAAATTTTTGGCAAAAGGATTATTAGACCACACATACCTATCCTCCCAGAGGCCCATAGCCAGATTGGCATAGGACGGCGCAAAATTTGCGCCCATTGCAGTCCCCCTAATTTGTAAGAAATATTCTTTGTCAAAACAAAAATAATTGTGATTTAAGCAAAAATTAGTGCATTCTAATATAAAGTTTATTTGTTCACCTCCCATATAAGGATTGTTAGATAGAAAATAACTTGTGGCTTCCAGACCAAATTTGTGTGGTATAGAAGTGTATAGGGAAGTTACATCCAGAGACATCCAGATGTAACTCTCCTCCCACATGTATGGTTCCAGCAACTCCAGTAAATGAGTACCATCCCGGATGTAAGAGCGTAACCCTTGGGCCAGTGGTTGCAGGTGACAATCAATATACTTTGATAATCCAGAGGTAATACTATCCATGGCAGCGATGATAGGTCTGCCTGGAGGGGATTCTGTATTCTTATGTACCTTTGGTATATGATAGAAGTAAGGAGTATTATAAAAGTCTTTCTTTAAAAAGAGAGCTTCCTTTTTGTTGATGATGTTCTTGGATAATGCGGACTTGATCAATATCTCAATTTCAGTTTTGAACATTGGGAGAGGATCACTCCTTAGCTTCAAGTATGTATGTTTATCACCCAAGAGATGTTCTGCCTCCAGGATATATTTATCTCTATCCTGTATAACTATACCCCCGCCTTTATCTGCGGTTTTTATGATGATGTTATCATTTTTGGTAAGACTATTCAAAGCAAGATTTTCATCTCTGGTTAGATGGCCAAGATTAGAGGTATTGTTAGTGGAGTTGGAACACATCTTTTTAAGGTCAGCATAAACCATATTATAGAAGGTTATTAGATGGGGTCCTCTGGACTGGTATGGAAAAAATGTTGACTTTGGTTTTAATGGAGTATGTATGATGGGCGGAGAAGTACACAAATGTTGAGTGAAAAGATCGAGCCTAGTATGGGACTCATCATACCATAACTCCTCAAGGGTGTCGAGAATATCAATATCAAAATCAAAATCAAAATTGAATTCACTAACATCTTGTTCAAAGTCCTCGAGATTTTCCAATTCTGGACTATCAGAATGGAACTTGTTTTTGGTTTTTTGTATCTGAAAAAATCTCTTGAGGGTCAGATTTCTGACATACCTGTTGAGATCCTTAAATAGCAAAAAGGGATCGGGTTTATTTGCAGGTGCAAAATTAAGGCCTCGGCCAAGAAGAGAGGTTTCTGCTACTGTTAATTTATGTTTAGACAAATTATATATCCTTACAGTTTCCTGCTTTTGGACATGTTTTTTCTTTTTACTTCTATTTCTTCCCCCTCTGCAGCCTCTTCTGCAAATTTTCTTTTGCTTGATGGAGCCGGAGAGGGGTTTATTTCTAAAAAAGAAGATGAATTGGGTTGAGATACTATAATATCACCAACATTGATAGGGCCAGAAGAGCTTGGCGGGGTGGCCAACATATCCATATTACCAAAAGTGATGGATATAGGGTTATCTAGACACATGGAAGACCGTACATGGGAATTCGTGACATCACATGCAGATGTTACTCGGCTAGTCCTGATATCAGGAACAACTAGTGGATATGAAAGACCACTATTCTCTAATTCCATCTCAGAACTTTCTGCATTTGTCATACCTGTATTGCAGACTTGTTCTGAGGTGTCAGAGTGAGCACAATTTTGAAACATGGTTCTTGGATTAGTGCGATTGTAAAAAGCACTTAAATCTTGCAGAAGTTTGTTTTGAGAAGATTTTTTTGTCATAGGACTAGGATTGGTAGGTGTGTGCAATTTTGAAGGTTGTTGAGTCTTATTTTTTATACTAGGTTTTTTCATAAAAGGTAAGGACATAAGAGGTGGGGGATAAGGAAGAGGAAGGGGTAAAAAATTGGAGGAGAGATTTTTTGATGTCTGTGATGGTAAAATATTTTTTGTGACATGTAATGGAATTACTTCTTGGGATAATGGATTATGAGTTTTTTCCATCCAAGTAAACACTTTGTTACTAGAATAGTCTTTTAAATCCCTTCTGAATTTTCCTAATTTGCTGTATATAAGATCACCTTCCATTTTCTTGGTCTTCTTTTTGAGAATATCCAACCAAGAAAGGGGAACCTTATGCCCAAAAACTAAAATTTCAGTACATAGGGCTTGTACAGCTTTTTCTAATTGGTCAAATTTATTGGCTCTATGTTTTAAAAGGATATTTATCCACTTAGTGGTACAGAATTCTGCCAGACTATTCCACTCTCTAGCGTCATCTGGTTCCAAGAAAGAACAATTTTTCAAAATTCTCAAACCTCTAGGTGTTATTCTACTTTCTAAATATTTTTCCAGAAAATATTTATCCCACCATTGTGAATTGGTGGAATGTACTAGACGTTCTAGTTTTTTAAATTTACCACACAATTTATATCTATTATTTTTGGTTAATATAGCATCTTCCAAAAATAATAAAGGGGATAATTTGGTATAAAGTGAATCTAATATACCATATTTTTTGGCTTCTATATCAGCCAAAAAATCCATATTCGGATAAAATGTATATGATATAAAATATAAATCTCCAGGCCGAGAAAAAAAAAAAAAAAAAAAAAAAAAAATATATATATATATATATATATGTGTATGTGTAAAACAACAAGCAAACAAAATATCAAAAACAATATGGATATTATATGAATGTATAGAAAATATGTAGTTACTTGTATAAATTTTTTCCTGGTATCAAAAACCAAGAAAAGAGGAACAAAATGCCACCTATGCGTGGAAAACCTCAAAAATCATAATAGTTAAAATAATACAATATGTGCATATGCACACATTGAGTGGAAAAGGATAAGAACATAAACTGCTTATAAACTGGACTGAATTGAGGTAAATATACGTCTTATAGTAACATGAGCTGCCAAAAAACAATACTTCAAAAATGGTCATACAAAATAAATTACAATATTGGCGCTTACAAGTTAAAAAAGACAATATATATATGAGAAGTTACCAAATAAGTCCTTTGAGCTGTGTGACGAGCTTGGATGTGAGTTGTAACAGTCCAAGAAATAACTGGGCAGCCTTACTGGGGGAGCCGAAGCCGGACTCCAAACACATGTAAAACAGAACAAAACAAAAACAAAAAAGGCGCCACTTAGTTAAGACTGTTTTTACTTAAATAACACAGAAGTATTAAAGCACTCACTCATAGGTTGACTTTAGTAGGCACAATAAACGTCTGGTCTGTGGTCACATTCCGCTTGCCGGGAGTCTCAGTATTTAGTGATGACCTCCTCGTTTGTTTGTGATGAAATCCGGAATGTTATCCATGCAGGATGTTGCCGGAAGATTCTTCCCACGGAGCCAGAAGGAGGGCTGGAGCACAAACGAAGGGTCCAGCTGAGACGCAACACGACGTTCAGCGGGGTGACGTCAGGACCGTCATGCAACGCGTTTCGATGTACAAAGCGGAGAGACGTTCTAGGTCCCTGCGCGCATCTTTTTCAAGCAATGGTATGTCAGACTAAACTTAGCCCTTTTTATATATGTGTGCGCCTGAGGTGATGTTGCCACCTTGTGGAGATTAGTTAGAAACACATACCCATGAACAGGATAGTCGACACTAATGTTATCACATTATTAAAGGGAAGATAGAGGCTAAATAAGTAATAAGACTGAACTGAATCTATACATACATAACACATTGATCCAATATTGTATAATAGTACATGATTTTGTAAAAAACACAAAGGAATATATAATAAATTTGATCATATGATATGTGAAAAAACATAATTAAAATGATTGTGAATGGAGATGCAATGTAAGCAAAAGAATTAAAATAAATACATAATGAAAAACATACGTGCACAATCCAAGATATATACATGCATGTAATCCATCATGCACAAACATATTATTTGGGTTGTTAGATCGCAGCCCTGATCCATATAGATAAAAATGAATTAAAAATAATTAAAATACAATTCTGGCTTTAAAATAAGATAAAGGCAAAAACCAGGGAGGGAAAAGGAAGGAAAGGGGGGCGGTAATTGGAGGGATTAAAAATACTAGCCACATTCGATATATAGCATCGAAACTTGGTTAGACTCATGATAATGAGTTTATAAAAAGGGGGAAAATAGGTGAAATTAACTTGGAGTTTGGGGGAAGAAGTTTAGGAAGGAAAAATAAAGGGGAAAAAAAAGGGAAAAAAAGAGGAAAAAAGGAGGGGAATTAAAAGATTAATATATAAATTTAATAAAAATATTAAATATAAAAGTTCAGACTCTAAGGCAATTACAGTAAGGTGGAGATTTCTAGTTCTTCGTTAATTCCCCCTGGATTGAGGGTATCTAGAGAATAGATCCAGAAGGTTTCGCGCTCACAGAGCTTGTGAAATCTTTCAGCCTCTGACAGTGTGCCTGGAATTTGTTCCACAACCCATACTCTGAGGCCTACAGTGGATTTCTGGTGGCAACCAGCAAAGTGGCGAGGCACGCTATGTTTGTCTTTTCCACCCTCTATCTTTCTCCTATGTTCGCCAAAGCGTTGGCGTAGAGGTCTTATGGTACGACCTACATACAGCAAGTTACAGGGGCAGATTAATACATAGACAACAAAGTCTGAACTACAATTATAAAATGCATCCAAGTGATATTTTTTGCCTTTAGCAAAAAATTCCTTTTGTCCATGATCAACAAAGGGGCATGTTTTGCACAAATTTTTCTTGCACTGAAACATGCCCTTTAAGGGAAACATGTTGAGATGTTGTAACAGTGGAGATTGTTTTGTCTTCAGTTTACTAGGAGCTATTCTATTTTTCAAATTAGTAGCTCTTCTATATGTTACCTTAGGTACGTCACTAAGAACAGGTTTAAGATGTTGGTCTTCCAGTAAGATAGGCCAATGTTTTTTCAAGATGGATTCCATTTTATTGGACTCTATATGGAACTTAGTTATGAACCGAACTGGTGGGTTGAACTTATTTTTATCCTCATGTTGTGTGCTCTTCGGTGCTTTTGGCTCCAAATAATAATTGTATGCACCTTCTATCAAGGAAGTAGGGTACTCTTTGTCATATAGTTTACGTTTAAGAATTGAACTTTGTTCTATATAATCTGTTTTATTGGTGCAATTGCGCCATAATCTGCAAAATTGGCCTTTTGGAATATTATTTTTCCACTTTTTGTAATGGCAACTATTAAAGTGGAGCAATGAATTGCCTGCAGTTGGTTTGAAGTGATTTTTGGCTTGAATGTTCTTGTCTTGATGATAGAGATCTAGATCAAGAAATGTTAGTCTGTCCCTATCCCAAACATGGGTGAAGGACAGACCACATGTGTTATTATTGCAATGATTCACAAATTCATCAATAGCACCATTCTCGCCATCCCAAATGACTATAATGTCATCTATATATCTGCCAAAAAAGACCAAATTTTTGGCAAAAGGATTATTAGACCACACATACCTATCCTCCCAGAGGCCCATAGCCAGATTGGCATAGGACGGCGCAAAATTTGCGCCCATTGCAGTCCCCCTAATTTGTAAGAAATATTCTTTGTCAAAACAAAAATAATTGTGATTTAAGCAAAAATTAGTGCATTCTAATATAAAGTTTATTTGTTCACCTCCCATATAAGGATTGTTAGATAGAAAATAACTTGTGGCTTCCAGACCAAATTTGTGTGGTATAGAAGTGTATAGGGAAGTTACATCCAGAGACATCCAGATGTAACTCTCCTCCCACATGTATGGTTCCAGCAACTCCAGTAAATGAGTACCATCCCGGATGTAAGAGCGTAACCCTTGGGCCAGTGGTTGCAGGTGACAATCAATATACTTTGATAATCCAGAGGTAATACTATCCATGGCAGCGATGATAGGTCTGCCTGGAGGGGATTCTGTATTCTTATGTACCTTTGGTATATGATAGAAGTAAGGAGTATTATAAAAGTCTTTCTTTAAAAAGAGAGCTTCCTTTTTGTTGATGATGTTCTTGGATAATGCGGACTTGATCAATATCTCAATTTCAGTTTTGAACATTGGGAGAGGATCACTCCTTAGCTTCAAGTATGTATGTTTATCACCCAAGAGATGTTCTGCCTCCAGGATATATTTATCTCTATCCTGTATAACTATACCCCCGCCTTTATCTGCGGTTTTTATGATGATGTTATCATTTTTGGTAAGACTATTCAAAGCAAGATTTTCATCTCTGGTTAGATGGCCAAGATTAGAGGTATTGTTAGTGGAGTTGGAACACATCTTTTTAAGGTCAGCATAAACCATATTATAGAAGGTTATTAGATGGGGTCCTCTGGACTGGTATGGAAAAAATGTTGACTTTGGTTTTAATGGAGTATGTATGATGGGCGGAGAAGTACACAAATGTTGAGTGAAAAGATCGAGCCTAGTATGGGACTCATCATACCATAACTCCTCAAGGGTGTCGAGAATATCAATATCAAAATCAAAATCAAAATTGAATTCACTAACATCTTGTTCAAAGTCCTCGAGATTTTCCAATTCTGGACTATCAGAATGGAACTTGTTTTTGGTTTTTTGTATCTGAAAAAATCTCTTGAGGGTCAGATTTCTGACATACCTGTTGAGATCCTTAAATAGCAAAAAGGGATCGGGTTTATTTGCAGGTGCAAAATTAAGGCCTCGGGCCAAGAAGAGAGGTTTCTGCTACTGTTAATTTATGTTTAGACAAATTATATATCCTTACAGTTTCCTGCTTTTGGACATGTTTTTTCTTTTTACTTCTATTTCTTCCCCCTCTGCAGCCTCTTCTGCAAATTTTCTTTTGCTTGATGGAGCCGGAGAGGGGTTTATTTCTAAAAAAGAAGATGAATTGGGTTGAGATACTATAATATCACCAACATTGATAGGGCCAGAAGAGCTTGGCGGGGTGGCCAACATATCCATATTACCAAAAGTGATGGATATAGGGTTATCTAGACACATGGAAGACCGTACATGGGAATTCGTGACATCACATGCAGATGTTACTCGGCTAGTCCTGATATCAGGAACAACTAGTGGATATGAAAGACCACTATTCTCTAATTCCATCTCAGAACTTTCTGCATTTGTCATACCTGTATTGCAGACTTGTTCTGAGGTGTCAGAGTGAGCACAATTTTGAAACATGGTTCTTGGATTAGTGCGATTGTAAAAAGCACTTAAATCTTGCAGAAGTTTGTTTTGAGAAGATTTTTTTGTCATAGGACTAGGATTGGTAGGTGTGTGCAATTTTGAAGGTTGTTGAGTCTTATTTTTTATACTAGGTTTTTTCATAAAAGGTAAGGACATAAGAGGTGGGGGATAAGGAAGAGGAAGGGGTAAAAAATTGGAGGAGAGATTTTTTGATGTCTGTGATGGTAAAATATTTTTTGTGACATGTAATGGAATTACTTCTTGGGATAATGGATTATGAGTTTTTTCCATCCAAGTAAACACTTTGTTACTAGAATAGTCTTTTAAATCCCTTCTGAATTTTCCTAATTTGCTGTATATAAGATCACCTTCCATTTTCTTGGTCTTCTTTTTGAGAATATCCAACCAAGAAAGGGGAACCTTATGCCCAAAAACTAAAATTTCAGTACATAGGGCTTGTACAGCTTTTTCTAATTGGTCAAATTTATTGGCTCTATGTTTTAAAAGGATATTTATCCACTTAGTGGTACAGAATTCTGCCAGACTATTCCACTCTCTAGCGTCATCTGGTTCCAAGAAAGAACAATTTTTCAAAATTCTCAAACCTCTAGGTGTTATTCTACTTTCTAAATATTTTTCCAGAAAATATTTATCCCACCATTGTGAATTGGTGGAATGTACTAGACGTTCTAGTTTTTTAAATTTACCACACAATTTATATCTATTATTTTTGGTTAATATAGCATCTTCCAAAAATAATAAAGGGGATAATTTGGTATAAAGTGAATCTAATATACCATATTTTTTGGCTTCTATATCAGCCAAAAAATCCATATTCGGATAAAATGTATATGATATAAAATATAAATCTCCAGGCCGAGAAAAAAAAAAAAAAAAAAAAAAAAATATATATATATATATATATATATATGTGTATGTGTAAAACAACAAGCAAACAAAATATCAAAAACAATATGGATATTATATGAATGTATAGAAAATATGTAGTTACTTGTATAAATTTTTTCCTGGTATCAAAAACCAAGAAAAGAGGAACAAAATGCCACCTATGCGTGGAAAACCTCAAAAATCATAATAGTTAAAATAATACAATATGTGCATATGCACACATTGAGTGGAAAAGGATAAGAACATAAACTGCTTATAAACTGGACTGAATTGAGGTAAATATACGTCTTATAGTAACATGAGCTGCCAAAAAACAATACTTCAAAAATGGTCATACAAAATAAATTACAATATTGGCGCTTACAAGTTAAAAAAGACAATATATATATGAGAAGTTACCAAATAAGTCCTTTGAGCTGTGTGACGAGCTTGGATGTGAGTTGTAACAGTCCAAGAAATAACTGGGCAGCCTTACTGGGGGAGCCGAAGCCGGACTCCAAACACATGTAAAACAGAACAAAACAAAAACAAAAAAGGCGCCACTTAGTTAAGACTGTTTTTACTTAAATAACACAGAAGTATTAAAGCACTCACTCATAGGTTGACTTTAGTAGGCACAATAAACGTCTGGTCTGTGGTCACATTCCGCTTGCCGGGAGTCTCAGTATTTAGTGATGACCTCCTCGTTTGTTTGTGATGAAATCCGGAATGTTATCCATGCAGGATGTTGCCGGAAGATTCTTCCCACGGAGCCAGAAGGAGGGCTGGAGCACAAACGAAGGGTCCAGCTGAGACGCAACACGACGTTCAGCGGGGGTGACGTCAGGACCGTCATGCAACGCGTTTCGATGTACAAAGCGGAGAGACGTTCTAGGTCCCTGCGCGCATCTTTTTCAAGCAATGGTATGTCAGACTAAACTTAGCCCTTTTTATATATGTGTGCGCCTGAGGTGATGTTGCCACCTTGTGGAGATTAGTTAGAAACACATACCCATGAACAGGATAGTCGACACTAATGTTATCACATTATTAAAGGGAAGATAGAGGCTAAATAAGTAATAAGACTGAACTGAATCTATACATACATAACACATTGATCCAATATTGTATAATAGTACATGATTTTGTAAAAAACACAAAGGAATATATAATAAATTTGATCATATGATATGTGAAAAAACATAATTAAAATGATTGTGAATGGAGATGCAATGTAAGCAAAAGAATTAAAATAAATACATAATGAAAAACATACGTGCACAATCCAAGATATATACATGCATGTAATCCATCATGCACAAACATATTATTTGGGTTGTTAGATCGCAGCCCTGATCCATATAGATAAAAATGAATTAAAAATAATTAAAATACAATTCTGGCTTTAAAATAAGATAAAGGCAAAAACCAGGGAGGGAAAGGGAAGGAAAGGGGGGCGGTAATTGGAGGGATTAAAAATACTAGCCACATTCGATATATAGCATCGAAACTTGGTTAGACTCATGATAATGAGTTTATAAAAAGGGGGAAAATAGGTGAAATTAACTTGGAGTTTGGGGGAAGAAGTTTAGGAAGGAAAAATAAAGGGGAAAAAAAGGGAAAAAAAGAGGAAAAAAGGAGGGGAATTAAAAGATTAATATATAAATTTAATAAAAATATTAAATATAAAAGTTCAGACTCTAAGGCAATTACAGTAAGGTGGAGATTTCTAGTTCTTCGTTAATTCCCCCTGGATTGAGGGTATCTAGAGAATAGATCCAGAAGGTTTCGCGCTCACAGAGCTTGTGAAATCTTTCAGCCTCTGACAGTGTGCCTGGAATTTGTTCCACAACCCATACTCTGAGGCCTACAGTGGATTTCTGGTGGCAACCAGCAAAGTGGCGAGGCACGCTATGTTTGTCTTTTCCACCCTCTATCTTTCTCCTATGTTCGCCAAAGCGTTGGCGTAGAGGTCTTATGGTACGACCTACATACAGCAAGTTACAGGGGCAGATTAATACATAGACAACAAAGTTTGAACTACAATTATAAAATGCATCCAAGTGATATTTTTTGCCTTTAGCAAAAAATTCCTTTTGTCCATGATCAACAAAGGGGCATGTTTTGCACAAATTTTTCTTGCACTGAAACATGCCCTTTAAGGGAAACATGTTGAGATGTTGTAACAGTGGAGATTGTTTTGTCTTCAGTTTACTAGGAGCTATTCTATTTTTCAAATTAGTAGCTCTTCTATATGTTACCTTAGGTACGTCACTAAGAACAGGTTTAAGATGTTGGTCTTCCAGTAAGATAGGCCAATGTTTTTTCAAGATGGATTCCATTTTATTGGACTCTATATGGAACTTAGTTATGAACCGAACTGGTGGGTTGAACTTATTTTTATCCTCATGTTGTGTGCTCTTCGGTGCTTTTGGCTCCAAATAATAATTGTATGCACCTTCTATCAAGGAAGTAGGGTACTCTTTGTCATATAGTTTACGTTTAGGAATTGAACTTTGTTCTATATAATCTGTTTTATTGGTGCAATTGCGCCATAATCTGCAAAATTGGCCTTTTGGAATATTATTTTTCCACTTTTTGTAATGGCAACTATTAAAGTGGAGCAATGAATTGCCTGCAGTTGGTTTGAAGTGATTTTTGGCTTGAATGTTCTTGTCTTGATGATAGAGATCTAGATCAAGAAATGTTAGTCTGTCCCTATCCCAAACATGGGTGAAGGACAGACCACATGTGTTATTATTGCAATGATTCACAAATTCATCAATAGCACCATTCTCGCCATCCCAAATGACTATAATGTCATCTATATATCTGCCAAAAAAGACCAAATTTTTGGCAAAAGGATTATTAGACCACACATACCTATCCTCCCAGAGGCCCATAGCCAGATTGGCATAGGACGGCGCAAAATTTGCGCCCATTGCAGTCCCCCTAATTTGTAAGAAATATTCTTTGTCAAAACAAAAATAATTGTGATTTAAGCAAAAATTAGTGCATTCTAATATAAAGTTTATTTGTTCACCTCCCATATAAGGATTGTTAGATAGAAAATAACTTGTGGCTTCCAGACCAAATTCGTGTGGTATAGAAGTGTATAGGGAAGTTACATCCAGAGACATCCAGATGTAACTCTCCTCCCACATGTATGGTTCCAGCAACTCCAGTAAATGAGTACCATCCCGGATGTCAGAGCGTAACCCTTGGGCCAGTGGTTGCAGGTGACAATCAATATACTTTGATAATCCAGAGGTAATACTATCCATGGCAGCGATGATAGGTCTGCCTGGAGGGGATTCTGTATTCTTATGTACCTTTGGTATATGATAGAAGTAAGGAGTATTATAAAAGTCTTTCTTTAAAAAGAGAGCTTCCTTTTTGTTGATGATGTTCTTGGATAATGCGGACTTGATCAATATCTCAATTTCAGTTTTGAACATTGGGAGAGGATCACTCCTTAGCTTCAAGTATGTATGTTTATCACCCAAGAGACGTTCTGCCTCCAGGATATATTTATCTCTATCCTGTATAACTATACCCCCGCCTTTATCGGCGGTTTTTATGATGATGTTATCATTTTTGGTAAGACTATTCAAAGCAAGATTTTCATCTCTGGTTAGATGGCCAAGATTAGAGGTATTGTTAGTAGAGTTGGAACACATCTTTTTAAGGTCAGCATAAACCATATTATAGAAGGTTATTAGATGGGGTCCTCTGGACTGGTATGGAAAAAATGTTGACTTTGGTTTTAATGGAGTATGTATGATGGGCGGAGAAGTACACAAATGTTGAGTGAAAAGATCGAGCCTAGTATGGGACTCATCATACCATAACTCCTCAAGGGTGTCGAGAATATCAATATCAAAATCAAAATCAAAATTGAATTCACTAACATCTTGTTCAAAGTCCTCGAGATTTTCCAATTCTGGACTATCAGAATGGAACTTGTTTTTGTTTTTTTGTATCTGAAAAAATCTCTTGAGGGTCAGATTTCTGACATACCTGTTGAGATCCTTAAATAGCAAAAAGGGATCGGGTTTATTTGCAGGTGCAAAATTAAGGCCTCGGCCAAGAAGAGAGGTTTCTGCTACTGTTAATTTATGTTTAGACAAATTATATATCCTTACAGTTTCCTGCTTTTGGACATGTTTTTTCTTTTTACTTCTATTTCTTCCCCCTCTGCAGCCTCTTCTGCAAATTTTCTTTTGCTTGATGGAGCCGGAGAGGGGTTTATTTCTAAAAAAGAAGATGAATTGGGTTGAGATACTATAATATCACCAACATTGATAGGGCCAGAAGAGCTTGGCGGGGTGGCCAACATATCCATATTACCAAAAGTGATGGATATAGGGTTATCTAGACACATGGAAGACCGTACATGGGAATTTGTGACATCACATGCAGATGTTACTCGGCTAGTCCTGATATCAGGAACAACTAGTGGATATGAAAGACCACTATTCTCTAATTCCATCTCAGAACTTTCTGCATTTGTCATACCTGTATTGCAGACTTGTTCTGAGGTGTCAGAGTGAGCACAATTTTGAAACATGGTTCTTTGATTAGTGCGATTGTAAAAAGCACTTAAATCTTGCAGAAGTTTGTTTTGAGAAGATTTTTTTGTCATAGGACTAGGATTGGTAGGTGTGTGCAATTTTGAAGGTTGTTGAGTCTTATTTTTTATACTAGGTTTTTTCATAAAAGGTAAGGACATAAGAGGTGGGGGATAAGGAAGAGGAAGGGGTAAAAAATTGGAGGAGAGATTTTTTGGAAGACCAACATCTTAAACCTGTTCTTAGTGACGTACCTAAGGTAACATATAGAAGAGCTACTAATTTGAAAAATAGAATAGCTCCTAGTAAACTGAAGACAAAACAATCTCCACTGTTACAACATCTCAACATGTTTCCCTTAAAGGGCATGTTTCAGTGCAAGAAAAATTTGTGCAAAACATGCCCCTTTGTTGATCATGGACAAAAGGAATTTTTTGCTAAAGGCAAAAAATATCACTTGGATGCATTTTATAATTGTAGTTCAGACTTTGTTGTCTATGTATTAATCTGCCCCTGTAACTTGCTGTATGTAGGTCGTACCATAAGACCTCTACGCCAACGCTTTGGCGAACATAGGAGAAAGATAGAGGGTGGAAAAGACAAACATAGCGTGCCTCGCCACTTTGCTGGTTGCCACCAGAAATCCACTGTAGGCCTCAGAGTATGGGTTGTGGAACAAATTCCAGGCACACTGTCAGAGGCTGAAAGATTTCACAAGCTCTGTGAGCGCGAAACCTTCTGGGTCTATTCTCTAGATACCCTCAATCCAGGGGGAATTAACGAAGAACTAGAAATCTCCACCTTACTGTAATTGCCTTAGAGTCTGAACTTTTATATTTAATATTTTTATTAAATTTATATATTAATCTTTTAATTCCCCTCCTTTTTTCCTCTTTTTTTCCCTTTTTTTCCCCTTTATTTTTCCTTCCTAAACTTCTTCCCCCAAACTCCAAGTTAATTTCACCTATTTTCCCCCTTTTTATAAACTCATTATCATGAGTCTAACCAAGTTTCGATGCTATATATCGAATGTGGCTAGTATTTTTAATCCCTCCAATTACCGCCCCCCTTTCCTTCCTTTTCCCTCCCTGGTTTTTGCCTTTATCTTATTTTAAAGCCAGAATTGTATTTTAATTATTTTTAATTCATTTTTATCTATATGGATCAGGGCTGCGATCTAACAACCCAAATAATATGTTTGTGCATGATGGATTACATGCATGTATATATCTTGGATTGTGCACGTATGTTTTTCATTATGTATTTATTTTAATTCTTTTGCTTACATTGCATCTCCATTCACAATCATTTTAATTATGTTTTTTCACATATCATATGATAAAATTTATTATATATTCCTTTGTGTTTTTTACAAAATCATGTACTATTATACAATATTGGATTAATGTGTTATGTATGTATAGATTCAGTTCAGTCTTATTACTTATTTAGCCTCTATCTTCCCTTTAATAATGTGATAACATTAGTGTCGACTATCCTGTTCATGGGTATGTGTTTCTAACTAATCTCCACAAGGTGGCAACATCACCTCAGGCGCACACATATATAAAAAGGGCTAAGTTTAGCCTGACATACCATTGCTTGAAAAAGATGCGCGCAGGGACCTAGAACATCTCTCCGCTTTGTACATCGAAACGCGTTGCATGACGGTCCTGACGTCACCCCGCTGAACGTCGTGTTGCGTCTCAGCTGGACCCTTCGTTTGTGCTCCAGCCCTCCTTCTGGCTCCGTGGGAAGAATCTTCCAGCAACATCCTGCATGGATAACATTCCGAATTTCATCACAAACAAACGAGGAGGTCATCACTAAATACTGAGACTCCCGGCAAGCGGAATGTGACCACAGACCAGACGTTTATTGTGCCTACTAAAGTCAACCTATGAGTGAGTGCTTTAATACTTCTGTGTTATTTAAGTAAAAACAGTCTTAACTAAGTGGCGCCTTTTTTGTTTTTGTTTTGTTCTGTTTTACATGTGTTTGGAGTCCGGCTTCGGCTCCCCCAGTAAGGCTGCACAGTTATTTCTTGGACTGTTACAACTCACATCCAAGCTCGTCACACAGCTCAAAGGACTTATTTGGTAACTTCTCATATATATATTGTCTTTTTTAACTTGTAAGCGCCAATATTGTAATTTATTTTGTATGACCATTTTTGAAGTATTGTTTTTTGGCAGCTCATGTTACTATAAGACGTATATTTACCTCAATTCAGTCCAGTTTATAAGCAGTTTATGTTCTTATCCTTTTCCACTCAATGTGTGCATATGCACATATTGTATTATTTTAACTATTATGATTTTTGAGGTTTTCCACGCATAGGTGGCATTTTGTTCCTCTTTTCTTGGTTTTTGATACCAGGAAAAAAATTATACAAGTAACTACATATTTTCTATACATTCATATAATATCCATATTGTTTTTGATATTTTGTTTGCTTGTTGTTTTACACATACACATATATATATATTGTGAGGGGGTTAGCTCGGCAGCGGGTGTGTGTGACCCCCGAGATGGGCTCCCCACACAAAAACAGGCCCAGCAAACGGAGGTTGTGGTTTTCAAAATCAAAAAGGTGCGGTTTATTTTCTATTTACAGTGACAAAACACAGCAAAGCAAAAGAAACATAAACAAAATAAATCCTGGTCAACTTGACCTCTGACTAAACATACAGGTTTCCTAACTAACAACTGGGATCAGCCTAGTGCTGTCCTAGTCCCTAAGTCCCTGGTTTTAAATGTCCAAGCAAATAGCCACACAGGCTTTGTCTCACCGCACAGGGGTTCACTCTCCCTAGACAGTCCACACAGGTCTGGTTCCAGGCATGAGCTAACATCTAATGAAGCTGGGAGTTCTTATAGAGGCCTAAATGAGCTGACAAGCTTCAGCTGGTCTCATCAACTCCCTGTCTGCACGACGCCCCACACTCTCCCTAGAGGTATGAGTCATCCATGAGCCCACTAGCCTCAGCTGGGCTTATACAACTCTCCACCTAGTTGTATAAGTCGGCGTAAAGCCTGAATCTGGGCGAAATATATCTACACCCCTGGATGCAACCAGGTGACTTTACCTTCCTGCTGTCACATACCCCCCCTCTTGTTTTAACCTCGGGGTTGGAACACCAGCAATCAGGCATTCATGTACTCGAGACAAAGCATCCACATTCCCCATTTGAACGCCAGGGCGATGCTTTACTGTGAAGTTGAATTCCTGGAGGGCCAGGAACCACCTATTCACTCTTCTATTTGTTTCCTTGTTTTGAGCCATCCACTTTAACGGAGCGTGATCCGTAACCATGTCAAAGTGCCTACCTAGCAGGTAGTACCGAAGGGAATCTAGAGCCCACTTCACCGCTAAACACTCCTTTTCAACGGTGGCGTAATTTACCTCATGGGACTTCAACTTCCTGCTGAGGTAAATGACTGGGTGCTCTTCCCCGTTCCAGACCTGGGACAATACTGCTCCTAACCCCACATCTGACGCATCACTTTGTACGACAAAGTCTTTAGAGAAGTTGGGTGAGTACAACACTGGCTGGCTACATAAGGCTTGTTTCAAGAATTGGAATGCTGCCTCAGCCTCGGGGGTCCATTTAATCATGACCGACCCTTTCCCCTTCGTCAGGTTGGTTAGGGGCACAGCCTTAGAAGCAAAGTGGGGAATGAATCGCCGATAATACCCAGCGATTCCCAGAAAGGCTCGTACCTGCTTCTTGCTGTTGGGACGTGGCCAACTCTGGATGGCCTCGACTTTGTTGAGTTGGGGTTTTATTACTCCCCTCCCAATGGTGTACCCAAGATATTTGGCCTCCTCCTGCCCAATGGTACACTTCTTGGGGTTAGCCGTAAACCCCGCTTCCCGAACAGAGTCCAGGACTGCTTGCACTTTTGGCAGATGTGAGGCCCAATCTGTGCTATGGACAATTATGTAATACAGGTAAGCCGCAGCATACTTCCGATGGGGCCTCAGCATCTGGTCCATTTTCCGCTGGAATGTGGCCGGCGCATTCTGTAACCCGAACGGCATTCTTTTATATTGGAACGCCCCGTCTGGGGTTACAAATGCGGTTTTCTCTTTGGCCGACTTGGCCAGGGGGATTTGCCAATACCCTTTTGTGAGGTCAAGAGTCGTCATGTATCGGGCTGTTCCCAGCCGGTCGATCAACTCATCTATACGTGGCATGGGGTAGGTGTCAAATTTTGTAACTTTGTTCAACTGTCGAAAATCGTTACAAAATCGCCAGCTCCCATCCGGTTTAGGCACCAACACAATGGGACTAGACCAATCACTTTGGGACTCCTCTATCACCCCTAAGTTCAGAATTTTCTGTACTTCCTCCCGTATTGCCTCCCGTCGGGCCTCTGGGATCCGATAGGGTTTTAACTTCACCCTTTCACCGGGCGGGGTAATGATGTCATGCTCTACCCCAGATGTTTGTCCCGGCAGCTCAGAGAATACCTCCTTGTTGCGAAGCACAAACTCCTTAACCTCCTGTTGTTGGGGTTGTGACAAGGTGGCTGCTATTCCAACCTCCGGAATCACGCAACCAGTTTGAGCTGGTGACCAAGTGTCTGCGACTAGGGACTCTCTATCCCTCCAGGCTTTCAACAGATTAACGTGATAGATCTGTTCGGGCTTTCGCCTTCCTGGTTGTCTGACCTTGTAATTCACTTCGCTCACTTTTTCCATTATCTCGTAGGGGCCTTGCCATTTGGCAAGGAATTTACTTTCAACCGTAGGGACAAGTACCAGTATCCTATCCCCCGGGGAAAAGGTACGGGTCTTGGCTCCACGGTTGTACACTCTCTGCTGTGCTAACTGCGCTTGGGCCAAATGTTCCTTCACGATGGGCATTACCTGTGCAATTCGGTCTTGCATCAGGGCGACATGCTCAATCACACTCCTGTGGGGAGAACTCTCACTTTCCCAAGTTTCCTTGGCAATATCCAACAGCCCTCTTGGGTGTCTCCCATACAGTAACTCAAAGGGGGAGAATACCGTAGAGGATTGGGGCACCTCCCTAATAGCAAACATCAGATAAGGAAGTAGACAGTCCCAATCCTTTCCATCTCTATCCACCACTTTCTTCAACATTTGTTTTAGGGTTTTGTTGAACCTTTCAACCAGCCCATCGGTTTGGGGGTGATACACAGATGTACGTAATTGCGTCACTTTGAACAATTTACACAGCTCCTTCATAACCCGGGACATAAAGGGTGTACCTTGGTCCGTAAGCAGTTCTTTACAAATACCCACCCGGCTAAACACAAGAGATAGCTCTTTGGCTATGGTTTTGGCCGAGGTATTTCGGAGAGGGATCGCTTCTGGATAACGGGTGGCATAGTCCATTATAACTAATATGTACTGGTGCCCCCTAGCGGACTTGATTATAGGACCTACCAAATCCATGGCGATCCTCTCAAACGGGACCTCAATGATGGGTAGAGGGACCAGCGGGCTACGGAAATGTGGCATCGGGGCCGACCTCTGACACACAGGGCAGGAGGAACAATAATTTTCTATGTCCTTCATCACCCCCGGCCAATAGAATCTCTGTAATACCCTCTCTCGGGTTTTCTCTGTCCCCAGATGACCTCCAAGAATGTGCCCATGGGCCAACTCCAACACCAACTTCCTGTAAGGTTTGGGCACCACAAGCTGCTCAACGGTTTCTTCTGCCCTTTTTGCCACCCGATACAGTAGGTCCTTCTCTACGCTGAAGTATGGGTAAGTGCAGGTATTATCTGGGTTCACTAACTCGCCATCTATTTTCACTACGTTTTCCCGTGCCTTTATTAGGGCGGGGTCTTTCAACTGTTCTGTGGCAAAGTTTTCCCTGTGAACCTCAAGATCAGAAAACTCCGCAGACGGTAGGTTTTCGTCTGAGGAGGTGGGCTCCTCTCCAGTTTCTTGAGTCTCCCCTGCCAATACTGATAAGGGAAATTCCGGAGAGTCCTCACCACTCTCAGGGGAGTTCTGGCTATCACATTCCTGGTACATAGGGGCACCAGTGGGGGGCTCAGGATCATCCCACAGTTCCCAGAACTTCGGAAAATCCCTTCCCACAATGGCGTCATGCGGTAACTGAGATACTAAGCCCACTGGATGAGAGAGGGTACCTTTGGGGGTCTCGAAACACACTGTAGTCACTGGATACTCTCGGGTGTCCCCATGCACACAAATAACAGCTACCTTGCTATTCCCAGAGACCTCTGTTTTAACTAACTCAGCCTTTATCAGGGTCACAAGGCTACCTGAATCCAGCAAAACCACAACATTTCTACCATTAACACACATTTTGCATAAATGTTTCTCAGTTCCTCGAATGGCAGTGCATGCGACTGTCGCACACAGCGACTGACGTCTGCCCATCAGAAAGTCACACTGCATGGGTTCCTCCACAACCGGGCAATTGGCTGCAATATGTCCCGCTTGCCGGCAGCGGTAGCAAACGATCCTTCTTGCGGCCTCTTGAGCCGCTGATTTCCCAGGCTGTTCTCGCCAAACTTGGGGTAGAGCTCCCACCCTCTCACTCTCTCCACCCTCACCCCTTGGAATCCTCTTATCCGCCCCTGGGGATGGTCTGGTCTTAGGGTGGAAAGTCCGAGTGTCTCTGGAAGAGGCCGTCAGGTTCTCTGTAGCCAAGTATTTCTCCACACGATCCACAAGACCATCGGCCGTCTCTGGGTCTCCATGGCTTACCCACTTTTGGATGGCAGTAGGAAGAGCTCTCAAAAACCGATCCATTACAACACGTTCCACAATCTTTGGTGCGGACAAAGTCTCTGGCTGTAGCCACTTTCTGCTCAGGTGAATGAGATCATACATTTGAGACCTGGGGGGTTTTCCAAGCTGGAAAGTCCAGTTATGCACACGCTGAGCCCGGACAGCCTGGGTGACACCCAGCCTTGCCAATATTTCAGCTTTTAGCATCGCATAGTCTTTTGCTTGGTTAGGCTCTAGGTCATAGTAAGCTTTCTGCGATTCACCAGTTAACAGAGGAGCCACCAGTCCAGCCCACTGCTCCTCAGGCCACTTTTCTCTTTCAGCGGTCCTTTCAAATGTGGTCAAAAATACCTCTGGATCATCCTCTCCAGTCATTTTTGTCAATAAACGACTCACCCCAAAGGACGCGGTATTAGTGGGACGGCTTTCCTCACTGGTCTGCGGACGTTGCTGCATTGCTGCTTCCATCTGTTGTTGTAGTCTCTGCTCTTGCTTCTGTAACAGGTCTATGAAGCGGGCCTCAGATTGCTGCTGGGCTTGTTGCTGAGCCTCCAGACTCTGTTGCAAAGTTGCGTTTGTCTGCTGCTGGGCTGCAAGGCTCTGTTGATGAGCTTGCTGCTGGGCTGCAAGGCTCTGTTGATGAGCTTGCTGCTGGGCTGCGAAGTTCTGTTGTTGAGCTGCAAGGCTCTTTTGCAAACCTGCATTTGTCTGCTGTTGATTGGCATTTGCTAGAGCCAGCTGCTTCAGTATCTCCTCCATGCTGGCTTAAAAAAAAACTGCCACTGGTTCTCCACCAACTGTGAGGGGGTTAGCTCGGCAGCGGGTGTGTGTGACCCCCGAGATGGGCTCCCCACACAAAAACAGGCCCAGCAAACGGAGGTTGTGGTTTTCAAAATCAAAAAGGTGCGGTTTATTTTCTATTTACAGTGACAAAACACAGCAAAGCAAAAGAAACATAAACAAAATAAATCCTGGTCAACTTGACCTCTGACTAAACATACAGGTTTCCTAACTAACAACTGGGATCAGCCTAGTGCTGTCCTAGTCCCTAAGTCCCTGGTTTTAAATGTCCAAGCAAATAGCCACACAGGCTTTGTCTCACCGCACAGGGGTTCACTCTCCCTAGACAGTCCACACAGGTCTGGTTCCAGGCATGAGCTAACATCTAATGAAGCTGGGAGTTCTTATAGAGGCCTAAATGAGCTGACAAGCTTCAGCTGGTCTCATCAACTCCCTGTCTGCACGACGCCCCACACTCTCCCTAGAGGTATGAGTCATCCATGAGCCCACTAGCCTCAGCTGGGCTTATACAACTCTCCACCTAGTTGTATAAGTCGGCGTAAAGCCTGAATCTGGGCGAAATATATCTACCCCCCTGGATGCAACCAGGTGACTTTACCTTCCTGCTGTCACAATATATATATATTTTTTTTTTTTCTCGGCCTGGAGATTTATATTTTATATCATATACATTTTATCCGAATATGGATTTTTTGGCTGATATAGAAGCCAAAAAATATGGTATATTAGATTCACTTTATACCAAATTATCCCCTTTATTATTTTTGGAAGATGCTATATTAACCAAAAATAATAGATATAAATTGTGTGGTAAATTTAAAAAAACTAGAACGTCTAGTACATTCCACCAATTCACAATGGTGGGATAAATATTTTCTGGAAAAATATTTAGAAAGTAGAATAACACCTAGAGGTTTGAGAATTTTGAAAAATTGTTCTTTCTTGGAACCAGATGACGCTAGAGAGTGGAATAGTCTGGCAGAATTCTGTACCACTAAGTGGATAAATATCCTTTTAAAACATAGAGCCAATAAATTTGACCAATTAGAAAAAGCTGTACAAGCCCTATGTACTGAAATTTTAGTTTTTGGGCACAAGGTTCCCCTTTCTTGGTTGGATATTCTCAAAAAGAAGACCAAGAAAATGGAAGGTGATCTTATATACAGCAAATTAGGAAAATTCAGAAGGGATTTAAAAGACTATTCTAGTAACAAAGTGTTTACTTGGATGGAAAAAACTCATAATCCATTATCCCAAGAAGTAATTCCATTACATGTCACCAAAAATATTTTACCATCACAGACATCAAAAAATCTCTCCTCCAATTTTTTACCCCTTCCTCTTCCTTATCCCCCACCTCTTATGTCCTTACCTTTTATGAAAAAACCTAGTATAAAAAATAAGACTCAACAACCTTCAAAATTGCACACACCTACCAATCCTAGTCCTATGACAAAAAAATCTTCTCAAAACAAACTTCTGCAAGATTTAAGTGCTTTTTACAATCGCACTAATCAAAGAACCATGTTTCAAAATTGTGCTCACTCTGACACCTCAGAACAAGTCTGCAATACAGGTATGACAAATGCAGAAAGTTCTGAGATGGAATTAGAGAATAGTGGTCTTTCATATCCACTAGTTGTTCCTGATATCAGGACTAGCCGAGTAACATCTGCATGTGATGTCACAAATTCCCATGTACGGTCTTCCATGTGTCTAGATAACCCTATATCCATCACTTTTGGTAATATGGATATGTTGGCCACCCCGCCAAGCTCTTTTGGCCCTATCAATGTTGGTGATATTATAGTATCTCAACCCAATTCATCTTCTTTTTTAGAAATAAACCCCTCTCCGGCTCCATCAAGCAAAAGAAAATTTGCAGAAGAGGCTGCAGAGGGGGAAGAAATAGAAGTAAAAAGAAAAAACATGTCCAAAAGCAGGAAACTGTAAGGATATATAATTTGTCTAAACATAAATTAACAGTAGCAGAAACCTCTCTTCTTGGCCGAGGCCTTAATTTTGCACCTGCAAATAAACCCGATCCCTTTTTGCTATTTAAGGATCTCAACAGGTATGTCAGAAATCTGACCCTCAAGAGATTTTTTCAGATACAAAAAACCAAAAACAAGTTCCATTCTGATAGTCCAGAATTGGAAAATCTCGAGGACTTTGAACAAGATGTTAGTGAATTCAATTTTGATTTTGATTTTGATATTGATATTCTCGACACCCTTGAGGAGTTATGGTATGATGAGTCCCATACTAGGCTCGATCTTTTCACTCAACATTTGTGTACTTCTCCGCCCATCATACATACTCCATTAAAACCAAAGTCAACATTTTTTCCATACCAGTCCAGAGGACCCCATCTAATAACCTTCTATAATATGGTTTATGCTGACCTTAAAAAGATGTGTTCCAACTCCACTAACAATACCTCTAATCTTGGCCATCTAACCAGAGATGAAAATCTTGCTTTGAATAGTCTTACCAAAAATGATAACATCATCATAAAAACCGCCGATAAAGGCGGGGGTATAGTTATACAGGATAGAGATAAATATATCCTGGAGGCAGAACGTCTCTTGGGTGATAAACATACATACTTGAAGCTAAGGAGTGATCCTCTCCCAATGTTCAAAACTGAAATTGAGATATTGATCAAGTCCGCATTATCCAAGAACATCATCAACAAAAAGGAAGCTCTCTTTTTAAAGAAAGACTTTTATAATACTCCTTACTTCTATCATATACCAAAGGTACATAAGAATACAGAATCCCCTCCAGGCAGACCTATCATCGCTGCCATGGATAGTATTACCTCTGGATTATCAAAGTATATTGATTGTCACCTGCAACCACTGGCCCAAGGGTTACGCTCTTACATCCGGGATGGTACTCATTTACTGGAGTTGCTGGAACCATACATGTGGGAGGAGAGTTACATCTGGATGTCTCTGGATGTAACTTCCCTATACACTTCTATACCACACGAATTTGGTCTGGAAGCCACAAGTTATTTTCTATCTAACAATCCTTATATGGGAGGTGAACAAATAAACTTTATATTAGAATGCACTAATTTTTGCTTAAATCACAATTATTTTTGTTTTGACAAAGAATATTTCTTACAAATTAGGGGGACTGCAATGGGCGCAAATTTTGCGCCGTCCTATGCCAATCTGGCTATGGGCCTCTGGGAGGATAGGTATGTGTGGTCTAATAATCCTTTTGCCAAAAATTTGGTCTTTTTTGGCAGATATATAGATGACATTATAGTCATTTGGGATGGCGAGAATGGTGCTATTGATGAATTTGTGAATCATTGCAATAATAACACATGTGGTCTGTCCTTCACCCATGTTTGGGATAGGGACAGACTAACATTTCTTGATCTAGATCTCTATCATCAAGACAAGAACATTCAAGCCAAAAATCACTTCAAACCAACTGCAGGCAATTCATTGCTCCACTTTAATAGTTGCCATTACAAAAAGTGGAAAAATAATATTCCAAAAGGCCAATTTTGCAGATTATGGCGCAATTGCACCAATAAAACAGATTATATAGAACAAAGTTCAATTCTTAAACGTAAACTATATGACAAAGAGTACCCTACTTCCTTGATAGAAGGTGCATACAATTATTATTTGGAGCCAAAAGCACCGAAGAGCACACAACATGAGGATAAAAATAAGTTCAACCCACCAGTTCGGTTCATAACTAAGTTCCATATAGAGTCCAATAAAATGGAATCCATCTTGAAAAAACATTGGCCTATCTTACTGGAAGACCAACATCTTAAACCTGTTCTTAGTGACGTACCTAAGGTAACATATAGAAGAGCTACTAATTTGAAAAATAGAATAGCTCCTAGTAAACTGAAGACAAAACAATCTCCACTGTTACAACATCTCAACATGTTTCCCTTAAAGGGCATGTTTCAGTGCAAGAAAAATTTGTGCAAAACATGCCCCTTTGTTGATCATGGACAAAAGGAATTTTTTGCTAAAGGCAAAAAATATCACTTGGATGCATTTTATAATTGTAGTTCAGACTTTGTTGTCTATGTATTAATCTGCCCCTGTAACTTGCTGTATGTAGGTCGTACCATAAGACCTCTACGCCAACGCTTTGGCGAACATAGGAGAAAGATAGAGGGTGGAAAAGACAAACATAGCGTGCCTCGCCACTTTGCTGGTTGCCACCAGAAATCCACTGTAGGCCTCAGAGTATGGGTTGTGGAACAAATTCCAGGCACACTGTCAGAGGCTGAAAGATTTCACAAGCTCTGTGAGCGCGAAACCTTCTGGATCTATTCTCTAGATACCCTCAATCCAGGGGGAATTAACGAAGAACTAGAAATCTCCACCTTACTGTAATTGCCTTAGAGTCTGAACTTTTATATTTAATATTTTTATTAAATTTATATATTAATCTTTTAATTCCCCTCCTTTTTTCCTCTTTTTTTCCCTTTTTTTCCCCTTTATTTTTCCTTCCTAAACTTCTTCCCCCAAACTCCAAGTTAATTTCACCTATTTTCCCCCTTTTTATAAACTCATTATCATGAGTCTAACCAAGTTTCGATGCTATATATCGAATGTGGCTAGTATTTTTAATCCCTCCAATTACCGCCCCCCTTTCCTTCCTTTTCCCTCCCTGGTTTTTGCCTTTATCTTATTTTAAAGCCAGAATTGTATTTTAATTATTTTTAATTCATTTTTATCTATATGGATCAGGGCTGCGATCTAACAACCCAAATAATATGTTTGTGCATGATGGATTACATGCATGTATATATCTTGGATTGTGCACGTATGTTTTTCATTATGTATTTATTTTAATTCTTTTGCTTACATTGCATCTCCATTCACAATCATTTTAATTATGTTTTTTCACATATCATATGATAAAATTTATTATATATTCCTTTGTGTTTTTTACAAAATCATGTACTATTATACAATATTGGATCAATGTGTTATGTATGTATAGATTCAGTTCAGTCTTATTACTTATTTAGCCTCTATCTTCCCTTTAATAATGTGATAACATTAGTGTCGACTATCCTGTTCATGGGTATGTGTTTCTAACTAATCTCCACAAGGTGGCAACATCACCTCAGGCGCACACATATATAAAAAGGGCTAAGTTTAGCCTGTGTGAGGGGGTTAACTCGGTAGCGGGTGTGTGTGACCCCCTGGTTGGGCTCCCCACACAAAAACAGGGCCAGCAGACGGAGGTTGTGGTTTTCAAAATCAAAAGGTGCGGTTTATTTCTCTATGTACATTGACAAAACCACAGCAAAGCCAAAAAGAAACATAAACAAAATAAATCCTGGTCAGTTTGACCTCTGACTAAACATGCAGGTTTTCTAAACTAACAACTGGGATCAGCCTGGTGCTGTCCTAGTCCCTAAGTCCCTGGTTTAGTAAAAGTCCAAACAAATAGCCACACAGGCTTTGCCTCACCGCACAGGGGTTCACTCTCCCTAGACAGTCCACACAGGTCTGGTTCCAGGCATGAGCTAACATCTAATGAAGCTGGGAGTTTTTATAGAGGCCTTTAAATGAGCTGACAAGCTTCAGCTGGTCTCATCAACTCCCTGCCTGCACGACGCCCAGCCCTCTCCCTAGAGGTATGAGTCATCCATGAGCCCACTAGCCTCAGCTGGGCTTCATCAACTCCCTAGTTGTATAAGTCGGCGTAAAGCCTGAATCTGGGCGAAATATATCTACCCCCCTGGATGCAACCAGGTGACTTTACCTTCCTGCTGTCACATACCCCCCCCCTCTTGTTTTAACCTCGGGGTTGGAACACCAGCAATCAGGCATTCATGTACTCGAGACAAAGCATCCACATTCCCCATTTGAACGCCAGGGCGATGCTTTACTGTGAAGTTGAATTCCTGGAGGGCCAGGAACCACCTGTTCACTCTTCTATTTGTTTCCTTGTTTTGAGCCATCCACTTTAACGGAGCGTGATCCGTAACCATGTCAAAGTGCCTACCTAGCAGATAGTACCGAAGGGAATCTAGAGCCCACTTCACCGCTAAACACTCCTTTTCAACCGTGGCGTAATTTACCTCATGGGACTTCAACTTCCTGCTGAGGTAAATGACTGGGTGCTCTTCCCCGTTCCAGACCTGGGACAATACTGCTCCTAACCCCACATCTGACGCATCACTTTGTACGACAAAGTCTTTAGAGAAGTCGGGTGAGTACAACACTGGCTGGCTACATAAGGCTTGTTTCAAGAATTGGAATGCTGCCTCAGCCTCGGGGGTCCATTTAATCATGACCGACCCTTTCCCTTTCGTCAGGTTGGTTAGGGGCACAGCCTTAGAAGCAAAGTGGGGAATGAAGCGCCGATAATAACCCGCGATTCCCAGAAAGGCCCGTACCTGCTTCTTGCTGTTGGGACGTGGCCAACTCTGGATGGCCTCGACTTTGTTGAGTTGGGGTTTTATCACTCCCCTGCCAATGGTGTACCCAAGATATTTGGCCTCCTCCTGCCCAATGGTACACTTCTTGGGGTTAGCCGTAAACCCCGCTTCCCGGATAGAGTCTAGGACTGCTTGCACTTTTGGCAGATGTGAGGCCCAATCTGTGCTATGGACAATTACGTCATCCAGGTAAGCCGCAGCATACTTCCGATGGGGCCTCAGTATCTGGTCCATTTTCCGCTGGAATGTGGCTGGCGCATTCTGTAACCCGAACGGCATTCTCTTATATTGGAACGCCCCGTCTGGGGTTACAAATGCGGTTTTCTCTTTGGCCGACTTGGCCAGGGGAATTTGCCAATACCCTTTTGTGAGGTCAAGAGTCGTCATGTATCGGGCTGTTCCCAGCCGGTCGATCAACTCATCTATACGTGGCATGGGGTAGGTGTCAAATTTTGTAACTTTGTTCAACTGACGAAAATCGTTACAAAATCGCCAGCTCCCATCCGGTTTAGGCACCAACACAATGGGACTAGACCAATCACTTTGGGACTCCTCTATCACCCCTAAGTTCAGCATTTTCTGTACTTCCTCCCGTATTGCCTCCCGTCGGGCCTCTGGGATCCGATAGGGTTTTAACTTCACCCTTTCACCGGGTGGGGTAATAATATCATGCTCTACCCCAGATGTTTGTCCCGGCAGCTCAGAGAACACCTCCTTGTTGCGAAGCACAAACTCCTTAACCTCCTGTTGTTGGGGTTGTGACAAGGTGGCTGCTATTCCAACCTCCGGAATCACGCAACCAGTTTGAGCTGGTGACCAAGTTTCTGCGACTAGGGACTCTCTATCCCTCCAGGCTTTCAACAGATTAACGTGATATATCTGTTCGGGCTTTCGCCTTCCTGGTTGTCTGACCTTGTAATTCACTTCGCTCACTTTTTCCATTATCTCGTAGGGGCCTTGCCATTTGGCAAGGAATTTACTTTCAACCGTAGGGACAAGTACCAATATCCTATCCCCCGGGGAAAAGGTACGGGTCTTTGCTCCACGGTTGTACACTCTCTGCTGTGCCAACTGCGCTTGGGCCAAATGTTCCTTCACGATGGGCATTACCTTTGCAATTCGATCTTGCATCAGGGCGACATGCTCAATCACACTCCTGTGGGGAGAACTCTCACTTTCCCAAGTTTCCTTGGCAATATCCAACAGCCCTCTTGGGTGTCTCCCATACAGTAACTCAAAGGGGGAGAATCCCGTAGAGGATTGGGGCACCTCCCTAATAGCAAACATCAAATAAGGAAGTAGACAGTCCCAATCCTTTCCATCTCTTTCCACCACTTTCTTCAACATTTGTTTTAGGGTTTTGTTGAATCTTTCAACCAGCCCATCGGTTTGGGGGTGATACACAGATGTACGCAATTGCGTCACTTTGAGCAATTTACACAGCTCTTTCATAACCCGGGACATAAAGGGTGTACCTTGGTCCGTAAGCAGTTCTTTACAAATACCCACCCGGCTAAAAACAAGAGATAGCTCTTTGGCTATGGTTTTGGCCGAGGTATTTCTGAGAGGGATCGCTTCTGGATAACGGGTGGCATAGTCCATTATAACCAATATGTACTGGTGCCCCCTAGCGGACTTGATTATAGGACCTACCAAATCCATTGCGATTCTCTCAAACGGGACCTCAATGATGGGTAGAGGGACCAGCGGGCTACGGAAATGTGGCATCGGGGCCGACCTCTGACACACAGGGCAGGAGGAACAATAATTTTCTATGTCCTTCATCACCCCAGGCCAATAGAATCTCTGTAATACCCTCTCTCGGGTTTTCTCTGTCCCCAGATGACCTCCAAGAATGTGCCCATGGGCCAACTCCAACACCAACTTCCTGTAAGGTTTGGGCACCACAAGCTGCTCAACGGTTTCTTCTGCCCTTTTTGCCACCCGATACAGTAGGTCCTTCTCTATGCTGAAGTATGGGTAAGTGCAGGTATTATCTGGGTTCACTAACTCGCCATCTATTTCCACTACGTTTTCCCGTGCCTTTATTAGGACGGGGTCTTTTAACTGTTCTGTGTGCAAAATTTTCCCTGTGAACCTCCAGATCAGAAAACTCCACAGACGGTAGGTTTTCGTCTGAGGAGGTGGGCTCCTCTCCAGTTTCTTGAGTCTCCCCTGCCAATACTGACAAGGGAAATTCTGGAGAGTCCTCACCACTCTCAGAGAAGTTCTGGCTATCACATTCCTGGTACATAGGGGCACCAGTGGGGGGCTCAGGATCATCCCACAGTTCCCAGAACTTCGGAAAATCCCTTCCCACAATGGCATCATGCGGTAATTGAGATACTAACCCCACTGGATGAGAGAGGGTACCTTTGGGGGTCTCGAAACACACTGTAGTCACTGGATACTCTCGGGTGTCCCCATGCACACAAATAACAGCTACCTTGCTATTCCCAGAGACCTCTGTTTTAACTAATTCAGCCTTTATCAGGGTCACAAGGCTACCTGAATCCAGTAATACCACAACATTTCTACCATTAATACACATTTTGCATAAATGTTTCTCAGTTCCCCGAATGGCAGTGCATGCGACTGTCGCACACAGCGACTGACGTCTGTCCATCAGAAAGTCACATTGCATGGGTTCCTCCACAACCGGGCAATTTGCTGCAATATGTCCCGCTTGCCGGCAGCGGTAGCAAACAATCCATTTGGCTGCCTCTTGAGCCCCTGACTTCCCAGGCTGTTCTCGCCAAACTTTGGGTAGAGCTCCCACCCTCTCACTCTCTCCACCCTCACCCCTTGGAATCCTCTTATCCGCCCCTGGGGATGGTCTGGTCTTAGGGTGGAAAGTCCGAGAGTCTCTGGAAGAGGCCGTCAGGTTCTCTGTAGCCAAGTATTTCTCTACACGATCCACAAGACCACCGGCCGTCTCTGGGTCTCCATGGCTTACCCACTTTTGGATGGCAGTAGGAAGAGCTCTCAAAAACCGATCCATTACAACACGTTCCACAATCTCTGGTGCGGACAAAGTCTCTGGCTGTAGCCACTTCCTGCTCAGGTGAATGAGATCATACATTTGAGACCTGGGGGGTTTTCCAAGCTGGAAAGTCCAGTTATGCACACGCTGAGCCCGGACAGCCAGGGTGACACCCAGCCTTGCCAATATTTCAGCTTTTAGCCTCACATAGTCTTTTGCTTGGTCAGGCTCTAGGTCATAGTAAGCCTTCTGCGATTCACCAGTTAACAGAGGAGCCACCAGTCCAGCCTACTGCTCCTCAGGCCACTTTTCTCTTTCAGCAGTCCTTTCAAATGTGGTCAAAAATACCTCTGGATCATCCTCTCCAGTCATTTTTGTCAATAAACGACTCACCCCAAAGGACGCGGTATTAGTGGGACGGCTTTCCTCACTGGTCTGCGGACGTTGCTGCATTACTGCTTCCATTTGTTGTAGTCTCTGCTCTTGCTTCTGTAACAGGTCTATGAAGCGGGCCTCAGATTGCTGCTGGGCTTGTTGATGAGCTTGCTGCTGGGCTGCAAGGCTCCTTTGCAAACCTGCATTTGTCTGCTGTTGATTGGCATTTGCTAGAGCCAGCTGTTTCAGTATCTCCTCCATGCTGGCTTAAAAAAAACTGCCCGCTTTCTCCACCAACTGTGAGGGGGTTAACTCGGTAGCGGGTGTGTGTGACCCCCTGGTTGGGCTCCCCACACAAAAACAGGGCCAGCAGACGGAGGTTGTGGTTTTCAAAATCAAAAGGTGCGGTTTATTTCTCTATGTACAGTGACAAAACCACAGCAAAGCCAAAAAGAAACATAAACAAAATAAATCCTGGTCAGTTTGACCTCTGACTAAACATGCAGGTTTCCTAAACTAACAACTGGGATCAGCCTGGTGCTGTCCTAGTCCCTAAGTCCCTGGTTTAGTAAAAGTCCAAACAAATAGCCACACAGGCTTTGCCTCACCGCACAGGGGTTCACTCTCCCTAGACAGTCCACACAGGTCTGGTTCCAGGCATGAGCTAACATCTAATGAAGCTGGGAGTTTTTATAGAGGCCTTTAAATGAGCTGACAAGCTTCAGCTGGTCTCATCAACTCCCTGCCTGCACGACGCCCAGCCCTCTCCCTAGAGGTATGAGTCATCCATGAGCCCACTAGCCTCAGCTGGGCTTCATCAACTCCCTAGTTGTATAAGTCGGCGTAAAGCCTGAATCTGGGCGAAATATATCTACCCCCCTGGATGCAACCAGGTGACTTTACCTTCCTGCTGTCACACCTGACATACCATTGCTTGAAAAAGATGCGCGCAGGGACCTAGAACGTCTCTCCGCTTTGTACATCGAAACGCGTTGCATGACGGTCCTGACGTCACCCCCGCTGAACGTCGTGTTGCGTCTCAGCTGGACCCTTCGTTTGTGCTCCAGCCCTCCTTCTGGCTCCGTGGGAAGAATCTTCCGGCAACATCCTGCATGGATAACATTCCGGATTTCATCACAAACAAACGAGGAGGTCATCACTAAATACTGAGACTCCCGGCAAGCGGAATGTGACCACAGACCAGACGTTTATTGTGCCTACTAAAGTCAACCTATGAGTGAGTGCTTTAATACTTCTGTGTTATTTAAGTAAAAACAGTCTTAACTAAGTGGCGCCTTTTTTGTTTTTGTTTTGTTCTGTTTTACATGTGTTTGGAGTCCGGCTTCGGCTCCCCCAGTAAGGCTGCCCAGTTATTTCTTGGACTGTTACAACTCACATCCAAGCTCGTCACACAGCTCAAAGGACTTATTTGGTAACTTCTCATATATATATTGTCTTTTTTAACTTGTAAGCGCCAATATTGTAATTTATTTTACAGTGTGGCTCTCTGGTGGTGTGGGTACAGCGTGGCTCTCTGGTGGTGCGGGTACAGCATGGCTCTCTGGTGGTGCGGGTACTGCGTGGCTCTCTGGTGGTGTGGGTACCGGGGTACAGTGTGGCTCCCTCTCTGGTTTCCCCCAGGACAGTATTCTCTTTTGCTCCTCTTCTAACACCCCCTCCCTCCCCTCCAGCAGAGTTCTTGCATGCTGGGGGCTGTAGCTTGGTGTCTATGGACACACTGGGGCCGGAACTCTGCAGTGACTACATTTCCCATGATGTCTCCAGAGTCTTCTGATTGGCCCTCTGCTGTGGCCAATCATGGGGAGGGCGCCGTGAATCCAATTAGAGCAGCTCTCTCTCTCGTCATCTTACAGAAAGGGAAGGGGGGTGGCAGGGGAGATACAGACAGCCCGCAGCTCTCCTCTCCCTGTCACAGTGCCGCTGCTCTATTTGCCAGAGAAATCGGCAGCGGCACTGTGACAGGGAAAGGAGAGCTGCGGGCTGTCTGTATCTCCCCCGCCGCCCCCTTCCCTTTCTGTAAGCCAAAGAGAGAGAGAGCAGCTCTAATTGGATTTGCCGCGCCGCCGCCCAGCTTCCTGCCCACTGTTTCCCTCCCCATGATTGGCCACAACAGAATAATGGCTGTAGGGTGTGGGCGGCTTGACGGCTTCTATTTAAACTGGCGTGAGCCACTGCACTCCTAACCAGTACTCCCCTGATAGTGGCCCTGCGTGCGGGAGTCGGGAGGAGGGCACGGGTGCCATTTTCGTGGGGGGGCGGCCGCCCCCCGCAAAGTGCCACCCTAGGCCTGGGCCTTGTCGGCCTAGGCCAGAACACAGCACTGGTGTAACCACGAGCAGAGCAAAGCAGATGCAATTGTAATGTAAACTAAGCTGTAACAGCGTGCTATCCGCCCTGTAATCCCACAGCTTTTCTCTTCCTCTATGCTCTCTTCCCCGGGAGAACAGCTCCCGATCATCCCTGCATGCCGGCGGTACCCGCGCCCCCCCCCCGCTCCCAGGCAGCCCAGCTCCTCGCCAGAAACAATTTTCCAAAATGCGAGTAGGCGAGTAGAAAATTTGAGGGCTGTGTGTATATATATATATATGTGTGTATCTGCCATAGATTTTTGTGTGGTTGTTTCTGTAACTCACAAACACATTCTAAATTTGTTAAATATATACATTCTTCAGTATTGCATCATTGATATATAGAAGATTATTACCCTGACACTTTCCCCACAGCAGCAATGGACATAGTACCTTTGCAACCAGTGCTGTTGCCCTAGGGCCAAAGAAAACACAGTGGACATCAACTAGACACGTTGATGTCCCATGGAGGAATGATGACCCCCTTTTGCACTTGGTCATGTGGGCCTCAGTCAGTTATGAAAGTGCATGTGCTATTTTTTGGTGATGTCACAGGAATGATTACTATCAGTTTCCTACCGCACTCCAAAGACATGCAGGTAGGTTAAAGTGATTGCAAAGTCTCGTTTTTTTCCCATAAAAATAACAAACATGTTATACTTATCCGCTCTGTTGCAGTGGATTTGCACAGAGCAGCCCAGATCCTCCTCTTCTCAGTTCCCTTTTCTGTGATCCTGGTCCCTCCCTCCTGTTGAGTGCTCCCACAGCAGGCAGCTTGCTATGGGGGCACCTGAGCCAAGTCACAGCTCCCTGTGTCCATTCAGACACTGAGCCCTGACCCGGCCCCACCCCCTCTCTCCCCTGATTGGCTAGCTGACTTTGATTGACAGCAGCGACAGCCAATGGTGCCGCTGCTGCTTCTTAGCCAATCAGTATGGAGAGTCTCGGATGGCTGAGGCACTCGTGGACATCGCTGGACAGAGAGGAACCTCAGGTAAGTGTTAGAGGGGCTGAGGCACACAGAAGGCTTTTTATGTTAATGCATAGAGTGTATTAAGATAAAAAAAAACCTTCTGCCATTACAACCCCTTTAATTGGATCATGTCTAAATTGGCTCTAGTATGTGTATGAATGTGAGTTAGGAACCTTAGATTGTAAGCTTCTTGAGGGCAGGGACTGATGTGAATGTACAGTACAATGTATATGTAAAGCGCTGCGTAACTTGGCGGCGCTATATAAGTACCTGAAATAAATAAATTGGTGCTGGTGATATTACTGAGAATAGAGATGAAATATTTGACATACGAGTAGGTGTATGGGTAGTTGATGAAGAGTAAATTAGCACCACATCCCTATTAGCAGGGAACTAGCAAAAAACTTACATAATTCTGGGACTTGTCCAATGGCTAATGTTGCAGGTATAAAAATAACTTATTGTGCTGCTTTATTAATGTGTTGATTTGTTCTTCACATAGTTTCAAGTTGTTGTTAATTCTCCCCTGAGGAAGCCCATTGGGCGCAAAATGTTGGGATCACCCATTCTCCCACTGCTTTTAATGATGACATTAAAACCATGTAATATGAAATTAAATTTACCGTATGTATAACACGCGCCCTAACTTTAAGAGGGAAGTTTCAGGAAAAAAAATTTACACAGCCCCCTGCGTATAACACGTAGGCACAGTTTACCCTCTATTTTCAGGGTAAAAAAGTGAGTGTTATATGCCAATAAATACAGTAATTGGATTGATTTTAATATGCCTAATAAAACTATTATTTCTTGTTCATACATCACGGGACACAGAGCGGCATAGTCATTACTATGTGGGTTATATAGAATTACCTTCAGGTGCTGGCACTGGCAACTTCCAAAACAGGAAGTACCCTCCCCTATATAAGCCCCTCCCATCCGGGAGCACCTCAGTTTTTTGCCAGTGTCTAAGGTGTTGGCCAAGGTTAACATGTATTCATCTGGGCTTGTGTACAGGTTCTCTGGGCCTTAGCAAGCTATTCCGGATCCGACCAAAAAAGCTTCATAGCTAAACGGTCGGTACCCGGGCCTTGCAGAGAAGAGCAGGGTTTTGCCTGTAATGCCTCTCTTAGGAGGGCTGGACCCTGGGATCCAGAGCTCTGGTCATACCCAAAACCAAGAGGCTATCTGTGCAGGGTGCTATACAGGTCCAGGGGAGTGGAATCCTTGGGAACCCGGTCCCTGAAGGTCTAGTACAATGCCTGCCGTGAGAGGTGAAGTTTGGGCTTCTGTGGACCAAACAAAGTCCTGCGGCGGGGAAAAGGTAAGTGGGGGCCCCTCAGGAACTTGGTTCTATTGAGGGGACCCCCAAGCCTAATATGTCTTTCTGCCTGTTACCTAAAGGTATTCCCGCTAATAGCTGTATATGCCTAAGAAATCCTAGAAATGTCTTTTCATAAGGGAAGTTTTAAAAACTGTAAACCTAGAAATGTTTTTCATAAAGGAGGTTTTAAAAAATAAAAAAAAAGACAAAAGTGCAGTACCAGTGTTTGTTCACTAGAGGCCGCTGTGGAACGTCTTTTTTTCTTGGGACTATTCCTTCCATGGTGAAAGTCCAGGCAGATGAGTGAGCTCTCTATCAGGGAAGCTGCATTCCTCTGTCATGCTGCCAAGTAGTTTCCTTCCATCCCCGAGTTCTGGTGAAACAGGGACCCTGGCTCCTCTCCCTACATGGCGCCAAGAGTGCACACGTGCATGCGCGCGCACACACACGCTTTCTTTTTATAGATTTAGCTTCAAAAAAGGGGGCGGAGCCTGGCGGATGACGCGCTCTGTGCGCCCTGCGCTTCGGCGCATGTGCGGGCGTCCCAGCAAGATAAAAGGACTCAGTCCACGCTGCTTGCTATAGACACAGAGCATGAAAAGGAGCTGGTAGCATGGTATAGGGGCTTACAGCGGGCGGTTGATACAGGCATCCCCAGAAAGACGCATTAGTAGACACCCACTGATGTACATAGCAGCAAATTGCATTAGACTATTTCAGTAAAGGGGTGTATTGCGGCTGGAATACCTCAGCTTTGAACTAAGGAATATGCCGAGATATACCTCTCAGGAAGTGTAGGGGGTCTCCATCGGGCTCTGAGGATCTGGAGCAGTCATCTGCACCCTCCTCCCCTGAGAAATCAGAGGTTAATACCCCTAAGGAACCCCCGGGAGTGCCAGGTACTGCGGCTGTCCTCAGTCCACCTGCTCCTGCATATATAACAGAGGAGGTTTTTGCCTCAACTCTGGAGGGATTGGAGCAGAGATTGGCAGCATTGATCGCTTCTTCTGTACAGGAAAGAAAGCGCGCCAGATCTCCATCCCCTCCATTAGAGTGCCTGTTGGCAGAGCAACAGTCCCAGGAAGGGACTGACCTACCTGAAGGGTATCAGGAGGAGGTTAACTCTGTTTTTGAGGAATCGACAGTAGTGAACCATTTTCAGCATCACAGACTGAAAGATTGTGGGTCCAGACCCTAACTGACAGGGTTCGATCTGCATTTAAAATGCCTCTTGTTGAACCATCAACTACTGCTGTCTCCTCGTTGGGGTCGCTAAAAGCTCCCCAGATTAATTGCTCCTTTCCAATTCATCCATTATTGGAAGGACTTATATACCAGGACTGGGAACATCCTGATAAACTATTTGTTCCACCTAAGAAATTTCAGGTGATCTATCCCATGGAGGAAAAATTCACCCAGAGATGGAATGTTCTTACGGTGGACGCAGCCATTTCTTCTGTGAACAAATCACTGACATGTCCAGTAGATAATGTTCAAATGTTCAAAGATCCAGTAGATAAAAAATTGGAATCTTTATTAAAATCTGCTTTTTCCACAGCAGGGGCTGTTACACAGCCAGCAGTGGCAGCTATTGGGGTCTGCCAAGCTTTAAAGGATCAAATGAAAATGGTCCTGAGGGATTTGCCAGACCAGCAGGCCCAGGCTCTGGCTGATCTGCCTAGAGCATTATGCTTTGCGGTTGACGCCATCAAGGATTCTATCCATCAGGCCTCCCGCCTCACGCTGTCTTTGGTACATATGCGTAGGCTTCTGTGGCTCAAGAACTGGTCTGCTGAGGCTCCCTGTAAGAAGCTCTTAGTTAGCTTCCCATTTCATGGAGAACGCCTTTTTGGCGAAGACCTGGATAAATATATCCAGAAGATTTCCAGTGGTAAAAGTACTCTCTTACCAATTAAAAAGAGGTCTAGGGGTCCATCTTTTAAGAGGACTGCCTCTCCTATCCCTGGGACGTCTGCTACTAAGCAGTTCCGACGGCCTCCTCGGTCAAACTCCAGGAGGTAAAAATCAGGGACAGTCACAGGGTAATAAAAAACCCTGGATCCGAAGAGGTACTAAACCAGCCTCCAAGTCAAGCCTATGAAGGGCTGCCCCCACTCAAACGGGTGGGGGGAAGACTTCAGTTGTTCACAGAGACCTGGCGGGAGACGATCAAAGACAGATGGGTGCTCTCCGCAGTAACTCAGGGATACAAGTTGGAGTTAAAAGAGTCTCCTCCTTCCCATTTTATGTGGTCAGGCATGCCAAAAGACCCTCTGAAAAGAAGGTGTCTCCTAGTGGCGTTAGAACAACTATTGCTCCAAGGAGTAATTATGGAGGTTCCTATGGAAGAGTGGGGGTTGAGTTTCTACTCAAACCTTTTCACAGTCCCGAAACCAAACGGGGACATAAGACCCATATTGGACCTAAAGAGTCTAAACAAATTTCTAAACGTCCGGTCCTTCCGGATGGAGTCGATCCGATCGGTCACCGCTGCCCTACAGGGGGAGGAATGGTTAGCCTCGATCGACATCAAAGATGCTTACTTGCATGTTCCCATCTTTCCAGGTCATCAAAAATTTCTACGCTTTGCAGTAGAAGGGCGCCATTTTCAGTTCAGAGCCTTACCATTCGGTCTGGCCACAGTACCACGAGTGTTCACAAACATTCTGGCCCCACTGTTGGCCGATCTAAGAACACGAGGTGTAACGATAATGGCATACCTAGACGACCTGTTGTTGATGGACCACTCAGTTGCCAAGCTAGAAGTGGTAATTGTCGATACAATCAAGTATCTAGAATCTTTTCTTGTTAAAAAAAAGTATCTAGAATCTCACGGTTGGGTCATCAACCTGGACAAGTCAGCCCTACAGCCAGTGAAAAACCTGGTATATCTAGGGCTACGGCTGGATTCAGACCAGAGGAAGATTTTCTTACCTCTAGACAAGGTATCCTCTTTGAGGGGCTTGGTCCGTCTGCTTTGTGCAAAAAGACAGCCGTCCATACGCCTGTGCATGAGGCTGCTAGGAAAGATGGTAGCATCATTCGAAGCTGTGCCATACGCCCAATTCCACTCAAGGAATTTACAGAGGGCCATATTGTCAGCCTGGAACGGAAAAATTCAGGCTCTAGACTTCCCGATGGCTTTGTCCCCTTCCGTTCGGAAGAGTCTCTGCTGGTGGTTGATCCCCCAGAATCTCCAGAAGGGAAAACCCTTCAGTCCGATATCCTGGAAGGTGGTCACTACAGATGCCAGCCTTATAGGCTGGGGGGCAGTACTGGAGCAATGGTCTCTCCAGGGCAGATGGTCAAATGTAGTAAAAACCCTGCCCATCAATCTCTTAGAGATACGAGCAGCCCGGTATGCCCTAGTAGCCTGGGCATCCAGACTCCAAGGGTCCCCTGTCAGAATTCAATCAGACAATGCCACAGCAGTGGCATATATCAATCATCAGGGAGGCACCAGGAGTCGTGCAGCCCAGAGCGAAGTAAGTCACATCCTGGAATGGGCAGAAAAGCATGTCCCATGTATGTCAGCTGTCTTCATTCCAGGGGTGGAGAATTGGAAGGCGGACTTTCTAAGTCGCCAACAGTTATGCCCAGGGGAATGGTCCCTTCATCCCGAGGTCTTCCGAGCAATATGTCAGCGGTGGGGAACACCGGATGTAGATCTGCTAGCATCCAGATTCAACGCAAAGGTGGACAGATTTGTCTCCCGGACAAGGGATCCCCTCGCTTGCGGCTCGGATGCTCTGGTGTTCCCTTGGAATCAGTTCAGACTGATATATGCATTCCCTCCGCTACAATTGTTGCCTCGACTCCTTCGCAGAGTCAGGTTGGAAAAGAAGCCGGTGATCTTGGTGGCTCCAGCGTGGCCCCGAAGGGCCTGGTACGCGGAGATCATCAAAATGTCTGTGGGGAGTCCTTGGACCCTTCCACGTCGTCCGGACCTGCTTTCGCAAGGGCCGATATACCACCCTTCCTTACTAACTCTAAGTTTAACGGCCTGGCTATTGAATCCCACATCCTAAAGAAGAGAGGTCTCTCTAACTCTGTGGTATCAACTATAATCAATGCCAGGAAGCCTGTATCCAGGCAGATCTACTATAGAGTTTGGAAGGCATACATCACTTGGTGCGAGGCCAGAAAGTGGCATCCACGTAAGTACGTTATAGGCAGAATTCTGGACTTCCTACAGTGGGCTGTAGACAGGAAGTTTGCCTTAAGTACTGTCAGGGGTCAGGTTTCGGCCTTATCAATACTATTTCAAAGGCCCCTGGCTATGCATTCACTTGTCAAATCCTTTATGCAAGGGGTGACTCGTATTATTCCACCGATTAAAGCTCCCATATGTCCATGGGATCTAAATTTGGTTCTGTCGGTTCTGCAGAAGCAGCCATTTGAACCTTTGCGGCACATTTCCTTGGTTCTACTCACCAGAAAATTGATATTTTTAGTAGCCATATGCTCGGCTAGAAGAGTGTCGGAATTAGCCGCCATGTCCTGTAAAGAGCCATATCTGGTTATTCATGAGGACAGAGTAGTATTACGTCCTCACCCAGCCTTTCTTCCTAAGGTGGTATCGAGGTTTCACTTGAACCAGGATGTGGTTCTTCCTTCTTTTTCCCCAAACCGAGCTCGGTTGAGGAAAAGTTATTGCATTCTTTGAATGTAGTAAGAGCAGTTAAAGCTTATCTAAAAGCCACTGCTCAGATTCGTAGAACGGATTCTTTGTTTGTTCTGCCGGAAGGCCCCAGAAAGGGTCAGGCAGCATCAAAATCTACTTTAGCCAAGTGGATTCGACAGGTCATAATACAAGCCTATGGCTTGAGAAGGAGACCGCCTCCGTTCAAAGTTAGGGCGCACTCCACGAGAGCAGTTGGAACTTCATGGGCAGTGCATCACCAGGCCTCCCTGGCTCAAATTTGTAAGGCCGCAACATGGTCTTCAGTACACACGTTTACTAGGTTCTACCAGGTGGACGTTAGAAGTCAGGAGGATGTCGCCTTTGGGCGCCCAGCTTATGTATGGTGTATCCCCCCCCTCATTTGGCATTGCTTTGGGACGTCCCACATAGTAATGACTATGCCGCTCTGTGTCCCGTGATGTATGAACAAGAAAGTAGGATTTTTAAAACAGCTTACCTGTAAAATCCTTTTCTTGGAGTACATCACGGGACACAGAGCTCCCACCCCTCTTTTGGGGACATGTATTGCTTTGCTACAAAACTGAGGTGCTCCCGGATGGGAGGGGCTTATATAGGGGAGGGTACTTCCTGTTTTGGAAGTTGCCAGTGCCAGCACCTGAAGGTAATTCTATATAACCCACATAGTAATGACTATGCCGCTCTGTGTCCCGTGATGTACTCCAAGAAAAGGATTTTACAGGTAAGCTGTTTTAAAAATCCTACTGTTTTTAATTGGTGTGACATTTTTGCTTGTGAAAGCACCTTTAAGGTCTCAGAATTATGTAATCTTTTTAACTTGGTAACTGATAGTTCTCAAATCAAAGACATTTTTTTTGTACCGTAAATATTAGTGTTTACTAGTGATGAGCCGAACACCCCCGGGTTCGGTTCGCACCAGAACCCGCGAACGGACCGAAAGTTCGCACGAACATTAGAACCCTATTAAATACAATGGATGCGAACGTTCGGATTCTAAAGTGCTAATTATAACGACTATTATCCATGTTATTGTCCTAAACAGAGTTTGGGAACCTGGGTTCTGCACCAGGGGACATGTATCAATGCAAAAAGAAGTTTTAAAAACGGACGTTTTCCGGGAGCAGTCATTTTAATGATGCATAAAGTGAAAAAAAAAAAGTCAAATATTCCTTTAAATATTGTACCTGGGGGGTGTCTAAAGTATGCCTGTGAAGTGCCACGTGTTTCCCGTGTTTAGAACTGTCCCTGCACAAAATAACATTTCTAAAGGAAAAAAAAGCCATTTAAAACTGCTTGCGGCTTTAATGTAATGTCTGGTCCCGGTAATATGGATGAAAATCTTTAAGAAAAATGGCATAGCTACCCCATCAACCCCCCCCCTACCCCAGCCCATTACCAGCTCCTTTGGGTCTTGTATGGATATTAAGGGGAACCCCGCACACAAAATAAAAAAGGCCCTATATACTCTGAACAGCCGTATACAGGCGGTGCATACAAGACAGGGACTGTAGGTTTGTTCTTATGTAGAATCTGTTTGTAATTTTGAACAGCTACATTGTTTAAGTGTAGCTCCAGGCCAAATACCTATTTTTAAGCTTTTTGGAAAACATAGGGAAGGGTTATCACCCCTGTAACATTTTTTTTGCTGTCTGTGCCCCTGTTCAGAACATTTCACCTCACTTTGCGTCCCAATGACAACTATTTTTGAAATGTGGTGTTTTTATTGAAACAAGGATTGGTGATAAAGCATCAGTAGAGAGGAGACACCTTTCTCCCATATTAATTCTTACAGGAGAGAATTTTCCTTCCAAGGGGTAGATTTCCTCTCACTTCCTGTTGTCTTCTTCCGTTTGCAAGTAGTAGTCGTTTGTAAGTTGGATGTTTGAAAGTAGGGACCGGCCGTATATACTCTGCAGAAATTGGCCCCTTAGGTGTTGGTTAGTGATGAGCCGAACACCCCCGGGTTCGGTTCGCACCAGAACCCGCGAACGGACCGAAAGTTCGCACGAACATTAGAACCCTATTAAATACAATGGATGCGAACGTTCGGATTCTAAAGTGCTAATTATAACGACTATTATCCATGTTATTGTCCGAAACAGAGTTTGGGAACCCGGCTTCTGCACCAGGGGACATGTATCAATGCAAAAAGAAGTTTTAAAAACGGACGTTTTCCGGGAGCAGTCATTTTAATGATGCATAAAGTAAAAAAAAAAAAGTCAAATATTCCTTTAAATATTGTACCTGGGGGGTGTCTAAAGTATGCTTGTGAAGTGCCACGTGTTTCCCGTGTTTAGAACTGTCCCTGCACAAAATAACATTTCTAAAGGGAAAAAAGTCATTTAAAACTGCTTGCGGCTTTAATGCAATGTCTGGTCCCGGTAATATGGATGAAAATCTTTAGGAAAAATGGCATAGCTACCCCATCAACCCCCCCCCTACCCCAGCCCATTACCAGCCCCTTTGGGTCTTGTATGGATATTAAGGGGAACCCCGCACACAAAATAAAAAAGGACCTATATACTCTGAACAGCCGTATACAGGCGGTGCATACAAGACAGGGACTGTAGGTTTGTTCTTATGTAGAATCTGTTTATAATTTTGAACAGCTGCATTGTTTAAGTGGAGATCCATGGCAAATTCCTTTTTTTTAGCTTTTTGTAAAACATAGGGAACGGTTATCACCCCTGTCACATTTTTTTTGCTGTCTGTGCCCCTGTTCAGAACATTTCACCTCACTTTGCGTCCCAATGACAACTGTTTTTGAAATGTGGTGTTTTTATTGAAACAAGGATTGGTGATAAAGCATCAGTAGAGAGGAGACACCTTTCTCCCATATTAATTCTTAAAGGAGAGAATTTTCCTTCCAAGGGGTAGATTTCCTCTCACTTCCTGTTGTCTTCTTCCGTTTGCAAGTAGTAGTAGTTTGTAAGTTGGATGTTTGAAAGTAGGGACCTTCCGTATATATTCTGCAGAAATTGGCCCCTTAGGTGTTGGTGTTGGCACAACACTGAAAGCACTCACAGTTATTCTTGGTGGGTGCTGGAACGCCAAGCTGTCAAGTATAATATCAGGAATTGTAATAACATATAATTGTTGATCAGTGGTAGTAAAAATTGGGCCTTTGATGGTGGTGCTGGTGCCACAACACTGTAAGGCCTGACAGTTACTCTTGGTGGGCGCAGCAATGGTCCCTGCTGTGAATTATTAGATCAATAATTATAATTGCATCCCCCTGTTGAACAGGGGCTGAAAAATTGAGCCTTTGGTGGTGGTGGTGGTGGTGATGGTGGTGCTGGTGCCACAACACTGTAAGGCCTGACAGTTACTCTTGGTGGGCGCAGCAATGGTCCCTGCTGTGAATTATTAGATCAATAATTATAATTGCATGCCCCTGTTGAACAGGGGCTGAAAAATTGGGCCTTTGGTGGTGGTGGTGGTGGTGATGGTGGTGCTGGTGCCACAACACTGTAAGGCCTGACAGTTACTCTTGGTGGGCGCAGCAATGGTCCCTGCTGTGAATTATTAGATCAATAATTATAATTGCATGCCCCTGTTGAACAGGGGCTGAAAAATTGGGCCTTTGGTGGTGGTGGTGGTGGTGATGGTGGTGCTGGTGCCACAACACTGTAAGGCCTGACAGTTACTCTTGGTGGGCGCAGCAATGGGCCCTGCTGTGAATTATTAGATCAATAATTATAATTGCATGCCCCTGTTGAACAGGGGCTGAAAAATTGGGCCTTAGGCACTGGTGGCACAACACTGCAACCCCTCACAGATACTGTACTTGGAGCACAGCAATGAGGCCTGTTGCAAATTATTGCATCAAAAATTTTAATTACACGCCCCTGTTAAACAGGGGCTGAAAAATTGGGCCTTAGCCACTGGTGGCGTCACCCATAAACCAAAATGATCTTCCAAGCTATCATCGTTAATCGTATCATTGAGGAGGAGGAGGAGGATAGCCAGTCAACATAACAGCACAGGCACTCAGCATCAGCATCAGTCTTGAAGGGATGTGACATTTTAAAATCAATTAGTCTGTTATATCAGCATCTGGTGTGTGGTAGCTGGTGGTGATCCAAGACTGGTTCATCTTGATGAAAGTCAGTCGATCAACCGAGTCGGTGGACAGGCGCACCCTGTGATCCGTGACAAATCCTCCAGCAGCACTGAATGTGCGTTCTGAAAGAACGCTGGATGCAGGACAGGCCAGTAGCTCAATTGCATACTGTGCAAGCTCTGGCCAGTGATCCATCCTCAAGACCCAGTAAGCCAGAGGATTTTCGGTGGGGAAGGTGTCCAATTCTGACCTTGCCCCTAGGTATTCCTGGACCATGTATATCAGACGCTGGCGATGGTTGCTGGAACCGATCATACTTTGGGGCTGCGGACTAAAGAATTGTCTGAACGCATCGGTCAGACGTCCACCTTCCCCACCGCTCCTTCTTTGACTGCCCGAAGCCTTAGCAACTCGTTGTCCAGGACCAGGAGTTTGTAACCTCCCAGTCTCTGGGAACGCGTTGCACAGACCTTTCTGCAAGGCCTCCCGGAGTTGTCTCATCCTCTGCTCCCTCTGCGACGGTACGATAAGGTCCGCAACCTTACCCTTGTACCGTGGATCAAGGAGAGTGGCCAGCCAGTAATGGTCCCTCTCCTTGATCCGAAGAATACGAGGATCCTTCCGCAGACTTTGCAGGATCAGGGAGGCCATGCAGCGTTAGTTAGCTGAGGCATTCAGTCCGGAGTCCTCTTGGTCACTAAGGATGACATGATCCGCAGCCACCTCCTCCCAGCCACGTAGAAGTCCACTGGTTTCTTGGGACTGTAAATCATCCCTAAAAGACTGCTGCTGATGATGCTGAGTGCCAGCCTCCACCTCCATGCTGACACAATCCTCCTCCTCCTCCTCCTCCTCCTCTTCCTGTGCGATGGGTGGGACAGAAGGAACACTGTCTGGGTAAAGGGGGCCTTGAGAGGCAAGGAAGTCCTCCTCTTCCTGCCTCTGTTCTGCCTCAAGTGCCCTGTCCATTATTCCACGCAGCGTGTGCTCCAACAGGTGGACAAGAGGTACAGTGTCACTGATGCATGCACTGTCACTGCTCACCATCCTCGTGGCCTCCTCGAATGGTGCCAGGACAGTGCATGCATCCCTGATCATGCCCCACTGGCGTGGTGAAAAAAACCCGAGCTCCCCTGACCCTGTCCTGGTGCCGTAGTCGCACAGGTACTCATTGATGGCCCTCTGCTGCGTGTGCAGCCGCTGCAGCATGGCCAACGTTGAGTTCCACCTGGTGGGCATGTCACATATAAGGCGGTTCTTGGGCAGGTTCAACTCCTTTTGAAGCTCAGCCAGGCGAGCACTGGCATTATAAGATCTGCGGAAATGCACACAGACTTTCCTGGCCTGCCTCAGGACATCCTGTAAGCCCGGGTACCTGCCCAAGAACCGCTGCACCACCAGGTTAAGGACGTGAGCCATACAGGGCACATGGGTCAGTTGTCCCTGTCGGAGGGCGGAGAGCAGGTTGGTGCCATTGTCGCAAAACACCATTCCTGGCTTAAGCTGGCGTGGCGTCAACCACCTCTCGGCCTGCCCCTGCAGAGCAGACAGGACCTCTGCCCCAGTGTGGCTCCTGTCCCCCAAACACACCAGCGCAAGCACGGCATGGCATCTTTTTGCCTGCATACTTGTGTAGCCCCTTGAACGCCTACGGAGCACCGCTGGTTCCGAGGACAAACCACAGGAAGAGGCCATGGAGGAAGAAGAAGAGGAGGGGGTGGAGGAGAGAGGTGTGTCACAACCAGTAGTAGCATTTTGGAGGCGTGGCGGTGGAACAACCTCCAACACTACTGCACCTTGTCCTGCATCCTTCCCAGCTGCCAAAATAGTGACCCAATGGGCCGTGAAAGAAAGGTAACGTCCCTGTCCATGCCTGCTGGACCATGAGTCAGCGGTAATATGCACCTTACCGCTGACCGCCCTGTCCAGCGAGGCCAAGACATTGCCTTCATCATGCCTGTAGCGAGCCGGAATAGCCTTCCGTGCGAAAAAGTGGCGTTTGGGAACCTGCCACTGAGGAACCGCACATTGCACAAACTCACGGAAGGGGGCCGAGTCTACCAACTGAAAAGGCAGCAGTTGAAGCGCTAGCAATTTAGCCAAGCTAGCATTCAACCGCTGGGCATGTGGATGGCTGGGAGTGAACTTCTTTCGACGGTCCAGCAGCTGGGGCAGGGAAATTTGCCTGCTAGAATCGGACGTCGGTGTACTGCTAGCAGAGTGCCCGCAAGTACTTGGCTGTGACACACCTAATTCTACACCTTCATTCCTCTCAGAGCAGGTTTCAGAGAGGACTGAAGGTATACTGGGGTTGGAGATCCCAGCTGATGCGGTGCAAGAAGAGGTCAGCTTTGTTCTTTGGTGTGGGTCTTTATTGTAGGCTTGCCAACGAGCTGCATGGCAGGTCAACATATGTCTGATCAAGCATGTGGTGCCCAAGCGGCTGATGTTTTGGCCACGCGATATACGCTTGAGACATATGTTGCAAACAGCAGCTGTGCGATCTGATGCACTCGCCTCAAAAAAGGCCCACACCAAAGAACTTTTTGAATGACGGGCAGAGGCAGCGCCCTGCACAGGCGGAGCTCTGCGGTGTGATTCCGTCGGTGTGCTGCCCATACGCTGGCCACTCAAGGGCATCCTGCCTCTTTGGAGATGTGCCTCCTCCTCATCCTCCTCCTCCTCCTCCTCTCTCCTATTAGGCACCGACGTGGAGTCAGTGACCTCATCATCCCCTCCCTCCTCATCACTGGAGCCAATCTGGCAGTATGCTGCAGCTGCTGGAGCATGACTGCCAGATTGGTGTCCTTCTTGAGCATCCCCTCTCTCTGCTCTCACGCTGCTGCCTTCCTCTAGCTGGGTATCATCATCAGATCCTTCCAAACGCTGGGCATCCTCCTGGAGCATGTACCCAACACTGTGCTCAAACAGTTCGGGGGACTCCTCAGGAGGAGGGCATGGTGGGTCTAGGGAAGGATTGACTAATGAAGATAATGATACCAGAGAAGAGGACGCTTTGGCAGCTGCTTTGCCAGTACCCTGAGCCTGGGTGAGAGAGGATGAGGAGGATGAGGTGGGCTTTGTCATCCACTCTACCAAGTCTTTGGCATGATGTGGCTCAACATGTCCAGCTGCTGAAAACAAGGACAAGCGTGTCCCATGGCCATGTGCTGATGACAATGCACCGCGTACACGACCAGCACTGTTGCCCCCAGACACAGAGCCTGCTTGCCCTCTTTTTTTGCCTCCTGACTGTCTGCCTCTCCTTGATTGCCTTCCAGACATTTTAATGGATGGCCTGCAGGGAGATGGGAAAAACAGCAATAAGGGCTACCTTCAGGTGTATATTGTGCAGGAGGCTTAGCAACAATGACACTGACACTGTCCCCTGCCTATCCTTCTCTGTCCCTAAACACAAGGATTGAAAATATGGTTCAGCAAAAAAGTTTTAGAACAGAATAGCACACTGACACTTTCCCTCACTGTCCTACTCTGTCCCTCCCTACAAACAAGATTTAGCACAGAATAGCACACTGATAATTTCTACGAGTGTCCTTCTCTGTCCCTCAACTCAAGGATTGAAAATATGGAACAGCAAAATTGGTTTAGAACAGAATAGCACACTGTCAGTTTCACTCACTGTACCTCTCTGTCCCTCAACTCAAGGATTGAAAATATGGAACAGCAAAATTGGTTTAGAACAGAATAGCACACTGTCAGTTTCCCTCACTGTACCTCTCTGTCCCTCAACTCAAGGATTGAAAATATGGAACAGCAAAATTGGTTTAGAACAGAATAGCACACTGTCAGTTTCACTCACTGTACCTCTCTGTCCCTCAACTCAAGGATTGAAAATATGGAACAGCAAAATTGGTTTAGAACAGAATAGCACACTGTCAGTTTCACTCACTGTACCTCTCTGTCCCTCAACTCAAGGATTGAAAATATGGTTCAGCAAAATAGTTTTAGAAAACAATAGCACACTGACACTTTCCCTCACTGTACCTCTCTGTCCCTCAACTCAAGGATTGAAAATATGGAACAGCAAAATTGGTTTAGAACAGAATAGCACACTGTCAGTTTCACTCACTGTACCTCTCTGTCCCTCAACTCAAGGATTGAAAATATGGAACAGCAAAATTGGTTTAGAACAGAATAGCACACTGTCAGTTTCACCCACTGTACCTCTCTGTCCCTCAACTCAAGGATTGAAAATATGGAACAGCAAAATTGGTTTAGAACAGAATAGCACACTGTCAGTTTCACTCACTGTACCTCTCTGTCCCTCAACTCAAGGATTGAAAATATGGTTCAGCAAAATAGTTTTAGAACACAATAGCACACTGACACTTTCCCTCACTGTACCTCTCTGTCCCTCAACTCAAGGATTGAAAATATGGAACAGCAAAATTGGTTTAGAACAGAATAGCACACTGTCAGTTTCACTCACTGTACCTCTCTGTCCCTCAACTCAAGGATTGAAAATATGGAACAGCAAAATTGGTTTAGAACAGAATAGCACACTGTCAGTTTCACTCACTGTACCTCTCTGTCCCTCAACTCAAGAATTGAAAATATGGAACAGCAAAATTGGTTTAGAACAGAATAGCACACTGTCAGTTTCACTCACTGTACCTCTCTGTCCCTCAACTCAAGGATTGAAAATATGGTTCAGCAAAATAGTTTTAGAACACAATAGCACACTGACACTTTCCCTCACTGTACCTCTCTGTCCCTCAACTCAAGGATTGAAAATATGGAACAGCAAAATTGGTTTAGAACAGAATAGCACACTGTCAGTTTCACTCACTGTACCTCTCTGTCCCTCAACTCAAGGATTGAAAATATGGAACAGCAAAATTGGTTTAGAACAGAATAGCACACTGTCAGTTTCACTCACTGTACCTCTCTGTCCCTCAACTCAAGGATTGAAAATATGGAACAGCAAAATTGGTTTAGAACAGAATAGCACACTGTCAGTTTCACTCACTGTACCTCTCTGTCCCTCAACTCAAGGATTGAAAATATGGAACAGCAAAATTGGTTTAGAACAGAATAGCACACTGTCAGTTTCCCTCACTGTACCTCTCTGTCCCTCAACTCAAGGATTGAAAATATGGAACAGCAAAATTGGTTTAGAACAGAATAGCACACTGTTAGTTTCACTCACTGTACCTCTCTGTCCCTCAACTCAAGGATTGAAAATATGGTTCAGCAAAATAGTTTTAGAGCACAATAGCACACTGACACTTTCCCTCACTGTACCTCTCTGTCCCTCAACTCAAGGATTGAAAATATGGAACAGCAAAATTGGTTTAGAACAGAATAGCACACTGTCAGTTTCACTCACTGTACCTCTCTGTCCCTCAACTCAAGGATTGAAAATATGGAACAGCAAAATTGGTTTAGAACAGAATAGCACACTGTCAGTTTCACTCACTGTACCTCTCTGTCCCTCAACTCAAGGATTGAAAATATGGAACAGCAAAATTGGTTTAGAACAGAATAGCACACTGTCAGTTTCACTCACTGTACCTCTCTGTCCCTCAACTCAAGGATTGAAAATATGGTTCAGCAAAATAGTTTTAGAACACAATAGCACACTGACACTTTCCCTCACTGTACCTCTCTGTCCCTCAACTCAAGGATTGAAAATATGGTTCAGCAAAATAGTTTTAGAACAGAATAGCACACTGACACTTTCCCTCACTGTACCTCTCTGTCCCTACAAACAAGGATTAGCACAGAATAGCACACTGTCACTGACACTCTCCCTATCTATCCTTATTTGTCCCTAAACACAAGGAATCCAGGATTAGTAAAGGAAAAAAAATGACACTGTCCCTGCCTATGCTTCTCTTTCCCTGCTCCGGAACACACTACACAAGGCCGCCGCGCTGGCGGCCTTTTATAGTGTGGGGCGTGTACTAAACCCCATCAGCAATAATTGGCCACAGGCATCCTGCCTGTGGCCAATCATTGCCCTCCTCGCTGCCGGCGCTGTGATTGGCCAAGCATGCGGGGTCACAGTGCATGCTTGGCCAATCACAGCGCCTGGATGACACTGCGATGGCGTAGTGCATTGTGGGCCGTTCGCGTCACTCGAATTTGGTGCGAACGGCCCAAATCGTTCGATCTTCGTCGAACGATCGAACAGCCGATGTTCGAGTCGAACGTATGTTCGACTCGAACACGAAGCTCATCCCTAGTGTTGGTGTTGGCACAACACTGTAAGCACTCACAGTTACTCTTGGTGGGTGCTGGAACGCCCTGCTGTCAACTATTATATCAGGAATTGTAATAACATATAATTGTTGAACAGTGGTAGTAAAAATTGGGCCTTTGATGGTGGTGCTGGTGCCACAACACTGTAAGGCCTGACAGTTACTCTTGGTGGGCGCAGCAATGGGCCCTGCTGTGAATTATTAGATCAATAATTATAATTGCATGCCCCTGTTGAACAGGGGCTGAAAAATTGGGCCTTTGGTGGTGGTGGTGGTGGTGTTGACACAACACTGTAAGGCCTGACAGTTACTCTTGGTGGGCGCAGCAATGGGCCCTGCTGTGAATTATTAGATCAATAATTATAATTGCATGCCCCTGTTGAACAGGGGCTGAAAAATTGGGCCTTTGGTGGTGGTGGTGGTGGTGATGGTGGTGCTGGTGCCACAACACTGTAAGGCCTGACAGTTACTCTTGGTGGGCGCAGCAATGGGCCCTGCTGTGAATTATTAGATCAATAATTATATATGCATGCCCCTGTAGAACAGGGGCTGAAAAATTGGGCCTTAGGCACTGGTGGCACAACACTGCAACCCCTCACAGATACTGTACTTGGAGCACAGCAATGAGGCCTGTTGCTAAATATTGCATCAAAAATTGTAATTACACGCCCCTGCTAAACAGGGGCTGAAAAATTGGGCCTTAGCCACTGGTGGCGTCACCCATAAACGAAAATGATCTTCCAAGCTATCATCATTAATCGTATCATTGAGTAGGAGGAGGAGGATAGCCAGTCAACATAACAGCACAGGCACTCGGCATCAGCATCAGTCTTGAAGGGATGTGACATTTTAAAATCAATTAGTCTGTTATATCAGCATCAGGTGTGTGGTAGCTGGTGGTGATCCAAGACTGGTTCATCTTGATGAAAGTCAGTCGATCAACCGAGTCGGTGGACAGGCGCACCCTGTGATCCGTGACAAATCCTCCAGCAGCACTGAATGTGCGTTCTGAAAGAACGCTGGATGCAGGACAGGCCAGTAGCTCAATTGCATACTGTGCAAGCTCTGGCCAGTGATCCATCCTCAAGACCCAGTAAGCCAGAGGATTTTCGGTGGGGAAGGTGTCCAAGTCTGACCTTGCCCCTAGGTATTCCTGCACCATGTATATCAGACGCTGGCGATGGTTGCTGGAACCGATCATACTTTGGGGCTGCGGACTAAAGAATTGTCTGAACGCATCGGTCAGACGGCCACCTTCCCCACCGCTCCTTCTTTGACTGCCCGAAGCCTCAGCAACTCGTTGTCCAGGACCAGGAGTTTGTAACCTCCCTGTCTCTGGGAACGCGTTGCACAGACCTTTCTGCAAGGCCTCCCAGAGTTGTCTCATCCTCTGCTCCCTCTGCGATGGTAACATAAGGTCCGCAACCTTACCCTTGTACCGTGGATCAAGGAGAGTGGCCAGCCAGTAATGGTCCCTCTCCTTGATCCAAAGAATACGGGGATCCTTCCGCAGACTTTGCAGGATCAGGGAGGCCATGCAGCGTAGGTTAGCTGAGGCATTCAGTCCGGAGTCCTCTGGGTCACTAAGGACGACATGATCCACAGCTACCTCCTCCCAGCCACGTACAAGTCCACTGGTTTCTTGGGACTGTAAATCATCCCCAAAAGACTGCTGCTGATGATGCTGAGTGCCAGCCTCCACCTCCATGCTGACACAATCCTCCTCCTCTCCTCCTCCTCCTCCTCTTCCTGTGCGATGGGTGGGACAAAAGGAACACTGTCTGGGTAAAGGGGGCCTTGAGAGGCAAGGAAGTCCTCCTCTTCCTGCCTCTGTTCTGCCTCAAGTGCCCTGTCCATTATTCCACACAGCGTGTGCTCCAACAGGTGGACAAGAGGTACAGTGTCACTGATGCATGCACTGTCACTGCTCACCATCCTCGTGGCCTCCTCAAATGGTTCCAGGAAAGTGCATGCATCCCTGATCATGCCCCACTGGCGTGGTGAAAAAAACCCGAGCTCCCCTGACCCTGTCCTGGTGCCGTAGTCGCACAGGTACTCATTGATGGCCCTCTGCTGCATGTGCAGCCGCTGCAGCATGGCCAATGTTGAGTTCCACCTGGTGGGCATGTCACATATAAGGCGGTTCTTGGGCAGGTTCAACTCCTTTTGCAGCTCAGCCAGGCGAGCACAGGCATTATAAGATCTGCGGAAATGCACACAGACTTTCCTGGCCTGCCTCAGGACATTCTGTAAGCCCGGGTACCTGCCCAAGAACCGCTGCACCACCAGGTTAAGGACGTGAGCCATACAGGGCACATGGGTCAGTTGTCCCTGTCGGAGGGCGGAGAGGAGGTTGGTGCCATTGTCGCAAACCACCATTCCTGGCTTAAGCTGGCGTGGCGTCAACCACCTCTCGGCCTGCCCCTGCAGAGCAGACAGGACCTCTGCCCCAGTGTGGCTCCTGTCCCCCAAACACACCAGCGCAAGCACGGCATGGCATCTTTTTGCCTGCGTACTTGCGTAGCCCCTTGAACGCCTACGGAGCACCGCTGGTTCCGAGGACAAACCACAGGAAGAGGCCATGGAGGAAGAAGAGGAGGGGGTGGAGGAGAGAGGTGTGTCACAACCAGTAGTAGCACTTTGGAGGCGTGGCGGTGGAACAACCTCCAACACTACTGCACCTTGTCCTGCATCCTTCCCAGCTGCCAAAAGAGTGACCCAATGGGCCGTGAAAGAAAAGTAACGTCCCTGTCCATGCCTGCTGGACCATGAGTCAGCGGTAATATGCACCTTACCGCTGACCGCCCTGTCCAGCGAGGCCAAGACATTGCCTTCCACATGCCTGTAGAGAGCCGGAATCGCCTTCCGTGAGAAAAAGTGGCGTTTGGGAACCTGCCACTGAGGAACCACACATTGCACAAACTCACGGAAGGGGGCCGAGTCTACCAACTGAAAAGGCAGTAGTTGAAGCGCTAGCAATTTAGCCAAGCTAGCATTCAACCGCTGGGCATGTGGATGGCTGGGAGTGAACTTCTTCGACGGTCCAGCAGCTGGGGCAGGGAAATTTGCCTGCTAGAATCGGACGTCGGTGTACTGCTAGCAGAGTGGCCGCAAGTACTTGGCTGTGACACACCTAATTCTACACCTTCATTCCTCTCAGTGCAGGTTTCAGAGAGGACTGAAGGTATACTGGGGTTGGAGATCCCAGCTGATGCGGTGCAAGGAGAGGTCCGCTTTGTTCTTTGGTGTGGGTCTTTAAGGTAGGCTTGCCAACGAGCTGCATGGCAGGTCAACATATGTCTGATCAAGCATGTAGTGCCCAAGCGGCTGATGTTTTGGCCACGCGATATACGCTTGAGACATATGTTGCAAACAGCAGCTGTGCGATCTGATGCACTCGCCTCAAAAAAGGCCCACACTAAAGAACTTTTTGAATGACGGGCAGAGGCAGCGTCCTGCACAGGCGGAGCTCTGCGGTGTGATTCCGTCGGTGTGCTGCCCATACGCTGGCCACCCAAGGGCATCCTGCCTCGCTGGAGATGTGCCTCCTCCTCATCCTCCTCCTCCTCCTCTCTCCTATTAGGCACCCACGTGGAGTCAGTGACCTCATCATCCCCTCCCTCCTCATCACTGGAGCCAATCTGGCAGTATGCTGCAGCTGCTGGAGCATGACTGCCAGATTGGTGTCCTTCTTGAGCATCCCCTCTCTCAGCTCTCACGCTACTGCCTTCCTCTAGCTGGGTATCATCATCAGATCCTTCGAAACGCTGGGCATCCTCCTGGAGCATGTACCCAACACTGTGCTCAAACAGTTCGGGGGACTCCTCAGGAGGAGGACATGGTGGGTCTAGGGAAGGAGTGACTAATGATGACATTGATTCCAGAGAAGAGGACGCTTTGGCAGCTGCTTTGCCAGTACCCTGAGCCTGGGTGAGAGAGGATGAGGAGGATGAGGTGGGCTTGGTCATCCACTCTACCAAGTCTTCGGCATGATGTGGCTCAACATGTCCAGCTGCCGAAAAGAAGGACAAGCGTGTCCCATGGCCATGTGCTGATGACAATGCACTGCGTCCACGACCAGCACTGTTGCCCCCAGACACAGAGCCTGCTTGCCCTCTTTTTTTGCCTCCTGACTGTCTGCCTCTCCTTGTTTGCCTTCCAGACATTTTAATGGATGGCCTGCAGGGAGATGGGAAAAACAGCAATAAGGGCTACCTTCAGGTGTATACTGTGCAGGAGGCTTAGCAACAAAGACACTGACACTGTCCCCTGCCTATCCTTCTCTGTCCCTAAACACAAGGATTTGCAATATGGTTCAGCAAGATTGGTTTAGCACAGAATAGCACACTGATAGTTTCCCTCACTGTCCTTCTCTGTCCCTACAAACAAGATTTAGCACAGAATAGCACACTGATAGTTTCCCCGAGTGTCCTTCTCTGTCCCTAAACTCAAGGATTTCAAATATGGTTCAGCAAGATTGGTTTAGAACAGAATAGCACACTGACAGTTTCCCCGAGTGTCCTTCTCTGTCCCTACAAACAAGATTTAGCACAGAATAGCACACTGATAGTTTCCACGAGTGTCCTTCTCTGTCCCTAAACTCAAGGATTTCAAATATGGTTCAGCAAGATTGGTTTAGAACAGAATAGCACACTGACAGTTTGCCTCACTGTCCTTTTCTGTCCCTACAAACAAGATTTAGCACAGAATAGCACACTGATAGTTTCCACGAGTGTCCTTCTCTGTCCCTAAACTCAAGGATTTCAAATATGGTTCAGCAAGATTGGTTTAGGACAGAATAGCACACTGACACTTTCCCTCACTGTCCTTCTCTGTCCCTACAAACAAGATTTAGCACAGAATAGCACACTGATAGTTTCCACGAGTGTTCTTCTCTGTCCCTAAACTCAAGGATTTCAAATATGGTTCAGCAAGATTGGTTTAGGACAGAATAGCACACTGACACTTTCCCTCACTGTCCTTTTCTGTCCCTACAAACAAGATTTAGCACAGAATAGCACACTGATAGTTTCCACGAGTGTCCTTCTCTGTCCCTAAACTCAAGGATTTCAAATATGGTTCAGCAAGATTGGTTTAGGACAGAATAGCACACTGACACTTTCCCTCACTGTCCTTCTCTGTCCCTACAAACAAGGATTAGCACAGAATAGCACACTGATAGTTTCCACGAGTGTCCTTCTATGTCCCTAAACTCAAGGATTTCAAATACGGTTCAGCAAGATTGGTTTAGAACAGAATAGCACACTGACAGTTTCCCTCACTGTCCTTCTCTGTCCCTACAAACAAGGATTAGCACAGAATAGCACACTGACACTTTCCCTCACTGTCCTTCTCTGTCCCTACAAACAAGATTTAGCACAGAATAGCACACTGACACTTTCCCTCACTGTCCTTCTCTGTCCCTACAAACAAGGTTTAGCACAGAATGACACACTGACACTCTCCCTACCTATCCTTCTCTGTCCCTAAACACAAGGAATCCAGGATTAGTAAATGAAAAAAATGACACTGTCCCTGCCTATGCTTCTCTTTCCCTGCTCCGGAACACACTACACAAGGCCGCTGCGCTGGCGGCCTTTTATAGTGTGGGGCGTGTACTAAACCCCCTCAGCAATAATTGGCCACAGGCATCCTGCCTGTGGCCAATCATTGCTCTCCTCGCTGCCGGCGCTGTGATTGGCCAAGCATGCGGGGTCACAGTGCATGCTTGGCCAATCACAGCGCCTGGATGACACTGCGATGGCGTAGTGTATTGTGGGCCGTTCGCGTCACTCGAATTTGGCGCGAACGGCCCAAATCGTTCGATCTTCGTCGAACGATCGAACAGCCGATGTTCGAGTCGAACGTATGTTCGACTCGAACACGAAGCTCATCCCTAGTGTTTACTAAAACCCAGGTCTTCTTTACTATACTCACATGGTGAACATGATGAAATCACACTGGTTTTGTCCACTTATTTTGTACCATTCACACTTAAGATAATATAAAAACAAAAAATGCAGCGCCTAAGGTATGTAAGATAGCCCAAACGTGAATGTAGATAGGGACAACAAACAAACAGTAAGTATATACGGCCTAAGAAGGCCTAGGATAAGTAAATCCAAATGTGTACCACACTAGTATATACCTATACATGTGTATAAAAAACTTTTAAAGTATGTAATACAGTGAACTAATAATAAAGTTCAATTAAGGTGACCAATGTGTAGACTGGGATCAGATGGAAGAAATGTGGTGGGTCAGACAGGCAAAGATTATGAGATAGACTTCTCTGGATCCGTCCTCTCGAGGTATCAGCAGATGAAGCAGGTGCAAGGAATCCAGTCCTCTCCCAAGTAATAATGTAGACCTATCCCTCTATTTCCCGTATATCCCCAAGTAAACAGACATCACCACAGCATGCTGGACGAAGGAGCCTGTTTGTGGGAACATAAGCTGTGGTGATGTCTGTTTACTTGGGGATATACGGGAAATAGAGGGATAGGTCTACATTATTACTTGGGAGAGGACTGGATTCCTTGCGCCTGCTTCATCTGCTGATTCCTCGAGAGGACGGATGCAGAGAAGTCTATCTCATAATCTTTGCCTGTCTGACCCACCACCGCTGGTGTGTGTGTCCACGCATAGGGGTAAGAGTATCCATTTCTTTCCCCCATCCCTGGTGTTGGAGTCACGTCCCCGGGTGCTACGGATATACGAATACATGTTTTCCACGTTCCTGAAGTTTTTTTGGATTTCTTTTATGAGGACAATATATTGAAGATTTATACACATTTCTTCCATCTGATCCCAGTCTACACATTGGTCACCTTAATTGAACTTTATTATTAGTTCACTGTATTACATACTTTAAAAGTTTTTTATACACATGTATAGGTATATACTAGTGTGGTACACATTTGGATTTACTTATCCTAGGCCTTCTTAGGCCGTATATACTTACTGTTTGTTTGTTGTCCCTATCTACATTCACGTTTGGGCTATCTTACATACCTTAGGCGCTGCATTTTTTGTTTTTATATATTCTTTGTGCAACATGTCTATTTGCTGATGCTGGCAGCCACGTTTTCACTTTGTTCATTTAGTAGCGCAACTTTTTTCTTTTCTTTTCTGCACACTTAAGATAAGCCACTCCCACTTTTGCAAGTAACACCCACCCCTTTTTAGTTTTTATGGACCAAAAGGTGCAATAAATAACTCTATTTAGGTAATAGACGGTTGTGTTTTTGCTGTGCCAGGAAAGTATCTAACTAAGAAATTGATATTTCCTTGAGAGAAAGGAAAGACATTGTATAAGAGAAACTTCCATAAACTAGGACACTGAAACATGTTAGGATAATCTACTAAGCAATCCATGATGGGGATGTTTGGAGAGTAGTGCAGATGTATTAGTCAGCACTGTGACAGAAACCTAAAACCTCAGAATGCTAACATCAGGTGATGTTTATTGACCATGGTCTTAGAAGATATACTGTAAGCACAACTGGAGTAATTCTAAGATCAAATAGTAAGAAAAGGGGAAGTATACCCTATACCAGGTTCCATAGGAGGATGTATTACATGAGTCAAGATAATGATGCCAAGATTCAGAAGCTAAAAAAAAGAATCCAAAGATTAGAGTAAAAGCTGCAGGAGAATGTATACATTTCAATGGAACGGTAGATACCAAAAGTAAAAAAAAAAAAGTCCATTGATAAAAGTGGGGCATGGCTTTAAACAGGATTAAGGTTGCACATTCTGTGGTCCATATGGGAGAAAGATTTTGATCATCTACATTACAAGGTAGTATAGCTGTAGGTTGAAACCTTCTATGTCACACACAGATCTCTTATGGTGAAAGGGACACCCAGGAAAAGAGAGCAAGAACAAGTGGCATGCCACTTTTAAGAGAAGAGCTGGGGCCCTGCCAAGGGCCCCCCCACAAGCCAGCACAGGGGCCTAAATAATGGAGCAACTAAATTGGGAGGGAGAACAACTTAACAACAAATAGAAGCGAAGGATGGGGGGGAAGGAAAAAGATGGAAATGACTATTAGCAGCATCTGCATACTGCCACTTTCTGAATACCTGTTTTTTACAGCCGAATGTGCTTTTGAATTTGATTACCATGCCACAGCCGGTTACTTTTATTTCCCTCAGACTGCAGCTTATAGTCTTTTACAGTTTATAAAAATATCATACAAATGTACTCGTCGGGTAAGAAACAGGATGAAAAATAGGAAATAGTTTCTCTGTGTCTCTGCAGGTATGGCCCTCATCACTGTTATAAAATAACAAACTAAAATGCACCCATCATTGAGGTTCAGGAGGCAGAAAGGCCTGCCATAATCGATCTCTACATTTTCTTGTTTTTCTCTACCAACCAATTCTATATTATTTATTTTAAAATGACTGTGGAATACTCCCAAGCTAACTGCTTAGAAATTTGTTTCATATACCAGTTGAATCAGTTGTTTTTTTACGAAAATTAAAATAGGACTTGATCCTTGAAGCACCTGCAGTTTTTTATGGAAAGACTTTAAACTATACTACTGCACTTGACTATATAAGCATTTCATCACAAGAAAATGACTTCTCTTGACACTGTGGTTTCCATTAATCAGGATAGATTGGTTGTAGAGCTATTCCTGAAGCCTGCGGAGAGGATTACCTTGTACTATGTGCAGAGTTTTCAGTCTTGTCATCTTAAAATGTATTTTCTTAGCATGTTTCATTGATTATAATCCTGCAAACATCCATAAACTATCTAAATAAATGTGCAATGCAAAATATTGTAAATGCAATTCATGATTGTGCAAAACATGTATGGATTTAAACATCTTTATTGGAGAAGGTTTGGAGAAATGGCATGTAAAATAAAGTATATAATCAGTAGGGAATAGTTGTTGCTTCTTCAGACATTTGTTGGGGAAAAGCAAATGATTATAAAGTCGTGTTAGTATATCCTTCCTGTTCATGATGTGAATACAAATTTACATTTCATAAAAAATACACCAACGTGATAATATTAGTGTGCTGAAAAATTTTGTGTTGCACATGAATTACCTATTTTTTAGATTTTTTAAACTTATGAATTGGGCCTTTTTTATTTGTTTATAGGATTTGAATATTGTTTTATCAACACACTAATTTTTTTTATTATGTTGGTGTATTTTTTATGAAATGTAAATTTGCATTTGGTTCACATTTTTGAAAAAAATGTTGTGCTTTTTAAGGACAGTATTTATTATTGAGTAATTTTTAACGAGGATATTTTTAAGATACAAAATCAATCTATATGACACAGTCTATACATATGAAATTTATTCACAGAGACATGTAATCATACAAAATAGTTACATCTATTGGTTGACAAAAACAAATGTTTACATGAAATTTTAAATACCGATTGCGTTACATGAACGTCTTGAAAATCAATAAAAATACCCGCAAAATGGGCGTGTAGTCCCTTTGACATAATACCGCCAGGATAACTTCTCGGTAAAATCAATAACCTTGTGAAAATGACAATTAAGCAGAATGTCTGTATTTCATACTTCCAACCGTTACTATACTGCAGGTAAGTAAGTGGTTAACAATGTGAAATAAATTAGACGTTTGCTTTTTTCAATAGAATGGAAATTATGCAAAAAGAAAAATATAATGAAAAATGTAATCTTTAGAGAAAAATCTACAAGGCGGTTATTGATTCGGGAGAATAATTATCAATGTATTACATTCAATACATCAATATTTTAGAGAACACAATTGAACACAAGATAAGATGAACATGACATAATTACCCATTCCAAAATGGCTACTGTTCTGAATGGCTGGTTACCAGAGTTAAGATGGCTGCCGTGGCTTTCACAAATGAATACTTTTAAAGAGGAATTACATCTTGCGACCTCCCAGTTCCAAGTATCAGGTGTTCAGGAATCTTCATGAATGTCAAAATATGTATTAATGCATGGCGCATGTGTATCCGAGTCTGTCAGTGTTAGTCTGTCTGGGAGTGTGTGTATCTCCTCGTGTCCCCCCCCCCCAGGGTGTGTCCCTGAGTGTGTGTTTTTTCATCTCATTTTTCTTGTCCTAAATACTATTTCAGACAATGAGATCATAAAAATTATAATAAGCTCTGCCCAAAAGGTATGTGTTCCTTCTTCATTGGTAAGCAGGACTTAACCACTTCAACCCGAACCATTTGATAGCTTAAAGACCGGAGGTCTTTTTACAATTTGGCACTGCGTTGCTTTAACTGACCATTGTGCGGTCGTGCGTCGTGGCTTCCAAACAAACTTGACGTCCTTTTTTTCCCACATATAGAGCTTTCTTTTGGTGGTATTTGATCACCTCTGTGGTTTTAATTTTTTGCGCTATAAACAAAAATAGAGCGTCAATTTTGAAAAAAAAAGCTATATATTTTACTTTTTGCTATAATAAATATTCCCAAAAAATATATAAAAAAACATTTTTTTCCTCAGTTTAGGCCGATACGTATTCTTTTACATATTTTTGATAAAAAAATCATAATAAGCGTTTATTGATCAGTTTGAACAAAAGTTATAGTGTCTACAAAATAGGGGATAGTTTTATGGCATTTTTATTAATCATTTTTTTTACTAGTAATGGCAGCGATCAGCGATTTTTATCGTGACTGCGACATTATGGCGGACACATCGGACACTTTTGACACATTTTTGGGACCATTGTCATTTTTTCAGCGATCAGTGCTATAAAAATGCACCGATTACTGTGAAAATGACTCTGGCAGTGAAGGGGTTAACCACTAGGTGGCGCTGTAGGGTTAAGTGTGCCCTAGTGAGTGATTCTTACTGTAGGGGGGATGGGCTGTGTGTGACAAGACAGTGTTCACCGCTTCCGATTACAGGAAGCGGTGATCACTGTCATTGTCACTAGGCAGAGTGGGGAGATGCGTGTTTACATCAGCATCTCCCCGTTCTAACTCACCGTGAGACGATCGCGGGTATCCCCACGGCGGTCGAGTCCACGGGACCCGCGGTCAGGCTCACGGAGCTTGCGGCGTGCGTCCACAATGCCGCGATCTGAAAGGGGACGTACAGGTACGTCCTTCTGCCTGTCCGTGCCATGCTGTCGACGTATATCGTCGTGCGCTGGTCGGCAAGCAGGTAATCATTAACCTTTTCTGGGAGCCCAATGATTTTCAGGTAATATCACCTTCAACCACCAGGTGTCTCACAGGTGTTTTGAGTTTATCTTTTTAATTAATATATTCTATTTTTCATAATGTGTATTAGTTTGTATAATGGTGAGAAGAATATATACTTTTGAGTATTCTGGTAACCAGTATTATATGAAATACGATTAGTATACTTTTATTAATTTACATCACAAAAAATGGTTCTATATTTATGTATAAGTCTATACCTTTTAACTGGTTTGTCTGGGAATGACACAGGTTTTATATATATATATATATATATATATATATATATATATATATATATATATATCAATCAATATCACACAAAATGATTATCAATATGAATAAATGAATAATTCTGATCTATCCGATGAGTATGTGTTAATCTAAACATATGCTAAAGTCTTATATGGTTATAATCATGATTGGTGTCTTTCATAATGCTAATTAGCTTTTCAAAACATTTCTACTATAATCACTACTTTCATATATATTTTTCTTATAACAAAGTTCTTAGGTCATCAGTCACTAAAATTATAATTATCTTTTGTGACCTACAAATATCATAGATAATTTAAATGTCTTATAATAACATGTAGGTATTTTTAAAATGTTTCTGACTTGCATAGCTTCAAATCTCAAAACAGACCTTACTTGAGCACAATGTTTTTTTTTAGATAAGGGTTATTGCTATATGATAGCAGTCTGTAAAACTTTTTGTCTCGATGGCTGTATTTGTCACTACTGTTTATCCAGCAAAGATAAGTACACGTCTTCTTGTTTGGTGACGAAAGTTACCATTGTTCCAGCAGTCTCTGCTCAAACACCAGCTTGTAAAAATCTTCAATAGTTGATGTATTGATGACTTGGCAATATCTGAGCTCATCTGCTTTTTTTCTGAAATGTTTCCAACAGAGCAATAGCCCACTGATTGTGAAATCATGGTTCATCTGGGTTTTTTTTTTTAGGCTTACTGGAATTTTAATTTTTTTGCCAGTAAATATATAAAGTATTATTTCTTCACAACTCACAACAAAATCATGTTGTATTAATTTAGCGCCACACTATTTTGATTTATTTTTTTCACTAATTTGGTATTACAGATTTTGGTGTAGGCTGCTTTTATGTGTTATAATCTTCCGCAGTGCACAATTAGTTTTGTTTTTACATGATGTGAATACAGCAGCTTTTTTGAGTATCTCAATGTGTGCCCTTAAATTGGTACAAAAAAATAAAAATAAAAAAGTGAATTCATGGTAAAAAGAGGCATTGGTCTGATCACAGATTACAAAAATATATTCCATCACCCAACCATGGCCGTGTTCCTCATCCGTTATGTGCATTGCCCAGATGATGGGAAGAACCAATATTTTAACCACTTCAACCCCGAGATTTTTTTACCACCTCGAAACCCGGCCTATTCTGGCACTTCTATCCTACATGTACAAATCATCATTCTTTTGCTAGAAAATTACTCAGAACCCCCAAACATTATATATGTTTTTTTAGCAGACACCCTAGGGAATAAAATAACGGTCATTGCAACATTTTTTCTTGCACGGTATTTGCGCAAAAATTTTCCGAACGCCTTTTTTTGGGAAAAAAATGGTTTCATGAATTAAAAAATAACAAAACAGTAAAGTTAGCCCAATTTTTGGGGAAAATATGAAAGATGATATTACGCCGAGTAACTAGATACCTAACATGTCACGCTTTAAAATTGCGCACACTCATGGAATGGTGCCACTTCGGTACTTAAAAATCTCCATAGGCGACGCTTTAATTTTTTTTACAGGTTACCAGGTTAGAGTTACAGAGGAGGTCTAGTGCTAGAATTGTTGCACGCGCTCTAACGCACGCAGCGATACCTCACATATGTGGTTTGAACGGCATTTACATATGTTGGCGGGACTTATGTGTGCGTTCGCTTCTGATCGCGAGCTACCGGGGACAGGGGCGTTTGAATTTTTTTTTTTTACTTATTTTTTTTTATTTTTACACTTATTTTACTTTTTTTTTTGATCACTTTTATTCCTATTACAAGGAATGTAAACATTCCTTGTAATAGGAATGTGTGTGACAGGTCTTCTTTATTGAGAGATGCAGGGTCAATAAGACCCCACATCTCTCCTCCAGGCTGGAAAGCATGAGATCGTGAATTTTTTTTCACTGATCTCATGTTTACTAGCCGCAATGGCGGCTTTGTTTACATCTGAGGACCTGGGCGTGATGTCATCACATCGCGCCTGGGCCTCCAACGGTCATAGAGATGACTGGTGACCATCTGGTCACCAATCATCTCTATGTTTCCTATCGTGCGCCGGACGATTCATTCTCCGGGCCCCCGATGGCACGGGAGAGCCCGGAGAAGCTCCGGATGGCGGAGGGAGGGGGATGTCCCCTCTCGCCGCCTATAAGAACGATCAAGCGGTGAAACCGTCGATATGATTGTTCTTATGGTGCACAGAATCGCCGGCACAACAAAAGGATCTAGCTGCAGGCATCATTCAGATATTCCCCCACAAAGCCCAGGACGTCATATGACGTCCACCCAGGATGGGAGATCCCATCTGTGGACGTCATTTGACTATGGCTGGGTAGGGAAGTGGTTAAAGTGGTTCTGGGTGCTTTTACCTTAATGCAGGAAATAAACAGGAAAAAAATGCCTCACTATTCCCCTCCCCCTCTCTAAACACTTACATGAGCTTCTCAGCGAACCAGCACTGTCCCGGCTGCAGGTCTTCTCTCACCTCTCTTGCTCTTCTCACAGGAACTGAGACAGCAGTGGCAGTCATTAGCTCCCTGTATAAGGAATACACTGAGAAGAGCAGGAGCCTGCAATGTCAGAGGGAGGACCCCAGAAGAGGAGGTTTGGGGTCGCTCTGTGCAAAACTATTGCACAGAGCAGGTAAGTATAACACGTTTGTTATTTTTTAATAATAAAAAAAATGTAGCCTTTACAATCACACTAACAATGAAGAGAATTTTTGTTATGATTCCCAGTTTACAATTTATGTTATGAAGTGCCTCTGTGAAAAGTCAGTATACATTGCAATTCAGAGAGGTATCTGTACTTTTCCAGTCATTAGGCCCTTCCTGGACAAAAGTAAAAAATTATAAGAAAGGGGCAATCTATCTGCAGTAGCGGATCTTTTGCTTTGCTTTATTGCATGCCTTTTTGAATGCATATGTGCAATTTCTTTTTGCAGTTATGTATTTTTTGTGTTACATTTGGGTTTGTTCATTTTGTAAAGTGTAGGGAGGGGCACATTCAGAATAGATGCACATACATTACAAATGCAAACAACTGCTTTATACTGTACATGTGTGGTTTTATCTGTCATTCAAATCAATAAAAACTGTAGCGTAAGGTTACCATCTGCCCCATTTCCAAGGGCAGTCCCCGTTTTAAGGGGCTCACACCCAGCAAACAAACATCCAAGATGGCAGTGAATGCAAGTAACATTTAAGTGTTTTTACCCGAAAAGCATAAAGAATGTGCAGCTTTTTGTGATTGATTGCTGTGCATTCACTGCTGCCTGGGACATTGGTGTGAACCTTAATGTGCCCTGACCCCGATGTCTTCAAATTCTTTACTGCTCCCATGTGAACAAATATTTTAAGAGTTTATACTATGACTATTTCAATACATCTTCTTAAGCTTCTCTTTGGTGAATAGGTTACTATATAAACAATACCTGATCCCAGTCCACAATATACTTGTTTAGTAGCCATCTTCCAATAATATTGTATGCATTGTAATGCCGCGTACACACAACCGTTTTTCCCGTCGAGAAAAATGACATTTTTTCCTTTGGACGAGAAAAACGATCGTCTGTAGGCTTTTTGTCGTTTTTCTCGACGGAAAAAACGGCATTAATCACGACGAGAAAAATTAGAACATGCTCTAATTTTTCTCGCCGTGATTCCCGTCGTTTTTTTTCCGCGGCAGTTTTCCCATAGGGAAACACTGCCGCGGAGCCCACACACGGTCGTTTTTTTCGGCCAAAAAAAAAATGTCATTTAAAACGGCCGACGTTTTTCACGTCGATTTTCTCGATGGTGTTTTCACCGTCAAAAAAATCGATCGTGTGTACGCGGCATTAGGCCCTTTTCACACATACAGTCTGTTTGTCAGTTTTTCATCCATCCGTTGACGGATGAAACACGGACATCAATCCATCTCTATGGAAAAACTGATGTAAATGGATGATCATGCATTTACATCAGTTTACATCCACTTCCGTCAACATCTGTTTTTTTGAAACAAATGAAAGCTCTATTACTCTTTCGTCCATGGACCGACACAGCTTCTCTATTGACAAAGTGGATATTATCCATTAATTAGGAGTGACTAGGCAGAAAAACTTGTAAAAAGTGTTGCATCACACCTTCTACAGTACCGCCCAGGGGGCGGACCCTCTGGGTATACCCTCTCAGTCTGCATCTTCGCAGATCAGTTTTTTTCTGTCTAGCAAGGAGTAGGACATGGCTCCCTTCGGGCCCATTGGTCCGGGGAAAAAAGATATATATATATATTTTTATTTTTTTTGCTACATTTGTTGTTTCCTGCGATCTTCGATCAACTGCCGACTGGGTGACAGGCTGGATCCTCGATCCTTGTAGTCTCCCCAGTTTCGGCCATCGAGCGTGTGCCGACCCTAGCTACGCGCTGGGTTTTCCACGACATGCCCGTCGCTCCACGGGTGGCCGGTGAGCTTACGCTCCAGGGCCTGCATCGGACCGCTCAGCTTCGGCTGACCTTACGGCCGAGTCGCAGCAGCCTGGCCGGTGAGCTTACGCTCCAAGGCTTGCATCGGACCGCTCAGCTTCGGCTGACCTTATGGCCGAGTCGCAGCAGCCTGTCCGGTGAGCGTCATGCTCCAGGGCATACATATGATCGTCCCTTCTGGGTCCAATCACAGCATGCCTGGCCAACAGTCACCTTCCGTGCGCGGACGATGATCTGTTTGGAATGTCTTCCAGCAGAATACATGCAGGATAGGTAAGTATAACTCCCCTGCCTCGGCTGGGTGATTTAGCTGGACATTCCTGGAGAGATCAAGTAAGTGGTTGTGGTCCCTTTCTTCCCTCTCTCCCTGCCTTTCCCTCCTCCCTGGGCTTCTAGCTAAAGATTGCTGGGTGCTGGGGGTTACCTAGGGGGTCCCACTGGAACGGGGCTGGCTGTAACTAACATTTAAAAGAAATGTCATTTTTTCTTACCTGTGTTTGTGTCCTTCCTCCTCCATGCTGTCGGCGGCCATTTTGAGGTGGTCCATGCCAAGTTTGGCCTCTTGTGACTGCCCGGTGGCCATCTTCCTGTGGTTCGGCCACACCCACTGGCCCCCATCAGCTGATCGGCGGCCATGTTTGTCCACCCTGTATGCAGATATTGCCATTCGGCGGCCATCTTTTTGTGGGCTATGGCTGCTTGACCTCTATCTTCTGTCGGCGGCCATTTTCTTAGAGCCCACATTATCTTCCATACAGACGTTTTTTGGCAACCATTTTTCGAGAGCCTCCGGCCTCTAGGGTGCATTACACTGGCGCGAAAATTCACACAGGAAGTGCTGATAAAAGAAGCAGACTGACACAGCAGCAGAGGGACAGCATCACAGGCGCAGCATAGCAGTACCTATCCAGGGTGGTGAGTCCTCTGGGTGACCTGGCCTCTCTGCAGCACAGGAGGGTGGCCTATTGATATCTTGCCTGGAGCCCTGTGAGTGTCAGCGTGTGGTCAGCATGGCATCTGAGCCAGATGTCTTCTCCCCTGAAACACCAGATTTAGCAGCTGGTGCCCCTGAGGTGTCTATGAACGCTATGACTGCAATCCTAGAGGCGTTTGCTGCCAGGGTGGAAGCAGCACACGGGAATACAGGGGGTAGTAAACGCCCCATCCCCTGCAAGCTTCTGGGGATAATTCTGGTGCAGAACCAGGTCCAGCTACGGCTCGGGGCCCAGATTCTGACGCATCAGAGACTGCAGACCGTGACCGGACAGTGAGAATGACTCAAAGTCCAGGTCAGTACGCGAGACGGCTTTGGTATCTGACCTTATTACTGCAGTGCGGGATATGCTAAAATTGGAAAATACTGCAGAAGCAGCAGAGACTCCGGTCCACTTGGGTTTCATAGACCTGCCCGCACTGCTAAGGTGTTCCCTTGTGTGTCTTTTGGTAAACTCTTATACAAGGAAGGGGAGAACCCACTGAGGGTCTTTACAGCCCCAAAGAGGTTTGCGGTACGGTACCCCTTTTGAGGAGAGTTTTCTGAAGAAATGGACCTCTCCCCCCTATAGTGGACCCTCCGGTGTCCAGACTTAATAGAGCCACCACAATTCCTGTAGAAGGGGCTCCTGTTTTCAAGGACCCTGTGGATAAGAAGGCTGAAGCACTCGCTTGCTACCTATACTCAGTGGTAGGCTCGACAGTACGCCCGGCATTGGCGGGGGCCCTAGTGTCTCACACACTTACTGAATGGGCAAGATTGCTACTCCAGGGGTTAAGGAGCGAGATGCTCCTCCTGATGAGATAACATTGGCCGACCTGTTGGTCCAGGGCCTTAGGTTTGTCTGCGAGTCAGACATGAATACTATTCCCCTGCTGTCTAAAACTTCGGTTTATGCAGTAGCAATACGCCGCCTGATCTGGCTAAAAGGCTGGTCTGCGGACCAGACTTCCAAGAAAGCCCTGTTGGATCTGCCTTTTAAGGGCGACAGACTTTTTGGGGCTTCTCTGGATGACATCATCAAGGATGCCACAGGAAGTAAAAGCACTTTGCTTCCCCAAATTAGCAAGGATAAGGGGCCACGCCAAGGGCAAGGGCCCTCCTTTACTGCACACAAGTGTTTTTTTCGTCCCCCTAGGGCGACAGGGAAAAGACCCCAGGCCGATAAAGCGCCTGCCCAAGGACAAAAGCGTCCCTGGTCCCGCATACCCAATAAGCCTGCGGACAAATTTGCGTCCGCATGAAGGTCCACCCCCACCCAGCTCTCGGGTGGGGAGACGTCTTCGCAAATTCGCGACTCAGTGGACAGCACTAATCTCCGACAGGTGGGTTTGCGAAGTAATCTCCTCAGGCTACAAGATAGAGTTTCTCTCTTGTCCACCGGACAGATTCAACACCTCCAATCTCCAGCTACTACCGACCCGTCGGGAGGCCCTGTATGGGGCGGTCCAGGGTCTACTGGAACACGGGGTAGTTGTTCCAGAACTGGAATGGGGTTTTTACTCAAATCTGTTCATTGTGCCGAAGAAGGAGGGGGTTCGTCCAAGCTTGGATCTCAGAGCCCTCAATTGCTTTGTGAAGGTGCAAAGTTTTCGGATGGAGTCGGTTCGATCTGTAGTCATGGCTCTCCATCCGGGGGACTTTCTGGCCTCCTTGGACATCAAGGACGCATACCTGCATGTCCCCATATACTCCAGACACCAGAGGTTTCTGCGATTTGCTATCGGGAAGGACCACTACCAGTTTGTGGCCCTCCCGTTGGGCCTTGCCTCAGCACCCAGGACGTTCACCAAGGTGCTCGCTCCGATTCTGGCACTTCTAAGACAGCGGGGTATCGCTATCACAGGCTACTTATACGACCTTCTGCTGAAGGCCCCTTCAAGCTCAGAATTAGAGGTAAGCGTGTCCATTACCTGTCAGACTCTTCAAGACTGTGGTTGGATACTAAACACGCAAAAGTCAGTATTGGTGCCCACTCAACGCCTAGTGTACCTGGGGTTGATTCTGGATTCCTCAGAGGCAAAGGTATTCCTCCCTGTGGAGAAGTTGCAGACCCTCCGGGCTGCAGTACGGCAGCTGACTTCCAGGAATTGGTCGTCACTCCGTTTTTTGCATGCGAGTGTTGGGCCTCAGGGTAGCCTCCTTCGAGGCGGTTCCATATGCTCAATACCACACTCAAGTGTTACAGAAGGAAGTTCTGTCCAGATGGAACAGATGTCCATCATCTCTGGATTATCAAATCCGAGTGAGACACATAGTCAGGAGATCCCTGGTATGGTGGCTGACAGCACCGGCTCTAATGGCCGGGAAGTCATTTCTTCCGGTTTACTGGATAGTGATCACGACGGACGCCAGCCTTACAGGTTGGGGGGGAGTCTGGGGTGTTCAGTCGGCGCAAGGTCGCTGGACCCCAGAGGAAGCCCTCCTGCCGATCAATGTCCTGGTAATCCGGGCGATCAGGCTGTGCCTCTTCAAATGGTCTCAGAGGCTGCAAGGGCGTCCAGTCAGGATCCAGTCAGACAACACCACAGCAGTGGCATATGTCAATCATCAAGGAGGAACAAGAAGCTCAGCTGCAACATCGGAGATCGCTCGCATCCTGAAGTGGGCAGAGAGGAGCGTACCGGCACTGTCGGCCGTGTACATTCCGGGTGTGGAAAACTGGCAGGCGGACTACCTGAGCCGCCAGATGCTGGACCAGGGAGAAGGGTCCTTACACCCGGAGGTGTTCCAACTCCTCTGCCAAAGATGGGGCACACCAGACGTAGATCTTCTGGCTTCCCGACTCAATCGGAAGGTATTGAGATTTGTGGCCCGGTCAAGAGACCCATGGGCAGACGCAACGGACGCGTTGGTAGCATCGTGGGGTCAGTATCGGCTAATCTATGCCTTCCCTCCCTTAAGGCTTCTTCCTCTTCTGCTCCGCAGAGTGGAGGCAGAGGGAATTCCAATGATCCTAATCGCTCCAGATTGGCCTCAGCGTCCTTGGTACGCCGATCTAGTACGTCTGGTAGCAGACGTCCCCTGGCACCTACCACTACGGAAGGACCTGCTATCGCAAGGTCCCATATTCCATCCTGCTTTACAGTCATTGGCTTTAACGGCATGGCTGTTGAGAACCAGGTACTGAGAGACTGGGGCCTGTCAGACTCAGTAATCTCTACTATGAGAAGTGCTCGAAAACCGTCCTCTAGGAAGGTCTATCACCGCACTTGGAGGGCCTACATCTCCATGTGTGAGGAAATGAAATGGCATCCGCGTACCTATTTGGTTTCCAGAATCCTGCTGTTTTTACAGCATGGGGTGGACCAAGGGCTTGCCCTAAGTGCAATTTAAGGGACAGATATCTGCCCTGGCTGTCTTTTTTTCAGCGACCCCTGGCGACTCACTCTCTCGTGAATACATTTGTGCAGGGGGTCCGACATGTGGCCCCTCCGGTCCGTCCCCCGTTACCTCCGTGGGACTTGAACCTGGTCCTCTCGGTGCTTCAGAAGGCACCGTTTGAGAATATTAGAGATATTCCCCTGTTGACACTTTCTCAGAAAGTGGTCTTTTTGGTGGCTGTTACGTCAGTTAGACGAGTCTCTGAGCTGGCAGCCTTGTCCTGCAAGGCTCCCTATTTGATTTTCCACAAGGATAAGGTGGTGCTGCAGCCACAGCCTTCCTTTCTTCCGAAAGTCGTTTCGGCTTTTCATCTCAACGAAGACATTGTACTTCCATCCTTGTGTCCTCAGCCGTCGAATGCTAAGGAGTCGGCGTTGCATTCCTTGGACGTTGTCCGAGCTTTGAGAGTATACCTATCTGCTACTTCCCTGTTCCGGAAGTCAGACTCACTGTTTGTTTCGGTGGCTGGTCCCAAGAAGGGCCAAGCAGTCTCATCGGCCACTATCTCTAGGTGGATCCGACAGATAGTAATCCAGGCTTACGCCTTAAAGGGTCAGGCGCCCCCCTTTCCTGTCACGGCGCATTCGACCAGGGCAATAGGTGCCTCTTGGGCTTTCCGACATCAAGCGTCTGTTTCCCAATTATGTAAAGCGGCGACTTGGTCGTCCGCACACACTTTCACAAAATTCTACAAAATTGACGTAGGTGCATCTTCGGATGCCTCTTTTGGCCGCAAGGTTTTGCAAGCGGCTGTTTAGAGTTGCAACTCCTCCGTTGGAGGAGTGCTGTTTTGTGTTTGGGGTGAAGTTTATTTTTATGCTGTTACCACCCCTCGTTTTTTCTCTGACACTGCTTTGGGACGTCCCACTTTGTCAATAGAGAAGCTGTGTCGGTCCATGGACGAAAGAGTAAATAGGATTTTTTACTCACCGTAAAATCCTTTTCTCTGAGTCCATGGACCGACACAGCACCCACCCCTCCTTTTAAGTTTGTACTGCTTTTTGACGAACTGATCTGCGAAGATGCAGACTGAGAGGGTATACCCAGAGGGTCCGCCCCCTGGGCGGTACTGTAGAAGGTGTGATGCAACACTTTTTACAAGTTTTTCTGCCTAGTCACTCCTAATTAACGGATAATACCCACTTTGTCAATAGAGAAGCTGTGTCGGTCAATGGACTCAGAGAAAAGGATTTTACGGTGAGTAAAAAAATCCTATTTTTTTTTCCATTAAAAAAACCCAGATTGGATGAAAAACTGATGTAAACTGACAAATAGTCATCCGTTTTTGCATTGGTAGTGGATGTAAAAAAACTGTTGAAAAACCTGATGAAAAAACTGATGAAAACTTGATGAAAAACAGAAGAAAACTTCATCCGTTTTTTCTTTGAAAAAGTCCTGTGGAAATACACCCTCGATTGCCATATTTCTCCTTAGTGTGCAAATTGCATTGACTGTCTTTAAGTTCCTAGGGCTATGTCACATGATTGCCAGGTGGCCACTCCCACTTTATTCACAAATATTTGTGTAAATGTGCCCTCAACACAGAATAATAGGTTGTGCAATGTGCATTTACCATTCATGTTAATGGCCCTGCTTGAATTGTGTAAAGTATATGTAAAGCCTTTGCTTTGGATAGAATAGGGAAGAGTAATGCCGTGTACACACAATCAGTTTTACTGATGAAAACAGTCCGATGGACTTTTCTCATCGGACAAACAGATCGTGTATGGGCCCCATCTGTCTTTTTTCCCATCGGTGAGAAAAAATAGAACATGTTTTAAATTTATCCAACGGGAAAAAAAACGATAGCAAATTCCGATCGTCTGTGTGGAACTCCATCGGACAAAAAACCCACGCATGCTCAGAATCAAGTCGACGCATGCTCAGAAGCATTTAACTTAATTTTTCTCGGCTTGTTGGAGTGTTTTACGTCACGCCGTTTGGGACGGTCGGATTTTTGACTGATGGTGTGTAGGCAAGACTGATGGAAGTCAGCTTCATCGGATTTCCGATGGAAAAATCCATCGGATTAGAATCCATAGGAAATCCGATCGTGTGTACACGGCTTTACAGTAAATCTTTTGTTACTTTTTTTTACACTTGTGTTTCATTGTGGAGATTTTTTTCACACATCCTGTTATAAAGACACCTTGTGAAGTGAAATGAAATCCTACCTTAGACAGTTGTCAGCTTAACAGGTACCCTTCTATTTCTGTCCTGATTATATCATTTTAGATTTTCTTTTACTTTTGGTCCCCATTACAATGGTTATAAGAAACCGAGAGGGCAAGTCTCAACAGCAAAGACACAGGCAGTAATAAAAACCTGACAGGTTCTAACTCTTCCCTGTTTGTATCCAACACTAAAACGAAATGTTCTAGCTTTAAATACACTTTATAAACACTTTAATCTGTGGTGCATACATGTGAACTAGCAAAAGAAATGAATGGCATTGCTACCTGAAATGCATTTTCGTCCTGTAAAATACAAACATGTGCTATGGGCCATAAACTGTATGTAACTATGTATGATGTGGCTATGATATGATATTTAAAATATGATGTTGTGTACGTGTAGGGCAGCAACCCCAGACTTCACCTGCTTTTCTTCTGCTTGGCACCTCCGCAGGAAAAGAATGAGGCACACCGCACCACAAGCCCGTACCCTCCTGAATAGGGAGGTTGAGCGGTGTTAGTTTCTTGGGCCTGCTTGCGGCTGGTGTAAAAAAGCCTCCAGTGCTGACCTCGTTTCTGCAGTAGTCAGAAACAAGTCTTTAATTCTCCCCAGTAAGCAACTGTCCACACCAACTGAAAGGTCCAACACTTATTTATTCCTTCTTGCACAATAAACAGTCTCTTTAAGAGCAGACGGGTTGAGACAAACACAGGTCAGATAAGGTGGGAAGAGGTCCAGGCACAAACTTAAATTTGGGTTTCTCCTGTTCTGGATAGCACGAACAGGCTTGGCGCACGGTCGCTGCCACCGACCATGAGGGGGTCCCTGCCACAGACCAGGTGAATAGGGCCTCTGCCACAGGCCCGGTTGTTGGGTCTCTGCCACCGACCTGATTCACGATGGATTACCTTCTAGAAGTAATGACCCCTGTCAGGGAAAGGACATCCATCCAGAGGCTCCACCGTCACCAGCGATACTGTACTGGGTCTTCGGGATGGGTCACCTCCCTGGCCTCCTCATCCTAGATTCGGGCACCCACTCCAGGGGGCACCCTAGGAGCCCTTGATCCCTTGTGGGACCCAGTCGAAGGTACTGGGCCCCGGGCCTCTCTCAAAGTACCTCACCCCAGACCGAAGGTGTCTGAGATGGAGCAGCAGCTCCGTCCCTGGGCCTAGGGCACCCAGAGATCACCCGACCAGGCCTCCGGGCCTAGGGCACCCGGAGGCGACACACACGCACCCAGGCTTAAGGTGCCTGAGCACGGAACCGACGACCTCTCTGGAAGATGGCTGCGCCCTTTTATATCCTCTCCCGACAGGCACAGCAGGTTCCCCGCCCCGCCGTACTGCTGCCGAGAGGGGACAAAAAGGACACAACCTCGTACTGCAGTTCAACCTGGGCCCATGGCAACAGCGCCGCCCATAGGCCCCAGTGAACTTACACACCAGTACTATCTCCCAGGGATAGAAATGGTCCATGAGACCTAACAATTAGTGCATCTGAATCTGGTTACCACTCAGATGCTTCCCCCTAAATGTAACCACCCGCTACATATAGATGAATAGCAGAGCTCACAGGAGCAGTTAAGTGGCATCAAAAATTATATTTTTTAATTTTCTTCAGACCTATAGGCATATTGATAACACAGGGAATGTAATATTCACCAAACATCCAGAGCTGGTTAATGTGTGCCTGTAATGACAACATATGCACCATGAAGATTTATCTGCAGGAAATATTTGGTGAATGTCACATTCACTGCATTGTAATTATACCCCTAGAGAGTTTTAAAAGCTGTGCTGAATTACTATGTTTGATACAAAAGGAATTACATGTTATTAGAACTAATAGATAAAAATATTGGTTAAAAAAGGCCAGTCCCTCTATTATTTAACATCACAAGCCTTTTTTTAATTTTTATCAACAAAAGAACAGAAATGAAAGTCACAAATCTTTGAAAGAAAGTGTATAGCATGAATAGAGGCATAATGGTTCCTGCAGCGAATTAATAAATTAAACTACTATAAAAGCATTCCATTATTTTTTTTGCAAACAAATAACTTTACTTTTTTTTATTACTTTTTCATTATTTGAATAATAATCATATGAGTATAATTTGTGCAACTATTCAGCTACAGTCTACAATGTTTATTTATCTTCTGATAAAACCGTGTTATTATGTACAGTATGCCATATATATTTTTACAGTTCTTTATAAACAAAGAAAAGGAAGATTTTACAGGTTGTTAGGGAACAAAAAATTTTAGGGTGTCAAAATGGCAGAGCAGTATTTCTTTCTAAAATGGTATACAGAGGGATTGCATTCGTTTTTCAGTTATGGCTTTGGTGCAAAGATGTTTATACAATTTATAGTACATAGGGGACCTGCTCAGTGGGGCAAGGCAATAGTGCAATAACCTAACCACTTCAACCCCAGAAGATTTTACACCCTTCCTGATAAGAGCACTTTTTACAATTTGGTACTGCGTCGCTTTAACTGATAATTGCGCGGTCATGCGATGCTGTACCCAAACAAAATTTCCTTCCTTTTTTTCCACAAATAGAGCTTTCTTTTGGTGGTATTTGATCACCTCTGCGGTTTTTATTTTTTGCGCTATAAACAAAAAAAGAGGGACAATTTTGAAAAAAATATATATATATTTTTATACTTTTTGCTATAATAATTATCCCTAACATTTAAAAAAAAAAATCTTCATCACTTTAGGCCGATATGTATTCTTCTACATATTTTTGTTAAAAAAAAATTGCAATAAGCGTATATTGATTGGTTTGCGCAAAAGTTATAACGTCCAAAAACTATGGGAAAGATGTATACCATTTTTATGGCATTATTATTTTATTTATTTTTTACTAATAATAGCGGTATTGTGACGGACAGATCGGACACTTTTGACACATTTGTGGACCATTGACATTGATACAGCGACCAGTGCTATAAATATGCACTGATTACTGTATAAATGTCACTGGCAGGGAAGGGGTTAACACTAGGGGACGATCAATGGGTTAAATGTGTGTTCCCTAGGTGTGTTATAACTGTTTGGGGATAGGCCTGACTAGGGGAGAAGACATATCGTTGTTCCTACTTAGTAGGAACAAACAACATGTCTCCTCTCCCCTGACAGAACAGGGATTTGTGTGTGTAGGGATTTGTGTGTTTACACACACAAATTGCCGCGCTGGCTCTCGTGCACGCGATCGCACGTGGCCGGCGGCAATTGTGACCGCTGGCCACACGCATCGGGTCCCCCGCAGTGCAACGGGCTCGCGCCTACTGGCGGCTCTTAAAGGGAACCCCGTACCCGTGCTGTTGTGCCCCAGTATATGTGGGAGAGCTGGTCGGGAATCGGTTAAGCAACCACTATTTTAGTGATCCATCAGCTGCTGACGAATCCCATTATCTACTGAAGATTGGGTATTCAACGTAATCAGGAATGTGCCTTTCACATGATTGGATAAATAAAGTGAATATTCACACTATTTTTTCAGTGAGGATTCTCAACTTATTTAGCAAATCAACCTCAGAATGTAAGATAACCCAAAATGAACGATTGAAACAGAAACTGCTATTTTGAGGGAATACAACTGGTCAAAGAACAACCATGCTAAAAAGAAGAGGTTGGGGTAGATTTTAGATGGTCATCTTACATCCAGTGTTAATTTCATCAACAAAAACACTAAACAAAAAATACCCCACATTTTTGTCAATTGACGAAAACTATGACGAAAATTAATTCCATTTTTTCAATGAACAAAAACTGAACGAAAATGTGAGGTAGGGACGTTTACCCACATGAACTTCCGGTTTCCATGGTGCTCCGCCTGTAAAGCACATGAGTGTTTCCCCTTCCAGCAAGCAAGGTAGTGACAATAGTGTGCTTCGTGGTGGGGCGTGCTTAGCACTGTGCAGCATTACAGGCCTTTTTAGACTGTCCAGAGCACTGTGCAGCATTACAGGCCTCCTCAGACTGTCCAGAGCACTGTGCATTACAGGCCTCCTCAGACCGTCCAGAGCACTATGCAGCATCACAGGCCTCCTCAGAATGTCCAGAGCACTGTGCATTACAGGCCTCATCAGACCATCCAGAGCACTGTTCAGCATTTACAGGCATCCTCAGTCTGTCCAGAGCACCCACTGTGCTATACAGGCCAATTCAGACCACCAGAGTGTTTAGTTTGTTCAAACCCTAATACCATAAATAATAACATGATTTTAGATTTTTTTTTACTCCAGGAGTTTACAATTAGTTTGGAACTCTAGAGAAATGCCTAAATAATGCATTACAATTTAAAGGGGTTGTAAATCCTCTTGTTTTTTTCGCCTTAATGCATCCTATGCATTAAGGTGAAAAAACTTCTGACAGTCACAGGCCCCCCAGCCCCACGTTTTACTTACCTGAGCCCTGGAATGTCCTACGGCGAGGACGCACAGTCTCTCTGCCCGGGGTTCTGGGCTCTTGATTGGATAGATTAATAGCAGTGCAGCCATTAGCTCCCGCTGCTGTCAATCAAATCCAATGAAGCGGGCGCCGGGGGCGGGGCTGAGTCCTGCATTCGGCGGCTATGGGCGCCTGAATGCTAGACATGGGAGTGCACCAGCAGGGTAACCCCCCGGGAGAGCGCTTCTCCTAGGGGGTTATCTAATGCGGGGAGGAGTGGCAAGAGCCCCAGAAGACGGTGTTCCGGGCCACTCTGTGCAAAACTAACTGCACAGTGGAGGTAAGTATGACATATTTGTTATTTTAAAAAAAAATACTTTAGTATCACTTTAATTAAAACCATTAGATTGTAGTCGACTAAATATGACTAAAACTAAAACAATTGCAGATGACTAAAATGCTACTAAAACTAAAATGCAATTTTAGTCAAAAGACTATGACTAAAACTAAATTGAAATTTGATACCAAAATTAACACTACCTGCATCATCAAGTTCTTACCCCAATCAGAAATATTTTGACAGACAAATGTCTCTAGATGCGCTGTGTAAGCTCCTCTGCATAAGCACAACAAGGCAAGGTTGAGTAAGAGCCCATTCACACAGGGGCGACTCGTCAGGCGACTCAGCCGCCTGACAAGTCGCGTCCCGCTCTGTTCAACAGAACCGTTCTAATAGGAGCGACGCAAGTCGCTCCGACTTAGAAAAAGGTTCTTGTACTACTTTGGGGGCGACTCGGAGCGACTTGCATTGACTTCTATACAGAAGTCATTTTGCAAGTCGTCTTTGAAGTCATCTTCAGATTGCCTTGCCGAGTCGCCCCCAAGGGCACACAGTGGTCAGTTAGTGAAACTGAGTGCAGCAGATTAGAAATATGTCGAGCATAATTCCCTTAAGAAACTTAAAATATCCATGGCTGTTTTCATCTCAGAAACCACTGGGACCCTGGTACAACCTTTTTTCAGTCTGGAGTCTGGAGAGTTGTTATCAGAAGATTTGTGACAAAAAACAAAAACGAAAACACTCCACCGAGGCAGAAAACCAATTGATTCAAATACACATGAAAACACAAGGGGTAGGGTGAAGAAATTAGCAGCAGGGGCTCTTGATTTATGAGCCACAATTGGAAATATTTGGATCCAACAGGAGGTAGTTTGCTTACTCCGTTGGAGAAAAGTACATGCATGAATGTCTGCAGGCAAGAGTAAAGAATGGAGATGGTGGTTTGCAGGTTACAGGCTGCATTTCAGCAAAAATAGATGGTGATTGTTCAGAACTGATGGCACCGATACTGCTGAGAAGTACAAGTTGATTTATATCCATCAATAAGATAGGTATGCAATACCAGCCTTCTGGTCATAGTTTAATGACCCCAAACACTCAAATGACTGTTGGTATCATCTTATGCAGGGCCAAGTAGACAAAGCGCTTAGTGAAAGCCTTCCTCTGCCGGCCCTTTGTTTGCAAGTGACAGCAGCCATTGGCTGATCTGTCACTGCATCTGTGGGTCTGCACCGAAGGAGGTCTGAATGTGGCATGAATCAACTAAAGAGGCATCTACCAATGCTTATGCCTGTGGCCCTGCCCTCACCCCTCCCCCCAGGTTACAATATGAACAGATGGTCTTTCACAACATAAATTGTCACATTGCCTGGCATGAGAAATAGATTGCAAAATGCTTGTTCAGAAGTCAATTGGCAAGATCACCTGGATCACGAGGTCTCTCTCAGGGAAAAACATACATTTTATTCTAATGCTTTCTGTTGTTGTTTTTGATCATGTAATAAATGATTCTTACAGGTTGGAGGTATAGAGGTATTACACGTTGATGTGTCTACGTTCAGCTTTAAAAACGGTTTATCATTGAATGTCCTTTTTCTATAAAATGTTGTCAAAATAGCTTAAAGTGATTGTAAAGTCTTGTTTTTTGTTTTTTTTAAAATAACAAACATATTATACTTACCTCCTCTATGCAGTGGATTTGCACAGAGCAGCTCCGATCCACCTCTTCTCAGGTCCCTCTTCGGTGCTTCTGGCGCCTCCCTTCTGTCGAGTGCCCCCCACAGCAAGTAGCTTTCTATGGGGGCACCCAAGCTGAGCTGCAGCTCCGTGTGTCCATTCAGACATGGAGCTGGCGTTTGGCCCCGCCCCCTCTTTCCTTATTAGCTAACTGAGTTTAATTGACAGCCGCGGGAGCCAATGTTGCAGCTGCTGTGTCACAGCGAATCAGGAGGGAGATGTTACCCATTTTAATCATTTCTTATTCACCTTTATTTTCCACCCTGCTTTTTCTTCTATTCTTCTATTCCCCATTGTTTTCTTCTCTTTATCAATTCACTTACTCTACCTTAGTTTGTGGCATGACATAGGTTGTTCTTATTGCAAACTTTTATTGAAACCTAAATGTGTACTATTTAAAATTTTCTTTTTCTTTTTTTCCCGCTTGGCCTTGTATTTTCGTGTTCCAGTGAAGCTCAACTAAGCCTAAACTATTAAACAATGCTCCAAAATTAACTAACTACATTAATTTATCTTTTATATTAAATGTCATGGCAGTTGATTTTAAGAACAGCAGGCAGACGTGATAAGCATATCACCTGCATATTTCTATTATATAGTATTTATTTAGGATGACCTTTTGGGCTTCCTTTGTTATTCTTTTTGCTTCTAGTTTTCTGTTACCTTAGTTATTACAAGTGCTTATATAGTCAAACAAGGGGGGAGGGGGAGCCCTGTGCTCCCATCATGCTCATGGGGCGGCGGACTTGTGTTCCGCCTGCCCTATTTGGGCGTTCCTTCCTTGTCGGCGGCGTCCCTGATCCCCTCTGGATGTTCTTGCCATCTACGTGTGCGTGGGAAACCATGCACGCGTGTGATGTCAGGACGTCACGCTTTTGCAGCAGAGGAGACGGCAGCTGTCGGAGACCTTGTGTCTTTCCGGAACGCCGAGGGAGCCACTCAGGGAGGACCGCCCACTGCGGTGGGGATATCCCTGGGGGATATTGCATGGACTAAGGCGGGGCGCCTGCTGATTACACCAGGGCCTCCCTAATTAAGGGCAGTACTAATATAACCCGAGAGCTGTGTGGCTCACACTTTGATCCCCAGCTCCTCCATGTGGACGACTAGACTCAGCCTGGTAAATGTAAGTACACCAGCCCTATATAGGCTGGCTTCCAAATTCCTTCCAGACCCCTTCAAGCACTATGCACCAGGTCTGATTAGCATTATTTTTTGATTAATTTATAACTAATTACAGCTTCATCCGTGGTGTTGGTCGGTCTCCTTGGCACATTCAATGAGCCTGGGACCCTCCAAGATCAATGGAACCCACATATTTCCTTACACAACACTGTGGCATGCACTTGTTGTGCAACAATACATATCCAGCACAATTGATCCTAATGACCCTCATCACATCTTTATTTAATCCCACTATCACTTTCACTATTGTCATCCCGCTTATATACACATTTATTCCACACACAATCATTTAAATCTATTTTCACTTTTCACACGCATCATACCACACCACTTTTTCACACACACACTACACATTACACCACCATTATCATTTTTTACACTTTTCACATTTCATTTCACCTTTTCATTTTTGTGACATTCGTTTTTGTCCTTCACCATCTCATTCATAGTGCACATCACCCTCATTTATTTTCTCACAACCTTTATATACCATTTATTATGTTTAGAATAGGACAAACATACCCTATTAGTTACATACCATTATAGAAGTACATTGATATTGTGAGGGGGTTAACTCGGTAGCGGGTGTGTGTGACCCCCTGGATGGGCTCCCCACACAAAAACAGGCCCAGCAGACGGAGGTTGTGGTTTTCAAGATCAAAAGATGCGGTTTATTTCTCTATTTACAGTGACAAAACACAGCAAAGCAAAAAGAAACATAAACAAAATAAATCCTGGTCAGCTTGACCTCTGACTAAACATGCAGGTTTCCCTAACTAACAACTGAGATCAGCCTGGTGCTGTCCTAGTCCCTAAGTCCCTGGTTTAGTAAATGTCCAAACAAATAGCCACGCAGGCTTTGTCTCACCGCACAGGGGTTCACTCTCCCTAGACAGTCCACACAGGTCTGGTTCCAGGCATGAGCAAACACCTAATGAAGCTGGGAGTTTTTATAGAGGCCTTAAACGAGCTGACAAGCTTCAGCTGGTCTCATCAACTCCCTGCCTGCACGACGCCCAGCACTCTCCCTAGAGGTATGAATCATCCATGAGCCCACTAGCCTCAGCTGGGCTTCATCAACTCTCTCCCTAGTTGTATAAGTCGGCATAAAGCCTGAATCTGGGAGAAATATACCTACCCCCCTGGATGCAACCAGGTGACTTTACCTTCCTGCTGTCACATACCCCCCCTCTTGTTTTAACCTTGGGGTTGGAACACCAGCAATCAGGCATTCATGTACTCGAGACAAAGCATCCACATTCCCCATTTGAACGCCAGGGCGATGCTTTACTGTGAAGTTGAATTCCTGTAGGGCCAGGAACCACCTATTTACTCTTCTATTTGTCTCCTTGTTTTGAGCCATCCACTTTAACGGAGCGTGATCCGTAACCATGTCAAAGTGCCTACCTAGCAGATAGTACCGAAGGGAATCTAGAGCCCACTTCACCGCTAAACACTCCTTTTCAACCGTGGCGTAATTTACCTCATGGGACTTCAACTTCCTGCTGAGGTAAATGACTGGGTGCTCTTCCCCGTTCCAGACCTGGGACAATACTGCTCCTAACCCCACATCTGACGCATCACTTTGTACGACAAAGTCTTTAGAGAAGTCGGGTGAGTACAACACTGGCTGGCTACATAAGGCTTGTTTCAAGAATTGGAACGCTGCCTCAGCCTCGGGGGTCCATTTAATCATGACCGACCCTTTCCCTTTCGTCAGGTTGGTTAGGGGCACAGCCTTAGAAGCAAAGTGGGGAATGAAGCGCCGATAATAACCCGCGATTCCCAGAAAGGCTCGTACCTGCTTCTTGCTGTTGGGACGTGGCCAACTCTGGATGGCCTCGACTTTGTTGAGTTGGGGTTTTATTACTCCCCTGCCAATGGTGTACCCAAGATATTTGGCCTCCTCCTGCCCAATGGTACACTTCTTGGGGTTAGCCGTAAACCCCGCTTCCCGGATAGAGTCTAGGACTGCTTGCACTTTTGGCAGATGTGAGGCCCAATCTGTGCTATGGACAATTACGTCATCCAGGTAAGCCGCAGCATACTTCCGATGGGGCCTCAGTATCTGGTCCATTTTCCGCTGGAATGTGGCCGGCGCATTCTGTAACCCGAACGGCATTCTCTTATATTGGAACGCCCCGTCTGGGGTTACAAATGCGGTTTTCTCTTTGGCCGACTTGGCCAGGGGAATTTGCCAATACCCTTTTGTGAGGTCAAGAGTCGTCATGTATCGGGCTGTTCCCAGCCGGTCGATCAACTCATCTATACGTGGCATGGGGTAGGTGTCAAATTTTGTAACTTTGTTCAACTGACGAAAATCGTTACAAAATCGCCAGCTCCCATCCGGTTTAGGCACCAACACAATGGGACTAGACCAATCACTTTGGGACTCCTCTATCACCCCTAAGTTCAGCATTTTCTGTACTTCATCCCGTATTGCCTCCCGTCGGGCCTCTGGGATCCGATAGGGTTTTAACTTCACCCTTTCACCGGGCGGGGTAATAATATCATGCTCTACCCCAGATGTTTGTCCCGGCAGCTCAGAGAACACCTCCTTGTTGCGAAGCACAAACTCCTTAACCTCCTGTTGTTGGGGTTGTGACAAGGTGGCTGCTATTCCAACCTCCGGAATCACGCAATCAGTTTGAGCTGGTGACCAAGTTTCTGCGACTAGGGACTCTCTATCCCTCCAGGCTTTCAACAGATTAACGTGATAGATCTGTTCGGGCTTTCGCCTTCCTGGTTGTCTGACCTTGTAATTCACTTCGCTCACTTTTTCCATTATCTCGTAGGGGCCTTGCCATTTGGCAAGGAATTTACTTTCAACCGTAGGGACAAGTACCAATATCCTATCCCCCGGGGAAAAGGTACGGGTCTTGGCTCCACGGTTGTACACTCTCTGCTGTGCCAACTGCGCTTGGGCCAAATGTTCCTTCACGATGGGCATTACCTGTGCAATTCGATCTTGCATCAGGGCGACATGCTCAATCACACTCCTGTGGGGAGAACTCTCACTTTCCCAAGTTTCCTTGGCAATATCCAACAGCCCTCTTGGGTGTCTCCCATACAGTAACTCAAAGGGGGAGAATCCCGTAGAGGATTGGGGCACCTCCCTAATAGCAAACATCAAATAAGGAAGTAGACAGTCCCAATCCTTTCCATCTCTATCCACCACTTTCTTCAACATTTGTTTTAGGGTTTTGTTGAATCTTTCAACCAGCCCATCGGTTTGGGGGTGATACACAGACGTACGCAATTGCGTCACTTTGAACAATTTACACAGCTCTTTCATAACCCGGGACATAAAGGGTGTACCTTGGTCCGTAAGCAGTTCTTTACAAATACCCACCCGGCTAAAAACAAGAGATAGCTCTTTGGCTATGGTTTTGGCCGAGGTATTTCGGAGAGGGATCGCTTCTGGATAACGGGTGGCATAGTCCATTATAACTAATATGTACTGGTGCCCCCTAGCGGACTTGATTATAGGACCTACCAAATCCATTGCGATCCTCTCAAACGGGACCTCAATGATGGGTAGAGGGACCAGCGGGCTACGGAAATGTGGCATCGGGGCCGACCTCTGACACACAGGGCAGGAGGAACAATAATTTTCTATGTCCTTCATCACCCCAGGCCAATAGAATCTCTGTAATACCCTCTCTCGGGTTTTCTCTGTCCCCAGATGACCTCCAAGAATGTGCCCATGGGCCAACTCCAACACCAACTTCCTGTAAGGTTTGGGCACCACAAGCTGCTCAACGGTTTCTTCTGCCCTTTTTGCCACCCGATACAGTAGGTCCTTCTCTACGCTGAAGTATGGGTAAGTGCAGGTATTATCTGGGTTCACTAACTCGCCATCTATTTCCACTACGTTTTCCCGTGCCTTTATTAGGGCGGGGTCTTTTAACTGTTCTGTGGCAAAATTTTCCCTGTGAACCTCAAGATCAGAAAACTCCACAGACGGTAGGTTTTCGTCTGAGGAGGTGGGCTCCTCTCCAGTTTCTTGAGTCTCGCCTGCCAATACTGACAAGGGAAATTCTGGAGAGTCCTCACCACTCTCAGAGGAGTTCTGGCTATCACCTTCCTGGTACATAGGGGCACCAGTGGGGGGCTCAGGATCATCCCACAGTTCCCAGAACTTCGGAAAATCCCTTCCCACAATGGCATCATGCGGTAATTGAGATACTAACCCCACTGGATGAGAGAGGGTACCTTTGGGGGTCTTGAAACACACTGTAGTCACTGGATACTCTCGGGTGTCCCCATGCACACAAATAACAGCTACCTTGCTATTCCCAGAGACCTCTGTTTTAACTAATTCAGCCTTTATCAGGGTCACAAGGCTACCTGAATCCAGTAATACCACAACATTTCTACCATTAATACACATTTTGCATAAATGTTTCTCAGTTCCCCGAATGGCAGTGCATGCGACTGTCGCACACAGCGACTGACGTCTGTCCGTCAGAAAGTCACATTGCATGGGTTCCTCCACAACCGGGCAATTTGCTGCAATATGTCCCGTTTGCCGGCAGCGGTAGCAAACAATCCTTTTGGCTGCCTCTTGAGCCCCCGACTTCCCAGGCTGTTCTCGCCAAACCCTGGGCAGAGCTCCCACCCTCTCACTCTCTCCACCCTCACCCCTTGGAATCATCTTATCCGCCCCTGGGGATGGTCTGGTCTTAGGGTGGAAAGTCCGAGAGTCTCTGGAAGAGGCCGTCAGGTTCTCTGCAGCCAAGTATCTCTCTACACGATCCACAAGTTTACCGGCCGATTCTGGGTCTCCATGGCTTACCCACTTTTGAATGGCGGTAGGAAGAGCTCTCAAGAAACGATCCATCACAACACGTTCCACAATCTCCGGTGCGGACAAAGTCTCTGGCTGTAGCCACTTCCTGCTCAGGTGAATGAGATCATACATTTGAGACCTGGGGGGTTTTCCAAGCTGGAAAGTCCAGTTATGCACACGCTGAGCCCGGACAGCCAGGGTGACACCCAGCCTTGCCAATATTTCAGCTTTTAGCATCCTATAGTCTTTTGCTTGGTCAGGCTCTAGGTCATAGTAAGCTTTCTGCGATTCACCAGTTAACAGAGGAGCCACCAGTCCAGCCCACTGCTCCTCAGGCCACTTTTCTCTTTCAGCAGTCCTTTCAAATGTGGTCAAAAACCCCTGGATCATCCTCTCCAGTCATTTTTGTCAATAAACGACTCACCCCAAAGGACGCGGTATTAGTGGGACGGCTTTCCTCACTGGTCTGCGGACGTTGCTGCATTACTGCTTCCATCTGTTGTTGTAGTCTCTGCTCTTGCTTCTGCAACAGGTCTATGAAGCGGGCCTCAGATTGCTGCTGGGCTTGTTGCTGGGCTGCAAAGCTCTTTTGCAAACCTGCATTTGTCTGCTGTTGATTGGCATTTGCTAGAGCCAGCTGTTTCAGTATCTCCTCCATGCTGGCTTAAAAAAAAAACTGCCACTGGTTCTCCACCAACTGTGAGGGGGTTAACTCGGTAGCGAGTGTGTGTGACCCCCTGGCTGGGCTCCCCACACAAAAACAGGCCCAGCAGACGGAGGTTGTGGTTTTCAAGATCAAAAGGTGCGGTTTATTTCTCTATTTACAGTGACAAAACACAGCAAAGCAAAAAGAAACATAAACAAAATAAATCCTGGTCAGCTTGACCTCTGACTAAACATGCAGGTTTCCCTAACTAACAACTGGGATCAGCCTGGTGCTGTCCTAGTCCCTAAGTCCCTGGTTTAGTAAATGTCCAAACAAATAGCCACACAGGCTTTGTCTCACCGCACAGGGGTTCACTCTCCCTAGACAGTCCACACAGGTCTGGTTCCAGGCATGAGCAAACACCTAATGAAGCTGGGAGTTTTTATAGAGGCCTTAAACGAGCTGACAAGCTTCAGCTGGTCTCATCAACTCCCTGCCTGCACGACGCCCAGCACTCTCCCTAGAGGTATGAATCATCCATGAGCCCACTAGCCTCAGCTGGGCTTCATCAACTCTCTCCCTAGTTGTATAAGTCGGCATAAAGCCTGAATCTGGGAGAAATATACCTACCCCCCTGGATGCAACCAGGTGACTTTACCTTCCTGCTGTCACAATATATACAAATATATACTGAAGGCTATACCCCTGCTGATCTCTAGTCTGTCCACTTCATACTCAGCAATCACATAGTGTACATGGATGCAGCACAGATGCATCCTACATTGATGCCCTTGGTGTTTCATTACAGGTGCCGGCTGTGCGTCCGTGTGTGTCCCCTCTCGGGTCTCTCCCCCTCCAATATGACTCCTTGTAGGTCGCACACGCCTGGTGGCGCCCTACTTTTGGGTGTCGAGTGTCCGGGAGGCTGCTGATTCCCCTTGAGATGCTAGTGATGGAACTCCGGTTAGAAGCATTGGTTCTAACACACAGTTGACTGGTAATCATACACTCTATATATATTTTTTACTATTGGGCATACACCCATGTAGAGAATGGAAATTTAATACATATATTTCCCACAGCCAACCACCCATCCTCTGAAGAGATCCATTGGGATCGAAACGCGTCAGTAATTTATACAGATGCATGCAAAATGTAAAACTGTATGGCAATGTTGTGTCAATAATTCTGTGTGTTTTTATATACATGTTTTTTTACCGGAGTATAAACCTGTTAGGATTGTATTTAATGTTATACACAATAAATTTTTAACATGCATCATTGTAAATTATTTTTGGAATTTTGCTGCTAAAAAACCCCATTGGGGGAACTTCCCATTCTTCTTGCGATTTTCGGGGTGCGCAGTAATTTTCACTCCCAGTATACGTGTCCTTCCTATTCTTTCATATTCATTTTGGGTGGTTAAACACCCCATCCCCCCCTGGACGCTTGCGAGTGAAGACTTGAGCTATATAGTATTGGTGGTCCCGTTGCTATGCCAATATAGGTATCATAGTATGGTCTAAATCCCATGAGTAATTTCAAGGTGACCACTATGATGGGACAGTCTCGGTGATCCGTTTCAGGGGGACTGGAGTCTAACCCAATCCACTCCCCCGTTGGAAACTGAATACTGTCTCAGTGCAGAAAACTGCTGGGAGACATTAACATGTCTCCCAATACAACACTGATTGTTTACACAGCCAATGGTCAAGCGTTGGACCACAATCACCAATTTTTAGCTCCAGTTCATATACACCAGATATCCTTAATATACCATTTACTTAATACTGTTTACAAACACATGCATTTTTGTTCACACTGTGGTGTTATGCAATTTGCACTTGCATGCACTAAGTGTCAACTCAATATAGTTTTCCACCATGGGCCAATCCATCAGTGCATTTCGGGGTTTCTTTTTTGCCTCCTCGGCCCACGTCGCCCTCAGTGTGGGCCGCACATGCGTGTGCGTCCTCCCGACAAGGGGGGAGGGGGAGCCCTGTGCTCCCATCATGCTCATGGGGCGGCGGACTTGTGTTCCGCCTGCCCTATTTGGGCGTTCCTTCCTTGTCGGCGGCATCCCTGATCCCCTCTGGATGTCCTTGCCATCCACGCGTGCGTGGGAAACCATGCACGCGTGTGATGTCAGGACGTCACGCTTTTGCAGCAGAGGAGACGGCAGCTGTCGGAGACCTTGTGTCTTTCCGGAACGCCGAGGGAGCCACTCAGGGAGGACCGCCCACTGCGGTGGGGATATCCCTGGGGGATATTGCATGGACTAAGGCGGGGCGCCTGCTGATTACACCAGGGCCTCCCTAATTAAGGGCAGTACTAATATAACCCGAGAGCTGTGTGGCTCACACTTTGATCCCCAGCTCCTCCATGTGGACGACTAGACTCAGCCTGGTAAATGTAAGTACACCAGCCCTATATAGGCTGGCTGCCAAATTCCTTCCAGACCCCTTCAAGCACTATGCACCAGGTTTGATTAGCATTATTTTTTGATTAATTTATAACTAATTACAGCTTCATCCGTGGTGTTGGTCGGTCTCCTTGGCACATTCAATGAGCCTGGGACCCTCCAAGATCAATGGAACCCACATATTTCCTTACACAACACTGTGGCATGCACTTGTTGTGCAACAATACATATCCAGTACAATTGATCCTAATGACCATCATCACATCTTTATTTAATCCCACTATCACTTTCACTATTGTCATCCCGCTTATATACACATTTATTCCACACACAATCATTTCAATCTATTTTCACTTTTCACACGCATCATACCACACCACTTTTTCACACACACACTACACATTACACCACCATTATCATTTTTTACACTTTTCACATTTCATTTCACCTTTTCATTTTTGTGACATTCGTTTTTGTCCTTCACTATCTCATTCATAGTGCACATCACCCTCATTATTTTTCTCACAACCTTTATATTCCATTTATTATGTTTAGAATATGACAAACATACCCTATTAGTTACATACCATTATAGAAGTACATTGATATATACAAATATATACTGAAGGATATACCCCTGCTGATCTCTAGTCTGTCCACTTCATACTCAGCAATCACATAGTGTACATGGATGCAGCACAGATGCATCCTACATTGATGCCCTTGGTGTTTCATTGCAGGTGCCGGCTGTGCGTCCGTGTGTGTCCCCTCTCGGGTCTCTCCCCCTCCAAAATGACTCCTTGTAGGCCGCACACGCCTGGTGGCGCCCTACTTTTGGGTGTCGAGTGTCCGGGAGGCTGCTGATTCCCCTTGAGATGCTAGTGATGGAACTCCGGTTAGAAGCATTGGTTCTAACACACAGTTGACTGGTAATCATACACTCTATATATATTTTTTACTATTGGGCATACACCCATGTAGAGAATGGAAATTTAATACATATATTTCCCACAGCCAACCACCCATCCTCTGAAGAGATCCATTGGGATCGAAACGCGTCAGTAATTTATACAGATGCATGCAAAATGTAAAACTGTATGGCAATGTTGTGTCAATAATTCTGTGTGTTTTTATATACATGTTTTTTTACCGGAGTATAAACCTGTTAGGATTGTATTTAATGTTATACACAATACATTTTTAACATGCATCATTGTAAATTATTTTTTGGAATTTTGCTGCTAAAAAAACCCCATTGGGGGAACTTCCCATTCTTCTTGCAATTTTCGGGGTGCGCAGTAATTTTCACTCCCAGTATACGTGTCCTTCCTATTCTTTCATATAGTCAATTTATGCATCGCTTTACGTATACATTGTGCATTCACATCAGTCCCTGCCCTCAAGGAGCTTACAATCTAAGGTCCCTAATGCACATTCATACATACACATAGTAGGGCCAATTTGGACAGGAGCCAATTAACCTACTAGCATGTCTTTGGAGTGTGGTAGGAAACTGGAGTACCCAGAGGAAACCCAGGCAGGCACAGGGAGAACATGCAAACTCCAGGTAGGTAGTCCAAGTGAGAAAAATTAGCTGCACACCAACATCAATCCAACAGGTTTATTGAAAGACTGCCACCAGAACTGATGACGTTTCACACATACATTGTGCTTCTTCAAAACCCTTAGGGTTGGGTTGCGAACTGAGGACCCCAGTGCTGCCAGGCCAAAGTGCTAACCATCTGGCCACTGTGCAGTTAAAGAGGACCAAACAGTTGAAGCTGTGCTTTCAAAAGCAAGCAGAGGGCAAAAGATCAGTAATGATCATGGTCCCTCTACAACTGATCTTACTGTGTCTTGTTCTGCCCAGTCTTTGGAGAGAGGCATGGCTTTGCATCCTCATGCCAGAGTTGGGCTGCTGATGACATGAGATCTGATGACTGGTTGGGTAATATTCAAAGAACAGCAAGCAAGGTAAAGAGAGCACAGATACACAGAATAAATTAATAAGAAGGCTTGTTTAAGTCCTGAGATACAGCAACACAATAGAGACATAGTCAAATCTCATTCTACGGGGTTGATTTATTTAAGTCAAATAAAAAATCTACTTTGCAAGGGAATTTGCCCTAGACCTTAGTGAATGAGATGAAACTCTGCTGACATCCACTATCAAATCATGTGCAAGAAAAAATGCTGTTTTTAAAATTTTCCTTGGACATGATTGAGTATTCTATGCAAAGTGAAGCTGATTTGATGCTGATCAACTGCAATTTTTCCAGCATGCCCATTCGACAGAAGCCGGATGCTTCTGTCAGACAGGCTGCTGTACACACGGGCTAAATGCTGGCCCCTTTCTGTTGAACTGGCTGATACTGGCCGATATTCGGCCCACGTGTACCAGGCTTTAATCTGATCTTTTGAGTTCAGATTCATTTTATATAGGTCTAGCAAAGAATACGACTAGCAGATAAAATGGAATGATTGAATAAGAGCCTTATTATTAAAAATAATTCAAAAATAACTGCTACAGAATAAGTGCCTAAACTCCTAATGCAAACAATAGATAAACAGATAAGCAAGCTGGACAAACTGCAGTGTGTGTTTTAAATTTCCCATTCAGGATTAATTACATAAACTTTAAGTACCTGTGAGTTGAAGTCAAAAGGTAACTCCCTTAACTATTAATGCACTAGTTTATATTTGTAGGTCTTGTTTGTGATGCCTGTACACACACACAGCAAAGTATACAAGAGATCACAAATGGATTCTAAAACCAAACTAACGATGTCTGTAGAGGTTTCCTGAGCATAACGCCTGGCCTCTGGGACCATTATTCAAAATGTTTTCCACAATACTGCATAAATATTTCACCACTTAGCCTTTAAATATATAACTGACATGGTATGAAATAATTATAAATATGCCACATAAAGGTTTTAAAACACAGAGGGGATCAAATACAAATGTATGGTTAACAGTAAAAATAATAAAATGTATGCAAAGTAAAGTTGTATTAATATTAAATACGAGGGTTCTTCAAAAAGTTTCCGTACTTTTTTAAACTCTATTATGCATATATAAAACTCTTATACATATATAAAACTTTTTGAAGACCCCTAGTAGTTTTTAAACTCAAGACTTGAGAGAGTTGGTGCGAGAATGGTTATAAGGGCATTGCATGGGAATCATCTGTACAGGGTACTAATACTAGGAAAAACTGTAGGGAGAAAAAATACATTAATGATGTGGGGTAAAATGTGTTATAGTAGCGTGCAATTTGCACATGCATGGTCAAGTGTATTATGGTGTGCTGTGTTGAAAATAAAGGATCATGTCTGATTTTTTGTGTATTGTAGTTTGTTGAGAGCCTATTCACGCATATTAAAGGCTGTGGTAACACACCATAACGTACTAGACATATGTGAAGGGAGCCTTATGATTAGGGTAGTTTAGCTTCACACATCTTATTTTGTTAAAATAATTTAATTATTTCAAAAAATGAGTAATAATAAACCAAGTTCAATATATCTCCCTCAGTTCTCACGGAAAAGATTGTTAATAGAAACAGTAAGCAGCTACTATTATAATAATACAAGATATATCAAAAATGATGTCAAAAGTACTAAAACTCAAACATTAGCAGCGGTAGTGCAAACAATAGCAAAAAATTGAGACAATTACAACATTTTTGTATAAAGTCCACTGGTAAAGAAGATAAAATGGTAATCCACTTAGATATTGCACATTAGTGTGAGTCCATTAAAAGCAGAAGGTGAGTATAAAATAGTCCATCAGAGAAAAAGTGAAGATTGGATACACTCCAACACTGGGTAAGATCTCCGTCACCACACTGCTTGTGTCACCCCCTCTTCCCGACAACCCTGGCCGTTGGTTGTTGGGGTCTGCGGGCTGGGGGCTTATAGGAATCCGGGAACCCCCTTTAGTAAGGGGGCCCCCAAATCCCGGCCCCCCACCCTATGTGAATGAGTATGGGGTACATCGTACCCCTACCCATTCACCTGAAGGAAAAAAGTGTCAATAAAAAAACACATTAGACACGTTTTTAAAGTAATTTATTAGGCAGCTCCGGGGGTCTTCTTCCGACTTAGGGGGTCTTCTTCTGACTTTGGGGGTCTTCTTTGGGAGAAGAGAGCAGAGAAGTCGGAAGAAGACCCCCGAAGTCGGAAGAAGACCTCCGGAGCTGCCTAATAAATTACTTTAAAAACCTGTCTAGTGTGTTTTTTATTGACACTTTTTTCCTCCAGGTGAATGAGTAGGGGTACGATGTACCCCATACTCATTCAGATAGGGTGGGGGGCCGGGATCTGGGGGGCCCCCTTATGAAAGGGGGCTCCCAGATTCTGGTAAGCCCCCCGCCCGCAGACCCCGACAACCAATGGCCAGAGTTGTCAGGAAGAGGCCCTTGTCCTCATCAACATGGGGACAAGGTGCTTTGGGGTGGGGGGGCCGCAGGGCGCCCCCCACCCCCCATGTTGAGGGCATGCAGCCTGGTATGGTTCAGGAGGGGGGGGGAGCTCGCTCGTCCCCACCCCATTTACTGACCGGCCGGGCTGCGTGCTCGGATAAGGGTCTGGTATGGATTTTGGGGGGACCCCACGCCGTTTTTTTGGCGTAGGGGGTTCCCCTTAAAATCCATACCAGACCTAAGGGCCTGGTATGCTCTTGGAGGGGAACCCATGCCGTTTTTTTATTTAAAATTTGCCGTGGAGTTCCCCCTCATGATTCATACCAAACACAGTGCCTGGTATTGGCGGGGATCCAAGTCGGATCCCCATTCATTGAAAGTAGGACGAGAGTCGTGTCACACCAGTGTGAACCCGGCATCAATGTCAGCAATGCTTGTCGCTCATTGGGAAAGGAAAAAACTAATTTTTCCTTTCCCGATGAGCGAGCCAGCTCGGAGCTGGCTCCCACCAAAGGGCTCGCAGGGTGTCAATCTCGCCGATAACAGCGGCGAGATTAACACAATATCGCGGTCACCTACTGTAGATGCTGCTCATCACAAGAAAATAGAGAAAAGGTATACATAGTGTAATCCAGTACACTCATATTTATTGTTTAAAAGCGTCTCACAATAACACACTTACAATACATAAATAAAACAAGGGCATGTAACAATATACTGAGACAATCGTGCTTTCCTGTCTAACCTCTCACTGCTCCCGCAATGATCCCGGGTAGGGAAGACGAGGGGAAGCCGACGTTTAGAGGATTGCTGCGTAGCGTCGCCCTGACCGGTTTCTGTCATTACTATCTTCAGAAGGCGTAGCCATGCAGTGCAGCACTATACTTTAAATACACACGCCCCCCACCAAGAGTCATTCCTCCTGCAGCAGCGTGTGTCTCAATCAATTAGTCAAACAGATCACCTGTCAGTCAGATACCACAATAAACCAATATGCATACATGCAATAGTATATATTTAACTGCAGAATTATATCATAGGTTCTTAATGTTAACTACTGGGCGCATTTTACTGCTAGTAAAGGCAGAAAGCTGCAGCCACCTGAACGGACCAATCAGAGCGGTGTGTAAAACGGCCCTGACCGATCTGATAATTCAGTATTTGGTGCCTAAACTTCCAATGAGTGACCATAGAAAGGCACACATTTTTCTCTGATGGACTATTTTATACTCACCTTCAGCTTTTAATGGACTCACACTAATGTGCAATATCTAAGTGGATTACCATTTTATCTTCTTTACCAGTGGACTTTATTCAAATATATTGTCTCCATCTTTTGCTATTATTTGCACTAGCACTGCTAATGTTTGAGTATTAGTACTTTTGACATCATTTTTAATAATTGTAATTTTTTACTATAATAATTGTAGCCCAGGGGTTGCTACTAAAGTTATTATGTTGAGTAGTTCATTGTTTATTAAGTAAGGGTTTGGCTCGCTCTAGTGACCGCTGAATTCTGTCAGGATTTTTCCTTCTGTTTAAGAAGCAAACAGCCATGCATTGTGGGATATGTGGTTTGGATGAGGAAGTGACTCATGTTGTTTAAATCAATCTTGGGACTACAGAACCCACAATGCCAAGTCACAGACCCACAATGCCAAGTCACAGAACAGCCTGCTGGGAAGAGAGATAAAAGGACAGGCGTGGCCTGCTTTTGGCCTCTCTGGACGCCATTCAACTGCCATCAGGAAGTCTATGTGTGTGACCAGGAGTGAGAGACTGCGGCCTACAGCAGAGAGCCGCATCGCCCGCCTAAGAGGGATCTTTGTGGATGGCCCTACTAATCGAGCAGGTGGATTGGCCTGCGCTTCAGAGCATTTGAAGCCATCTTCGTTCCTGCCCATCGGGAGTAGCAGTACGGCATGGCAGAGCCATCTTTACTGACGGAAGCACCAGGAGGAGATTCTGGATGGAGTCTACCAGCCGGCTGGGATCCACAGTGGTGAGAGGGCACCTGCCCATCCAAGTAGTGACTGCAGTATTTCTGAGTGAGTTTCTTTCCTACAGACTGCTGGTGAGACTTGTAGTTCCACGGCTGTGAATATTCTGCACCTGAACATCTTACAACCAGACTCTGGGGCCTTGCTTTTCTCCCCTGTGCTGTAAGGTCAGTACTGTATTACTCACATATAAGGAGGAAGTTAAAAGTGGGAACAGTTCTTCAGCTAAGAAATTCATAGCATCCTATTCTACAGTTATTGCTCTTCTTGTTTCTCTTGGATTACAAACAAATACACAATTCAACACTGCAGTATAATATAAGCTAACTGAAGACAACTGAAATTAAGGAACATTTACCACTTTATTCCTCTACAAAGCTTACTGCTCTACATTGGAGAACTGCTCTGAACTGCAACCTAGGGGGAGCCATTTAGTGAGATATAGTTAGAACTTGCATTGTATTACTGTATTCACTGTTTTTGCATTTTTCATTGTGCATTGGTCTGTGTTCTGAGGCCTCAGTGGGAAGGTATTCAATACATGTGTTAAAAGTATTGAAGATCTATCTCCCTGTGCACCTGTTCACATATACCCCCATCAGATTGTTACTGGGTACAAGTGTATGATATTATTGCATTGAACAAATACCTCTGCCAATCATAACCTGTGATTATTCATTGTTTAACCATACCATTGCTTTGTGTTATTCTTTACCATAGTAAACGTTCTTTGAGTGGTTCAGTGATTTTTGTCTGAGTTTCTCATTATTAACGTGGTATTTCACAATGGAACCCAAGGTGTCAGAGGTAAGAGAGGGTTTGCAGAGTCGGGGTGGCCAGTGGGGTATAGAGTCAATCAGCAGCCCCATGGGGGTACCGCTACATAATTATTTAAGTCAAGTTTATGTTGCAGATTATGTCATAATAATTATCCACACTCAAGGGCCTGTTAAAATGTTGATAAAAATTAAAGGTTTTACTACTTCGGAAAAAACGATGTAGGTAAAAGAATTCTTGCATTCCTCAAGGTTCAACTCAAGATAACTACATTTTTACAATAACAGTTGGCAGGTACAAGTAAAAAAGAAAAACTAAAAAAAAAAAAAAAAAAAGAAAAAACCAGCTCCAGCTGCAGCTCTGATTTCATCTTTGGTCCTGTCCACCACTTGCAATCCAGAGCCAGTTTTCTCTCCCATTGACAGCAAACACCATTTAGTAAACTTCCTTTGAGCCCCGAGTGTCAAGGACACACTTTCTGGGTGTCATGAACTCACAGGAGAATGCTGCAGCAAACCTTTTCTGCAGCATTTAGGACCCACCCACAATTGGTGGGAGGAGGAAGGAAAACTGTTATGTCACACCATGATGTCACATAACCAGACATAGAACTGCAGGATTTAAAGAGGAACTTCAGTCCCCCAATATACTGGTCCCATACTCCTCTGTCCTGCTGCTGTCTTCTTTTTTTTTTTATAAATTGTATTTTTATTGAAGAAAGTTTACACATAATACAAGAGCATACATATCTGATAATGAACAGGTAATGTCTGAAATACATCATGCTGAACAAATGGGAGGACATTGGGGAGGCTGATAGCAGAAAATATTAAAAATAACTAAATAAAACACAAAAGAAAAGGGAAAACAAACAAGGGGAAAATTAAAATAAAAATAAAAAGAAGAGCCATTGATCAACATACATTACATAATGCAGAACTTGGGGCCTGAATTTATAGTTTCAGTAACACGACAGCTATCTGACCAAGAAGGACTTCATGTCCAAACAAAATAAAAACCAGCAAAGTGTGGCCCATTGGGGCGCTTAGAGCACGGCGATCGTAAAAGGTAAGTAGATGACAGGGTGGCGAGGGGCACCTAGGTCAAGGGCGGCAGTCCGTAAGTCGAAGCATCCCAGGGGGCCCAAATCTTGTCAAACCTGTCAACCCCATCCTCCACCATAGCCGTCATATATTCTATCCTACGTATGTCCCTGATGCTTTGTATCAGCTGAGTTTGGGTCGGGATTTGGGTAGACAACCAGTTAGAGGGAATGGCTCTTTTGTCAGCAAACAGAATAAATGAGGGTAGTTTGTTTGCCGCCCCTCCTAACTCCGAGATGGGAAGGCCTAGGAGAAAGTGGATCGGGTCCAGTGAGATGGGGATGGTGAGAATCTGTTGGAGCATTTGTGATACCATGGACCAAAAAGGGACAATCAGATCACATTGCCAGAAGATATGAAAATGTGATCCTTTAACTTTCCTGCATCTTCAGCACAAGGGAGAGTGAGAGGAGTCATACCTATGGATAACCTCAGGGGTCTTGTACCAAAATAGTAAAACTTTATATGCTGTCTCTCTCTGTGCCACACATCTTGAAATTTTAGAGGTCGAGGACCAAATTCTGGACCACTGCGAGACTGATATTTGTTGTTAAGTGAGCTGCGACCATTTGTACATGTAGGAATGGGCTTGTTCAGTAAGAGTTGTCTGTTCATGGAGAATGAGGTATATACTAGAAATGAGCTGTGCCTGGTAGGGGCCCTGGGAGCAGAGAAGCTCAAAGGGTGTTGGTTTGGTGAGGGTGAGAGATGGGGAGAGTGTCGAAAGATAATGGACTATCTGGAGGTACGAATACCTCAAGTGTTCTGGGATTTGGCTTTTAGCCTGGAGGGTCGAAAAGGGTTTAACCTTATGCGTGACCGAATGGACGAAGTGGCGGAGTTGGAACAGTCCCTCTCTTGCCCAGGGAAACATACGAACGTGCGAGAGACTGTCAGGGATCAAGGGGTTGAAGAGCACGTTAGATAAGGGGGGGCAGTGGGAAAATAGTGCAAACTTGGAAAGGCATGAGCGCCACAGTCTGAGTGTAAATACCATGGTACCCAGGCAGAGGTCAAGAAGCTTGGGATCCCCCAACGACCCAGGGGACCACACCAGGGAGCAAGGATGAGTCGGAAAGAGGGAGCCCATCTCTATCTTTGTCCAGCGGTTTGGGGGCCTGAGGCATGACCAAGACACCACAGATAATATTTGTAGATATCCGGGGCTCCCATGCCCCCTTGGTCCTTGGGGGAGAAAATAACCAAACTTGCCACTCTATGGGCCCTGCCATTCCAAATGAACTTAAGGATCCACTGCTTGAGAATCTTAATCTGTGTCATCGGGATGGGGACCGGAAGAGTTTCAAAATAATATAATAATTTTGGCATGATTGACATTTTTAGCACATTAATCCTGCCTATCCATGACAAGGGGAGGGAGGTCCATTGGGATAACATATTATTAATCGACCTAAACAGTGGGAGGTAGTTGGTGGAATAAAGGGACGAGTAGGATGACGTGATCTGGACCCCAAGGTACTTGAGTGATGATGCGCACCAGCGATAAGAGAATGTACCTTTCAATTTCAGGAGTTCATCCGAGGGTATGTGGAGGGGGAGGGCTTCCGTTTTCGCAGTATTGACCTTATAACCCGACAGGGAGCTAAATTGAGAAAGTAGGGCGTGCAGGGAAGGGAGGGAAATATGAGGTTTGGTCAGGGTAAGGAGGACATCATCGGCAAATAAAGATACTTTATACTCCCTTTGCCGCATGGGGACCCCCTTGATGTCAGGATGGGATCTGATAGCCTCTGCCAGGGGTTCTAAGCACAGTATGAAAAGGAGTAGAGAAAGAGGGCAACCTTGCCGAGTGCCGTTTATCATAGGGAAGGATTGGGAAGTGAAAGAAGCTAGACGGACCTGAGAGGAGGGAGTGGAATATAGGGAGTTCAGGGCGGAAAGGAAGGGTCCGTGTAAGCCAAATTTAGTAAGGGTTGCAAACATATAGGGCCAGCTCAATCTGTCAAATGCCTTTTGGGCGTCTAGGCTGAGAATCAAGGCAGGGCGCTTGACTCTGTTCAGCATGTCGATAAGGTCTATAGTCCGTCGGGTGTTGTCTCCAGCATGTCTGGTAGGAACGAAGCCCACTTAGTCTCTGTCTATTAGTTTAGTCAGGAATTGGGATAAACGGTTGGCGGGTATTTTCGTGAATAGCTTGTAGTCTGAGTTTAAAAGTGCTATAGGCCTGTAATTGTCTGGTAAGGTCGGGTCTTTGTCCTGTTTTGGAATGACTGTGATGTAGGAATGGAGAAATTGTTGGTGGGGAAGTTTGCCTTGCAAAAGTGAATTGTAGAGGGATACTAGATGAGGTGATAGAATTGGGAGGAAATTCTTTTAGTAGGAATAGGGGAGTCCGTCTGGGCCGGAAGCTTTGTGCGAAGGTAGGGACTTGACAGTGCTGGTTATTTCGTCTCCTGTAATGGGTGCATTCAGCAATTGCACTTCCGAGTCTGAAAGCTTGGGGAGGTTCAAATCTGACATGAACTCCTCAAAGGCCTCTGTGTCAAATGGAGGGTGGTGAGTGGGGGTGAGGCAATTATAGAGTTTGTTATAGAATTCACTGAATACCTGGGTCATGGTCTGTGGGCAGAAGGTGGGGGTCCCGTCGGGAAGTGTAAGATGTTCCGGGAAGGCGTGAAAGGGCCTTGGATTTAGTCTGGAGACCAGCATCCTGTGGGGCTTGTTCGAGAACTCGTAGAACTTTTGTTTAGCCCACAGGATCAATTTATCTATGCAGGACATATCTAAGGCTTTTATGCGGCTTCTTAGCCCAGTAACCATACGCAGCCGGCCCACCGTGGGAGAGCGAAGCAGGGCTCTTTCTGCGTCTTGAAGTTCCGACATTAGAGAGGACTTCAAGAAAGCTGCATCCTTCTTTTTTTGTGAACTGAGGGCAATACATTGTCCTCGAAAAAAGGCCTTGTGGGCCTCCCAGAGGGTGGACGCGCTGGGCACGGAACCTTTGTTTAGGAGGAAATATTCTGTCTGGGCCGCCTCTAGTTTAGTGATAGACTCAGGGTTTTTGAGGAGAGATTCGTTGAGTCTCCAGTGACATTTTCTGGGGAAAGCAGCTGAGAAGCTTAAGTCTAGTGTCAAGGGAGCGTGGTCCGACCAGGTAATTGCACCTAGTTCGGAAGCCTGCTGCTGTCTCCTAACATTTGGCACATGTGCAGATGTGCTAAAGCTCTCTGTCCAGTCTTTGGAAACATGTGCACACACCAAAGACCTGCACCACACCTGTAAATGTGTGACATCCCATGGTGTATGTGCAGTGCACCCATCATCAAAACTGCCTCCTGGGATGTGTGTGATGGGAAGGGGGGAGGGGGGTGCTAAATCATCTAGTCGTTGGGAAAAATATTTAGGAGAGGAAAGGGTAAGGAGCCAGAAGGAAAAAGTTATTTTAATGGAGGAAGGTTCGCTTTAGGATACTGTATGTGTATACAGTGATTTATTTTTTGTCTTAAGAAGATATGGAGGGATTGTTCCAAAAAAATACTAATTAAGATTGGCATCTCAGTCAGGGATTAGTTGGAAACCAGTAGTTATAGCAGTAGAGAAGCTCCAACTGACCAGCTGGATAAGTATAGAAGCAGGTCACCCTGGCAAATGACACAGGCTCACCCGAGGTGTGGAGTCAAAGCACTAACCGGTGTTCACCATAGGTCCTGCTGGCGGAGATGGGTATTGCAGCTTGTTAGTACCAAGTCGCAATCCTCAGGATCTCCCCACCAGGAGATAAGCAATCTGGGGTCCAGTAGCAGATATAGCAGGTAGGGATCAAGCAGAAGCATAGTCAGTAAACAAATCAAAAGGTCAGTAATGAGTGATTGCAGGTTGGGATAAAGCAAAAGCATAGTTCAGGAACAAGCCAAAAGTCGGTAATGAGTGGTAGCACAAGGATATGGACAGCAGCAGAATTCACAAGAGCAAGATATTGCCTGGAGAGAGTACAATAACCTGGCAAATAGGAAGTATATGGGAGGAGTAGAGGGTTCAGGGTTCAAAAGAAACAAGGTTCAGAGGAGCATGGCGGGGGAATAGAGGAGCAGGGGGGAACAGAGGAGCAGGGGGGACCAGAGAAGGACTGGGAAAAGAGGAGCATGTGGGGGACCAGAAGAGCATGGGTGACCAGAGAAACATGTGCGGGACCAGAGGAGCATGGGGGGACCAGAGGAGCACGGGGCACCAGATAAACATGTGTGGGACCAGAGGAGCAGGAGGGACCAGAGAAGCAGGGGGGGCTGAGAAGCACGAGCGGGACCAGAGGAGCAGGGGGGACCAGAGGAGGATGGGGAAAAGAGGAGCACGTGGGGGACCAGAGGAGCATGGGGGCAACCAGAAGAGCATGTGGGGACCAGAAGAGCAGAGGGGACCAGAAGAGCAGGTGGGGACCAGAGTAGGACAGAGAAAAGAGGAGCATGTAGGGGGGACCAGAGGAGCAAGGGTGACCAGAGGAGCATGTGGGGGACCAGAGGAGCACCGGGAAACAAGAGAAGCATGGGGGGAATAGAGGAGCAGGGGGGAACAGAGGAACATGTGGGGGAACAAAGGAGCACCGGTGGACCAAAAGAGCATGTGGGGACCAGAGGAGCAGAGGGGACCAGAAGAGCAGGTGGGGACCAGAGGAGGACAGAGAAAAGAGGAGCATATAAGGGGGACCAGAGGAGCAAGGGTGACCAGAGGAGCATGTGGGGGACTGGACCAGAGGAGCACGGGGGACAAGAGAAACATAGGGGGAGTAGAGGAGCAGGGGGGAACAGAGGAGCATGTGGGGGACCAGAGGAGCACGGGGACCAGAGGAGCATGGGACACCAGAGGAACAGGGGGGAAAAGAGGAGCAGGAGGGACCAGAGGAGCACGGAGGGGACAGACAGCTGACCCAACAGCTATGGCCTGGGAGTTTCTTACTTTCCTGCTCTTGTCCCGTTATGGGGGGGACTGTTTTTTTTGCCCTGGGTAAAAAAATGTCTAAGAATGTTAGCCAGTAAAAGAAACCTAATTAAAATCTGCTATTATTATTTCAGTGAAAAAGGATATCTCATTTGCTTTCATTTGCAAATATTTAAGAAATCCATATGCTATTTTTAAGGTTTCTCTGCCTATATATAGTATATATAAAATGTACTGGGATATAAATAGGGATTAAAAAGACGGGAGCAGGCTTACACAGCACAAAAAAAACTGATTGCAAACAGGTTTTGGAAACAAAGAAAACAAAAAAGCATCCAGTGCGGGGAAGGAGAGAGGAAATGCTCACAGATAACAAGTCTAATGCCGCGTACACACGACCGTTTTAATGACGAGAAAAATGTAATTTTTTAAAATGGTCATTAAAAACGATCGTGTGTGGGCTTCCGAGCATTTTTCACGACGTGAAAAATGGGCATGAAAAATTGGAACATGCTCTAATTTTTCTCATCGTTTTTCACGTCGTCGTTTTTCTCGTCATGAAAAACGGTCGTGTGTAGGCTTTAACGACGTGAAAAAAGCGCGCATGCTCAGAAGCAAGGGATGAGAAGGGAGCGCTCGTTCTGGTAAAACTACCGTTCGTAATGGAGATAGCACATTCGTCATACTGGAAATTATTGCATCGTTTAATGCAGCGCATTCTTTTCTTCGTTATTAATGCTGCAATAATCCAATTCTTTTGCTGCTGATATTCTCACAGAGTTCTGAAAACGTTTTTTCTTTATTATTTATTATATTATTTATTGTTTTCTCATGATTAATCTATATTTATTGTAATCCAGATCTCCCTAAATACCCAATATTTTTGAGTTACCATCTTGTATTGAAGATGTTCTTTTTGATTATTATTTGGATAATATTTTAGACTGTTTTCCATTATTATTTGATATTTTTGAGTGTGTCAAGTCACCACAACAACATTATTATTTATTCTAATTTACCCTAATTTCCCCCCAAAAATTTGCAATGTCCCTGCCTTCTCACTAGCAAACTCTATTTAGAATAAAAACACATGTTCAATTTTTATCATGAAACAAAAAAAACATTTATTCTGGGCTAAAAACAAATTAAAGGTTAAGGCAAAACAAAACCACAGGTAAAGGAAAACTAAAGAAGCCAGGAAGACAGCACTGGAGACCCTGCTTGAATTAGTGCAGACCCAGATCACCACAGCAAACAACAAAGCATGTGAAGACGAAAATTGGGACCATCTGAAGGACATATCCTGGGCTTATTTCCTGCTCTTCTTTGTTGCCTTCCCTGCAGGCTTCCCTGCAGCCTTCCTTGGAGGCTGTGTCCGTGGAGGAGGGACTGGAGCAGGAGCAGGGAGTGGGGCAGGAGCAGGGAGTGGGTCAGGAGCAGGGAGTGGGGCAGGAACTGGAGCAGGAACAGGAGCATGGACATAACAAACATCCACAACGTCAGTAAAGTCATTGAGTTTTCCCAACATGCCCATGTTTACGACCTTCAAGATCAGGGTCTCGCATTTTAGCCGCTGTGCCATTTGCATTTCTGGCAGTTTGTGCCCAATAAGGGCAGCAAATCTCTCTGCAGCGGTGGGGGGCTCTCTGAGGGCCGCAGTAGCCTCCCTAATTAGGGCCTGGGTCTCCTCCTCCATCTGAATAAGCCTCCTGGCCCTTTTTTGGGGAATACGCAGCGGAGGTATCTGGGGCCTGGTGTTCCGCTGTGTCCCACTGGGGCCTGCCCCCTCCTTGGTCCCACTGGGGCCTGCCTCCTCCTGGGTCCCACTGGGGCCTGCCTCCTCCTGGGTCCCACTGGCGCCCGCCTCCTCCTGGGTCACACTGGTGCCTGCCTCCTCCTGGGTCACACTGGCGCCTGCCTCCTCATCCTGTATAAAAAAGGTACATATTGTAATTTTTGGCTTCATCTATCACACACATTTGTCACCTCATGACATTTGCTAATTGAATGCTAATAAATATTAAAGTCAATCATTCTGACACCAGCATTTTTCATTCTTGTCCCCATAATTTTTGGCCACTACTGTCTATTGATATGTCAAACACTTTTTGTTAAATGGTAACATTTTTCACACAAGTTTAACATCTTTGACAACATTAGACTTTTAGTACAAGAAATCTTTAGCTAAATATTATACCTGGCTCCAAATGTTCAAATCAGGCTCCTCCAGAGAAACCTCAACTTGGCTGCAGGGAAGGCTGGAGGGAAGGCTTGAGGGTGGGCTGCAGGGAAGGCTGGAGCTCGTTCTGGGGGGAAGGCTGGAAAGGGATTCCCTTGATTCCAGGTGGTCATCCAGGAACTTTAGATGCTGGTAGTACCATAGATTCGGCTTGTATATGTCCTCTGCAGCTGCTCCTGACCGCATAGATGTTCGGACTTTGTTTTGTTGAGTCCGATATGTGCCCCTAATGGTCCCAATTTTCGTCTTCACATCCTGTATTGTTGCTGTGGGGATCTGAGTTTGCACAAATTCCAGCAAGGTCTCCAGTGCTCTCTTCCTGGCGTCTTTATTTTTATTTTTGGTCTCCCATAAAACCGGAAGATTTTTCAACCTTTGCAGGAATTCTAACATGAAATCAGGGTCTTTAAATACCTGCATTTTTTCTGCAAGTCAAAAAACAGACAAAAAATCTAATGTCAGTCAAGACTACTACTAATCTTTCTCACCATATATAGGCCACAAACTCAGCAATTGATCAGTCATCATAGAGTTGAGCGGACACCTGGATGTTTGTGTTCAACGCTTTTGGGCAAACTTCGTAAAAAGTTTGAGTTCGGGCCCGAACTTGACCCGAACTTGACCCCGAACCCGAACCCCATTGAAGTCAATGGGGCCCCGAACTTCTGACGACTAAAATGGCTCCAATAAAGTAAAGGAGTACCTGGAACTGTCCCTGCACAAAGTGTCATTTGTGAAGTACAAAAATTCCATTAAAAATCACTCCTGGCTATAAAGAATTTTTGTCTCCCGTCAAATGCAATACATAGAAAAGTCATTGATACTAAAAATAAAAAAGCGTTGGGGTTCCCCCAAATTCAATTACCAGGCCCTTCAGGTCTGGAAAGGATTTTAAGGGGAACTCCACCCCAAATTAAAAAAAAAATGGCGTGGAGTACCCCCAAAAATCCAGACCAGACCCTTTATCCAAACACGCAACCTGGCAGGCCGCAGAAAAAGAGGGGGGGACGAGAGAGCGCCCACCCTCCTGAACCGTACCAGGCCACATGCCCTCAACATGGGGAGGAAGTCCCCATGTTGATGGGGACAAGGGCCTCATCCCCACAACCCTTGCCCAAGGGTTGTGGGGGTCTGCGGGCGGGGGGCTTATCGGAATCTGGAAGACCCCTTTAACAAAGGGGACCCCCAGATCCTGCCCCCCTATGTGTATTGGTAATGGGGTACATTGTACCCCTACCATTTCACCAAAAAAGTGTCCAAAATGTTAAAAATGACAATAGCCGGTTTTTGACAATTCCTTTATTAATGTCTTTTCTTTCTACCATCTTCTTCCTTCTTCTTTTCTCCATTCGGGTTTCTTCCTCCATCTTCCTCTTCATCTTCATCTCCATCTTCATCTCCATCTTCATCTCCATCTTCATCTTCCTTCTTCCTTCGGTCTTCTCGTCCGCATCTTGCTCCGGCTTCTTCTTTCTTCGTCTGTTCCGTTTGAATTGGAGGTTCCCGCTGTGTGCCGCTTAAGTTCTTCAGTTCTCCTCTAGGTCTGCTGGCACCCGGTGGCCCCGCCCCCCTCTGATACCATGGGGAAAGTCCCCGTGAAATCCATGTGCCTCAGAGGGGGGCGGGGTCACCGGACCAAGAGGAGAACTGAAGGACTGAAGCGTCACACAGCGGGAACCTCCAATTCAAACGGAGCGGCCGAAGAAAGAAGAAGCTGGAGCAAGATGCGGACGAGAACACCGAAGGAAGATGAAGATGAAGATGAAGAAGAAGAGGAAGATGGAGGAAGAAACCCGAATGGAGAAAAGAAGAAAAGAAGAAGGAAGAAGATGGAAGAAAGAAAAATACATTAATAAAGGAATTGTCAAAAACCGTCTATTGTCATTTTTTACATTTTGGACACTTTTTTGGTGAAATGGTAGGGGTACAATGTACCCCATTACCAATTCACATAGGGGGGGGCGGGATCTGGGGGTCCCCTTTGTTAAAGGGGTCTTCCAGATTCTGATAAGCCCCCAGCCCGTAGACCCCCACAACCATTGGGCAAGGGTTGTGGGGATGAGGCCCTTGTCCCCATCAACATGGGGACATCCTCCCCATGTTGAGGGCATGTGGCCTGGTACGGTTCAGGAGGGAGGGGGGGCGCTCTCTCGTCCCCCCTCTTTTCCTGCGGCCTGCCAGGTTGCGTGCTCGGATAAGGGTCTGGTATGGATTTTTGGGGGGTATCCACGCCATTTTTAAAAAAAATTGGGGTGGAGTTCCCCTTAAAATCCTTTCCAGACCTGAAGGGCCTTCAAATTGAATTTGGGGGGACCCCCACGTTTTTTTTTTATAATCAATGACTTTTCTATGTATTGCCGGGACCCGAGAATTCATTCTAGCCGCGAGTGAGTTTTAAATGTATTTTTTTCCTTCAAAAATTACACTTTGTGCAGGGACAGTTCTAAAAGCACAGGAAACAAGCGCGAATTTACATGCATATTGCCCAACACCGGACCTGAACATACAGTGAATTGTTAGCTTTTGGGTCCGGGACCCAAAAACACAATAGTTCTGTACGGTACCGAACTTTACAGTTCGGGTCCGCTCAACCCTAGACATATCAAGTATGAAAAATGTTATGTACCCGCGATCTACACGTTCGTTGCTTCCGACCTTCTTCCACTCACTGAACGTCGCTTTCAACTATGCTTATTTCCGTTATATTACAGTGCGCATGCGTGACGCTCTGCACGCTTTTCCCGCCCCTGACGTTCGTTATACTACTTTCCCCGCCCCTTCTTGCTCGTCCTTAATGATACACAACATGGAGACTCACCGATATGAGGAGGAAAGTGTGGAAGTAGGCAAGACCAGATCCAGGAGATACAAAGCCACAAACATGGCGTTTGAGGAGATGGTGGAAATGGTCACCATATTGCTGAGGGAGGATTATGATGCGAAACATGGCCCATACAAAAAGCCGAATCAGGTGAAGGCTCAGATCATGGATAAAGTGGTACAAACTCTGGCCGGGAAATTTGGGGTTCGCAGATCGAAAGAACAGATCCGCAAAAGATGGTTGGACATTAAGTTGAGGGAGCCGGAGCAATACAAGAAAATAAAAAAAGTGATCAGAAAAAGTAAGTAGATTTACATTTACTCTGATTTTTATTAATAGCGTGGTGCTGCATGTGCTTTTTATTTAATGTATGTAGTACAGTTCAAGATGTCCGGTTTCATGTTCTTGGGCACAAGAATCAATCGTAGGAATCATCGTTCAATCGTTCACTAAATGACGATCTTTTGGTCCGATTCAGTGTTAAGTACATTTGATCATTCCTAATAATAGGCATGTTCAAATTTAGTTATCACTGTATTCTCCCAAAACATCGTATTATTGGTAATGAACGAGGATTTCTACGATTGATTCTTGTGCCCAAGAACATGAAACCGGACATCTTGAACAGTTCAAGATGTCAATTTTCATGTTCTTGGGCACAAGAATCGATCGTAGAAATCCTTGTTCATTATCAATAATACGATGTTTTTGGGAGACTACAGTGATAACTAAATTTGAACATGCCTATTATTAGGAATGATCAAATGTAGTTAACACTGAATCGGACCAAAAGATTGTCATTTAGTGAACGATTGAACGATGATTCCTACGACTGATTCTTGTGCCCAAGAACATGAAAATTGACATCTTGAACTGTTCAAGATGTCCGGTTTCATGTTCTTGGGCACAAGAATCAATCATAGAAATCCTCGTTCATTATCAATAATACAATGTTTTGGGAGAATACAGTGATAACTAAATTTGAACATGCCTATTATTAGGAATGATCAAATGTAGTTAACACTGAATCGGACAAAAAGATCGTCATTTAGTGAACGATTGAACGATGATTCCTACGATTGATTCTTGTGCCCAAGAACATGAAAATTTACATCTTGAACTGTTTATAGTGAGAATTTTTTAGAAACATGGTTGTGTATATGTGTTGGTAACTATATTTAACTAATGTAACTGGATTCAGTGTACGGTTAGGAGAGTATGCTCACCAGCTGCTTACACATCTGGACTCATTAGCACAAGTGTGGGCCACAAGAACAACCTTTTGATGGTGTCACACACAGGTGATCCAGTGGATACTTGGTGTGTTTCCATGTGTGAAACCTGACCAAAATAGATCAATCTACCAGCTTTGGAAATGGATACAATCATGTGTTCAGCTTAGAAATATTGACACAAAATACAATTGTACCACACTTCCAAAGAATGATTAATATTCCTCTTTCAGGCCTAAATATATTTATTTACTCAAGTCTACCTTTGGGTTCTATCTCATAGGGCTTCAAAGAGCTTCGAGACAGGAGGCTGGGAACCCCGCACCACCAACCCAAGACCCACAACCACAGGATGTGGCTGAAGAAGTGGAAAATGGCAACACAACAGGTCAGTGTCATACACCACAGCCTCAGGTAATAGATGTAGGCCTGTATATTTATTAAGACATTGTTTTTTTAAATTTAAGGTACTTTAATGCCTGCGGCCCAAGCAACATTCACCAGACACAGTGCCCAGATGTTGATAAAAGAACTTAGGGTCTGCTCCCGTGACCTGGAACAAATGAATGAAAACTTGTTCCAGATGAGGCAAAAGAGCAAGCAGCTGGAGCAAAGAATAAAAAAAATACGACATGTTCTTGGGAGGGTTTAAATCTTTTATATGGGCGAAAATGATATTTTTTTTTTGTTTGTTGATTGTTGATTTTAGAATTTTTTTGTAAGCTTTTAATTGTTTTAAGTACTATTGTACATGTTGAACATATGTTTCATGCGTTTTAGCAAAAAAAATATCCCCCCAAAAAAAAAAAAAATTAACATTTCCTATTTTTAGAAAAATAACCCAAAAATTGTGCTCCTATTAAAAATATTTTGCAATCAACAATGTGTGGCTTCTTATATGAATGTTGCCCCCCCCCCCAAAAAAAAAAATGGGTGTGTTTACACTGAAAATGATGGTAATTTACTTCAGAAAAAGAAACATGGCACTACAACTGCACTAGTATAACCTAGGACAGTGATGGTGAACCTTGGCACCCCAGATGGTTTTGAACTACATTTCCCATGTTGCTAAGGCACTCTGCAGTGGAGTTGAGCATCATGGGAAATGTAGTTGCAAAACATCTGGAGTGCCAAGGTTCACCATCACTGACCTAGGAGAAAGATCAAATCAAACAAAATAAAACCAAACAAGATGTTTTCATTAGAAAGTTTATTTTTATTCTAAAAAAAAATTCAAATGTGATCAGGCATTGCAATGGCCCCCCTACCCATAAAATAGTCGACATAGCGTTGGCGCACATCACGCCCACTTTGGGGGGCCAAGCCTGTAGGGCCAGCTACCTGGGCTGGCAATGGTCCATCTGAGAACTGTGTGCCCTGAAGGGCAACTGAAGAAAGGTAATTTTTGGAATGTCTTTTTAAAAAATTGTGTAGTATGCAACAGCACATTATTAGATGATTCCATTTGTACTCCGCCATGTTGAGAGAGGTCATAAAAAGGTGGAAACGACTGGCCATGATGCCAAAGGCATTTTCTACCACCCTTCTCGCTCTGGCCAGCCTATAATTAAAGACCCTCCTCTCAGGGGTGAGGGTCCTTTGTGGAAAAGGCCTCATCAAATGGAGACCTAGCGCAAACGCCTCATCTGCCAGGAAAACAAAGGGTAGGCCATCTTCATTCTCTGCCGCAGGTGGCAATGCCAGGTCCTCTGATTGAAGCCGGTCGGCAAAATCTGTCTGGGCAAAAACTCCACCGTCAGACATCCGCCCATTTTTCCCAACGTCAACATAAAGGAAATCATAGTTCACAGACACCACCGCCATCAGCACAATACTGTGGAACCCTTTATAATTAAAGAAAAAGTATCCCGAATGGGGTGGTGGCACGATGCGGACGTGCTTGCCATCAATGGCTCCTCCACAGTTGGGAAAGTTTCACCGCTGCGAAAACTCAGATGCCACATTCGGCCATTCCTGTGGCGTCGAAGGTAACTGTGGAGTCAAACCCAAAAAATTATTTAGACTTTGATACCTAAACATTGCAAGCAGATTATCACAAAACCCTCTTGGCAAAACATCAGTATAGCATTAATTTGGAAGGAGTATTTTAAAGCGGAGCTCCGCAGCAAAAAAAATAGGAAAAGCCAGCAGCTACAGCTACAGCAGCTGCTGACTTTTAATATTTGGACACTTACCTGTCCTGGAGTCCAGCGATGTCCGCAGCAGAGGACGAGCGATCGTTTGTCACTCTGCTGCCCCCTCTGCCATCCTCGGTGAGGGAACCAGGAAGTGAAGCCTTGCGGCTTCACTGCCCGGTTCCCTACCGCGCATGCGCGAGAAGCGCTGCGCAGTTCTGACTGGTCCTCCTGTGTTCTGGGAGCCGAGTGTCTCCCGGAACACTACGGGTATTCTGCGGGAAGTGACGTGTCTCCCGCAGATTTGCCGCAGAGAAGACTCACGGATGTGGGTGAAAATACCTGTCTTAAACAGGTATCTTCACCCCCCTGAAAGGTGTCAATTTTGACACCGGAGGGGGGGCTGTTTCCGATGAGCGGAAAATCCACTTTAGGGTGGAGCTCCGCTTTAATAAGAGCTAAAAATTACCACAAAAAACATCACCCCCTCTGATGGACCAGTGAAATTCTTTTGGGGGGGGGGGGTTAAGATGAGTTGGGGACATCATAAATAAAGGCTCTAGTACTATGTAAGATTTTATTAGAATTATACAAAATCCAAAAATTATGGGGGAGGGGGCAAGCTAAGCACTACAATGGAGCTGACAAAAAACATTGGGAAGTGACTAGGCTAGGTGTGTTTGGGCCCAGGATAGAATGCTGGAGAGGTTGGTTTTTGGAAATATGCATGTAGGCCCAAAAAAAGGACCATTAAAAGCTTACAACATGCATGGGGACAAGGGGGACATTCACAGCATATTACAATCATGGTAATTAGAGACAGTTAAAAAAATACTATACATTAGCAAGCATAAAATACATAGATTGTGATGTTAAAGGAGAAAACTTACCTTAATATAGTCCTCCTGCAGGACTTGGATTATGGCAGAGCAGGTTTCTGGGATAATGACGCCCAGAGCCTGGGGGGAGATGCCTGTCGAGAACTTGAGGTCCTGCAAGCTTCTCCCTGTTGCCAGGTAGCAACTAGCCTCTGCTCAGCAGTAATGGCTTCCCGCATAACGGTGTCCTGCCTGGTGATATAGGGGGACACCAAAGCCAAGAGCTGCTGAAAAACGGGGTCAGACATCCTAAGAAAATTCCTGTAGTCATCAGGGTTATTCTCCTGGATCTCCCGCAGCAGAGGCATGTGACAGAATTGGTACCACTGGAGCAACCAATTCTTGGTCCAAGAACTCCTCCTTACCCTGTTCATGGACCGGATCTGGGACATAGCAACAAGCCCAGAAGCAAGCACAGCACGATCTCGGCGACAAGAACATACCCGCAACATGGCTTCAAAACGGTCGTCTAATCAGAACGAACTAAAAGAACGCACTGAAGAACAGCAAGGCCTCTAAAGAACGAGCTGAAAAACAGTAATGAGCGGACAAGAACGCACTGCAAAAACAGATACGATCTGACTACAAGCACTGAAAGACAGATACGAACCCACAAGCACAAACTGAACTCCCGAAAACGATCTTTAAAGCACGAAGACTGAAAAGCGCGAATCGTCTCTTCCCAAACTTTTACTAACACGCGGTAACACAAAATCAGCAAAAGCAGCCAAAAGGGTGGCGCGAACATAATGAAACTTCCCCTTTATAGTGCCGTCGTACGTGTTGGACGTCACCGCGCTTTGCTAGAGCATTTTTTTCAACGATAGTGTGTAGGCAAGGCAGGCTTGAGAGGAAACACGAAAAATCACGTCGAGAAAAACGTCGGTTTTTTCAATGACATTAAAAACGGTCGTGTGTACGTGGCATTATACATTTAAACTGAAGTAGAGACCAAACCTAAAACAATAACACATTTATGAGTATGCATTTGAAAGGCAATACAGGCAGTAATGTTTATTAAAGAGGAGGTTTCGCCTTCTTATAGAAAAAATGAAAAGTCAGCAGCTACACGTACAATTAATGTAGCTGCTGACTTTTAATATTAGTACACTTAACTGTCCATCGGCTCTCAGATGCATTGGCTCTCACAGTCGATTCCCTACAGCGCATGCACAAATAATGCTGCAATTTGTGAATTGCCCAACGGCGGGGGAAGGAGGACGGGGACCGAACTTCACCACAGCAAGATCACCCGGAAGTGGGAGCAGGTACCTGTCAAAAACAGGTACCTGCTCCCCCTTCCCCCCAAAAGGAGCCAAATGTGGCACCAGAGGGGGGAGAAGGCAGATAAGTGGAGTTTCCAGTTTTGGGTGGAGCTCCACTTTAAATACATAAGGTACACCAAACAGAACCCCAGACTATGAAACTTAATACTAACCAGTTTAACGTATGCAGATGAAGTTGTCTAGACAGCAGCCACATTTGATAAAATTTCTCTTTGGCCTGGCATCTGTCAAAAAGTTAGCTGTTCTAACAAGCAAAAATTTTCTTCTCTGAAAAGCCATTCTGTTATAGACAAAAAATATTACTTCAGATTATTACCAACGTGGACTATTTGCTGCATATTATCAAAAAAGAATAAGTTCATTTGTACAGCCCAGTAGGACAATCCTTACAACCAGACACGGACTGGGACAAAAAATAGGCCCTGGCATTTTAGACTGAGCAGCTAATTATTTAATTTTTTTAAACCAAATTACAAATAATGACACCTACCAGTTTCTCAATGCCTTTTAGTTACAGTATATTTAGCCTGCTTTAGTCACTGTAATTTATCAATCATTTTGAATTATGTAAATATATGATAATAAATGAAAGCTTGAATGTAATATATAAAGTGCTACATATTTAATGAATGAAACATAACAATAACAAATAGAAAAATATATATATATATATATATTTTGGCATATATAAAATAATAGTGACGAACATGATTCTCACAAACTTACTGTGAGAGGTGTACCAAGACCCCTGCAGACTTTTTGCACAAGAGTACAAGAGTAGAATAAAGATATAATCTGGCTACTCCCATAGTGTTTTCTAAGCATGTTGCGTGTTCTATGCAGTGTGCTTAGTCTGATACATCTTTATTCCTCCTCCGACAGCTTTCCTAGGCTTCCAGCCTTCTGTCCCTCCCTGAACGCCAGCATCCTCTACTGAGCGCCTGCATCTCTATTAAGCACTAGACTTGTGCACAACGGAAACATTTATTTAGTTTCGGTTCGTTTCTTGTGCACAACGGAAAAATTTGTTTAGTTTCGGTTCGTTTCTTTTTGATCCTGTTGATTCGTAATCGTTCGTAATTTTGCTAGTAGGGATTTTTCGTGTTCGGACTAATTCGTATTTTCACAAGCGACATTTTTCGTTGAATTGGAATGATTCGTATTAATGTAAGCCTTTTTTTTTGTTGATTTATAATTCGTACTTTCGGTAGAGTACATTGTTTTTCGTTGATTCTGGACACTCCTACTTTCGAAACTTTTTTTGGGTTCGTTGATTCGTAATTTTCTGTGTCTCTCTCACAACGACGCTGCCTATTATGCCTAGTGTGCTTCGAATGGATTTGTACTTTTCTAAATACATAGCGGTTATTTGTAACGATTCGAAATCTCGTATTTTACTTTCGTTTTTTACATGCGGCTATAGCCTCCGCTCCTGTACACCATTTTGAGAGGGAGTTCAGCACGGTGAGGGAGAAGCAGAGAGCAGAGCAGAGTGTTATTGTGCTTCGAATAGATTCGTACATTCGTAACTTTTTTCATAACGAATTATGCCGAAGACATTTAAGCATTCGCTATTTGCGATATAATTTATTTCGGATTCGGTTTTATTCGTAATTGCTTTGTTCGGAAATTCGAATGCTTCCGAATGTCCGAAAGTTGCTAAATTCGGACGAATTTCGATTCGTTACGAAACGAATTGCACAAGCCTATTAAGCACTATCATCTCTATCAAGCACCGTGAGTGGTGACACACTGCAGCGGGAGTAATTGCCTTTGTCACAGCCCTTCCCTGGAGGCCGGCACCAGACCCGATTTGGAAGTAGAAAACAGAATCTGGCTATACACATCGTGTAACAAATTCTGTTTTCTGTCTTCCTCCGTTGTGTTTTTACAGACAGCATCATGTTCTGCGGTGGGGCCAAAGCAAAGATCGGTCTTAGAGGACTCAAAGATTCCTGCTCTGTCGGTGTCACTCCCTAGAGGCCCACATGGCTTGCGGCAGACAGAGACCTGCAGGTAAGTTCCAGGTGCCTAATATATGCGACATACCATGCGATATCACCATCTGAAGCTGTCTGTCACATTAGCCAGCTCTCGTTAGGGCATGTGACCCAGCGACCCCGACCCACCGGGCAAATGCCCAGTGTGCCCTATGGCCAGTCCGAGGCTGCTTACAATGAAATCACATCTTCTTTGTGCTTAAAACACACCTGTAATTTGATTTCTGTACATAAGAATTTTCCCTTTATACAGATAGTATAGCAGAACCACTACCATAGATATCAAAAATTAATTATGTTGTTTGCAACCCCTTCAGTATAACTCAGCTTGGTGTGGCCACTTATGATGAAAGTGATTGTATACTCTATACCAAGCAGTCAGTAGTTTATAATTACATTCATCAACTGCTTCAGTTACTGTGGAAAAAATACATGAAGAAATCCCTTACAGACATCCTTGCCAAACTGCTTAACGATGATAATAAATTAAGGAGATAAAGAGACTTACTGGGGGACATGGGGATCCCTTATTATTTTTGAACATGAAATGTACATGGAAAGAGGATAATGTTTTAGCATATTTTCCTCCTTTGTCAGCTGTTTTTTGATGAATTAAATATGGGACTTTTCATAAAAAGCAGTCCTTTTGCCAGCAAGTAGAGAGACATGAGAAATGATCTACAAAAATGTTGTTCATATCTCCATCAGTTCAAGGGACCAAGGTCTGTTTCACAAGAGTGCCTTCTAGGGTTTTAAAGTTTGGTCATCTGTCCCAGGGAAAAACCTTGGAGAATGCAGAAGGGGCACAATAGGGCATTTTGTTGGCCATTTTAGCTTTTTTTGCATATGGAATCATGCATAAAGGAAAAAAAGTGTCTAGTTAATGGATTTTGTGCATAAGTTTGTGCACATCTCTCTATTTGGCTTTGTGTAACTATGCTTTAGCAATACAATACAATACAATACAATAACTAAAAATACAGATTTATTGGGTTATGTATGTTGTTAAAATCATTAAAGGAATATTTAAATGTACTTCTTAAAGTGTTTGTTAACCTAAATCTGGTCCCTTAAAGCAGATTAAACAGCACAGTGTTTGTGCTGTGTAATCTTCCCCACTCAAAACTGTGAAATAAACCTCCCTGAACCTGCCACTTCCTGTATCTCATCTCTGTACTGACCACGAAAATCATGGCTGCTGAGTCCTGTCCACTGTGGTCAGTGTGCATCCCTCTGTCATACGCATCTATTCTCTCTGCTCTCCTCCCTTCCCTTCACCCCCTCCTTGCTGCCTGTCAGCTCATGTGTGTGTTTCCATCTCCGCCCTCCCGCCCCCTGCCACCATTGTGAAAATTTAAAGTTTTAAATGCTCACTGTCAGCCCCTCCATTATATCCTGGCATAGCACACTGCCTTACTCTTTTATAAAAATAAGCGTTGTAAATACTGATTTAGTGCTCTATTCAGGCCGGTCACGTGGCTCTCGGCTGGTTTCCAGGGTTACTGTAGGAGAGGTTGAGTGGTGATGTGATCTCCCCAGCTGACGTTAGAGGGAGATCTCGGCCCCTCCTGCAGAAGCCATCCATCGGAGCTGTACAGCGGCCACGGGTCACAATACCGGCCTCAAGACAGCTCTAAATAGGTATTTACAGCGCTTGTTTTTATAAAAGACTAATGCAATGTGCTATGCCAGACTTATGGTTAACAAACCATTTAAGTACCTGAATTAGTCTTAATATTAGCTTCATATAATCCGCTGTATAGCAACGCTAAGGGCCCATTCGCACCTACACTTTCTGGGAACACACAGAAAACACACTACAAACGCATATTACAGTTGCTGTGCCATTAATTGTTAATGGTACCCCAAACTCAGCCAAAAACATGCTCTAACACATGTAGGAAAATAAAAGTGGCAAGCTCTGCACCTGAAAAAGGTGGCTACTTTGGTGCATTTGTCACACGCCCTATACTGTAGCACGAAAAACACACAAAAAGCACACAAAAAAAAAACACGCAATAGCCTAACACCTGGAAAAGGGAAAAACAACAATCTGAGACTATCAAGCTCTGTTGTATGTAATGCTGTGAATACCTACAGTGATTACGAGCTGACAGGCAGAAAGGAGGGGGTGAGGGGAAGAGAGGAGAGCAGACAGGACAGCTGCGTATGACAGAGACCACATTGACCACAGTGGTCAGGAGTCAGCAGCCATGATTTTCGTGGTCAGTACAGAGAGGGGATACAGGAAGTGGCAGGTTCATTTTACAGTTTAGAGTGGGGCAGATTACACAGCACAAGCACTGTTTAAAGAGCAAAGAGAGGGTTAAGGTGTGACCTCATCAACATGGTGATGCTGCTGCTTCATTATCCATTAAGTAAGACCCCTTTCACACTGAGCCGCCCATAGCGTCGCGGTAAAACGCCACTATTTTTACCGCCGACGCTATGGGCGGATTTGCGGCGCATTTCGGCCGCTAGCGGGGCGCATTTATCCTCTGCTAGCGGCTGAGAAAGGGTTAAAACGGCCCGCAATGCGCTGCTTCAGTGGGCGGTATAGCCGCACTGTCCCATTGATTTCAATGGGCAGGAGTGATGGAGGAGCGGTAAACACACCGCTCCTTCACCGCTCCAAAGATGTGGCTAGCAGGATTTTTTTTTACCGTCCTGCTAGCGCAACGCTCCAGTGTGAAAGCCCTCGGGCTTTCACACTGGAGACAATGGAGCAGCTGTTTGACGGTGGATTGCAGGCGCTATTTTTAACGCTATAGTGCCTGCAATACGCCCTCAGTGTGAAAGGGGTCTAAGTTGGGGTTGTATTTCAAACAAATGTTCTTAAAAGAACTGTATTGCTGCTACAATGGAGTTGAGGATTTGACTGTGCTGACTGGCATGGTGCTTGCATTCACAACCTACTGCACGCAATTACAAATCCTTTCGCTGATAAAACAGTTTATTTATATATTATTATATATTATTTTATTAAATATTTATTTTAACTGTGTATTTAGCTGCTTGCCTAGATTTCGTTTTTTACTTGTAAAATAAAAATGTAAAGGAACTACTCATTGCAGCAGGACATAAATAATATACTTTCCATGTTGCCAAGATGTAACAGTTTTTTTTTAAAATATCCACCAAAATAAATTTTAAATTTTTTGATCCCCTGTTATGAAAAACAACAAAGATATACACTGTACAAGCCTTTATATTATATGTTATATTTGAGTAATTAGGACTCATAGATATTATGCCAAAAATAAATCAGAACTATGTGCAATCATAATGACTTACCGTAAATACTCGAGTATAAACATTTTTTTGTGCTGAAAATGCCCCCCTCGGCTAATACTTGTGTCCATCTGCATACCTGATCAGCCCGTGTCATGCTCAGATGGCAGTCGACCAGTGTAAAAAAGCCGCGCCTCCTCCTCGTCCTCGTCCGTGATAGGGGAACACTCAGTTTCCCAGCAGTGAGTCAGTGTTCAGTGTATCAGGATGTCCGTGATAGGTGGAACACTGAACACTGACTCACTGCTGGGAAACCGAGTGTTCCGCCTATCACGGACGAGGATGTGGAGGAGGCACGTCCTTTGTACACTGGATGGATGGCCACCGTCTGACTGCATGACACGGGCTGATCAGGTATGCAGATCGGCACAGTGAGGCTGCAATGGGCACAGTGAGGCATGCAATGGGCACAGTGAGACTTGCAATGGGCACAGCGAGGCTTGCAATGGGCACAGTGAGGCTTGCAATGGGCACAGTGAGGCTTGTGATGGGCACAGTGAGGCTTGCGATGGGCACAGTGAGGTTTGCAATGGGCACAGTGAGGCATGCGATGGGCACAGTGAAGCTGCAAATGGGCATTGTTAACCCTCTTTTCCACTTACAGTAGCTGCTGCATTTCCTACCCTAGGCTTATACTCGAGTTAATACGTTTTCACCGTTTTTTGTGGTAAAATTAGGTGCCTCAGCTTATATTTGGGTCGGCTTATACTCGAGTATATACGGTAACTAACAATCAAAGCAGCACTGAACCTAATTAAAAGGCACGGAGGTTATCCAGTAATTAATTTATTAATTATTTGTGAACATTTGCCTAAACAGCTATGCCCTGTACACACAATAGGATTTTCCGTCAAAAAAAGTTGAATGTGAGCTTTTGATCGGATATTCTGACCGTGTATATGCTCCATCCAACATTTTCTGTCAGAATTTCTGCCAGCAAAAGATTGAGAGCAGGTTCTCTATTTTTCCGATGGAAAAAGTTATTGTCGGAAATTCTGCTTGTCTGTATGCAATACCGACGCGCAAAAAAAACACGCATGCTCAGAATCAAGCAGAAGAGCCGAACTGCCTATTGGACTTTATTGATCTCGGCTCGTCGTACGTCTTGTCACCGCGTTCTTGATGGTCGGAATTTCAGACAAGATTTGTGTGACCGTGTGTATGCAACACAAGTTTGAGCCAACATTCCGTCAGAAAAAATCCACAGTTTTCTTGTCGGAATTTCCGATCGTGTGTACGGGCCATAATACTCATTAGCATGAAAAAATTGAAAAAAAAAATTTTTTATTGGTGATGAGCATTGCAGTGCAACTTGCATTTTGGATGTATTATTATACATTTTTCTATTGGGAGAAATATGAGGGGCTACCATTGCTGGCCTCCCAAGAATACTAGATCTTTGGCTGGCTCTGACTGCAATTCTTTGAGCCATACCTATTTCAGGTTAGTGCCTCATAAGTAACTGAAGCATGACAGACAAGCAACTGACATTTTCAGAAAATCAGGTCTTCCCGTAGACCATCACTCCTAAAGCAACAGAGTACCATGTTGTTTCTTGTGGTGATATTGCATTAAAGCTCTTTTACAACTTTGATGTAAATTTAGCATTGGATCAGTGTACATCTGGGCTTTTTTTCTCAGACAATAGGTGCAGGAACTCCCCTGTTCCGAGTCACCCCTTTTCTCCGGCCCTACCCACCTCCCAGTACTGTCCCTTTTAGACAAATTTAGGACCAAGTATCCTTTTGTGGTGCTAAGTAATTTGTATGGAATTTGGTAATGATATCAAGAAAAGCAGTAAAATAGATCCCCTGCAGCCAGCAACAATAGATCCCCCTAACAACAATGGACCACCCACAACAAAATTTCCCCACCAGCAACAATAGAATCCCGCCAGCATTAATAGACTCTTTGGCTGCCATCAACAATAGATCCCTCCCCAACAGTAGATCTCTTTCAGCAACGACTGACCCCCCAGCAACATAAGACCCCCCCAGCAACAATAGGTCCCCCACCAGCAACAATAGACCTCCCCAGCAACAATAAACCCCCCTGCAAAAATAGATCCCCAGCAGTGAGCAGCAATACCCTGCAGTACACCCCAGCACCCCTTGTCATTACATACAGTCAGTCCAGGAGGTCCCGGAACTGCGTTTCCCCGCGTTCCCGCTGAAAAAAAGCCCTGGTGTACATTGAATACCAAATATTGCAGAAATTCTCCTAAAAAAATTGGAAATCTCTATTTATGTCTTGCCAGTATAGGTTGTATTACAACTTTACTTGTATGTCCCTTGGTGGCCCTATCTACTGCTAAATTTGTCAAGTGGATTTTATGTATCTTTATTTAAATGGCCTGAATAATGCTCTAAAAGTGTACATGCAGCCAGAGAGAAGAAATCTTTTTCTTATGGCACTAAAACAGAACTGTGGTCAATTTTCTACCATTCTGTTTCTGTGCATGATCATTCTAGGGAACCCAGAAGACTGAGTACAAGTAACAAAGAGTCACTTATTATATTAAGTTATCCAACAGGGTGAGATTTTTGTTTCTAGCTCATGTCAGCTAGATGCTACAAAACAGAAGGAGTCAGTCTATGAATTCCGTATTATGTCTTGACGAATACTTGCCTTAAAGAAAGTTATCTCTTAATAAAATGTATTGTATTGTAATGTAATGTAAGAAAGCAGCCTAAGAAAATGCTATTTTCTGTGTTCCAATCCAATAAAAGAAATGAATATTTTTTGGCAGCCTGCAGTTATTTTATACAATGTATGACAAGCCTCATTTATCAGTATGTGATAAGTAATAACAGCTTTTGACACTCTCGGTGGTCACAGATTCTGTGCTATGGCAGCTGCAGTCTGACATTTTCAGACTGTGGCCCTAGTGATATTACAAGCCAGGCATATCCTCATATTATCTTTTGTTCAGACACATACAGTAGAAGTAGTTCTTTCCAGATTATACAATATATCACTGTTCCTACCCTGTTTCATGCGCCCCCCCCCCCCCCAAGTTATAAACCTCTATGTTGATGCACATTGTAAGGCAAATTCCACTCTTGTCGTCACTATTTAAAAAGCCTGTGAAAAAAACAGTGGCAGTCAGCAACATTTACATTTAAGTGTAGCACTACCTGCAAGTGAAAGGGTTCCCCACTGCTGCACAGCCAGTCACATAGCATCTTCAACTTGCATCCAGACACAGAAAACAGTCCTTTAGCTTTGATTTTGTTGTTTTATTAAGGGATAATAACTTGGATGGGGATAGGAATTATGGGATGCCCAAACTTGACAGTAACAGATGAAACAATGGTCAACTTCCTCCCTATTTACAGTACAGCTCGACTTGATCCTCCTGCACAGCATGACTTGATCCTCTGTACAGCTCTGCTTGACTTCCTCTGTGACTTCCTCTGCAGAACTCTAATTGATTTATTCTTTTGGAAACTAACAGTCTCTTGTTAGCGCAACAAAAGCCCCTTACTGGCTAGGAACTCTCAATCCCTTAGAAAAGTAGCACATGTGGAGTGAACTGCATCCTGAAACACCTCTAGCTCCCCTGTAGACACTCGTCCCAGTTCTACCACTGCAGGAAATGCTAGCCCATCTGGCTGCCTTTTCACCAACCCACCTGGCTGTTTTTTCTCACCAGTCCACCTAACTAACCCCCAGGATCTCCCAGGGCAAGATTAGATAAAGACCTAAGCACATCGCTGTCTTCAAGAGAGACCTGCTGCATGTGGCAGTCTCCCCCCTTGTCTGTACCTGTAACATGTTGATCTACTCTACTGAGCCCCGGTCTGAGGTCGAGCCCTTTCTGGAAGGCCACAGACATTCTCCCTCAGCACTGCATCTCCATCTTCCATCAGACTCCTTTACCAGCGTGGAATGCTATTTGGAAAATTTTGTACTGGACTTTATAGGTAGACGTGCAATTTGTTTTGTTCCAAATTCATGTTCCTTGCATGTTGGGCCTCTGTATGTGGCCAGGCTGTGCAAAAGTCTCACACATGTGGTATTGCTATACTCAGGAGGAGTATCAGAATGTATTTGGGGTGTAATTTTTTATCTGTACATGCTATGTGTTGGAAATATCTTATAAATAGACAACTTTGTGTAAAAAAAATGCATTTTAATATTTTTTTCACATTTTCCAAAAACTTCTGGAAAAAAATGAAGCTAATATTAAGACTCATTACACCTCATAGGTTAATACGTTGGGGAGTTAGCTTTTCAAATGGGGTCATTTTATGGGCGTTTCCATTGTTCTGGTGCTCCAGGGCCTTTAAAAGTGTAATAGGTGGTTGAGAAATGAGATGTGTAATTTATGCTCCTAGAATGCCTAAAGGTACTACTTCAATGTTGGGCCTTTGTATGTAGCCTGGCTGTGTAAAAGTCTCACACATGTTACATAGTAGGTGAGGTTGAAAAAAGACACAAGTCCATCAAGTGGTATCGCCGAATGTATTTTGGGGTGTCATTTGTGGTATGCACATGCCATGTGAGAGAAATGTGAGAGAAATAACCTATGACATGGACAATTTTGTGAAAAAAGAAAAAAACTAACTTCATTTTGCAAAGAATTGTGGGAAAAAATTACAACTTCAAAAAACTCACCATACCTCTTACTAAATACATTGGCATGTCTACTTTCCAAAAAGGGGTAATTTAGGGGTCATTTGTACTTTCCTGGCTTGTTAGGGTCTCAAGAAATTAGATAGGCCGCCAGTACATCAGGTTTGATCAATTTTGTATGATTTGCACCATAGGTTGTAGACTCTAGCTTTCACACAGACCAAATAATATCCACTAATGTGGGTTATTTTTACCAAAGATATGTAGAAGTATAAATTGTGGGCAAAATTTATGAAGAAAAATTACTAATTTGCTAAATTTTATCACAGAAACGAAAAAAAAATATTTTTCTAAATTTTCAGTCTTTTTTCATTTGTAGCACAAAAAATAAAAGACGCAGAGGTGATGAAATACCACCAAAAGAAAGCTCCATTTGTATAAAAAAAATGACAAAAAAATCATTTGGGTACAGTGTTGTATGACTGAATATTTGTCATTCACAGAGTGAGAGTACTGAAAGATGAAAATTGGTCTGGGCAGGAGGGGGGTTTAAGTGCTCACTAAGCAAGTGGTTATTATATAAATCACAAATGGATTTAGCAGGTAAAACACACAAGATGGCTATCCAGAACAGGGCGGATGTTGCAGAGGTGCATCATTAAGCATTTAAATGGTCCATACATATAAGAAAATACTTGACCCCAGCACATCAATGGTTAAGAGTAGGGATGAGCCGAACACTCCCCGGTTCGGTTCGCACCAGAACATGCGAACAGACCGAAAGTTTGCGCGAACTTTCGAACCCCGTTAAAGTCTATGTGACTCGAACGTGAGAAATCAAAAGTGCAAATTTTAAAGGCTAATATGCAAGTTTTTGTCCTAAAAAGGGTTTGGGGACCCGGGACCTGCCACAGGGTACATGCATCAATGCAAAAAAAAGTTTTAAAACGGCTGTTTTTTCGGAAGCAGTGATTTTAATGATGCTTAAAGTGAAAAAATAAAAGTAAAATATTCCTTTAAATATCGTACCTGGGGGGTGTCTATAGTATGCCTGTGAAGTGGCACATGTTTCCCGTGTTTAGAACAGTCCCTGCACAAAATGACAATTCTAAAGGAATAAAATTCATTTAAAACTGCTTGCGGCTTTAATGTAATGTCTGGTCCTGGCAATATGGATGAAAATCATTAAGAAAAACGGCATGGGTACCCCCCCCCCCCCAGCCCATTACCAGCCCCTTTAAAAAAAGGAAAGGTTTGGGGCCCCCAGGCCCTATATACTCTGAACAGCAGTATACAGGCAGTGAAAACAAGACAGGGACTGTAGGTTTGTTCTTAAGTAGAATCTGTTTGTAATTTTGAACTGGTACATTTTTAAAGTGTAGCTCCAGCCAAAAAATCTATTTTTAAGCTTTTTGGAAAACACAGGGAAGGATTATCACCCCTGTAACATTTGTTTTGCTGTCTGTGCACCTGTTCAGAACATTTCACCTCACTTTCTGTCGAAATGACAATTGGTTTTTGCAATTTTTTTTTTTTTAGTGAAACAAGGATTGGTGATAAAGCATAAGTGGAGAGGAGACACGTTTTTCCCAAATTAAATCTGAAGCCTAGTACACACGGCCGAGAATCTCGTCAGGAAAAAAAACGTAGTTTTTCCTGACAAGATTCTTGACAAGAATTTTGTGCCGGCTGAGTGTACACACGTACGATTCAAAAGAACCGCCGTTCTTTTGAATGGCACGAACGCGGTGACGTCATCGACTACGACGAGAATGCGCTCGTCACATTCGATGCCGTCGCCACCATCTTGTTTCACCCTACCTATGCCTTGGAAGCTACCGCGCATGCGTCAAAGTCATTTTGAGCATGCGCGGGTTTCCATGGAGGCTGGTAAGTATACACACACTCGGGATTCTCGTCGGGAAACAGGCCGAAAAGAATCCTGACGAGAAAATAGAGAGCAGGATCTCTATTTTTCTCGTCGAGATTCTGGGCAGATTTCCCAACGAGAAACCTGAAAGCCTCGTACACACGCACGGTTTTCTCGGCAAGAAAGCTCTCCCAGCAGTTTTCTTGTTGTTTCTTGCCGGCCGTGTGTACGAGGCTTTACAGGAGAGAATTTTCCTTCCTAGGGGTAGATTTCCTCTCACTTCCTGTTGTCTCCTTCCGTTTGCAAGTAGGAGTCGTTTGTAAGTTGGATGTTTGAAAGTAGGGGCCTGCCCTATATACTCTGCAGAAATTTGGGCCTTAGGTGTTGGTGTTGCCACAACACTGTAAGGCCTCACAGTTACTCTTGGTGGGCGCAGGAACGGGCCCTGATGTGAAATATTGGATCAAGAATTTTAATTACATGCCCCTGTTGAACAGGGGCAGAAAAATTGGGCCTTAGGCACAGGTGCTGGTGCCACAACACTGCAACCCCTCACAGAAACTCTAGTTGGAGCGCATGAATGAGCCCTGCTGCAAATTATTTCAGCAAAAATTGTAATTACACGCCCCTGTTAAAAGGGCATAAATATTGGGCCTTAGGCACTGGTGGCGGTGCCCAGAACCAAAGATGTTTTTACAAGCTATCAACATGAACATCAAGGAGGAAGAGGATAGTCACTGAGGAACCGCACATTCCACAAACTCACGGAAGGGGGCAGAGTCTACCAACTGAAAAGGCAGCAGTTGAAGTGCTAGCAATTTAGCCAAGCTAGCATTCAACCACTGGGCATGTGGATGGCTGGGAGCGAACTTCTTTTGGTGGTGCAGCAGCTGGGGCAGGGAAATTTGCCTGGTACAATCTGACGTTGGTGTACCGATAGCAGATTGCCCGCAAGTACTTGGCTGTGACCCACCTAATTCTACACCTTCATTCCACTCAGTGCAGGTTTCTGAGAGGACTGAAGGTATAGTGGGGTTGGAGATCCCAGCTGATGAGGAGCAAGGAGAGGTCCGCTTTGTTCTTTGGTGTGGGTCTTTTATGTACGCTTGCCAACGGACTGCATGGCAGGTCGACATATGTCTGGTCAAGCATGTGGTGCCCAAGCGGCTGGAGTTTTGGCCACGCGAGATACGCTTGAGACATATGTTGCAAATAGCAACGGTGCGATCTGATGCACACGTCTCAAAAAAGGCCCACACCAAAGAACTTTTGGAATAACGCACAGAGACGGTGTGCTGCCCTTAAGCTGGCCCCTGGAGGGCATCCTGCCTCATTGGAGATGTGCCTCCTCCTCTTCCTCTCTCCTATCAGGCACCCACGTAGAGTCAGTGACCTCATCATCCCCTCCCTCCTCGTCACTGGAGCAAACCTGGCAGTATGCTGCAGCTGGGGGAACATGACTGCCAGTTTGCTGTCCTTCTTGGTCACCCCCTCTCTCTGGGCTCACGTTACTGCCTTCCTCAAGTTGGGTACCATCATCAGGGCCTTCAAAACGCTGCGCATCCTCCTGCAGCATGTACCCAACACTGTGGTCAAACAGTTCGGGGGACTCCTCAGGAGGACATGGTGGGGCTAGGGAAGGAGTGACTGATGCCATTGAGCCGAGGGAAGAGGCCGCTTTGGCAGACAAAGTACCCTGAGGCTGGGTGAGAGAGGATGAGGACGGCTTGGTCATCCACTCTACCAACTCTCCAGCATGTTGCGGCTCAACACGGCCAGCTGATGAAAAAAAGGACAAGCGTGCCCCACGGCCACATGCTGATGAGGATGCACCGTGTCCATGACCAGCACTGTTGCCTCTAGACACAGAGCCTGCTTGCCCTCTTTTATTGGCCTGCGTGTGTCTGCCTCTCCTTGTTGGCCTTCCAGACATACTTTATTTGATATATTGGAATAGGTAGGTACACAAGGAATTGTCTGCAGTCAGCTTTAGCTGCACACTGTGGCCAGTATACAGTACACTGACTTAATATACTGCATGTTAGCTCAATCAACTGCTTGTATTATCAGTAATAGAAAAGCAATAGTCTGCAGTGAGCTTTTCCTGCACACTGAGCCCAGTATAAACTACACTGACTTAAGAAACTGCAGGTTAGCTCAATCAACTTCTTGTATTGTCAGTAATAGAAAAGCAATAGTCTGCAGTGAGCTTTACATGCACACTGTGGCCAGTATACACTACACTGACTTAAGAAACTGCAGGCTAGCTCAATCAACTGCTTGTATTATCAGTAATAGAAAAGCAATAGTCTGCAGTGAGCTTTACGTGCACACTGTGGCCAGACTACACTACACTGACTTAAGAAACTGCAGGTTAGCTCAATCAACTGCTTGTATTATCAGTAATAGAAAAGCAATAGTCTGCAGTGAGCTTTACGTGCACACTGTGGCCAGACTACACTACACTGACTTAAGAAACTGCAGGTTAGCTCAATCAACTGCTTGTATTATCAGTAATAGAAAAGCAATAGTCTGCGGTGAGCTTTACGTGCACACTGTGGCCAGTATACACTACACTGACTTAAGAAACTGCAGGTTAGCTCAATCAACTGCTTGTATTATTAGTAATAGAAAAGCAATAGTCTGCAGTGAGCTTTACGTGCACACTGTGGCCAGACTACACTACACTGACTTAAGAAACTGCAGGTTAGCTCAATCAACTGCTTGTATTATCAGTAATAGAAAAGCAATAGTCTGCGGTGAGCTTTACGTGCACACTGTGGCCAGTATACACTACACTGACTTAAGAAACTGCAGGTTAGCTCAATCAACTGCTTGTATTATCAGTAATAGAAAAGCAATAGTCTGCGGTGAGCTTTACGTGCACACTGTGGCCAGACTACACTGACTTAAGAAACTGCAGGTTAGCTCAATAATCTGCTTGTATTATTAGTAATAGAAAAGCAATAGTCTGCAGTGAGCTTTACGTGCACACTGTGGCCAGACTACACTACACTGACTTAAGAAACTGCAGGTTAGCTCAATCAACTGCTTGTATTATAAGTAATAGAAAAGCAATAGTCTGCGGTGAGCTTTACGTGCACACTGTGGCCAGACTACACTGACTTAAGAAACTGCAGGTTAGCTCAATAATCTGCTTGTATTATTAGTAATAGAAAAGCAATAGTCTGCAGTGAGCTTTACGTGCACACTGTGGCCAGACTACACTACACTGACTTAAGAAACTGCAGGTTAGCTCAATCAACTGCTTGTATTATCAGTAATAGAAAAGCAATAGTCTGTGGTGAGCTTTACGTGCACACCGTGGCCAGTATACACTACCATGACTTAAGAAACTGCAGGTTAGCTCAATAATCTGCATGTATTATTAGTAATAGAAAAGCAATAGTCTGCAGTGAGCTTTACGTGCACACTGTGGCCAGTATACACTACACTGACTTAAGAAACTGCAGGTTAGCTCAATCAACTGCTTGTATTATCAGTAATAGAAAAGCAATAGTCTGTGGTGAGCTTTACATGCACACCGTGGCCAGTATACACTACCATGACTTAAGAAACTGCAGCTTAGCTCAATAATCTGCATGTATTATTAGTAATAGAAAAGCAATAGTCTGCAGTGAGCTTTACGTGCACACTGTGGCCAGTATACACTACACTGACTTAAGAAACTGCAGGTTAGCTTAATCAACTGCTTGTATTATCAGTAATAAAAAAGCAATAGTCTGTGCAGTGGCGTACTTATGGTGGGGTGGGGGGGGGGGCGCCCCCCCCTCCTCTCCCGTAAGTGAAGTGGTTGCGGGCTTACTTAGGCAATGCTCAGGCGGGCAGAGGGAAGTGACAGGATGTGCGGGGTGTGCGGGTGCCCAGGCCAGGTGCGGACTGTACCGCTACCCAGGTGATACGCCGCCATATTAACACAGGAGAAAACACTGTCTCTCTCTCCTGTACAGCAGGGGAGTGAGAGAGAGACAGTGGGCCAGTGCCACAGCGCTGCACTGATTAGAAGACGGGAAATGCTGGAGTCATCTAGCATGTGATTGGTTGCTAGGTGGTCCTAGCAACCAATCATTAGCATTGTTAATACGAAAAGTTAACTCCAGCAGTTCCCACCCTCTGTTCAGCACTGGTGTGTCTCTCCCTCTGCCGCTGTGCGTGAGTAAGGTAGGAATGGGCAGAGAGGGGAGGGGGGTGGCTGTGCAGCATGCAGGGGGCCCAACTATGGGGGGGAGGTGGCTTTGTAACATGCGGGGGGTGGCTGTGTAACATGCAGGGGGGGAGGTGGCTGTGTAACATGCAGGGGGTCCAAAGCTGGGGGGGTGGCTGTGTAACATGCAGGGGGGGAGGTGGCTGTGTAACATGCAGGGGGGGGGTGGCTGTGTAACATGCAGGGGGGGGAGAGGTGACTGTGTGACATGCAGGGGGGGAGAGGTGGCTGTGTAACATGCAGGGGGGAGAGGTGGCTGTGTAACATGCAGGGGGGGAGAGGTGGCTGTGTAACATGCAGGGGGGGAGAGGTGGCTGTGTAACATGCAGGGGGGAGAGAGGTGGCTGTTTAACATGCAGGGGGGGAGAGAGGTGGCTGTGTAACATACAGGGGGGGGGAGGTGGCTGTGTAACATGCAGGGGGGAAGAGGTGGCTGTGTAACATGCAGGGGGGAGGTGGCTGTGTAACATGCAGGGGGGGGAGGTGACTGTGTAACATGCAGGGTGGGGGGAGAGGTGGCTGTGTAATATGGGGGCGGGGGGGAGAGGTGGCTGTGCAGCATGCAGGGGGGCCCAAAGCTGGGGGGGTTGGGTAATATAAAGGGGTCCAGAGGTGCAGGATGTTGTGTGATGTAAAGGGGTCCAGAGGTGCAGGGGATTGTGTAATATAAAGGGGTGCAGGGGGTTGTGTAATGTAAATGGGTGCAAGGGATTGTGTAATGTAAAGGGGTGCAGGTGATTGTGTAATGTAAAGGGGTGCAGGGGGTTGTGTAATGTAAATGTGTGCTGTGTAATGTAAAGGGGGTGCAGGGGGTTGTGTAATGTAAAGGGGCCAAGAGGTGCAAGGTGGTGTGAGATGTAAAGGGGTCCAGAGGTGCAGGGGGTTTTGTAATGTAAAGGTGTTCAGAGATGCAGGGGGTTGTGTAATTTAAATGGGTCCAGAGGTGCAGGGTGCTGTGTGATGTAAAGGGGTGCAGGGGGGGCTGTGTAATGTAAAGGGGTCCAGTTGTGAAGAGGGGATTCAAATTAGTGACAACGAGATATTGGGGAGTGCAGAGGTATGCAGGGGGCACAGTGGGGTGTTTTTAAATTTTTAAAGTGGGGGGGGGGGTGCCAGATATAGGATCCGCCCTGGGTGCCAAATGCCCTAGGTACGCCCCTGAGTCTGCGGTGAGCCTTACGTGCACACTGTGGCCAGACTACACTACACTGACTTAAGAAACTGCAGGTTCGCTCAATCAACTGCTTGTATTATCAGTAATAGAAAAGCAATAGTCTGCAGTGAGCTTTACATGCACACTGTGGCCAGACAACACTACACTGACTTAAGAAACTGCAGGTTAGCTCAATCAACTGCTTGTATTATCAGTAATAGAAAAGCAATAGTCTGCAGTGAGCTTTACATGCACACTGTGGCCAGACTACACTACACTGACTTAATATACTGCAGCGAGAATAACACAGGAACACTCTGAAGTGAAATCTAGCTAAACTGAATACACTGTATATATATATATATATATATATATATATATATATATACACACAACTCCTAGGATGCATATATATACTAAATACACTGACTAAAGCTAACTCAATCGCCTGCCTGCTCTATCTAACTGAAATTAAATGACACTCTGACACGTCGCAACACACTACACAAGGCCGACACGCAGGCGGCCTTATATAGTGTGGGGCGTGTACCTGGGGCCCAACTCCTGGGGATTGACTAGGGCCCCTAAATATCCAGAACAGCCCCTCCTAACCTCCACCCACTAGAATCTAGAATTTTCTCCAACTTTCTAGATCAAGGGGGAGTAGGGTGACCACATTTCCAAACGGCCATTCAGGGACCCCCTTCCCAAAAATCAGCTTGTGCTGTAATGAATCACAGCACAGCTGGGGCAGCGAATGTGCACTCTACCCAGAAGAACTGATCCCGCCCCCAAAAGCGGCATCACCACTTTACTTACTGACAGCACTTGTCCTGACTGGCCGAGACCCGTTTTACCTTGTTCCAATGCTGGCTTTACACTTCCCTGCTGTGATTAGACACAAGAGGTGGGATTTATGATTTCTCCAATCACAAGCAGGGGGCGGGGATTGTGCCTCTCCAGACATTCCCGGACAGAACAAGTGCTGTCAGTGAGTAAAGCGGTGACGTGGTGGCCTTTTTTGGGGGCAACAGATAGAGGGGAGGGGGGGTGGCTGTGTCAGCTTCATTCCGGGACACTGTATTGTCCTGGAATGAAGGTGCCCGGGACCTGGGACAGACCTGCAAAATGCGGGAATGTCCCGGGCAATCCGGGACACGTGGTCACCCTAAGGGGGAGACACCAGAGAGCTGTCTGTATGAGTCATGCTGGCCTAATCTCTAATAACCCTGACCCAATTACAGACTCACTGGCTAAACATGAGTCTGAGTATGGTGTGCATATTCTCACTCTAGTAGCCCCTAGAGGCTGCTACATAAGAAAGATATCCTGTGAAAAACATAAGCTGCAGTTATTACTGTAAGGCATGTGGCCAGGGACAGGCTGTAAAGGGCTGCAGGACATCAGAAGCATTAGGGTGTATTAAAGGATTAAAAAATGTCATTCCCCCACCCCCAGTTCTCCAAGATATGCAGCGATTTGTTACCTACTTGAAATTCAATAAGGGTTACATCTAAAACTAGAGGCGCTTTACCTCTAATGCCTGGCACGGCTCAGTGTGAAAGGGCTCTTAGAGATGTCATTCTGTGTGAAGGAAGCAACAGAATCAGGTGTGTCATTGTTTTTTTTCTTTCAGTGGCTCGGCTGGCAGTGTTCATCATTATTGACTTGGATTTGCATCTCAGGATGATGTGACTGATGGTGGATTTACACTGTGGGACTTTTTTTCATGAAAGGACTTTTTTTACTATGTGCGTTTTTTACTATGTACCCAGTATACATTCACATGGGGGTTATTTGGACGCCTTCTTACTGTTAAAGGGTTATTTCTAATTCCAATAACCCCCTTGCAGACCCCCACAACCACTGTGCCAAGCTTTTGGGAAGAGGCCCTTGTACTCATCAACATGAGGACAAGGTGCTTAGCCAGGAGGGTCCCCCCTGCAAGTTCCTTCATCCCCTGTTGGGGGCATGTGGCCTGGTATGATTCAGGGAGTGTGTGTGGGAGGGGTGCACATGCTATTTCTCAATCTTTCCTGGCCTGCCAGGCTGCATGCTCAGTCAAAGCTCTGGTATGAATTTTTGGGGCACTCACACATTTTTTCTTGTTTTGTTTTTTTGTAGTCTCCCCTAAGTAGTAGAAGGAGACAGTCAGCTCAAGTGCTGAAAATAAGCATGCTGATAGGAAGAGAAAACAGAGTGACGAAGGGATGAGCCCATCACTGTGGAGCTTCTCCCTTTACTGTCCAGAAAAACATTGTTAATGAATCTCTGGAAAACTACTGGTGTATTTCTGATGTCAAATGGCATGACCAAAAAACTTTGGTGTCTATTATTGAAGGCAGTTTTCCACTCATTACCTTCCCTTATTATCACCAAACTAAAGGCTCCCTTTTAAGAAAAAAGGCATGCCCCCTTGAATACTATTGAATAGCTCCATGGCAAAAGTTAACTTGTTTAGACCCATGTAATCAATACAGGGGTTCAATGTTCCATCCTTCTTTTTGAAAAAAAAGAAAGAAAAGAATCCTATCCTTGAAGGAGATTTTCCTTAATATAGGTCTTTAAGGATAAGCTTTCAGGTGCCAATAATGTTTGGACTCTCTTTTTCAGGGGCTGGTACCAGGCAGGAGATTAACAGGGTGTTCCTAGGCCCCTTGAGGAGGCAGGAGAGAAGTAGATTCCTTTGAAAATACTTCCAAGAAGTCCAGATAGCAGTAGGTTGGGGTGTCCGCATTAATGGTAGTGTTGAGAATGGGGTAATTAAGTCAGGAATTGGACCAGGTGACCATCTGAGCAGAAGACCAATTACTCCGGGGATTATGCTGCTGTTACCAAGGAAACCCAAGTATGATGAAGTAGGATGGTGTGGAGATAACCCAGAAGGCCAGGAGTTTTCCCGAGGTAAAGTCCTTCACGTAAGGCTAGGTTTACAGGGAATATAACAGATCTCCCTAAGAGCTAAAGGCAAGTCATCATTGGCTAGGAGCAAAAAATGGTTTTCCAAAAAGATAAGAGGAATGCCAAGATATTTGGCCAGTGACTGGTCAATAAAGTACAGAATCTAGGAAAGTTGTGAGGTGTCGAAACCTGGAATGGAAAGAGATTTGGGCAGGTAGAAAGCGTTTATTGCTGCTGGGGCTAGGAAATTGTTGGATTAGAGGGTCAGCCCACACTCTAAAACCTGGCATTTCTTAGCTTGTCAGGCAGTTAGCAGCACAATGGTATTTAGTCCCACAGCAGAAACACAAGCTCAGGGTATGTCTGCATTGCTTTTTCTCTTGTGAGAGATGCACAGCTCCTAGTTGCATAGACTCCTCGAATTTCAGCATTTGTGAAGTATAAATCATCACCGGGGAAAAAATAGAAGGAAGGCTGACAAAGAGTTATATTCTCCTTTCACACAAACTCTACTCGTTTGACCAATCTCATGGCTTCTTCCAGAGCCTGTCTGCCTGCTTTTTTTTTTTTAACAGAAATACATTTTATTAGACAAATCAGCATTGCATTACAGATACTTCACAGAAATTACATCAATACAGAAATCAGAGTGTCAGGAGTATACATCACTTCCAGGGGCAGAACCCCCTGGTAGCAAGTGAGGATTGGGAAAATATCAAGCATACATAACGAGTATTTCTTGTCAGTTACGCCACGTCTACTTCAAACAACCCTTAACAGTAGCATAAACGCAGGAGTAGAAAAAAAAAGAAAAAAAAGTGGGATCAAAAAACACTGGTGGCCAACACTCCCCTTACATGGTGGTGGTTAGTGTGCCCCTTACACTAGTGGACCCAGAGCACCACTCAGCATCAAATGCGAGGCATATAGTGACCTGTGCTCATCACCCCGTGACCTGTGCTCGTCACTTCCAGATCCCCCATGGGCAGCTTGTCTTTCCTGCATTCCAGCACTGATTGCCATGGCACAGCAGTTGCACTATGCTGTTTGCTTACAAACTCTGCACCTACCTGGTATGGCAGGTACTGTACAGTGTAGCAGGCTGTTAGGTAGGCACTGCCTACAAGGTGGACACAGTTTTTACCCAAACAATGCAGCAGTGCAAGTACTATCACATCCAGTACCACCACACAAAAAAAATATATAGTCAACCCCCAGCCCAACAAGAGGAAGGCTGAGGCCTGGCACCAAGCCATAGCCTGAGTGTTGAGAAGCACTGCTCTAAAAGACACACAATTGTTCATAGATAGAACCTTGTGTTAAGCTGTGTGATAACATTTGTAAATTAACCCATTTATGATGTGTCTGCCATAACAAGTAACATGTTCTACAGTATAATCACTTCTGACTGAATATTTTATATACGTTTTAACAAAACTTACAAAGACCTGGAGTCTATATATAAACATATTCAGAAAAAAAATACACACAACTTCCGTCCAGGATTCACATACTTGTCTAATTGCATCCAGTTAGAAAAAAATGTGTGATTACTGAGTACAAGTTGTGTGAATTTTGTGTAAAGATATCCGTAGTACCCCTAATAACATTCAGGCCTCGTACACACGACCGAGTTTCTCGTCGTAAAAAACACGTCGTTTTTTTCGACGAGATTTTTGTTAAGCTTGTCGATTTTCTCGTCAAGCTTTCTATGCGTACACACTGACATTTCCCAATTTCCTCGTTGTTCTCCGCGCTCACGTCCAGCACGTACGACGGCACTATAAAGGGGAAGATCTTTTTTCTTGGCGCCACCCCTTGGGCTGCTTTTGCTGATCTCGTGTTACCGCGTGTGAAGTAAAAGTTTGGGAAGAGACGATTCGCGCTTTTCAGTCTTCGTACTTTTCAGATCGTTTTCTGCGGTTCAGTTTGTGCTTGTGGGTTCGTATCTTGACTTTCAGGGCGTCTAGGCAGGTCGTATCTGTTTTACAGTGCGTTCTTGCCTGTTCGTTTTTGATTTTCAGTTCGTTATTCATAGGCCTTGCTGTTCTAAAGTGCGTTCTGTTCTGTACGTTCTGATAAGACGACCGTTTCTTATTAGCCATGTCGCCTGGACGTTCTCGTCGTCGAGTTCGTGCTGTGCGTGCGCTTGGTGTTGGTCTGCTTGTTTTGGACCAAGACCAGTCCATGAATGGTGTGAGGAGGAGTTCATGGACCAAGAATTGGTTGCTCCAGCGGGACCAATTCTGCCATATGCCTCTGCTGCGGGAGATCGTCGAGAATAATCCTGAGGACTACAGGAATTTTCTGCGGATGTCTGACCCCGTTTTTCAGGAACTGTTGGCTTTGGTGTCCCCCTATATTACCAGGCAGGACACCGTTATGCGGGAAGCCATCAGTGCTGAGCAGAGGCTCATCGCCACGTTACATTACCTGGCGACAGGGAGAAGTCTTCAGGACTTGAAGTTCACGACAGGCATCTCCCCCCAGGCTCTGGGCCTCATAATCCCAGACACCTGTTCTGCCATTATACAAGTCCTGCAGGAGGACTATAGTAGGGTAAGTTTTCTCCCTTAACATCACATTTTATGTATTACATGTATGCTAATGTATTGTATTTCTTTCATCCTTCCCTAATTACCATGATTGTAATATGCTGAGAATGATCCCCTTTGTCCCCATGCATGCTGGAAGCTTTAGATTGCCCCTTTTTTCTCCTCCATAAATATTTCCCTTCACTAACTTTTCCAGCAGGGGCGCCTGTTTCTCCAAATGTTTGGGGGTTCAAACTCCAATTTAGGAAATAAACTTCCTCTTTTTTTGCTCTGGTGCCTATTAAACGCCCCCAGTTGTCCCCTCTAATGCAGCCATTTTGTTCACTCCAATGCAGCCATTTAGTCCCCTCTAATGCAGCCATTTTCCCCCCAGCCCTGCACTTACCTTCTTGTGGTCAGCGCCATCCTTCTTCTGTCCTTGATGTCTTCTCCTTCCCTTGATGTTGCATCAGCCAATCATGTTACCATTAAACAGACTTGGTGAACATGATTGGCAGAGCAGCCTGCCAGTGTTTCCCCAAGGAATGCCCCCTCCCTGCTTCCCCTATTTTACTTTTCGGAAGCCAATTACATCCCTCAGGTTGTAATGTGCAAGACTATTTTACTACCTGTTTCTGCTATGCAATTTGAACCCCCTAAATGCCACAATTATTCATATGTCGGTTGCTTTACAAGAGGCCATCCACCTGAATAGTGGGCGGCATAGACAATACATAGGTTAATGCAACGCATGAACCTATGTATTGTTCTGAGTGATGGGCACAGGAGAGAGGGGGCAGTGCTCCAGCGCCCACTCTGGACGCACCGCCACTGCAATGCTATCCTGTGGCCAAACACATCTCCCCCCCCCCAAAATAATTTAGTAATGGCCCATCAGAGGGGGTGATGAATCTGATAAATGAGCCTTCCCTTATACTTATTTTAAACACCTTAATAAATGTAAAATTTGATTGATGTTGGCCTTTATTTATTTTTTATCGAATTTCCTTGTAATGTCTGACTTTGGTATTCTAATATTATTTCATCTTGTTTCACTCCACAGCTTCCTTCCACGCCACAGGAATGGCAGACTGTGGCATCGGAGTTTTCCAAGCGGTGGGACTTCCCAAACTGCGGTGGTGTCATAGACGGGAAGCACGTCCGCATCATGCCGCCACCCCGTTCTGGGTCCTACTACTACAATTACAAGGGGTTTCATAGCATTGTGCTGATGGCGGTGGTGTCAGCACGGTATGAATTCCTCTATGTTGATGTAGGGAAGAATGGCCAGATGTCCGATGGGGGATCCTTCATCCAGACGGAGTTTGCCCTCCGTCTCCAGAGTGACGACCTTGCATTGCCACCGGATGCAGGGAATATTGAAGGACTCCCCTTTGTTTTCTTGGCTGATGAAGCCTTCGGACTCGGACGGCATCTTATGAGGCCATTTCCCCAGAGGACCCTGACCCCAGAGAAGAGGGTGTTCAATTACAGGCTGGCCAGGGGCCGAAGAGTTGTCGAAAATGCCTTTGGCATAATGGCCAGCCGGTTCCGCCTTTTTATGACTTCAATACACTTGGCGGACTACAAAATAAACTATGTCGTATTATGCTGCTGTGTGCTACACAACTTTCTGAGCCAAAAATCGAATTCCTATATGGCCTCAGTTTTGCCAGAGGCTGGACTTTCCCCTGCAAATCCCCTGCCGGGCCTGGAATCTGCCCGTCCTGGCTTGCCCTCCCAAAATGCCCGAGGTTCGGGACAAATACATGGAGTATTTCACGGGTAGGGGGGCAATTCCTATGCCAGCCTATGTCTAAGGATCCCAATAAAAAGCTTGTTTAAACCTTTAATTATTTGTTCTTTCCTGTCTCCTAGTTTGTCTTTGTGCATTTGTAGTGCCAAGTGTATTTAACTTTAGTAAATAACAACCATTTCACTATGTAACCTTACAAAACCTTACAAAATAACCAAATAAGCTTAGAGGGTATTATAAAAAGAAGCTACACGTTGTTTGTGGTCAAATATTTTACTCTGTGCACATTCTCACCATTTTTAGTTTTTTCTGGTTTTCTGGGTTGGCCTGGCCCCAACCCGGCAATTTTTTGATTATGAAAATACAAAAATAACAGTTGCATTCCAAAAATTACAACATTGGATACCTCTGAGCAATCTGAGACATTCACTTACACAAACTATGTCTCTATGTGCCCGTCCTAATATGGGGTCCTGCCAGCCCTTGCCCAGCCAAAAATTAAATATGCACACATTTGGGATTTTTTTCATCTAGGAAGTTTACAATCCTGATCCCTATTGTCAACATGTGCTATCTGCCATCAGGGGTGATCAATGGACGTGTTTTGGGGGTGCAACCCCTTCCTCAGTTCACCGACTTTAGATACGAGGAAGGGGTTGCACCCCCAAAAGACGTACATGGATATCCCCTGATGGCAGATAGCACATGTTGACACACTGTGTGCAGATTCAATTTTTGGCTGGTTTGATTGTCAAAAAAATTCGAAAAGTTGCAAAAACAAACATGTAAAAACAAATGTGTTTGGATGGCTTATTGAATTCTCCCCAAAACATCGAGAATGTCTTTAAATGTTTGTTCCATCACATGGATTCTTTGTTTAATAAGGTCCAGTTCCGTGCTACATTCCATCACTTGCTGGATGAGGCGGAGGGCACTGTCAGCAGAGAACCGTGTACTATCCTTCACAACATTTATATCCCCTAAAAACAAAAAACAAAAGGTATTATAACTCTGCAGGCCTACATCTCTTACCTGAAGCTGTGGTGACAGATACTGACCTGTTGTGGTGACCAGATCCACAACGTCATCCACCTCTCCTTCCTGCACTTCTCCTTCCTCCACCTCAACTTCCTGCACATCTTTCGGTTGTGGGTCTTTGGGAGTTTGGGGTTGCTTGGAAGTTGTGGGGTGCATGTGCTCCCTGGAGTGTCCTCCTCCCAGTCTTCTCTCCCCTATGAGAATCAAACAAAAGGTCTATTTATCACACTGTAAATCTATATGTTAAAATAAAAACAGGCTAAATTGCTTGGAAGTGTGGTACAAGTGTGTGTTTGGGCGGAATTTAAAGAAGAATGCATTATTTATGACCAAGAATATGTTTAGTATTCACCTTTGGATGTAATTTATTTGACATGGAGGCACCACAAAAATTCTCTGATGCACCTGTGTGGGACACCCAAAAAAGGCGGGTCTGGTGGCCCACACTATAGTGCTCCAAAGTACAGATGTGGAAGCAGCTGCTGAGTGTCCTCTCCTTTACACTGATAAAAGTTTGCATTTCATTCTCTTTACAAACACATCATCTAGACGAAAAAATACGCCACAATTTTTGAGCAAAAATGGCAGATGTCTAATTACTTTTGTGGCTCTAAAATAAGCCAAAACCGCGGATAGTGGCCGAACGAAGTGTCGGTAACGTAACGAACAATTACTGTGCCCAACCAAGTTCAAAATATTACATTTTGGAAGGGAGTCCAATATGAGAAACCAAAATAAAGAGCAACATGTCAGTTTAGAAAAAGATTAATAGCATAAAAGTCTACATTTTACTTACTTTTAGCGAGCATTCTCTTTATGCTCCTCAACTGGTCTGGCTCCCTCAGTTTGAGGTCTGACCACCTCTTTCTGAGCTGCTCATTTGAGCGTTTCACCCCGAAATTCGCCTTCAGACTCTTCACGACTTTATTGAGGATTTTGGCCTTCCTTCTATTTGGTTTGCTATACGGCCCATGCTTGGCATCATAATCAGCCTTGAGCAAGATGTCCACCATCTCCGCCATCTCCGCAAAAGACATATTCGATGCCTTGAATCTCCTCCTTGATCGTGACGTTTCCTCGGTCTCCGGGCTTGTCTCCTCCTCGTTAGTTGCGGAATTATCAGACACCTGCTGTAACTCCGCCATATCTGTCTGCGCGCCGAAAGAGAAGGGGCGGGGAAAAGATGTTAGTTAGAACGTCATGGGCAGGCGACGTGTGCGGAGCGACGTGTTCGTATTTTGACGCATGCGTGGTGTGTATATAGCAAACACACATGTGACTATAGTACGTTCAGTGTGCGGAGAGAGGAGTTCAAGTGACGGACGTGCGAACGAAGGTATGTGATTTTGTGACTTGTACAAATTGTTGGCCTATACTGTCTTGAGAATGTTGGAGAATATATATGGTGACTAGGATGTTAAGGAGGTTAGACTGTTTGCCTCACATTAGTTATATATAATTTATTTAACTTGCAGATACAATATGAATGTCTTTATTAGCGACAAAGAGTTCCTGGCGGAATTTATTGACCGGGTAAGGGAGCTGCCGGCTCTGTGGGAGACGAAAAACCCCATCCACAAAAAAAGAGGGGTGAGAAAAGCAGCGCTGGAGAAGCTGCTCCCATTTGTGCATACCAAGGTGCCCACAGCCACAGCAAAACAAGTGGACACTAAAATTGGGAGCTTGAGAGGTACCTACAGGACTGAACGCTCTAAGGTCCTGGCTTCTCAGAGGTCAGGAGCAGCAGCAGATGATGTGTATGTCCCGATTTTGTGGTACTACAACAGGATGTCCTTCCTGGATGACCACATTGAGACAAGGCCATCACTCTCCACTCTTCCCCCCAGACTTCCCTGCAGCCAACCTGAGCCTTCTCTGGAGCAAGAGGAGGCAGCCATCCTGGATGATCCTGATTTGGCCATCTGGAGCCAGGTATAGTATTTATAGAAAATGTATTGGGATAAACTTAATGTTTGACAAATATGTCAAGATGACAAACATAAAATATTTTGGATTCCACAAGTGAAATCAAGATCTGTAGACATTATTCTGCACTTAATTGGGTGCTAAATAGTCAATCTGATGTAGTGGTAAATTTAAAGCAAGGATTTATGGATTTACATTCTAATTGCTTCAATCAGGATTACAAAGTTTGATGCAAAGATTAAACTAACATATTAAACTATGTCCCTTTTTCATACACAGGATGAAATCAGCCAGGAGGAGGGTCTGGAAACTGTCAGGCAGGAGGAGGAAGGGCCCAGTGGCAGCCAGGAGGTGGCAGGGCCCAGTGGCAGCCAGGAGGTGGCAGGGCCCAGTGGCAGACAGGAGGTGGCAGGGCCCAGTGGCAGACAGGAGGTGGCAGGGCAAAGGAGAAGCACCAGATCCCAGGTGCCTCCCATCCGGCTTCACAAAAGAGGCAGGAGGGACAGGAGCACGAGTGAGGCAGCAATGGCCCTTATTCGTGAGGCCCATGCCACCCTCCAGGAGCCCACATCCCCTGAAGAGGCCATTGCCGGCCTAGTGGAGGCTAAGTTCAAGGTGATGAGCATGGAGCAACGCCTCCTATGCGAGCCCCTGCTCATCACCTTGGTCAACAAGGGGGTGATGGAGAAAATTACCCCCAATACTGCCATATGTGAGGTGGCACAACTGACCCAACCTCAACCTCCACCTCCCCCTTCTTCTTCTGCCCCACCCCCTTCTGCTACACCTCCACCTTCTTCTTCTGCCCCACCCCCTTCTGCTACACCTCCCCCTTCTTCTTCTGCACCACCCCCTTCTGCTACACCTCCACCTTCTTCTTCTGCCCCACCCCCTTCTGCTACACCTCCCCCTTCTTCTTCTGCCCCACCCCCTTCTGCTACACCTCCACCTTCTTCTTCTGCCCCACCCCCTTCTGCTACACCTCCACCTTCTTCTTCTGCCCCACCCCCTTCTGCTACACCTCCACCTTCTTCTTCTGCCCCACCCCCTTCTGCTACACCTCCACCTTCTTCTTCTGCCCCACCCCCTTCTGCTACATCTCCTCCTCCTGACAGGAGTACCCCTCCAGTGGGCCAGCCTCCAGCCAAACGAAGAAGGAAGGCTGCAGGGAAGGCTTCAGGGAAGGTTGCAGGGAAGGTTGCCAGGAAGAAGAGGAAGTGATGGCCTTGCTTCATTGTGTTCGGACAGAAGGCAGCCTGTTGTAGTACCACAGACTTGGGACATATATCTCACCTGCTGCTGTTCCTGACCTCTGGGAGGCCAGCATCAGATTGTGTTCAGAAATGTTGGCCTTCTCAAGCTCCCAATTTTAGTGTCCACACAGGGTTGCTGTGTGCTCTGGGGTACCTGGGATGCACAAATGGCAGCAGGTTCTCCAGCGCTGCCTTCTCTTTATTTTATTTCTAAACATGAATAAATGTGATTTTTGTTTAAGTTCATACTTGACTATGTGTATTTGTAAAAATTAAAAATCTAGCTTTGGAGTAAGCAGATACATTTGACTGACAATAAAAGGGACAGATATCACCCCCCCCCCAAAAGAATAACTAAATCTGATTATCAAAAAAACATGGTGGGAAATTTAACTAATATAGATTCCAAAATTAAATGGGAGATCACTATCAAAACATTGCAAAATTATAATTAACATCATTTTTAAAAATATTACCATTTAAATTATTCCTAAAAACTTGCACGATATAATACACATAAATCTTCTTAAGAGCAGCATGAAAAAGGTTAAAAAAAAAGTCATAACTCTGTGTGAATATCAGCAGCAAAAGAAGGTCACTCGTTTTGATTAATGTAACATTCTAACGAAGATTTCAATGCAGAACATTTAAACGATGCAATATTTTTGAGCGTGACGAATGTGCTCTCTCCATTACGAAGGCTTGTTTTACCAGAAGATGCGCTCCCGTCTCATAGTTGCTTGTGAGCATGCGCGCTTTTGGAAGAGTCGTAAAAGCATACACACGAACCATTTTCTCGTCACAAAACAGCCCGACGAGAAACACGACGAGGAAATCTGGAATCCTGACGAGAAAATAGAGAGCAGGTTCTCTATTTTCTCGTCGAGATTCTCGGCAATTTTCTCGTCGTAAAACCATACACACGAACGTTTTTCTCGACAAAAAAGCTCTCGCGGCACATTTCTTGCCGGTTTTGGACGAGAAACTCGGTCGTGTGTACGAGGCTTTACAGATAAAAATGGACGCAGTATATTTTCTTGTTTGCTAGAAGATCACATTTTATCAAAATGTGTTAGGTCTGAGACTAGGTGAAAAAAGTAAAAACATGGAAATTGGTTTTGGAAAGGCCAGGTGAGATCATTTAAATATTCATACTTACTTTTGTGACTGATCAGCACTTGACTTAACCTTTCAGCTGTCAGGTGGTTTTTACTTTCTCTCTAATGTTCTGTATAATATTCCACTTTGAAAAGTGCCATACTGTATATTTAGTGATATTTAATCTATTGACAATACGAAGAAGGAGGTTAGAATTTTTATATAGACCCCCATAAACCAAAACCATAAAAGTATCCTAACTTTCTGCTCTATGCAAATGTGGCTCATTTTCAATTTTACGATAACTTCTTCATTGCATTCCCTATTGCTTATAATGCACAAATATGCATCCTAGAAATGAATGTAATAAAGGAAAAAATATATTTTGCTGTGATTGTTTTGTACTTCCAGCAGAAACACTCTGATTACCTTGCTGAGCACTGCGGGAAGTTCCACAATGTGACAATCCAGGAGATGTCAATTTCCTAGCTGAATTGTGGGGTTTGCTGATATTTTTGTTTAGGAGTCTCAAATTTCTGCCGCACAAAATACAGATTGCCTACCTATGCTTAGTAATGAAGGTAGGATGTGGTGATAAAGTGTCTTTGAAACCCAACTCAAGCAAAAACAATTTTTATTATTTTAGATAGAGTAAGTAAAGGTTAGAACCTCTGTCAGTTTTTATTTTTTATTTTTATATATGTTTTACCTTTATATTCCTGTGTACTGTGGTATCCCTTAACCACAAGATGTCCCAGGGGCTGGAAATCAAGTGAAATTTACCAAGGGGAGAGAAGGCAATTAGACCCAGCAAACGACTTTACCATTCTGTACTAAAAAAAAAAGTGCTTTTTTAGCTGATGCTGAATGATATTAAAATTTTTGGTGTTGGAGAGGAAATGTTTCTAGTTTACTATTGCTTGGATGGATGGGGTATAAAATATTTTTTATTATAAGGTCACTTATTGCTGTCTGGAGGTAGGTTCAATAGCCTGCTGGATGCCTGCTGTTTAAACATATTTAGCAGCAAAGAAACTTTAACCACTTCAGCCCCGGAAGATTTGGCTGCTCAATGACCAGACCATTTTTTGTGATTCGGCACTGCGTCGCTTTAGCTGACAATTGCACGGTCGTGCGACGCTGTACCCAAACAAAATTAATGTCCTTTTTTTCCCACAAATAGAGCTTTCTTTTGGGGGTATTTGATCACCTCTGTGGTATTTATTGTTTGCGCTTTAAACAAAAGAAGAGCGACAATTAAAAAAAAAACACAATGGGGGTTATTTACTAAAGGCAAATCCACTTTGCACTAAAAGTGCAAACTACAAGTGCATAGTGCACTTGAAATTGCACTGAAAGTGCACTTGGAAGTGCAGTGGCTGTAGATCCGAGGGGCATATGCAAGGAAAATAAAAAACAGCATTTTAGCTTGCACATGATTGGATGATAAAATCAGCAGAGCTTCCCCTCATTTCAGATCTACCCCTCAGATTTAAAGCGACTGCACTTCCAAGTGCACTTTCAGTGCAATTTCAAGTGCACTTTGCACTTGTAGTTTGCACTTGTAGTGCAAAGTGGATTTGCCTTTCGTAAATAACCCCCAATATCTTTTACTTTTTGCTATAATAAATATTTAAAAAAACAAAAACAAATTTTTCACTCAGTTTAGGCCGATATGTATTCTTCTACATATTTTTGATAAAAAAAAATCACAATAATATTAATTTGTTTGCACAAAAGTTATAGTGTCTACAAAATAGAGGATAGATTTATGGCATTTTTACATTTTTTTTTTTTTACCAGTAATGGCGGTGATCAGCGATTTTTATCGGAACTGCGATATTGCGGTGGACAGATCGGACACTTTTGACACATTTTTGGGACCAGTGACAATTATACAGGGATCAGTGCTATAAAAATGCACTGATTACTGTATAAATGTCACTGGCAGGGAAGGGGTTAACACTAGGGGGCAATCAAGGGGTTAACTGTGTTCCCTAGGTGTGTTCTAACTGTGGGGGGTGGGGGGGGTGGGACTGACTAGGAGGAGAGAGAGATCGGTGTTCATACTTAGTATGAACACACGATCAGTCTCCTCTCCCCTCAGAGAACCAGGATCTGTGTGTTTACACACACAGATCTTGGTTCTCGCTCTGTCATGAGCGATCGCGGGTGCCCGGCGCACTCCCCCTAGTGGTCAAATGGCGAAGCGATGTAAGGTAAGGTCGTTTCACCCAGAGGGGGCCAACCTGCCGCAGTACAACTGCGGCGGCTGGTCGGGAAGGGGTTAAATGAAAAATGTCACCAAAAAAAAGACAGACTGAACATACCAGAAAAACATTCTGAATCGTTATTTGAACTTCAACGTATTAAAGCTCAAGAAGTATTTCTTCAGGAAACACATTTTGGCCCGGGCAGAACTCCTAACCTGCTCAGTCCCAGATATCATCATGTGTATCATACCATCTCTTCCAATTCTAAATCCAAACAGGGATCAATACTCCTCTCTAATCAAATTCCCTGGCATGAGACAGAATTTCTCCCAGACATGGAAGGACGCCTACTGATAGTAAAAGGCACTATATACAATTGCAAGGTCACTTTGGCTAACATATACCTTCCAAATTCCATCAATTGATCCCTTCCTGGAATGCATTGCCGAGCATAGAGAGGGTACCCTTATCATTGTCTGTGATTTTAATGGGGCTCTAATGTGACCCTTTAATTGATGTTTCTCGGTGCACATCACACCTATCATATTCTGCTCTACACAGGATCAAAAAAACTCTTCACTCCTATCAATTGATTGATACCTGGGGAGTTCTTAAGACCCAGGATCAGGATTATACATACTTTTCTACATGCCATAATACTTACTCACGAATTGATTATATATTTATTGATCAACCCTTTATCCTATTTCTCAAGTCCTCATCGACCGGATCTTTTTCTATATCAGACCACGCTCCCTATACATTGTACTTGAATCTGGGCCCTAACATATCCAAACAATGAATTATAATAAAACAATGGTGCGCTAATTCAAGGAGCTATGCAGCAACAACAAAAAAAAGGGACAAAAATGCATGTGTGCAGGGACAAAATGCATGCATAATGTGCGTTAATGTTGTGAAACAATGATGAAGTGCGCTAATTCAAGAAGCTATGCAGCAAAAATAAACAAATATGCATGAATGTCTATCCCTAAGATAAAATAAAAATGCAGTAATATGCGATAATACGTGATATTAAGTGAAACAGTGATAAAGTGCGCTAATTCAAAAACATATGCAGAAAAAATTGACAAATATGCATGAATGACTATCCCTTATTTAAAAAACATTAAACAAAAATGCAGTGATATGCGATAGTATGCGATAATATGTAAAAACAGTGATAAAGTGCACTGATTCAAGAAGCTTATTATCGCAAATTACTGCATTTTTTATTTTATTTTTATATTAGGGATAGTCAGTCATACTAATTTGTTTATTTTTGCTGCATAGCTTCTTGAATTAGTGCACTGTATTGTTTCACAACATTATCGCACATTATCGCATATTACCTTTTTTTTGCTGCATAGGTCCTTGAATTAGCACACCATTTTTTTATTATCATTATTTGTTTTAGAGTGTTGAGGTCACTTGCTAATAGTTGCAGCTTTTTCATTTTTAGGGTGATATATTGCTCTTTGGTATTTATTTTGTATATTAGTTTTGGTTGGTTGTGAGGTCCATAGCAGTGCACAAATACTTCATTTTTAATTTATATAGAAACAATGAAAATGGCAATTGAATGAATCGTTAATTCAAGATACTACCTGTAAGTCACAAATTCTCCATGACATTAATTTGTTTTTCTCTACCAACTGTAGCACTGACTCTTCCCCTCCCACGTGCTGGGAAACGCATAAATGTTTCATAAGGGGCACTCTAATACAATTCAGAGGAAAAAAATAAATATCTGGACAAATTGATTCTTTGATTGCACGTATCAGGATGCTTGAAAGTATTTAGAAGCAGACCCTAGCACAGGAAATTAAGGACAGTTTGGATTTCCTAAGAGACCAACTTAATGAGCTGCTCTCTGACAGGGCTAAAGAAAAACGAATCAGATGCCGATGCACCTTTTATGAGTACGGTAACAAACCAAGTAAACTATTAGCTAGAGCCCTGCAAAATATTAGAACTAGGAATTGCATACCACAGATGTAAAACGTGACAGGAATTTTTTTTAATGATTCCCCTTCAATGGCTTCCACATTCCGATCCTATTATTCAAATTTATATAACTTAATTCTGCAAAATAATTAAAACACTACATCTCAAATACAATCCACTATAGCTCCTTATATTAAAGACTCAGGTATGCCACACTTATCTAAGGAAACTATTCAAGACCTTGAACATCCACGTTCGATTGAAGAATTTCACCTAGCCCTTAATAACTTGGGAAAAGCCCCAGGTCCAGTTGGGTTATCTCTTGCCTACTATAGAAACTCCCAGGATACTCTAGTTCCTTAATTTGTAATGTCTTTAACCACTTCCCTACCCAGCCATAGTCAAATGACGTCCACAGATGGGATCTCCCATCCTGGTTGGACGTCATATGACGTCCTGGGCTTTGTGGGGGGATACCTGAATGATGCCTGTAGCTAGAGGCATCATTCAGATATCCTTCTCTTCAGCCAGCGATTCTGTGCACGATAAGAATGATCATAGCGGCAGTTCTGCCGGTTGATCGTTCTTATAGGCGGCGGGAGGGGACATCCCCCCCTCCCGCCGCCATCTGGTGCTTCTCCGGGCTCTCCCGTGCCATCGGGGGCCCGGAGAAAGAATCGTCTGGCGCCGCTGTCTTGTCACATGACAAGCATAGAGATGACAGGTGACCAGACTCTATGACCGTCGGAGGCCCGGGCGCGATGTGATGATGTCACGCACGGGTTCTCAGAAGTAAACAAAGCCGCGACTGCGGCTAGTAAGCATGAGATCGGTGAATTTTTTTTCACGATCTCATGCTTTCCAGCCTGGAGTAGAGATGTGACCCCACATCTCTCCATAAAGAGGACCTGTCACACACCATTCCTATTACAAAGGATGTTTACTTCCTTGTAATAGGAATAAAAGTGATCAAAAAAAATAAAATTAAAAAAAAGTGTAAAAATAAAAAGAATTAAGTAAAATAAAAAATAAATAATAATAAAAAATTTTTTTAACGCCCCTGTCTCCGGTAGCTCGCGCTCAAGAAGCGAACACACACGCAAGTCCCGCCCACATATGTAAACACCGTTCAAACCACACATGTGAGGTATCAAAAATTCACAATCTCATGCTTTCCAGCCTGGAGGAGAGATGTGGGGTCTTATTGACCCCGCATCTCTCAATAAAGAGGACCTGTCACACACATTCCTATTACAAGGGATGTTTACATTCCTTGTAATAGGAATAAAAGTGATCAAAAAAAAGTAAAATAAGTGTAAAAATAAAAAAAAATAAGTAAAAAAATAATAATTAAAACGCTCCTGTCCCCGGTAGCTCGCGATCAGAAGCGAACACACACGTAAGTCCCGCCCACATATGTAAATGTCGTTCAAACCACATATGTGAGGTATCGCCACGTGTGTTAGAGCGCGTGCAACAATTCTAGCACTAGACCCCCTCTGTAACTCTAACCTGGTAACCTATAAAAAATTTCAAAGCGTCGCCTATGGAGATTTTTAAGAACCGAAGTTTGGCGCCATTCCATGAGTGTGCGCAATTTTAAAGCGTGACATGTTAGGTATCTATTTACTCGGTTAGGTATCTATTTACTCTGCGTAACATAATCTTTCATATTTGACAAAAAAATTGGGCTAACTTTACTGTTTTGTTATTTTTTAATTCATGAAACCATTTTTTTTCCCAAAAAAAGGCAATCGAAAAATTATTGCGCAAATACTGCGCAAGATAAAAAGTTGCATTTTATTACCTAGGGTGTCTGCTAAAAAAACATATATAATGTTTGGGGCTTTTGAGTAATTTTCTAGCAAAAGAATGATGATTTGTACATGTAGGAGAGAAGTGCCAGAATTGGCCCGGTATTGAGGTGGTATAAAAAGCCCTGTATTGAAGTGGTTAAAAGATCTTCCAACCGCCTGTAAACAAATCATTTCTTCCTATACCCTAATTGGGTCCATCAACTTCTAGTCTGGTGTCAAGACTTCCATTAAAGATTTCTGCATACGTCAGCCACCTACTGTTTGCACAGTGCGCAAATATTATTCAAAATTATAAAAAAGTTATAAAAACTTATTTATCAAACACCTCCTGAATGCAGTGAAGAGTTGAATACCTGCTCTCTGGAAAAAAACAGACCCACCAACCAATTTGACCTGTTTTTCTTTCTATATATCTTTAAAAAATAAAGAATTAATAAAAACTAAATTGCCACACTCAAGTCAGTGATACACTGAGGAGCGCCCTACCACACCAGCACCTTCTCTACACCAGATTGTAGGCTGAGATTAAACATATCAAGTTCAATCCTTTAAATGAACCTCATAAGGTCTCAATAAATACTGTTATGTCCCTCAAGACCCTTGGGGTGGACAACAATACCACTAAATCTGCAGACAAATGTGAAAACCTAGGCATTCACCTTGCAGGGAAACCGCTCGAAACAAGAACCAGAAACAATAAGAAAAGTATGTGATTGGCCCAAACCAGACAAGGGACAATTCTGGACCAGATGATAGATTGGTAAAAGTGGCACAACATTGAGCAATGACACGCTTAATGGAGGAGAATCTACAGATCGGTAATGCCCTACATCACATTACCCTATGCATGAATGATAAGAATAAAGGGACCTGAAACAAACTGTCTGAGGCATAACAGCTCAGGTAATAGCAGCAACCAACGGTAGCCATGAAAACTGTGACAACAAATTCTGCCAACTACAAAAGAAAATCTGAAAAAAAACAAAACAAAATACAAAAAAATAAAAAAAAAATAAAATCTGAGGTTTTTCCCACAGTGTCAAAATCTGGCACAGCACAACGTCCAATAAGCAAAGGAGTCACCAATGATCCAAAGTACCGCTGGGGAGGAACCTAAAAAAACAAAAAAAAAGTGAGAATGAACATATAGTGAAAAATTTGATGATTTCCATGTACCTAAATTCAATATCTCTCATGCGAAAAAACATCAGGAATCAGGTTTGAGGGTTGACCTTAGAATCAGGTTTTGCAGGTAGTGTATCCCCCATTCAGAAAGAGTTGACCACTGGATGGGCACCACCACAAAGGGAACACTCATGTTTAAAGTGACATGCTGTGTACCACTCACAGTGGCTCTCATTAAACAGCCAGAAAATGCCTATTTAGATTCCGCTGATACTCCCTGCAGGTGACTGAATGGAAGACGATCTATGCAGGCACATGAGTAATAACCATAGATTAAAATTTTGGAAATCAAAACGCAGTTCTTTCTGGGCAGCCATTTTTAGACAAAACTAGATATCAATATTAAACAGCATTGCCCTTCATATATTTTGTAGGCGCTCCAAATGAGAGCCACATAATCGAACAGGAAAAAGGCAAATTTCAGATTTAAAAAACAAAAAACAAAACCCTACAGCCAGTTCCCAAAAGTGCAAGGCAGCTGCTTTGATTTTTTACCCTCAATATTAACAGTATCAATATGTTTTGATTTGTAAACTGTCTCTATAACAAATGGCACCAGCATCAGCACATCAATTAACTTTTTTATTTTATTTAATTTTCCTGTGCTAAATACAAATCCTTAGGAATAATCGACCACCCAGGTGAGAACCAGACCCTGGGGAAGGGGTGAATGCCACAACTGGCGTGACACCCAAATGAAGTAAAAACAAATTTGACTGCTGCAAAAATACAGGCATCAGTGGCTCTAAAACAGCTACACTTCAACTGCCCCAGGCCATCCCTTAATCGTACTTACCCGGTAGGAGGACCGACGATTGCCTTCAGAAAGAGTCGGAGGGAGAGTCTGGAATCCAGGAGCTGTAAAGTTGACCCTGTGTATCAGAGGCTGCGCTAAGCAAAGAGCAGAAACATGCAGGGTTAAAGCCCCCTGCTTCAAATGACACAGCAGCCCTGTGGGAAAATCTCAGGCACTTGGGGAGGCTGTAACACTGAAAGTACCTGTTGTTGAAGAAGAGGAGAGGAGAGCTGGCTGGCATACAGACTGAGGCAGGGATGCAAAGAGTTAGACCCCTTTCACACTTGGGCGTTTTTCAGGCGCATTAGCGTTACAAAAAGCGCCTGTAAAGCGCCTGAAAGAAGCCTCATGTGCAATCCCAATGTGAAAGCCTGAGTGCTTTCACACTGAGACCCCTTTCACACGGGGGTGTTTTTCAGGCGCTTTAGCGTTAAAAAAAGCGCCTGTAAAGCGCATGAAAGAAGCCTCATCTGCAATCCCAATGTGAAAGCCCGAGTGCTTTCACACTGAGGTGCTGCGCTGGCAGGGGGTCAAAAAAAGCCCTGAAAGCAGCTTATTTGCAGCGCTTTAGGAGCGGTGAATACACCTTTTCTAAAGCGCCCCTTCCCATTGAAATCAATGGGAAGCGCCTGCAAAGCACCTTGACAGCGGCACTTTGTGGGCGCTTTTAACCCTTTATTTGGCCACTAGTGGGGGTTAAAAGCGTCCCGCGAGCGCTCAAAAGCGCTGGTAAAGCGCCGCTAGTTTTAGCGGTGCTTTACCAGCGTTTTTCGGGCGCTGAAAGTGTGAAAGGGCTCTTAAAGCACTCAGGCTTACACATTGGGATTGCACATGAGGCTTCTTTCAGGCGCCTGAAAAACGCCCCAGTGGGAAAGGGGTCTTAGGCTATAGCACTAAAAATAGAGCCTGCATAGCACCTGTAGAGAGCCTCTCCTCTCACTCCAATGTGAAAGCCCGAGGGCTTTCACACTGGAGCAGTGCGCTGGCAGAACATTAAAAAAAAGTCCTGCAAGCCACATACACTGCTCCTACAAGGCTCCTGCCCATTGAAATCAATAGGCAGCGCCGCGGAACCACCAGCAAAGCGCTGCTGCGGGTGATTTTAATCCTTTTCCGGTCGCTAGCAGAGGATAAAAGCGCCCCGCTAGCAACCCAAAAGCACAGCAAAAAAAGACGATAAAACGCAGCTTATAATAGCGGCGCTTTACCGCAGATGCCCCCAACGTCTCAGTGTGAAAGTAGCCTTAGACCCCTTTCACACTAAGGCAGTTTTCAGGTGTTTTAGCGCTAGAAATAGCACCTGTAAAGCGCCTGAAAACTGCCTCCCATGCTGCCCGAACGTGAAAGCCTGTGTGCTTTCACACTGGAGCGGTGCATTTGCGGGACGTTAAAAAAAATCCTGCAAGCAGCATCTTTGGGGTGGTTAGTGCCGGTAGCTCCAGAGGGGGGGGGGGGGGTCCTGTGTCTGGCTGTATTAGTAGTGGCCATGGAAGGGTTGTGGCTGAATGGAGGGTAAATGCACATAATGAACCTGGAAGAGGGTGGCCTCGCAGCAGGGGATGGGTCAGCAGGTGTAGTAGTTGAGAGGACAGTCTCACCATTAAGAAAAGGAAGGAGCCAATGAGCCTGACCTCTGGATAAAAGATCAACTTCCATGATGATACAGGAATGCTGGAGAATACAACTCTTGCGACAGCTGAATCTCCTCAGAGCAGTTGGACATGCCCCAGCATAGCATTTTCCTAGAGTTCAGGCTCCATCTAGTCACCTCAGGTCTTTGTAGCCAATCCTAAGTGAACCACTTAACTTCCCTTTTAGGTTAATGGCCACAGTGATGCCATGCTTCCAGCAGTCAATGCTTCCTTTCCCTAAAGGAGGTTTAAGGGGACGTCGTTATTGAATTTTGTTGTCTTATATCTATTTTCATGTTTGTAGTGTGGAGCACTTTATTTTATCTGATTGATTATGTTACGGGCTTGTTCTACCCCTTTTAAAGATGTCATATTTGGACACGGTAGGCTTATATATATATATATATATATATATATATATATATATATATATATATATATATAAAACATTTTGTGCCAAATGTGCATGCGCTCACCCAGTGTCGTTGAGATGACACAGATTTTTATCATGCTTATTTTATTGTATTTTATTTTATTTTATACATGGATTGATAAGTCCCCTCCTTTGATGGTTGTTGTAAGTGCTTTTACCTCTCTTATCCTTATATATTTACCGTATTTATCTGCGTATAACACGCACAGGCATATAACACGCACTCTAACTTTAAGAGGGAAGTTTCAGGAAAAAAACATTCCACAGGCCCCCTGCGTATAACACGCAGGCACAGTTTACCCTCTATTTTCAGGGTAAAAAAGTGAGTGTTATACGCCAATAAATACAGTATATATATTTTTGTATTGTGCAGCTTGTATTATGTTTATTTTTATTTATCTATGTATGTACCCATTTTCCACTAGTAGTCCCCTTCTTTTATTACTAATATTTTCAGTACTGTCATTTTTTTCATTGTGTTTCTCTTTATTATGCCTCTAACAATTTTCCCCCCTTTTAGGACATTTTCAGCATAAGTGGGCTCCAAACAAATGGCGTCCTAAAGTTCCATCCTCTTTGTCTACACTGAGATGTCGCCTTAATGGCCTTTCTAGTTGGTTTCTATAAATATGGCAGCACCATTTTTATCTTCCCTAAAATGCACTATACCTTTGGTCTCCATCAATATGGCACCTGGAGCCAATTTATTCCAAAAACTGTAAGTGTTAGGCAGGCTTTCTAACAGAGGCAGGAACACTGTGAATCATGTTGCCACGCCTTCACTGACATCATCACCCTATTCTGGTGTCCTGCTTCCTCTCTGACTATCTCCATGTGGTCCTCAGCGGTTCTTCTGGTTCCTGTCAAGAAGCTATCTTCATGAAGAAGTGCCTGGGCTGGGGAAAGGTTGTCATCTAGTAGCGTTGCATTACATGCTGCTTTTTTGATCACACACTGACTGCATATTAATTTTGTTTTTATGAGAGCTAATAAACTACAACACTTAATCGTGCCACTATTTCTCTTTCCTTGTCTTTTACATACATGTGAGTCTGTACCAGTGCAGTATTTCCACCCTGGTTTCCTGGGTTCCTGGGTATACTTTTTTAACAGATTCAACCTGCAGGGAAGTTACTGTCCCTACTGTCAAGCATCTCAGTAGCCAGTCCCTTGCACACACATTTACTACCCTATGCTGAAATACTTCTCTACCTCTAGGAGCCCAGTCAAACCTCTTCTCCCAGGCACATTATGGCTTCTCCTCCACCAGCATTGAAACACCTTCTACCAGTTGAGAAAACCTGATCTAACAGTTGATCATGTTTTTTTTTTCCTTTGTGCATTGACGCACACACTCACTTGTTTATTTGCTGGAAGTTAGGACTAGGTTACAATCTTTGGAAATGGTGTGTTGGCTTTCTGGTCCAGTCTATGTAAATAAAACTGTTTTATTGACTGCTCAAGGCATTCTCTTTATAATGATTTATAGATATCTATGAGTTGTAGTCTCCAGAGTGAATAAAATCTGTAAGCATAGTTGGCAAAGACCAGACTTTGGCTGACTTTCAAAAGATAAGCTCAGTGTTTTTATCATACTGTAGTAGACTATGTGTATATATTAACACTGATCCCTGATGCACATTTTATTATTGTAAACCACATACAGTAGAAGGTGATTTATCACTCTCATTATCCAAATTGTGTGCTTCTGATTTCCTTGATATTTTTCATAAGCACTGTTAGAACTGGGTATGTAATTGATTTTTTTTGTTAATAAAAATAATCCACTCTAGTTATAATGGATTTTGGAAGGCAGTCAAAATAGAATAATTTGCTAAATAATAATCTGTTTAGCCTGTTACAACTTTAGCACTATACTAAGGATAGATATAATGTGCAAAAAAAAACTGGTTAATATCTGCTTACAAGTTTAAACATATGCTTTATAACTAACTGATCAATAGAGAACTTAGAAACTGAAATACAAATTTTACCGTATAAAATCAGTTTTACACCCAACTAAAAGGATATGAACCCAGGTGACTGCAGCCAAATTAATTTTACAGTCTTAAGTACTATCATCCCTAAACATATTATAGCATATTATATACTGTATATAAAAAAAATATATATATATATATATTTTTACATAATATTCAAATTCAAAATAAATATTAATAACATACTGTATAAGTATACAATATACACAGTATTTTTGAGTCTACTACAATATTCAACATACTACCTTTGCTGTAGCTTTGACTAATATCCTCCTATTTCGACTCATTTCATCACTTTCATTCCTTTCCATTACCTACCTATGCTCACTGCACAACTTTCTTTGATTTTATTTAACTTGTTTCAGAGTGTAGGATTATGCTACCCTCTCTTGAGTTTATATAAGTGTAGCGGGGGTCTCCTTTAAGGCCTCAGAACTACGGTACCCAGAACCCCGTTTGGCACCCAAGGTCTATTGCCAACTGCAGAGACTCATGGGGTGGGCTATAAAGGTGAAGCGGAGGCGGAGCTCGGCCTCTTTGGGACACCGCGCTTCTAGCAAGAGGATTCCCTGTGCGGACTCGCTGCTGGTGCAAGGCCTGAAGCCTGGGCCTTGCGCACTTCCAAAGAGCCTTCCACTCCACTGCGTAGCCTGTGTGGCACCTGATCTCCTTTTGTTTCTCACTGACCTCAGGAGGACCGAAGACCCGGCTATCGCAGACCCTGTGTGCGGATACACAGCGGTGGAAGTTACGGACGGGGACTAAGTCCGGTGTGGTGAGAGAGCACTTGCTCAAAGTTATAGCCAAGTACTTTGTTTAGGCCTACTGACTGCTTTGGCCCTTAGTGCTATACCAACTATCCTAGCAGGAGACTATTTCCAGAACTGAGTTTGATAGTCTCCTGGGAGTTGTTGCTTTGCTGAGATACAGTCCTGTTGGATTACAAATTGTTGTTCCTGATGTGCACCACCGATTTCATTGCATGCGAAGATTCTTCACCCTAAGACTGTACCTTACTTTAAGTCAGGCCTGACTGGGTAGCGTAGGACATTATTGGGCGCCATATTGCTCACAGGGAGGATAGCTGCAGTGTGGGGTGCTAGTTATTTCTATACAGTATTGCTAAGTGTCACTAACATTGCAGGGCTCTGCATGTGTTATGATGTACTGTACTTCTATCTAACTTTTATACTAAAGTAAAGTTGCTATAGTTAAGTACTCCGGGATCAGTGTCAATTACTGTACTTTCTCACTGTTTGCTTTATTGTGGGACTGTGTCATAGACAATCGCAGATACATTACCAGTCTATCATTCCCTAGACTAGCTGTGCCAGGGGAGGGTTGAGTAGATTGCCGGAGGTTGGCAGTGCTGTGTATAGGGCCCGAAATAATATCAGCGGCTCTCTTAAGTTGGGGGTATCGCTACATAAGATACTGCTGAAAATGTGTGTTGCCTACAACTAGGGATAAGCCAACGGTCCTGTCTGAGCCCAGGTTTGAACTGAACTTTAAATGTTTGAGCATTCAGACGAATTAGACTATGTACCCCTTACTCATTCAGGTCGGTGGGTGGTATCTGAATGCCCTCTTTTTTAAGGGGGGCTCCAGGGTTGTGGGGAGGAGGCCCTTGTTTATGTCAACTTGGGGGCAAGGTAACCCCTATGTTAAGGGAATGTGGTGTGGTTTTTGTTTAGTTTCTTCTTTTTTTTTTTGTCATTCTTGCTGTAGGATGTACTACAGATAAAAAAGACAGTGACAAAGAAAAAAAAATGATACAGTTTCGATTGTCAGCAAATGACATTACACTACAGACTCCTTTTAAAAGAAACCAACGGGGAAATGTCATTTTCCAGCAATTTGAAAGCCTTTATTTTGTATATGTCAGTGTTGCGGCATTTTATGTATATAAAAGAGATGCACCCTTCACAGGCAGGATTAGGTTACCCCACCAGAAATGTTATTTAAAGGAATTATGCATGGTAATTGTACACTTTAAGAATTAAAAAAATCACTTCTCCCAGCTGAATGTAATGTTATTTTTTTTGTTTTGCATTGCTACATATTCCCCAGGGTATTGGCCACCACCCCCGTGCTATTTTTTGGACAACACCTTGCCGATTCTCTATTCAATTTTTTATTGGACAGATTTGGCTCCCATTGATTTCAGTGGTGTTTAAGTCGACATCTGAACAACTTTGAAGTTTTCCAAAGTCAGCTTGAATCAAAAGCAGGGTAGTTTGGCTCATCCCTACCTATGATTGTGAAAACTGTGATTTCTGGGATTATACAGTACTTTTCTAGTACTTTAAAGTATTACTAAACCCACAACAGTAAAATCAGTCTGTATATGCCATAAAGCATGCTTATTATACTCACTGTGGAACCTAAGGGGTTAATCCTCTGCATTGTGTAAAAAGGCTGTTCGATCCTGTCTCATCTGATCATCTCCTTCTTCCACTAACTCCAATATATTTCCTGATATTTACAGAGCTAGGAGACAGGCTGCACATGCTCAGTTTGGTGTGTATTGAGAGAGTTTTCTCTTTCTAGGAGAGTGCATGTGATCAGCACAAGGCCAATCAGCACTGTCCAGTCAGAGGGTAAGGGGTCCTGCATTCTCATAGGACAATTAGCACTGTCCAGACAGAGGGTCAGGGGTCCTGCATTCTCATAGGGCAGTCTTGGGAGAATGAAAACTCCTCCCACAAGCTTTAAACAGACACTCATAGAAGTCACAATACTGCTATATACTACTGATGAGAAAAGGTATTTAGCAGTTTATATTTACTAAAATAATTACTTTTCCATGTGTACTGTGGGAGACCAGATATGGAGAATGCAGGGTCCAGGGTTTAGTAACACTTTAATTCAGATCTCACATACTTTTAGTCTTTGACATGCACACGGTTTAATACCGTCATAGTGGTTACATTTTGGTTTTCTCTTTAGCAGCTTATGGTTATAAAGTTGCTTTAGTAGGTAATGTGTTTTCTTACATGCTCTTTGTGTTGCAGTTTGTTCTTGTTCATGCCCATTATGCTCATGGGCTGCAATGTGTATCCTCTTTGCTAAAATTGTTTGTTTACTACTAGCGTCAAATTTTAGCTTTACTGATATGTAGTTATATTTCCTTTACTTTGACACATTGGGTTATTTGCTAAAGGCAAATCCACTTTGCACTACAAGTCCAAACTACAAGTACAAAGTGCACTTGAAATTGCACTGAAAGTGCACTTGGAAGTGCAATCAAGGAAAAGATGGGAATAGGAGATAATGAAGTAGATGTCGGTAAAATATTACGGTTGACACATGCTATATCACCGGACTGTAGTACGACAGAAATAAATTATAAGTGTTTGGCACGCTGGTACATAACCCCTGATAAATTACACCGGTACCAAAGGGACGCCTCCAACTTATGTTGGAGGGGATGTGCGGAAATCAGAACTATGTTCCACATATGGTGGACATGTCCCAAAATAAAAGCATATTGGTAAGGAGTATTAATAATAATAGAAGAAATCACTGGCACTAAAATACCTGAGGAGCCATGGGTTTGTCTGTTCCATGGGGTCACTATGTTCATTAAACAATATAGGAGAACATTGCTACCCCATCTCCTAAATGCAGCAAAAAGTGTAATCCCTAGACAGTGGAAGGATGCCGAGAGCCCTTCGCTGAGGAGTTGGTTATGTAAAATCAACAAAACTTACAATATGGAATTTTTAAGGTTCAGTGGCGAAATAGGAGAAGAAGGATTCGTAAGGAGATGGAAAGACTGGCTAAGGTACAGGCAATCACAGAGATATGCTGAAAGGATGGCAGAGGGAAGGGTAGGGGAGAGAATCTGAGAGGGCCGGAACAAAAGACTGGTACTTGGAGAGATCCAGGGTGGGCAGGGTGGGGGAGGGCTTGTGGGGGGAGGGAGGTATTAATTTTAGACTGTTAGCATTTTGCATTAGTGGGGCCGGTAGTGGCAGCCCGGCTCCGCCTGAATTTGTTTTGTATGAATTTTTGTCAAAAAAAAAAAAAAAATCCCCCAAGAAAAAAGAAAAAAAAGGAAGTGCAATCGCTGTAGATCTGAGGGGGACATGCAAGGAAAATTAAAAAAAGCATTTTAGCACATGATTGGATGATAAAATCAGCAGAGCTTCCCCTCCTTTCAGATCTACCCCTCAGATTTACAGCGATTGCACTTCCAAGTGCACTTTCAGTGCAATTTCAAGTGCACTTTGCACTTGTAGTTTGCACTTGTAGTTCAAAAAGGACTTGCCTTTCGTAAATAACCCCCATTGTGCCATGCTGTGAATTTCCCTTTTTGAGACCTTTGACCTTCACTCTTAATGTGTCTTTTAGCTTTTGTCCTCATCTCTAGGGGTATGTTGTTAGCAGACAGCGAGTTGTGTTTCTTATTTCTGCTCACTTCCAAGTGTTAAGCCCCGTACACACGATCGGATAACCTATGGATTTTCGTCCGATGAAACTGTTTTTCATCAGTCTTGCCCACACACCATCAGTCAAAAAACCGACCGTTCCAAACGCGGTGACGTAAAACACTCCGATGAGCCGAGAAAAATTAAGTTTAATGTTTCTGAGCATGCGTCGACTTGATTCTGAGCATGCGTGGGTTTTTTAACCAATGGACTTGCCCATAGACGATCGGAAATTCCCATCGGTTTTTTATCCATCGGAAAATTTTAAAACAAGTTCTATTTTTTACAACCGATGGAAAAAAGACCGATGGGTACCATACACGATCGGTTGGTCTGATGAAAACCATCCATTGGACGGTTTTCATCAGTCAAACCGATCGTGTGTCCGGGGCTTTAGTGTCTTTAGAAAACTGAATTAAGATCTGTTTCAAGGTTTACACTATAAATGTTTCCGTTTTGAATTATCTCAGTTTCAAGAACCGTGAGTGTCTCTGAACTACCTTGGAGTTGTAGCAACATAGTACATTTACTATTCTCTTTATGAATTTATCAACTACTTTATGGAGACCACCATTATGGAGAAGGCTTCACCTATGGTGTCTGTATATCTGTATATAATCTAATAAAAATAAAATATAGTTCTGTTAATCCCTTTTTTGCCTTGGACAGACAGGTGCCCCAAAGATTATTAGTATAATGTTTTCAATATTTACTTTGAGTTTTAATATTCTGTAATAATAAATATATAATGTGGCAGAGTGTTGCCCTGCCATGGCCTAGAAAGAGGTTATGGCCCATAATTCTCAACCTGGCGAGTTGAGGGGTTCCAGGGAGCTTGTGTCACGGAGAGGAAGATGGCCTTTCATTTTCCTCAGTGTTTGGTAAAGTCAGTTTTGGGACCTGGAGCCTTGAAACTTCAAAGTGAGCCGGGTGGGATGAAATCTACAATCCTGGGTCCAGGTTTTCAGAACCACCAGCACACTAATGGGTCAGGTGTAGGGATGAGCCGAACACCCCCCCGGTTCGGTTCGCAGCAGAACATGCGAACAGGCAAAAAATTTGTTCGAACACGCGAACACCGTTAAAGTCAATGGGACACAAACGTGAAAAATCAAAAGTGCTAATTTTAAAGGTTAATATGCAAGGTATTAAACAAGGGAGGACAATCAGAGCAAACAAACAATGTTATGAAAAATAAAAATTACCAGCTGAACACATTAGGTCATCACAAGCCTAGAAACAGTATACAAAACATGGGTATGTGCAGCGCATATATAAAGAAGAGAAAATAAAATAAAAATATCAATATATCAACAATTTCAGGCAAAAACTCCTATGAGAAAAAGATCCTCAGAATGTCCCAGAATGGTGTAACAGGAAATGGGATAAGATTTCTCATGTGATGGAATAGGGATATAATCATCTGCCCAAATAGTGCTGATAGAATCCTCCACCATATATATATTGAGCTTACCGGATTCGGTGGACCTCTCAATTAAGAGCAGGTCATAAGAGCGTATATCCCCCCAGGAGCTAACGCACGGACGTCACCCACTGCCATCTCCGTGCTGGACGAGCGTTCCAGCCTTTTTTACATGCTGTTATCTCCGGTTGTCATACCGGTTTTTACCATTTGCGCCATAGCGCCAACGTTGGAATTTTATTGATCTTTATTCACTTTAACCTCCCTGGCGGTATGATTCTGTCAGATTTTAGGTGCTGAAAGCGGTACCATTATTCTGCATGGAAATTTGGCGTTTTATATTGCAGGCCTGTAATTCTTAGGAATAACTCATTTAATCTGTCCAAACCAGAGTCTAGTAGACATCCCGGGTATGATAAAGTTCAAAAAACAAAATTATACATTATAATAAAATAAATAACTATAAAATAATTATAACAAATAATAATATAATAATAATAAACGTGTTTTTCAGTGTTTGATGATGAATTTCCCCACAAATCGCTATCGCTTAATTCTGCGAGTGATTCTAATTTATTATCGCTGTTTTTTAGCTGGTCTAAAACCACTTTTGACATAAAGGGACACTTTTTGGTTGCTATGGACAATCTCCAGTTTCCAGGCAGAAAAAAAAAGTTTTTATTATATAAAAGTGCATGCAGGACACTGGGCAGACCACTAGGGACAATGGGGGTGTGTAATTATTACATACAGTACTGTAATCTGTAAGATTACAGTATACTGTATGTATACTGTGTTTCAACTTTTTTGAATTTGGCGCCGATCTCCGTCCCCATGCGTCGTAACGTCGCAGGGAACGGAGCTCGGCGGCATTCGGCAGTGTGTGAATCGAGCGAGATGACGGCTCGATCACACAGCGGAGAGGCATCGCAGGATCCAGGGGACAAGGTAAGTAACTCCTATCTGGATCACTGCGACGCAGCCCGAGTCTGGCTCGAGGTTACCGCTTTTGGTGCTGAAATTTAACCCCGAGCCAGACTCGGGAATACCGCTAGGAAGGTTAATAAACCTTACGGAGTGCACTTAGGCTGTCTCCTTATCTTTTTTGGGCATATGGACTTTACTGCCACCACATCCAGCACTACAAAAAGGAGGTTTTATCTAACTACACTTTGGTCATCATCCCGGCTCGCTATGGAAGGATCCTAGTAGCAGTTATCACATCCCATCATCCCTGTGGGGATATACGCTCTTATGACCTGCTCTTAATTGATAGGTCCACCAAATCCGGTAAGCTCAATATATATATGGTGGAGGATTCTATCAGCACTGTTTGGACAGAGGATTATATCCCTATTCCATCACATGAGGAATCTTATCCCATTTCCTGTTACACCATTCTGGGACATTCTGAGGATCTTTTTCTCATAGGACTTTTTGCCTGAAATTGTTGATATATTGATATTTTTATTTTATTTTCTCTTCTTTATATATGCGCTGCACATACCCCTGTTTTGTGTAATATGCAAGGTATTGTCATAAAAAGTGTTTGGGCACCCGGGTCCTGTCCCAGGGGACATGTATCAATGCAAAAAAAAGTTTTTTCGGGACCAGTGATTTTAATAATGCTTAAAGTGAAACAATAAAAGTGAAATATTCCTTTAAATTTCATAACTGGGGGGTGTCTATAGTATGCCTGTAAAGTGGCAATTTTTTCCCATGTATAGAACAGTCCCTGCGCTAAATTACATTTCTAAAGGAAAAAAAGTAATTTAAAACTACTCACGGCTATAATGAATTGTCGGGTCCCGGCAATACAGATAAAAGTCATTAAGAAAAACGGCATGGGTTCCTCCCCCAGTCCATTACCAGGCCCTTTGGGTCTGGTATGAATATTAAGGGGAACCCCGAACCAAAATGTAAAAAAAAATGTGTGGGGGTCTCCCTAAAAATCCATACCAGACCCTTATCCGAGCACCCAACCTGGCATGCCGCAGGAAAAGAGGGGGGATGAGAGAGCGCCCCCCTCCTGAACCGTACCTGGCCACATGCCCTCAACATGGGTAGGATGTCCCCATGTTGATGGGGACAAGGGCCTCATCCCCACAACCCTTGCCCGGTGGTTGTGGGGGTCTGCGGGCGGGGGGCTTATCGGAATCTGGAAGCCCCCTTTAACCACTTGTCCCCCGCCCACTGTCAATTGACGGCGGGCGGAGGATACTCTCGTTCTGGGAGGACGTCATATGACGTCCTCCCTTTAAAACGAGCTAGGAGGCGCGCGTGCGTGCCCGACGCGTTCACAAGGCCCAGGTGCGCGTGCCCGGCGGCCGCGATTGCCCGGGAAACGAGCAGGAAAGTGGATCTCTGTGTGTAAACACAGAGATCCACGTCCTGTGAGGGAGAGGGGACCGATGGTGTGTCCCTTGTAGATAGGGACAACCATCGGTCACCTCCCCCAGTCAGTCCCCTCCCCCCACAGTAAGAACACTTTGAGGGAACATATTTAACCCCTTCCCGCCCCCTAGTGGTTAACCCCTTCCCTGCCAATCACATTTATACAGTAATCAATGCATTTTTATAGCAGGGATCACTGTATAAATGTGAATGGTCCCAAAAATGTGTCAAAAGTGTCCGATGTGTCCGCCGCACTATCGCAGTCACAATAAAAAATCGCATATCGCCGCCATTACTAATAAAAAAATAAAAAAATAAAAATGCTATAAATCTATCCCCTATTTTGTAGACGCTATAACTTTTGCGCAAACCAATCAATACGCGCTTATTGCAATTTTTTTTTACCAAAAATATGTAGAAGAATACGTATCGGCCTAAACTGAGAAAAATTTTATTTAAAAAAAAAAAATGGGTATTTATTATAGCAAAAACTAAAAAATAGTGTTTTTTTTCCAAACTGGACGCTCTTCTTTTGTTTATAGCGCAAAAAATAAAAACCGCAGAGGTGATCAAATACCACCAAAAGAAAGCTCTATTTGTGGGAAAAAAAGGACACAAATTTCGTTTGGGAGCCACGTCGCACGACCACGCAATTGTCATTCAAAGTGTGACAGCGCTGAAAGCTGAAAAATGGCTTGGGCAGGAAGGGGGTTTTCATGCACAGTAGAGAAGTGGTTAACAAAGGGGACCCCCAGATCCCGGTCCCCCCATGTGAATTGTACCTCTACCATTTCACAAAAAAAGTGTCAAAAATGGTAAAAAACACACAGACACAGCTTGGGACAAGTCCTTTATTAAAAAAGAAGAAAAAAAAAAAGCAATGTAATCCTTCCTCATCTCAGGATATGAAGAAACACGCCGCCACAGCACGATCAGCCTCCATGGGAGGCCCCCAGCTGAGGGCGGGGCCATCTGTGACGTGCGTGGGTGACCCTGCCCCCTCTGACGCAACAGGGGAAACGCCACGGGGTTACCCAGTGACATGTGTGGGTGACCCCGCCCCCTATGATGCCACAGGGGTTTCCATGGCGTCAGAGGGGGCGGGGTCACCCGTGATGCCACGGGGAAACTGCCGGAAACCCCCGTTGCGTCAGAGGATTACATTGCTGGAATTGTTTTTCTTTTTTAATAAAGGACTTGTCCCAAGCTGTGTTTTTTTTACCATTTTTGGTACGGTTCAGGAGGGGGAGGGCACTCTCTCATACCCCCTCTTTTCCTGCAGCCTGCCAGGTTGCGTGCTCGGATAAGGGTTTGGTATGGATTTTTAAGGGGACCCCCACGCCTTTTTTTTTTTTGCCGTGGGGTTACCCTTTAAATCCATACCAGATCTGAAGGGTCTGGTATGGATTTTGAAGAGGACCCCTACGCCATTTTAAAAAAAAAGATTGGCGCAGGGTTCCCCTTAATATCCATACCAGACCTGGTTCCTGGTTCCATACCATTTTGGTTCGGGGTTCCCCTTAATATTCATACCAGACCCACAGGGCCTGGTAATGGACTGGGGGGGGGGCATTTTTTTCAATTACTTTTATCTGTATTGCCGGGACCCGACAATTCATTATATCCACAAGTAGTTTTAAATGACTTTTTTTTCCTTTAGAAATGTCATTTTGTGCAGGGACTGTTCTAAACACGGGAAAAATGCAGCACTTTACAGGCATACCCAGGTATGAAATTTAAAGGAATATTTCACTTTTATTGTTTCACTTTAACCACTTGACAACTGGGCACTTAAACCCCCTTCCTAACCAGACGAATTTTCAGCTTTCGGTGCTCTCACATTTTGAATGACAATTACTCAGTCATACAACACTGTACCCATATGAAATTTTTGTCCTTTTTTTCACACAAATAGAGCTTTCTTTTGGTGGTATTTAATCACTGTTGGGTTTTTTATTTTTTGCGCTATAAGAGAAAAAAGACTGAAAATTTTGTAAAAAAATGAATTTTTCTTTGTTTCCGTTATAAAATTTTGCAAATTAGTATTTTTTCTTCATACATTTTGGCCAAAATTTATACTGCTACATATCTTTGGTAAAAATAAGTACAAATTGGTGCATATTTTTTGGTCTTTGTGAAAGTTATAGAGTCCACAAGCTATGGTGCCAATATCTGAAAATTGATCACACCTGAAGTACTGACGGCCTATCTCATTTCTTGAGACCCTAACATGCCAGAAAAGTACAAATACCCCCCAAATGACCCCTTTTTGGAAAGAAGACATTCCAAGGTATTTAGAAAAAGTCATTGTGAGTTTTTTGAAGTTGTCATTTTTTCCCACAATTCTTTGCAAAAATCAAGATTTTTTTTCTTTTTTTTTCCACAAAATTGTCATATTAGCAGGTTATTTCTCACACACAGCATATGCATACCACAAATTACACCCCAAAACACATTCTGCTATTCCTCCCGAGTATGGCGATACCACATGTGTGAGACTTTTACACAGCGTGGCCACATACAGAGGCCCAACATGCAGGGAGCACCATCAGGCGTTCTGGAGAACCCAGGCCAATTCTGACATTTCTCTCCTACATGTAAAAATCATAATTTGTTTGCTAGAAAATTACATAGAACCCCAAAACATTATATATGTTTTTTTAGCAAAGACCTTAAAGAATATAATGGTGGTCATTGCAACTTTTTATCTTGCACGGTATTTGCGCAGAAATTTTTCTAACGCGTTTTTTATGGAAAAAAACTGTTTTGTGCCTAAAAGAAAAAAAAAACAGTAAAGTTAGCCCAATGTTTTTGCATAATGTGAAAGATGAAGTTACGCCGAGTAAATAGATACCTAACATGTCACCCTTCAAAATTGCACACGCTCGTGGAATGGCGCCAAACTTCGCTACTTAAAAATCCCCATAGGCAACGCTTTAAATATTTTTACTGGTTACATGTTTTGAGTTACAGAGGAGGTCTAGGGCCAAAATTATTGCTCTCGCTCTAACGTTCACAACGATACCTCACATGTGTGGTTTGAACACCGTTTTCATATGTGGGCGGGGCTTACGTATGCGTTCACTTCTGCATGCGAGCTTGCGGGGGGCAGGGGCGCTTTAAAAAAAATATATATATTTTATTGTTCATTTTACTTTATTTATTTTAGTTTGACATGTTTTTCCGCCCCAAATTTTTTTTGATCACTTTTATTCCTATTACAAGGAATGTAAACATCCCTTGTAATAGGAATATGGCATGACAGGTCCTCTTTACAGTGAGATATGGGGTCATTAAGACCCCACATCTCAACTCTAGGCTGGGAAGCCTGAAAAAAAACAAAAAAAAAAAATCCTGGCTTTGATCGTAGCGGTGAGTCGGTAGAAGCACCGGAGGGCAGCGGGAGGGGGGGCATCCCCTCTCACCTTCCGTAAGAGCGATCAAGCGGTGGAACAGCCGCTATGATCATTCTTATGGTGCAGGGAATCGCCAGCTGAAAAAGCTAATATCTGAATGATGCCTGTAGCTGCTCCCATCATTCAGATATCTCCGCACAAAGTCAAGGACGTCATATGACGGCCGGCGGGCGGGAAGTGGTTATTGCGGAGTATTGCCGGGTATTGCGGAGTATTGCCGGGTATTGAGGAGTATTGCCGGGTATTGAGGAGTATTGCCGGGTATTGAGGAGTATTGCCGGGTATTGCCGAGTATTGCGGGGTATTGCCGGGTATTGCCGGGTATTGCGGAGTATTGCCGGGTATTGAGGAGTATTGCAGGGTATTGCGGAGTATTGCAGGGTATTGCGGAGTATTGCAGGGTATTGTGGAGTATTGCAGGGTATTGTGGAGTATTGCCGGGTATTGTGGAGTATTGCCGGGTATTGTGGAGTATTGCCGGGTATTGTGGAGTATTGCAGGGTATTGAGGAGTATTGCGGAGTATGGCAGGGTATTGCGGAATATGGCAGAGTATTGCACAGTATGGGCAGAGTATGGGCAGGGTATTGCACAGTATGGGCAGGGTATTGCACAGGGTATTGCAGAGTATGGGCAGAGTATGGGCAGGGTATTGCAGAGTATTGCACAGGGTATTGCAGAGTATTGCACAGGGTATTGCAGAGTATTGGCAGGGTGTATTGCAGAGTATTGGCAGGGTGTATTGCAGAGTATTGCACAGGGTATTGCAGAGTATTGCACAGGGTATTGCAGAGTATTGCACAGGGTATTGCAGAGTACTGCACAGGGTATTGCAGAGTATTGCACAGGGTGTATTGCAGAGTATTGCACAGGGTGTATTGCAGAGTATTGGCAGAGTATTGCACAGGGATGGCTGAGCAGGGATGGATGGATGGCTGGATCTGTGACTGCAATTGTCACAGATCCAGCCCACAGCTGACATGGGGGAGGGAGCGGACATGATCCGCTCCCTCCCCTCTCCTCTCACACTGTACCGATCGGTACAGAGAGGGGAGGGAGGAACCGGCGTCATGTGATGACGCCGGTCTGTTTACAAGTGATCGCTCCGTCATTTGACGGAGCGATCACGTGGTAAACGGCCGCGATTAGCGGCCATCTACCGTGATCCGTGATGCGCCGGGTCTTCCGGATCTGGCGGTCACGAACATATCCTGGAGCGCGCCCCAGGGGGCGCGCGGGAGCAAGATTCTGTGAGGACGTCCCTGGGACGTCCACCCAGGATAACTCGACCGCGCTGTGGACGTCTTTTGTACATGGCGCGGTCGGGAAGTGGTTAAGCATTATTAAAATCACTGCTCCCGAAAAACTGCAGTTTTTAGACCTTTTTTTTGCACTGATACATGTCCCCTGGGGCAGGACCCAGGTCCCCAAACACTTTTTATGACAATAACTTGCATATTAACTGTGAGGGGGTTAGCTCGGTAGCGGGTGTGTGTGACCCCCGAGATGGGCTCCCCACACAAAAACAGGCCCAGCAAACGGAGGTTGTGGTTTTCAAAATCAAAAAGGTGCGGTTTATTTTCTATTTACAGTGACAAAACACAGCAAAGCAAAAGAAACATAAACAAAATAAATCCTGGTCAACTTGACCTCTGACTAAACATACAGGTTTCCTAACTAACAACTGGGATCAGCCTAGTGCTGTCCTAGTCCCTAAGTCCCTGGTTTTAAATGTCCAAGCAAATAGCCACACAGGCTTTGTCTCACCGCACAGGGGTTCACTCTCCCTAGACAGTCCACACAGGTCTGGGTCCAGGCATGAGCTAACATCTAATGAAGCTGGGAGTTCTTATAGAGGCCTAAATGAGCTGACAAGCTTCAGCTGGTCTCATCAACTCCCTGTCTGCACGACGCCCCACACTCTCCCTAGAGGTATGAGTCATCCATGAGCCCACTAGCCCCAGCTGGGCTTATACAACTCTCCACCTAGTTGTATAAGTCGGCGTAAAGCCTGAATCTGGGCGAAATATATCTACCCCCCTGGATGCAACCAGGTGACTTTACCTTCCTGCTGTCACATACCCCCCCCTCTTGTTTTAACCTCGGGGTTGGAACACCAGCAATCAGGCATTCATGTACTCGAGACAAAGCATCCACATTCCCCATTTGAACGCCAGGGCGATGCTTTACTGTGAAGTTGAATTCCTGGAGGGCCAGGAACCACCTATTCACTCTTCTATTTGTTTCCTTGTTTTGAGCCATCCACTTTAACGGAGCATGATCCGTAACCATATCAAAGTGCCTACCTAGCAGGTAGTACCGAAGGGAATCTAGAGCCCACTTCACCGCTAAACACTCCTTTTCAACGGTGGCGTAATTTACCTCATGGGACTTCAACTTCCTGCTGAGGTAAATGACTGGGTGCTCTTCCCCGTTCCAGACCTGGGACAATACTGCTCCTAACCCCACATCTGACGCATCACTTTGTACGACAAAGTCTTTAGAGAAGTCGGGTGAGTACAACACTGGCTGGCTACATAAGGCTTGTTTCAAGAATTGGAATGCTGCCTCAGCCTCGGGGGTCCATTTAATCATGCCCGACCCTTTCCCCTTCGTCAGGTTGGTTAGGGGCACAGCCTTAGAAGCAAAGTGGGGAATGAATCGCCGATAATACCCAGCGATTCCCAGAAAGGCTCGTACCTGCTTCTTGCTGTTGGGACGTGGCCAACTCTGGATGGCCTCGACTTTGTTGAGTTGGGGTTTTATTACTCCCCTCCCAATGGTGTACCCAAGATATTTGGCCTCCTCCTGCCCAATGGTACACTTCTTGGGGTTAGCTGTAAACCCCGCTTCCCGAACAGAGTCCAGGACTGCTTGCACTTTTGGCAGATGTGAGGCCCAATCTGTGCTATGGACAATTACGTCATCCAGGTAAGCCGCAGCATACTTCCGATGGGGCCTCAGCATCTGGTCCATTTTCCGCTGGAATGTGGCCGGCGCATTCTGTAACCCGAACGGCATTCTTTTATATTGGAACGCCCCGTCTGGGGTTACAAATGCGGTTTTCTCTTTGGCCGACTTGGCCAGGGGGATTTGCCAATACCCTTTTGTGAGGTCAAGAGTCGTCATGTATCGGGCTGTTCCCAGCCGGTCGATCAACTCATCTATACGTGGCATGGGGTAGGTGTCAAATTTTGTAACTTTGTTCAACTGACGAAAATCGTTACAAAATCGCCAGCTCCCATCCGGTTTAGGCACCAACACAATGGGACTAGACCAATCACTTTGGGACTCCTCTATCACCCCTAAGTTCAGCATTTTCTGTACTTCCTCCCGTATTGGCTCCCGTCGGGCCTCTGGGATCCGATAGGGTTTTAACTTCACCCTTTCACCGGGCGGGGTAATGATGTCATGCTCTACCCCAGATGTTTGTCCCGGCAGCTCAGAGAATACCTCCTTGTTGCGAAGCACAAACTCCTTAACCTCCTGTTGTTGGGGTTGTGACAAGGTGGCTGCTATTCCAACCTCAGGAATCACGCAACCAGTTTGAGCTGGTGACCAAGTGTCTGCGACTAGGGACTCTCTATCCCTCCAGGCTTTCAACAGATTAACGTGATAGATCTGTTCGGGCTTTCGCCTTCCTGGTTGTCTGACCTTGTAATTCACTTCGCTCACTTTTTCCATTATCTCGTAGGGGCCTTGCCATTTGGCAAGGAATTTACTTTCAACCGTAGGGACAAGTACCAGTATCCTATCCCCCGGGGAAAAGGTACGGGTCTTGGCTCCACGGTTGTACACTCTCTGCTGTGCTAACTGCGCTTGGGCCAAATGTTCCTTCACGATGGGCATTACCTGTGCAATTCGGTCTTGCATCAGGGCGACATGCTCAATCACACTCCTGTGGGGAGAACTCTCACTTTCCCAAGTTTCCTTGGCAATATCCAACAGCCCTCTTGGGTGTCTCCCATACAGTAACTCAAAGGGGGAGAATCCCGTAGAGGATTGGGGCACCTCCCTAATAGCAAACATCAGATAAGGAAGTAGACAGTCCCAATCCTTTCCATCTCTATCCACCACTTTCTTCAACATTTGTTTTAGGGTTTTGTTGAATCTTTCAACCAGCCCATCGGTTTGGGGGTGATACACAGATGTACGTAATTGCGTCACTTTGAACAATTTACACAGCTCCTTCATAACCCGGGACATAAAGGGTGTACCTTGGTCCGTAAGCAGTTCTTTACAAATACCCACCCGGCTAAACACAAGAGATAGCTCTTTGGCTATGGTTTTGGCCGAGGTATTTCGGAGAGGGATCGCTTCTGGATAACGGGTGGCATAGTCCATTATAACTAATATGTACTGGTGCCCCCTAGCGGACTTGATTATAGGACCTACCAAATCCATGGCGATCCTCTCAAACGGGACCTTAATGATGGGTAGAGGGACCAGCGGGCTACGGAAATGTGGCATCGGGGCCGACCTCTGACACACAGGGCAGGAGGAACAATAATTTTCTATGTCCTTCATCACCCCCGGCCAATAGAATCTCTGTAATACCCTCTCTCGGGTTTTCTCTGTCCCCAGATGACCTCCAAGAATGTGCCCATGGGCCAACTCCAACACCAACTTCCTGTAAGGTTTGGGCACCACAAGCTGCTCAACGGTTTCTTCTGCCCTTTTTGCCACCCGATACAGTAGGTCCTTCTCTACGCTGAAGTATGGGTAAGTGCAGGTATTATCTGGGTTCACTAACTCGCCATCTATTTTCACTACGTTTTCCCGTGCCTTTATTAGGGCGGGGTCTTTCAACTGTTCTGTGGCAAAGTTTTCCCTGTGAACCTCAAGATCAGAAAACTCCACAGACGGTAGGTTTTCGTCTGAGGAGGTGGGCTCCTCTCCAGTTTCTTGAGTCTCCCCTGCCAATACTGATAAGGGAAATTCCGGAGAGTCCTCACCACTCTCAGGGGAGTTCTGGCTATCACATTCCTGGTACATAGGGGCACCAGTGGGGGGCTCAGGATCATCCCACAGTTCCCAGAACTTCGGAAAATCCCTTCCCACAATGGCGTCATGCGGTAACTGAGATACTAAGCCCACTGGATGAGAGAGGGTACCTTTGGGGGTCTCGAAACACACTGTAGTCACTGGATACTCTCGGGTGTCCCCATGCACACAAATAACAGCTACCTTGCTATTCCCAGAGACCTCTGTTTTAACTAACTCAGCCTTTATCAGGGTCACAAGGCTACCTGAATCCAGCAATACCACAACATTTCTACCATTAACACACATTTTGCATAAATGTTTCTCAGTTCCTCGAATGGCAGTGCATGCGACTGTCGCACACAGCGACTGACGTCTGCCCGTCAGAAAGTCACACTGCATGGGTTCCTCCACAACCGGGCAATTGGCTGCAATATGTCCCGCTTGCCGGCAGCGGTAGCAAACGATCCTTCTTGCGGCCTCTTGAGCCGCTGATTTCCCAGGCTGTTCTCGCCAAACTTGGGGTAGAGCTCCCACCCTCTCACTCTCTCCACCCTCACCCCTTGGAATCCTCTTATCCGCCCCTGGGGATGGTCTGGTCTTAGGGTGGAAAGTCCGAGTGTCTCTGGAAGAGGCCGTCAGGTTCTCTGTAGCCAAGTATTTCTCCACACGATCCACAAGACCATCGGCCGTCTCTGGGTCTCCATGGCTTACCCACTTTTGGATGGCAGTAGGAAGAGCTCTCAAAAACCGATCCATTACAACACGTTCCACAATCTTTGGTGCGGACAAAGTCTCTGGCTGTAGCCACTTTCTGCTCAGGTGAATGAGATCATACATTTGAGACCTGGGGGGTTTTCCAAGCTGGAAAGTCCAGTTATGCACACGCTGAGCCCGGACAGCCTGGGTGACACCCAGCCTTGCCAATATTTCAGCTTTTAGCATCACATAGTCTTTTGCTTGGTTAGGCTCTAGGTCATAGTAAGCTTTCTGCGATTCACCAGTTAACAGAGGAGCCACCAGTCCAGCCCACTGCTCCTCAGGCCACTTTTCTCTTTCAGCGGTCCTTTCAAATGTGGTCAAAAATACCTCTGGATCATCCTCTCCAGTCATTTTTGTCAATAAACGACTCACCCCAAAGGACGCGGTATTAGTGGGACGGCTTTCCTCACTGGTCTGCGGACGTTGCTGCATTACTGCTTCCATCTGTTGTTGTAGTCTCTGCTCTTGCTTCTGCAACAGGTCTATGAAGCGGGCCTCAGATTGCTGCTGGGCTTGTTGCTGAGCCTCCAGACTCTGTTGCAAAGTTACGTTTGTCTGCTGCTGGGCTGCAAGGCTCTGTTGATGAGCTTGCTGCTGGGCTGCAAGGCTCTGTTGATGAGCTTGCTGCTGGGCTGCGAAGTTCTGTTGTTGAGCTGCAAGGCTCTTTTGCAAACCTGCATTTGTCTGCTGTTGATTGGCATTTGCTAGAGCCAGCTGCTTCAGTATCTCCTCCATGCTGGCTTAAAAAAAAACTGCCACTGGTTCTCCACCAACTGTGAGGGGGTTAGCTCGGCAGCGGGTGTGTGTGACCCCCGAGATGGGCTCCCCACACAAAAACAGGCCCAGCAAACGGAGGTTGTGGTTTTCAAAATCAAAAAGGTGCGGTTTATTTTCTATTTACAGTGACAAAACACAGCAAAGCAAAAGAAACATAAACAAAATAAATCCTGGTCAACTTGACCTCTGACTAAACATACAGGTTTCCTAACTAACAACTGGGATCAGCCTAGTGCTGTCCTAGTCCCTAAGTCCCTGGTTTTAAATGTCCAAGCAAATAGCCACACAGGCTTTGTCTCACCGCACAGGGGTTCACTCTCCCTAGACAGTCCACACAGGTCTGGGTCCAGGCATGAGCTAACATCTAATGAAGCTGGGAGTTCTTATAGAGGCCTAAATGAGCTGACAAGCTTCAGCTGGTCTCATCAACTCCCTGTCTGCACGACGCCCCACACTCTCCCTAGAGGTATGAGTCATCCATGAGCCCACTAGCCCCAGCTGGGCTTATACAACTCTCCACCTAGTTGTATAAGTCGGCGTAAAGCCTGAATCTGGGCGAAATATATCTACCCCCCTGGATGCAACCAGGTGACTTTACCTTCCTGCTGTCACATAACCTTTAAAATTAGCACTTTTGATTTCTCCCATAGACTTTTAAAGGGTGTTCCGCGGCTTTGGAATTTGCCGCGAACACTCCAAATTGTTCACTATTCGGCGAACAGGCGAACACCCGATGTTCGAGTCGAACTTACGTTCGACTCGAACATCGGGCTCATCCCTAGTCAGGTGTGTGCTGGGCTATTAGTAGTGACCTGACCATTGTTCTGGGCTCCATTCCAGCAGACAGAAAGTCATTGCCCAGGAGTCAGGAGAGCTTCACCTAGGAAAGAGGTGGGAGCCAGTGCAGCAAGGGACTGCTAGCTGTGTGCACAGAGTTGTATAGGAAGATGAATTTTGTGAAAATAGTGCAGCACTGCGTATCTATAAATCGTATATAAACAAATAATTATACATTCCATAAAACAATTTATGAAAAATAAAAAAAACTGTTTATATGTAGGTTTCCAAAGCTGTCACCGCTGTGTAAAACCATATTTTAATGGATCCAATATTCAGTGCACACCACCACCTGCTAAAATGCCTGCTCACCTCAAGGATGAGTATAAAACTCATAGACAGATCACTCCTCGTGTCCACCACGATCAATCCACTTTACCAATAGTAGTGATTCCTACAGTCCCCAGACTGCACCTCTGTGTGGGTAATCAATGTTTGAATTGTCTCCAAACAACACCTTCCTCAACTCGCTTTTCAATAATCAATTCCACTTATATTTCCAGGGGTTAACCGCTTCCTTACCGGGCCTATTCTGGCACTCCTCTCCTACATGCAAAGATCATAAAAAAAATTCTAGAAAATTACTCAGAACCCCCAAACACTATATATATATATATATATATATATATATATATATATATGTTTTTTAGCAGACACCCTAGGGAATAAAATGGCGGTCATTACAACTTTTTATCTCGCACGGTATTTGCGCAATAATTTTTCAAACGCATTTTTTTGGGGAAAAAAACGGTTTCATTAATTAAAAAATATTAAAACATTAAAGTTAGCCCAATTTTTTTGCATAATGTGAAAGATGAAGTTACGCTGAGTAAATAGATACATAACATGTCACCCTTAAAAATTGCACACGCTCGTGGAATGGCGCCAAACTTCGGTACTTAAAAATCCTCATTTAAAAATCCGCTTTCATTTTTTTTTACTGGTTACATGTTTTGAGTTACAGAGGAGGTCTAGGGCTAGAATTATTTCTCTCGCTCTAACGTTCGCTTCTATACCTCACATGTGTTGTCAGGGTCACCTGTGGCCAGGTGACAGATGCACACCGTAGGGGGACAGGAGTGCACCGCGAGGTAGTGAACTCTATGGCTGGCTTCTGCGGATAGGAAACTGGGTGGTTGTGGAAAGCGGGACCAGAGGAGCACAACCGGGATCCTAACGGAAGCTAGAGCCAAGATTCCCCAGGGCGCGGAGTCTAAGACCCAGCTGGTCTTCTCCAGGGCCTCTAGTGGTGAGGATGTTATGCTGCAGGCTGGGACCAGGTCGCGGCCCCTGGAGTTTCCTAGCTCACGCCCCGTAGGATAAGGGGAAAAGAGGGGAAGCAGCAGCACAAGATAAGAGAGAACCGAATAACAAGCTGAAGGTCAGGGGCCACAAGCAGACAAGGATAACGAAAGAACGAGCCGAAGGTCAAGGGTCACGAGCAGACAGGGATAGTCGGGGACAAGCCAATAACGTAACAGAGAGACAGACGTAGCACACGGCAGGCAGGAACCCAAACACACAATGCCTAACAAACACGTTGATCAGCAAAGCAGGCTTGCAGTGCACAGGTTAATATAGTGTTCTGTGATAGGGCCTGGGGTGGAGTCAGGCTGGGAGGAGATTATAAAGGAAGCCAGGTGAAGGAGGTCTGGTCTCTAGATGAACACATGAGGAGGAAGGTAAGATGGCAGACAGACATTAATGCATATCCATGACAGTACCCTCCCTCTTACGAGGCCTCCCCCTTCCCCGCCTGGGCCCAGGTTTAGAGGAAAACTTCAGATGAAACTCCTTTAACAGACGAGGTGCAAAGACCTCAGATGCAGTGATCCAAGACCTCTCCTCAGGACCAAACCCTTTCCAATGAACGAGGTACTGAAGAACGCCTTTACAGAGTCGGGAGTCCAGAATTTGACTGATCTCGTACTCCTGATTATCCTCAGAGACAGGCGCCACGGTAGGGAGAGGACGAGAGAATTTATTGAGGACCAAAGGCTTTAGAAGAGCAACATGAAAGGAGTTAGTGATTTTAAGGCTCTTAGGAATCTGGAGTTTGAAACAAACTGGATTCAGTTTAGCAGTTACCGTATATGGACCGATGAATCGTGGAGCAAACTTCAGAGAAGGAACTCGGAGCTTGATGTTCCTGGTAGAGAGCCAGACTTTGTCCCCTGGCTGAAGAGAAGGCGGTTTACGCCTGCGGCGGTCGGCAAAGCCTTTGAATTTTTCAGCAGCTGCCCGGAGGGAATCATGAACGTGACCCCAAACGGAATTGAGAGACTCCTGAACCGAAGCCAAAGCTGGAATGTCTGGAGAACAGATCATGGGAAGAGGAAGTTGAGGGTGTTTTCCATAAACTGTGAAAAAGGGTGTCTTCTGCGAACTGGTATTCACATGATTGTTATGGGAGAATTCTGCCCACGGGAGTAGAGAGGACCAATCGTCATGGTGAGAAGACACAAAGGTGCGAAGAAAGACCTCTAACTCCTGATTAACCCTCTCAGTCTGTCCATTGGATTGGGGATGGTAAGAAGAAGAAAAATCCAAGACAATATTGAGGGATTTGCAAAAGGCTCTCCAAAAACGAGACGTGAATTGGACTCCCCTGTCGGAAACAATATGAGAAGGGACCCCATGTAGGCGGAGAATTTCTCGAATGAAAATGGGAACCAAGGCAGGGGCAGAAGGAAGACCAGGAAGAGGAACAAAATGAGCCATCTTGGAGAATCGATCGATTACCACCCAAATGACTGTATTATTCTCAGACAGTGGGAGATCGGTGATAAAATCCATGGCAATATGGGCCCAGGGTTCCTTAGGAATGGGCAAGGGCATGAGGAGACCAGCAGGAGCTTGTGTGGAGGATTTGGACTGAGCACAGACATGACAAGCTTTAACGTAGTCTTTGACGTCTGAGTGGAGATTAGGCCACCAGTAGTGACGACTGATGAGTAGGAAGGATCGGAGGAATCCAGAATGCCCTGCCACCTTGGAATCATGTCCCCAACGAAGGATCTTAGCTCTTAGCTCAGTGGGGACAAAGGTCTTACCAGGCGGAATTTTTGACTTCAGGGTGGTAGAGTGGGCAACAATGCATGAGGTTGGAATGATCGGCTCAGGTTCAGGGGCGGACTCCTCGTCCAAAGTGTCAAATGACCTAGAGAGCGCATCAGCCCGACCGTTGCAGGAACCAGGTTTGTAGGTAATCGTGAAATTAAAACGGGCAAAGAAGAGACTCCACCTGGCCTGTCTAGGATTCAGACGTTTAGCATTCTGTAGATACTGTAAATTCTTGTGATCGGTAAAGATCGTTATGGAGTGAGGGGAACCCTCCAAGAGATGACGCCACTCCTCTAACGCCAATTTAATTGCGAGAAGTTCCCGATCACCGATGGCATAATTCCTCTCTGCCTGAGAATTTTTTTTGGAGAAGAACGCACATGGTTGGCGTCTCTTTTCAAAGATTTGAAGAAGCACAGCTCCCACCCCCATTGAGGAAGCGTCCACTTCAATAAAAAATGCATTCCCAGGATTTGGTCTCCTCAAGAGGGGGCCAGAAACAAAGGCCTGTTTCAGATTGTGAAATGCAGAGACAGCTTCGGGAGGCCAGTCTCTGGCATTCACACCCTTCTTGGTCAAAGCGATAATAGGCGCGGCAATGGAAGAGTAATTCCTTATGAACTGCCTATAATAATTAGTGAAGCCAAGAAAGCGCTGTGTGGCCTTGAGGCTAGCAGGAAGAGGCCAGTTGGTGATAGCCAAGACCTTCCCAGGGTCCATACGAAGACCCGAACATGAGACGAAGCACCCCAAAAACAGGACCTCAGAACATTCAAAGGAACATTTCTCCAGCTTGGCATAGAGATTGTTCTCTCTAAGACGTTGAAGTACAGTGCGGACATGGTTTCTGTGGACGAGCAGATTTTCAGAAAAGATCAGAATGTCATCCAGATAGATGACAACAAACTGGTACAGCAGATCTCTGAAGATTTCATTGACAAAGTTTTGAAACACGGCTGGAGCATTACACAGACCAAAAGGCATCACCAGATATTCGTAATGCCCGTCTCTAGTGTTGAATGCAGTCTTCCATTCGTCACCCTCCCGTATTCGAATGAGATTGTACGCGCCTCTGAGATCCAACTTGGTGAAAATGGAGGCACCCTTCAACCTATCGAATAGCTCAGATATTAAGGGTAAGGGGTATCGATTTTTAATAGTAACCGCATTTAAACCCCGATAATCGATGCAGGGTCTTAAGGTACCATCCTTTTTGGCAACAAAAAAGAACCCTGCCCCTGCAGGCGATGAGGATTTCCGGATGAAACCTCTCTCCAGATTCTCTGCGACATACTCCGACATGGCCTGGGTCTCTGGGATGGACAGAGGGTAGGTACGACCCCTGGGTAGAGTTGCTCCGGGGACAAGATCAATAGCACAGTCAAAAGACCTGTGGGGAGGAAGCACCTCAGCTGATTTCTTACAGAACACATCCCGGTAATCGCTCTATGCAGCAGGAAGATCAGAAGAAACAGAAGTGGCAGCAACCGGAAGACTCTCCTTGGGGGTCACCTTGAGAAGACACGACGAGAAACATGAGGAACCCCAGGCCAGGATCTGCCCAGAGACCCAGTCCACATGTGGAGAGTGGAGCTGTAGCCAAGGGAGGCCCAATACAACTGGGGTAGAGGCCTTGGGTAGAATAAGAAAGGATATCCACTCCTGGTGGAGAATCCCTACCGACATCCTAATGGGTAGCGTCTGGAAGCGAATAGGGCCCCCTGGGAGAACAGTGCCATCAATTGCCGAGACTACCAATGGGGTAGTGAGAGGTGAAAGGGTAAGCTTCATAGAAGAAGCAGTTCTCCAATCCATAAAATTGCCGGCAGCCCCGGAATCCAGGTATGCAAGGGTTGACTGAGGAGAAGTGCCTACATGAAGGAACACCGGCAAGAGCAGGCGAGAAGGTGATGTTTCTGGGTCCAATACTCCACCTTCCAAATGTATTAGACCCGAGCGTTTCCCGGACGAAGCGAGCAGGAGTCACGAAAATGACCCTTGCCCCCACAATAGAGGCACAAGCCTAGAGTTCTGCGCCTAGCACGTTCTTCGAGGGTTAGTCTGGTCCGGCCCAGCTGCATAGGTTCTTCAGCAGGTAGAGGATGCTCCACGGAATGAAGGGAGGGGAGCTCAGACTGGCTAGGACCCAGAGAGTGCTGGCGTCTTTTTTCTAAGGACCTCTCTTGAAAACGAATGTCGATCTGGTTGCATAATGAAATTACATCGTCCAGACCGACGGGAATGGCTCTTCCCGCTAATTCGTCTTTCACTCGGTCAGAGAGGCCATGTAAAAAGGTAGCGACCAGGGCCTCATTATTCCAGCTCAATTCAGCTGTGTGGATACGGAACTGAAGAGCATATTGCCCCACTGAACTAGATTCTTGGCGAAGACGTAAGACAGCACTAGCCGCTGAAGAAGCCCGAGCTGGCTCTTCGAAGATATTACGAAAGAGCTTCAAGAAATCGGACAGACTGGAAACCACCGGATCGTTCCTCTCCCACAGGGGGGCAGCCCAGGCCAAAGCTTCACCAGGGAGGAGGGAAATGATATAGGCTACCTTAGCCCGGTCAGACAGGAAGCTTTGAGGCTGAAGCTCAAAATGAATTGTGCATTGGCTGAGAAACCCCCTGCAGGCCTTGGAGTCCCCAGAGAAACGGGACGGAGCTGGCAATCTTAGTGAGTGTGAGGCTGCGACTGGTGCGATAGGTACAGCCGCTGGTTGTACTTGGGGTTGCGGATTCGGGGTTCCCAAGGAGACCTGAAGCTGCTCGAATCGAGAAGCCAGATCCTGGAGGAATCGCATCACCTGAGTCTGATTTGATTCCTGGGTTTCAAGTCTGCGAACTATGCCCTGCAATGGATCATCCGCGGGGAGCGGGATGTCAGCCGGGTTCATGGCTGATCAAACTGTCAGGGTCACCTGTGGCCAGGTGACAGATGCACACCGTAGGGGGAAAGGAGTGCACCGCGAGGTAGTGAACCCTATGGCTGGCTTCTGCGGATAGGAAACTGGGTGGTTGTGGAAAGCGGGACCAGAGGAGCACAACCGGGATCCTAACGGAAGCTAGAGCCAAGATTCCCCAGGGCGCGGAGTCTAAGACCCAGCTGGTCTTCTCCAGGGCCTCTAGTGGTGAGGATGTTATGCTGCAGGCTGGGACCAGGTCGCGGCCCCTGGAGTTTCCTAGCTCACGCCCCGTAGGATAAGGGGAAAAGAGGGGAAGCAGCAGCACAAATAAGAGAGAACCGAATAACAAGCTGAAGGTCAGGGGCCACAAGCAGACAAGGATAACGAAAGAACGAGCCGAAGGTCAAGGGTCACGAGCAGACAGGGATAGTCGGGGACAAGCCAATAACGTAACAGAGAGACAGACGTAGCACACGGCAGGCAGGAACCCAAACACACAATGCCTAACAAACACGTTGATCAGCAAAGCAGGCTTGCAGTGCACAGGTTAATATAGTGTTCTGTGATAGGGCCTGGGGTGGAGTCAGGCTGGGAGGAGATTATAAAGGAAGCCAGGTGAAGGAGGTCTGGTCTCTAGATGAACACATGAGGAGGAAGGTAAGATGGCAGACAGACATTAATGCATATCCATGACATGTGTGTTCTGAACACCGTTTTCATATGTGGGCGGGACTTACATATGCATTCGCTTCTGCGTGCGAGCTACCGGGGACAGGGGCACTTTAAAAAATAAATAAAAATTTATTATTAATTTTAATTTAAAATGTTTACTTTGACACTTTAAAAATAAAATAAAAATTGATCACTTTTATTCCTATTACAAGGAATGTAAACATCCCTTGTAATAGGAATAAGCATGACAGGACCTCTTTACAGTGAGATATGGGGTCAATGAGACCCCACATCTCACCTCTAGGCTGGGAAGCCTGAAATAAAAAAATAAAAAAATAAAAAAACAATCACCGCTTCCTAGCCGAGGTGGCGCCGTTTTTTTGAATGCAGAGGCCGGGTGTGACATCATAACATCGCGCCTGGCCTCCGAACGATCATAGAGACTTTGGCCACCATCTGGTCCACCAGAAATCTCTATGGTAGGCAGCCGGGGCCGGCGGATCCTGTCACGACTCACCGATCGCACAGGTGAGTCGGTAGAAGCATCACTTGACTCCCACTAAATGACAACTCATGGTTCTTGCTGGTAAAGTAAACAAAGCAAAGGAGTCTCCCAGGTGACATCATTGACCAAATATGACCAAACTGAATTAACCATATTTGGTCAATTACATCACTTGGTCAGTAATTGTCATCCAGAAGACACCACCCCACAGTTTACTTTGGAGGCAGGGACCCAGAGAGGTTATTTGGCAGGTGTCAAGTGAAGGGGTCAGACATGTCCGCCCTCCTGGCAAGGTGCAGTTCAGAAGGGGGCTGCAGGCTGCATGCTTGGGTAAGGGTATAGTATAGTAAGGGTATAGTATAGTCTCACTTGTTCATTAAGCTTTGGCAATAAATCCTGGAAGCTGATTGGTTTCTCTGCAGAATTGAGTTTCTTTTGCACTCTCCAGCTTTAGTAAATAACCCCCCAAAGGTACTGGCATAGAACTTGGTGGGCCCAGCCCAGCCCTTATTTTTTATGTTTTCATGGTGTTCTCCTTAAAATCCATTCCATACCAGAGGGGCCTAGTATGAATTTTGGAGGGATCGGCATTTTTTCACACTGGGGGTTATTTACTAAAGCTGGATAGTGCAAAATCTGGTGCCACTCATAGAAACCAATCAGCTTCCAGGTTTTATTGCCAAAGCCTAATTTAACAAGCTGAAATTAGAAGCTGATTGGCTACCATGCACAGCTGCACCAGATTCTGATTGCCCCAGCTTTAGTAAATCAACCCCAAACAGTGAATAAATCTGTAGATTACATACATTGTACCCAGTTCAGAGATCTCATTAAATTAATTTTTCTGGTCCAATATTCTTAGCCTAAAGTTTTAGGCTATTTTCTTTATCGATAAATGATATACAGAGCAAACACTCATATATAAATTATTGTTCAATAGCACCTACATCCCTGTAGATAAATGTATAGACACATGGGTCTCTTCCATAACCACAATCTGAAAATGCTAGGCTTCTTCGCCCTGGAGCATATCTCTCTCAATGAGAGAGGTGGAGATGCAGATCGACGTCTGCTCCAGGTGGAAGCCAAATGGATATATCGCCTCCAAGCCACCAAACACCCCGGTTTAAACAAAAATATAAGTTATAAACCTTTTTTATAGTAGGGCCACCATGTCTGTCTTGGTGCTGTCTTGTTCCCGATCTGGACTTTTTTGGCGACGCTTGACATTCTTTCCCTCCCCCCTCTGCCGTGAGGTCCATCTACCTGTCATGCACTCGAGTCCCACGTCAGGCCCCTCTTGGGCCAGTCCCTGGGGTTATTCCTGATCCCCCTGTGATCAGGGGCCGGTAATCCCCCCGTGATCAGGGGCCGGTAATCCCCCCACGGACTTGTGGTCCAACATGCTCACAAATAGAAGAACAACAATATGTAATAATGATGAAAAGCTAACTATTCGATTAACACATACTGGATATAATGTATGGGTTGTTTGTGTTTTTTTTATATATGACATTTTTCTGTTTTTCTTTGAATAGACATGTAAATTATGTCCTCTAGCTCCTGGAATTCCTCAATATGTACTTTCCGTGATCATTGGTCGGTATAAATTTGCTATTTTCAACCAGTGACAAGCACCCCAGCAGGGAGTTGCAATTGTCTAGTCATATACCTTTTGTTATATTTAACTTGGATACTACACAGTATTGTGTTCATATACACAATATGATGGAGCGTCTCCTTCCTCGCATGTTCTCCTCAGCATTAGTGTGGTTCACTGTAGGGCCCACTGCGGGCGCCCAGGGGCAATCATTAGAACGGTGACAGCCAATACTGAATCCACGCTGAGGCATGGATGCTATGATTGTCCATTTTGTGGCGTGCATGCAATATGAGGCCGCCGTGGACACTGCCCAGCGCATAGCGGTGTATCCATTCACCGCCCCTTCAGTGACGCGATTGCCACGTCACTTGCCATCTCCCGCTGGCTAGTACGCATGTGCGAGCATCATTTGCCTTTCTGGTGGGGATTTCCCACCGCACACGTCAATATCAAGCGCCCGCAGTTACGCCGCTGACAACATGACGTCACACGCGGCGGCGCCTTTCCCCCTGCAATATGAGGATATAAAAGGACCCACAAGGCTCTAATAGCCGATACGGGGCCAGCTCTGGGAGCCAAGCTGTATGCACATCAGCCAACAGGTATGTTCCGTGACATCATTCTCAGGATAGAGACTGCATATGTCACTTTTCCTCCTTTCAACTATTGAGGGTTTTCCCTTCTCCCTTGTTTTGTTTTAATGTACCTATATGGCTTGCTTGTTTACACAGATCCATCAGGTCTGGTGACTTTATATGGTCTCTTCAATACATCATGACCACGAACACCCTAATGCGGTGAATGCAAGCTTAAGGTACTTATTGGTAGTAATATGTTAGGATGATTTACATCTCTTTAGACCCACTGCGCCTTTACTCATGAATACTCTTCTGTGCTTGTAAACCTTATTGATAGATTGAAATATACCCACTGTTTTCCGTTTGGATTGAATATCTGCTGATATGTGCATCTTTGGCTCCCAGGCTATACAGCTAACGCTTTTCTAACATGTAAGCCTATAAATTAATTGTTACAGTATATCTGTGAATTTTTGTTTTAGAGCAATTTGCTTGTGGTCAGATGTTGACCATTCAAAATATTTTCCCCTTTTTTTATTATGTTTTTTTTTTGTACTTTGGCTAGAATATCAATAGGATCTAATCTGATGTCCTCATTTGGACCCTCTTTGATATTCCACACATTTATGCTTGAGTATTGATGCATGCGAGCGTTGACGCCCTGTTTTCATACATCTGTGTCCCCTGCTTTGTGTCAGGTGCAGGGCTTTTTTCAGCGGGAACGCGGGGGAATGCAGTTCCGGCACCTCCTGGACTGACTGTATGTAATGTCAAGGGGTGCTGGGGTGTGCTGCAGGGAATTGATGCTCACTGCTGGCGGATCTATTCTAGCTGGGGGGATCTATTTTTGCAGGGGGGTCTATTGTTGCTGAAGGAGATCTACTGTACGGGGAGGGGACTATTGTTGATGGCTGCCAGAGAGTCTATTAATGCTGCCTGCGCGGAGATCTGTTGATGCTGCCGGGAGTCTATTGTTGTTGGGGGGGGAATTTTGTTGTGGGTGGTACATTGTTAGGGGGATCTATTGTTGCTGGCTGATGGGGAAACCAAATTTCATACAAATTACTTAGCACAACAAAATGATACTTGGTTCTGTATTGTCTAAAAGGGGCGGTACAGGGAGGTGGGTAGGGGATGGAACCAAGGGAGGTGGGAAGGAGCGGAGAAAACAAGTGACTCGGAAAAGGGGAGTTCCTGCACCTATTGTCTGAGAAAAAAAGCCCTGGTCAGGTGACACACCCCTGTTGTTTATGAGGATCTCTAGGAGCTTGGAGGTATTAGTTTATGTCTTTAGTAACTCGCATATTATCATTTGAATGTATTCTTTGTTCTAATAAATATGTATCTATAAACTATTTGTATCTATTTTAGATAAATTAAAGTCTCTGTCTGTCCCTGAAGAAGCCTAATCTAGGTGAAACATGTAGGACTGCAAGCCTGTGACTTTGAAGGAAAGAATGCACTGCGTTGTATCTCTCTTCCTTTCCATTCAAATTTTAAAATATCATGTATTTCATGAATAAGACATATATTTTTTATGAATTCTTTTTCCTTTTCTTTTCTAAATACTGTTAAATTTTCAATAAGCACCCCTAAAATCCCATTTATCTCCCCAGACACGGGGCTTTTCTATATATTTTCTTTATCGGTCAAATGCTCTTTAACTCTTATGGCTGAATTTTTTTTTAAGGCTTTCTTTTTTCTCTTAAGAGAATGTTATATTCCCTCTGTAAAAAGCAACAGAAACTGACATTTTACGCATATTACAAACATTACAGATATCATTTGTCACTTTCATGCAAATGCTGAGGCCGCGTACACACGACCGGTTTTCTCTGCAAAAAACTACAAGAAAACTGCCGGGAGAGCTTTCTTGCCGAGAAAACTGGCTTTCTTGCCGAGAAAACCGGGTTTCAGTTTTTTCGTCAAGAAAACTGCCCAGATTCCCCGACGAGAAAAAAGGCGACCTGCGGTCTTTTTTCTCGTCGAGAATCTCGTCGGCCTGTTTCTCGACGAGAAACCCGAGCGTGTGTACACTTACCTGTCGCCGTGGAAACCCGCGCATGCTCGAAATGACTTTGACGCATGCGCGGTAGCTTCCTAGGCATAGGGTGTAGCAAGATGGCGGCGACGGCATCGAATGTGACGAGCGCACGCTCGTCATAGTCGATGACGTCACCACGTTCGTGCCATTCAAAAGAACGGCGGTTCTTTTGAATCGTACGTGTGTACACTCGGCTGGGACAAGTTTCTTGTCAAGATTCTCGTCAGGAAAAACAAAGTTTTTTTCCTGACGAGAATCTCGGCCGTGTGTACGAGGCTTGAGACATTCACATAGTTATTTTTTTTCACATAAACCCCGATGTATTTTCAGATAATAGAGACCCTGTAGAATAAAATTATAGCAGTTGCAATTTCTTACATCTTACAAAATTTGTGTTACTGTTTATTAAATCTATAGTTTCAGTAAAAAAATACTGTCAAATTATTTGTTTTGCAGAAACCACAATATAATATCAATTTTTTATTAAAATATAAAAAAACTAGGTTGGGTTGAGTAAAGAGATATAAAAAATGTTGTTAGATTATTCTAAAATCATAATTCAATAAGAATTATATTATATTAATGGCAAGCTTGCAAATTATTTGTTTTTTATGATTGTATAAAAAACAGTAAAAATTAAGAGAGTCATGTGTATCAATCAATACTACAAACAGCGCTTAATGTTGAATTATAACAGTGGTCAACACCACATATAAAGTCTTTAGATAGATGTCAGCTAATTTCAGTGCTTCATAAAAGTGTCCATAGGTGATCCTAAAGAGATTTGTAGAGTGCACCTTCCACCGACCCTTCAGATCCACCACGTGAATACACACACCCCTTCGGGGTTAACACTCACCAGAACGATATGAATAAAGGCATTGAACGAATAATGCTGCATCCAAACCAGACACTAAAAGACTGCATCAATCAGGAGGATATCAGAGTGGAGTGGGTTCCCAAAAAACAAACAGAAGAAAGCACATAGCGTAATCCTGTTTTATTCTTTTAAAAAGGTACGCCTCACAAATGAAATCCCCTCAAACATTGTACGCACATCAACATGATAACATGAGAGCAAAAAATAGGAAATGGTTGCACTTCACCGTCTCCGCCGACCGGCGTGTGTCAGTAGAACCGCAAGATACGATACTTGCTTCCTCCTTCCTGGTTCTCTGAGCGGTGGAGCGCAAACCAACACTTCCAGCGTGTCGTGTAGGTCACGCCCTGATGCGTTTCGTCATTGGCTGACTTCAACAGAGGGCGTGCCCACACGACGCACACGCTGACTTATATTGTCTCCCTGTTCTCCGCTCCAGCCAATCAGCGCGTGCCAAGCAAAGAGATAGGCGCACACTCCAATGCAGGCATGTCTCACGTCTCAGGGAGAGGAGTGGGACAAACAAAGTCTGACTACACAGCTAGTGCCGATCGCCCGGATATGGCTTCACAGGGAAATGCACACAGCAAAATATAATAATACATTTAAAACTACAAAAAATAATTGAATAAACAATACATCCAGGAAAACTTTAAATTGTAATGTTCAATTTCATATACATTACTAATAAATCTAAAACGTAATCTTTTAAAATCAATTAACCTTTTAATCCCTGCGAGTAGTAAACATTTTCAGAGAGATCGTACTATAGGTAAAACACATATACATGGTTATATAATAAAAAATGCTAAAAAATTAAATATATGCCATGTCACGTAACCCCGATCATTATTAAAAAGGTTAAAATCACTGATAAAATAATATTTTAAAAATCACTGATAAAACAGTTGATATCCAACTCCACATTTAACCCCTTGCGCGACAAAGTATCTGCAGAGAAAATCCATTGGGTTTCTCGTTTAGAGAGGTCTCTAACCAAATTAGAGCCTCTCCATGGCGGCTTCAAATGATCAATCCCCTAAAATTTTAGACCAGTGGGGTCCTGATTATGAAAAGTTTTAAAATGGAGTGACACATTGTGATCTTTATATCCAATAATAATATTTGCAATATGTTCTGCAATTCTGATCTTTAACTGGCGTTTAGTGCGGCCTATGTACATAAGCCCGCACGTACATTGGAGGGCGTATACAACGTAGGACGTATTACACGTAATAAATTCCCTGATAGTAAACTCTCTATTATTTGAAGTTGATGTAAAAGTTTCAATGGCCCTCAATGGCCTATTGACCTCCTTACACGCACGGCACCTCCTACAGGCAAAGAAGCCATCTCTATCCCAGAAGGTAGGGGGTCTGGATGGAGGATCCAAGACCTTCCTTACTATTTTATCGGCAAAGCTCAAGGCCCTTCTATAGATAAAGCCAGGTTTTTGAGGCAATACTGTAGAAAGTACCTTGTCCATACGTAGAACATGCCAGTGGGTATAGAAAATCTCTTCAACCTCCTTATATTGGGAATGGAAGCCCGAGATAAAGTTCCACTCTTATCCACTATCTTCATGAGCTGAGGATGAGTCTCTAAGGAAATCATCTCTAGGTGCTTCCGCCAGTTCGCATATGATGGAATTTAGTACCTCCTCCTTGTAGCCTTTTTCAATAAATTTGTCTTTTATAATTTGAGCTTGTTGTAGAAAGTCCGCCTCCTCAGAGCAATTCCTTTTTACTCTGGTAATTTGTCCTTTGGGTATGTTTTTCAACCACATGGGGTGGTGTCCACTACAAACAGGCAAATAGCTATTTGAATCTGTACTTTAAAAAATACTTTCGTTCCCAACCTGTTCTTTTGTCTATAAATATGAACATCCAGAAAATGAATATCACTGGAGCTATATTCACTAGTCAATTTGATTTTATTCTGGTTGTTATTCAGTTCATTTAGAAATTCATGTAACGTATTTATAGGTCCCTCCCAAATAAAAAAACAAATCATCAATGTATCTCTTATACATCAAAAGATGTGGGCGTGTTACAGAAAAAATAAACTTGTCCTCCCATTCCCCCATGAATAAGTTTGCTATACTGGGGGCAAACTTAGCCCCCATAGCAACTCCTCTGGATTGGGAATAGAACTCACCATTAAACCAGAAGAGATTATGACTTAAACAGAAATCAAGAGAATTCCTTATAAAAATCTTCTGGTTATGTGGTATATCATCGCGTTTGCATAATGCTCAATTCAAAGCCAGCAAAGCGTCATCATGCTGGATGATGGTGTATAGGGCAGAAACATCCGTGGTTACCAGAAATATCTCCTCTTTCCCTGTGAGATCTATTGACTGTAACATCTGAAGAAGACTTTTAGTGTCCTTCAAAGAGGCACGAGTCTGTACGACACTTTTTTGAAGATATAAGTCCAGATATTGTCCCAGACGGGATGAGATGGATCCAATCCCGTTTACAATGGGTTTTCCAGGGGGACAATTTACGTCTTTATGGATCTTAGGGATGGTATAGATAGTAGGAATTCTACTACTACTAGGCACAAGATATGTCCTCTCACGTTTAGACAGAACCCCAGTAGAGAAACCCATTTCAATCAGACACTTCAAATTGATTTCATACTGGGTGGATGGATCTTTCTCCAACCTAGTGTAAGTGTTAGTGTCACCCAACATCTCCATAAGTTGGTTGATATAAAATGCCTTATTCAAAATCACCACTCCTCCCCCTTTATCAGCAGGTCTGATTATTATATCTTTCCTCTCTTCAAGCATTGTGATTCCATCTAGTACATGGCGTGGATTCACTTCTTTTTTGGGTACTATGTGCTGAAGATCTCGTATCACAAGACCCTTAAATGTTTCCAGTTGATGATTAGCGCCATTCAGAGGATTGAAGAGGGATTTATTATGAAGTCCACTATCTAATGCCCACAGATGACAAATTAGTTGTTGGTTGGGAATTCTTATTAAGAAAGTATTTTTTCATATTTACTTTACGTATATATTTATGTATGTCTATAAAGACATCAAACTTATTGATTGGCCTTTTCAGGCCACATTTCAAGCCTAAATGCAGAATATTCGTTTCCTTATGCGATAAAATTGTGTCACTCAAGTTAAAAATGCCGCCTAATCTGGGCCTCTGCTTCTTTTTCTGGATTTTCCTCCCCGCTCTACATCCTCGCGTTCGTCTCTCCTCTGACTGGGATGTTGAGCTTGGTCCCTTTCCCAGTACGATGGTTCTTTCCAATGGGGGTCTCCGTATTCCTGATTTTGCTGGGATTGGGCAGGAGGTCTCCCTCTTCGTTGGGGACGGCCCCGTCCTCGCCTCTGCCACCCCCTTCCCTTCCCTAAAAAAGGACGTGGAGACTGATAGCTACCTCTTGCTCTGTTTTCCCATAAAGGTTCAAACCTATTGTAGACTGGAACATGGTATTGTTGATTATGGGGTGTGTGATAGTGGACATTATTAGGTCCATCTCTCACTGAACTACCTCTACCGTAATCACCAGTACTCCTAATAGGTGTGGAGTGGTCTCTTGGTGGACGAGGGGGGGCTTCATTCCTCCTTATATCACTTGTACCCGGAACATTAGTAGATGTCTGTGAAGGTCTTATCACAGGATCATCGTAATGAACATTCTCCCCATTGGTTTCTCTGTTATCTGCAGTCTGTTGAAGTCAGCCAATGACGAAACGCGTCAAGGCGTGACCTACACGACACGCTGGAAGTGTTGGTTTGCGCTCCACCGCTCAGAGAACCAGGAAGGAGGAAGCAAGTATCGTATCTTGCGGTTCTACTGACACACGCCGGTCGGCGGAGACGGTGAAGTGCAACCATTTCCTTTTTTTTGCTCTCATGTTATCATGTTGATGTACGTACAATGTTTGAGGGGATTTAATTTGTGAGGGGTACCTTTTAAAAGAATAAAACAGGATTACGCTATGTGCTTTCTTCTGTTTGTTTTTTGGGAGCCCACTACACTCTGATATCCTCCTGATTGATGCAATCTTTTAGTGTCTTTTACACCTATTAGGAGTACTGGTGATTACGGTAGAGGTAGTCCAGTGAGAGATGGACCTAATAATGTCCACTATCACACACCCCATAATCAACAATACCATGTTCCAATCTACAATAGGTTTGAACCTTTATGGGAAAACGGAGCAAGAGGTAGCTATCAGTCTCCACGTCCTTTTTTAGGGAAGGGAAGGGGGTGGCAGAGGCGAGGACGGGGCCATCCCCAACGAAGAGGGAGACCTCCGGTCCAATCCCAGCAAAATCAGGAATACAGAGACCCCCATTGGAAAGAACCATCGTACTGGGAAAGGGACCAAGCTCAACATCCCAGTCAGAGGAGAGGCGAACGCGAGGATGTAGAGCGGGGAGAAAAATCCAGAAAAAGAAGCAGAGGCCCAGATTAGGCGGCATTTTTAACTTGAGTGACACAATTTTATCGCATAAGGAAATGAATATTCTGCATTTAGGCTTGAAATGTGGCCTGAAAAGGCCAATCAATAAGTTTGATGTCTTTATAGACATACATAAATATATCCGTAAAGTAAATATGAAAAAATACTTTCTTAATAAGAATTCCCAACCAACAACTAATTTGTCATCTGTGGCATTAGATAGTGGACTTCGTAATAAATCCCTCTTCAATCCTCTGAATGGCGCTAATCATCAACTGGAAACGTTTAGGGGTCTTGTGATACGAGATCTTCAGCACATAGTACCCAAAAAAGAAGTGAATCCACGCCATGTACTAGATGGAATCACAATGCTTAAAGAGAGGAAAGATATAATAATCAGACCTGCTGATAAAGGGGGAGGAGTGGTGATTTTGAATAAGGCATTTTATATCAACCAACTTATGTAGATGTTGGGTGACACTAACACTTACACTAGGTTGGAGAAAGATCCATCCACCCAGTATGAAATCAATTTGAAGTGTCTGATTGAAATGGGTTTCTCTACTGGGGTTCTGTCTAAACGTGAGAGGACATATCTTGTGCCTAGTAGTAGTAGAATTCCTACTATCTATACCCTCCCTAAGATCCATAAAGACGTAAATTGTCCCCCTGGAAGACCCATTGTAAACGGGATTGGATCCATCTCATCCCATCTGGGACAATATCTGGACTTATATCTTCAAAAAAGTGTCGTACAGACTCGTGCCTATTTGAAGGACACTAAAAGTCTTCTTCAGATGTTACAGTCAATAGATCTCACAGGGAAAGAGGAGATATTTCTGGTAACTGCGGATGATTCTGCCCTATACACCATCATCCAGCATGATGACGCTTTTCTGGCTTTGAATTGGGCATTATGCAAACGCGATGATATACCACATAACCAGAAGATTTTTATAAGGAATTCTCTTGATTTCTGTTTAAGTCATAATTTCTTCTGGTTTAATGGTGAGTTCTATTCCCAATCCAGAGGAGTTGCTATGGGGGCTAAGTTTGCCCCCAGTATAGCAAACTTATTCATGGGGGAATGGGAGGACAAGTTTATTTTTTCTGTAACACGCCCACATCTTTTGATGTATAAGAGATACATTGATGATTTGTTTTTTATTTGGGAGGGACCTATAGATACGTTCCATGAATTTCTAAATGAACTGAATAACAACCAAAATAATATCAAATTGACTAGTGAATATAGCTCCAGTGATATTCATTTTCTGGATGTTCATACTTATAGACAAAAGAACAGGTTGGGAACGAAAGTATTTTTTAAAGCTACAGATTCAAATAGCTATTTGTCTGTTTGTAGTGGACACCACCCCATGTGGTTGAAAAACATACCCAAAGGACAAATTACCAGAGTAAAAAGGAATTGCTTTGAGGAGGCGGACTTTCTACTACAAGCTCAAATTATAAAAGACAAATTTATTGAAAAAGGCTACAAGGAGGAGGTACTAAATTCCATCATATGCGAACTGGCGGAAGCACCTAGGGATGATTTCCTTAGAGACTCATCCCCAGCTCATGCAGATAGTGGAAGAGAGTGGAACTTTATCTCGGGCTTCCATTCCCAATATAAGGAGGTTGAAGAGATTTTCTATACCCACTGGCATGTTCTATGTATGGACAAGGTACTTTCTACAGTATTGCCTCAAAAACCTGGCTTTATCTATAGAAGGGCCTTGAGCTTTGCCGATAAAATAGTAAGAAAGGTCTTGGATCCTCCATCCAGACCCCCTACCTTCTGGGATAGAGATGGCTTCTTTGCCTGTAGGAGGTGCCGTGCGTGTAAGGAGGTCAATAGGCTATTGAGGGCCATTGAAACTTTTACATCAACTTCAAATAATAGAGAGTTTACTATCAGGGAATTTATTACGTGTAATACCTCCTACGTTGTATACGCCCTCCAATGTCCGTGCGGGCTTATGTACATAGGCCGCACTAAACGCCAGTTAAAGATCAGAATTGCAGAACATATTGCAAATATTATTATTGGATATAAAGATCACAATGTGTCACTCCATTTTAAAACTTTTCATAATCAGGACCCCACTGGACTAAAATTTTAGGGGATTGATCATTTGAAGCCGCCATGGAGAGGCTCTAATTTGGTTAGAGACCTCTCTAAACGAGAAACCCAATGGATTTTCTCTGCAGATACTTTGTCACCCAAGGGGTTAAATGTGGAGTTGGATATCAACTGTTTTATCAGTGATTTTTAAAATATTATTTTATCAGTGATTTTAACCTTTTTAATAATGATCAGGGTTACGTGACATGGCATATATTAAATTTTTTAGCATTTTTTATTATATAACCATGTATATGTGTTTTACCTATAGTACGATCTCTCTGAAAATGTTTACTACTCGCAGGGATTAAAAGGTTAATTGATTTTAAAAGATTAAGTTTTAGATTTATTAGTAATGTATATAAAATTGAACATTACAATTTAAAGTTTTCCTGGATGTATTGTTTATTCAATTATTTTTTGTAGTTTTAAATGCATTATTATATTTTGCTGTGTGCATTTCCCTGTGAAGCCATATCCGGGCGATTGGCACTAGCTGTGTAGTCAGACTTTGTTTGTACCACTCCTCTCCCTGTAGGAAGCCTTCGGTGAGACGTGCCTGCATTGTAGTGTGCGCCTATCTCTTTGCTTGGCGCGCGCCGATTGGCTGGAGTTGAGAACAGGGAGACAATATAAGTCAGCGTGTGCGTCGTGTGGGCACGCCCCATGTTGAAGTCAGCCAATGACGAAATGCGTCAAGCCGTGACCTACACAACACGCTGGAAGTGTTGGTTTGCGCTCCACCGCTCAGAGAACCAGGAAGGAGGAAGCAAGTATCGTATCTTGCGGTTCTACTGACACACGCCGGTCGGCGGAGACGGTGAAGTGCAACCATTTCCTATTTTTTGCTCTCATGTTATCATGTTGATGTACGTACAATGTTTGAGGGGATTTAATTTGTGAGGGGTACCTTTTTAAAATAATAAAACAGGATTACGCTATGTGCTTTCTTCTGTTTGTTTTTTGGGAGCCCACTACACTCTGATATCCTCCTGATTGATGCAGTCTTTTAGTGTCTGGTTTGGATGCAGTATTATTCGTTCAATGCTATTAATCATATCGTTCTGGTGAGTGTTAACCCCGAAGGGGTGTGTGTATTCACGTGGTGGATCTGAAGGATCGGTGGAAGGTGCACTCTACAAATCTCTTTAGGATCACCTATGGACACTTTTATGAAGCACTGAAATTAGCTGACATATATCTAAAGACTTTATATGTGGTGTTGACCACTGTTATAATTCAACATTAAGCGCTGTTTGTAGTATTGATTGATACAGATGACTGTCTTCATTTTTACTATTTTTTATACAATTTGCCATGTTTTAAATAGCTGCTCAAATATCTCTATAATTTTTGAGAGACCAATTTCCTGTTAAACCTACTGCTCATTTGTGGACAATTACTGAGTGTTGTCCAATTTTTTAATATTTGCAAATACTTATGTTCCACAAGCGCTGAGTGGTGTATTATAGGCCTTTTTTATACACCCTTATTTTAGTTTTGTTTTTTATGATTAATCCTAATTAAAATCAAATGTATGAGTGAGCAGGTGATCCTGGCATTGAGTTATTCTGTTGAAACTGAGCCAGAAAAGGACAGAGATATTTCTAGAGTAAGGTAACTATCTGGAGGCTGGGCGTAACAAAAATATATTTAGGAAATATTTGAAGATAGGCATAGCTGGTGTAAACTTTGGGGGTTATAGCTCCACGGGACTAAGTGCATAAACCGTTGTACTTTGAGCAGAAAGGCTTTTATTCGTGAACAAACCAAAAGAAACAAGCTTGATTCAGCACACAGAAAAATATCAAAACAAAGTCCGGCTTGTCTTCTGCACAAGTATAAATCAAAGAAAAAGGCACATACAGTTTGTAGGGGAACGTCCAGGGCTCTTGCTGAACTTTACCAGCTCCTAGCAGACACACAGCTCATCTCAGGTGCAATCCTCATACTCCTCTCTCACACCTCTAGCACTACTTCCTGTTATATGAGCTGTTTTCCTGGAAGCCCTTAACCCCCTGTGTGCTGACTCTCAGTGGTCAGGAGTGGAGGCTCTATCCCACCCGAATGTCACTTTAGAGCCTCCGAAATTCCGGGCCCCAAATACCTCTCTATTAATACAAAGAGGACTGCAAGCCAGTCCTCTCTGGGCTATTTATTTTGCCCGGAACTCCTCACCCATTCTGGGTGACCTCCTGAGCACCATTACTACTCATTAATGGGACCATAACCCAAATATTGGTGCTATATAGCACCCGTCCAGGACCCAACCTTGGCGTCCTGTACACTGGTTAGAAGATATCTCTGGTGTAGTGTAGCGGTGTTGAATTTAATCGCAGCATCGATGCATCGCGATTCGGCCATCTGCTATTTGGCACTGATGCTTCGACCAAAATAATCGATGTTTGGATGACGTCATCCGCGCTGTGCCCTGCCACTCCGAACGGAGCCGAAATGAGCTGTGGGCATTAGCCGCGAAAGCAGCCAAAAGGCGCTGTGCCCTGCCTCTGCAAACGGAGCCGAAGTGAGCTGTGGGCGCTAGCTGCGCCCTCTTTTCCTGCCTCCTGCTGACGTCATCCCCAGCCACCCGGCATCGCCATGTGTTGAGGTGGCTGCTACAGGAGAGGAGACATGTGGAGCAAGTCCTCCTCGGCTCACTGTCACACAGGCTGCTGCAGAAGACCTGAGCCAGCATCCCGCACTTGTCCTCCTCACAACAGGCTGCTGTGGGCAGCGGGAAACCAGTGCACACTCTGTCATCATCATCATCATCAGGTACTTGTCAGACACTGACAGTTTATATCTGATGCACCATTTATGTACAAATTTGCCAGATTATGACCGATTGACCATAATAAAAATAATAAATAATAAATAAACTTGATGGTGGACCTAAACTTTAAAGTGACCATACCATTTTTATTAATTATGGTTTATGTATGTCTTATTGTCTTGGTGATTGATTCACATCACAACTTCATTGAAAACTTTTTTTTGTATGATTTATGGTTTTGCACATCACTGCCCCACACATGCAGCCATACATAAACCATAATTAATGAAATGGCATACGTTGTCGTTTGGGGGGACGTTATGGGGACATTATCCGCAGTCTCTGTTCATCTCTTGTATCATGTCTGCAGTCTCTGACCATCTCTTGTACCATGTCTGCAGTCTCTGATCATCTCTTGTACCATGTCTGCAGTCTCTGATCATCTCTTGTACCATGAAAAACACAAGAACAGAAAGCGCCTCTGGGTGCAGACTGTATAAAAAGTTTAATCAAATAGAAAGGTTTGTAAAAACACCCACATTTAAGTGGTAAGTTTGTGCATGATAAGGTCCCAAACAACCAGGATCATCAGTGATATCTGTCTCTATGGAGCCGATGGATGTGCTGTCTCTGCAGTCGTCCCTGTAGCCACTAGATGGTATACAGCCGGAAGCAGTGGATGGACATCAGAGCGAGGCTTGAGGAGCAGACTGTAATCCAGGCGAGGAGAGATGATGTCACTGGAATACGCAACGTTTCTCGAGCTGGCATGCCGTGAATGACGTGACGGCCGCGCTCATTCTTCAGGCTAATTTGCAGGAACCAGTGACGAAGGATATAAGGAGAGGGAGGGGAGGGGGAGTGGCCGGAATGGAATGCACTCTGTGCAGAGATACACAGGTGTAATGCAGATGACACATCACAGGCTGGGAAACGAGGATGTGCTGCAAATGCTTGCTGGCTAATAGCATCATGAATTAATAAAACAAACTGATTGGCAGTATCACAGGGAAGACCCGAAATTAATAAAACAGACACAAAGCAAAAATGAATCGATGATAATGATGATAATAAATCATGTGTTTTAAAAAATGTGTGTTTAAAAATATATATATCTTGAAAAACGCATTTTAAAAAACGCATTTTAAAAACCGGCAATAAAAACAGCAGCAGAACTGGATATGATATAGGGGAGTGCATCTGCCTAGTGCATATGGGGTGGATGTGATATAAATGGGGAATTTTATAGGGGGGGGGAAGATGGGGCGAAAGAAGGGAATGTTTTATGGAACAAGGAGAGGTGTAAAAGGAAAAAAATAGATGAGGTGATGTAACTGGATGTATATGTATATGTGAGGGGGGAGGAAAATGAGGGGGAGGGGGAGGTGGAGAGGGGGGGGGGAAGGGAGAATGAGGAGAAAAAGTGGGAGAGGTGTAAGACATCAGTATTGGTTGAGGAAAGAGGAAGCGGAGGCTCGACATACCCAAGAGGTATCATAGAGGTAGGAATGAGCGAGGGGGATGAAGTGTAGGAACTGAAAGTAAAGGCAATGCTATAGATGGATGCAATAAAACAATGTTGTGGACGTAAAACATCAGAAAGAATCATCATCTTGGCCATGAAAAATAGACTAGATGCTATTTAGAGGATGGTGGATATTTCAATACATTCATTGATTCCTCCTGGCAAAAGGGCATCGAGACGTCTCCCTTGCGCAGAGCTTTTTGAATCGCTCGGCCATGGGCAAGAGTCTTGAAATTTGTTCTATCACCCAGACTCGCAGTCCGGTGGTCTGACCTTGGTGTGCCACAGCAAAATGTCTGGGGACGCTGTGTGGGTCCATCCCGCCCTCACTGTTCCTCCTGTGTTTACCAAAACGCTGTCTGAGGGGCCGAATGGTACGACCAACGTATATTAGGCTCCATAGAGACAGATATCACTGATGACCCTGGTTGTTTGGGAACTTATCATGCACAAACTTACCACTTAAATGTGAGTGTTTTTACAAAACTTTCTATTTGATTAAACTTGTTATACAGTCTGCACCCAGAGGCGCTTCCTGTTCTTGTGTTTTTCAGTGTTTGGGAACATGAGTTCTGTTCACCCTGGATGGCTGCCGTGAGCGCGGACTTAACCATTTCCTCTCTTCATCCCTTCCACACCATATCCCATTTATATTACCATCCAGCATACTGCACCTGCACTGCTAATGTGCATCAATCATTGACTTCTTCACAAAGAGTGGACTTGTTGCCTCTTTGTGCATATAATTGTATGCTCATTCAGTACTTTTTTGTTTGTTCACCACTGGATACTTTTTTTGGTTTTCAGTTTTGCGCCATTTTACTTTTATAAATCTCTTGTACCATGTCTGCAGTCTCTGTCCATCTCTTGTACCATGTCTGCAGTCTCTGACCACCTCTTGTAACATGTCTGCAGTCTCTGACCACCTCTTATACCATGTCTGCAGTCTCTGACCACCTCTTGTACCATGTCTGCAGTCTCTGTCCATCTCTTGTACCATGTCTGCAGTCTCTGTCCATCTCTTGTACCATGTCTGCAGTCTCTGACCATCTCTTGTACCATGTCTGCAGTCTCTGTCCATAATAGTTTTATTTTAATATGTAAATAAATTACAAACCCAACAGAACTAGTGGGACCCTTAGTTTATACCCATAGCAGGTATGCATACCTGGTAACATAAGCACATACACATTTCAGACCTGGACCTATTGAATGGTGTTGAAAACTTTTAAATGTATTTTATTATTTTGAACTACAAAGTATTCTACTATCTACTGTAGTATACATTACTGATGATACCGATGTTCTTGCTCCATCAAACACATATACCGACAATATCTTAATAAAGCAGTACAGTACTGTGATTCCCCACAGAAATCCATTATTTACTACACTGAAATATCTTAAAATTTTCCAAAACATCTTTGAACACAGGAATATGAAACGTACATTTATGAATCATGAATGCCAGTGGGAACTTAGATAGAAAAATAAGATATATGCTATTGAAGTCAACATATTTGCTCCCTGGTCTTTACGAATACATATTCTCAAATTAATTAATTTTTATCTCTTCATGAAGGATTACATTTTTGCAGTTCTAAAACACTTAAGCCCTGTACACATGATCGGATTTCCTATGGATACTAATCCGATGGATTTTTCCATCGGAAATCCGATGAAGCTGACTTCCATCAGTCTTGCCTACACACCATCAGTCAAAAATCCGACCGTCCCAAACGCTGTGACGTAAAACACTCTGATAAGCCGAGAAAAATGAAGTTCAATGCTTCTGAGCATGCGTCGACTTGATTCTGAGCATGCCTGGGTTTTTTGTCCGATGGAGTTTCACACAAACGATCGGAATTTGCTATCGTTTTTTTTCCCATCGGATAAATTTAAAACATGTTCTATTTTTTCTCACCGATGAAAAAAAGACCGATGGGGCCCATACACGATCGGCTTGTCCGATGAGAAAAGTCCATCGGACTGTTTTCATCGGTAAAACCGATCGTGTGTACACGGCATTAGAACTTAAAAATGTAAAGGCTCAAAAAATGTAAATTACTTATTTATTTTTATAATAGTGGAATTTGGCAAGTAATTTGTTACATATTTAGGGGATGACAGATGGCCACCATTTGCTCCACAGGACCACAGAGCATTAGGTATCTTGATTACTCAATAGGTATATGTAATTCACACAGCAAGACAAGGAGTGTCAAGAATTTCAGCACTGGTACTCATTAAAGCAGAACTACAGTGCATCACCTGTAAAAATTGACAAGGCAGTGACCCCCTTGTATCAAAGGTTAAACATTCTGTTTCTTTAGGGAGCAAGGCATAAGCAACACTTACCTTATACTTCTCTCACCAGGCAGCTGGCTTTCCTCTCTGCCACCTCTGGTCCTGCAGTGTAGGTGATGATGTCAGAATGGCTCCATGGAACCAATCATACATCAGAAAGGAAGTTTGCAGGACTGAAGAATATAATTTAAGCATTTCACCTTATTCCTCGCCCCTAGACAAAATGACCTATTGACATTTAAATCCTGGGGTAGGGGCAGTGCTTTGTTAACTTTTACAGATGACCGGAGTTCAACTTTAAAGGAAAACCATAATAGCTCCAAGTGAATTTAATCTTAGATGTTTGCGTTTTTATTTTTATTATTTTTATATTAATTATATATGTTATATATATTGTGAGAAACTGGCCGGACTGTGGATTATGTATACTGTATGTGTCGATTACTTATTTGACGGACAAAAACAATTTTTTTTCTCAGGAGCTTAATAAGTTCCATGGTTGGATGGAGAATGGGCACTTTTCCACTTTTGTACTTCCTCTTCAATGACCTTAACACAACATAGAAAAAAAAATCATCCTCCATTGTGAGACATGTGTGCACCTGTTAAAAGTTTAATAAATGCCAAATGCATTCTTGCACAAAAACACAAATACATTTATGTATATTTCCAACAATGATTTCTCCCTTTTCTTTGGATAATGTAACACCCTTATTTTTTCTGTACATCACAATGGTGAAAATGATGAAATCTATCCCCTACCTAGATTATTGGTTATTTTCTCAAACCAGTAATTATATAAAGCTAATTACCGTATATAGTATATTCTCGAGTATAAGCCAACCTGAATATAAGCCGAGGCACCGAATTTTACCACAAAAAACTGGGAAAACGTATTGACTCGTGTATACGCCTAGGGTGTCCATCTGCATGCCTCACTGTGCCTCACTTTGCCTCACTGTGTCCATGTGCATGCCTCACTGTGCCCATGCCTCACTGTGTCCATGCCTCACTGTGTCCATGCCTCACTGTGCCCATGCCTCACTGTGTCCATGACTAGACTGACGTTTAACATGGCCGGCACCGGGTCCCCAAAATCACAGGAGAAACTTTGCACACATCTAGAGGACAAGTGGGGCTACATGTGTGCCAAGTTTGGGGTCCAGGGGACCTACATCCGGCCGGTACCGGGTCCCCAAAATCCGGGAGATCAGGCACAAAAAGGTGACACGAGTATAAGTCGAGGGGGGTATTTTCAGCACAAAAAAATGTGCTAAAAAACTCAACGTATACTTGAGTATATATGGTAACTCACAAAAGCACAGAATTCAAATAACCAACTCACAGACCCTTACTGCATCTGTAGCCAACCTTTCTTAAAGAGGCAGACTTTCTAACAAAGCCAGGAAGTGAAAGTGAGGGGTATTACTGCACTAGCCCAATATATGACAGCAGCTACATACAAATGGACAAAATTAATAGGAAACGTATAACAAAATATAGCGCTAAAATAATGAAGAACAATATGCATACAGTATATCATATGGTGATACAAACGCGTAATAGTGCAATGAATCACATGGTGATGCAAAACATGTATGAAAATAAATATACAGTGCTGAAATCAAAACTAAAAAGTCCCAAAGGTCAGAACCAATAATGGATCACTGTATACTAAGGTGAGTTCAAGTGAGATAAAACATGGAAAGAGTCCACACTTGAAGTAGAACTGATATTCAGAAGTAGGATGTAACGGCCTTGACAGCACACAGAACACCAGGGACAGGGCATCCTCCACCCAGGGGGTAAATACTCTTACCGGATGAAGTGGACTCACATGCCAGCGACAGTGAGTCAATCACGCTTGAAATGCCAGAATTATTGAACTCCAAAGATGAGTCCTGGGACTCCCCCGGATGAAAATGAGGCAGGAACTTAGATGGCGGTCAACCAAAATGCAAACAATGGAATACGAACACTCTCGTCTGAAGGTATATGGAATATTTTGCGCCAGGAAAGAAAACAGTGGGAGGAAATTGGATTAAAAAAGATAAAGCACAGTTAAGAGATATAATAAAGAAAGGAAAAATTACACCATTTCAGGAGTTAAGACACAAAAGGGATTTAATGATATTAGATGAATGGAGGTATCATCAGTTGACCCACTTCGTACAAAGTCTGCCCCAGCCAATTAGGTCGGGGGAGGAGCTTACGACGATGGAACGGCTTTGTACAGCCGAGAATCCAAAAGGCATTATATCAAAACTCTATAAATTGTTATTGACAGTGGACGAACTGGAGATGCCCCCATATATAAAAAAATGGGAAAGGGAACTGGGAACACAAAGGGATAAAAGAACTATAGATAAAATAATAAAATTGACCCACTCGTCTGCTATGGACAGCAGGACCGCAGAAATGAACTACAAGTGTATTACAGGCTGGTATATTACACCAGATAAATTAAGTAAATATCAAGTAGGACAGAACGCAGAGTGCTGGAGAGGATGTGGGAAAATGGGAACAATGGCTCACTTGTGGTGGCAGTGCCCCAAAATCAAAAAATATTGGGAAAAAATCCTGGAATTGATAAAAGTAATTACCGAGAAGGAGATAGAAAAAGATCCATGGATAGTTCTATTCCACGGAGTGAAACAGTATAAAGAATCACTGATCCCCCATCTGTTAAATGCGGCCAAAAGGCTTATCCCAAAAAAATGTTGAGAAGTGGAAAGTCCATCAATATGGGAGTGGATTGACTTTGTGGAGGAAACATACAGTATGGAGGGATTGAAGTATGGGGTGGAGGAAGAAAAGAAAGGATTTCAAAACAAGTGGAAATGAAAGAATTCAAGAAAACATGGAGCTATGCAGAAAATCTGAGACGCTAGAGTAGAAAATAAGAGGTAGAATAGAGGAGGGGGGGTAGATAGTGGGGGGGGGGGGTGAGGGTGAAATAGAGATTTTAGAAATGTGTGTATAAGGATACTGAGCTGAGAGTTTTCTTAGTATTTATTATATTGTTTGTAAGTAACTTTTGCTTGGAATGTGGAAATGCTTTTGTAATCTCGATAAAATTAAATAAGTAAAGAATAAAAAAAAAAAGAGGGTATATGGAAAGAAAAAATGCCTCCATTCGGTGTAGATCAAAAATGGATGGGTTTATTTCAAATACTAACATTGACCCATAAAAATGTAAATAAAAGTGTAATCACAAAGTAAAAGCAATGTGGGGAGCTGATAGAGCAAATCCCGACGTGTTTCGTCCCAATGGATTTCAACTGGGGCAGTTGAAGTCCATTGCCCCAGTTCATTCAATATGAGGCATTTGTGGGAAATTCGAGCGCCACAGAATGCCCCATAATGCACTGCAAGATCACAGTGCATTAGTGTCTGATGATTGGCCAAAGCATGCACCTGACCTGCATGCTTTGGCCAATCACAGCGCACTCATAATTGGCCAAAGGCAGGGTGCCTTTGGCCAATCATGGCTCAGGGGGACTAAGTCCACGCCCCACACGATATAAGGCAGCTTACATAGCGGCCATGTATAGTGTGTGACTGTGGACGGAGATAATTTGAGCTAGATTAGTAAGGCAGGTTAGTTAGTTATGCCGCAGTGTATTTGATATATATATATATATATATATATATATATATATATATATATATTGTGAGGGGGTTAGCTCGGCAGCGGGTGTGTGTGACCCCCGGGATGGGCTCCCCACACAAAACAGGCCCAGCAAACGGAGGTTGTGGTTTTCAAAATCAAAAAGGTGCGGTTTATTTTCTATTTACAGTGACAAAACACAGCAAAGCAAAAGAAACATAACCAAAATAAATCCTGGTCAAGTTGACCTCTGACTAAACATACAGGTTTCCTAACTAACAACTGGGATCAGCCTAGTGCTGTCCTAGTCCCTAAGTCCCTGGTTTTAAATGTCCAAGCAAATAGCCACACAGGCTTTGTCTCACCGCACAGGGGTTCACTCTCCCTAGACAGTCCACACAGGTCTGGTTCCAGGCATGAGCTAGCATCTAATGAATCTGGGAGTTCTTATAGAGGCCTAAATGAGCTGACAAGCTTCAGCTGGTCTCATCAACTCCCTGTCTGCACGACGCCCAGCCCTCTCCCTAGAGGTATGAGTCATCCATGAGCCCACTAGCCTTATACAACTCTCCACCTAGTTGTATAAGTCGGCGTAAAGCCTGAATCTGGGCGAAATATATCTACCCCCCTGGATGCAACCAGGTGACTTTACCTTCCTGCTGTCACATACCCCCCCCTCTTGTTTTAACCTCGGGGTTGGAACACCAGCAATCAGGCATTCATGTACTCGAGACAAAGCATCCACATTCCCCATTTGAACGCCAGGGCGATGCTTTACTGTGAAGTTGAATTCCTGGAGGGCCAGGAACCACCTATTCACTCTTCTATTTGTTTCCTTGTTTTGAGCCATCCACTTTAACGGAGCGTGATCCGTAACCATGTCAAAGTGCCTACCTAGCAGGTAGTACCGAAGGGAATCTAGAGCCCACTTCACCGCTAAACACTCCTTTTCAACGGTGGCGTAATTTACCTCATGGGACTTCAACTTCCTGCTGAGGTAAATGACTGGGTGCTCTTCCCCATTCCAGACCTGGGACAATACTGCTCCTAACCCCACATCTGACGCATCACTTTGTACGACAAAGTCTTTAGAGAAGTCGGGTGAGTACAACACTGGCTGGCTACATAAGGCTTGTTTCAAGAATTGGAATGCTGCCTCAGCCTCGGGGGTCCATTTAATCATGACCGACCCTTTCCCCTTCGTCAGGTTGGTTAGGGGCACAGCCTTAGAAGCAAAGTGGGGAATGAATCGCCGATAATACCCAGCGATTCCCAGAAAGGCTCGTACCTGCTTCTTGCTGTTGGGACGTGGCCAACTCTGGATGGCCTCGACTTTGTTGAGTTGGGGTTTTATTACTCCCCTCCCAATGGTGTACCCAAGATATTTGGCCTCCTCCTGCCCAATGGTACACTTCTTGGGGTTAGCCGTAAACCCCGCTTCCCGAACAGAGTCCAGGACTGCTTGCACTTTTGGCAGATGTGAGGCCCAATCTGTGCTATGGACAATTACGTCATCCAGGTAAGCCGCAGCATACTTCCGATGGGGCCTCAGCATCTGGTCCATTTTCCGCTGGAATGTGGCCGGCGCATTCTGTAACCCGAACGGCATTCTTTTATATTGGAACGCCCCGTCTGGGGTTACAAATGCGGTTTTCTCTTTGGCCGACTTGGCCAGGGGGATTTGCCAATACCCTTTTGTGAGGTCAAGAGTCGTCATGTATCGGGCTGTTCCCAGCCGGTCGATCAACTCATCTATACGTGGCATGGGGTAGGTGTCAAATTTTGTAACTTTGTTCAACTGACGAAAATCGTTACAAAATCGCCAGCTCCCATCCGGTTTAGGCACCAACACGATGGGACTAGACCAATCACTTTGGGACTCCTCTATCACCCCTAAGTTCAGCATTTTCTGTACTTCCTCCCGTATTGCCTCCCGTCGAGCCTCTGGGATCCGATAGGGTTTTAACTTCACCCTTTCACCGGGCGGGGTAATGATGTCATGCTCTACCCCAGATGTTTGTCCCGGCAGCTCAGAGAATACCTCCTTGTTGCGAAGCACAAACTCCTTAACCTCCTGTTGTTGGGGTTGTGACAAGGTGGCTGCTATTCCAACCTCAGGAATCACGCAACCAGTTTGAGCTGGTGACCAAGTGTCTGCGACTAGGGACTCTCTATCCCTCCAGGCTTTCAACAGATTAACGTGATAGATCTGTTCGGGCTTTCGCCTTCCTGGTTGTCTGACCTTGTAATTCACTTCGCTCACTTTTTCCATTATCTCGTAGGGGCCTTGCCATTTGGCAAGGAATTTACTTTCAACCGTAGGGACAAGTACCAATATCCTATCCCCCGGGGAAAAGGTACGGGTCTTGGCTCCACGGTTGTACACTCTCTGCTGTGCCAACTGCGCTTGGGCCAAATGTTCCTTCACGATGGGCATTACCTGTGCAATTCGATCTTGCATCAGGGCGACATGCTCAATCACACTCCTGTGGGGAGAACTCTCACTTTCCCAAGTTTCCTTGGCAATATCCAACAGCCCTCTTGGGTGTCTCCCATACAGTAACTCAAAGGGGGAGAATCCCGTAGAGGATTGGGGCACCTCCCTAATAGCAAACATCAAATAAGGAAGTAAACAGTCCCAATCCTTTCCATCTCTATCCACCACTTTCTTCAACATTTGTTTTAGGGTTTTGTTGAATCTTTCAACCAGCCCATCGGTTTGGGGGTGATACACAGACGTACGCAATTGCGTCACTTTGAACAATTTACACAGCTCTTTCATAACCCGGGACATAAAGGGTGTACCTTGGTCCGTAAGCAGTTCTTTACAAATACCCACCCGGCTAAAAACAAGAGATAGCTCTTTGGCTATGGTTTTGGCCGAGGTATTTCGGAGAGGGATCGCTTCTGGATAACGGGTGGCATAGTCCATTATAACTAATATGTACTGGTGCCCCCTAGCGGACTTGATTATAGGACCTACCAAATCCATGGCGATCCTCTCAAACGGGACCTCAATGATGGGTAGAGGGACCAGCGGGCTACGGAAATGTGGCATCGGGGCCAACCTCTGACACACAGGGCAGGAGGAACAATAATTTTCTACGTCCTTCATCACCCCCGGCCAATAGAATCTCTGTAATACCCTCTCTCGGGTTTTCTCTGTCCCCAGATGACCTCCAAGAATGTGCCCATGGGCCAACTCCAACACCAACTTCCTGTAAGGTTTGGGCACCACAAGCTGCTCAACGGTTTCTTCTGCCCTTTTTGCCACCCGATACAGTAGGTCATTCTCTACGCTGAAGTATGGGTAAGTGCAGGTATTATCTGGGTTCACTAACTCGCCATCTATTTTCACTACGTTTTCCCGTGCCTTTATTAGGGCGGGGTCTTTCAACTGTTCTGTGGCAAAGTTTTCCCTGTGAACCTCAAGATCAGAAAACTCCACAGACGGTAGGTTTTCGTCTGAGGAGGTGGGCTCCTCTCCAGTTTCTTGAGTCTCCCCTGCCAATACTGATAAGGGAAATTCCGGAGAGTCCTCACCACTCTCAGGGGAGTTCTAGCTATCACATTCCTGGTACATAGGGGCACCAGTGAGGGGCTCAGGATCATCCCACAGTTCCCAGAACTTCAGAAAATCCCTTCCCACAATGGCGTCATGCGGTAACTGAGATACTAAGCCCACTGGATGAGAGAGGGTACCTTTGGGGGTCTCGAAACACACTGTAGTCACTGGATACTCTCGGGTGTCCCCATGCACACAAATAACAGCTACCTTGCTATTCCCAGAGACCTCTGTTTTAACTAACTCAGCCTTTATCAGGGTCACAAGGCTACCTGAATCCAGCAATACCACAACATTTCTACCATTAACACACATTTTGCATAAATGTTTCTCAGTTCCTCGAATGGCAGTGCATGCAACTGTCGCACACAGCGACTGACGTCTGCCCGTCAGAAAGTCACACTGCATGGGTTCCTCCACAACCGGGCAATTGGCTGCAATATGTCCCGCTTGCCGGCAGCGGTAGCAAACGATCCTTCTTGCCGCCTCTTGAGCCGCTGATTTCCCAGGCTGTTCTCGCCAAACTTGGGGTAGAGCTCCCACCCTCTCACTCTCTCCACCCTCACCCCTTGGAATCCTCTTATCCGCCCCTGGGGATGGTCTGGTCTTAGGGTGGAAAGTCTGAGTGTCTCTGGAAGAGGCCGTCAGGTTCTCTGTAGCCAAGTATTTCTCCACACGATCCACAAGACCATCGGCCGTCTCTGGGTCTCCATGGCTTACCCACTTTTGGATGGCAGTAGGAAGAGCTCTCAAAAACCGATCCATTACAACACGTTCCACAATCTTTGGTGCGGACAAAGTCTCTGGCTGTAGCCACTTTCTGCTCAGGTGAATGAGATCATACATTTGAGACCTGGGGGGTTTTCCAAGCTGGAAAGTCCAGTTATGCACACGCTGAGCCCGGACAGCCTGGGTGACACCCAGCCTTGCCAATATTTCAGCTTTTAGCACCACATAGTCTTTTGCTTGGTTAGGCTCTAGGTCATAGTAAGCTTTCTGCGATTCACCAGTTAACAGAGGAGCCACCAGTCCAGCCCACTGCTCCTCAGGCCACTTTTCTCTTTCAGCGGTCCTTTCAAATGTGGTCAAAAATACCTCTGGATCATCCTCTCCAGTCATTTTTGTCAATAAACGACTCACCCCAAAGGACGCGGTATTAGTGGGACGGCTTTCCTCACTGGTCTGCGGACGTTGCTGCATTACTGCTTCCATCTGTTGTTGTAGTCTCTGCTCTTGCTTCTGCAACAGGTCTATGAAGCGGGCCTCAGATTGCTGCTGGGCTCGTTGCTGAGCCTCCAGACTCTGTTGCAAAGTTGCGTTTGTCTGCTGCTGGGCTGCAAGGCTCCTTTGCAAACCTGCATTTGTCTGCTGTTGATTGGCATTTGCTAGAGCCAGCTGCTTCAGTATCTCCTCCATGCTGGCTTAAAAAAAAACTGCCACTGGTTCTCCACCAACTGTGAGGGGGTTAGCTCGGCAGCGGGTGTGTGTGACCCCCGGGATGGGCTCCCCACACAAAACAGGCCCAGCAAACGGAGGTTGTGGTTTTCAAAATCAAAAAGGTGCGGTTTATTTTCTATTTACAGTGACAAAACACAGCAAAGCAAAAGAAACATAACCAAAATAAATCCTGGTCAAGTTGACCTCTGACTAAACATACAGGTTTCCTAACTAACAACTGGGATCAGCCTAGTGCTGTCCTAGTCCCTAAGTCCCTGGTTTTAAATGTCCAAGCAAATAGCCACACAGGCTTTGTCTCACCGCACAGGGGTTCACTCTCCCTAGACAGTCCACACAGGTCTGGTTCCAGGCATGAGCTAGCATCTAATGAATCTGGGAGTTCTTATAGAGGCCTAAATGAGCTGACAAGCTTCAGCTGGTCTCATCAACTCCCTGTCTGCACGACGCCCAGCCCTCTCCCTAGAGGTATGAGTCATCCATGAGCCCACTAGCCTTATACAACTCTCCACCTAGTTGTATAAGTCGGCGTAAAGCCTGAATCTGGGCGAAATATATCTACCCCCCTGGATGCAACCAGGTGACTTTACCTTCCTGCTGTCACAATATATATACAGTCAGTCTAGTATATATAAATATATACTCTGCATTTAGCGTAGACTATATATTTAGTGTATACTCTATATTCAGGCAGTGTATTCATATATATATACCTGTATATGGTCTAGTAAACAGTAAAGGTCGTGGACAAGGTGCGTCCTCTGCAGGTGGCCGTGGAGCACGCTTGTCATTTTTTTCTGCTGCTGGCCGTGTTATTGAGCCACAACATGCAGAAGAGTTGGTGGAGTGGATAATGAAGCCGTCCTCATCCTCTGTCACCCAGGCTCATAGTAGTTTGCCTTCCAATGCAGCTGCCAAAGTGGAATATACCACTGGCTCCTTTACCACAGTTACTCCTTTCGTAGCCCCACCATCGTGTATGGAGGAGTCCCCAGAATTTTTCGACCACAGTGTCGGTTACATGCTGCTGGAGGATGCGCAGCAATTTGAAGGCTCCGATGTTGGTTCCCAGGTGGAGTAACGTTAGCCTAGAGAGCGGTAGTGCCACAGAAGGATAAGAAACTGGCAGTCATATTCCCCAAGCTGCAACATACTGCCATGTTTGCTCCAGTGACCAGAAGGGAGGGGATGATGAGGTCACTGACCGTCCATGGGTGCCTGAGAGAAGAAAGGAGGAAAGTGAGGAGGAGGAGGCACAACTCCAATGAGGCAGAATGTCCTCCAGGGGTCAGTTTATGGGCAGCCACCCTATTGCATCACACAGCAGAGCTTCGCAGGTGCAGGGCACTGCTGACCTTCCATTGACTTTTAAAAGTTCCTTGGTGTGGACCTTTTTTGACACGTGTGCAGCAGATCGCACAGTTGCTGTTTGCAACCTATGTCTAAAGCGGATCATGCGTGGCCAGAACAGCTTGACCATACATATGATGACTTGCCATGCAGTCCATTGCCAGCAGTACCTGAAAGACCAATATCATAGAAAAAGGCAGACTTCTCCTTGCTCCTCATCTGGAATCTCAAAACTCTACTATACCCCCAGTCCTCTCAAAAACATGCACTGAGAGGAATGAAGGTGTAGCAACAGGTGTAACAAGTACTTGCAGCCAATCTGCTAGCAGTACACCACCAGTTGATTTCAGCAGGCAAATTTCCCTGCCCCAGATGCTAAACTGTAAAAAGAAATTCGGTCCCAGCCATCCACATGTTCAGCGTCTAAATGCTAGCTTGGCCAAATTGCTAGCACTAAAACTGCTGCTTTTTCAGCAGGTAGACTCAGCCCCCTTTCGTGAATTTGTGGAGTGTGCTGTACCACAGTGTCAGTTTCCAAAAAGCCATTTCTTTTCACGTAAGGCCATTCTGGCTCTCTACCGGCATGTGGAACGCAAAGTTTTGGCAGGGCAGGGACGTTACCTTTCCTTCACGGCGCACTGGATAACTCTGCTGGCAGCTGGGAAGGATGCAGGACAGGGTTCAGAGTTGGAGCTTTTTCCGCCACCACGCCTCCAAAAAGCTAGTGGTGATTCGGCCACAACATCTGTATGCTCCCCGTCCTCCTCTTCTTCTTCCTCTATGGCCTTTTCTGCAGAATTGTCCTCTGAACCAGCAGTGCTCCCTAAACGCTCAAAGGGCTACACAAGCAGTCAGGCAAAAATATGTCATGCGGTGCTTGAGTTGGCCTGTCTAGGGGACAGGAGCCACACTGGGGCAAAGATTCTGTCAGCTCTGCAGGGGCAGGCTCAGAGGTGGTTGACACCACGCCAGCTTCAGCCAGGAATAGTTGTATGCGACAATGGAACCAACCTTCTCTCCGCCCTCTGACAAGGACACTTGACCCATGTTCCATGTTTGGCACACGTCCTGAATTTGATGGTGCAGCCTTTCTTGACCAGGTACCCAGGCTTACAAGATCTCCTGAGGCAGGCCAGAAAAGTCTGTGGTCATTTACGTCCGGTCATACAATGCCAGTGCTCGGCTGGCTGACATTCAAAGGGAATGCAATCTGCCCATCAACCGCTTCATTTGTGACATGCCCACCAGGGGGAACTCAACGTTGGCAATGCTTCAGCGGCTGCACACACAGCAGTGGGCTATAAATGTACTTGTGAGAGTATGGCACCAGGACAGGGTCAGGGGAGCTTGGCTTCTTTTCGCCACGCCAGTGGCTACTGATCAAGGATGCATGCACTGTCCTGTCACCATTTGAGGAGGCCACAAGGATGGTGAGCAGCGACAATGCATGCATCAGTGACACTGTCCCTCTAGTCTTCCTGCTGGAGCACATGCTTTGTGGAATCATGGACAGAGCACTTGAAGCAGAACAACGGGAGGAAGAGGAGGACTTGCTTTCCTCTCAAGGCCCCCTTTATCCAGATAGCATTCCTGTGGGTCCAACACACAGGAAGAAGAGGAGGAGGATTGTGTCAGCATGGATGTAGAGAATAACACGCAGCAGTCTTCAATGAATGGTTTTCAGTCCCCAGAAACCCCCCAAGGAGTTGTACGTGGCTGGGACAAGGTAGTTGCGGATAATGTGACCCAGAGGACTCAGAATCTAATGCCTCTGCAATCTTACGCTGCATGGCCGACCTGATTCTGCAAAGCCTGTGAAAGGACCCTAGGATTCGCGGTATTAGGGAGAGGGATCATTACTGGCTGGAAACCCTTCTTGATCCACATTACAAGGGTAAGGTTACAGAACTCATCCTGCCTTCGCAGAGGGAGCAGAGGATAAGACATCTTCAGGAGGCCTTGAAGAAAAGTGTGTGTAACACATTTCCAGACCCTGGGAGGTTACCATTTCCTGGTGCTGGACAATGTGTTTCAGCGGCTTCGTTCGGTCAGAGGAGGAGTGGTGGAGAAGGTGGCCGGCTGACCGATGGCTTTAAACAATTTTTCAGTCCTCAGCGCCAAGGCCCAGCAACCATCGCCAGAGTCTGCATTATATGGTGCAGGAATATCTAGGGGAAAGAGCAGACTTGGAGACCTTTCCAACAGAGCATCAACTGAGTTACTGGGTCTTGAGGTTGGACCACTGGCCAGAACTTGCTTAATATGCAATTGAGCTACTGGCCTGTCCTGCATCAAGCGTGCTTTCTGAACGCACATTCAGTGCTGCTAGAGGGTTTGTAATGGATCAAAGAGTGTGCCTGTCCACAGACTCAGTTGATAGGCTCACATTTATAAAAATCAATCAGTCCTGGATCAGCTGCTATATAGCTGCTGATGTAACTGATTGAATTTGCTATGGATCTGGGATCCCTTGAAGACTGCCAATGTTGCCTATCCTATTCCTCCTCTATCATGATGATGCTAGCTTCCAACAATATTTTTGGTTTAGGGCACCACCACCACCCAAGGCCCAATTTGTCTGCCCCTGTTTAACAGGGCCATGTAATTAAAAATTTTGAAAAAATAATTAACAGCAGGGCCCCTTCCTGTGCCCAACAAGAGTAACTATGAGGGGTTACAGTGTTGTGGCACCACCACCCAAGGCCCAATGTTTCTGCCCCTGTTTATTAGAGACATGTAATTACATTTTTTGAAATAATATTTAATAGCAGGGCCCGTTCCTGCGCCCAACAAGATTAACTGTAAGGGGTTTCCGTGTTCTGCCATTACCACCACCTAAGGCCCAATTCAGAGTATATAGTGGAGTCCGTATAGTATATATACTGCAGTTCACAGTATATAATGCAGTCCGTATAGTATATATACTGTAGTTCAGAGTATATAGTGCAGTCAGTGTAGTATATATAATACAGTGCAGGGTATACAGTGCAGTGTACAATATAAAATATAGCGTATTGAAGTGGTTAAAGCAGCTGCTGACTTTTAATATTAGGACACTTACCTGTCCTGGAGTCCAGCGACGTCCGCAGCAGAGGACGAGCAATCGCTCATCACTCTGCTGCTGCCCCCCACCGCCATCCTCGGTGAGGGAACCAGGCAGTGAAGCCTTGCGGCTTCACTGCCCGGTTCCCTACGGCGCATACGCGAGTCGCACTGCGCCGTTCTGACTGGTCCTCCTGTGTTCTGGGAGCCGAGTGTCTCCCAGAACACTACGGGTATTCTGCGGGAAGTGACATGCTTCCCGCAGATTTCATGCAGAGAGGACTTCTGGAAGTGGGTGCAAATAACTGTCTTAGACAGGTATCTGCACCCCCCTCCCCCCTGAAAGGTGTCAATTGTGACACCAGAGGGGGGGAGTGTTCCGATGAGCGGAAGTTCCGCTTTAGGGTGGAGCTCCGCTTTAAGGGGAGCCCTATGACAGAATTAAGAAAAAAACAGCATGGATTCCCCTGTCCATACTATTTAAAAAAAAAATTGCTGTGGAGTTCCCCTTAATATCCATACCAGATCTGAAGGGCCATGGAGTTTTTTTCAATGATTTTTTATGTATATTGCCGGGATCTGGCAATACATTACAGCCGTGAGCAATTTTAAATGACATTTTCTCCTTTAGAAATGTAATTTTGCTACAGTACTGTTCTAAACATGGGAAAAATGCTCTTGATAGGCAGACTAATGGTACCCCAAGGCATGATATTTAAAGGAATATTTCATTTTTGATGTTTCACTTTAAGCATTCTTAAAATCACTGCTCCTGAAAAACTGCAGTTTTAAAAACATTTTTTGCATTGATACATTTCCCCTGGGGCAGGGCATGTATGCAAAAGTTTTTTGTCTGTTTGCAAGTTCTGGTGCAAACCGAACCGGGGGGGGGGGGTTCGGCTCATCCCTAATAGTGAGAGTCTCAAAGTGACAATCCTAAAGTCATCCAATGTGTTCGGTGCCCACCACCTCCAGATAAAGTGCCTGCTGACTCCAATATATGACCCCAATGACCCCACCATAGAGTCATAAAGGCCTCAAAAGACTTCTTCCAGGATGATATTGGAACACTCCTCACTTGACGTCCGTGAGACCCGCTACTCCACTTCTTGAGTCTCAATCAGACGTTTAACATACCAAAAATAAATAAATGGAGAAACCATAATACTCTCTGCCACAAATTTATTAAAAACTCAATCAAGGGATTAAAAACACTCACATAAATCTGTGAAAAACAAGTATGTGCACAGCTCACCATGCTAGTACTAAGGTGAAAAAAGGCGTAACTGGTAACGGCTCCTCTCACCCAATCAGTGGGTAATAGTAAAGTTTGAAAATCAGTGTAAGAGCGCTAACCAAAAATAAATTCAGTGTATATAAACTCATATAAATACAACACAATTATTGACCATTGTGCAACAAGATCTAGCTAGTAAATCAAGTAAAAAACAGTGAATGACAATAAATTAAATTAAATAAAGTCCACATAAAGTTCATAAGCTTTCACAATCTTCATAGTGCAGATTCAAATTTATATTGTGCAAATAAAGTGCCAAGTGCTGAAACGAATATTCAGTGCAGTCCGTGCTCCCCTCCTATGTGTCTACTCACTCACCAGATGCTAAGGACTCCCATGACAGAAGTCTTGCTCACTTGTGCAGTAAGAATGGCTGGGCTTTGTTGTCCTTCAGGCTGTATCCCAAGATGTCCTCAGTATACGCTCATAAAAGTGTTAATAAATGGCAGAGAAAAGGATTATAGCGTAATTCCGTTTATTTATCCAATAAAAGAACATCCACTCACTTATTAATCACTTACTTACTGGGCACTTAAAACCCCCTCCTGCCCAGACCAAATTTCAGCTTTCAGCGCTGTGACCCTTTGAACGACAACATACGGACATAAAACACTGTACCCAAATGAACATTTTATAATTTTTTTCCCACAAATAGAGCGTTCTTTTGGTGATATTTGATCACCTCTGGGTTTTTTATTTTTTGTTAAAAAAATTAAAAAAGACCGAAAAAGTAAAAAAAAGTACATAACAGTTTTATATTTTGTTATAAAATTTTGCAAACAGGTAATTTTTCTCCTTCATTGATGTACGCTTATTAGGCTGCACTGATGGGCACTGATAGGCTGCACTGATGGACACCAATAGGCTGCATTGATGGGCACTAATAAGTCGGCACTGATGGGCACTGATAGGTGGCACTGGTGGGCACTTATGAGGTGGCACTGGTGGGCACTGAGAGGTGGCACTGATGGGTGGCATTGAAAGGTGGCACTGAAGGGCACTAAAAGGTGTCACTGATAGGTGGCACTGATAGCTGGCACTAATGGACACTGATAGGTGACAGTGATGGGCACTGATGGGTGACAGTGATGGACAGTGATCAGCACTGGTAGGTGACACTGATAGGCAGCACTGCTAGGGGGCACTGATGAGGCATTGACTGGTACCACTGGTGGGCATTGATAGGTGGCACTGATATACGCTGGTGGGTACAGATGGGTGGCACTGATATGCACTGTGGGCACTGGCAGGTGGCACTGGTGGGCACAGATGAAGTGGCTGTGCCTCTTCCTCTTTGGGACTGATGTCACTTACACAGAAGCCGGTGATCGGCTTTTTTTTCTCTTCACGCTATCAGCGTTAGGAGAAAAAAAACAATTGCCGATCTTATGTTTACATCATGTGATCAGCTGTCATTGGCTGACAGCTGATCACATAGTAAGGGGCCGGGATCCCCCCCTTACTCTGATCTGTGATCACCCGAGTCTCATTGACTTGGTAATCACAGCGCGTGCCCTAAAGGAGGCGCGCAGGGAGCTTTCGAAGGGGAGGACGTCTATTGATGACCTCCCGCAATGTAGGTCCTTGCTGTAGCTGTCATTCGGCTATAGCGTGGATGGGAAGCAGTTAAAACATGCTGTTGAGTATTAAAACTGGAAACCGTAAGTAAACCATCGACTTGCGTCTCACCGGCCGGAAATTATGTAACCACCTGCGGTCAACTGACGCGTTTCATCCCTCCCATGTTATTAAAGGGCGGAGAATAGGTAGTGACACAGGCACAGGCAGCAGCTCAGAAGTGAGAAACTAAGAGAGGAGAAGGAAAACACAGGCAAGGCACAGCTGCGGCACTGGAGGTGTGTTTCGGCTGAAAAAAAAACTGCCTAAGGAAACCATGGCTTTCGTCACCCCCGGAATGGTGTCACCCCGTCACCGGGTGCGGACTTCACCCCCACCCCCCCTAGCAATGCCACTGTCCCAGACTCTTGGGAGCCATGTCCTCTCAGACCTATGCAGCTCAGAAGCCAAGGTTCTGGGAAGGACTGGTTGATAGATTTAATACAGTGGGCTAACATCGACACACCTGCATAAAGGTTAACAAGCGTCCTTTAGGTTTTGTGCACTACACTAGGGCGGCATTTGATACGAAGGCGCCTTTTCAGCTGACACTGTGTGGTGAGCTTATTCACAAAAAGACGAGACAAGCTGATATTGCTGCATGAAACATACTGACAAATACATTTTCTCCATTAGAACATCAGCAAGAGAAGGAGGAGAGTGGCAGCCAACTGCAGAGACGCCTGGAGGATAATCTACTGTAGATAGATATTTTAAGTTGTGTTGTATTACAAATATTTGCTATAGTCAGTTTGTTTTCTTTTTATTTCTTCTTGTACAGTACATGCAGCACACAACTCTTACTAGAGCCTTCCGCTGGAACCATTGGTGTACTTTGTTCATGGCATACATATTATTAGTTTTCTATATAAAAAAAATATATATATATATCCCCTGTATATATGAATTGGGGGGAGGGGTGTTGCTGCTGGGGCCCTCAGGCACTCCATAACTGCATTAAGTTCAACATTCACTGCCACCCAAAGAAGGGTTGCCTGACAGTTCTATAAGACTGAAATGCTTACAAACTTTACCTTCTGATTTGTGCTACCTATTTACACACACCATCATTTCCTTTCTTACTACTATTTTCTACCACACACTTGGTGTTCACTTCTGTATCCCATCCCTAAAAAAAAAGCAACACGCCCTTGTGTTCTGTGCTAAAGCCAACATCCTCAATCTCAGTATTACACTGGTTCCTATCCAATGTAACTTTTATGACCATCCTTGTAGTAATGTGTTGCTTCAAACTGAGTGTGGGAGATTTACAACTCTCCCTGGCTTTATAATGGTCCCTGTGGTTTCATTCCAGAGTTTTCCTTAACACTTACCTGTCATTCGACAATGTTGTACACAGAAGTTTGATTATTTTCCCCTTTACCTGCAAACCAAATCTTTAAAAATTGGCTTGAAATTTTCATTAGGTGTAACTAAGGGGAAATTTGAGCTTTATTTTAATGTAGATTGTTGAAGTATTATAATCCCTGTTATGTTTTTTTTTTTCTTTCAAATTATATATATTTTTTTATTTATTTTTTTACAATAAATCACAATACATATCAATATGAACATAACCAAGTAAATGTCAGTAGGAACTAAAAACGACTTTCAGAGAGAGGGGGATAGAAAATCTCCCCCTTCAGATTTGAGAAGGAGAAAAAAAAAAAAAAAAAGAAGATCATACATTGTAATAAAATATGTGAGTATTAAAAGTGAAACAATTAAAAAATATATATATTGATGTAAGAGAGAGAAAGGACTCCTTATATAAGCTAACTCAATAGAAATAAGGATACTTATAATCTCCTAGTGCCCCTATCGGGTTCAAACTGCACCAGGAGCGGAATCCTTTCGACATACTGAATTACACTCTGAACCAAACCCTATGTTGCTAGATTAAAGTGGTTGTATACCCACAAATATGAAATGCACCTACAGGTAAGCCTACATTAAGGCTTACCTGTAGGTGCTTGCAATATCTCCGAGACCTACACGGTTTCGGAGATATTTGCAAAAAAGGGTGCACCGCTATCTACGGCGCATGCGCGCCGTAGATAACGGCGCAGGCGCACTGAGCGCGGCGGCTCTTTGAATGGCAGCCTGCCGGACACTGCTGGAATTCGCGCATGCGCGGGGATCGTGCTGTTCCCCGCGCATGCGCGGGAGTGACGTCATCGCCGCTCCGGCCAATCACAGCGCCGGAGCGGCGATACCCGGAAGTCACTCCGGGTATCATGGATGCGACGGAGGACGTGTCCGAGGACCGCTGCGGGGGTTTCGATCTAAGGTAAGTGATTGATAATGAGCTAGTATGCTAGTCATACTAGCTCATTATGACTTTGCCTTGCAGGTTGTGAAAAAAAAAAAAAGTTTTGCGGTATACAACTGCTTTAAAATAAACCAGCCTCAATATCTAAAATCAAAGGTTATTATTTCTAACCCTAAAAATTATCTATATAATAATAAGGATGATAAAAAACATATAAATCCCCTTCAAAACATCACTAGGATCCCCTAAATAAGGGGAGAAAAATAAAAAGAAAGCAGGGAAAAGTCGGAGAAAAAAAATCAGGAGAGCTATTGGTAGAGATCTCGAGACCTGACAACCTGTTACCTTGAAAATCATAGAATTTTTTTTATTCCAAAATGATCTATTTCTAGGACACTCCCACCAGATATGAGTCATAGTTCCCAGGAGTTGACATCCCCTAAAACAATTCGGATCCACTGTAGGGAAAATAGAAGCCAGCTTAGAGGGAGTTAAATACCACCTGGTCATTACTTTAATGTTGGCCTCCATCACTGATACGTTTAGAATCCCCTGAGGCCTGGTTCACACTGGGGCGACAAACGCTCCGACATTGGGAGCTCATGTCGCATGACGTGTGAAAATCAATGTTTCCCTATGGGAGCCGTCTTAACTGGTCCGACACATGTCGGTCCGACTTTGAGAATGCTCCCTGTACTACTTTGGTCCGACTTTGATCCGACTTCAGCCCATTGACTATCATTGAAGTCGGATCAAAGTCGGACCGCAGTCTTGCATGGTCCGACTTTGGCATGCGACTTGTGCTGTACTGCTCTTGAGGGGGAACTCCAGGCCAAATTTTAAATAAAAAAACGGCGTGGGTTCCCCCTCCAGGAGCATACCAGGCCCTTGGGTCTGGTCTGGATTTCAACGGGCACCCCTACGCCAAAAAAACGGCGTGGGGGGTCCCCCCAAAATCCAAACCAGACCCTTATCCGAGCACACAACCTGGCAGGCCGCAGGGGAAGAGGGGGGGGGGACGAGAGAGCGCCCCCCCCTCCCTCCTGAACCGTACCAGGCCGCATGCCCTCAACATGGGGGGTTTGGTGCTCTGGGGCAGGGGGGCGACCTGCGGCCCCCCCACCCCAGAGCACCCTGCCCCCATGTTGATGAGGACAGGGCCTCTTCCCGACAACCCTGGCCGTTGGTTGTCGGGGTCTGCGGGCGGGGGGCTTATCGGAACCCGGGAGCCCCCTTCAATAAGGGGGCCCCCGGATCCCGGCCCCCCCACCCTATGTGAATGAGTATGGGGTACATCGTACCCCTACCCATTCACCTGGAGGAAAAAAATTGCAATAAAAAAACACTACACGGGTTTTTAAAGTAATTTATTACACAGCTCCGGGGGTCTTCTTCCGACTTCCGGGGGTCTTTTCCGACTTCGGGGGTCTCCGGTGTCGTCTCCGCGCTCTCCGCTTCTTTCTTCCGCCGGGCCTCCGCTAACTTCTTTTTAGCTCTCTTGCTAACAGAGGCCCGGTCTTCCCGTTGTCTCGTCTGGCTCTCCGTTGTCCTTCTGCCGGCCCCTCCACTAACTTCTTGGTAGCTCTTTCGCTAGTGGAGGGGTCGGTCTTCCCGTCGTCGCCGTCGGCTTCTTCTTCCCTCTTCTCCTTCTCGATGTTGACGCGTCGCTTCTTCCCGCTGTAATACTGGCTCTCCGCATTAATATAGGCTTCTCATGACGTCACAGTCACATGTTCCCATGACGTCACAGTCACATGCTCCGGGGCCATGTGCCCCGGAACATGTGACTGTGACGTCATGAGAAGCCTATATTAATGCGGAGCGGAGCGGAGAGCCAGTATTACAGCGGGAGGAAGCGACGCGTCAACATCGAGGAGGAGAAGAGGGAAGAAGAAGCCGACGGCGATGACGGGAAGACCGCGCCTCCGTTAGCAAAAGAGCTAAAAAGAAGTTAGCGGAGGCCCGGCGGAAGAAAGAACCGGAGAGCGGGAGACGACACCGGAGACCCCCGAAGTCGGAAAAGTCCCCCGGAAGTCGGAAGAAGAGCGCCGGAGTCGGAAGAAGACCCCCGGAACTGTGTAATAAATTACTTTAAAAACCTGTGTAGTGTTTTTTATTGCAATTTTTTCCACCAGGTGAATGGGTAGGGGTACGATGTACCCCATACTCATTCACATAGGGTGGGGGGGCCGGGATCCGGGGGCCCCCTTATTGAAGGGGGCTCCCGGATTCCGATAAGCCCCGCGCCCGCAGACCCCGACAACCAACGGCCAGGGTTGTCGGGAAGAGGCCCTGTCCTCATCAACATGGGGGCAGGGTGCTCTGGGGTGGGGGGGCCGCAGGTCGCCCCCTTGCCCCAGAGCACCAAACCCCCCATGTTGAGGGCATGCGGCCTGGTACGGTTCAGGAGGGAGGGGGGCCGCTCTCTCGTCCCCCCCCTCTTCCTCTGCGGCCTGCCAGGTTGTGTGCTTGGATAAGGGTCTGGTTTGGATTTTGGGGGGACCCCCACGCCGTTTTTTCGGCGTAGGGGCGCCCGTTCAAATCCAGACCAGACCCAAGGGCCTGGTATGCCTCTGGAGGGGAACCCACGCCGTTTTTTTTTAATTTAAAATTTGGCCTGGAGTTCCCCCTCAAGACTCATACCAAACACAGTGCCTGATATTGGCGGGGATCCAAGTCGGATCCCCGTTCATTGAAAGTCGGACATATGTCGGCCTCATGTCGCAGGGCAAAGTCGGATCCAAAGTAGGACGGATGTCGTGTCGCACTAGTGTGAACCCAGCCTGAAGGCTGGGTTCACACTGATACGACACGACATTCATCCGACTTTCATCCTACTTTGCTCTGCGACATCAGTCCTACATTGATCCTACATTGGTCCGACATCCATCCGACATTCATGAACAGGATACTACTTTGATCCGACATTGTGCTAGTCTGACTTGTCCTTTGACCAATCAAAACAATCCCAGGGTGAGATAAATTCCTTTTACTGCTGCTGTAATCACCATGTCGGATGTCAAATGTCGGATGGTTAGGACTTTGATCCGACTTCAATGATATTCAATGGGCTGAAGTAGGATCAAAGTCGGACCAAAGTAGTACAGGGAGCATTTTCAAAGTCGGACCGACTTGTGTCGGACCAGTTAAGACGGCTCTCATAGGGAAACATTGATTTTCACACGTCATGCGACATGAGCTCCTAATGTCGGAGCGTTTGTCGGACCAATTGTAAATGATCTATGTCAGGTGTCTAAGTCCCAACTAATTTGAAGATAATTTTCCCATGTCTCCATAAAAAAAGCTTTCCCTGTAGGGTGACGGAGGCACGAATATGTAACCAAAATACCCCCCTCTTTCCCTCAGCTTTTCACACCACATCTCGTAATTTGTAAATTGTGGGGGAGAGGTTTTTCCTTCCAGATCATTTGTAGAAATTTGTAAATTTGATGAAAACGACATTCCTCGGATTCCGGAAGTTTTAATGTTTTTTTGCAATGGTTTAATTGCTGGTTTACCAGCGTAAAAAAACTGTCCAATATGATGAAGTCCTTTATCTGTCCACCATTTAAAAGCCTCCAGATCTAGCCCAGGGGGAAAGTCCGGGTTCCCAAACAGACTTGCAAGTGGTCGAACGGTTGAGACAAGAGACGGATATTTTCTAAGTTCATCCCAGAGCGCAAGTGATTGGGATAGAGACGGGACTAGAATTGTAGGTCTTTTTAGGGGGACACCGAAATAGGTATTCAAGCGAGCATTGTGGAGCCGCTTGTTTTTCAATATTAAGCCAATTTGGTTGTTCAGATTTAGAATAGATTGTCAAGATCTGTGCTAGTCTTGCTGATAGAACATGTTTATAGAGATCAGGAAGACCTAGACCCCCTTTTTTCTATGATGAAAAAGGGTGTTTTGGGGTATTCTATAACCAGAGGTGTTCCATGTGAATTTGACGATTTTACCCTTTTTAACTGGAATTTATGGACCGGGATAGGGAGAGACCTGAAATAATATAGGATTCTAGGGAGTAATTTCATTTTAATCAAATTGATCCTGCCTAACAGGGATGAGCCGAACACCCCCCTGTTCGGTTTGCACCAGAACCTGCGAACAGACAAAATGTTTGTGTGAACTTTAGAACCCTATTAAATACAATGGACTCGAACGTTCAAAATCTAAAGTGCTAATTATAAAGGCTTATATGCAAGTTATTGTCCTAAAAAGTGTTTGGGGACCCGGGTCCTGCCCCAGGGGACATGTATCAATGCAAAAAGAAGTTTTAAAACAGGCCGTTTTTTCGGGAGCAGTGATTTTAATAATGCTTAAAATGAAAAAATAAAAGTGAAATATTTCTTTAAATTTCGTACCTGGGGGGTGTGTATGATATGCATGTAAAGTGGCGCATGTTTCCCGTGCTTAGAACTGTCCCTGCAAAAAATGTCATTTTTGAAGGAAAAAAAGTAATTTAAAACTCACTTGCGGCTATTAATGAATTGTCGGCTTTTATCAATACATAAAAAAGTCATTGATAAAAAAAAAAAAAAAAAGCGTGGGGGTCCCCCAGAATTCAATTACCAGGCCCTTCAGGTCTGGAATGGATATTAAGGGGAACCCCGCCGCAAATTTTTTAAAAAAAATGGCGTGGGGTTCCCCCTAAATATCCATACCAGGCCCTTCAGATCTGGCATGGATTTTAAGGGGAACTCCACCCCAAATTTAAAAAAAAATGGCGTAGAGTCCCCCCAAAAATCCATACCAGACCCTTATCCGAGCACGCAACCTGGCCGGCCGCAGGGGAAAAGGGGGGGACGAGAGAGCGGCTTATCGGAATCTGGAAGACCCCTTTAACAAAGGGGACACCCAGATCCCGCCCCCCCTATGTGAATTGGTAAGGGGTACATTGTACCCCTACCATTTCACGAAGAAAGCATACAAAAATTAAAAAAAAACCACACAAACACCTTGAAAAAGTCCTTTATTAAAAAAAAACAAAACATTTCAGCGGAGAAATCCAGTGTCCCGCGGCGATCCCGATGTCCAGCGCTGTCCGTCATTGGTTGTGCCTGAGCGGACCTGATGGGGAACTTCCTCCTCAGTGTTTTAAATGTATAGACCCGCCCCTTCTAAAGTTCCCCATCAGGTCCAGGGGCGGGTCTATACATGTATTACCAAAGTGAGAGAAGTTCGCACCTTGTCATGTTCCGCATCTGGTCCCCTGAGCGGACCTGATGGGGAACTTTAGAAGGGGCGGGTCTATACATTTAAAACACTGAGGAGGAAGTTCCCCATCAGGTCCGCTCAGGCACAACCAATGACGGACAGCGCTGGACATCGGGATCGCCGCGGGACACTGGATTTCTCCGCTGGAATGTTTTTTTTTTTAATAAAGGACTTTTTCAAGGTGTTTCTGTGTTTTTTTTTTACATATTTTTTCGTGAAATGGTAGGGGTACAATGTACCCCTTACTAATTCACATAGAGGGGGGCGGGATCTGGGGGTCCCCTTTGTTAAAGGGGCCTTCCAGATTCCGATAAGCTCCCCGCCCGCAGACCCCCACAACCACCGGGCAAGGGTTGTGGGGATGAGGCCCTTGTCCCCATCAACATGGGGACATCCTCCCCATGTTGAGGGCATGTGGCCTGGTATGGTTCAGGAGGGAGGGGGGCCGCTCTCTTGTCCCCCCCTCTTCCCCTGCGGCCGGCCAGGTTGCGTGCTCGGATAAGGGTCTGGTATGGATTTTTAGGGGGACTCTACACCATTTTTTTAAAAATTTGGGGTGGGGTTCCCCTTAATATCCATTCCAGACCTGAAGGGCCTGGTAATTGAATTCTGGGGGACCCCCACGCTTTTTTTTTTTTTTTTATCAATGACTTTTCTATGTATTGATAAAAGCAGACAATTCATTAATAGTCGCGAGTGAGTTTTAAATGACTTTTTTTCCTTCAAAAATGACACTTTGTGCAGGGACAGTTCTAAACACGGGAAACATGCACCACTTCACATGCATATCATACACACCCCCCAGGTACGAAATTTAAAGGAATATTTCACTTTTATTGTTTCACTTTAAGCATTATTAAAATCACTGCTCCCGAAAAAACGGCCGTTTTAAAAAAAAAAAATTGCATTGATACATGTCCCCTGGGGCAGGACCCAGGTCCCCAAACACTTTTTATGACAATAACTTGCATATAAGCCTTTATAATTAGCACTTTAGATTTCTCCCATAGACTTTTCGAATTTGCTGCGAACAACCCAATTTGCTCGCTGTTCGGTGAACGGACGAACAGGCAATGATCGAGTCGAACATGAGTTCAACTCGAACTCGAAGCTCATCCCTACTGCCTAACCATGACAATTCATGTTTGGACCAAGTTGAAAGATTATTTTCTAACTTCTTAAATAGTGGGGGATAATTATGTAAATATAAACTTTCTACTCGGGCCGTCAATGTAACACCCAGATATTTCATTGAGGTGTCATTCCACTCAAAATTTAATGATTGTTTTAATAACGAAACTTCTTGGGGAGTAAGTGAAACATTAAGGGGCCGAGATTTCGCATAATTGACCTTAAGGCCTGAAATTTTAGAAAAATTATTTAGGACTAGGCAGATATTGGGAAGGGAGGTTAGTGGAGAGGTCACAAAATGAAGTATGTCATCCGCAAAGAGCCTACATTTATGCATTTGAGAACCACATGTTACCCCTTTAATTTTTGTATTTTGTCGGATGGCTATAGCTAGAGTTTCAATGGCCACAGCGAAAATGAGAGGAGAAAGTGGACATCCTTGCCTAGTGCCTCTTGTAATATTAAATGGGTAGGAGTAGTGACCTTGTAGACAAATTAATGCTTTAGGGCTAGAATAAAGCGAGTGTAAAAGACCCGTAAAACGCACACCAAAACCCCAACGATCAATAAGTGCGAATAAATATGGCCAGGACACTGTATCGAAGGCCTTTTGTAGGTCCAATGACAGGAGGAGACCCTGCTGACTTTTACCTCCAACCCAATTTGATTGTAGTAATGATACTAAAGCCGTGTACACACGATCGGTTTTACCGATGAAAACAGTCCGATGGACTGTTTTCATCAGACGAACCGATCGTGTATGGGCCCCATCGTTTTTTTTTCCATCGGTGTGAAAAAATAGAACATGTTTTAAATTTATCCGATGGGAAAAAATCGATAGCAAAATCCGATCGTCTGTGTGGAAATCCATCGGAAAAAAACCCCACGCATGCTCAGAATCAAGTCGATGCATGCTCAGAAGCATTGAACTTAATTTTTCTCGGCTCATCGGAGTGTTTTACGTCACCGCGTTTGAAACGGTCGGTTTTTTGACTGATGGTGTGTGGGCAAGACTGATGGAAGACAGTTTCATCGGATTTCCGATGGAAAAAAACATCGGATTAGAATCCATAGGATATCCGATCGTGTGTACAGGGCTTAAGTCGATTGCTCTTCTAATTTGATCTTGACCTTGTCTGCCTGGGATAAAGCCTACTTGATCTTTATGAATGTAGGAATTAATAAATGATGATAATCGATTGGCCATAATTTTTGTCAGTATTTTTATGTCTTTATTTATAAGGGAGATGGGGTGGTAATTACTGATTTCCTCTGGATTTTTGTCTGGTTTCGGGATAACGTAATGTATGCTGTGTTTAGGTGTGTGTCCAAGGCATCTCCTCGTGTTTTATCATTAAAGAATTTGGTCAGATAAGGGACTAAGACATCAGCAAAGGCTTTATAGTATGGGATAGATAAGCCATCAGGGCCCGGAGCTGATCCCTTTTTGAGGTCTTTAATTACTTCCCTGACTTCTTCCCCCGTAATAGGAGCCTCCAAGAGGCTTCTGTGTGAGTCGGATAGGGTTGGAATAGGTAGGTCATCCAAGAAATTGAGTTTTTATCCAAATGAGAAGGAGAATTATACAAGTTGGAATAAAAATTTCGGAATGCTTCCAGGATTTTAGCAGGATTGGCAGTAGGGGGTTGACCTGATTTCCTGATTTTAGGCATGGTATGGAATCTGATAGTGGGAGATAGTTTTGCCGCTAGTAGTGGTCCCAATTTGTTTGCTTGTGTATAAAATGTATTACCACTCCATCTTAGTGCCTTTTCAGCCTGGGTAGTTAGAGCAAGTTTAAGATCTAGTCTAGCCCTGTCTAATAAAGCTATGGGAACCTTGGAGGGATTTCTTTTGAACTTAGTTCGTAAAGCTTTATATTCCGCTTCCAAACGCTCTATTTTAGTCCCACAATCTCTTTTGGCTTGTGTGGCAATTTGAGTGAATTTACCCCGAATAAAGGTTTCATGTGCAGCCCAAAGAACTTTATTTGAAACGTCACCTGTGTCATTAAGAGAAAAGTATTCCCATAATGTCTTATCTAAAACTTCAATTGAGGCTGGATTAGATAAAATAGACTGAGTAAGTTTCCAGTGACTTTGTTTTGTACCTTAAACCGAGGAGCGAAAAGAAATCATAACTATTGAATGGTCAGACAGTGCCGTATCTTTGATGTGAGCATTGATTATAAAAGGAAGCATGGATGAAAGAGTAAAAATATAGTCTATCCTAGCATATGTGTTATGGGGATGAGAATAATGCGTATAGTCCCTTTTAGATGGGCTTAATTCCCTCCAAATATCCGAGAGGTTATGGGCAGAGAGAATTTTGGCAATTTTTGGGCTTTCTCTGGTTGGGCGAGTTAACTGGTCTATCAGGGGTTTGGATTTATCAAGTGCTCGATCAAATGCTACATTAGAGTCTCCCCCAAAATTCACTGTGCCCGCTAACATAGGATTTAGGGTGTTCATCATGGTCCTGAAAAATTTTGCTTGACCCCTGTTAGGGGCATAATAGGAAAAAAGGGAATAGAGGTTTCCCACTATCGTGCCTTGTAATAGTATAATTCTCCCTTCGGGATCATTGTACTCAAATGATTTTTCAAATTTACATTGTTTTGAGAAAATGATGGCTACCCCCTTAGTAGGGATGAGCTCGGTGTTCGAGTCGAACATACGTTCGACTCGAACATCGGCTGTTCGATCGTTCGACGAAGATCGAACGATTTGGGCCGTTCGCGCCAAATTCGAGTGACGCGAACGGCCCACAATGCACTACGCCATCGCAGTGCAATCCAGGCGCTGTGATTGGCCAAGCATGCACTGTGACCCTGCATGCTTGGCCAATCACAGCCCCGGCAGCGAGGAGAGCCATAATTGGCCACAGGCAGGATGCCTGTGGCCAATTATAGCTCAGGGGGATTTAGTACACACCCCACACTATAAAAGGCCGCCAGCGCGGCGGCCTTGTGAAGTGTGTTCCAGTTCAGGGAGAGAGAAGGATAAGCAGGGACAGTGTCAGTGCTATTTGTTCATTTATTATTATTATTATTATTATTATACAGGATTTATATAGCGCCAACAGTTTGCGCAGCGCTTTACAACATCAGGGAAGACAGTACAATCACAATACAATTCAATACAGAGGGATCAGGGGGCCCTGTTCGTTAGAGCTTACAGTCTAGAAGGGAGGGTCATGTGAAACAAAGGGTATTAGCTGTGGGGGATGATTTAACTTGTGTGCAGGGAGAGAGAAGGATAGGCAGGGACAGTGTCAGTGATATTCTTTGCTAAACCTTGTGTGCAGGGAGAGAGAAGGATAGGCAGGGACAGTGTCAGTGATATTCTTTGCTAAACCTTGTGTGCAGGGAGAGAGAAGGATAGGCAGGGGACAGTGCCAGTGTCATTTTTGCTAAGCCTCCTACACAGTATACACCTGAAGCTAGCCCTTATTGCTGTGTTTTCCTGTTGTGTAACACAGGCAGGCATCTGCAGCACTAACAGCGGGCGTAGTGTGCTTCCTGCAAAATATACACCTGAAGCTAGCCCTTATTGCTGTGTTTTCCTGTTGTGTAACACAGGCAGGCATCTGCAGCACTTACAGCGGGCGTAGTGTGCCTCCTGCACATTATACACCTGAAGCTAGCCCTAATTGCTCGTGTTTTTTTTCTTTTGTGTTACACTAACAGGCATCTGCAGCACTTACAGCGGGCGTAGTGTGCTTCCTGCAAAATATACACCTGAAGCTAGCCCTTATTGCTGTGTTTTCCTGTTGTGTAACACAGGCAGGCATCTGCAGCACTTACAGCGGGCGTAGTGTGCCTCCTGCACATTATACACCTGAAGCTAGCCCTTATTGCTCGTGTTTTTTTCTTTTGTGTTACACTAACAGGCATCTGCAGCACTTACAGTGGGCGTAGTGTGCCTCCTGCACATTATACACCTGAAGCTAGCCCTTATTGCTCATGTTTTTTTTATTTTGTGTTACACTAACAGGCATCTGCAGCACTTACAGCGGGCGTAGTGTGCTTCCTGCAAAATATACACCTGAAGCTAGCCCTTATTGCTGTGTTTTCCTGTTGTGTAACACAGGCAGGCATCTGCAGCACTTACAGCGGGCGTAGTGTGCCTCCTGCACAGTATACACCTGAAGCTAGCCCTTATTGCTCATGTTTTTTTTCTTTTGTGTTACACTACTAGGCATCTGCAGCACTTACAGCGGGCATAGTGTGCTTCCTGCAAAATATACACCTGAAGCTAGCCCTTATTGCTGTGTTTTCCTGTTGTGTAACACAGGCAGGCATCTGCAGCACTTACAGCGGGCGTAGTGTGCCTCCTGCACATTATACACCTGAAGCTAGCCCTTATTGCTCGTGGTTTTTTTCTTTTGTGTTACACTAACAGGCATCTGCAGCACTTACAGCGGGCGTAGTGTGCTTCCTGCAAAATATACACCTGAAGCTAGCCCTTATTGCTGTGTTTTCCTGTTGTGTAACACAGGCAGGCATCTGCAGCACTTACAGCGGGCGTAGTGTGCCTCCTGCACAGTATACACCTGAAGCTACCCCTTATTGCTGGTTTTCCCATCTCCCTGCAGGCCATTAGAATGTCTGGAAGGCAAACAAGGAGAGGCAGACAGTCAGGAGCCAATAAAAGAGGGCAAGCAGGCTCTGTGTCTAGAGACAACAGTGCTGGTCGTGGACGCGGTGCATCGTCATCAGCACGTGGCCATGGGACACGCTTGTCCTTATTTTCGGCAGCTGGACGTGTTGAGCCGCATCATGCCGAAGACTTGGTAGAGTGGATGACCAAGCCCTCCTCATCCTCCTCATCCTCTCTCACCCAGGCTCAGGGTACTGGCAAAGCAGCTGCCAAAGCGTCCTCTTCCCTCGTATCAATGTCATCATCAGTCACTCCTTCCCTAGACCCACCGTGTCCTCCTGAGGAGTCCCCCGAACTGATTGAGCACAGTGTAGGGTACATGCTCCAGGAGGATGCCCAGCGTTTCGAAGGGTCTGATGATGATACCCAGCTAGAGGAAGGCAGTAGCGTGAGAGCAGAGAAAGGGGATGCTCAAGAAGGACAGCAATCTGGCAGTCATGTTCCAGCAGCTGCAGCATACTACCAGATTGGCTCCAGTGATGAGGAGGGAGGGGATGATGAGGTCACTGACTCCACGTGGGTGCCTGATAGGAGAGAGGAGGAGGAGGAGGATGGGGAGGAGGCACATCTCCAACGAGGCAGGATGCCCTCGGGGGGCCAGCGTAAGGGCAGCACACCGACTGAATCACACCGCAGAGATCCGCCTGTGCAGGGCGCTGCCTCTGCCCGTTATTCCAAAAGTTCTTTGGTGTGGGCCTTTTTTGAGTCGAGTGCATCAGATCGCACCGCTGCTGTTTGCAACATATGTCTGAAGCGTGTCTCACGTGGCCAAAACATCAGCCGCTTGGGCACCACATGCTTGACCAGACATATGTTGACCTGCCATGCAGCTCGTTGGCAAGCGTATCTTAAAGACCCACACCAAAGAACAAAGCGCACCTCTCCTTGCTCCTCATCAGCTGGGATCTCCAACCCCACTGTACCTTCAGTTCTCTCTGAAACCTGCACTGAGAGGAATGAAGGTGTAGAATTAGGTGTGTCACAGCCAAGTACTTGCGGGCACTCTGCTATCAGTACACAGACGTCCGATTCTAGCAGGCAAATTTCCCTGCCCCAGCTGCTGGACCGTCAAAAGAAGTTCACTCCCAGCCATCCACATGCCCAGCGGTTGAATGCTAGCTTGGCTAAATTGCTAGCAATTCAACTGCCGCCTTTTCAGTTGGTAGACTCGGCCCCCTTCCGTGAGTTTGTGCAATGTGCGGTTCCTCAGTGGCAGGTTCCCAAACGCCACTTTTTCTCACGGAAGGCGATTCCGGCTCTCTACCGGCATGTACAGGGCAGTCAGTGGTAAGCTGCATATTACCGCTGACTCATGGTCCAGCAGGCATAGACAGGGTCGTTACAATTCTTTCACGGCCCATTGGGTCACTCTTTTGGCAGCTGGGAAGGATGCAGGACAAGGTGCAGTAGTGTTGGAGGTTGTTCCGCCGCCACGCCTCCAAAATGCTACTACTGGTTGTTGCGACACACCTCTCTCCTCCACCCCCTCCTCTTCTTCCTCCATGGCCTCTTCCTGTGCTTTGTCCTCGGAACCAGCGGTGCTCCGTAGGTGTTCAAGGGGCTACGCAAATAAGCAGGCAAACAGATGCCATGCCGTGCTTGCACTGGTGTGTTTGGGGGACAGGAGCCACACTGGGGCAGAGGTTCTGTCTGTTCTGCAGGGGCAGGCCGAGAGGTGGTTGACGCCACGCCACCTTAAGCCAGGAATGGTGGTTTGCAACAATGGCACCAACCTCCTCTCTGCCCTCCGACAGGGACAACTGACCCATGTGCCCTGTGTGGCTCACGTCCTTAACCTGGTGGTGCAGCGGTTCTTGGGCAGGTACCCGGGCTTACAGGATGTCCTTAGGCAGGCCAGGAAAGTCTGTGTGCATTTCCGCAGATCATATAATGCCAGTGCTCGGCTGGCTGAGCTGCAAAAGGAGTTGAACCTGCCCAAGAACCGCCTTATATGTGACATGCCCACCAGGTGGAACTCAACGTTGGCCATGCTGCAGCGGCTGCACATGCAGCAGAGGGCCATCAATGAGTACCTGTGCGACTACGGCACCAGGACAGGGTCAGGGGAGCTCGGGTTTTTTCACCACGCCAGTGGGGCATGATCAGGGATGCATGCACTGTCCTAGCACCATTTGAGGAGGCCACGAGGATGGTGAGCAGTGACAGTGCATGCATCAGTGACACTGTACCTCTTGTCCACCTGTTGGAGCATACGCTGCGTGGAATAATGGACAGGACACTTGAGGCAGAACAGAGGCAGGAAGAGAAGGACTTCCTAGCCTCTCAAGGCCCCCCTTTACCCAGACAGTGTTCCTTCTGTCCCACCCATCACACAGGAAGAGGAGGAGGAGGAGGAGGATTGTGTCAGCATGGAGGTGGAGCATGGCACTCAGCATCAACAGCAGCAGTCTTTTAGGGATGATTTACATTCCCAACAAACCCGTGGACTTGTACGTGGCTGGGAGGAGGTGGCTGCGGATCATGTCGTCCTTAGTGACCCAGAGGACTCCGGACCGAATGCCTCAGCTAACCTACGCTGCATGGCCTCCCTGATCCTGCAAAGTCTGCGGAAGGATCCTCGTATTCTTCGGATCAAGGAGAGGGACCATTACTGGCTCGCCACTCTCCGTGATCCACGGTACAAGGGTAAGGTTGCGGACCACCGAAAATCCTCTGGCTTACTGGGTGTTGAGGATGGATCACTGGCCAAAGCTTGCACAGTATGCAATTGAGCTACTGGCCTGTCCTGCATCCAGCGTTCTTTCGGAACGCACATTCAGTGTTGCTGGAGGCTTTGTCACGGATCACAGGGTGCGCCTGTCCACCGACTCGGTTGATCGACTGACCTTCATAAAGATGAACCAGTCTTGGATCACCACCAGCTACCAAGCACCTGAAGCTGATATAACAGAATAATTTATTTTCAAATGTCACATCCCTTCAAGACTGATGCTTATGCTGAGTGACTGTCCTGTTATGTTGACTGACTATCCTCCTCCTCCTCAATGATCTGATTCTTGGTGATAGCTTGGAAGAACTTTTTTGTTTCTGGGTGCCGCCACCAGTGGCTAAGGCCCAATTTTTCAGCCCCTGTTTAACAGGGGCATGTAATTAAAATTTTTGATGCAATGCTTTGCAGCAGGGCTCATTCCTGCACTCCAACTAGAGTATCTGGGAGAGGTTGCAGTGTCGTGGCACCAGCACCAGTGCCTAAGGCCCAATTTTTCTGCCCCTGTTTAACAGGGGCGTGTAATTACAATTTTTGATGCAATACTTTGCAACAGGGCTCATTGCTGTGCTCCAAGTACAGTATCTGTGAGGGCTTGCAGTGTTGTGGCACCAGTGCCTAAGGCCCAATTTTTCTGCCCCTGTTTAACAGGGGCATGTAATTACAATTCTTGATCTAATAATTCACAGCAGGGCCCATTCATGCGCCCACCAAGAGTAACTGTGAGGGCTTACAGTGTTGTGGCACCAGCACCACCACCAAAGGCCCAATTTTTCCTACCACTGTTCAACAATGGCATGTAAATACAATTCCTGATATAATAGTTCACAGCAGGGCGTTCCAGCGCCCACCAAGAATAACTGTGAGGGCTCACAGTGTTGTGGCAACACCAACATGTAAGGGGCAAATTTCAGCAGAGTATATACGGCAGGCCCCTACTTTCAAACATCCAACTTACAAACGACTCCTACTTGCAAACGGAAGGAGACAACAGGAAGTGAGAGGAAATCTACCCCATGGAAGGGAAATTCTCTCCTGTAAGAGTTAATATGGGAAAAAGGTGTCTCCTCTCTACTGATGCTTTATCACCAATCCTTGTTTCAATAAAAACCCCACTTTTCAAAAACATTTGTCATTGGGACGGAAAGTGAGGTGAAATGTTCTGAACAAGGGGCACAGACAGCAAAACAAATGTTACAGGGGTGATAACCCTTCCCTATGTTTTCCAAATAGCTTAAAAATAGATTTTTTTGGCTGGAGCTACACTTAAACAATGTATGTGTTCAAAATTACAAACAGATTCTACTTAAGAACAAACCTACAGTCCCTGTCTTGTTTGCACCGCCTGTATACTGCTGTTCAGAGTATATAGGGCCTTTTTTATTTTGTGTGCGGGGTTCCCCTTAATATCCATACAAGACCCAAAGGGGCTGGTAATAGGCTGGGGTAGGGGCTGGTGGGGTAGCCATGCCATTTTTCTCAAAGATTTTCATCCATATTACCGGGACCAGACATGACATTAAAGCCGCAAGCAGTTTTAAATGGCTTTTTTTCCTTTAGAAATGTCATTTTGTGCAGGGACAGTTCTAAACATGGGAAACACATGCCACTTCACAGGCATACTTTAGACACCCCCCAGGTACGATATTTAAAGAAACATTTCACATTTTTTTTTCACTTTATGCATCATTAACCACATAACGACCGCCCACTGTAAATATACGTCGGCAGAATGGCACCGACAGGCAGAATCACGTATATCTACATGACTGCCTTTGTATAGTTGGGGGGTCCGATCGGACCCCCCTTCTTTACAGTGAGCGGTGGTTAACTGATCGGGAGTGATCAGGCATGAGGGGACGGACGTTCGATTCCGGCCACCCCCTCTCGATCGCTCCCGGCGAATGAGAGAGCTTCCCCTGCCTGTGTAATGTTTACACAGGCAGAGGAAGTGATGTCATCTCTCCTGCGGCGCTCACATATACCGAGCGCCGTACAGGAGAAGATGCCAGGTTAGTGCACAAAACACTACACTGACACCAGGACACATAGGTACATAAATCGCCCCCCAGGCTCCCCCAGACACCCCCAGATCACCCCCCAGATCACCCCCAGCCCCCAGCCACAGTGTCACTGATTGCAGTGACCATTTCTGCAACATTGACATTTGTGACTGTAAAAGTGTCACCAAAGTTTAGTTTTAGGTCCAGTGTAGCCCCCTAACCCCCCCTAATAAAAGTTTAACCCCCTGATCGCCCCCCAGATAACCTTTTCACCCCCTATCACCACTGTCGCTAAGCGATCATTTTTCTGATCGCCGTCTTAGCGTCGGTGATGCCGATCGGTAGCCAGTAATTTTTTTAGGTTCGCCGCAGGTTTTTATAGCGTCGAGTACCCCCATATATTACCTAATAAAGGTTTAACCCCCTTGATCGCCCCCCCAGGTAACCCTTTCACCCCCTAGCACCGCTGTCGCTAAGCAATCATTTTTCTGATCGCTGTTTTATTGTCGGTGATGCCGATCGGTAGCCAGTTTTTTTTAGGTTTGCCGCAGGTTTTTATAGCGTCAGGTACCCCCATATATTACCTAATAAAGGTTTAACCCCCTTAATCACCCCCCAGGTAACCCTTTCACCCCCTATCACCACTGTCGCTAAGCGATCGTTTTTCTGATCGCTGTCTTATTGTCGGTGATGCCGATCGGTAGCCAGTTATTTTTTTTAGGTCGCCGCAGCTTTTTATAGCGTCAGGTACCCCAATATATTACCTAATAAAAGTTTAACCCCTTGATCGCCCCCCAGGTAACCCTTTCACCCCCTATCACCACTGTCGCTAAGCGATCGTTTTTCTGATCGCTGTCTTTTTGTCGGTGATGCCGATAGGTAGCCAGTTATTTTTTTTAGGTTCGCCGCAGGTTTTTATAGCGTCAGGTACCCCCATATATTACCTAATAAAGGTTTAACCCCCTTGATCGCCCCCCAGGTAACCCTTTCACCCCCTATCACCACTGTCGCTAAGCGATCGTTTTTCTGATCGCTGTCTTAGCGTCGGTGAAGCAGATCGGTAGCCAGTAATTTTTTTTAGGTTCGCCGCAGGTTTTTATAGCGTCAGGTACCCCCATAAATTATCTAATAAAGGTTTAACCCCCTTGATCGCCCCCCAGGTAACCCTTTCACCCCCTATCACCACTGTCGCTAAGCGATCATTTTTCTGATTGCTGTCTTAGCGTCGGTGATGCAGATCGGTAGCCAGTAATTTTTTTTAGGTTCGCCGCAGGTTTTTATAGCGTCAGGTACCCCCATTATATTATCTAATAAAGGTTTTAACCCCCTAATTGCCCCTAGTTAACCCTTTCACCAGTGATCACCATATAAGTGTTACGGGTGACGCTGGTTAGTTAGTTTGCTTTTTATAGTGTCAGGGCACCCACCGTATATATAACCCAATAAAGGTTTAACCCTCTGATCGCCCGACGGGTGATATCAATTAGGTTTTAGCGTCAGAGAGGGGCTGCGTCACACCCCAGGCAGCGTCAGGTTAGTGCCAGTAACGCTAACACCCACGCGTGAAGCATACACCCCCCTTAGTGGTATAGTATCTGATCAGATCAATATCTGATCTGATCAGATCTATACTAGCGTCCCCAGCAGTTTAGGGTTCCCAAAAACGCAGTGTTAGCGGGATCAGCCCAGATTCCTGCTAGCACCTGCGTTTTGCCCCTCCGTCCAGCCCAGGCCACCCAAGTGCAGTATCGATCGATCACTGTCACTTACAAAACACAACACACATAACTGCAGCGTTCGCAGAGACAGGCCTGATCCCTGCGACTCCAGTGCTGTAGGAGGTGATTTCACCACCACAGTTAAAAAACAAAAAGCATATATGCCAAAGCATTGGGGCAGCAGGGGCGGAGGAGCGGATGAGCGATTTTGCTCCTAATGCCGCGTACATACGGTCGAAATTCCGACGGAGGCTTGCCTGTGGAAAAGTCCGACCATGTGTGTGCGGCATAACTTTTTTGCGGGAGGATGCCCCCATGCTTCGGCATATATAAATGGTGCATGTATGCCCATCATTAGAAGTGGGTGGATGAAGGGCGGTATTCTAATGGTGGGCATACCCACCGATCAATCTCTTTTTTCGTTCAGCCAACTGGCTGCATGAAAAAAAAAGATTACAATACATGTCCAACAAGGACCAGCAACGTACTGGTATGTTGCTGGACTTTGAATGTTTATACCAGAATGATGCCTGCGGGTTTAGGTATCATCTTGGTATCATTCTTTTCAGCCAGCGGCCGGCTTTCATGTAAAAGCAATCCTAGTGGCTAATTAGCCTCTGGACTGCTTTTACAAGCAGTGGGAGGGAATGTCCCCCCCGGATATAAAAAGAGCCATTGGGAAATTGGAAAAGCATTTTATCACACCGATCTTGGTGTGGTCAGATGCTTTGAGGGCAGAGGAAAGATCTAGGGTCTGGGAGACCCCAGTTTTTTCAAAAAAGAGTACCTGTCACTACCTATTGCTATCATAGGGGATATTTACATTCCCTGAGATAACAATAAAAATGGTAAAAAATAAATAAATATGGAAGGAACAATTTAAAATTAAAATAAAAAGCAAAATTAATAATAAAAAAAAAAAAAGCACCCCTGTCCTGCCCTGCTCTTGCCCAATGGCGAACGCAAGCGTCGGTCTGGCGTCATATGTAAACAGCAATTGCACCATGCATGTGAGGTATCACCGCGAAGGTCAGATCGAGGGCAGTAATTTTAGCAGTAGACCTCCTCTGTAAATCTAACGGGGTAACCTGTAAAGGCTTTTAAAGGCTTTTAAAAATGTATGTAGTTTGTCGCCAATGCGCGTTTGTGCGAAATTTTAAAGCATGTCGTGTTTGGTATCTATGTACTCGGCCTAAGATCATCTTTTTTATTTCATCAAACATTTGGGCAATATAGTGTGTTTTAGTGCATTAAAATTTAAAAAAGTTTAAAAATTTAAAAATGTTGACACAAGTTGCGGAAAAAAGACAATTTATTTATTTTTTTAAATTTTTTTGCACAAAGTTGTCACTAAATGATATATTGCTCAAACATGCCATGGGTATATGTGCAATTACACCCCAAAATACATTCTGCTGCTTCTCCTGAGTACGGGGATACCACATGTGTGAGACTTTTTGGGAGCCTAGCCGTGTACGGGACCCCAAAAACCAAGCACCGCCTTCAGGCTTTCTAAGGGTGTAAATTTTTGATTTCACTTCTCACTGCCTATCACAGTTTCGGAGGCCATGGAATGCCCAGATGGCACAAACCCCCCCCAAATGACCCCATTTTGGAAAGTAGACACCCCAAGCTATTTGCTGAGAGGTATTGTGAGTATTTTGCAGATCTCGCTTTTTGTCACAAAGTTTTGAAAATTGAAAATAAATAAATAAAAAAAAATATTTTCTTTCTTCATTTTCAAAAACAAATTAGAGCTGTAAAATACTCACCATGCCTCTCAGCAAATAGCTTGGGGTGTCTACTTTCCAAAATGGGGTCATTTGGGGGGTTTTTGTGCTATTTTGCCATTTTATGGCCTTCGAAACTGTGATAGGTAGTGAGGAGTGAAATCAAAAATTTGTGCCTAGAAATCCTGAAGGCGGTGCTTGGTTTCCAGGGGCCCGTTCGCGGCTAGGCTCCCAAAAAGTCCCACACATGTGGTATCCCCGTACTCAGGAGAAGCAGCAAAATTTATTTTGGGGTGCAATTCCACATATAACCATGGCATGTGTGAGCAATATATCATTTAGTGCCAACTTTTTGTAATTTTTTTTTTTTTTTAGTCATTATTCAATCACTTGAGACAAAAAAAAAATATTCAATGGGCTCAAAATGCCAAAATAGCACAAAACCCCCCAAATGACCCCATTTTAGAAAGTAGACACCCCAAGGAAATTGCTGAGAGGCCTGTTGAGCCCATTGAATATTTTTTTTGTCCCAAGTGATTGTATAATGACAAAAAAAAAAAATATTACAAAAAGTTGTCACTAAATGATATATTGCTCTCACATGCCATGGTTATATGTGGAATTACACCCCAAAATACATTTTGCTGCTTCTCCTGAGTACGGGAATACCACATGTGTGGGACTATTTAGGAGCCTATCCGCGTACGGGACCCCGAAATCCAAGCACCGCCTTCAGGATTTCTAGGCACAAATTTTTGATTTCACTCCTCACTACCTATCACAGTTTCGAAGGCCATAAAATGCCAAAATAGCACAAAACCCCCCCAAATGACCCCATTTTGGAAAGTAGACACCCCAAGCTATTTGCTGAGAGGCATGGTGAGTATTTTACAGCTCTCATTTGTTTTTGAAAATGAAGAAAGTAAATATTTTTTCATTTTTTTTTTAATTTTCAAAACTTTGTGACAAAAAGCGAGATCTGCAAAATACTCACAATACCTATCAGCAAATAGCTTGGGGTGTCTACTTTCCAAAATGGGGTCATTTGGGGGGGGGTTTGTGCCATCTGGGCATTCCATGGCCTCCGAAACTGTGATAGTCAGTGAGAAGTGAAATCAAAAATTTACACCCTTAGAAAGCCTGAAGGCGTTGCTTGGTTTTTGGGGTCCCGTACGCGGCTAGGCTCCCAAAAAGTCTCACACATGTGGTATCCCCATACTCAGGAGAAGCAGCAGAATGTATTTTGGGGTGTAATTCCACATATGCCCATGGCATGTTTGAGCAATATATCATTTAGTGACAACTAACATGCCTCTCAGTATATAGCTTGGGGTGTCTACTTTCCAAAATGGGGTCATTTGGGGGGGTTTTGAACTGTTCTGGCATTTTATACACAACATTAGGAAGCTTACATCCACTCTTCTAACCACTTGAAGACAAAGCCCTTTTTGACACTTTTTGTTTACATGAAAACATTTTTTTTTTGCAAGAAAATTATGTTGAACCCCCAAACATTATATATATTTTTAAAGCAAAGGCCCTACAGATTAAAATGGTGGGTGTTGCATTTTTTTTTCTACACAGTATTTGCGCAGCGATTTTTCAAACGAATTTTTTTGGGAAAAAATACACTTTTTTAAATTTTAATGCACTAAAGCACACTATATTGCCCAAATGTTTGATGAAATAAAAAAGATGATCTTAGGCCGAGTACATAGATACCAAACACGTCATGCTTTAAAATTTCGCACAAACGCACATTGGCGACAAACTACATACATTTTTAAAAGCTTTTAAAAGCCTTTACAGGTTACCCCGTTAGATTTACAGAGGAGGTCCACTGCTAAAATTACTGCACTCGATCTGACCTTCGCGGTGATACCTCACATGCATGGTGCAATTGCTGTTTACATATGACGCCAGACCGACGCTTGTGTTCGCCATTGGGCAAGAGCAGGGCAGGACAGGGGTGTTTTTTTTTTTATTATTAATTTTGCTTTTTTATTTTATTTTTAAATTGTTCCTTCCATATTTTATTTTTATCATTTTTATTGTTATCTCAGGGAATGTAAATATCCCCTATGATAGCAATAGGTAGTGACAGGTACTCTTTTTTGAAAAAAATGGGGTCTCTAGACCCTAGATCTTTCCTCTGCCCTCAAAGCATCTGACCACACCAAGATCGGTGTGATAAAATGCTTTCCCAATTTCCCAATGGCGCTTTTTATATTAGGGGGGACATTCCCTCCCACTGCTTGTAAAGGCAGTCCAGAGGCTAATTATCCACTAGGATTGCTTTTACATGAAAGCCGGCCGCTGGCTGAAAAGAATGATACCAAGATGATACCTAAACCCGCAGGCATCATTCTGGTATAAACATTCAAAGTCCAGCAACATACCAGTACGTTGCTGGTCCTTGTTGGACATGTATTGTAATCTTTTTTTTTCATGCAGCCAGTTGGCTGAACGAAAAAAGAGATTGATCGGTGGGTATGCCCACCATTAGAATACCGCCCTTCATCCACCCACTTCTAATGATGGGCATACATGCACCATTTATATATGCCGAAGCATGGGGGCATCCTCCCGCAAAAAAGTTATGCCGCACACACCTGGTCGGACTTTTCCACGGGCAAGCCTCCGTCGGAATTTCGACCGTATGTACGCGGCATTAGGAGCAAAATCGCTTCTCCGCCACTGCTGCCCCAATGCTTCGGCATATATGCTTTTTTTTTAACTGTGGTGGTGAAATCACCTCCTACAGCACTGGAGTCGCAGGGATCAGGCCTGTCTCTGCGAACGCTGCAGTTATGTGTGTTGTGTTTTGTAAGTGACAGTGATCGATCGATACTGCACTTGGGTGGCCTGGGCTGGACGGAGGGGCAAAACACAGGTGCTAGCAGGTATCTGGGCTGATCCCGCTAACACTGCGTTTTTGGGAACCCTAAACTGCTGGGGACGCTAGTATAGATCTGATCAGATCAGATATTGATCTGATCAGATACTATACCACTAAGGGGGGTGTATGCTTCACGCGTGGGTGTTAGCGTTACTGGCACTAACCTGACGCTGCCTGGGGTGTGACGCAGACCCTCTCTGACGCTAAAACCTAATTGATATCACCCGCCGGGCGATCAGGGGGTTAAACCTTTATTGGGTTATATATACGGCGGGTGCCCTGACACTATAAAAAGCAAACTAACTAACCAGCGTCACCCGTAACACTTATATGGTGATCACTGGTGAAAGGGTTAACTAGGGGCAATTAGGGGGTTAAAACCTTTATTAGATAATTTATGGGGGTACCTGACGCTATAAAAACCTGCGGCGAACCTAAAAAAAATTACTGGCTACCGATCTGCATCACCGACGCTAAGACAGCGATCAGAAAAATGATCGCTTAGCGACAGTCGTGATAGGGGGTGAAAGGGTTACCTGGGGGCGATTAAGGGGGTTAAACCTTTATTAGATAATTTATGGGGGTAGCCGACGCTGTAAAAACCTGCGGCGAACCTAAACAAAATAACTGGCTACCGATCTGCATCACCGACGCTAAGACAGTGATCAGAAAAATGATCGCTTAGCGACAGTGGTGATAGGGGTGAAAGGGTTACCTGGGGGGCGATCAAGGGGGTTAAACCTTTATTAGATAATTTATGGGGGTACCTGACGCTATAAAAACCTAAAAAAAATTACTGGCTACCGATCTGTATCACCGACGCTAAGACAGCGATCAGAAAAATGATTGCTTAACGACGGCGGTGCTAGGGGGTGAAAGGGTTATCTGGGGGGTGATCAGGGGGTTAAACCTTTATTAGGGGGGTTAGGGGGCTACACTGGACCTAAAACTACATGTAGTGACACTTTTACAGTCACAAATGTCACTGATTGCAGTGATCAGTAAATAAATGGTCACTGCAATCAGTGACACTGTGACTGGGGGCTGGGGGGTGATCTGGGGGGGCCTGGGGGGGCGATTTGTGTGCCTATGTGTCCTGGTGTCAGTGTAGTGTTAGTGCACTGACCTGTGTGTCTTCTCTTGTACGGCGCTCGGTATATGTGAGCGCCGCATGAGAGATGACATCACTTCCTCCTGCTTCCTCTGCCTGTGTAAACATTACACAGCAGAGGGAGCATTTCCATTCGCCGGGAGCGATCGCGGGGGCTGGCCGGAATCGAATGGCCGCCCCCTCATGTCGTATCGCTCCCCAACGAATACCGGCCGCTCACTGTATAGGAGGGGGGTCCCAAATGTACAAAGGCAATCACGTACACTGTACGTGATTGTGCCTGTCGGTGCCATTCTGCCGACGTACATATACAGTGAGCGGTCGTTAAGTGGTTAAAATGACTGCTCCAGAAAAAACATCAATTTTTAAAACTTCTTTTTGCATTGATACATGTCCCCTGGGGCAGAATCCGGGTCCCCAAACCCTTTTTAGGACAATAACATGCATATTAGTCGTTATAATTAGCACTTTAGATTTTGAACGTTCGCGTCCATTGTATTTAATAGGGTTCTAATGTTCGCGCAAACTTTCGGTCCGTTCGAAGGTTCTGGTGCGAACCGAACCGAGGGGTGTTCGGCTCATCCCTACCCCTTAGTTTTATTCTCTGCATTAGCGAGGTGGAATTGAGGAAAATAAGGATGTATATACTTGGGATTATATTGTGTAGGAAAGTGTGTCTCCTGGAGCATGATGACATCTAATTTGAGAGATTTGTAATAATCTAGAATTTTTCTCTGTTTTATTTGAGAATTCAAACCTTGGACATTATGAGATGCAATTTTAAGATGTGTCTGTGAACTAGCCATGGGAGTTCGGAAAGGCACATATACATATAACGTCCCCACTCACCCTTAGAAGTTCTTCAATAGGAAAATAATTAATTAGAGAAAAAGGCATCCATCTGTAGTCTAAAGAAAATAAATTCTGAATTATACCGGAAAATTTGGTAAATAGGAAAATTTTAAATAAAATAACACAGAAAAGAGAGGGGGAAAGGAAAGAAGTGTGAGAGAAGTCTCCTAGCATATACGACCAAGAACCAGGAGGGGAGACACCTCCTGATTCCATACACTAATCACAAAAAGAGGTCTGACCCAAAAGGATCAGACAACCTAACCCTCGGCTACCAAGGAATAGGTTCTTAGGCTACCAAGGAATAGGAGGAGGCACATGTGAACCACCCCCGAACAGGGCGCCCATAGTAAAACAGGAAACTACAGCTTGATCACGGCAAAACGATTCTTTATGCAAATCTGAAAGACAAAATTGAATAAAAAAAGGGAGAAAAAATAATAATGTTAATTTAGGCAAGTCTGAGAAACTGCAGAGCTTACAACGAATACAGGATGAATTTGTGAATGAGGTGAACCCCAGAAAAGGAACCCAGACAGGTCTGAGGTCAGACTCTGGGTCTGAGATATAAAAAAAATGGAGATGTGGAAAAGAAAAAAATAGGAAAAAATGACAGTCAGGTGGGACCATTGTCCTTGAGTTTTTCATCTTTCCTTTGTTCCAAATAGGAGATTGTGGGCTTGTTGGGGTAGGTCTTTTGGTTAAACCAGTGCTGGGTGTAGAGGTGTCCATTTCCGCTTCTTGAGAGATGAGTTTAAGGTGGAGAAGAATACGTTCGCCTTCATTTAGAGAAAACTTGACTGCAAAAGGGAAATTCCATCTGTATTTTATATCTTTCTGCGTCAGAATAAGTAATAGTGGTTTTAGTGATCTTCTTCGTTGGATTGTGGAGGGAGAAAGATCTGCAAATAACTGGACAGGGTGACCCTGGCACAAAATTTGGGTGGTAGCAATAATGTCTCTAGGTTTACCATCCTTCCTGGGGGGTCCAAGGGCTCTATGAGTCCTGTCTAGTTCAAGACGCTGCTGGGGACGGTAGGTAATAATGACTTGATTAGATCCTGAACTGCAGAATTAACATCTAGCACCGTTCCAGGTAAACCTCTTATTCTGATTGTATACCTTCGGGACCTATTTTCGAGGTCGTCGATTCTGGAATTGGCGTAATCAAGTTGTTCCTGGATTGTAGATAATTGCATGGAATGTTGATTTGAAACCAAGACTGTTTCTTCAAGTTTATGCTCAATTGTATCTATTCTTGCTCCTAGATTTTGAAAATCAGATTTCAGGTCCCCGGTGATTTTAGTGGCTGTTTGAGCCAGTCCCCTATCCAGTAATTCAGAGAACCTCTGGAAAAGGTCTTCTATTTTGAGAGACTGTTCTCTGAGGTGAATATCTGACATACTGTAAATGCACTGTTTGGAGCAGTAGAGATATTCCCTCTATTGGGGTGGTTAGAGCCAGATACATTCATAGTAACATGGGATACAGTGGGGATTTGTGAGGGGAGAAGTAGTTGTGGGATACCAGCCTGGGTGTCTGAGGTAAACATTTTCTCTGCTGAGTCAATGACATGTTTGTGCTCTGTGGGGGAAACTGCATTGGGGACTGTAAGCCGTGCTGCAGCAGCCATTTTGGATTTTCGGCCGCTAATAACTGGCTTAATTGCCGCTAAATATGGCGATAAACCGTTCACCGAGCTTTGAGATATGGGCACCGCTGTTCACAGGTGGAGCAGAGCTCTTGGCTCAGGCAGCTATCCACAGAGCACATGTGCACTCCCCCTGTTATGTTTTTATTGCTGCTGTGTCCCTGTTGGGACATTAACCCTTTATTTGTCTTGGTGTCTGTTATCACCAAAAGCAAAATTGAAAGAGAATTTTCAACTTGGTTCGGACTCCGGAACAGAAGCAGAGAGAGCAGCTTCCAATTGGGACACAAGTTTTGGTCACCCTGTGAAGGAAAATCTCCCCAAAGAAACACTAACACGCTAACTTAAGCTCATTCTATTACAAAAGAAACTAAAATTGCATTCAGTTCTATGTAAACTAAATATCTGTTAACAAAAATGCAACCATGTCCTGTCATCAGTACCTAGTTAAAATGGATGTAAACCCTTCATACACCCAGCCTCAGATGATACACAGAGATTAACCAAATCTCCCTACATAGGTTTTACATGTTTATCTGCTGTCTTCACATTTATATACTGTTTAGAAAGTGCAGATTGTGTTAGGAAATTCTCTCTTCCTGTTTAACACAGAGTGTGATGTCTGGGCATACAGGCAAAAAAGCTAAAATTGCTGATTGGAGGAAAGGCACATACCCTCTGCACATAGGCAGAGACTCTCAGAGGTGTTTTGTAACAGGTCCAGCTCTCTGTTAATCTATTTTAGCAACCTCCCCTAAATTAAATTTCAGGCTGCTTTTATCTGATGTACAAAATCCTGCAGATATAAGTGCCCAGCTCAAATTTTATGAATTGGGTTTACATCCACTTAAAGTCTAATAGCACAGTGTTTCAAATCATACGGTGAAACTGTGCATTTAGAAACAATTCCAAACCTGCTCCTGATTAGATTGGTGGAAAATGAACATTAATGCTTTTTGTATTTACCTTGAAGAACATGAATGTGTTGTGTGTGAGGCGTGTAGGTGAATATACAGTAGGTTTGGCAATGTTGGCCACATACTTCTCCAGGAGTTTCACTTGGTAAGTTTATGTTGCAGTGTATTGCTACACAAACCTGTATTTGCCTTTATGGTGGAACATTATTTTATCCTTTGTATATAATAATTTGATGTTGATCTACTAAATCATATAGACTTTGAACTTTGCACTTCACAATGGAGTTTTCATTTAGAATAGAGAACGTGGAGAATATTTTACTTTGCACAGTATACTGAATCACTTTCTAGGGAAAAAAAATAGTGCCACATGATTGGGTGATAGAGGTCAGTAGAGCTTTACCTCATTCACTAAGCTAAGGTCAAAAACCATTGCAAAGTAATAAATTCCTTGCTAAATTAATAGCCTACTTGACTTTAGTACATCAGCCACTTTAAGTGCATGTATAACATACAGTAACATGTCTTGATTTCAGCAAGGCATTTTATACAGTTCCACATAATGATAAATTTGTACAAGCTAGGACTTAACCCTTGGGTGGTTCAGTGGATATGCAGTTGGCTAAAGGATAGATCCCAGAGTGTGGTTGTGTAAAGGTCGTTTAACCACAAAGGGGTTATTATGGATTCTATTACTGTTCCGAATTGTAAAGTTTAGATAACATTGCATGCAAGTTTTGAAAGCAAGACTGACACATCCGTGCAGATCCGTTACTTCCGTATCTAATAATTTATTCCAGGCAGTGCTAAGCTTTTTACACTCAGCATGATTCGTCACTATTATGTTAATGTAAGACTGCAAACCACATCTGATTGGCTGCAATACAAAAAGAGTACAGAAACGTGAAGATTAAGCTGGGCTGTCCTCTGGTCCTAACTTCATATCCGCATTCCAAAGATGTGTGGGAGAAGAGGGTATCCGCCATTTCTGTCTTCTCAAGTCTTTTCGATGGGAGGGGTTGTTGATTGATTTGAGTAAGAAAGAATTTACAGCAGTGGTGTACATGAAAAAGCAATCTAGACTTTATAGTATAGAAAAGATGCATAGAGAATAGACATTTTCTAGTTTAACATTATGCTCATCACATTCCTTCACAGTAGGGATGAGCTCGGTGTTCGAGTCGAACATACGTTCGACTCGAACATCGGCTGTTCGATCGTTCGCCGAACAACGAACGATTTGGGCCGTTCGCGCCTAATTCGCGGCCCACAATGCACTACGCCATCGCAATGTCATCCAGGCGCTGTGATTGGCCAAGCATGCACTGTGACCCCGCATGCTTGGCCAATCACAGCGCCGGCAGCGAGGAGAGCAATGATTGGCCACAGGCAGGATGCCTGTGGCCAATTATTGCTGAGGGTGTTTAGAACACGCCCCACACTATAAAAGGCCGCCAGCACGGCGGCCTAGTGTAGTGTGTTCCGGAGCAGGGAAAGAGAAGCATAGGCAGGGACAGTGACATTTTTTTTCTTGCTTAACCTGGATTCCTTTAGTTTAGGGAAAGAGAAGGATAGGTAGGGAGAGTGTCAGTCTGTTTTACTGTGCTAAACCTTGTTTGTAGGGACAGGGAAGGACAGTGAGGGAAATTCTCATTGTGCTATACTGTGCTAAAGCATTCATCATCAACCATCTTTAAAAAAACTTTTTTTATAGGGACAGAAAACTATAGGTAGGGAGAGTGTCAGTGTGTTTTACTGTGCTAAACCTTGTTTGTAGGGACAGGGAAGGACAGTGAGGGAAATTCTCATTGTGCTATACTGTGCTAAAGCATTCATCATCAACCATCTTTAAAAAAACTTTTTTTATAGGGACAGAAAACTATAGGTAGGGAGAGTGTCAGTGTGTTTTACTGTGCTAAACCTTGTTTGTAGGGACAGGGAAGGACAGTGAGGGAAATTCTCATTGTGCTATACTGTGCTAAAGCATTCATCATCAACCATCTTTAAAAAAACTTTTTTATAGGGACAGAAAACTATAGGTAGGGAGAGTGTCAGTGTGTTTTACTGTGCTAAACCTTGTTTGTAGGGACAGGGAAGGACAGTGAGGGAAATTCTCATTGTGCTATACTGTGCTAAAGCATTCATCATCAACCATCTTTAAAAAAACTTTTTTTATAGGGACAGAAAACTATAGGTAGGGAGAGTGTCAGTGTGTTTTACTGTGCTAAACCTTGTTTGTAGGGACAGGGAAGGACAGTGAGGGAAATTCTCATTGTGCTATACTGTGCTAAAGCATTCATCATCAACCATCTTTAAAAAAACTTTTTTTATAGGGACAGAAAACTATAGGTAGGGAGAGTGTCAGTGTGTTTTACTGTGCTAAACCTTGTTTGTAGGGACAGGGAAGGACAGTGAGGGAAATTCTCATTGTGCTATACTGTGCTAAAGCATTCATCATCAACCATCTTTAAAAAAACATTTTTTATAGGGACAGAAAACTATAGGTAGGGAGAGTGTCAGTGTGTTTTACTGTGCTAAACCTTGTTTGTAGGGACAGGGAAGGACAGTGAGGGAAATTCTCATTGTGCTATACTGTGCTAAAGCATTCATCATCAACCATCTTTAAAAAAACTTTTTTTATAGGGACAGAAAACTATAGGTAGGGAGAGTGTCAGTGTGTTTTACTGTGCTAAACCTTGTTTGTAGGGACAGGGAAGGACAGTGAGGGAAATTCTCATTGTGCTATACTGTGCTAAAGCATTCATCATCAACCATCTTTAAAAAAACTTTTTTATAGGGACAGAAAACTATAGGTAGGGAGAGTGTCAGTGTGTTTTACTGTGCTAAACATTGTTTGTAGGGACAGGGAAGGACAGTGAGGGAAATTCTCATTGTGCTATACTGTGCTAAAGCATTCATCATCAACCATCTTTAAAAAACCTTTTTTATAGGGACAGAAAACTATAGGTAGGGAGAGTGTCAGTGTGTTTTACTGTGCTAAACCTTGTTTGTAGGGACAGGGAAGGACAGTGAGGGAAATTCTCATTGTGCTATACTGTGCTAAAGCATTCATCATCAACCATCTTTAAAAAAACTTTTTTTATAGGGACAGAAAACTATAGGTAGGGAGAGTGTCAGTGTGTTTTACTGTGCTAAACCTTGTTTGTAGGGACAGGGAAGGACAGTGAGGGAAATTCTCATTGTGCTATACTGTGCTAAAGCATTCATCATCAACCATCTTTAAAAAAACATTTTTTATAGGGACAGAAAACTATAGGTAGGGAGAGTGTCAGTGTGTTTTACTGTGATAAACCTTGTTTGTAGGGACAGGGAAGGACAGTGAGGGAAATTCTCATTGTGCTATACTGTGCTAAAGCATTCATCATCAACCATCTTTAAAAAAACTTTTTTTATAGGGACAGAAAACTATAGGTAGGGAGAGTGTCAGTGTGTTTTACTGTGCTAAACCTTGTTTGTAGGGACAGGGAAGGACAGTGAGGGAAATTCTCATTGTGCTATACTGTGCTAAAGCATTCATCATCAACCATCTTTAAAAAAACATTTTTTATAGGGACAGAAAACTATAGGTAGGGAGAGTGTCAGTGTGTTTTACTGTGCTAAACCTTGTTTGTAGGGACAGGGAAGGACAGTGAGGGAAATTCTCATTGTGCTATACTGTGCTAAAGCATTCATCATCAACCATCTTTAAAAAAACTTTTTTTATAGGGACAGAAAACTATAGGTAGGGAGAGTGTCAGTGTGTTTTACTGTGCTAAACCTTGTTTGTAGGGACAGGGAAGGACAGTGAGGGAAATTCTCATTGTGCTATACTGTGCTAAAGCATTCATCATCAACCATCTTTAAAAAAACATTTTTTATAGGGACAGAAAACTATAGGTAGGGAGAGTGTCAGTGTGTTTTACTGTGCTAAACCTTGTTTGTAGGGACAGGGAAGGACAGTGAGGGAAATTCTCATTGTGCTATACTGTGCTAAAGCATTCATCATCAACCATCTTTAAAAAAACTTTTTTTATAGGGACAGAAAACTATAGGTAGGGAGAGTGTCAGTGTGTTTTACTGTGCTAAACCTTGTTTGTAGGGACAGGGAAGGACAGTGAGGGAAATTCTCATTGTGCTATACTGTGCTAAAGCATTCATCATCAACCATCTTTAAAAAAACTTTTTTTATAGGGACAGAAAACTATAGGTAGGGAGAGTGTCAGTGTGTTTTACTGTGCTAAACCTTGTTTGTAGGGACAGGGAAGGACAGTGAGGGAAATTCTCATTGTGCTATACTGTGCTAAAGCATTCATCATCAACCATCTTTAAAAAAACTTTTTTTATAGGGACAGAAAACTATAGGTAGGGAGAGTGTCAGTGTGTTTTACTGTGCTAAACCTTGTTTGTAGGGACAGGGAAGGACAGTGAGGGAAATTCTCATTGTGCTATACTGTGCTAAAGCATTCATCATCAACCATCTTTAAAAAAAAAAATGTATAGGGACAGAAAACTATAGGTAGGGAGAGTGTCAGTGTGTTTTACTGTGCTAAACCTTGTTTGTAGGGACAGGGAAGGACAGTGAGGGAAATTCTCATTGTGCTATACTGTGCTAAAGCATTCATCATCAACCATCTTTAAAAAAACATTTTTTATAGGGACAGAAAACTATAGGTAGGGAGAGTGTCAGTGTGTTTTACTGTGCTAAACCTTGTTTGTAGGGACAGGGAAGGACAGTGAGGGAAATTCTCATTGTGCTATACTGTGCTAAAGCATTCATCATCAACCATCTTTAAAAAACATTTTTTATAGGGACAGAAAACTATAGGTAGGGAGAGTGTCAGTGTGTTTTACTGTGCTAAACCTTGTTTGTAGGGACAGGGAAGGACAGTGAGGGAAATTCTCAGTGTGCTATACTGTGCTAAAGCATTCATCATCAACCATCTTTAAAAAAACATTTTTTATAGGGACAGAAAACTATAGGTAGGGAGAGTGTCAGTGTGTTTTACTGTGCTAAACCTTGTTTGTAGGGACAGGGAAGGACAGTGAGGGAAATTCTCATTGTGCTATACTGTGCTAAAGCATTCATCATCAACCATCTTTAAAAAAAACTTTTTTTATAGGGACAGAAAACTATAGGTAGGGAGAGTGTCAGTGTGTTTTACTGTGCTAAACCTTGTTTGTAGGGACAGGGAAGGACAGTGAGGGAAATTCTCATTGTGCTATACTGTGCTAAAGCATTCCTCATCAACCATCTTTGAAATCCTTGTTTTTTGGACAGTCAGGGAAATTGTCATTGTGCTATTCTTTGCGAAAGCAATCATCCTCAACCATATTTAGAAATCCTTAAGTAAAGGGACAGAGAAGGACACCTGAAGGTAGCCCTTATTGGTTTTTTCCCATCTCCCTGCAGGCCATCCATTAGAATGTCTGGAAGGCAAACAAGGAGAGGCAGACAGTCAGGAGGCAATAAAAGAGGGCAAGCAGGCTCTGTGTCTGGGGGCAACAGTGCTGGTCGTGGACGCGGTGCATTGTCATCAGCACATGGCCATGGGACACGCTTGTCCTTCTTTTCGGCAGCTGGACATGTTGAGCCACATCATGCCGAAGACTTGGTAGAGTGGATGACCAAGCCCTCCTCCTCCTCCTCATCCTCTCTCACCCAGGCTCAGGGTACTGGCAAAGCAGCTGCCAAAGCGTCCTCTTCCCTGGTATCAATGTTAGACTCATCATCAGTCACTCCTTCCCTAGACCCACCATGTCCTCCTCCTGAGGAGTCCCCCGAACTGTTTGAGCACAGTGTTGGGTACATGCTCCAGGAGGATGCCCAGCGTTTCGAAGGGTCTGATGATGAAACCCAGCTAGAGGAAGGCAGTAGCGTGAGAGCAGACAGAGGGGTTGCTCAAGAAGGACACCAATCTGGCAGTCATGTTCCAGCAGCTGCAGCATACTGCCAGATTGGCTCCAGTGATGAGGAGGGAGGGGATGATGAGGTCACTGACTCCACGTGGGTGCCTAATAGGAGAGAGGAGGAGGAGGAGGAGGCACATCTCCAACGAGGCAGGATGCCCTTTGGTGGCCAGCGTAAGGGCAGTACACCGACGGAATCACACCGCAGAGCTCCGCCTGTGCAGGGCGCTGCCTCTGCCCGTCATTCAAAAAGTTCTTTGGTGTGGGCCTTTTTTGAGGCTAGTGCATCAGATCGCACAGCTGCTGTTTGCAACATATGTCTCAAGCGTATATCGCGTGGCCAAAACATCAGCCGCTTGGGTACCACATGCCTGACCAGACATATGTTGACCTGCCATGCAGCTCGTTGGCAAGCCTACCTCAAAGACCCACACCAAAGAACAAAGCGGACCTCTCCTTGCACCGCATCAGCTGGGATCTCCAACCCCACTATAACTTCAGTCCTCTCTGAAACATGCACTGAGAGGAATGAAGGTGTAGAATTAGGTGTGTCACAGCCAAGTACTTGCGGCCACTTTGCTAGCAGTACACCGACGTCCGATTCTAGCAGGCAAATTTCCCTGCCCCAGCTGCTGGACCGTCGAAAGAAGTTCACTCCCAGCCATCCACATGCCCAGCGGTTGAATGCTAGCTTGGCTAAATTGCTAGCGCTTCAACTGCTGCCTTTTCAGTTGGTAGACTCGGCCCCCTTCCGTGAGTTTGTGCAATGTGCGGTTCCTCAGTGGCAGGTTCCCAAACGCCACTTTTTCTCACGGAAGGCTATTCCGGCTCTCTACCGGCATGTGGAAGGCAATGTCTTGGCCTCGCTGGACAGGGCGGTCAGCGGTAAGGTGCATATTACCGCTGACTCATGGTCCAGCAGGCATGGACAGGGACGTTACCTTTCTTTCACGGCCCATTGGGTCACTCTTTTGGCAGCTGGGAAGGATGCAGGACAAGGTGCAGTAGTGTTGGAGGTTGTTCCACCGCCACGCCTCCAAAATGCTACTACTGGTTGTGACACACCTCTCTCCTCCACCCCCTCCTCTTCTTCTTCCTCCATGGCCTCTTCCTGTGCTTTGTCCTCTGAACCAGCGGTGCTCCGTAGGCGTTCAAGGGGCTACGCAAGTACGCAGGCAAAAAGATGCCATGCTGTGCTTGCGCTGGTGTGTTTGGGGGACAGAAGCCACACTGGGGCAGAGGTCCTGTCTGCTCTGCAGGGCCAGGCCGAGAGGTGGTTGACGCCACGCCAGCTTAAGCCAGGAATGGTGGTTTGCGACAATGGCACCAACCTCCTCTCCGCCCTCCGACAGGGACAACTGACCCATGTGCCCTGTGTGGCTCACGTCCTTAACCTGGTGGTGCAGCGGTTCTTGGGCAGGTACCCGGGCTTACAGGATGTCCTGAGGCAGGCCAGGAAAGTCTGTGTGCATTTCCGCAGATCTTATAATGCCAATGCTCGCCTGGCTGAGCTGCAAAAGGAGTTGAACCTGCCCAAGAACCGCCTTATATGTGACATGCCCACCAGGTGGAACTCAACGTTGGCCATGCTGCAGCGGCTGCACACGCAGCAGAGGGCCATCAATGAGTACCTGTGCGACTACGGCACCAGGACAGGGTCAGGGGAGCTTGGTTTTTTTTCTCCACGCCAGTGGGGCATGATCAGGGATGCATGCACTGTCCTGGCACCATTTGAGGAGGCCACGAGGATGGTGAGCAGTGACAGTGCATGCATCAGTGACACTGTACCTCTTGTCCACCTGTTGGAGCACACGCTGCGTGGAATAATGGACAGGGCACTTGAGGCAGAACAGAGGCAGGAAGAGGAGGACTTCCTTGCCTCTCAAGGCCCCCTTTACCCAGACAGTGTTCCTTCTGTCCCACCCATCGCACAGGAAGAGGAGGAGGAGGATTGTGTCAGCATGGAGGTGGAGGCTGGCACTCAGCATCGTCAGCAGCAGTCTTTTAGGGATGATTTACAGTCCCAAGAAACCAGTGGACTTGTACGTGGCTGGGAGGAGGTGGCTGCGGATCATGTCGTCCTTAGTGACCCAGAGGACTCCGGACCGAATGCCTCAGCTAACCTACGCTGCATGGCCTCCCTGATCCTGCAAAGTCTGCGGAAGGATCCTCGTATTCTTCAGATCAAGGAGAGGGACCATTACTGGCTGGCCACTCTCCTTGATCCACGGTACAAGGGTAAGGTTGCGGACCTTATGTTACCGTCGCAGAGGGAGCAGAGGATGAGACAACTCCGGGAGGCCTTGCAGAAAGGTCTGTGCAACGCGTTCCCAGAGACTGGGAGGTTACAAACTCCTGGTCCTGGACAACGAGTTGCTGAGGCTTCGGCCAGTCAAAGAAGGAGCGGTGGGGAAGGTGGCCGTCTGACCGATGCGTTCAGACAATTCTTTAGTCCGCAGCCCCAAAGTATGATCGGTTCCAGCAACCATCGCCAGCGTCTGATAAACATGGTGCAGGAATATCTAGGGGCAAGGTCAGACTTGGACACCTTCCCCACCGAAAATCCTCTGGCTTACTGGGTCTTGAGGATGGATCACTGGCCAGAGCTTGCACAGTATGCAATTGATCTACTGGCCTGTCCTGCATCCAGCGTTCTTTCGGAACGCACATTCAGTGCTGCTGGAGGATTTGTCACGGATCACAGGGTGCGCCTGTCCACCGACTCGGTTGATCGACTGACTTTCATCAAGATGAACCAGTCTTGCATCACCACCAGCTACCACACACCTGATGCTGATATAACAGACTAATTGATTTTAACATGTCACATCCCTTCAAGACTGATGCTGATGCTGAGTGCCTGTGCTGTTATGTTGACTGGCTATCCTCCTCCTCCGAGTCCTCAATGATACGATTGATGATGATAGCTTGGAAGATCATTTTTGTTTATGGGTGCCGCCACCAGTGCCTAACGCCCAATTTTTCAGCCCCTGTTTAACAGGGGCGTGTAATTACAATTTTTGAAGCAATACTTTGCAACAGGGCTCATTGCTGTGCTCCAAGTACAGTATCTGTGAGGGGTTGCAGTGTTGTGCCACCAGTGCCTAAGGCCCAATTTTTCAGCCCCTGTTTAACAGGGGCGTGTAATTACAATTTTTGAAGCAATACTTTGCAACAGGGCTCATTGCTGTGCTCCAAGTACAGTATCTGTGAGGGGTTGCAGTGTTGTGCCACCAGTGCCTAAGGCCCAATTTTTCAGCCCCTGTTCAACAGGGGCATGTAATTACAATTCTTGATCTAATAATTCACAGCAGGGCCCATTGCTGCACCCACCAAGAGTAACTCTGAGGGCTTACAGTGTTGTGGCAACGCCACCACCACCACCACCACGAAAGGCCCAATTTTTCAGCCCCTGTTCAAAAGGGGCATGTAATTACAATTCTTGATCTAATAATTCACAGCAGGGCCCATTCCTGCACCCACCAAGAGTAACTCTGAGGGCTTACAGTGTTGTGGCAACACCACCACCACCACCACCACCACGAAAGGCCCAATTTTTCAGCCCCTGTTCAACAGGGGCATGCAATTACAATTCTTGATCTAATAATTCACAGCAGGGCCCATTGCTGCACCCACCAAGAGTAACTGTCAGGGCTTACAGTGTTGTGGCACCAGCACCACCATCAAAGGCCCCATTTTTACTACCACTGTTCAACAATTATATGTAATTACAATTCCTGATATAATAGTTGACAGCAGGGCGTTCCAGCACCAACCAAGAGTAACTGTGAGTGCTTACAGTGTTGTGCCAACACCAACAACTAAGGGGCCTATTTCTGCAGAGTATATACGACAGGTCCCTACTTTCAAACATCCAACTTACAAACGACTCCTACTTGCAAACGCAAGAAGACAACAGGAAGTGAGAGGAAATCTACCCCTAGGAAGGAAAATTCTCTCCTGTAAGAATTAATATGGGAGAAAGGTGTCTCCTCTGTACTGATGCTTTATCACCAATCCTTGTTTCAAGAAAAACACCACATTTCAAAAACAGTTGTCATTGGGACGGAAAGTGAGGTGAAATGTTCTGAACAGGGGCACAGACAGCAAAACAAATGTTACAGGGGTGATAACCCTTACCTATGTTTTCCAAAAAGTTTAAAAATAGATTTTTGGGCTGGAGCTACACTTAAACAATGTACCTGTTCAAAATTACAAACAGATTCTACATAAGAACAAACCTACAGTCCCTGTCTTGTATGCACCGCCTGTATACGGCTGTTCAGAGTATATAGGGCCTTTTTTATTTTATGTGCGGGGTTCCCCTTAATATCCATACAAGACCCAAAGGGGCTGGTAATGGGCTGGGGTAGGGGGGGTCATGGGGTAGCTATGCCATTTTTCTTAAAGATTTTCATCCATATTACCGGGACCAGACATTACATTAAAGCCGCAAGCAGTTTTAAATGGCTTTTTTTTCCTTTAGAAGTGTCATTTTGTGCAGGGACAGTTCTAAACACGGGAAACACGTGGCACTTCACAGGCATACTTTAGACACCCCCCAGGTACGATATTTAAAGGAATATTTGACTTTTTTTTTTCACTTTATGCATCATTAAAATGACTGCTCCCGAAAAACGACCGTTTTTAAAACTTCTTTTTGCATTGATACATGTCCCCTGGTGCAGAACCCGGGTTCCCAAACCCTTTTTAGGACAATAACATGCATAATAGTCGTTATAATTAGCACTTTAGAATTCGAATGTTCGCATCCATTGTATTTAATAGGGTTCTAATGTTCGTACGAACTTTCGGTCCGTTCGCGGGTTCTGGTGCGAACCGAACCCGGGGGTGTTCGGCTCATCACTACTTCACAGTTGTAAATGGGGTTTAGTCAGAACAGAGAGCAGTCACTAGTGGTGTACCACAAGGCTCTGTACTGGGTCCTGTTCTATTTAAACTATATGTAAGTGATATAACTAAAGGTTTGATGGGCAAGGTATGTCTTTTTTCTGATGACACAAAGGTGTGTAATAGGGTTGATATTCCTGGAGGTGTCTGTAACATGGAACATGATTTGGCATTGCTGGAAGATTGGTCAAAGCAGTGGAGACTGCAGTTCAATATTTCTACTGTAAATGTAAAATAATGCACCTATAGAAAAAGTTTCCCGTGAGAGAGTACAACATTGGGGGTACGTTGTTAGCCAGCACTACAGAAGAAAAGGGTTTAGGAGTGCTATTTCAGATGATTGCAAAATTAGATAACCGTGTGACCAGGCAGTGGGAAAAACAAAAAGAATTCTAGGATCACTAGATGGATCACCAGCAGGAGGAAGGAGGTTCTGATTCCCCGATACAGGCGGTCTCAGGGTTACGAACACAATAGGGACTGTAGGTTTGTTTTTAAGTGGAATTTTTGTGTAAGTCGGAACAATGCATTTTTAATTGTAACTTTAGCCTGTGCAGGGATGTGGGATGTTCCGGGCTCTTCTGGGCATGCAGTTATGTTATTTGGGGCTCTTATGGCCATGCAGTACATGTAGTACTGCAGTGTGGGATGTGTCCGGCCCTGCAAGATAGCTGCTCGGAGGTATCCAGGACAAACGTAGAGCACAATCGGCCAGCATTGAGGTCCGTTCCTAAGTAGGAGTCATTCGTAACTCGGGTGTTCATAACTCGGGGACTGTCTGTATAGATTTAGTGAGACCTCATTTAGAATACTGTTTCCCGTTATGGAGACCTCACTTACAGAAAGATATTGATAAGATATAACGTGTTCAGAGATGGGTAAAAAAAATAGTGAAAGGTTTGGGGGCTAAAACATATCAAGAGCAACTTCAGGAACTTAATATGTACAGTCTGAAGGAAAGAAGGGGAAGGGGAGACATGATTGAAACCTTTAAATACATCAAATGGGTAAAAAAGGTTCAGAAAGGCAGTCTTTTAAATATAAAACCAAAATCAAGAACACAGGGACATGACCTCAAACTACCTGGAGGAAAGCTTAAAACTAATCTTAGAAAGTATTATTTTACTGAAAGGGTGGTTGATGATTGGAATAAACTACCAACGGAGGTAGTGAGTGAGACAGTCAACAGTGAACGGCTTCAAACATGCTTGGGATAAACATAAATCTATAGTCAGACACTACGGTTAATGAAAAAAACAAAAAAAACAACCACCCCCCCAAAAAACTAAAAAATAAAAAATAAATGTGGCAGACTTGATGGACTACTCAATCTTTTTCTGTCGTCACTTTTCTATGTTTCTATGCTTCTAACTATGTGTTCTTTTGCCTAACTTGGGATGGAGTGGGACAAGAATTTCTAAACACTTTTTGAGCATTCCTGGATTCCTGGATATTACAAATATAAGCCATTGCTTCCTGTTCTGATAACACCAGTTGCACAAAACAGGAAATTACTCAAACTCTACAGATGAAACACATACATAAGTAAAAAGCCCTTTATTAAGTTAACAAGGGGAATGTTCTAACCTGTGTAAGCTTATGTTTTTTTAGGGGAAGGGAGTCAGGGAAAATCTCTGTTACAGGTCAGGAGAGAAGTAAAACATGATAGGGATAATTAACCTGCTTCCCCCACCACAAACTTTTTCAGTAAAATATTGTCTGTAGATGGAATTTCTTAGAGTGTTGCAATGTCCTTTTCTTTCTGTTTGCTAATAGAGTGTATTGACTGAAACAGTTTAGGAGGCTAAATAAGCATTTTTTTTTTTGCATTTGTCCATGTCATTTAAACTTAAATTGGTGAATTAGGAGAAGCTTAGCTTTCATTAGTAAACCAATAATGTGGAAGATAGAAGAAAAATGCTTTATTAAAATTCTCCTGCCATGGCTTTATGTATTCTCTCCTAATTGTCACGTAAGTACATTTCCCATACTCAGTGAAAAAGCCCTTGCAAAGTGAAAATTTAATACGGTCTACTACTTTTTTAAGCTCTCTGCCTTCATATTGTATACTTATGATGTGTCCTAAACACTTTTCATTGACGTTTGTTCCTTTCCTATTTAGACTACATTGGATGCAAATAAATCAGCCAACTAAAATATGGGCAGCTGACTTTAAGATGTTTATGAAAGTTTGGTTGCCCATACTGACAGAGTATGGGAGCAGAGGGGACAGTCCATTGATTTCACTGATTTGAAATGGATACTGATATGCCAACAGAAATTGATAAGAGACTAGAGGTTGAACTGTGAGCTTACAGGCATGCCTGGCCCTCTGCACAAGGAACGCAAAGAACGTGCAGAACATCATGCCATAATGAAGGAATTAATTACAGTGGTCCAACAGCAAATGACCTCCTCAAATTAACAAATTGCAGCAAGGTTTGCACAAACAATGAAAAAATGCATGCAGAGAAAAACTATATTTGTAACATTTACCTTAAAAAATGTAAACAGAACAACTTATTTTTCAGGGGTGTTTTTCAAGCCCTAGGTGTACAGATCCAGATACCCCAACAGCTGGAGATTTCCCAGGAAGCACCAACACAAGCACAAACAATTATTTTAGAGATCCCTGATTCCTGACACACCTTTACTTTCTCCTGTGGTCACTACATTTCACCCATCCCCTCCCACCCCCAAACACATTCACTTCCTGATCCCTTCTGCCATCACCTTCCCCCAGTCCAGTCCAACTTGTCTGTTCCTAGCCTTACCCCCACAGATCTTCACAACCCTGCACCACTTAAGCTCTCAATGCAATCCCCAAACACTTTATACACTCTACCTCCTTCAAAACCACACACAGGTTCTTTCCTTATTCATTCGTATCCTCCTCCCACCATCCCACCCACCATCCTCTGTCACATGTGTTGCCCCTCCTCTTATCAGTCAACACAACCATCTTCTGCCCATTTCATCATTATCCACCATACTAATATCCCTGGTGTATATTCAAATAACAAGTAGTGGCGCCAAAAATAATATTTGTGCAAAAAATAAAAAATGAGTACAGCTGCTTCTTTTTCAAGTGAAAAGATTCACCTTAAAAATGATTAACAGAATAAAGTAAAAGTTTGGCGCTAACTCAGATAAATAGATCAATATACATCCTTAATAAACTATATATATATATCCATTCAGTCCAAAAAAAGTGTTCCACAATAAAAGCACAATAAATTGTGAGAAAAAAAAGAGAAAATGTCCTCAGGAAGAATCCAGTCACCGTAGTGGAAAGATTTTGTGCAGTGACTAACCATCGTTTTATCTGTGCTCCACCATCAGTCGTGTGTGAGAAATGCAAACTCACCAGATATCTAAATAAAAGAAGGCTTGTAACAAGCAGATTCCTTGGATATTCCCTGAAGAGGATGGATCTCAGCTCAAGATATATCTCCTTAAATTAATACCAAAGAAGCTTGGGAGAAGCACAATAGATATCATAGCGCAACAAGTTTATTGCAACAAAAGTGCCAGCATATGAGTAATGAATGAATTACATTTCAGTTAGCACCAACATGTACAGCCTGCCAGGTACAAAAAAACCTGGCAGGCTGTTTCTTTTTTCTCACAATTAATTGTGCTTTTATTGTGGAACACTTTTTTGGACTGAATGGATATATATATATATATATATATATATAGTTTATTAACCACTTGCCACCCGCCCTATAGCGGATTGACGGCGGCAAAGTGGTTTTAAAATCCTGACTGGACGTCGTATGACGTCCTCAGGATTTTAAGCCGCTTCGCGCCCCCGGGGGCGCGCATCGCGGCGATCGTTGTTGCAGGGTGTCAGTCTGACACCCCGCAACACCGATCTAGGTAAAGAGTCTCCGACGGAGACTCTTTACCACGTGATCAGTCATGTCCAATCACGGCTGATCACATGTAAACAGGAAAAGCCGGTAATCTGTCAGACGCGAGTAGAGGAGAGCCGATCGGCTGCTCCTCTGACAGGGGGGGGTTTGTGCTGATCAATTATCAGCACAGCCCCCCCGAGGATGCCCACACTGGACCACCAGGGATGCCACTGGACCACCAGGGATGCCACTGAATGGAGGGATGTCCATTACCAGGTATGCCTCCCTAGACCACCAGGGATGCCAATCAGTGCCCCCTAATGGATGCCAATCAGTGCCCCTAATGGATGCCAATCAGTGCCCACAATGGGCATCACTGATTGGCAGGCATTATTGTTTGGCACTGATTGGCATCCATTAACACATTACAGTGCCACCTATCAGTGCCCATCCATGCCACCTATCAGTGCCCATCCATGCCCATCCGTGCCCACCTATCAGTGCCCATCCATGCCATCTATCAGTGCCCATCCGTGTCACCTATCGGTGCCCATCCGTGCCGCCTATCTGTGCCCATCCGTGCCGCTTATCTGTGCCCATCTGTGCCCATCCATGCCGCCTATCTGTGCCCATCCATGCCGCCTATCTGTGCCCATCCGTGCCGCCTATCTGGGCCCATCTGTGCTGCCTATCGGTGCCCATCCGCGCTGCCTATCGGTGCCCATCCACGCTGCCTATCGGTGCCCATCCGCGCCGCCTCATCGGTGCCCATCCGTGCCGCCTTATCAGTGCCCGTCAGTGCAGCCTCATCAGTGCCCATCAGTGAAGGAGAAAACGTACTTATTTACAAAGTTTTGTAACTGAAACAAAAAAAAATAATTTTTCAAAATTTTCGCTCTTTTTTAAATTATTTTAGCAGAAAAAAAAAATCGCAGAGGTGATCAAATACCACCAAACGAAAGCTCTATGTGTGGGAACAAAATGATAAAAATTTAGTTTGGGTACAGTGTAGCACAACCGCGCAATTGTCATTCAAAGTGCAACAGCGCTGAAAGCTGAAATTGGTCTGGGCAGGAAGCTGTATAAGTGCCCAGTATGGAAGTGGTTAAGGATGTATATTGATCTACTTATCTAAGTTAGCGCCAAACTTTTACTTTATTCTGTTAATCATACTAATATCCCACACAACCCTGCTCAGTCCCCCTCCACCTCCTCACACCATCCTTCCTCCTGGAAAGAAGTTTGCAAGGAGAAAATAGACTTTTCTGGCACAAGTATTTAGAATAAAAAAATGTGTACATCCTTATTTGTATATATATATATATATATATATATTATATATAAATACAGTTGTGCTCATAAGTTTACATACCCTGGCAGAATTTATGATTTATTGGCCATTTTTCAGAGAATATGAATGATAACACAAAAACTTTTTTCACTCGTGTTTAGTGTTTGGCTGAAGCAATTATCAATCAACTGTGTTTACTCTTTTTAAATCATAATGACAAAAGAAACTACCCAATTGACCCTGATCAAAAGTTTACATACCCCGGTTCTTAATACCATGTATTGCCCCCTTTAACATCAATGACAGCTTGAAATCATTTGTGGTATTTGTGGATGAGGCTCTTTATCTTCTCAGATGGTAAAGCTGCCCATTCCTCTTGGCAAAAAGCCTCCAGTTCCTGTAAATTCTTGGGCTGTCTTGCATGAACTGCACGTTTGAGATCTCCCCAGAGTGGCTCAATGATATTGAGGTCAGAAGACTGAGATGGCCACTCCAGAACCTTCACTTTATTCTGCTGTAGCCAATGACAGGTCGACTTGGCCTTGTGTTTTGCATGCTGGAATGTCCAAGTACGTCCCATGTGCAGCTTTCTGGCTGATGAATGCAAATGTTCCTCCAATATTTTTTGATAACATACTGCATTCATCTTGCCATCAATTTTGACCAAATTTCCTGTGCCTTTGTAGCTCACACATCCCCAAAACATCAGCGATCCACCTCCATGTTTCACAGTAGGAATGGTGTACCTTTCATCATAGGCCTTGTTGACTCCACTCCAAATAAGCGTTCATGGTTGAGGCCAAAAAGCAAAATTTTGGTCCCATCACTTCAAATGACTTTGTGCCAGAAGGTCTCTGTGCTGTTTGGCATATTGTAGGAGGGATACTTTGTGACGTTTGTGTAGTAATGGCTTTCTTCTGGTGACTTGACCATGCAGCCTATCTTTCTTCAAGTGCCTTATTGTGCATCTTGAAACAACCACACCACATGTTTTCAGAGAGTCCTGTTATTCACCTTAAGTTATTTGTGGGTTTTTCTTTGCATCCCGAACAATTTTTATGGCAGTTGTGGGTGGAATTTGAAAATTGTTGGTCTACCTGACCGTGGTTTGGTTTCAACAGAACACCTAATTTTCCACTTCTTGATTAGAGTTTGAACACTGCTGATTGGCATTCTCAATTCCTTGGATATCTTATTATATCCCCTTCCTGTTTTATACAGTTCAACTACCTTTTCCTGCAGATCCTTTGGCAATCCTTTTGCTTGCCCCATGACTGAGAATCCAGAAACGTCAGTGCAGGACTGGATAAAAGATTCAAGGGTCTGTCAGGAGTCCAGAAACTCATTGACCTTTTATATACACACACTAATTACAAGCAAACAGATCACAGGTGAGGATTGTTACCTTTAATGCCCATTCAAACCTCTTTGTGTCAACTTAAGAATGTGAACAAGTTGCATTTCTCAGTGATTGTTAAATTAGCTTACTTTTTTTCTTGGTGAATAAACTGAACAATCAATTTCAAAATAATAACCAAAATGAGTCCCTATAACTAAGCTTCCTAAAGGGTAAATCCACTTTTGTGGGAAAATAAAACAAATAATATACATATGCAATTGCTACACAAGCCGTATTTAATTGCATCTTTTTAAAAATATCTTTCCTTTTCAATCTGCAGTGCTGTGATTTTTTTTGTAGAATTAACCCACCTAGCGGTATTCCCGAGTCTGGCTCGGGGTAAGATTTCAGTACCTAAAGTACCTAAAGCGGTAACCCCGTGTCAGACTCGGGATTGCATCGCGGGATACAGGGGAGCAGGGCCGGTACAAGGCAGGGGCGGGAGGGGAAAGTGCCTTGGGCGGTACCATTTAATACAGGAGGGGGGGCGCAGCCACAGGTGAAGTTCTGCCACGGCCGCCCACCTGTGTGTCATAGTGAGCGGGCAGCGGCACACACTGTACAAAGTGTATGCCGACTGCGAGTGCGCTCCTGCACTGGGGACCGTCACCTCCCGTGGCCGCCTCCCTCCCTTCACTGAAAATTCTACTGCCAGCGGCGTGAGTCTGATGTCACTCCACAGTTCACGGCCGGAGGCGAGGTGGGAGCGGGAGAGGTGCCCACAGGGAGGGAGCTGTGTAGGCGTGTGAGCTAGAGAGGAGCCGAGGACTCGTCTCGAGGAGCCTGCCTGGCTCTATCTGCAAGCCTGCACAGTGCTACAGAGCAAGAGCAGACGGACAACTTGCAAAGTAAGAAAAAGTTACTTACTCTAACTTAAAACCGATAAATAAATGGCTATTTGGGGGGGGGGGAGGGGAGGAGGGTGACTGAGGCAAGCTTAATGACCACTGTGTGTATTAAGAAAAAACAGCAGATAAAATATGGTTTTGCTGCAAAACCATATTTTATCTGCTGTTTTTTCTTAATACTTTTAAAACTTTTGCATTATTTTAAATGAGCCATGCTTGCCATCTCTGACCTGTTCATATGTTCCCAAAGTGTTACCCCCACTGTGAAAGTGCAGAGATAAAATTGGAGAACTGTATGTGAGCAGGGATGAGCCGAACACCCCCCTGTTCGGCTCGCACCAGAACCTGCGAACAGACAAAATGTTCGTGTGAACTTTAGAACCCTATTAAATACAATGGACTCGAACGTTCGAAATCTAAAGTGCTAATTATAAAGGCGTATATGCAAGTTATTGTCCTAAAAAGTGTTTGGGGACCCGGGTCCTGCCCCAGGGGACATGTATCAATGCAAAAAGAAGTTTTAAAAACGGCCGTTTTTTCGGGAGCGGTGATTTTAATAATGCTTAAAGTGAAACAATAAAAGTGAAATATTCCTTTAAATTTCGTACCTGGGGGGGGGGTGTATGATATGCATGTAAAGTGGCGCATGTTTCCCGTGCTTAGAACTGTCCCTGCAAAAAATGTCATTTTTGAAGGAAAAAAAGTCATTTAAAACTCACTCGCGGCTAATTAATGAATTGTCGGCTCCCGGCAATACATACAAAAAGTCATTGATAAAAAAAAAAAAAAAGCGTGGGGGTCCCCCAGAATTCAATTACCAGGGCCTTCAGGTCTGGAATGGATATTAAGGGGAACCCCGCCGAAAATTTAAAAGAAAATGGCGTGGGGTTCCCCCAAATATCCATACCAGGCCCTTCAGATCTGGCATGGATTTTAAGGGGAACTCCACCCCAATTTTTTTTAAAAATGGCGTGGAGTCCCCCCAAAAATCCATACCAGACCCTTATCCGAGCACAAAAGCTGGCCGGCCGCAGGGGAAGAGGGAGGGACGAGAGAGCGGCCCCCCTCCCTCCTGAACCGTACCAGGCCACATGCCCTCAACATGGGGAGGATGTCCCCATGTTGATGGGGACAAGGGCCTCATCCCCACAACCCTTGCCCGGTGGTTGTGGGGGTCTGCGGGCGGGGGGGCTTATCGGAATCTGGAAGACCCCTTTAACAAAGGGGACCCCCAGATCCCGGCCCCCCCTATGTGAATTGGTAAGGGGTACATTTTACCCCTACCATTTCACGAAGAAAGCGTAAAAAAATGTAAAAAAAAACACACAAACACCTTGAAAAAGTCCTTTATTAAAAAAAAACAAAAAAAAACATTCCAGCGATGAAATCCAGTGTCCCGCAGCGATCCCGATGTCCAGCGCTGTCAGTCATTGGTTTTGCCTGAGTGGACCTGATGGGGAACTTCCTCCTCAGTGTTTTAAATGTATAGACCCGCCCCTTCTAAAGTTCCCCATCAGGTCCGCTCAGCGGACCAGATGCGGAACATGAGAAGTGGCGGGTCTATACATGTATTACCAAAGTGAGAGAAATTCCCCATCAGGTCCGCCCCCTCGGTATGTTGGACCCGCCTACGTCATTGGCTTGAGCGGGGAACTTCCTTCACTGTGTAATTTAAATTTACACAGTGAAGGAAGTTCCCCGCTCGGGCCAATGACGTAGGCGGGGTCCGACATACCGAGGGGGCGGACCTGATGGGGAACTTCCTTCACTGCGTAATACATGTATAGAGTCTATAGACTCTATAGACCTTCACACTGGGGCGGGGGCGGCGTCAGCGGTGAAGCGCTGCTATTTTTAGTGGTGCCTTACAGCCGTTTTTGTGGAGGTTTTCGACCGCTAGCGGGACGCTTTTAACCCCCGCTAGCGGAGGAAAAAGGGTTAAAACCGCCCACAAAGCACCCCTGTATTGGCGCTTTGCCGGCGGTGTCCTATTGATTTCAATGGCCAGGAGTGGTGGAGGAGCGGTATACACACCACTCCTTCACCGCACCAAAGATGCTGCTAGCAGGACTTTTTTTACCGTCCTGCTAGCGCACCTCTGCTGCCCATTGAAATCAATGGGACAGCGTGGCTATACCGTCCACAATGCGCCGAATTGCGCCGCAAATCCCCCCCCCCCATAGAGTTGGCGGTAAAAATAACTGCATTTTACCGCCGACGCTATGGGCGCCTCAGTGTAAAAGAGCTCTTAAAGTGGTTGTTTACCCGCTGACTTTTTTTTTTTTTTGCACCTGTAAAGGAAAAGGCATAATGAGCTTGTATGCACAGCATACAAGCTCATTATGAAATACTTACCTTAGAACGAGGCATCATTAACTCACCTGGTCCACGCCGAGAGAGATGACATGTTGCCTCGGCGTGTCTTCCGGGTATCGCGGCTCCAGCCACTCACAGCGCTGGAGCCGCATGCGCGCGGGAGACTTTGTTCCGGCGAGGCTCGGCGTCTGCCGAGCCTTCAGACCGAGAATCCCCTGTGCGCATGCGCCGCTGCTGTCAGCGGCGCATTGCGAGGGGAATATCTCCTAAACCGTAAAGGTTTAGGAGATATTTATTTTACCTACAGGTAAGCCTTAGTATAGGCTTACCTGTAGGTAAAAGTAAAAAAAAAGACTTTACAACCGCTTTAAGAAAAAATTTGCTAGTAAAAACAACGTACGAGGATGCTCAATTTATCCGTTTTACATAGATCATAGTATCGATTAATTTCATGATACTAAAAAATTACTTCTTCGGATCTGTGCTGGAAAAGACCATTTACTGTATCCAAGCTGAAAACAGAATAATATCGGACAATAAGTAAATATACAAAAAGAACACAAATAAAAAAAATAAAAAATATTTTATACCTTAAATAACGTTTTTAAAGAATTTTACAGTATGGCTAGCAAGCCTTTTGTATTTTGGGGACTATCTGTGATATTGTTTCCTGGATGGGGGGTCCACTTACCACAAGGGGTTCCTGGGACGGTTAAAGGCCCTGGCTGGGTTTAGAGGCACAAGTGTCACTGACCTTCCTTGATAGGAGGTCTGTGCAATCTGGTAAGCAAGCACTTTATTTATGTTGGAGGTGACTGTCACAGGATCACTCAATTGAAGGTGGTGGATGTTGCGGCGAAGAGGAGGATCTGGGATGCTCTGTGTAAAACCCTTGCACAGAGCAGGTAAGTATAACATGTTTGTTATTTTTATTTGACATATGTTTTTACACCCCCTTTAAGGTTAGTTGTATAGCCCATCTTGAACTTAAAGCGGATCTTCACGGCATCTGAACACCACAAACCCCAAAAAATATTTAATTTGTTTCTAATATTCAAAGCAAACTCACCCATCCATCTATGTCTCTATGCTCTATTTTGGTGAGGAATCTCTTTGAAAAACACCCCCTAGCATTTCTGGCTGTGGCCATCTTGAGTAAGTGCCTTTTCAGACCTCAGGTCGCCCCAAGTCGCTTGACATCAGAAACCAATGTTAGTCAATGAGATCCATCTTAATGTACACTGCTGAAGTCGCTCCGACTTCAGAAAAGGTTCCTGTACTACTTAAAGGCGACTTCTATGCGACTTGTACCCATAGATTTCAAAGGAAGTTGCCTCCAAAGTCGGATCTCCATCTTAACTGAAGAAACTATACAGGAAAAGAAAATAGTTAACCCAGGCAAACCCCTCCCTCCCACAGAGCTGATTATTCTGTGATTGGCCACAGCCAAAGTCGCCTGTCCTGGAGGCAACTTTAAGTTGCTCCAAGTCGCGCTGAAGTCGCGCTAAAGTCGCCTTTCAAAGTGGGGCTGTAAGTCGGGTTGCCCCTGTGTGAACCGGCACTAAGGACAAATGATTTATGTAGCATTTACTTGTGTAGTGGGGGTGCTGGGTTTAGGGGTTGTGTTTGAGCACCTATTGGGCTCAAGCACCTTAATTTGTCAGGGTTATGGACTGTTTTAGCCTGTGGAGGATATCATTGGTGTCCAGTTCCCTGCGGTCTATAGGTGGCGCTGTCTCCTTGGGCCGGGGTTGAACCACCATTGGAGGGCCGTGCCTTTTGTGTCTCCTCGCGGCAGCAGTACGGCGGGGCGGGGAACCTGCTGTGCCTGCCAGGAGAGGGTATAAAAGGGGCGGACATCTTCTGCACGAGGCCCGAGCCCCAGGCACCTTCAGCCTGAGGGCTGCTGTTCCGGTTCGTCCGCGCCCAGGTGCCCTTGGCCTGGGTGTGTGTGGGATTGAGTTCCATCCCAGGCACCTTCGGCCTGGGGTGAGGTACTACCAGGCGTTCCTGCCGGCCCTGGGCATGTCTGCTCAGGGGCTGTGAGAAGGCCTGGGGCCCAGTACCTTCGACTGGGTCCCGCATGGGATCGAGGACTCCTAGGGTGCCCCCCTGTGTTGGGTGCCCGAATCTAGGACGAGGAGGCCAGGGAGGTGACCCTTCCCAAAGACCCAGTGCAGCATTTGCTGGTGACTGTGGGGCCTCTGGTAACTCTCTGGATGGATGTCTTCTCCCTGACAAGGGTCACTACTTCTTAGAAGGTATTCCACATCCGCATAGTCTGTGGCAGAGACCCAACGTGAACCAGGTATGTGGCAGGGACCTTATTTTCACCCGGTCTGTGGCAGGGACCAACCTCATGGTCGGTGGCAGCGACTGTGCGCCATAACTGTTTGTGAATCCTAAACAGTTTAGATTCATTGATAGGTTTGTGCCTGGACCTCCTCCCCACCTTATCTGACCTGTTCTTGTCGCAACCTGTCTGCTCTCAAAGAGACTATTTATTGCTCGTATGAATAAATAAGAGTTGGACTTTCAGTGGTGTGGACATTAACTTACTGGGAGCAAAGGGTCCTACTTCCACCTGCGTGGACGGGGGAGATCATTCTCACAAGAAGCTAAGGCGCTGGATGAAAACACAGACCCAAAGGTACAGTTTTAGCTCTACCTCTGCACACAAGAGGGTAAGAGCTGGTGGTGCGCTACACTCTCCTCCCTGGTCCCCTAGACAAGAGCCAATACACTAAGAAGAGAAAAGGGAGCGAGAGGGTAGGCCGCTACACTTGTAAATGTAAATAAAAAGTATAAACCAAGTAAATATGGTATACTTTCTTATCTATTTACTAATGCTAGCAGCATAAGGATTAAAACTATTAAGTGTTGATTGGGAGACTGAAGTTCCACTTTAATGTCTTTGGATAATTTAAATGTTGAAGCTGCTTACTATGTTTTATTTTTTTGCACATACAATGTATGTATTTAGATATTTTAGTCTGCATTCTCTGATTTACCGTTGCTGCATCAACATCCAGTTTTGACTGGAGTTTTTTTGGTATTATTGTTCTCTAAAGAATGTCCAAAAAACCATCTGGGGCAGAATTCCGAAAACGAAGAAAATTAGTAGAAGAGGAAGCCACAAAGTTATCTCAATAGTGGCAGAAATGGTTGAAACAAAGCACAAGCAACGTTTCTCTGAATACCACCACCACATCAGAAGTTGCCAGCACAAGTTCTGCAACTGACAATACTTCAGCCACAAATCTCAATGTCATCACCCTAGATCAAGAGATGATTGCTGTCAGTGAGGCTGATAAAAGTTTGGAGAACATGTTTTGTACAGAAGAGAGTGACAGTGAGCCATTTGTTTCTGAAGCCCAAGCAGCAGAAAAGCAAACACCACCAAATGAGCCCTCTTTAGAGGATACTTCGCCTGAAGCTGAAGCTTATATTAGGATTAACCCAAACGATCCTCCCTCATGGCCAACTTTAACAGACAAGATTAGGTGTTATCTGGTTGAAAAGGGCCCAGATCAAGGAAAAGATGGTGATTTTGGAAAATGTAAACCACAAGAAGGACGCACTTTCAATGCCACTTGGTTTACTAAAAATGTACGTAGTGGTAAAAATATTGATCGGGCATGGTTGATTTATTCCAAAATCTCATATTCTCTTTTTTGCTTTCCATGCATTTTGTTTGGTAAGCACAACTATGCATTAACCGACCCAAAAAAGGGATTCTGTGCATGGAAACACCTGAATCCTCGTATATCTAGACATGAAAATTCACCAGAACATCGTGAATGCTATTCAAAGTGGAAACTGATGGAAAAAAGTTTAAAAGATGGGAAAGTAATTGGCAGTGAACTGGAGAAAGTTTTTAATACTGAAAAAGAGAAGTGGCGAAATGTCTTAAAATGTATTTTGGATTGCATATTGTTTTGTGCCAAAAACAATCTGGCACTTAGAGGTTCCGAAGATGTCATTGGTAGGCCACATTCTGGTATATTTCTTGACATGTTAGAAGTAATAAGCCATCACAACATGTCATTAAAAGAAAAAATTGAAACGCATCGGAGACACGCCGTCAGTTACTTCTCCAATAAAATTCAAAATGAATTTATCAGTTTATTGGCCAACACTGTTCGCTCTACCATTTTATTAAGGATAAAGGAGGCAAAGTTTTTTTCATTGCTTTTTGATTGTACTCCAGACATCTCCCATCATGAGCAAATGAGTGAAATTATACGCTATGTCACTGTTGTTAAAGGGAAGGTGACAATAGAAGAGAGCTTTATAGATTTTATTCATACAAAAGAGAAAACTGGAAGTGGTCTAGCCTCAGAAATTATTAACAAGTTAAAAACTGATGGAATTAACCTTAAGGATGCAAGGGGAAAAGGCTATGATAATGCAGCTAACATGGCTGGCAAATACAATGGTGTGCAGGCAAGAATTCTGCAAGAAAATCAACATGCAAGATTTGTTCCATGTGCAGCCCATAGCCTAAATCTGGCAGGAGTACATGCAGCTTCCGTGAGTCCAGAAGTTAAAACCTTTTTCGGAACTGTTCAAAGAATGTTTACATTTTTCTCCAGTTCCACATCCCGCTGGGAAACCCTAACAAAAATTGTAAAGACAACTCTAAGGCCTCATGCCCACGGGCGTTTTTTCAGCCGCGTTTGTGAGCGTTTTTTACAGCTTAAAAACGCCTGTCCATGTTAGTCTATAGCTTCATGCCCACCTAGGCGTTTGTGAGCTGTAAAGAGCATAGGCGTTTGTAAGCTGTAAAAAAAAACCAGGGCCAGTGCGTTCCGCGGCGGCGACGTTAGGCAGGAAAAAACGCGAAGCGTCAAAAAACGCGCACAAACGCGTACAAACGCGTACAAACGCGTACAAACGCGTACTAACGCCTAAAATCGCGTTTTTTAGCTCCAGTGTTTTCCTATGTAAAAATATGTAAAAAGATGATTGGACAATGTAAAGACAGGAACTTCCTGTCTGGATAATATTATTTCCCAGGAGTCCTTTGCACAGCCGTGTGCTTGTGAAGAAGAGAACATGGCTTGTAAGATGGCACAAGCTGTGGGACAACGGGAGCTGATAACGGCTGTTCAGGCCCATCCCGAACTGTGGGATGTGTCCCATCTGCAGCATGGAGACCACCTAAGGAGAGTGTCGATATGGCAGGATATAAGTGCTGCCATCACCCCTGGCTGGGAAGACAGTTTGCATGGAGAGAGAAAGGAAATAAGTAAGTCTTTTCCTAATGTATGATCTTTTTTTAACCACTTCACATCCTGGCCAATTCTGACATTTCTTTCCTACATGAAAATGTTCTTTTTTGTCATTAAATTACATAGAAACCCCAAACATTATATGTTTTTTTAGCAGAGACCCTAGAGAATACAATGGCGTAATCTCACACGTTATTAGCGCATACATTTTACGACCGTATTTTATTTAAAAAAAAAGACATTTTAATGTTTTTAAAATTTTTTATTTTTTTTTACCTAATTTGAAAGTTTATGTTAAGCCTAGTAAATAGGTAACTTACATGTCACCCTTCAAAATTGCACATGCTCGTAGAATGGCGCCAAACTTTCGTACTTAGAAATCATACTGGTTGCATGTTTTGAGTTACAGAGGAGGTCAAGGGCTAGAATTATTTATCTCGCTCTAACGTTCGGGGCGACACCTCACATGTGTGGTCTGAACAACAATGTCATATGTGGGCGGGAGTTGCGTATGCGTTCGCTTCTGTGTGCGAGCACATAGGCACAGGGGAACAAAAAAAAAATTTAGATCACTTTGGGAATGCATATAAAACCTTTTTTCCATGTTTTTTTTAGTAAAAATCTTGCAAAAACGCTGGAAATCCCTTCGAGACCGCGTCAGGAGGGATCTCACAGATGAGGAAAAGACTTCCAGAAGTGGAATGGCAGCCCCGACCAAGAAGCCTCACGTGTTTCATAATGAGCTGAATTTCCTCAGAGAAAATATGAGGAACAGCAGCAGACCGTAAGTTTTATTTTTTCGCAATATAGTTGCCTATGTACATATCTTTTCTGGCGGTATTTTATATGACTATTGGTTGTAAATGTGTATATATATATATATATATATAATATATATTTTCTTGTTAACCAACCTGCAAGACAAAACCATAATGAGCTAGTATGCATAGCATACTAGCTCATTATGAATGACTTACCTGATATTGAAGCCCCCGCAGCGATGCTGGGACACCTCCACCGCTGTCACCGTGCTTAGACGTCTCTTCTGTTTATCGCCGCTCCGGCGCTATGATTGGCCCCGTAGCGGCAATGACGACAGACGCATGCGTATGCGCGTGACGTCAGCGACGCCGGGTTTAAAAGTAAATATCTCCTTAACCGTGTAGGTTAAAGAGATATTTCTTGCACCTACAGGTAAGCCTTAATCTAGGATTACCTGTAGGTGCAAGTTGTATAAGTGGGTTTACAACCACTTTAAGTTAATTCTTTTATTTCATTGTCTGCAGGACAACATCGAACATTTCTGCAGCCAGGGAGGTGTCTGCAGAGGAAGACACCTTAGAAAGACCAAGCAGTCCGATGACAGGCAGTGGATCGCCAAACAATGTTGATGAGGGCAGTGTTCAGTGCCCTGATGAGGTAAGTGCTTATGTCTGCCTATCTATCTCATTGTCTGTCTGTCCATGTACATGTGAATGTAAAATGATTTGTTCTTTTGCAGGAATCCAGGGCATTGGAAATATCCTCAAATGCCATTCAGGACAGTGGTGAGCGACGCGGTCGTGGCGGTGTTCGTGGCCGTGGTCGTGGACGTGGACGTCAGGCGAGGGGTGGCTGCACTGTTGAGGGAGATGACAGGGTGCTAGCACTGCTGCAGGAAGTGCGGCAGGAGAGGCGCAGTGTGGATCCTTTTTTGGATCACAGCAACCCATGCGTCTCCTTCTGCCGTAGCCTATATCACCTCCTGGAGGACATTGGGGGAGAAGAAGAGAAGGATTTTATGTATAAAGTCCAAACTATGGCAATGCAAGTACGGCAAGATAAATTGAGAGGTGTGAGGGCGCCGAGCAATACATTAAATCCTTCTCATGATCCCCCAATGGCCCCCAGGACCTCAGCAGTGCTAGCACCCCCCTCTCATCATCAGCAATGCCAGCCACCACCTACCCCGTCTCAGGCATCGTTTTATATGCCATATTCAAATACTGAACTTCCTCCTTCAACCTCCAATATTCACCCTTCAAATCCATTCCCCCCCCGCTACCAGCAAGAATTCTGGATTGAACCCCAGCCCCGTCCCCAATCCCCACATCCCCGTAGTGATCAGATGTCCAACCCCACCTATCACCAGCTTTGATGTAACAATTGTTTAATAAATTTTTTTTTGTTTGAATAAAAAATTGTTTAATTTGTGTTTTATATGATGCACAACAGCACTCCATTACGGGCCTAGCATACGCTTGACCAAAGACAGAGGGCAAAGGACTCCTTTGCCCTCTGCCTTCAGACGAGCCTATGCTAGCCCATTACGGGCTTAGCATACGCTTGACCAAAGACAGAGGGCAAAGGACTCCTTTGCCCTCTATCTTCA